>CP126890.1:54461250-55795000 GCA_030440675.1 Furcifer pardalis | reverse complement strand
AGGGTGATATATAAATGCAAATAAATAAATAAATAAATAAATATACTTTTTGTGATTCTTGGGAGGGCATTTTAATGGCTTTTAAATGTTAAGTGTTTTTATGATTTAAATTGTCGTGGGGATGTTTTTATATTTGAGTGTTTTTATGGTGATCGTGAGCCGCCTGGAGTTGTTTCAGCAAGGGAGCAGCAATAGAAATTCAATAAAATAAATAAATAAGGTGGCCTCTTGTCTTTTATGAAACAGTAAGTAGAAGGTCAAAAATATATGAGACATCAGATTTGTCATTAGAAAATAATGAAACATGATCTCTCCAGATACAAAGTCCTTCAAAGCCACCATATTTAAGAAACCGAGCCTGGCACAATATCTTGCCATGAACTTTTGGGACTTCCGCTGATAACTTTCCTACCCTATCCACAAGAAATTGATGCATGCCTGAAGAAGTGATCTTGAATCATGAATGTTTGATTATTTTTTAAAGTGATCCAATAAAGGTATCGTCTTCCTCCTGTATCTATTTATATAAACAGTTCAAAAATGACGTTTGCTATTTATCTTCTAGGGACCAATCATAAAACAAGCACAAACTAATTTACAACATAGGAAGCTGAGGTAACACCATGTTAGGAAAAAACAAATAGCCTTTAACTCAGAAGGTGGCTCTGCATCTACTTGTGAAATTGATCTCTTCACTGTCCAAACAGTTGTACCTCGCTTATAGAGCATAATGCATTCCACAGGATTGCTCTTTAAGCGAGTTTGCTCTTTAAGTGAAACACCATTGTAAGTGACCAATTGTGACTTCTGGTGGTGGGGGGATTGTGAAACCCAATTTATTTGTTAAGTGAGTTTTTGGTTGGTTTTAGTTGTTAAGCGAAGCGACCATTCAGAGAAAATTCTGCTCTTTCAGTGAGTTAGTCTCTAAGCAAAGCACTCTTTATGCGAGGTTTTACTGTACTTGAGAACTGTCTCATGCTACCCTTCTCAAACAATCTGAGAAAGGGAGGATAGGATTGCTTTGGTGTACTCAGCACTTGGGGAAAATTCTGAATAATTACCGAACCTGATTCCAGATAAAACAGGGCTTTTAAAAAAAACCTTTAAATTTTTACAAATTTTTAAATGGCTGGTATTTCAAGTCTAACAGAAATATTTCTTTGCATTTGTCTGAGAGCATTGATAAATCTATCCAATAGCGTTCATGCTGCATTTCCCCATAGTTGTTTCTTCTGCCTTATTTTAATGTCTGGTTGTTGCTTTTAACTTTGTAGCTGTAAGCTGCCTAAGGGAAAGCATTTGTTGAACAACATATGAATGCTCAAATAAGAGTAATAACAAATACCACAGGTCTGAAAAGTACAATTTGAATCTGATTTGACAGAATGAGAACAGAATTGCTGTTAGGGGTGGAACCCTGGGTAGTGTCACGGTCTCAATTGAGATCCCTATTGTTCAATTATGCATGTGTACGGCACACTGACATTTCATGTATTCAAAGCATTGATTCAGTGGTGAAGTCTAATCTGAATGCTGCTAACTTTCTGTCACACAACAGAGGAAAACATTTAGTGAAACCTTTTAAAGGCAACATTCCATTATGTAGTCAAATGGGTTTAGAAAAGAGCTTTGCCAGTGTAAGTCTATGCATGTTGTGACAGGTTTAATCTTTGGACTCTTGGTAGAAAACAAGTAAATGAAGAAACACAGCGTAGATTCTTCTAGTAATGGGCTTTGACAGCTCAACTAAATTACACATGTAGTGAGATTCATTGGAACACTGTGAGGTCGCTGACCCTTCCCCAGCCCTCCAGAGCAGGAAAAAAAACTTGTGAAAAATTGACTGCCACTCTTTGATAACAAAAGGAATCAATGTTAACCAGAAATCTGTTGGTCAACTGAAGTAGGGATGTACAAAATGGTTGACAAACAATGCCTAAGTGGCTGAAACATTGGGAATCATGATTCAGCTACTGTGTATTTTCAGTTTGTCAGGAATTGAGGGATTTGCTGCATGATGTATCATTAAGAAGAAACACAGATGAGCAGTTTCTAGAGGAATAAGATTATGTTGGGTAGTTTTGTGCACATGTACTTTCACCCCAAGGGCCAAACAGCAAAAGAAGCTCGTTGTATGAGCTTATTCTTGTTGCTAAACAGCAATTGCAGGAAGACAATGTTCAGGACTATGACAGGTAGTGATGGCTTTATTCCTCTTCTCATCTCTTCCTCAGCTATTTTCAGAGAAAGAAACTGGTATCAGTGTTGCTACTATCTTCCTTACTGTATCAAATAACACTGTAAGGGATTGTGTATGAACTTTTGTCAGGACTGTGTAGGCCAAAGGTGGCCAAAGTACAGCCCGCAGGCCAGATCCAACCTGTGGCACCAAATCATCCAGCCTGTGCCACTACCCGAAAGCAGAAGTAAAACACATGTGCACATGCACAAAATGATGCCATAAATGCACCCGCAGATGTCATAAACACTTTTATGACAGCTGTGGATGTCTTTTACAGCAAGAGGAAACACGTGACTGGCCTGCAGCATGAAAAGTTTGGGGACCCCTGGTGTAGGCAGTTACAGATCCCACCTTTGGTATCATAAAAAGGAATTAAACAAAGCCTAGCTATATTGGTTCCCCGACATTCAGTTCAGGAACTGGATGGGGCCAATAACTCACATGTCAGATACCAGACAACAAGGCTGTATATGAGTTTTTCAACATTCAGTTCAGAGACATCCAAAGCATCTGGGAGCTTGCACTGATATAGTTCAGATACCATGTCTGTATTGTGATCTGCAAACAGAGATTGCCACTCTTCATGCTGATTTACAGTACAGTATATTGGAAAAACAAAACAGTTGTAACATTTTGGGTTTGAAGACATGACAGATCTTAAAGACATACGTTAAAATAGATCATGGAGTACCATTCTAATTAGTTTACTGTACATAGCAAAGAAAGATACAGTATAGAGAAATGGTCATGGCAAACAAGCCCTAGTTTTGTTTAAACAAATAAGCCAAATAGGAAGTTTCAAATATAAAAGTGCAATGCTCAGCTATATACCGGATCCTCCCTCAGCCAGTCTGGCTGAGGGAGGGAGAAACAGCTGAACAGCCAACCGGCCACCTATAAAGACAACGATGACGACGACATAACCATCTCCAGACCCTCTCTCGGCTAGTCGGGCTGAGGGAGGGAGAAACAGCTGAGCAGCCGCCCATAAAGACAACGTTGCTGCTGCCATAACTATCTCTGGGGAGAAAAAAACCTCAGCGAGTTGGGCTGAGGGAGGGAAAAAAGCTGCGGGCTTCACTGGACGGCCTGACACCGCCGCCCAGCTGACTTCAGGCCCCACCCTCCCAGGACCAGGGAGAAAAGTTTGCCTCTGGACTTTGGACACTACGTGGCGAAGAGGCCTGCCAGGCAGGGGCACCCAGACCTCTCCAGCTGCTGGCTCTCTTGGGGCCCACCCCTTTCCATGCTTTAAAATGCCATGATGGCAGCAGGACCTTGCCGCAGCCACCCTTGGAACTTCTCTGTGGCCATGGTGGAGAGGCCGTTATTGTATTGTATGGTCTTGAATATTATTATATGCTGTTTTGTTGATAGAATTTTGTATACTATATGGTTCCTGTGGACTGTCGTTGTGCTTCATCTGGATCTTTGCTCTTTGAACTCCATCTTCACCTTGCTCCAACCCCCAAAGCTACTCTGCCTTGTTTGTTCTCTTGGTCACCTGACTTCTAGCTCATTTGGACTATGCTTTTGTCATCTGGACTAACCCTGTATTTCTGGCTTGATTTTGGACTTGGACTCTGGACTGAGATACAGTTACTGTTTGTCCTCTTATCTGGTTGCCCTGGGTCCTGGAGTTTGTGTCACCTGCCAGCAGCCCATGCCCAAAACTCTGACACCCATGAAAAGGATGTTAGCAGCTGGGCTGAAGTTGTTAAAATCCCTGGTTTTGACATTTGGGTTTTTTTTTTTTTTGAATGGCCCTAATGATTGTCTCCTTCAAACAAAAAGGGAACTATCTCTCCTACAAAAAAAGTGTTGACCATCTGAATAGCCCACTCCACTGTCACCTCTTTGTTTTCATGAGCCAAGAAGGGATTAGGAGAAGTAGGGAGGTCATTTTCTAGTACTGTAAAGGCACCCTGTCCATATCATCAGGCATCACAGGTTGAAATTGATCCAACACTACAGGACCATAGGATGCACTGGACCACGTCCCTATGGTCAGCCTCAAATTTCAATGTAAAATGAACCACAAATTTTTCACAAGTATCAACATCACTTTGAAAACCCAGATCTTGCTGTCCATAGGCAACAACCACTTTTCTAAACAGTTCCACCTTAGCTAATTATTATTATAACCATCATTCTTGCTATGTTCAGTCATGGTGCTTCATTTTTGCTTTGGTCTCTCTGGCAGCTGAAATGCAGACATTTAAAATATGTACCTGCCAGTCTGTGCATTCAGTTTTAAATAGCTTCTGGCCATTTTGTGTTCTCTATTAACTACACTAGTAGAAACAACGACTCCATGGCACCACATCCACCCCAGTAGGTATTATACACCCCATCCCACTAGCATTTCCCAGGTTTATAAATAATAAAAGGAAGAAATCATTTTGCTTCTGATGTTAGGGGAAAATGTACATAATAAGCACTTTATCACCATGAATTATCTACCTCAGGACCCAATAATAATTTTTAAAGGGAAAAAAATCAAGCTATTTCAAAGGAAATTAACATCCCTGTGCTAGGTGCTATTGATTCCCTGTAAGGACGTAATGCAGAATCAATTATCATTACTTTAAGGTGACCTTCTGTTCATAATTCTTTGGGGCCTACTATAAACTGCTTAAAATGACACCCCAGAATATTATCCCTTACCAATAAAAGCACTCTCAGATGTTTCCTGGCCCAAAAAGAAAGTACACACACTTAAGGCCTAACATAACCCAACAGCCTCATGCTTGGTATTTGTTTGTAATATGCCTGCCGTCTTTAAAGCAAAATCTTTTGCTCTAAAGCAGGGGTTCCCAATCTATGGTCCATGGGCTGGACCCAACCTACGGCACCATTTCATGTGGCCCGCCACCACCACCACTACACCTGAAAGTGGAAGCGGATGCATTAACATCAGCCGTAAAAAGAGCCCGCAACAGCCATAAATGTGCCTGCTTAGTTCCCTCTTCTGCACAGCCAGTGCCTGCACCAATCACCATTACCTACTTCCTCTTGCACCCTCCTTAGGAATTTTTGGTGGAGACTGATACAGAGAAAGAGGTCTTTGTTCAATGTACACTTTTTCTCTTTTCTTCTTGTCCAAAAGCATTTATCACAGAAGAAAAATAGCAATGTTAATTAAAAAAACTAATTACAGAACCAAGTTTTTGCAAGTGTTAGTTGAACAAAAGCAAAATGGCACAGGTTATATTAAGTTGTATCTCATAACTACCTATTAAGCATTTCTTCTGTCATGTGCAGAAGCATTCTTGCTGAATTATTGCAAGTGGTCCATTGTTCTCCTGTCTGCATCACTAGAAGCTTCTTCTTACCATTTAACTTCTGTGGATCTATAGGAGAACTACAGGAATTGCCCTACAGATAGAAACTAGACATTATACATACTTCTTAGCCTTGCGCAACCATTGTGGACTCAGAGCACCCTGGGAAGAAGGCCTTGGTAAATCATTTATCAGTATTTTGTACCCAGAAAACCCTCCAAAATGTCACCATAGGTCAGGAACAAAGGTATGAGCAAGTAATTTCTCCTCTTGGATTGTATTTTGTTTCTTTTATCAGAACTAGAGGTCATATAAATATCATCGCCTGTATTACATAGGGTTACTTCCTTTCTCATTAGTTAGGACAGTATTATGATACTGGTGTGAGAGTAATTGCATAAATCGTGGTTGTGGATCACCTCTAATTAATGAGTTGCTGCTCACATTCTTGTCCATGAGTCTAGTTCCTTCCATGGCTAAGAACTGCCTAATTAGAAATAACTTGCCACCACAATGTGTGCAAATACACTTATGCAGGTGTGAATCCACTGCAGGATGCTGGTTGTGCCAGAAATTTGAGCTGTGTAAGTAGTTCTAGACCTAGTTTGTATCCAAATATTTGTTAGCCAGATTAAGACCAACCCAGTCTGAGCTGTTTTCAAGGTGATTGGAATCACATTCTTCTTTGGTCAGTATAGCTATTTGTATAATTTTCAGTCAAAGTTTCTTTAAAAAAAACAAATTATGAATTGAGTAAACAAAGGTCTATAGCCTATGTCAAGATGTGATATTTTGTGTGTATAAAGTATTAAACTAATTAACGGGTTTATAGGAAATGTAATCCTGAAACTACATTGTATGTTAAAATGAGGCTCGAACAGTCTTTTATTAACAGTAACTACGAAACAATCATTCAGTTTTCCCACCAAGTCTGGAAGCAAGGTCATTGTACAATAACCTTGTGTTGGGTTTTTTTTTTTAATGAGACTCAAAAGAGTACTGAAATATATTGAATGTTGCATTGTTAAATATGACCAGAGACAGTGTTTACAGATCCTATAACTTGCATTTTCTGTAGCTACAATATTCTGGTTGTATAGTACTTTGGTGCACCAAAGCCTTTAGTTCACACGCCTTTATTCCTCCAGCTTTACAAAATGTTAGCCAGAATAGTGACAATTATTGTCATAGTGGTAGCTGGCCAGATACCGAATTATAAGTCCTTGCACTTATACAAGGTGCAAGAGCAGTAGAAATTATTATTATTATTATTATTATTATTATTATTATTATTATTATTATTATTATTATTATTATTATTATTATTATTATTATTATTATTATTATTATTATTATTATTATTAAGCAGGCCCCAGTTGGCAGAGATCGGCTGAGGCTTTTGCTGACTATCTGGTGGAGAAAATTGCTCGGATTCGATTAGAGTTGACTCCCAGCGTGGAAATTGCGGATCTGGGGTTGACCGAAGTGCAGTCTGGCCAGGTTATCTGGGATCGGTTTGATCCAGTTGTCCCTGAGGAAGTGGACAGGCTCCTGGGATCTGTTCATGCCACTGCCTGTGCATCAAAATTCTGCAGCTTATTTTAGCAGAACACTGAAAAAGGTTTTAAAAAAAAAATAGCTAAATCCAAAGAAAATATAACATGGATACATCTTTTTTTCTGAGATATTTAATAATCAAAGTCTATATACATTATTTGTATATTTAGTGCTTAGTGTATAAGTAATGTATTTTGAATTATGCATACAGCACATTATTAAAAGAGGTCCTCTCTCAATTGGTGAAAAACCCTTGTTTGTCATGGCACATGTTCTTCCTTACTTGTTTATCTTATATTTAACCATGCTTTATTTTCTGAATGGTTATTGTGACTAAACACAAGCTTGTGTGAAAATCTGTTTGCATGCTCCACCCCTCTGTGGAAATCTTATTATCGGGGGCATATTCTTCTAGTGAGTACACTTTTTAAAATCATCTTTTATTTGTCGCCCAATGTCCAACACTTATTTGTGGTTTTATTTTTGAAGATTTAATCTTGAAAAATCCCAACAATGGTGCCTTAATTCCTGGTTCTACTATTGCTATTGAAATCTCTCTTCCTGGTTACAGCAACAATCCTGTATACATTTTCCAGGGAGAACATGTCCTTGAACTGAATGAAATTTAATTGTGAGTGGCCATGTATATGATTGTACATGGCATTTCTGAAATATAAAATTTCCAGCAATGCCCAGGTGAAACTGTTAACTGCTATATAAACTGTGGGACACTGCAGGATTTGGAAATATGCAGCCTTCTGCAGGTTGGGGCTGTAGCTTCCAATCTCCCAGCAGAAGTGATGCTTTGCTGGAACTGATGCCAGTTATGGTCCAATAACATCTGGAAGGCCACAGTTGCCCTGCCTTCCTGCTACAGAAGAGAGGATGAGAAACAGACAGTCTTTTGCCTGTGAACAGATGGCTCAAGGTTGTTGTTAGAAACCCAAACCTGCGTTTTTTAAACAGACCACTAGACATTGTGTTGGGGCAAAGGAGATTATTTTCCATTTTCTCCATCTATCATCATTCATTAGTTCGTACTGTGAGCGCTGCTCTCTGATCCCTAATTAACTTGTAATGTAACAAATGTCAAAATTGACCACACTATCTATTATAGGGGAAAGTAAAGCTGTTCATAATTCCTGTGTCATATGGTGCTCACACTTGATAAATCTGACTTGTGCTTTGGCTCCGCTCTGATTTACTGCCATTTCCAGATGTCAGTAATATATCCCTACACATTCGGTGAAGCTGAAGACATGTGAATTTGACTATATTCCTTATTCATCCATATGTGTGGAATGCTGAGCCCATTCTTCAATATGCTAGTACTTATTTTAAAAAAGGGATGGAGAACAAAGTGCATTCAGAATGAGTGGAAAGACATTGACACAGCAATTCTGAGGGAAGCATTTGCCCATTTAATGTCCCCCAATTTAGTAAAGTTTTTACTTTTTTAAAAAAATGATATTTGGTAATTTTCCATTCATAGTGGATAGATTAAATAGTAGATAGATTAAATAAATCAATAAATCAATAAATATGCCACAATGTTTCTTGAGTAGGACCAGGTAGGGCTGTACATTTCCTTGATGTACATTACATCTACTTCAGGGATTCTCAACCTGTGGCCTGTGGGCCAGATGTGGCCCACAGAACCATTTCATGTGCCCCCCCCCATCATCTCCACCACACCAAGAAGAACCACGTGGTGGAGGAAGGGCAAAATGGCTGTTTGGACTCCATAGCTGTCTGAGGGAGTGTGACCCAGCCCCTGGCTTTAAAAGGTTGAGAACTTCTTATCTACTCTTTCGTTTTCACGTTTGAATAGACATCTCTAGAACTGCAATGTACAGTATTATATCATTCCCAATACAACAAAGAACATTACTTGAAATACTTGTGGCACAACATTTCTCAATATGTCCCTGGCTCCACATATTAACTGAGTGACACCACTGACCTTTTCTCCAGTCAAGAAGCATTAGCCCTTCATGTAATTCAAAGTAAAAATTCTCATAATCCTTTAAAGTGACTGTACTAGCTGGGCTTCACAGATATTTTCAAAACTAATATTTGGTAATATTTAATTCATGCTGTGCTGCAGGAAGTTCAGAGCCAAGCATGTGAATGGCCAAACATTGCCCACTCTGCTTCTGGAGCTGTTGCTTTCCTGGTCAATCTATCGATAATACGTTTTTATGACATTCCACAGAGTAATGAAAGAGATTAAATGGATAGGAGACATCATTAAAGTGTCTTCTGAGTCAGGAGAATTTCCCAGTAACAGTTTGCTAACTGCCTCATCATAATTATACACATAATCTATTTGGGTGCATACTTGTTTAAGAGCATATTTCTATTATGCCATATAGCAACAGACTTCAGACTGGGTACAATAAATAGTATCACATTGAAGCAATCTCACACATTTCAAACAATATAAAATTATTTAAAACACCTTAAAACAATGTAGGAAAAACAAACAAACCTGGCAAACGGATTGGCTGGAAATCAGAGTATGATCCAAGATGGCACCACATATTCAGGTAAAAGACAAGGTGTTGACATGGTGCCAAAATAAGGACAATGTCAGCATCAGTCAGGCCTCTCAGAGGAAATCATTTCACACAAGATGAGAATTCCATCCTACAGTTTATGAGAGAATCATGATTGGTGCATGAGAGTGCAGCAAATGATATTGTGTGTCACTGCAAATCAACTTTCTGCAAGGCAATTCTAAAATTGGAAGCACCCCAAACAATAAATTATAACTTTGGAACATGGCCTTGGATCAGCCCCAAATTTTGCAAAGTAGGGGTAGGCAGTCTGGTGTTGTTCTGTGCCACACGTGGTTGCATTTGCTTACATAATTTGAAAGCTATCATTTTTAAAATATAGACATAATTAGCCTCTTGTTCAGATGTAGGGAACCAATTTTGTGTGCAGAAAAGAAACTGCTCAAACACATTTCAAACACCCAACTTTCTATCTTAAAAGAATAATAATTATGTTATCCTTCTCTCTTTTTTTGTACCAAATTCAACCAGTAGTAATAGAAAAGTTGATAATTTAAAATGGATGTTTCAAACAGGAAGATCAGCCATTTCACTACATCTAAACATGGTTAAGTAGAAGCTTGCCAGAATGAATTTCTGTAAAATCCATCATCAATTGAATGAGGAGAGCAACAGAGACCTGGGTTTTGGTGACTTTTTCCAGTTTAAGCACCAGGTACTGTTTAACAGTCTCGAAAGTTTCCTTTCTCCCCACTTTGAACAGGGTTCTGGGATTTTCCACAGCTTGGTTTCTGTTTGTGAATGGTAGTGGACACAAGAGAGTAACCAGTAGAGCATGTTGACTGCTTATGTTGGTCTCATCAACACTCAGGCTGCCCTTTCCAATGTAAAGTTTGGCATCCTTTTTCCTGCTGGCAATGTGGGCAAGATATTGCACAGTAATATCAGGTCATTTCTTGGTAATTTGAAGCATGGATACAGAAGGACAATATCCCTCATTAATAAACCATAGGTTTTTGAAAGAATTGAATTTTTACATTATTCAAATTTCTAAGTCCAGAAACCTTTTTGGACAGACAGAATAAGCCTTCCTGTTATTTTTATCCACATGAAATATTCTAATTCGATGTTTCTGAGGTACTTGGAATGCCTCAGGGAAGTAGTTAGGGCGTAAATCACTTCTTTTAGTACTTTCTGTCGAGGCAGGTTAGAAAATGAATTCCAGCTCTACAGATAATACATATCCTCTGACTTAATCCTTAGCCAGAAAAAGAGTTTTTTATTACCATTCATTCTAGCACTTTGATTGATGTCGTTCCTAATGAATAATTCTTTGAGCTGTTTATGTCTCTGAATTTCTTGTAGTTGTCCTTTGCTGGTTCTTTCACAAAGTTGTTCCAAATTATTTTCATGCCTGTCCTGAAGAATCTATAAATTCAAATGAAGTCTCTTCTGTTCTTTCCCACTTGTCTTCTCTCTCAGCCAGGGAATAATCCATGCTGGAAAAGTCATTTGAGGAAACTACAACTCTCAGAAGCCCCACCAAGGCTGCTATTTGGAGGTTTCCTGGAGCTGTAGTTTTTTAAAAAGTATCTTGGCCAAGTTCTGAGAATACAGTAGTTGCACATCTGGTCATGAAATTTCAGTTCTGCAAAATTGTAAAAGAGGACTGGGATCGTTCAGTTCATCAACATCCTCTGAAAGAATTGCCTGTAATAAAACTGTAATAACAATAATTGTGTCCTGTTGAGTCAGCTGTCACTTATGGTGACCTTTTTCCAGAGTATTCTAGATAAAGAATACACAGAAGTTATTTACCCATCCCTTTTTCTGGGGGTGCCCTGGGAGTGTGCAACTTGCCCATCACTACATATGCTGTCCTTTGGAAGTAACCTTGCTCAAATGATTTTTTTTAACCCTGCAGCCATCACAGCTAACCACCCTCCCAATTTCTTTTTTTAACGTCTTTTCACCACTGGCCTCCATTCCAAAAGAGGAGAATTAGCTGTTCAGGCACAGCCCCCATTGCTGCTGCCTTGCACCTGACACATGATAATATTTATTTTTTAATAATGTTTTATTTTTATCAGAGTTCTTTTCCATGATAGCTAACTGCTAAACTGCTGTAGTGCTAAAACAGTAATGGGTTCAGGGGAGAAGAAAAACATTTTCAAGCTGTTGGGAATCCTGCAAACTTTACAAGGCAAGAGACACAATACACCAAATGTGCTGACACATGCATGCACACGGAGGAATATAGCAGTTTAGGAATCAGAAAATGAGACGGCTAGATGGCATTGTTGATGCAATGGGGACAGAGTTGGGCGAGTTGAGAGGGATGGTGGAGGACAGAGCTGACTGGTGTGTGATGGTCCATGGGGTCACAAAGGGTCAGAATCGACTGTGTGACTGAACAACTGTCATGGGAAGACGCCATTTTCTTAACGTTCTCCAAAACATGGAGGAAACCTGGTTGTATTCTTACTAGGCCTCCAAAAATCATTTTCTTCTCTGTCACAAGACTGCTTGTTTCCCAGTTCAGTGTTACCATCCTTTATCTCCTAGCTAGCAGCAGAGGCCCTTGTTTTGGCTATATACCAGATACATTGTCTCTACATGTATGTAAACACTTTCCATGTTATGGGAAAGAGAATAGGAGACCTCTGATTGGCCCAGAAGGCACCACATGGGTCAACAAACTCCATTTTGGTGGAAAGGAGGTCTCAGTTTGTTTTGGGATACCTTTGGATTAACTTGCCTGGGAATATTTCCCTTTTTGTTTCACCATGATTACTTAGGCCTTTGTTTTGCCTTTAGACTGATTTGTGTTACTGAACTTTATTTACGTTATTTCTCTACAGACTATGGACTATACTTAAAGAAACCTGATCAATAAAACTACATTCTGCCTGAAGAACAAGGTCTTTTTCTTGTGAGCAAAAGGTAACTATAAGTCTGCACACACAGGGGCATCATTATCTCCCCATCTACATATAACCACTCCAGAACGGAGTTGCAGCAAGTTTAGCTGGATTTTGCAGGCCGGCTCTCTCACTGGAGGAGGGGGGGTGAAGTTCAAGGGGGACCTCTTTGGAAGGGTCCCTGACGAACGCAGGGGAGATGCCCTCAGAGGAGGACGGCCAGTTGTCTGACATGGTGACATCGTGGGATGTTTATCGATCCCTGAAGTAGTTTTTGAGTGTGTCACGCTGATGACAACAACAAAATAAACAACCCCTACCAGTTACGTTTCAGCAAGATAATGTGCACCCCAACTATAAGTCATATATTCCTCAGTATTTGAATTGGTTCCTGAGCTGGCAAAATGGACACAAATGTAGGACTTTTTACAAATCAAGATGCAACCTCACTGAACTACCTAGCCAGCATACAATGAAGTCATAATTACTGCTCTGTTTGGGTAGGGAACTCTGAGACATAACTAGGTTCTAAATCAGTCTGTCAGTAGCATCTGCTCCAAAGTCAGAGCCTCGTGTAAAGCATGCTGCTTGGACCAAGAACAAGTGTGGTGTGTTAATCAAGTGTAAGATTTTTTTAAAATCTGTAACTCTCTTCAGCCTCAGTTTCTGTCTGATTTCAGCTAGAAGCAATAATTCAAGTTTTATTGAGTCAAGTGATCAAAGCTGGAAGAAGCACTAACTGACACAGCAGCATTTAGAATACATGGCATTTCAAATTTTGCAGCTGCCTGTTGTTTGGCTGTGTTACAGGGCAAACTGCTGAACAAGCCCAGGATTAAACATTTTTCCGCCTGAGGCAAAAGAGAAGATGGAACCTTGTCCAACCCATTCTCCATACTGCATACAACAGCCAAGCAGACTGACAATGAAGTGTTATTTCAGTCCTGGCAGGAGGATATCCTCCTGCAATATACTTCAGGACAGCATGAAAATCAGTTGGGGGGGGGGGGAATCTTATGCCATGTACAGCTGTTCACCTTCTGTGATCCTCAGCAACATCACTCTGAGGCAGATGTCTGACTTTGCCTGTTGGTAGAACCACTGCACATTACTCACCAAGTAGTAGAAGGCTGGGGACTGCAATGACTCAAGTTGTTAAGGCATATCAGAAAACAAACAAACAAAATAAAATAAAATAAAAAATAAGAAACACTGTAGCACTTTAAAGACTAACTGCTATATTTTTATTGTTAGCTTCCGTGGATCAAGTCCAATTCATCAGACAAAGAGTGAAACTTACAGACATGTTCTTTATATACCAAATTCAAGGGCTCAAAGGGAGAAGGGGTGTGGTCAAGCAAGATGACAGACAAGCAAGCAGAAGAATGCAGTTTCACACAGCCATTAGCAACAATAGATTATTCAGATAAACTCTAAATGACTCCCTTTCAATCTCAAGGTTGCTGAGAAAGCCCATTATGGTCTCTGATCAACTTGTGACCTGCATGTCAGGGGGGGAAACCAAACACCTGTACCTGGTTTCTTTCTGTTTTACTAAAGAGAATTGGCAGGAAAGTTGTAATATAAAATCATATGGCAATCTGTGTATCAAATTTGATAATGTCCCAGAAACCCTTCACTAATATTTAGCCCCCTGTGTTGGGTATCTAACAGATGGATGTATTTGATTTCTGCTGTCTCCCTTTCAATACTAGTTTTGTAATTTCTCTGTTCCAGAATTGCAACTTTCAGGTATTGGACAGAGTGTCCAGTTAGATTGAAGTGGTTTGAAACAGGTTTCTCCATGTTGCCATTCCGGATATCCATTAATTCTTTTGCGTAAAGATCACCCTGTTTGTCCTAAAGCACAGATGGACATTTTTGGCAAGAGACGGCATAAATCACATTGGCAGAAGCACAAGTAAAACTGCCTTTAATGTTGTGTTTAATGTTGTGTGTGGTGCCATTGGGTCCAGTAATACTGTTTCCAGAGCGAATGTTGGGGCATAGTTGACATCTGGATTTGCAGCAGGGTCTAGTTCCCATATCTGCTCCACTTCTGTGTTGTCTGTTGTGTGTCAATAGTTGTTTGAGATTGGGGGGTTGTCTATAAGCGAGTAGGGGTCTGTCACCAAGGGCTTTGGAAAGTGAAGATGGGTTGTCCAAGATGGGTCGGAGATCCCTCATTATGCGTGTGAGGGGTTTAAGTTGAGATCTGAAGGTGACAACCAGTGGTGTGCAATTGCTTTCCCTTCTGGGAAAGACACTGACTAGAAGGTGGAAGGTCGTAAGTTCAAACTCCAAGTAATGCATGGCAGAATGAGCACCTGTCTCTGTCCCAGCTCCTGCCAACTTAGTAGTTCAAAAGCAAGAAATTGCAAGTAGATAAATAGGGACCACTTCGGTGGGAAGGTAAACAGTGTTCAGTGCACTTCAGTGTCTAGGCATGCCTGCCACATGTCCACAGAAGTCTGCAAACGCAGACAGCTTCTGCTATAAACAGAGATGAGCAATGAACCCTAGAGTCAAATACAACTTGCTTTTGAACAAGGGTGACTCTTACCTTTACTAATAGAAGGCTGAGCTACATTTCTTAAGGCTATTAGGAGCCCTGTTTGGGTACCCAGATTGTATAAAAAATAAAAGTACATTGTGGAGGTGGGGGTAAGAGAGACAGCAGCCCTTCTGAAACTTATCTTTGTGTTTTCAGGTAAGTACCAGTACAGGTGTTCTGCTTCATGCACAGAAGGCTCTCCTCATACTCTTTGGGTTCATAACCAGTAGCTCTGGCATACCCAACATAAACTACTATTTGGGGGGGAGGGGACAACATACAGCCTTCCAGATATTATTGGAATATAATTCCCATTACTTTGGTCAACATAGTTAAGGGTGAACAATTCTGAAAACTACAAGCCAAAAAACAGTACATTACCGTAGCCATAAGGACATAATTACATGCAGAGATATGCAGAGGTTACAGAGCAGTTACTCTGAATAGGCTGAGGGCCGGAGTTCCTAAATGCAAGACCAACATGCTCAAGTGGGAGCTGCTGGAAGATGACAACGTGCTGTGTGAATGGGGAGAGATACAGAATCTGCCTCATTTACTGGTCTGATGATTATTACTAGAAACATGTACCGATGGATGAAGATTTAATTTTAGCCAATGACAAAGCTAAGAAAGTGGCTTCATTTTGGCAGTCAAAATTTTAATTTGGACATGAAAAGAGGGGGTACAGACCAGTTGTTTTTAGGACATTTCTGTACTAGAAGACCACAGCAGCTGCTTCTGCACTATCCCTAAAGATTCTGAAACTGTAAATTCTGTGATGTGTCAAGGATGTTCTACAACCTTCTGGTGCTCTTGGAATAAGTGGCAAACCAACGACCTCTCTAGTGCTAGTTCTATAGTAGTCTGATACAGATTTGGATGCTTCACTCAAGGCTTACTAAACTATCATTGGTTTAAGGTCCTGGTTAGTAAACTGACTTTATTAAAGTTACTCATTTTGCATCAATTGTGCCTTAATTAATTGGGGATGTGATGGTACAGAAAGAGCAAGGCATTTGAAATGATACTATTGCATCACGACCCTTCATTTGCTATGGATGCTGTTAGTGATTCAACAAGAAGCACTCTGCAAAAATAAGTGTGAAACTTATATACATTTATAATTTCAATATTTTACAGCTGAACATAAATGTAAGTCCCACTGGCACTAACAACTAAATTTAGCCCTGAGAAACAATGATACTTCAACAGTTACTGAAAACCTGAAACTTAGCAATGTTTAAGGGGCTGCAGTGGCTCAGTGGTTAAGAAGCTCATCTTGTTAGCTGGCAAGTCTGTAGTTTGAGACCCAGGTACTGCTTGACAGTTTGAGCTTCCATCTCTGTCCCAGCTCCTGCCAACCTAGCAGTTTGAAAGCAAGAAGTTGCAAGTAGATAAATAGGGATCACATCTGTGGGAAAAGATCTTGACAACATGAAAGGAGCCTTATTCAGATGTCCCCTGAGCAGAGTTTCTCCTGCAAAAATCCTTTCAACCTAGAATAATTTCTGACATGAAATTATTATTATTATTATTATTATTATTATTATTATTATTATTATTATTATTATTATTATTATTATTATTATTATTATTATTATTATTATTATTATATCAGTGGCTCAAGTGGCTAAGATGCTGACTGGAATGTGGCAGGTCAGCTGTTCGATTCCTGAGTACTGCAGGATGGAATGAGCTCCCATCTTTGTCCCAGCTCCTGCCAACCTAGCATTTCAAAATCAAGAAATTGGAAGTAGATAAATAGGGACCACTTGGGTGGGTAGGTAGACAGCGTTCCCTGCACTCCGGTGTCTAGTCATGCCTGCCACATGACCACGGAAACATCTGCAGAAGCAGACAGCACTGGCTCTTTGGCTTTGAAACAGCAATGAGCACTGAACCCTAGAGGTGGATATGACTGGCTTTCCAGCAAGGGAAAACTTTACCTTTACTTTTACTAGCAGTGTTTAGCCCAGATAGAAGCATTCCATTTGCCATGCAAAACATTTATCAAATTAAAGTTAATAACCAGCTCTTAGCAGTCATAATTGCAAGCATTAATACTTCAGATTTATAGAAATGCCTGGGCTTGTTTTGAAAAAAATTGCATTGGAAGAATGCCAGTGATTATTCATATGTATAGTGCATACAGGGTCTCCCTCTAAGGATTACAAACAATTTTATAAATTAACTGAGTGTCTCAACACTTCTCTGCAAAAACTGAGCTAGAGGTACCCAAGATATAATTAATCCTCTCCTGACTGAATATTGGCTGCTAGGAGCTAAAAGTATAAAAAGCAGAGACACTCCTTTATGGCTAAATTCTCAGCTATTGCAGACTATATATTATACCTTCATCAGAATATTGCACCTAGCATGCATAAACTGCTCCTAGTAACAATTGCTATGCATTATTAGATGAAGTATAAGACGCAATAAGCCTTTGGATACAAATACAGTAATACCCTGGATAACGATTGCACCGGATAACGCTAAAACCGCATAACGACGACAAATTTTGGGGGAAGATTTGCACCGGAGAACATTCTTTCTAGCGTTATCCGATACATTGTAATAAAGAAGTAAAGGAGGCCAAAGCTCTTCTCCCTGACACTTCCCTCCTTCCTCCCCCCCCTCCCAGCAATGGGGTGCCGTACTGCTGAGAGAATCCAGCCCTGGCCCTGCTTACCTTCAAGCCACCGCAGCTGCTGCTCCCACCAGGTTCCCCAGGCAGCCCTTTGCACTGGAACTCATGG
Source organism: Furcifer pardalis (assembly GCA_030440675.1). Taxonomy (NCBI): domain Eukaryota; kingdom Metazoa; phylum Chordata; class Lepidosauria; order Squamata; family Chamaeleonidae; genus Furcifer; species Furcifer pardalis. The sequence goes on along the minus strand of CP126890.1, from coordinate 55,777,167 downwards.
CTGCCCCAGGCAAGGGTAGCATGCACGAGCCTCGCCCATGTGGAGTCAGCCTAGCAGCTCTTTGTTCCGACTGAGCCAGGCTTGACCAGCCGATTGCAGAGCACAGAGCTATGCCTCATGGCAGGCAGAGGCAGCCGAGTGCCAATGCAAGAGATCAGAAAATGGAGAGGAATGGTTGCCAAGGCAGCAAGAGACGCAGGCATCGGATAAGGCTGAAAATCGCATAACGTTAAGACTTGTGGAACCAAGTCTTAACGTTATCCGATGTATTACTGTAGCTGAACATTCAAGCCCTGATCCACACAGAGATACAAAATGGAGTATAAACTCCACATTCGAATTCAGCATGTTACAGAGTTTGGAGTTTACACCTGGTTTACTGGTTAGCACAAGTCCCAGAGCATCACAAGATCAAGATTTGTTGATTGGTTGGTTTTATGATATTTAAAAACTACCCTTCATTTTTCCGTGTGAATGTATCATTATCATTAGTACAATAAAAATACTAAAGTATCAGAAAGAAGAGAATTTATAAAGACAGCCAATTAAAGTAACTGGCCCATTAGGTTCCATCAGTTGTGGAAACCATTTTACATATTCACAGGGAAGTGGCGTGTGCATGTGCATTTTTAAATAAACGTATCAAGAAATAAGTTCAGTTCTACTGAATTCAACAGGAAGGTCTTTGAAAGGGCTATACTCTTCTGGCAAGGAAAGAAAGAGAAGCAGAGAAAATGATATCAAATCGTCAAGAAAGGTGAACGGAAGTTTATTTCTGTGTCATTATGTTTGATGTGTCAGGATGATGTTAGCTTATAGTTTCCTTAACAGGAGAGAAAGTCAAATAAAACTCAATTTCCTGTGGGAATATAGCAAAGAAGCATTCTAATTAGAATGTAAGATAAACAAGACTGAACTGCAAGATAGAGAGAAATGTAAGCACAATTCATGAGCACCATTCAATGTATAAAATCTTATGGCAGTGACTTTGGTCTCTTGGAAGGTGTGCAGTTTTTTACCATCTCACATACAGTCTATAGTTGGAATGACAGGGAGGGACTTTTCTAGACTGGGGTTACTGTGTATCAAGCACTAACCAAATGTTCCTTCTTGACTGAATTCAAAGAGAGGCATGCATCTTTCTGTTCTGTATTCTTTTGTTCTCTTTTCCCCTCTATTTATTTATTTAGATGATCTTTTTGGTTGTTGTTTGTTAGCACACATGCAATAAAGAAAGCAGCATGCACATATCTATAATTCCAAGTAACTATAAGTTTTAAAAAATTATTCTTCCTCCAATCAATTCTCAGAGTAAGTTATTGAGCCCTTGAGTGCCAGTTAATGAGAAAGTGTCTGGCTTTGAGAGACTTGTAGCTATTATCTTCTGTGGGTCTCACCATCTATTGTGCAACTAAAGAGAATTTTAACAGAAATTCAAAGCTTTGCAATGTTGTATCCATCATTAAATTCCTACTAATCTGAATTTGAATTATTGCCATTACTGAGGAAAAACCTCTGTGGACATCTCCTTCTGTCTCAGCACTTGCAGAAATACCTCAGACAATGATCTCAGGGATTTTGTGGGTGCAGGAAGGATGAGGTGAATGCTATGGAGGTGCCAAGTTAAAAAGGGCTCCAAACATCAAAGCTACGGTAGCTATTTCTTTTGGACCTAGAAGCAAGTCTTCATATAGAATCCTATATAGCACCATTGTAATACTGCTGAAGGGAAACAGTTAAATCTAACTCTAGAGAAAGCATGTTGATATTTGGGTACAGAGAGTTTAACTAGAAACCAGCATGCTTAGAAAACTTGAAATTTAAGCCAAAATTCATTGACAAGATCTATGGGCATCTGATACAGAATATTGTAAAATCCATAAAAGTTTTTGACTATGTTATTGAAGCATTGTTCCCCTAAAGATTTTAACTGAGTGCAGTAAGAAAATAGGATAACTCCAGCTGCCCCTAAAGACTGGACATGGATCTTTTCTGTGGGTGGGGGAATCTTTCAGTCAGCATGGTGGCCAGAATTACAAGAATGGTAGTCTCCAAACATCATGTTTCTAAGCATTAGCTATCTCTACCCCTCCCATCTCACACCTCTACACCCACATCTTAAAAATGCAACCTTTCTGGGCCACCAAAACATTTATTATACCCAGCTCTGGGAGTAGTAGTCCAGAAACAATCCACCCACCACCTCTCTTCCCTTAGACCTCGTGTTTTGAGCAGTGGAAATTATCATATGATGAAGCACACTCTGTGGCTGTAGACTCATGTCATCTCATTGGGAGATCTCTGCAGTCAGGGCTCTTAGTTATGGGGAGAAACACATGGATTTATGAAAGTGTTGGAGTTCACACACAGAAAGAGAGAAACTTCATTTATACCAATGGAGAGTGTCCCCCTCTCCCTATTAAGCTCCAATAAGTGGGACACTTGGTGAGGAGCAGATTTAAACCTCCCCCACCTATATATTACCTTTTAAGACTGTTGTGAAGATAAAAAGGAGAGCACATATAATGCCTTGAATTCATGAGTACATTTATTTAGCGTATGGCACTTGTACACACACACACACACACACACACACACACACACACACACACACACACACACACACACACAGAGAGAGAGAGAGAGAGAGAGAGAGAGAGAGAACAGAGTCTGTTAATATTCAGATCAACTACAATATGTCAAAATTTACTAGTATTTCTGGATTCTGAACTATTTTGTGGTACTGTCTTAAAAGAGCATTTTTCCTGCAAAGTTCTGGTGGAGGAATGTTACTTAACGTTGGAAGCCAGTAAGTAGGTGTGGACCTAATTGTTCTGGATATAATGTGCATGGTGTTATTAAGCTGCACATCAACCTTGCTTACATGAGTGCTGTTTAACCAAACAGGAGTGCAGTATTCTGCCACTGAATAAACTAGACTTAGTGCAGAAGTTCATGAGTAGTGGCTAGAGATCCCCAAATTGTACCGCAAAATTTCTGTATGATATTATTCCTTGTTCTACTTTATGCTGCAGTTTTTAAGAAGTGTGATTTAAATGCCAAAGTATGATCAAGGGTGAAGCCTAGGTACTTAGACTCTTTATTATGACCAAGATATTTCCCACCCATATATACTGTTAGTTCTCTGTGTGCTAATTCATTATTCAAATAAAAGCAAAGAAACTTCTGTCTTGGTGACATTTGGTTTAAGGCACCATCTACGAAAGTAGTTTGTCATTGCAAAGATATCAGTTGCAAGAATCTCTTCTGAGGCTTAAAATGACTTATGCCTTGTAGCTATCACTCAGTCATCAGCATACCAAAATTCCCTTCTTTGTGTAGCTGGTAGGTCAGCTCCATATAGTGCGAAGAGCAATTGGGCCAAGACCGAACCTTGTGGAAAGGCACTGTTGAAGGTTTCTTTAGAACTCATCTTGTTACCAAAAATAACCTGGAAGCCATGGCCCCTGATCATCCTCTCATAAGTCTAGTAGTTCTTTGGCATTTTATAGTTTTCGAAACTTTATATATCAGGGCCTGCCGCCACACAGTGTCATATGCTGTGGACAAATCAATAAAAACGGAAAATGTTTTTAGCTTCTTCTGATAACCTGCTTCTATTAACGTTGTTAGCGATAAAACCTGGTCCATACAACTTCTCCCAGGATGAAAACTTATCCCAGGATGAAACCCCATCTGCTCAATTAGAATCTTAGTAAGTATTACAGCACTAATTCTATTATATAGTACACATTCCAACAGCTTGTAAACAGAACTGAGAAGGGCTACAGGGCAATAACTTTGAGGTTGATCTATGGGTTTACCTGCTTTTAACAATGCTATGATTTTAGCATTTTAGCATGAGCACAGAAATGGCATGATATAACTGTAACTGTTCAGTTACTTAGGTATCTGGGTGCAGAGCCAGAGTATGGGAGTTCAATTCCTTATTGTGCCTCCCAAGAAAAGAGTTGAGCTGTGTAGCCTTGGACAAGCCGTACAGATTCAGAGTACCTTTCAGTAGAAGAAAATTGGAAGCCACGTCTGAAAACTGTATAATTAGAAAATCATGGAAAGTATTGCCTTAAGTCAGAATTGACTTGACAGCATGCAATTATTTAGTACAAAAATGAAGGCACTTCCTATTCTCTACTTCTCAACAGAATCAACTCTGGTAAACTCTGCTTGTTGTATACTGATGCACAGGTGCAGGCTCCAGTACTGAAATAATCTAGAGCTGATTTTAATGCAATAAAAGAGCCTTCCGTATGCTTACATTTGGGCCTTTGGATGAGCAAATGCATTTCAGCTATCTGAGATACTGATGGTCATAGCTTAACAAATTCCACCAATTATAGAAATAAAAGGTTGCCACTGAGCAAAGAAACCACATTAAGAATGATAAGAATAATTTGCCAAACACATTTGGACAGTACAGTGGCTGTTATAGATGCCTGAAACTCCAGCATCAACCAGCATCTTACTTAAGGTTCCATTATCTTGACACAATTGCATTTTTGCCACATTATGGCCATGTTTTGTTCCACTTTCTGCTACTGACTCTCTCCGCAGACACACAGCCTGACACATAATGTATAAACTGCTGCCAATGCTGCCTGCAGTTCCTATTCACCGGTAGAAAATGTACATCTTTTTTCCTCTCTACAAATATTTTTTCCTTTTTGGAATATATTTGTGAATTAAAGTTAGTTAAATATCTTATTGTATATCTAAAGGCTCCTTTCTGAGGCTTAAAATACATAGGATTTGTCTTTTTCCAACTTCAAATCTGTGCCTTCAGAAATTGCCTTGAGGTGATACAAAGCTCATTTTAGGGAATCCTTTTTTCCTCCAGATAAAAGAAATATAATTACTGTCATCTAAAGGGAAGAAGTTGGGCCTTGTTTGAATGTTTTGATTTCTTTCAGAAACCAGCTACTTGAATCTCCCTTCCTGTGTGTGCCTTCTCTTTCAATTAGATTGGGTACATCTTTTGCAGCCATTCAGCACACATACCATCTGAACAGAAATATCTTCCTTTTATTTCCTTATCACCGAAATAAATAGTAATCTGCTGCTTGAAAGGCTTTTGAAGTGATGGCAGAATTTCAAAGGTCTTCATATTTATTTGAATCATAAGCCTCTGCACTTCCAGCCACTCTTCATTGACGGTGCCACAGATGAAAAAGAGAATGGAATCTAAATCTCAGTGGGAATTTGATTACTTCGCTTACAATGATTATGGAACCTTTTAACAGAATCATTCCGGCATGGTTTGAAATGGTAGCTGTTGTGCTCTTGTGCTGGAAATGAAAACAGACATGTGTAAGCTTAAGATGGCTACTGAAAAGCAGCATGCAGAATGGACTCAACATAAAGAAATGCTGAATGATTATTATTTTTCATCCACAGGAGAACGGGCTAAAATAAGCATGCATTACAGTGACAATTCTGTCTTCACAGAGCTGAGAACTAAACCATGGAACATAAGCACAATTACATTCATGTAGACATGAATAGGAACTGACCTGGTGGTTTTCTTTGGCAGTACAGTAAAACCTCGCATAAAGAGCACCTCGCTTAGAAACTAACTCGCTTAAAGAACAGAATTTTCTCTGAATGGTCGCCTCACTTAACAACTAAAACCAACCAAAAGCTCACTTAGCAATTAAATTGGAGTTCACAATCCCCCCCCCCTCCAGAAGGTACAATTGGTCACTTACAATGGTGTTTTACTTAAAGAGCAAACTCGCTTAAAGAGCAATCCCATGGAATGCATTATGCTCTTTAAGCGAGGTACAACTGTAGCTGGGAAATCAGGCACAGCACATGGAAGTGACAAACGAGTTGATGTAAAAATACAGCACCTAATATAAACCCAGGGCCATAGCCAGAGGGGCCCCAGGGTGGGTTTGGCCCACCCGGAATTAGCAGTTTGCCCACCCTGGCAAAGTGCGATTTCCCATAGGAATGAATTGAAAAGAGGCTTTGTTGACCATCCTGAAAAAATATTCGCCCACCCACATCTAGAATCCTGGCTATGGCCCTGTGTAAACCAGCATGCTGCAGGCATTGATATCAACTTGTTGTGATACTGCATATTATTTAAAACTTAAATAATCTTTGTGACTCAGTGGTAGGCGTGGATGGACAAATCAACCTGTTTCCAATCTGTGCCACTATCAAATCCATCAGAGCACTTTGGTGCTGTCTTAATTTAGTGCTCTGGTGACAACCCTGTAGCAATATAGGATGAAGTTTTGGTGATTTGTGGCTCACAGTCACTTCCTATAATTTCAGTTTGGCTGAATATAATTCATGGACCTACCCTTTTTTAACAGTTTAAAAGAGTTTTTTTTAAAAAAAAAATATTCCAAAGATTTGTATAACCATTGCTAGGCATATTATTTTCATATTTTTTAATGTTTATTAAAGGTTTGTTCTATTTTGTGAGTGTACAATTGGAGATGATCCTTTGATTTCTAAACCAAATGCTCAAAACACAAAAAGTCTCATGTTCTTTTGGTGATTTGTCAGTAGAAAGTCTCTAAACACAAACAATTCCTATTTTATAAAAGAGGAACACACAAAATAGTTAATTTTGGTTTCCCCTCTTTTGTGTAATCTTTCAACATTTGTTGGTCAAATCATCTAAGAATTTTTCATCCAATTGCATTATAATGGTTATCAGCAACCAACCAGAATGGCAACACAGAGAAACCCATTTCAAACCATTTCAATCTACTTGGACACGCTATCCAAGACTTGAAAGTTGCCATTCTGGAACAGGGAAATTACAACAAGGATTGAGAGAGTAACAGCAGAGATGTTAGTGGAGGTCTAGAGTGTTTGTATGGTTTGCATTGACAAAAGCACAGATTGCACACACATGAAGACACTCCTACAGGCAGCAAAATCCACTGATTCCAGATCAGATCTTCAGGGAGGCAGAAACTAGTTTGATATGCCTAAACTGAGAGATAGATAAATCTGGAACATTTTGTGACAGAGAAGGGAGAAAAACTGATCAAGATTTAAAGCACTGTTTCAACTGCACAAACACCCTGCCAGACTTCTCCCTGGAAAGCCAAACATATCTTCAGGATGGGTGGTCACTTTACCATCTGTTATCCTGAAGTCAGTAAGGGCTACAGAATTTCAGCATTGATGATGGCAAAGAAGAGGAGATTGCAAACAAAAATAAGGTTGTTTTATTTTGGTGTGGGCAATCTGTTCCTGATCCTTATATAAATTGTGTTACATGACACCGTCTGTCATTTAAATCGTTAATTAATGGATATGTATAACCTTTGTTATACATATCCTGGCGGGCAACAGTCCATGGGTCACAAAGGGTCAGAATCAACTATGCAACTCAACAACAACAACAACAACTACTACTACTACTACAACCCTTTGTATTTCACTCTCTGTTGCATGTATCTCAGTTTCCAATTGTACATTTATAATGGAATTGGCTGTTGGCTGCAACTTATATTCAAGAATGCATTTTTTCCCGAAGCAGGAAAAATGCCATTGACATGAATTTGTTTAAAATGGATCCCAGATTCCCATGAAGTTATCCAAACATTATGATCATGGAAATATCTCTTGTGGCACATATGAAATGAGACATGCCGCAGCCTTGAGAATATTATCAAGGTGTGCCTTAACGGTTTGATGCCCTCTTGAACTCTTGCTTCAAAGTTCTTTTCAACTTTCCCCTAGGGTACTTGTCAACTATTTAGTCTGAGATGGAGTTTACCACCCACTTTGGGCTGTATTCCCAAGCAACCCAACTCTGAGAAGACCCAGTCCTGGCATGCCAGGGGCCACTACTGGCCTCACACTAGTGGTTGTGCCTTGGTCAGAAGGACTTCAGTAGGTGTTAGATCCCATTTTAATGGAATATTTTTACTCCAACTGCACACTAAAATATACCTCTGCAGCAAACTGAACAAAAACCCTATCCTCAGAGTAAGAACAGTCCATGGGAGAATTCAATACTATATGCCTTTCAGTTTTGTTTGGCTTTTTTTTTTTTTTTTGGACTTCAGTTCCCACAATTATCCAAAAATTTCCCAGACAGAATTTTGGGATAACCAGCCCACAGAACCACACCTACAGGCATCTACATTTCTCTCATCTAGACCAAGGCCTATCTCTTAGGCTTCTTAGTTGTCTCCTTTTTAAAAAAAGCTGCTACTGTGCATTCTTCAGAATCATCATACTTTGGGAGACACCTTTTGTGAAGATTTTAAAGGGAAATAAGAACATGAGTCCTTCAAACCATTGTGGCAGCTTTTGTTGTTTGTACAGTACCAAAAAGAAAACATGGGTTCTAGAAAGAACCTGAGAATATTCCGTAATGGAATGTATGTATCTATTGTCATGATTTAATACTGTATTTCAGCTGTTATTATGGGCCTTCAAGTCAGAACTCAACTATGGTGATTCTAATACAGATTTCAAGGCAAGTGAGATATTTAAGGAGTGGTTTTACCAGTTCCACTCTTCTAGTAAGTTCCCATGACTGAGCTGGGATTTGTACCAAAACCTCCTGAATCCTAGTCCATGACTCTATCCACTACACCACAGTAGATATAATTCTGATACCTGCTACATCACAATGAATATCTGGATTTCAGCTCCATTTTTAAGAGTGGAACAATGATAAAAATAATAGGTCAAAGTAATGTAATAGGTTCTTTTAAAAATAAACAAATCACAGGCTGGAAGACATCACCTCCTTAAATGATGGACAAAAAGACCTCTTCTTTGGTCCATGAGCTGCCAATGATTTTGAATGTGTACACTACCAATGAAGCACATTTCCCATCCCCACTGCTCTTAAAGAGCTGAAGGTGATTTAAGGGACAGATTCTACTGGTTGTGTATGCAGTCCTCTCAATCTTAAGGAATATACTTCACAGGTTTTTTCTGCCGATATTACACTTTGAAGATATATACATTTGTTGTTCAGTCACACAGTCGATTCCGACCCTTTGCGACCCCATGGACCACTGTCCGCCAGGCACTTCTGTCTTCCACCATCCTCTTCAACTCGCTCAACTCTGTGCCCATTGTGTCTACAATAACACCTAGCCATCTCATTTTGGGCCGGCCCCTTCTTATTTTGCCCTCCACCCTTCCCAGCATCAAGGCTTTTTCAAGTGAATCCTCTCTTCTCATTTGATGTCTAAAGTACTTTAGCTTCATCTTCACTATACAAGGAAAAAAATAATTATGTCTCTTGTCATGCATGACTACTAAGAATGTGACACAACATTTGAAAAGATCCTCTCAAAATTCCGCTAAACTGCCCTAAAATTCCCTTTAATAGTTTTGAAAGTAGCTGGAAATTATTTTTCATTTTGCCAAAAGTAACTATTTATTGTAACTCTTTTTGAAGTTTAACTTAGTTACATATATATGTCTCCCAGAAAAGAAACTAATTTCAGGCAATTGTGTTATATGTAATTGAATCCCTGAGATTTGATTATGTAATTTGAATCCCTGAGATGCCCTGCTTTAGGGTTTCTCATCCTTAGGCCCCCAGTGTTCTTGGATTTCAATTAACAGAAGTCCAAGTCAGCACACCTGCTAATCAGGGCTTTTGAGTATTGAAGTCCAGGAACATCTGGGTGCACAGCACTGAGAAATCCTGCCCTACTCTATCTGTAAGCTATGAAGGTTGAATGGTGGGTGAAACTTCAAAGTCTGAACAGCAAAGACTGAGCAAAAATTCCCCTGATCAAATCTAAATATTATAATGTTTAAATTTGACTGGTTTATAATGTCAAAAATGCATCACACTGCCAAGACCATGCTTTTATACTCTGCTTCTTCTAAATTTGAATAAACATCATCCTAGGGCCAATACTCTTTTTTTTCTGGATTTCAGGAAATCGAGCCTACATTAAGTAAAGTTAATCTGATATAACTTCTTGTTTAATTTAATAAAAATGTAATGCAGTAAAATCCAATTTACTGCCTCTTGCTTTCTTTTCAGGGTCTTAAGAAGGGAGATTCAAAGGAACTCATCAAAGGCTTTCTAGTAAGATTCATGTAACCTCATCTTCAGCCATATCTCATCTCTCATCTCTTTTCTGCAATTTACTTTTTCTTTTGTGTTTGTCTTGCTGTTGTTATCTTTCATCTGCCATTGCTTTCAAGGGCTGCTCAGAACTTTCATCTGATTTTTCCATCAAGTTGTTTCTTTGTTTGCTCATTTAAATATCTTGACTCGTTTGTTAAGGTTAGATAGAATCCAATTAAACGAAGGCAGTAGGTGGACATTTTATGTATTACATCTAAGCTTCCATTTTGCACAGCTACTCATTGTAAGCTTTGTGGAAATGAATATGATTTACCTAAAAGTAGTCAGAGCAGAGTAATTGACTGAATGTGAATTATTTCCAAAATAGATGAAGTTCACTGAATTAAAATTAGAGGTGGTACCAATATTTTTAGTGACATGCCCAGGGGCTCAGTCTAGTGGTTGTCTGTTCTAATGTCATAATTCTTAGTGTGTGAGAAAGGATTCCATGGAGGATAGAGCAACAATTGTTGTCCAAAGAAAAGTGAGCTCTTGTCCACCTCTTTGCAATGTGAGTTTTATTTATTTAGTAAGCTAAAGGCCAGCTTACATACTTGTGAGTCACTTGCAAGGAACAAGAAGGCAAGGCTAGATTTATATTAGGTAAATTCCTTGACAAGGTCTGGATCCAAGGTTGTGGTATGCTCATGTAAGCTTGTTCAAGTGGCTATCACTTTTCAGAGTTTATACAAAGAAGCATTTCCTTGCACAAGTGCTACTTTACTTATCTACTTTACTTATCTAACTCCAGACATGAAGTTGAAATGTGACAGTGTGCAGACGTGGACTGTACCAATTCATATTACAGGTGAAAAGAACAGAAAATCTTTAAAAACTGTATACTTTTTTTTCATTGCTTTTCACCATAATGCAACACACTTAGCATCCTTGTTTTGCTATATGTGTTGACCAGTCCATACTATGACAAGACTTCTATTTTGTCTACAGTCCTATGGCATTCTGCAGCTATTTTTTCCTTGTTGCTGAATGGCTTTTCCAAAGCAAGGAAAAACATGGCTGAAGAAATAGTAAAGCCTGGGATTGATGCAAATGGAAGTCAGTTACTAGTATTGTGCTGCCTAAACATGGGGCAGCAAGAACATTATATAAGTGTTCCTCTTTAGACACATTCAGGCAGGCTCCTTGTCATGTATCTGTTCTCAGAATGGTTGCAATATTGGTCATATAATTATTTACAAAGCAGGAATCCTTCTAGATTGGTTGGGACCTGATGGCTCTTTGCCTGGTTTCAATTTATCAGTTGCTTGTGTCTTCCATCATATTGAGAAAACTGTTCTATAATTGGCTAAATGTTGGTGAATTCCTCCCTAGGCAGCAATTATTACACAGGGTTTGTAAGTAACTACAATCCACTAAGTATGGTAGGTAGACAACCCAATTTTCAGCATGACAAAGCTTATGATGAAATTCAGGAATCTTCATAAAATGGGACTTGAACTGCTGACCTGCTTACCTTCCAATCATCAAGCTCAGCATCTTAACCACTAAGCCATTGTGACCCCTAAGAGCCTAAGTACAGTCCCTTCAAAAAAAATATTGGAAATGCCTATACAATACTTGTAATTTAAAAAAATAATAAAAATTGTGAAAAGGGGGGCCCTTGGGGGGGGCTAAACCAAAGCAAGAGCGGCCCTGAATGTTGCAAAAATTGTCTTACCACATCCATTAGAGCCTGTGAGTTATCTCTTTGAGTGAACTGGACACCTCCACCCTGCTGACCTCAGGCCTCACCCTCCTGGGGCCAGGGAGAAGAAAAGCCATGGGCTTCTCCAGGTGGCCAGACACTGCCACCCAGCTGCCCTTGGGCCCCATCTTCCTGGGGCCAGGGAAGGGTTCCCTGGCCCATTGCCCACTTGGAGGGGTGACTGTAACTGTCCGCTTGGAGGGAAGTGACTGTTTTGTAATTGTAATTGTCTCATGACATTTGTTGTTGTTCAGTCGCATAGTCGATTCCGACCCTCTGCAACCCCATGGACCACTGTCCGCCAGGCACTCCTGTCCTCCACCATCCCCCTCAACTCGCTCAGCTCTGTGCCCATTGTCTCTACAATACCATCTAGCCATCTCATCATGCACTGATGATATTGTTGATGTATTTGTTGCTATTTTGCTGTTTTGCTGTGTTGTATTATATTGTATTTTTATTGTATTTAATTTTAAATGTACAGCCAAACCTCGCATAAAGAGCGTCTCGCTTAAAGAGTAAATTGCTTAAAGAGCAGAATTTTCTCCGAATGTTCGCTTCGCTTAACAAATAAAACCAACCAAAAACTCGCTTAACAAAGAAATCGCGGTTCACAATCCCCCCCACAATTGGTCACTCACAATGGTGTTTCACTTAAAGAGCAAACTCGCTTAAAGAGCAATCCTGTGGAACACATTATAGTCTTTAAGCGAGGTACAACTGTATTGTGATATATTGTGATTGCTGTTAGCTGCCCTGAGTCACGTTTCTCTGGGATTGTGTTTAACTTGTGACTCCACTAATGCATTTGCAGATAAATATTATAGAATATCATAAGCCTCATGTGACCATTTGCAAAGAAAACTAAAGTAGTATATTGCTGCATTTTCTCCTCTTACAAAGAAATGGAAAGTGTGTATGATATGTATGATATAAACCCAGAGAGAGAATTTGCTACTATGAGAGCCATCTGTGCTGGAAAGATGGAGTGCAAATATAAGAAATAAAGGAAATGATAATAGAGAGAGATGGATCCAGATGTAGTTTTGCAGATCTACTAATGCCTTGCCTAGTCATTACGGCACTTTGGGCAAGCTACACTGTCTCACACCCACATTGCTCTGATACATGAGTTTCTTCCATGCAGAATGGGAAGAGGATACAGTGTCTTTCAAAAAGTAATGGAAAGTTTATACTATCAGAAATGGGGGAAGAAAGTAGGCCTGAGAGGTATTGCCATTTATTTCCTAGTGACCAGTGCAGTCGCTTCTTTCATCAGTCTCTACATCTTGATACCCTCGGACAAAGATCCCAGTTGCCCTAGCGCCTAGCCCTAGTTATATAACTGATGGTTACTGAAGTCAATGAGAATTTCTGAGTATGACCAAATCTGGATCATGTTTAGAACAGAGAATGTTGATTAAGCTGTCAAAAAGGCAGTGTTTGCTTTTTACTATCAATGTATTATAAACTAGACATTTGACATGGATTAAAAATTCTCTATTTTTTTCTAACAGAATAGTGAAAAGTCAACAGTGACAGCAAAATAATATAAATCTGCTGGTATTTCCTATCAATCATCTTTACCTCCCCACAAATCCCTTAAATTCTAGGATATCAATTTCTGTGAATTATTTTGCACATCATAAATGAGGAAGCAAGAAAGTATATTATTAGCTGTGAGACTATGTAATTAGTTTTCTTTATGGATGTGCGGTTTGGGCTGGGTAAAATGGAGGGGAACCCTGTCACCAATGCAGATGTCGTTATGAATATGACAGGTCATTTATGGCAGGAAAAGGTTGTATCTGATAATTTGTTAGAAACATTAGCATATAAATGGCTGTAGGGTGTGTGAAATATTATCCAACAAATTCTAAATCTGAATTGCAGAGATGTCCAAACTGGGATTTAGTATTTTGTTGCTGTTATGCACTGATGGAAGTTCAGGCTTAAACAATTTGCAGCCAGGGCTCTCACTTGCAAAAGAAACCAGACACTCCTCTCCCTTGTTAAAATATTGAAGGCAGTTAAGTTGAGAGTGTACATCACTTCTTCAGGTAATAATTGTAATCCAGTGTTCAAGGTGACTAACAATCTGTAGTCTGCAGAGAAAGAGAAAAATCTCAGTTTGAGCAATGCTGGAAGTGGAAGGATGTTTGGTTTTTATTTGCAAAGCTATTTAGAAACTGAGCATCTTTTTTTTGTTTCCAGCTGGTACCAGGATTTATTTATTTGTTTATTTAATCACATTTTTATTGCACTAAAAAACTGAAAGCTGGGAGTCCAGGTGGTCATCAAATGAGCCAGCCTGGAGTGGCTATCTCCCCAGATTCAGTGTGATACACAGAAAGAGCCTCCTCAAAGATTGTGGTGTTTTGAGCCACAATCAGGCATACCTCATGCAATGGCAAGCTTGTTGTGCTGCCTAATCTTTTTCACACTAGGTCAGGCAAAAGGAACTACAGAATGAATTCACCTAAGATGCAGCAGCAGCTATAGAACATAGCATAGCTGGAGAAATATCTACAGGATGGGCCAGGGTTCCTCAAACGTGGCTTTCCAGATGTTCATGAACTTCAGTTCCAAGAAACTGATCACCAGGTGTACTGATTTGGGTTCAAGAACACCTGAAGAGCCAAGTATGAGGAAACCTGGTTATACAGACGGTGCCAAAAATGTATATACACTTTAAAAGATATTACCTATGCCTAATTTTTCAAAGTTGAGTTGAATTAAAGTTAAATGAATGCCAGCATCACCATGCAACAGGCAGGACACTCAAAGAAAATGGCAAAAGCGTGGTTGTCGTTTGAGAAGTGCAAGGCCATTTTGAAGCGTTATTTGAAATTTGAGAACATTGTGGAAGTATAATAACAATGGAGGTGTCAGTATACAACAGAGCCTCCAAAATCACTTGGGAGATGAGGTCTAGCAGTAATGGTAGAAACTGTTACATGTACTGGGGACATTTTGCTGCTTGCCCAGCCTCCCAAAAGGAAGCAGGGGAAAGAAGGAAAGGATTCATTTTAGCAAACCCCAGACTATGACTTACCATATCTAATGTTCAGTTACCCTGTGTTTTCCTGGATTCCAGCTCCATTTACTCAGATTCTCTTTCCACCTACTTCCATAACCAAGTGGCGAAGATGTATTCCTGGCAGTCTGAGTGATTTAATGGTCAAAATGTTGGCCCTGATTTTCAGCACTAAGGTGATGCTGACATCTAGGAATCTCTAGGAAGAATGACCACCCAAAGACCCAGTGCTTTTTATTTTTATTTTTATTAGGTATTTAAAAAAATACAAAAATACAAAACAAGACAATTACAAAGATGTATGAAATTGTGAAGATCATGTAGCATATTTCTCCAAACAACAATATTGCATTTACCACATTTCATGGAGCATAATCTTCTCCACATTATTTTCAGTTACATCATTAACATCACCCTTGTGCTATATACAATGTCCAGGGAGATCTGTATCTTCACAGTTTCCAAAAGTCATTCTGATCTTGTACAGGGGGTATGCCCTTTTTTCTCTCCAAGGTATAGCTTATAAAAGGTTCCCAGATCCTCCAGAAATTATTACTTTGCACTTTTCCTTTCCTACAATTTAGTTCCCAAGTAAGTTTTTCATTTAAGGCCAGATCCCATATTTGCTTGTACCAATCTTGAATACTTATCTTTTCATTACTTTTCCAATTTTTAGCTATGCATTGTCTTGCAACAGTCAACATTATGGCCAGCAGTTCTTTATTGTCCTTATTCATGTCGTAATCATCAATGTCGGTTAGCAAGATTGTATCTGACCCCAGCTTAACCTGCATGTTTAGTATGTTCTCTATCTCTTTTTCAATTCTTTCCCAAAAACCTTTTAATACTTCACAACTACACCACATATGTTCATATGTTCCCTTTGTTTTTTTACACCTCCAACATATATCACTCAGATTACTATACATTCGATGCAGGCCGACTGGGGTCCTATACCATCTCCATATTATTTTATAATTATGCTCTTTAACTCTAACCGACATAGTCCTCATTATCCTTCTTTTCCACATCTTCTGCCATTTTGTTTCTGTTATCCTTATCTCTAATTCTTGTTCCCAACTTTGTCTCAATACCTCATGTATTTTTTGACTCTTATTTAAAATCTTATAAATTTTACTTACTATTCCCTTGATTCCCATTTCTCCATTTCTAACTCTAATCAAAAGTGTCTCGAATTCCGTGCACTCTCTGTTTAAACCGTTTTCCCACAAGAATGTCTTGTTCCAATTATTTATCTGAAGAATCTTAAACCAATCCAATTGTAATTGCAAATACAGCTCACGTCTTTTTTCCTGGTCTCTGCAAGTGTTGACCCAATCTTTCAGTAATATTAATTTCTTTTCCACCAATATGTCCCTGATCTTTTTATCAATTTTTAATGGGAAGTCCTGAAAGTCTTCCACTTCTAAAATCGGTGAAATTCCTAAAGTAAGTTCTTTTCTCACTCTATTCCATGTCTCCATTGTTGAGTTTAACATCAGTCCCTGAGCCTTCTTTTTTCCTTTTTCCTTCCCTTCCCATAAAAATTGTGCCTTACCAAACTTCGTAAAATCTTTCCTTTCAATTTTTTCCCACACTGTTTCTTCTCTAATTAATAGTTTTATAACATTTCTTATTTGGAAAGCTCTATAATACTTAGTAATATTTGGAATCCCCAGTCCACCCTCTTTTTGTGATACATACCACAGCAGCTTAGTTATTCTGGCTCCTCGATTCCCATTACAGTACCTATTGATCATATTTTGATACTCTTTCAACTCCTTATCTGTATGTCTTAACGGTAAAACATCGAACAAAAAATTCAATTTAGGTAGCAACATCATTTTACATATGGCTATTCTGCCAAACCATGACAGATTTAATTTACTATACTGTGCTATTTTCTTCTCCATCTCCTTCTTTTGTCTGCCATAGTTCAAACCTTTGAGTTCCCCAGTTTTATTTGATAGCATTACTCCTAAGTATCTCATTTTCTGTGTAATCTGTACATTATAGTTCCGTTTTATTGTCTCTTCGTCCCCTTTGTTTCCATTAATTAAAATCATTTCTGTTTTGTCCCAGTTAACTTTTAATCCCGTTACTTCCTCAAAATCTTTCAAATGCATATTTATCTTGGCAATAATTTTTGTTGGATGCTTCACCGTTATTAACGTGTCATCTGCATAAAGACTTACTTTAGTCCCTTCAACCCCTATTATTTCCTCATCTTGACGAATTGCATTTGCCAAAAATTCCATAGCCAATATAAACAACGATGGCGACAACGGACAGCCCTGCCTCGTGCCCGCCTCTAACCTTATATCGTTTGTACAACTCTCATTAAATTTAACCCTTGCCGATCCTTGTTTATATAACTTTCTAATAATACCTTGAAATTTTTCTCCAAATCCATATAATTTAATCATCTCATGAATCAAAGACCCAGTGCTGACTGTAAAAGTATAAATACTGGACTTCCTTCTGCCCTCTGTACAATACAATTGTACCATTTCTTAGCACACAATGTAATCCTGTACATATATATTGAGAAATAAATAGACCTTGGAAAGTTACATTTTATAAATGCTTATTTCATATTGTGCGACCCATCAGAAATTCAAACAAATGCAGGAAAGCAATGATACCTTAAATCCAAATCCTGATTTCCTGCTTCTAAATTGTAAAAAAGATGTAAACTGCCATTTGTTCCTGTTGTACATACACCATGCCACATTAGCTTGAAGAAGTAGTTGTGAATTTTTAAAGTTACTTGAAAAAGGAATCTCTTTTCTGCGTTTGCTTGTATTTCATGTTGATAACAGAACAATGGAAGCATGAATGATTCTTGACTAAATTAATCTAAAATACTTGGACTTTTCTTTAAAATAAAATTTGAAAATAATTAGAAATCATTATTCAATGAAGTAACTTCAACTCTACTTGTTTCATATTTTTGAAATGAAATTTCAATCCATCCTTGTTATCTGAAAAAGGTAACAAGGTATAGGGAACCTGTTACTTATAACTCTTTCATTCCACCTTTGGAAGCTAATCACCCAAACTCAGTGGAACCCACTTCCTGGAATGGGAATGAGACTGCAAAATTAATTACTCTCAAGATGTACTAGATCATTAGGCTAGCTGAGAGTTATTGGAGGTGAATTATCCTCTGAGAGGCATAGAACAAAATGAGGAAAATATTACTTGAATTAATTTGAAGAGTTTAAAGATCTGAGTCTGCATCCAAGGTTTCACACAAAAAACTGCAAAATTCTTTGCAAGACTTGAGCTCTGGGTTTCTAATTCAAAATTATCCACTTTAATGGTCTGGGTATTCATCATGAACATTGACTACATGGCCACATAATCAGATGAAGAAGTGGCTGAAATGCAGAGTACTGTACTATCTATTCATCTGACTGGATTGTTACTCTAAAAACCACAGGAGAAAAGTAAAATACTAATCTTTCAACAAAAAGATTAATGTGATTTTGCTGTCTTATATTCTTCTCCTGTCCCCACCCCCCAAAGGTGGCAAGAAACCTTTCATTTTGCAGATGGGCCAGAAGCTGCAGTAGACATCATCTTTGATAAGTGTTTATAGGATTCTGCTCCATTTCAGAAGGCCCATTTCCCCTTTCTGCTCTGCACCTGTGCTTTCTCTGTTAATGTAAAAGGAGACATGTGTTTCTACAGCAGCTCTTTGTACCTGCAGGAGTCAAAATAAGATTTAGCTTCATACAAGCCCCAACAGAGGAGACACTGTACAATCACATATCTGATGTCATAACTGGTATGTGCTTCTACTGCTGCTTCTTTCATGTCCAAGTTGAGCTCCTCAGTCATATCCTGCTTTAATGTTATTCATTGTTTGGTGAGCAACTTCCTCCATCTTCTAATTTTATCTTGCTCTTGCTCACCCTCAAGAATATTGTTCTTGCCATAAATGTATTGTTATGTGTTGTCAAGATCCTTTAGAACAGGGGTGCCCAAACTTTTTGGGCCTCATGGTGGTCATGTGGTTCAGGAAGCCAGTCACTATGGCCCGAGGGCTGAATCCAGCATCCAGCCCCAATTCAACTGGACCATGAAGCCCTCTTCACTCCTAGAAGCGGAAGTAAAATGCAACCGTATGGGCGTGTTTTACTTCCGTTTCCAGGAGTGATGAGAGTTTTGTGTGCCAGATGAATTGGCATTGGGGGCCGAATCTGGGCCATAGTTTGTGCACCCCTGCTTTTAAAGGTGTGGGATTCTTATTTCAGAAGGGGGTGGCATAAAATGAGATGGATAGATGCAGTGATGGGCAGCAGCCGGTTCACACCAGTTTGCCAGAACCAGTAGTAGCTTTTCCCAGTGTCCCAGAGAACCGGTAGTGGCTTTTGGGGGGAACCACCTCAGGGGCTTACCTTTTTGCCGGTTCCCACACTGTGCATGCGCGTCAAGCACTCAGCGCGCGTGTGCGCCTACAGCGCTTGACACGCTACAGCACTTGGTGCACTTACAGTGCTTGGCGCACCTACAGTGCTTGGCATGCATGTGTGCCTACAGCACTTGGCGCACCTATAGCACTTGGTGTGCACTCGCATCTATAGTGCTTGGCTTGCCTACAGCGCTTGGCATGCATGCGCGCCTATAGCGCTCCGCCTGCTGAGCCAAAAAGCCATTTGCTGCTTGGAGTATGGCAGCGCAGAGCGTCGGGTGGCCACACACAGCCACAGAAGAACCGGTGACTGCTGCTGAGACCCTCAGCAGCCTCCTTGCTGTCCTCCCAAGTGGGGAGGAAGTAGAGCAGCTGCTAGCCTGAAGCTCCCTACAGCCTGCTCCCCAGGGTGGGTGGGTATATTTTAATGTGTATTTAATGTGTATTTATTTTTAATGTGTATTTTTATGTGTTTTATGTGTATTTAATTTGTATTTTTATGTGTTTTAATGTCTATTTAATGTGTATTTATTTTTAATGTGTAGTTTTATGTGTTTTATGTGCATTTAATTTATATTTTTATGTGTTTTATCTCTATTTAATGTATATTTTAATGTGTATTTAATGTGTTTTTATGTGTACAGTCAAACCTCGCATAAAGAGCGTTTCGCTTAAAGAGTAACTCGCTAAAGAGCAGAATTTTCTCTGAATGTTTGCTTCACTTAACAAATAAAACCAACCAAAAACTCGTTTAACAAAAAAATCTGGGCTTGCAATCCCACCCACAATTGGTCACTTGCAATGGTGTTTCGCTTAAAGAGCAAACTCGCTTAAAGAGCAATCCTGTGGAACGCATTATGCTCTTTAAGTGAGGTATAACTGTATTTTTATGTATTTATGTCTATTTAATTTGTATCTTTATGTGTGCTTATTTTTATGGTTTTTTTTACTTTGGCTCCGCCCATGACATTGGCTCCGCCCATAGCATCATGATTTTGGCTCCACCCATGATGTTGGCTCTGCCCACAGTGTGGTAGTAAAAATTTTGGCTGCCCACCACTGGATAGATGGTATTGTTGATGCAATGGGCACAGAGTTGGACAGGAGGTTGGTGGAGGATAGGGGTTCCTGGTGTGCAAAGGTCCATGGGATCGCAGGGGGTCAGAATTGACTGTGCATCTGAACAACAACAACAACAACAACAACAACAACAACAAAATATTATGTTCAGTCTTCATCTTTTCCTACTTATTGTTCTCCTTCAGAAATTCTTATCTTTCCATAATATGTCTAAAGTAAGTTGGTCTCAGTTCAATTTCTAGTCATAGTCCAGGCATAGTGTAGAATAAATTTATTTGTCTTTCTGATAGTTCACAGTAATCCCTAAAACTATCTTCCAATACATCTTAATGAATCTTTTTGGTAACCCTAATGCTCCTAGGTATGACTACATATTTCCCACATCCAACACCTTAAAACTGGAGGAGGGGGCTGTTGCTGTTCCAGAAATTTTTAACTTGCCATTTTAGCTCTTAAATTATGCTCCTATGCAAGCTAGATAAGTGATAGAAAAGAAAAGTCAACTCTCAACAAAATAGAGTTCGGGTGGGGAGAAAACCACCAATTTGTCATTTTGAATTAAGTTATACCTTCCTCTGCCTCATCTTGAAATGTACCTCTACCAAAAGGACATAGTGCACCTTATCCGTCTCATTTCATAAGAAATAAGTGTAGCCAAAAGGCTAAACTTTACAAAAAGGAGAAGAAAAGAAAAGGCTGCATGGAGTCAAATCACTTCATTTATACCTGAATGCTTTAAACAAACTCTCAGACCCACAAATGGACAATTGGGACTAGTTGTCTTGCCAACCACAACACAGAAACTATAATTAAGTATCTGGAGCTAGTGGGAGTTTTTGAGATGAATGCTCTTCTTTCAAGGGTTCAGCTGTAGATTTGGATAAGGAATTCAGGCAGGTATAGAAAAGAATTTCCTTGAATTTGACAGTATCAGTAAAAGTAGACCTTTTTTTAACATCTGGGAATTCATTGTGTTCTGTCACATTCAACTGAATGTTTCAGAGAAATAACGTGCACAGAAAGCAATTCCATAATGCAGCTGAAAAGCACAGTTCCATGCAAGACTACTCTAAAGTAAGTCACATAGGGCTCAGTGGAGCTTTTTTCTAAGTTGACACATGCATGGCTGTCCTGTGATGTGTTCTTCAGGATGTGAGCAAGTTGACAACACTGTTTGTTTGTTTGTTTGTTTGTTTGTTTGTTTGTTTGTTTGTTTGTTTGTTTGTTTGTTTGTTTGTTTGTTTGTTTGTTTGTTTGTTTGTTTGTTTGTTTGTTTGTTTGTTTGTTTGTTTGTTTGTTTGTTTGTTTGTTTGTTTGTTTGTTTGTCACATTTGTATTGCTGCCCATTTGGCAAGCGACTCTGGGTGGCGTACAACAATTACAACATTAACTGCATAAATCCCACTAGAGAACAATTAAAAAAACTTAAAACCAGTTTAAAAAAACCAATTAAAATACAATAAAAATTAACCCAACAACTAAAAAGAACGAAGGAGTGATATTACTATATCCACCAGCAGGTGGAGATCACCGCATCCCTAGTGTCCCACACCTGCTTTGCCAGCCAGGTTTTTAGTTCTTTCCTGAAAGGCAGCAACTCTGTCTGGAGTCATAGCTCAATTGGCAGGAGGTTCCACAGGGCCGGAGCAGACACAGAAAAGACCCTCTTTCTGGTGCTATAGAGGTGAGCCTCTCTAGTAGATCACACAATAAGAGAGCCTCTCCGGTCTGCTCTGGTGGGATGGAAATATGTTCTCTGGGTGATGCGGTCTCTTAAGTATCTTGGCCCACTACCACATAGGGCTTTAAAGGTCATTACCAGCACCTTGAATTTTTCTGATGGCCATTCTCAACTGCAAGGGCTTGGGCACAGTTCTTATTCTGGCCATCTTGCTAACTCTCTACTTTGTGGAGATTTATGTTAAGATTTTAGTACACATAACTGAGAATGTTTCTTTCCTCATTTTTTCTTCTTCACAACATTACATTCTGGCTTGCTCCTAGATCTGAGGATAG
Organism: Furcifer pardalis; assembly: GCA_030440675.1. Taxonomy (NCBI): domain Eukaryota; kingdom Metazoa; phylum Chordata; class Lepidosauria; order Squamata; family Chamaeleonidae; genus Furcifer; species Furcifer pardalis. Next base: position 55,754,810 of record CP126890.1, on the reverse strand, counting down.
TTCTCTTCCCTTTTGAGATGTGTTATCTAATTATTTTATCTCTTCCTGTAAAGTGTTTTAAGATGCTTATATGAATGGGCTACATAAAACTAAATTGAATTCAATTGATCATTTTAGTAAAAGCAGGTTTTGTGAATGTGGAATGTTGCCACCTGTATGATTTTTTTTAAAAAAGGGTTATAACTTTTGGCAGTAAAAACAAGGAAATTCAAAGTTACAGCTGTCACACCAGCTCTCATTCATCCTGTTTTATTAAGTGTGGCAGTGGTCTAAGACCATTGGAATGTGTGAAATGCAATAATGAAAGAACAGAAGAAAACTCCAAAATGTTCATTTTTTCTAGTGTGAATGAATGCACCTACCAGAGTCAGGTTGAAATGTTTTTATTTGTTGTTGTTGTTGCTTTTCAAAAAAAAATGTAACATTAATATCTCTCCTGTTTTTCAAAAGCTGAAAGTACATAGCTATTGCCTTCCCATTTTACCCTAAAAATATCCCTAAAGAGGCAAGAGTGACTGGAACAACACTAGCCATAGAATTTCACAATTGGGAATTTGGAATGCTGGTTTTTCCTAGACTTGGGAAAAACCATTCTCAGGGTCTGATGTTTGAACTAACTATGACATAGCCAGGTAGCCAAATATGCAAACATTTGTTTTATTTTGTTTTATCTGTTAAATATTGTGTGATTGCTTTGTATCATCTTTGGTGGCCCATACTTCTCAATCTTGTTGAAGGGGTTGCATCATGATATCTTCACCTGAAGGTAACTGAAGTGTGAGAAACTGGGGAAGGGAGGTTGATGGTTGCTATAGAGATGACTACAATAAAAGACATGTCTTACACATATCCTCTCCTTAGCATTGCTAGATCAGCAGCATCCAATTCTTTGAGATTCAGGACCAAAATCTAAGGTCCTTCTGTCATCACAGGGTGGGAGCAGAAAAGGATTGTGAGATGTCTGGAACAGCTTTTCATTGCTTTTCACCAACTGATTGGAGACATCTGCATGGAGTGAATATAAATAAATGGGTCCAGAATCTGGTTAGAAACTGTTACCAAGATATTATGGCAAGGCTGAAGAAAATAACTATGTTTGTAAGTTGGACAGTTAATAAAATATGTGCAGCAGTTTTAATAGTGGCCAGCACTCCCATTAGGACTTGCCTCCCAACCTTATTTACAACCAGTGGTGGGCTTCAAAAAAAATTACTACAGCACTGTGGGTGTGGCCTATTCTGTGGGTGTGGTCAGATGACTGGGTGGGCAAGGCCATGTGAAATTAATTATTTTTTTAAAATTACAAGAAATCACAGCTTCCTATGGCTTTAAAGTGCTGTAGTGTTTGTGTTCTTGTTTTTGTTTTGTTTTTGTTTATTCTCTGATATGCCTAAAATATAATAGTCTTTAAAGTGCCATGAAATAAAAAGGCGACTGACTCTTGGGAGGCAAGCGATGAGAAACCTGGGGAGCATAATGAAAAGTAGAGACATCACATTGAAAACAAAAATTCGTATTGTCAAAGCAATGGTATTCCCTGTGGCAATGTATGGATGTGAGAGCTGGACCATTAGGAAAGCTGAGCGCAGAAGAATAGATGCCTTTGAGATGTGGTGTTGGAGGAGAGTTTTGAGGGTCCCCTGGACAGCAAGGAGAACAAATAGGTCAATCTTAGAAGAAATCAACCCAGAATGCTCCTTAGAAAGTCAAATTGTAAAGATGAAGCTAAGGTACTTTGGACATCAAATGAGAAGAGAGGATTCCTTGACAAGGCCTTGATGCTGGGAAAGGTGGAGGGCAAAAGAAGAAGGGGGCAGCCAAAAATGAGATGGTTAGATGGTATTGTAGAGACAATGGGCACAGAACTGAGCAAGTTGAGGAGGATGGTGGAGAACATAAGTGCCTGGCGGACAATGGTCCATGGGGTCGCAGAGGGTCGAAATCGACTATGCGACTGAACAACAACAAAAGTGCCATAATGTTTTTGTCTTCTTTCTTTCTTTCTTTTGTTTTATTTACAAATCTGTCTTTGTTTTCTTCCAGTGCAGTTTATTTATTTATTTATTTATTTATTTACATTTTTATTCCACCCTTCTCACTGGGGTGACCCAGGTCAGTTTACAACACCATAAAAGCATAACATAATACAATGCTTCTAGTCCCCCTGGCTAGAAATATGAGTAGACATAGCCATATTCCCAAACCTTTAGTAGGCACCTTGAGAACTAGGAACCCTATACTCCACCTACCCCATATGTAAATTGAGCACAAGCATCTTGAATCACATACAGGAGACTCTCTCTGAAATCTCTCATTCTGTGAAATTCTCTTTGAAGATAATTTCTACCAAATGGAAGAGGAACAGTTGAGGTTCTCAAAGGAGAAATTTTCAGCACAGTACTAGTCTGAGCTAGCTCCAAGACCTACCAGTGCTGAGCTCTTTTTAAGCATTAAGCTGTCACTTGTTTATAGTAAGTAATAGAAAAACAAAGAGCAAAATACTGCAAAAGTAATTGCATCTTTGTCTCTGGTGAATGATTTGCCAAGGGAGAGGAACTCCCAGCAGTCTGTGATCATTGGGCTTCACTCAGTCTAGTAATTAGAAAACACTCTCCTATTTTCCTACCAAGTACTTCACTCTAGAACCGAGGTTCTCAACCTTTTCAAGCCGTGGGCCAGACCACAACCCCTCAGGCAGCTGAGCAAGCCGGACTGGTGGTTCCTCCCCTGCTGTAAACACTGCCATAAAATGCCTCCATGGCTGTTATAAATGTATTTACAACAGCCCCAGGCGCATTTACGGCTGTTGTAAATACATCCATGTCCTCTTCCAGTGGAAGTGGTGGCAGCAATGCAGCCCACATGAAATGGTGCCAGAGGCTGTAGGTTGAGAACCCCTGCTCTAGAATATAAGGACAACTCCTAGTGTCAATGCAACTTTACATTGCATGAAGGTTTGTCGTCTCAGTCCTGTAACAAAATGCACTAAAGATCCATGTCAGAGGCTTGAGGAATTCAAAGTTAATTTGAAATTGTTCCTTTTCATACAAGTTGAATGCAGCTGCCGGCTTCAGACAAAAGCTTTCCCTGCTTCAAGTCTTATCCCAACATCCCAATGGGGATGTTTTCTTGAATGGTATTTTGTACACAAAGAAAAAAATACTGATTATATTTTATTATATTGTATTCATAGATAATTAACGTTATATTATTTACACATATGTATGCTATTTTTTCTGGCACTGTAGTTCTCATGTTCTTTTTCTGCAGAATTCATTTTTAAAACCTTTTCATAACCAATAATTAATTGTATGCTTCACTGACACTTAATGTCCATTCTTGTAGTATTCCCATAGTTTTATAAAAAGTGAAGGAATTGCATCACGTTGCAGGTAAGATAAAGTACAAATGAGTGAAAAATGTTTAGTGAGATGATTGGCAAAAAATCCAAATTCTGGTCTGTACATTGATTAGAAAAATCTGATATTTCAAGAAAAAATGTCTAGGATTAGTAGAATGTGAAGTATGCAAAGAGTAAGGGAAAGGTTGCTGATTTGTCTGCCTTTGTATCCTCTCTTTCCTACAAAGAGTTGAAGACGCCATACACAGTTATCTCACTTTTATTTTCCTAACAACTTTATTAAATAGGTCAATCTGAGAGACAGTGATCAGCTCAAGACCATATAATGCAGGGGTTCTCAACCTATGGCCCGTGGGCTGGATCCAGCCCATAACATCATTTCATGTGGCCCACCACCTTCACTCCCATTGTCACCACCACAAAAGCATCAGAAGCAGCAGAAACAGACACATCCACATTTATGGCTGTCGTAAATCCATTTGCAACAGCTGTAAACCCATCCACGACTGTTGTAAATGCATTTATGACAGTTGTGGATACATTTTACAGCAATGTATATGACAGGGGGAACCACCAGTCTGGCCCACTCAGCTGTCTGAGAGAGCGTGACCTGGCCTGTGGCTTTAAAAAGTTGAGAAACCCTGATCTAATGGATTTCCTGGCTCATGGGGGGTGGGGGGAGAGATACCTGGATCCCCTGTTTCAGTCTGACACTCCAACGACTACACCACACTCATAGAAATCCTAAGAAAATGGCTTTTGTGGTGCTTAAGAATGCAAGAAAACCCCTGATTCTTTTTCCTCAGTCTTTTCCTCAAAGGAAGACATATAGGGGGCTAGCATTGTAAGATAAAAATGAGGGGGAGATACTGCTTCACTTCCTCCTGACCAGATGTTTGTCTGCTCAAAGTTGTGGATGCCCTGACCACCTTCCAATTCACAAGAGTCTTTTCACCAATGGGGAGAAAAGCACCTGGGGTGAGGACTAGCTGTCCAAAAAGAGTTGGGAATTTCATACACGTACAAACACGCAAACCAATTGCCGTCTCAAGATTCTGGTATCATTATGATCAGTGATGGGATGTAACAGGTTCTCACCAGTTCTCCAGAACCGGTAGTAACTTTTCCCAGTGTCCCAGAGAACCTGTAGCAGCTTTTGGGGGGAACCACCTTCGGGGCTTACCTTTTCACTGGTTCCCCCACTGCACATGCATGCCAAGCACTTGGTGTCCATGCACGCCTAGTGCTTGGCACATATGCACGGCCAGCTTGTTGTCCTCCCAAACGGGGAGGAGGAAGAGAAGCTGCTAGCCTGAAGCTCCCTATTTTTCTTATTGATGCTTGGAAGGGTCGAGGGCAAAAGAAGAAGGGGACGGCCCAAGATGAGATGGCTAGATGGTATTGTGGAGATAATGGGCACAGAGCTGAGCGAGTTGAGGGGCATGGTGGAGGACAGGAGTGCCTGGAGGACAGTGGTCCATGGGGTCGCAGAGGGTCGGAATCGACTGTGCGACTGAACAACAACAACAAATTTTTTCTTTGCCCCCCCCATGACATGACATCATGATGTTAGCTCCGCCCACACTGTGATGACATCACGGTGGGGTAGTAAAATTTTTGACATCCCACCACTGATTATGATGCTTTTTATTAGCAGAAGAAATCATTTAGGAGAAACAATCACATTGCATATATGGCATCAGTTGATATTAATCTAGTGTCCATCTCCATATCTAGTTGCAGAAAACTCTCAAGGTCCAGATGTAACCACACTATTTTATTCACAGACTAGCATAAAATTAACAGTTCAAGCCCTAACCAAGATCCTAAAAACTATTAAGGTAACATCTAAGTCAGGGGTTGCCAACCTTTTTAAGTTGGGTGCTGGGTCATGCACCCTCAGGCAGTTGAGTTGGCTGGACTGGTGGTTCCCCCACACACACACACTGCTGTAAAATGTGTCCACGGCTGTCATAAGTGCACTTAAGACAGCCATGGATGCATTTACATCTGTCATAAATGTGTCTGCTTCTGGTGGTGGCAGCGGTGACAGCTGAGGTGGTGGCAGCAGTGGCAGCAGCTGCAGTGGCACACCTATAGCCCATGGGCCAGATCTGGCCTGCGGTGCCATTCCATTTGGCTTCTTGCCCTCACTCCTGCTGCTGCCACTGCCAGAAGCACTGGAAGCAGCAGAAATAGCAACATCCGCTTTTTCGCATTTACGACAGTCATAAACATACTTGCGGCTGTCATAAATGCATTTATGACAGCTGTGGATACATTTTATAGCATCATTTGCAGCAGAAGAACCACAGTCTGGCCCACTCAACTGTTTAAGGGGGCATGGTCTGACCAGTGGTGGGATGTCAAAAAATTTACTACCCCACCGTGATGTCATCACAGTGTGGGTGGAGCTAATGTCATGATGTCATGTTGTGGGTGGGGCCAAAGAAAAATAAAATAAAAATAAGCACGCATACACACACCCCTCAACCCCCCCACCCACCCACAACACAAACCCGTAAATAAATTAAATAAATAAAATAAAAATTACATTATAATACACCCACCCCAAACACAAACCCGTCACTTACCTGTTAGTATAAGTGCCTGGGCAGCACCATGTTGCAAGATGGATATGGTCATCATACCAGTTCTCTAGGATAATATGCTTTAATGTAAATGTAAAACAGCTGAACCTCCTTAAGGGTTCTCCAATTGGAACAGCACAGGTGTAGCTTATTGATGAGGTAACTCCAAGACTTTGCTTCAAAACCCCAAGCTACTGGGGGAACCAGTGAAAAGGTAAGCCCTGAAGGTGGTTCCCCCCAAAAGCTGCTACTGGTTCTCTGGGAAAAGTTACTACCGGTTCTGGAGAACTGGTGAGAACCTGTTACATCCCATCACTGGGTCTGACCCATGGCTAGAAAAGGTAGAAAACCCCTGCTCTAAACTGTGAATTTTGCTGAAACTGCATTACTCTGTCATCATATCGCTTGATCTTTTCTGCAATGGCCACAACTCTTTGTCTCAACTCTTCAGCTATAACTCCAATTCCCTTGTTGCTCAAGTCATAATTTGTTATCAGGCTGCTTTTGATCTTCCTGTCTTTTAGATTTCCTTGTCTCAGATTCTTCGGATTATTCAAGTCCAATTGAATGTTATTAATTTTCAACTCCAAACAAATTTTTCATTTTGGTTTTCCTTTTCTTTTCCCTTGACTCTTTTGGACTTTCAAACCCAGTTCTTTGCTGGTAACATAAGCTGCTGCATACATTAGCTGGTTTGTTTGGGCTAATCTTTCTGTTGGAATATTTTGTACAGCTTCATTCACTTTCTTCAATATCTTGGGCAAGTTTTCCTTATTAATTTGGTTCACTTTTGGCAGTCGGACTCTTTCTGTCATTTTCATTTGAACTTTAATCTTCTCCACTAATTCATCACTCACCATTGGTTCCACAAGATCTTTTCTAGCTGTTATTTTTGGTTTCTCAGTAGCCCTATTGGTCTCCTCGCTTTCTTCCACTACTTGCTTCTCTATTTGTGAATTAGCTGCCTTATAAACTATGCTTGGGTCTGGATCTTGCACTGATCTGCTTTCAATCTCTTGTAATTCAAGTACAGTGAAGAACTTGTGTTTCAAAATAATATTTCTGGTCCATTAGTCTTTGCTCACCAATTTCCAAATCTGGGTGGTTTTCTTTCCAAATTTGGTACATACATTTTTGGAATCCACGTTTTGATGGCTTAGATTGGTAATAGGCTTCCATCACCAAATAGTTTTCTTCCCTCATCCAGATTCTTCTGGGTTTTTTATTGTCTTCCAGCCATTCATCAGCTCCATGCCCTGGTTGCCTAGCAGAGGGAGTTGAGCCCTGTAGTTCATTTTTCAATAGATGTCCAGGAGTGATAGCATCCATTGTGGTCCAGGTGATGACCGAGCTGGCACAGAATTAGAATTATGTCTTCTTACCATATTCAGTGGGTTGTGTAAAAGATTTAGCCTGGTTCTTGCAAAAATGCTAGTCCCCACTTGCTCAAGGTACTGTTCATTTGGGAGGGGGGTGTTGTTGCTGCTGCTGCTGCTGCTGCTGCTGCTGCTGCTGCTGCTGCTGCTGTTCTTGTTCTTGTTCTTGTTCTTGTTCTTGTTCTTGTTCTTGTTCTTGTTCTTGTTCTTGTTCTTGTTCTTGTTCTTGTTCTTGTTCTTGTGAACCATGTGTAGTGAAGCTACTACTTCTAAAGAAAGATTTACCAAGATTATGAATAATGTAATAGTCTGTGATCATATTTCCTCCTTGGTACAAATAATTCATTAGGTAATGAAATGTCTTTTAGTACACTAACATAAAATAAGAGACCCAGGATAAATGAAGTTCCAACCAAATTTTTTGTGAGAGGAGTTCTCAGTGCCCCATCATGGTGTACAAAAAGAAGACATCAATCTTAAAACAAGTGCTGCATGAAATAAAAGAAGCAAAATGGGTCATGAAAGCTCAATCTTGAAGCATAAAGTCCCTTAGCTCTATCTAGTGGTTGAAAAGGCATGAATTTTTCATTAGAAGAAAAAAGTCAAAAGGACAGCTATTAATTTCCTTTCTTCCTTTAATGTTTGCAAAAATGAGTATATAAATTCATATTCATAACATAGCATCATACAATATAAAAATTATGAACATATGAAATAGATAAAATTAAAAACAAATCAAAAAGTTGCAATAATTGGACTGTTTTTGACAAGAAGTGGGCTACTTCAATAGCATTTTCTCAGACATTTACTATATCTTTTATATACATGAGGGGGTCATAAACTACATGCACAGAAATGTGCATTGATTGAATTTATCCAAATTTATAGGAAATTTGTCCTATATCCAAGCAGCCCCATTTTAAAAAAATATTCTTTTATTTTTCTCCTTTGCTTAAAAGTCTATTGAGTGACTTGCAGATGGTCCAGACAGAATCTTGTCCTGCTGGGAGACATTCTTCAACAAGCAACCATGCAACAAGGTGCATTATTTTTACTCTCCATAGGATTAGTCTAGCCTCTTCTAGTTTAAGATTCAGAGATTGAGATTTATGCAAAAAAAAAAAATTCCTCTATTTTCATCACCAGTGGGGTGGTTTGTGTCCATGAAGTAGGTGGCTTTAGTGCTTTCCTACCTTATTTATTTTATTAAATGCTAGCACCTCTCAGTGTAATCCCAGAGGGGCAGAACCAGCCAAATGATAGATTCTTTCACAATGAAGGGTAGGTTTCATGCAGCCAATAATAATCCTGCATGATTCAATAAAAATTATAGTGGAACCTCAGGTTATGAACAACTCATGTAATGGAAAACTTGCAATATGGAAAGAAATCCCAAGAAAATGATGGCTTAGCTTACTTTTTTCCACAATACGAACAGTATTTTGCACAGCAAGCACAATTGCACCATTTTTATTTTTATTTTGCTGCTTTGGCAGCCTCTGCTGCTTCTTATATTGGCAGGAGGGGTTTTTTTTGGAGCATGTTCGTTCTGTTTCTGGAATTTTTCATCGCATTTCCATTGGAGTTTTTGGCACTTCTGGGTGGTGGGGAAAGGAAACAGCTGGTTGTTGGGGACATTATCAGAGCTGGTCACTAGAGGCTGCAGTCAGAAGTGCTGAAAATGCATAGGAATGCATTGAAAACCAATTACTATAATCCCTTCTGGAGGTCAGAAAAAAAGTGTGTGGGGAAGTCTTTTATCTGTTCAAATCTCTTTATAAAGTGGCAGAAATGCACAAAAAATTCCAAAGTACACTTTATAAAGAATTTGTAACAGAAAAAAATGGGGCGGGTTTTTTTACTTTTTTCTGACCTCCAGAAAGTATTAATTGGTTTTCAATGCATTCCTATAGGAAGCCGAGCTTCACGATATGGATTTTTCATGATAAGGAAAACCCCGTGGAATGGATTAATTCCATTACCTGGGGTTCCACTGTACATATACCAATAGAATATTCTGCTGTAGAGTAGCACAGGAACAAAGCTGTTGTTCTTATTGTTTGTGAGTGTCCACTCCACTCAGAACCAGCCAGTTTCCTAAGAATGTTATTTCTGATAGCAATTTACTTTTTGATGCTTAGACAATGTTATTTGTTGGTTGAAACCAGAGTACTTTTCAAATATTTTGGGGTAGTGCAATATTGTAAAATCTTGCCTTCCCAACTAATTTGGAGCTTCGTCTCTGCTTCCTTGTTCTTTAAGTGAAAGTGACAGGTCTGCTTTTCTGAAGTTTCAGATGATTGATTTTATAATATAAAGAAAGACTTTCTAAGGCAGAGGTTAGCTTAATGGACTCCTGGACTGTAAAGGGAGAATCATCAGCATACAGGAAATTCCTGGACCATGGGAACATCATTTGATTTCTGGCTGTTTCTTGCAGCTAAGAGGCCTGGTGGTGCAGTGGTTAAACTGTTGTAATGCAACCAAAAAGGTTGTAAGTAGTTTGTCCTGACCAGGCCTCAAGGTTGACTCAGCCTTCCATCTTTCTGAGGTCAGTAAAATGCATACTCAGCATGTTGGGGACAAAATACTAGTTAACTTGTGAACTGCCTGAAGAGTGCACTAAGCGCATATAAGTGTGATTGTTTTATTTTTCTATGTCAAGCTATATTATGTAATGTCTATCCAATGAGTTCATTTTCTTCCTGCAAGTTTCAAGATCAAATTTATCCCAGCCTTTATTATATGTTTATTAAAAGCATTTTCTTTGAAGCATGAAATATAAGCACCGGGCAGATGTTTCTGATATGTTGCTTTTCTGGCACTCTCTTGGAATGAAGGCACTATAATATTTCAAATGCAAGTTACACATTGATCATAGTTCTTTGATGGGGTGCACAGAAAGACACTCCTCAAAGATTGTGGTATTTTCCATCTTTCCAGTCTCCAAGCTTACCCACTAAGCCACCGGGGGAACTACCGTATATAATAATATAAGCCGACCCAAATATAAGCCAAGGTACCTAATTTTGACCTTGAAACCCAGGAAAATAGATTGACCCAAGTATAAGCCAAGAGTTGAAAATGCAGCAACTGTTAGTGAGTTTCAGTAACTAAAACACATTAAAATACAGTAATAATTATTTTATTGATTTTTTAAAAACTGTACTTGCACCACCTACCAGTGGTGGCACTGCAGGTAAAGTGGGTAGGCAGGTCAATTACACTGAAGTAGGAAGTGTTGCTCTAGCCTAGCCTCTTGCTTCCCCTGCAAGGAAGAAGCATGATTTTCTTCTCCATCTTGGGCAGAGCAGAGACAAAGGTAGAAGGTACCAGTAAGTGAAATTCTTTCTTTCCCCCCACCAGTTTAAAAGGGAGACACGGTTGTAATGTAGAGCTTCTTCTTCATCTGTGGTTTTCCATAGGAATTAATAGAAAACAAACCAGAATAGGAGAACATAATTTTCAATGTATCCTAATGGAAAATCGTGATTTGCGCCCTCTTGTGGCCAGTTGTGTAATTACACCTCAGATTTTTTTGCAGCAGAAGTCTCAAAACTTACTTTTAAAGTACTGAATAACTTTTTAAAAACCCATATTTTTAGACCTCATGGTTGTTGACCCATGTATAGGCCTAGTCCCCTTTTTGGACCTCATTTTTTGAGTTAAAAACTCGGTTTATATCCGAGTCTATACGGTAGGTTGTTTAGTATGATGTATAAGGCACATTGAATGGGATTCTGACCATTTTATAACAGCTTCATCATTTTCATCACTATGTTCATAGCCCCAAATGTTGCTATAGTTGCTAAAATCTCCAACTAGAAAGAGGTTTTGGTTTTCCAAATTAGATAGCTTCTTAAAGTAGAATGATATATTAGATGGTTTGTACTTTGATGTTACCATAACATGCACCCAGTTCAACTGTCAAGATTTTTATGCTGTCATCTTCAATATATTTTGTCTTACAAAATGGCATACCAGCAATGGGACAAGTCCCAAAAACCTTTGATCAATGCTGACCAGTCCCTCTGTGAGTTTTTTTCAACACAAATGGAGTAACATTTCTGTTTGTATTAAAGTGAAACTAAGAGTTCCACTTTAGATTAAGATATGCCATTTATATCAATAGAAACTATTGTCATTTGTGGTCCTAAAAAGGACCATTGGATGATATTGCTCATCAGCAAGTTTAAGCACTTCTGGATAGGAAGTTAGCCAGTTGCACATCTTTGCTCAGGTGATGCTTTCCACTCTTTGAGGAGGCCCCTTCTGTGTTTTCCAACATATACATACGAAAGACAGTGGATTATTCTATGTCTACTTAGGAAGAATGTTAAATAAAAATTGGGATCCTAAGGTAGAGATTAAAATACAAATAGAAAAGGCAAGATCCACCTTCATAAGAATGCAATATTTGTTATGCAGTAGAGATCTAACTCTCTCTACAAAGATCCGATTAGTGAGATGTTACATGTTCCCAGTGTTGCTACAGTATAAGGAGTCAAAGCTTGAACATTGACTAAAGCATCTGAAAGGTGAACCAAAGCTTTTGAAATGTGGATCTACAGATGACTGCTAAGGATATAATGGACTGACCATGTGACTAACATAGAGGTATTGTGCCGAATGAATAAAGACCAAGAACTCTTTCAGACCATCAAGCAAACAAAGCTCCAATACCTTGGCCATATCATGAGGAACAACATAAAATATAGAATACGTACTCCAACTTGCTCTGCAAGGAAAGATCCCTGGGAAGAGAGGCTGGTGTGGCATGTCCTCAGAAGAACTGTTCCAAGGAGTTAAGAACAGGAAGACTATTACCATGATAAAAGCCAATGTCTAGAATAGATACGGCACCTGAAGAAGAAAAAGTGCCAGTTTGGCCACCAAACGTAGATACCATTCCAATGTGTTGATGGATATCAAGAATGGTGAACTAGTGGCTCTCCAGATATTGTTGACAACTCTTCTCCAGATATTGTTGACAACTCTCATGATCCGTTGGACTGGGTAGGGCTGGCAGGAGTTTTGATAAAACTAACAAAATGAGATTAGCAATATCAAGGTCAAATTACCAGACAGTTTTCAGTACTTTGGCTATTACTCACAACTGCTTTTTAAAATATAGGAGAAACCTTTGCAAAATGCTGAAAGTGCAACTTACATATACATTTATCTCTGTGTGTGCATGCGTGCGTGAACTAAATCATCATCCTAAAACCTTTATTTTTAGTAAGAGCATTGCTGCTGTATCGTTGTCCTTTCAAGAAACATGCAGCCCAAGAAAGGGTTCTCATACTTGAAGCATCTTGGAAGTTACTTTGATGAAGCATTTTCAAAACTCATGAAGGAGGGAGGGTTGTCCTTTGGTGAAGCTTTTATGGATAATTTAAAAGCTTTAAATGCATGTGCATGTCAGTAATTTATTCTGCAAAGATTGTCATTTAATTGAATTGTAACTAGCATAGTTGTTCTGACTACACCCTCAGGAGGCTTTGAAAATGAGAAAAAGAACACTTTAGATTGTTTTTCGTTGATTAGGGGGAAAAGAGGAACAGAGGAGAAGGAGGCAGGATGCTGTACATATTTTTAGACAGTCACTCCTCTGGCTTGCAGAGATATAGAGCCCTATAGAACAGCTTGTTTGTTTTCCATATATCTTGAACTGCTGTAGGCAAACATATTGCGGGTTCAGCTGAGTAAAAATCCAGTGTCTATTTACACCAGGGTACTGATTTTTTTGGAGGGAACAGAAAATAACATTTTATTTCTCTTACCTGCTACAATAATGGAGTAGACCATACAGCCACTGACTCAACACCAAATGTAGGGTGGCAGTAAATAACCTGACACCCTAATGGGACCAATGGCTATGGATGGATGAGTCCGTTTAGGTGGGGTGATGGCCCCCTCAGTGGAGGAAGTGCCATCATATTGGGCGCAACGGCAAAATGAGCAGAGGTGAAACTCTGATTCCCAATGGTCATGGAGGTAGAAGAGGCCATACCAGATGGACTGGCTGTGAAGGTGCATCTTGTCAATATCCTCAAGGTTGCAGCAGTCTATTGCAGTCCCTATATTAAATCCTGCGTGTCTAATTTCATACGTGCCTCAGGAGATGGCTCCATGATCACAGGCCACTTCATGGCAAGCTGGGATCCATCTTAAACAAATTCAGGCCAGTGGCATTTTTCCTGTTTGTCATTCCTCTTTCAAAGTTCAGCGGCAATGGGATTAGGACATGGAGGCAGGTTTTGGGTGGAACTGAAGCCTCTAGTTCGGACCAATTGAGTCACCAGAAACACATCCATCAATTTTGTAAATGATTTTCCAGGACAAAATGTATACTCAGATACGAGTAGTAGCCCCTGCCAATTGTTCATCCCTATGAGAGCCCTGATATTTGAAAAGGGATTTTAAAATTCCAGAAATACATATACTGTACATGTATATATTTACATCCATCTATACAGTTGTCAGAAGGGAGGTTGCATCTGCCTTGTGCTGCCTTACACTGAACTTTCCTGAAAGGGCTAGAAATGTTTGCAGCTGAGGACTAGAGGAAAGTTGTGATAGCAAGAAATACTTGTGTAACACACCTCCTAATCTCCACAACTCCTTGGAAACATCATTCAAGGTTTCTTTTCTTTTAAACACCTCTGCAGAATTTGACAAAAGATACTTCTCCAATGTCTGGATTTTATCACAGTCATCTGAATCATTTCTATAGCTGTGAATGTCATATGAGCAGGTAGTAGTGGTGGTGGTGGATTAACCCTGTGTCTGAATTTTTAAAAACTGGAATATGGACCTACAGGAAATTACTTCAGCATTACTGAGGGAACATCTGGTTTTCACAAATGTAAAGAAATTATTTACTGTTATTAAAAGAGAACTGTGTTACAGTAAATGCCCTTTATTGGAAAGGCTGATAGGAAAAGTCATTGGTAGTTGATTATTAAAAATACAGTAGTTGATTATTGCAACTGTTGTGGAGTGAAAGGGATCCCCCTCACCCTGTGGGTTGCAAAACAAAAATGGAGGTGACATGAAGGCCTCTAAATGGAAGATTCCTCAGCTGAAGTCATTTAAAACAACAATTGACAGCTGTTTCATTTCAAGCATCTGCAAGAAAGTGGCAATTTCCTTTGATCTTTTTCTCATAGAATGGTTCAGCGGAACACAGTTTGCTGAAAATCCATCCCCAGGTGTATTGGAGGAAAACAGGTGACAGACATTTGCCAGCTGGGCTTTAATCTCAACAATTCATTGTAATTCATCTTTGTGCCGCTGTACACTCTCTTAAAATGGTGTCCTGCTGAGAGGCTCAAAGGAGAATCTTTGTAATTGCAACTGAAAGGTACTAAAAGAAAATGGAAGCCCTGGAAGTCTGAGGCATTCTTGTTTAAGCAGAATGAAGAGCACAAAACAATGGGGGAAACCATGTCCAAGTATTTTCTTGGAGGTTCATGAATACCAAACATGGTCAGATTCAGAAACAAAAACGACAAAAGAGCCTCGTCATACGAATAGGATGCAAATGATATAGTAAAGGTAAAGGCTTCTGAAGCTAAAGCCTTCAAAGTAAAGTTATACAGATATACTAGGAGCCAAACAGTTATTTGTGTAATTAACAGTTGAAGCCTACTTTTCCAAAGTAAAGAAGCTGTAGGTTTTGCTTTCTCTCATATTCAAGTTTTTAAAAAATCATGTGTGACTAAAGTTATGTACTTTGGGAAGCTCTAATGCAAAATAAACTGAACAAAATTCTTAACTATTGGCAAACTGTAAAACACCCATGTCATAGCTGCCTCCCATGTAGGTACTGAAGACAAAGAGCCTAAGGCAGGAAAACAGCCCTGAGTACCACCAACCGTGGCTTGACATGCCAGATTTTTACAAGCTAAACATTCCAAACTCCCCTGTCTCAGTGGGGGAATCTATCAATTTCACTTTTGAGCCTGTTCTGTTGTTGTTGTTGTTGTTGTTGTTGTTGTTGTTGTTGTTGTTGTTGTTGTTGTTGTTGTTGTTGTTGTTGTTGTTGTTGTTGTTGTTGTTGTTGTTGTTATGCAGGTGGCAGTCGTGGCCAGGAGGGCTTGCACAACTTTGTGTAATACGCCAGTTATGCCTGCTCCTAGATCAGGACTCCTTGCTCATGATCACACATGCTCTGGTCACCTCCAGACTATGTTATTGTAATGTGCTCTACATGGGGCTGCCCTTGATGACCATCCAGAGGCTTCAACTGGTCCAGAATGCGGCTGCCCGGGTGGTGATGGGATGTGGGCGGATGCACATGCCTCGCCTCTGCTTCGGGAGCTGCACTGGTTGCCAGTTTGCCTCTGGGTGCAATTCAAGGTGCTGGTTATCACCTTTAAAGCCCTATATGGTAGTGGGCCAGGATACTTAAGAGACCACATCACCCCAAGAGCATCTGTCCTTCCCACCAGAGCTGACCGGAGAGGCTCTCTAGTTGTTCCATCGGCCAGAGAGGCACATCTCTCTGGCATTAGAAGGAGGGCCTTCTCTGTGTCCACTCCAGCCCTATGGAACTGCCTGCCTACGGAGCTATGTCTCCAAACAGAGCTGCTGCCCTTTAGGAAGAACCTAAAAACATGGCTGGCGGGACAGGTATGGGGTCCTAGCGATACCATGACCCCAGCTCGCTTGCTTGTTTGAGCTCCCTCTCCCCCCATGTCTTTTAA
Source organism: Furcifer pardalis (assembly GCA_030440675.1). NCBI lineage: Eukaryota > Metazoa > Chordata > Lepidosauria > Squamata > Chamaeleonidae > Furcifer > Furcifer pardalis. The sequence goes on along the minus strand of CP126890.1, from coordinate 55,738,771 downwards.
TCTTTTTGATTTTTTAAAAAAAGTTTTTAACTTTTTAAATTATTATTGGGACCTGTGGATTTTTATAAATTTTAAAAACTTTTTAAATTTTATAATTGTAATTTTGAAGTTTTTAACAATGGGTTTGGGTTGGGTTTTATTAAGCTTTTATGATGTTGTAAACCGCCCTGGGCCACCCCGGCGAGAAGGATGGTATAAAAATGTAAATAAATAAATAAATATGTTGTTGTTGTTGTTGTTGTTGTTGTTGTTGTTGTTGTTAGGGAAAACAATTCTGTCAAGTTCATGGGGATAAATATACATTTTTGAAAGTTTTGATCAAAAGCAACTATCCAAACAAAAATGTTTATCTATTTCCATTTTTAAACCTCAAGCACATATGCTGCAAGGCCTGTCTGGATTCTATGACTTTTCTGATGCTTACATTAGAACAAGGGTAGGTGAATGACTGCAAGAGGGTTTTGAGAACCCATTTAATCACTCTTCTTCAGCAAGTGATTTTGAATTTAGGGTGAAGAGAGTACAACATTTTGAGACTACTCACTTGTTTCCATATTTCTGTTTATTTATTTATTTATTTATTATTCACGCTTGTTTATTGCCCTCCTCTCCGAAGCGACTCAGGACGATTTACAACACATCACCAATAATAATCAGATAATTTAAACTAATTAAAAGATTAAAAATTTAAAAGATTAAAACTAGGTGTTGCAGCTAAGAGGCACTGGGGGTCAAATAGATCAACAATATTGTTCAAGTACGCAAGAGTGCTCCTGTTTTGATCTGTAAAATGCTGGGAGATATACAAGAGTGCAGGCAAGATTGATTGATTGACCAGTTGATGGATTGATTTTTACTTAACTTTGCTTTGTTTCTGCCTGTGTTGATGGTTGCACACAGGTTGGAGAGACATTTTCATGGCCGTTTGCTATCCTTTTTGACAGCTGTAGTTTTAGACCTGCCTACAACTAGCAGTGTCTATTTTGTCAGTCATGAATACAGAAAATCTCCTCAACAGAGTTTCTGAAACTGCCTTACGGGTAATGTTAATATTTTGCAGCTGTTTTGCCCTCCAAAACAAATGGTTTATTAAATATTCTAAGATTTTCTAATGTGAAATGAGATAAACAAATATATTTCTGACTTATGGCTAGGAGAATAATGCTCCATAGCCACCCCAAAACACAAATTATAAAACATAAACGCTGATAATCTAATCCATGGTACAGTATTTGGTTTTATTTTTGTATAGAAGGAATTCCCAAACTGTGTTGTCATTTGGGACCAGTTTGGTGTTTTATTCTGATGTGAATTTACAAGACAGAGCTTCAGAATTTCAAAATGATGTATCCATGTCCTAGTTCAGTTAATCAAGAGGACAGGATTCTCAGTTCTTTTGATATCCATGGTTGTCACAGTGAACAGATGTGGTTTCAATGACATCCAATGCTCAGGATTGAAACCTTTATTCTGCTGATCAACTAGACACAATTGATCAAATAGACATCATGGATCAATGGGGGCGGCAGTGTTTTGGGCAACAACCTTTAGAAGCTGTACTCGATTGTGGGACTTTGGAAACTGTATTCCAAAAAGGAGTTTTTCAAGCTTTTGACTACTTGCCAACATTCATCAGGTGCAGCTAGCTCATATGCATGTCAAATCACTATTAAAGTACAACATATATGTATCATTCCCAGTCATTCATATTCATGGTATAACATTCTTATAACAGATCCAGAAGTTACATGGCCTAAGAATTAGCAGGATGATATAATCTGCACACACACCCTCTCAACTTTCCTGTTCAGTCTTAGTTTAGATGCATTCCCCACAATAGCTGTGTGTTTTTTTGCAGACTAATGGGTTTCAGTTGTCTGGTCATGATTAATATGAACATGATATATCAACATTTAGAACAGAGAAGTTACTATGTGCATCAAGTTGTTTCCATGTTATGGCAACTCTAATAGGGTTTTAAAGGAATGTGGTATGTTAAAGGATTGCTTTACCATCATTACATGTCTCCTGAGTCTTAGAATGCCACTTTATCCACCACACCACACTGGCTCTCAACAGCTTGCAGCTATATGTAGGATAATCCATTCTCTTTCTGGTTGTTATGAGAATTATAGCTAAGAAAAGAAGAGACATCTGACGGATCTAGGACAGTGGTTCCCAACATGGGGCGGACACCCCACAGGAGGACTTCAATTACCAGAAGCCTAAGTCAGTATATTGGCTGATCAGTGTTTTGGGAATTGACTTAGGCTTCTGGGAATTGAAGTCCAAATGCTTTGCAACTTTTTTCTTGCTCGCAATACAGGCACTATATTGCAAGGCAGTGTTAGATCATCTTCAGACATTTTAAAATATATAAAAGCAATATCCTCCCATCAAAAATTGTAGATTTTTTTTAAAAATGTATATATTAGCATGGAGTTCCTGCATGTTACATGCCATCTCAGCTGCAGTTGAACATATCTAGTATACCTCTATTTAGGGACTTAACAATACTATTTTCACACAAGAAGCCCAATCACTTCCAGATATTAACCTCATAATCCCCCAGAATTTTAAAGAAAACCTTAGTGCAGGTACATTAGTAAAAAAAATAAATATTTTGTTAATATATATGCATAGTCTGGCTCAGGTATTATTGCAAAAAACAACATCAATGTTTTGCTATCATAAGAAGGGAACACCTTCTTCAAGGACTCCTTTGACTGTACACCATTTTCTTCTCCCCCTAGCAATGAAGACTGTAATGTGTGTGTGGGTGGTGGTGGCTTCTACTACTCTTTCTGGCTACTAGATGGGGCAGTGTCTCGTGTCCTTTAAGGGACCATCCCCTAGCCCTGCTAAGACAGTGGTGTAGCATGGGGCGGGGGGCACTTTTTGGGAGTGGCAAAATTTCACTTTTGGGGGACCAGCAGCGGCTGGGGAGCCGGACCCCTCAGAGGAAGAGCACCTCTGTAAGGCCATCTTGCATGCCTCTGAGGGCAAGAAAGTTACAGGGTGGTGGTGGTGGTGGCAGTAGCAGCAGGGGGAGGAAAGGTGGTGGTGGGGTGTGCTTAGGAGCTCTGCCCTTCCGGTGGACCTTCGGGGCCTCAAAGTCTCCCGCACAGAGGCAGACAGTCATGGGGCACCTCTGACCCTGACGGATGCCTTCCCGCCACTGTGTCCAGCTCCTGGGCTGGCCATTTTGGTCTGTGGAAGGTGAGGGCTCCAGGTCCCCACCTCCAGGGGCAAGCCACCTGTAGCCCCTCCGAGGTTCAGTGGCATAGAGTGGGGGTGGGGCGAATTTGGCCTACACTCCGGGCAGGTGAAACCCACACTACGCTACTGTGCTAAGATGACATGATAAGGCAATAGCCACCATCTTAGAACACACACTAAGCCTAAGGTGAAGGGGGATATAGATTCAGACTCCAGGTAGTCTACCTCAGAATATGAGCTCAGCAATGGTCATGCATTACTGTGCAAAAGTTGGTTTGTGGAAAATTAATTGAGTGATTTGTGGGGGCATAACTGAGCCCTGAGCCACCTAAATACAGTAATACATCGGATAACGTTAAGACTTGGTTCCACAAGTTTTAACATTATGCGATTTTCAGCCTTATCCGATGCATGCGTCTCTTGCTGCCTTGGCAACCATTCTTCTCCATTTTCTGATCTCTTGCATTGGTGCTCGGCTGTCTCTGCCTGCCATGAGGCATAGCTCTGTGCTCTGCAATCGGCTGGTCAAGCCTGGCTCAGTCGGAGCAAAGAGCAGCTAGGCTGATCCCACATGGGCGAGGCCGGCTTGATCGTGCATGCTACCCTTGCCTGGGCCAGCCATGAGTTCCAGTGCAAAGGGCTGGCTGGGAACCTGGTGGGAGCAGCAGCTGTGGTGGTTTGAAGGTAAGCAGGGCCAGGGCTGGATTCTCTCAGCAGTACGGCACCCCATTGCTGGGGGTGGGGGGGGAGGAAGGAGGGAAGTGGCAGGGAGAGGAGCTTTGACCTCCTTTACTTCTTTATTACGATGCATCTGATAACGCTAGAAAGAACGTTCTCCGGTGCAAACCTTCCCCCAAATTTGTCGTCGTTATGCGATTTCAGCGTTATCCGGTGCAATCGTTATGCGGGGTATTACTGTACACCAAAATTGGAGAGAGTTTTCTGCAGACTCTCCTCTACCTTCTCCAAGTTTGGTGAATTTTGGAGTTAGGGTTCTGTGTTACAAACTATGAAAGTTGCAGGCCAAAGCAAATAGAAGGCACTACTCATAAAACATCAGCAGAAAGCACAAATTGCATTTTTCAGAACATACCATGTAAAAAAATTCAGAAGATAGATATCACAACTAAAATTGTTTTAATTTACATCCTACATCCTTATTCCAAGAACCTAAAAAAATCCTATTTGATGGAGCTGGTAAAGATTATGCAAACTCAACAACAAATTAACCAAAAGCCATGGAGTGAGGGGAAATACATTAGTAGCTAGGTCACTTGTGTTGCCTTTATTATTGTTGTCCTTATTTTTCTTGTTTGTTTGTTTGTTTTAAAAAAAAATAGCTTTCTCTTCTCTTCTAATGTCCCCAGATTTCTGAGTCAGAGGACTGCAGCAGGTCTACAGAGTTCTGCTGCCCTCTACAGTGCTACAGTTTGAGAAAGAAACTCATGTTGCTTCTGAAAGACTGCATCAGGAAGTGTTATTTATAAATCAAATTTCATTTCCACAAACTCATGAATCTAAAGCTGTCATTGTGAAATTCAAAGACAATAACACCAAGCTCTGGCTTAAAAAAATCCATTTGTCTTATGCTGTCTCAAAATATACCCAAACAGATATAATGAGCAGGTACAAGACATTAATATTGTTCATGACAGAACAAGTACGCTTATTTGTGCAGTCATACTACAGTCATTCCATATTCTTGCAAGGTGTCTTTTCATTTTGCTAGCTGACAACTACTTCAACTGAATTTTGTCAGTTACACACTCTCTTGCTTTCTCTGTCATACTATTTTCTCCATCCAGTTGCTCCTCTTTGCTATCCAAACCCTCATTCCTTCACTCATAGTATTTCAAGAATGCATAGTTAGGCTAAAGAAGAGCTTAGGAAGTATTCTCATACTAAATCAGACTGTTCCTCCATGACTAAAATTCATTTCTCAGGGCTTCAGGCAGCATGGTGCTTCCTAGCCCTTCCTGGTATTTCCTTCTGGTACTCCAGCCAAATATTTAATGAAGCCTGGTCCTGCTTAGATTCCAAAATCAAAAAAGACTGTGTCTGTTCAGCTTAATGTGGAATGCATGTCTCAGGATTTGCTGCTGCTCCTCAAAGTTCTGCAGGACTGGAGCCCCCAGCCTGGATGCAGCTGCTCTAAGTCCTGCAGGACTGGGCCTTCATCTTGCTGTATCTGCTAAGCTGCAGATACAGCCTTGGGGAAGTCTTGCAGAAGGTTCATAGGCTCTTCATAGGCTCCATCTTCATAGGCTCCACCTGGAGACTCTGAGTGGCTTAGCTTTCTGGAAGACCTCCTCCATGTTCCTGATTTTCACTCCTGAAGTCGTCTGCCCAGTTCTTGCTTCCTGTGGACTCTTGCTTCTTAAATTTTATCATCTTGTTCCAGCCCTTGAAGATAATCTGCTTTGGCAGCAAATGCTACCAGACTTGCAGTTGCTTGGCTCCTGGATACCTTACCTTGTTCCTGGTTTCTGTTTTTCGAAGATCTCTGCCTTGCTACTGATTCCTACTCCAGAAGATCTCCTGCCCTGTTTCTGGGGACTTTTGTTGTGCCTTGCCAGGATCCTTGCTCCTTGAACTCCTTCCTCAACATTCTCCAGCCTCTGAAGGTAGTCTGCCTTGTCTATTCTCTTGATCATCTGACTTCTGGCCCATTTGGACTACACTTTTGTCATGTGGACCAATCCTGCATCCCTGGCCTGACTTGGACTCTGGACTGAGATACAGTTACTGTTTGGCCTCGTCTTACCTGGTTGCCTTGGGTCCAGGAATCCTGCCTGCCTGACACCCACACCCCAGACTCTGACTGCAAATAAGACTGCCCCCTGTCCTTTTCTTCCTAGTGCCCATTCTCCAGACAATCACATGGGAAGGATTGATTGATTGATTGCCTTTCTCTTCATATGAGAGTGTATGCATGTAGACACCATATGGACCCATCCTATTGAGAAGAGATCCTGATACAGTCAGGATTCCTCATGTACAGTGTTACTATTTACATGTGGTGAGAAAGCATGACAGGCCCTGGGACTATTTACATGTGGTGAGAAAGCATGACAGGCCCTGGGCTACCCAGTGAATATTATGCTTGAATAGGGCATTTAAAGCTGGTCTCCTCATCTTAATCCAGCATACCAGCCACAGTACCTTTCCTCATAGAGTTGTTGCTGCAGCTCTCTATCCATTTTGATTATGTTTTTAAAAAACCCTAATTTTAGAGTAGAGGCTCCTGAGTAATGTGACTGAGTGCCATAGGCCAGAATCAAGTATGATGTTAAGATTTATACATGTGGAAGAAGGAGGGGGCAGAATCAGTGGTGGGCTGCTATCGGTTCGGACCAGTTCAGCTGAACCGGTAGCAGAAATCCGGAGGGGTTCGCCAGGGAGATAGTAAAACCCCAGGCGACCGGTTTGGTCGCCTCTACGGCCACCCAAAATGGCTGCTCCAAAACACTGAAAAATAGAAGTGCACATGCGTCAAATGGTATTTTGATGCATGCGCACTTCCGAGCAGCCATTTTCGGATGCCTGGAAAGGGTGCAGTGGTGTACTTGGAGCAGTGATGGTGGCCTTTCCTTCACCGCCGACTGCCAATGCTGCTCCTACAGCAGCAGCACCGGGCCTGGCTAGGCCAGGCCAGGCTAGGCTGCACCGCCACACTGCTATACTGCCACCACCTCCCCGAGTCCCCGACCACAGCAAAAGTAAGGAACTTTACTAGGGTTTGTTTTCTTTGTGTTCCCGGGGGGGGGGGTATTTTATGTAGTGTGTTTTTCTTTTATGTTATGTATACTGATTCTTTATTTTAATTTAATTTTAATTTATTTATTTATTTTACTTTGGCTCTGCCAACAACATCATGACGTCATGATGTTGGCTCCACCCATGATGTCATGATGTTGGCTCCACCCATGATGTCATGACGTTGGCTCCGGCCACGACGTCGACCCTGCCCATAGTGTGGTAGTAAATTTTTTGGTAGCCCACCACTGGGCAAAATCCTTACTCGGAGCATTCAGAATTACTTGAGCTGCAGGTAAAGGATTCCATTTTCAAATGCTCCTAAATGCAATAAGTGCCACACACTTAAATAAAAACAAAACAAAAACTAGCTGATCAGAAAGAATAATTCTATCACAATGCATTGCCACCATATTCATACTGATTTTCTTCCTGAAGGAGGATTTTTGGGAGGAGTTTGTAACATGGGGGAGCATTCAGAAATGTGATGTTTACCCATAACAGTCAAAAGCCAAATTGTTTGCCTGGAACAACAAAGCAATGCAAAACTGAGTTCAAAGCATTTGGTGTCTTGGCAACTGTTTTGTCCAGACTGTGTGACTGTCAAATCGAAATAGGTTGCCAAAAATAACTTTTTAACAAAATGCAGCTAAAGGACAGCTGATGCTTGCTAATGGAGAGTGGCAGTATGGTGCCCATCAGAATTTGGAATGCCCTAATTAATGTATTCCTTCCTGCTTTTTTGTTGTTCAGTCACACAGTCGATTCCGACCCTTTGCAACCCCATAGACTATTGCCTGCCAGGCACCTCTGCCTTCCACCATCTTCCTCAACCTGCCTAGCTCTGTGCCCCTTGCATCTACAATACCATCTAGCCATCTCATTTTCTGCTGCTCTCTTCTTTTTTTGCCCTCCACCTTTCCCAACATCAAGACTTTCTCAAGTGAATCCTCTCTTCTCATTTGATGTCCAAAGTACTTTAGCTTCATCTTTACTATTTGACCTTCTAAGGAGCAGTCAGGGTTGATTTCTTCAAAGATTGACCTATTTGTTCTCCTCACTGTCCAGGGGACTCTCAAAACTCTCCTCCAACACCACATCTCAAAGGCATCTATTCTTCAGCGCTCAACTTTCCTAATGGTCCAGCTCTCACAACCATACATTGCCACAAGGAATACCATTGCCTTGACTATGCGAATTTTTGTTTGCAATGTGATGTCCCTACTTTTAACTATGTTCCCCAGGTTTCTCATAGCCTGCCTCCCAAGAATCAGTTGCCTTTTGATTTCATGGCTGTAATTACCATCTGCAGTGATCTTTGATCCTAAGAAAGTAAAGTCTGTCACTGCTTCTCCTTCTTCCCCATCTATTTTCCAGGGACTGATAGAGCCTGTTGCCACTCTCAAGCCAGCTTTTGCACTTTCTTCTTTCAACCTAATCAGGAGCTTCTTTAGATCTTCCTCACTTTCTGCCATTAGGGTAGTATCATCTGCATATCTAAAATTGTTGATGTTTCTCCCAGCAATTTTGATCCCAACTTGTGATCCTGCTTTTACAGAGCCCTAAATGAGAGGTGCATGTATATAAGGGAATGTTGCTATATGGAATGAGATAAGCTACAACACCGCATTCAGTTCTACCTTGTTAACTTGTGCTGTTGCAACATGAAATTGCTTACACCAATTGCTAAGCAAAGCATCAGCAATAAAATCTGGAGATGCAACTTCCGGTTGCCTGTGATATGACAGATGTCATTTTTCTGCTTAATGTAGCACCATTCAGTGGTGGGCTCCAGCAGGTTCGGACAGGTTTGGGAAAAGCGATAGTAAAACTGGCTGCCCACTGCCCCACCCACCTCCTCCTCCTCCTCCTCTCACCCCACTCCGGACACAACTCCAACATCCTTGCTGCTGAGTCTGAGTGCCCAGGCTGAGCCAGCAGTTACTCTGCTGCAGTTACTCTTTAAAGGAAAATTAGAGCATTGAAGTGTAATTGCTAACTAATGATCTGACAAAGTGGACTTGACCCACAAAAGCTCACATTAAAACATCAGTTTAACCACACCCACCCAGTCACCTGGCCATGCCCACAGAGTTGGCCATGCCCACAGTGTGGTGTTAAAAAAAATTAAGCCCACCACTGGCACCATTCATCCCTTGTAGCATCTCCAGTGACCTCTTAACAAAACAAGGCAAGCCAACTGTGCTCTTTAAATTGAAATCAATCCAGAACCATTTATTATTATATATTTCAATAAAAGAAATCATTAGCATCACACAATGGCACCCTTCCTGTAGCATGTTATAGGAGGAAAAGGACATGAACTATTTACATAAACTACCTGTTTGCATCTGTAGATTTGCTTATGCTATCTATGAGTCATTGTCCAGATCAGTATTCCTCATCTTTAATATACAGGCCTGGGTCCTGAGTTACCTTCATCCAGAGCATCTCATGAGCTCACACAATGCTCCAACTAGTTGAAAGGAAGTAAAGGATGGATTGCCTTTTCACCATTCTCTTCAGCCCCCATGAGGTCCAAACTGCCAATTTGTTCCACATGGTGGAATTATTTGAAACAGTGTAAGGAGGGTGAAGGGAAAGGGCAAATGAGTAAACATTGCTCTCCTAATCCAAAAGAAGATCTTTTGTCAGATTCCAAACACTTGCATAAAAGAAAATAGCAATAATACAACTACACCCCAGTTATCAAAGCTTCTTAGGGATGAACATACAGCTGTGTGGATAATTCCATCACTCAGGGAATTGGAACATGGGTAGGCAGTTATTTGTCTTGCAGTTTGGTCCAGATTGTGGGATGTGCTGGTTTGCTCCTTTTCTTAGCAACCACACAATGAGAACCAGCACATAGCTAAATACCTATGCACACCATCTTGGATTTTTCTTATTCAATTGCAGCAGTGCTATTACTCAGATAGAACCAAAGGGGATGGCTTACGGTGTCCTCTTTGTTTAAGCACTTAATGATCTTGAGAAATGAAACCTTTCCTTACCACTTACCTGTAGTGGGGAAGGGAGCAGAGGCGTAGCTACCACCGTATCAGTGCTGGTGAGGAGGGCGGTATAGAAGTATGAAAATAAATAAATAAATAAATAAATAAATTTCTTTGAATTCTCCATCGGCTGTGTTGTCCTTGGAAATCAACAGAAAAATCTATGGTTTTCCAATAAACAGCCTATGATTTTTGTGAATTTTAAATCTTTTGTGATGTGGGAGACTTTATTCAGCAAGTCTACATGGTTGACTGTGTCATGAGCTGCAGTGAAATCCATAAACACTACATCCCTGCTGTGCAAACAGGAAGCTTATATTTTCTTATTTAAAGGAACATGAAAAAAGCTTCAAGAAGGGGCTAGAAAAACATACTTGAAAAAATGTGAAGGAATGGTCTTTGATCATGACACCCTAAGAAGATCTATCATTTCAAATCTGACAAAATGGATGTTGTCCCTGGCCATTTGTTCCTTGATGCAGTTAACCTCAGAGACCAAGTACAGAAGAATGCAACCACCACGCTCCTTGAGAAAAAGTTTCCTGTTCTGTTCTTCTAAAACAATTTTTTAAAGCAACCATATGACAGAGTTTCAGTATTTGCCATCGGTTTTATCATGGTAGTATACCTTTTTCAGCACAGTGTATAGTACAGCTCATAGTTAGTTAGGCTGTGGTGCTTTGTTCCCAAAGATTCAAAATTTCAACTGGAGTGGGAGAAACATGGCTCATGGAGGTCATGTTATGCACAGTGGTGGGCATCAGCAGGTTCGCACCTGTTTGCCACAACTGGTAGAAGAAATTCTGCCTGGCCCCACCCACCCAAGTTTTAAAATAAAGTAGTCCTAATTTGGGTGCAACACAGGGCTTTCCCCCTGGCCATGCCCACCATACCACACCCACAGTGTGGTAGTAAAATATTTTGGATCCCACCACTGGTTATGCAAAGAATCATTTAGCCATCTAGACCAGTGGCTCTCAATATGGGGCACTCGCCCCACAGGGGTACTTCAATTCCCAGAAGCCTAATTCAATACATTGGCTGATCAGTGCTTTGGGGAATTGACTTTTGGGAATTGAAGTCCAAAAACCAAAGGTTAGGAAACGCTGGTCTAGACAGTTCATCAGTGAGCATATATTTGGTTTTCAAATGATGAGAGAGAATCTACAGACATAGCTGCAGACTGGGAAGCAAGAACTCCTGAGCACAATTTATTTATTTATCTATTTATTTATTTATTTAATCATATTTATATGCCACCCTCCTCAGAAGTGACCCAGGGCGGCTAACAGAGCTTTAAAAACAACAATTAAAACACAGGATAAACATTAGAATTAAAAGATTAAAAACAGATTAAAAGAGATTAAAAATTCATACAGAGAGGGGAGGAGTCAAATGAGCCAACAGGTCGGGGTAACCATCTGGCCCGTACCCCATAACTGCCCCGCCAGCCAGGTCTTAACAATGGAACTTGCATCTGACTAAACACAAAATGACTTGTGATGGGTGTCCTCTTTGGATTTTAGTTTCCACTCTAGACACTGTACATAGTCCTGAACTCTATAGTATCTTGGATAACTTCTGTGAAGTACACACTAAATACTGGTGTGGATTCAAGCACCTCCAAAATGGGAGTCACCAACCATTACTAGTTGGCAGACTGTCCAGTATGTTAGGTTGTCAAGTCTTATAGCTTAAGTCTTTAGGAACTGCTTTGCTACCTTAATATTATTTGGTCAGACTTCGCATTATAGCTCCTAACTGCTTGTGATAAGTCTTGAGTGTTTTGTTTCATTGTAAAATTCCTGATTTCAGCTAATGTTTTAATTATCTGTGCATACTTGACCATCAGAAGACATTGAAAAGTTCAGATTACTTCTATGTTTTTAAACTGGGGGGAATGACTCAGAAAGAGAAAAAAAATCAGACTCAAATAGATTTGATAGCAACAAAGGTACAAGCACAGTTACTTTATCTCTGAAGTTCCTTTTGCATAGTTTTGTACGCCATTGGCAAAATGACCAAATGAGATTTTAGTTTGAACAGACCAATCCATCGGTCACCTTGCTTTGCTGGGCCAGAAAGTTGGCTGTCACTCAAATTCTCTTATAAAAGCAGTGGAATATATACAGTCAAACCTCGCATAAAGAGTGCCTCGCTTAAAGAGTAACTCGCTTAAAGAGCAGAATTTTCTCTGAATGTTCGCTTCGCTTAACAAATAAAACCAACCAAAAACTCGCTTAACAAATAAATTGGGGTTTGCAATCCCCCCCACAATTGGTCATTTACAATGGTGTTTCGCTTAAAGAGCAAACTCGCTTAAAGAGCAATCCTGTGGAACGCATTATGCTCTTTAAGCGAGGTACAACTGTATACAGTATTTGCTTCCTTCCACTTTTCATTAAATTGAACAGCTTGAGAAATTCCTTCCTAACTGGGGAAAGAGGGCTTGCTGTCCAATAGGCTTCTGGAACTTGTGTGTACATCTCACTGATAAATCAACAATCCTCTTTTCTAGAGAAACCATAGAATATGAAATCAAGTCACTGGGCAATGCCTTGGAAGACAAAAAAATACAATAAGCAAGAATAAGGGAGGGAGGCAGGGAGGGAAAGAGGGAGTGTTGTTCAAGGTTTAAAGTAGGTGAAATTTTAATTGCACCATTGCAGATAATGTACCTTGGCTGTTGTTGTTTTAAAAAAAAAAACCATAAAAGAACAGAAGAGACAGCATCAGGACTACAAATGATAAAAGAAAAGGATTCAATCCTTTTTTCTTTTTCTTCTTCTTCAACTAACAGAACGTCCCTCTCCAAATCTGTTATTTGCATCTGGAAGGGTACTTCATTAGCCCCCATACATTAAAATGATAAATTTTCCCTCTCTACCACCAGCTGCTCTGATGATGTCCTCTTCTTACACTTCTAGCAATTGCTGATTGCATTTTTAAAGCATGCCTCTTAATTGTTTTCACACACAATGAATCATGTTTTGTTTGGCCTGAGCCACTCTGAACTGAAGAAATATTTTAACATCCATGACCATTTAATTTTTCTGGCCTAGTCATGGCCTCTGGCACCTGGTAGCTTCTCAGAGGAAGTTTAGATTGATAAGAAATCAACTTTGTTTTTAAAATTTTCATTCCATGTCTCAGAGTTAGTTATTAGGTTGTTGGTTTCACCTAGGGTTGTTTATGCACAGATTATTTCATGCCACTCCATCCCATAGAACAGGGGTGGCCAAGCTGTGGCCCACAGTGCCAAATCATCCAGCCTGTGCCGCCTGCACCACTCCCGGAAGCAGAAGTAAAACATGTCCACACATGCACAAAATGCTGTCATAAATACACCCGCAGCTGTCAAAAGCACGTTTATGACGTCTGTGTGTGCATTTATGACAGCATTTTGTTCATGCACAGGCGCATTTTACTTCAGTTTCTGCTGGGAGGTACCATGTGCCTGGCCCACTGGACCACAGCGTGAAAAGTCAGGAACCCCTGCCATAGAACATTTGAAAAATTACTTATTAGAGAAATGAGTATAACAACATGGTGAATTCATAAATAAGGTGTGCTGGTGTGATGCTTGGGTCACAGACCATCATCCTACCATCTTTCCATTCTGCATGGCTTCAATATGGCATTACATTCTTTCATTTGAAAAACAGATTTTTAAACTCTGGTTCTTCCTTCATATAAACTGCACCACTCCCACTGAATCTCAGCTCCACATGGGTGCAAATGGCAAGCAGATCCTTGTGTGGAATTTAATATATTAAGACCCCCATCTGAAACAGCCTCATGCAGTTATATGTTTTTATCACTACAATTTAATGTTACTGCTGTTTTACAATATTTGGTAATGGCTTTTATTTTTTTAAATTTATTTTTTGCTATTATTGTGGCACTAGCTTATTGAGATTTATTTGTCCTGATTTTATTGCATATTGTCCATGAATACCATGAAGAGAAGTAGCACAAAGTGAGAAAGACTTGTTACCATAGCAACACAGTGTCATCATTTAATTGCACAAGCATTGCCATCACACAAGGAGTATTCTCCATGAAGAAAAGCAGCACTGTACGTTGTGCTAAGGCAACACTTATGGAGTCAGCATGATTGTACAGCGCTACTCTAATGGAACTTGAGAAGCCCATGGAAGCTCAATAGGATGCTGGTTGTAATGTCAAATAAGGTTGCATTGAATGAATACCATTCCACATTGAAGATTATTTCATCCTTGAAAGCACTAGTGAGGAACATGTTGCCTTCCAGTGTTGTTGAACTGCAACTCCCATGGTCAATCTTCACTGGCTCTGGTAGCCATGCTCAAATTCCCTTCCCATAGCTGAATACTGAAGTTAGAGGCTTACCAGGCATGTGAAAAAAATTAGTTCCTGGTGCACTGTCCTCCTCATCCAGGGAGAGTGTTTGTTGTCTCTGAATAAGATGTTCCACACCCTCACTTTGCTCATCTGACTCAGCAGAGCTATGGAGCAGAGGTGGCCTGCCTACTTGCCTTGTGCTGAAGGGCAGACCAGAGAGGACTTCATAGTTGCCTTCTCTGAAATGAGGACAAGAGGTTTCCACAAACTGGCCTTGTGTATTACTAGGAGGTGGCAGTGAATATGTATGGGAAGAACAACTGCTAGGTTTCATGCTGTTCCTATTCCTCATACTCAGAAGGACATTCACTCGACAGGTTTTTCAGCTCTTACAGTGTTTCCTTTGAAATCCCAGGAAACTAAGACATTTTTTGCTGGCTTATTTTCCCCAGGCATCCTCCTCCTCCTCTTCTTCTTCTAGGGTGAGGTATTTAATCAGTAGCTTTACCAGTTCCACACCACTAGTAGGGTTCACCACTGGCCTCAGTAAAGCTCCCCCCTCAACATTTTTGTTTGCTAATAGGTGTTGAGGGAACCTGGCCTGGCCTGGCTTGCCTTTGTGGCTTTTAACTGTTCCTTTGGTGTATAAAAATCACTGGGTAAATATTTCCAAGCTAAATTACTAGGCCTTACTAACTGGCAATGTATTTGCTTATTTTAAAGTTAAAGGCAAAAAGCTGGGAGCATTGAATTAAAGTCTCTCTGAAACTGGTTTTGTGATCTGTGACAATGTTGAAAGAGGAAGCTCAGGGAATAAGCTAGACTCTACAATGTGTAGGGGTGGATGCTTTTTTCCTATTATACAACCAGGGGTGTGCATGGCACCAAGGAAAGGCGCTGGACAGGGAGTGGTGCAGGTGCCGATACATCATTATATTAGGATCAGATGTCTGGATGCCATGATGTCTGGATGCCATGTCTTTTGAATGAAGAGACAGAAGTTAAATCAAGGCAGTGTGAGACAGACACATTCAGTGATGTTCAGTGAGTTACTCCACACATTTGCCTTTGGGACATCAAGCACAGGTCAGTATTCTATGTATGCCATACTTACTAAACATTTATACCGAATTGAATTTAAAAAAACCCACTACACAATGCACTGGATATGTTGTGCAATCATTTTGTCAGTAGATGGCACCATCTGCACATAGAAATTCTCTTTCCCAAGTAAAGTTGGTTTGCAGATTAAAAAAAAAACAACAGCAGGGAGTTTGAGTATGATTTCCCTCCAGAAGAGTCAAGGTAACTTCTTGAAACTGGTGGGCAAGTAGGTGACTAAAACTTAGGGTCGGTTTATGTGATCTGTTAGAGAGCACAGTCCTCCATTTGAAAAGCTACAGTAAAACCCAGGTTTACAAATGCCCTGGTTTACATTTGCCACGGTTTACGACAGCAAATTCTATAAAATTATTGCCCCGGTTTACAATTTTTTTGGTTTACAACCAGGAATCATGCTATTTTAAACTCCAAAATGGCAGCTGGCACCATTTTAGAGTTCAAAATGGCACCCACCCCCTCTGCTGGAAGTCACAATTCATTGCTTACCGCTGCTGAGGTGCTGTCGTAATTGGTGTAGATTCTGCTGCTATTTCCACACTGTCTGCCACCTCTACCAGCAGCGGGAGACTCTGAGGACCGTATCCACTCAGTTCTGACCTTCATCCAAGCTCCCTGGGTGGTGCTACAGCCAAGAACGCATGCTTCCCTGAGGTGTGCATTGGGGAAGGCACTCATTTTCAGCTGTAGTGCTGCTTGGGGAGTTTGGACAAAGGTCAGAACTGAGCAGATAAGGCCCCCAGACTTTCCTGCTGCTGGTAGGGGCAGAAGATGGGCTTACCCAGTGTCTGGACAAACCACCCAGGAAGAAGCAGGGGCGTGGAAAAGGTAGGGAGATCACTTCATTACTTTTGTGGGGGTGGGGGATGTTCGTGTCTGGCATTTTTTGGATGTTTTGATGGGTTTTTGTATGTTTTTAATTATTTTTGGTCCAGTCAGGACAATTTTTTTATTTTTCAATGCATTCCTGTTGGGGAACGTGCTTTGTTTTACGATTTTTTTGTTTTACAACTGAGGCTGTTGGAACGGACCTACATCGTAAACTGGGGTTTTACTGTACTTTCCTTTTTGTTGATGTATGGATTCTTCTTTACTTTTGTCTAAATGGCCACCCTACTTTTGGCAGTGCGGGCTAGGGAAGATGAATGCTACAGTCCAAAATCCTCTGGGCAAGCATAACCCCACCACCACCACTGGAGTACATGGTCCCTTCTAATGTTGCAATCATAAGCTTTAAGAAAAGGTGTTTCTTAACCTTAAATGCTCTGAACTAGTGAGTATATTTCAAACTCTCATACGATTATGTGATGGTTCCTAATGTTTTTAGCTTGTGCACATGATGAGCTTCAGAGTAAAAAGTCATGGGAGTGGGGACTCTGACTGGACTGTTAGTATTCCTTCAACATGTAATGTCCATACAAGTGTGAACGATTAAATAAATAAATCATATTGTGATTTTACACAAACATAAGGCAAAGGGCATAATTTAGGGAGGTGAATTGCCTTAGGTTAAGAAATCACTGTAAACATTATCTGTTCCATAGTGAGTCAGATGACTCAGTAAGCAACAGAGAGTGTCTGTGGTGATTTCTTAACTTGAGGCAACTCGCCATCAATAGTTATACTGTTTGCATTATATACAGTGCTTCAGTGATGGGATGATAAAAAATCTTATACCACTCCCTGACGTCACAGACGTCGTGGGTGTGGCCAACGTCATGACATCATGGGCGGAGACACCGTCATGACGTCATGACGTTGTGGGCGGAGCCTAAAAATAAAAAATTAATTTAAAAAATTAAAATAAAACACACACGTACACACGCACACACCCATCCACCCACCACAACACAAAACCATAAATAAATAAAAGAAAGATATAAAAATAAAATAAAAATACACCCACCCACCCAAACACCCACCAACCCACCCCAAACACAAACCCCTCACTTAAAAGTAAAACAATACAAAACAGTACTTACCCTTGGAAGCGACCGAGCTCCTGCAGGAGGAGGCGGCGCAGCTAGCCGGGCAGCCCAGGGCCTTCCGGCTGGAACCCTCAGCGGGCGGCCCTGGGCCTCGGCGCTCGGCAACGGCCACAGGAAGAGGAGGCATGCCTAGCCGGTTGCTGGCGACCGAGGCCGGTTAAAGGAGTACCCAAGCCAATGGGACGGAGGCGAGCAGCGATCACCAGCAAAAGGCTCGCCCTCCACCTGGGAAGTCCTGCACGCGCGCGCTGCCCACCTCCTCCCCCCCAGCCACCCAGCCAGCAGCCAGGGGCTCCCCGCTATGGCGCCACCCCCCCCCCGACGAGCGCCCAGTCTGACGGCAAGCTGGCTGGGTGGGTGGGTCGGCACCCCCCCCTGCCAGCCCGCCGCCAGAAGTTCGAAAAAGGTAAAGATCGCGGCTCGACTGCGGGGGTTAGCTGGGATCCCGAGGGTTTTCCCCATCGTCGCCTAACCCCCGCAGAGCTGCCCACGCGCACGCCCGAGGATTCGAAAGGGTATTCCTACCCTTTTGAATCCTCGGGCGTGCACGCGGACGGCTCTGCGGGGATTAGGCGAGGATGGGGGGAACCCTCGGGATCCCAGCTAACCCCCGCAGTCGAGCCGCGATCTTTACCTTTTTCGAACTTCTGGCGGCGGGCTGGCAGGGGGGGGTGCCCACTATTCAGCAGGGGAGGGAGCGCCTTCTGCCTGGGGGGGGGCGAGCGGTGGGGGGGGCAGCGAGCGGGGGGGGGCGGGCGGCGATTTTCTTCTTCGCCCCAGGCGGCTCAACGCTGCGCGACGCCACTGGCGCATGCGCACTGAATTGGAGCCATTTTGGCTCAAATTAAATTTTTTTTTTTTCTGCCGGTGAGGCGTCCGATCCGGACGCCTCAAAACCGATATTACCCTCCCGGAGACCCCTCCGGAAATCCTTATAACGGTTCTGTGGATCCGTTCAGAACCGGTAACATCCCATCACTGCAGTGCTTGCAGGCATAACTAATAGGATTCCAGCCAATGACTAAGAGGAGCATTTCTGTGTGACATCTGCAGATTTTTAGAGATATGGAACAAGCCCAGTGGCTTAAATATCAAGGAGCCAGAAGTTGAGAGTTTGATTCCCCGCTGTGCCTCCTGAGATACAAGCCAGACAATGTAGCCAAAAGTAAGCTGCACAATCCCAGAATGCCCCAAGGAACCACTTCTGAGTATTATTTTTTTACCTAGAAAACCCTGGAAAGAGTCGTTATAGGTCCAATTTGACTTGTTGGCATGTAATTAATTAGTTAAGAACAAGAACATTGCACCTCCTTAAAGTTCCTTCACACCATTACAAAGTTAAATGATAATAATTGTGTGCTGTGTAATTAGCAGTTTCGAGACAGTTCAAACTGTGCCACATTCATTATATCCAAAGTTCTCACAACAGGAACGGAAATGGTGTTACAACGTCTGCACAAGTACCTGCCAAAGACAATCTCTCTCAGCATCTCACACCATGCTCCCAGAATCCTTCTCGGATACAAGAGGCCATTTTTACCTTCCTTGGATCTGTTTTAGATGCCAGGTAGCATTTTGGTGTGTGTTTTTTAACCATACTCTTCTGTTCACTTCTGATGGGGGTGGGGGGATACATGGGGCACACCAAGTTCTGGGAGTGCAGTCTCCAGAACCAGACTGCCTGCCCCTTACCTGATGATAATCTTAATGTAGAACTAGTTAAGTTCTGTGTTAACTATTCTTCTACTGCAAATTCAGAGTTGTAGCAAAAACTGCTTTTTTAGTGGTTTGGGCTCGAATAAGTAAAAAAAAAAAACCTGGGATATTGTGGGTTCAGACTTGAATCCTGTCAAGAATCCACTAAGTTATAAGTGATTTAACCTTTTAAAAAAAGCAGGCTTTGCAAGATAAATCCTGGAGGGATGGAGGTCATGAGAGTGGATGCTGCTGTCTAAGGAGAACAAGCATGGGTTCTGGACCTCCAGAGCTTGTCATCTGCTGGCTTAACACTTCAGCATCCTTTCTAGATCTTCCTTATTTGTCTTCTTCCAAATATAGCCTGCCCCTTTTTTTAAACTGTAGCTTCTGTTGGTGCCTCCACAATTGCTGGACTTCAGTCACCTTGCCATCATCACTACAGAATCAGGCCACTGTCATTCTTCTCTTTCATTAAATATCCTTTCATCCACACGTGTTGTCTCTAAGTCCTATCTGATCACAAAACTCCCAGGCCAGCTACATGAGATGCCTCCCATTTCCTTCTTCTCATAGAAATGGTTTATTATGCCTCCAACGAACCAGAAAATTGAACCCAGATGGGACTTTTGAGCACCTTCCCAAAAGTACAGATTTGACCTAGGAGCAGTGTATCAGTGTAATTGCTATTGCCATTGCTAACTCAAATCCATACCAGACACTTTAAGGATTGGCACCTGTGGTTTACAGGGACTCAGTATAGAGGGAATACCAATTCCATGATACTGGAACTAGAATCTAACCCCCTATTCTGAAATGTTGGTAGCCACTGGTTTTGATTTCCTGGCACTTCCTCAGTGAAAGGACTTTTGGTGAACCGTCCAGAGAGTGCACTAAGTTAATGGGGCACTATATAAGCGCAGTTGCTATTCCTATTGTCTGGAAAGGGGTCAGAGTGGCTTTGCAGGCTGTTTACATCTGAAGAGGTGAAGGAGCCTTGCTCCATTACCAGTGTAGGTACACTGGACTGCTGTTGTCCTAAGACATGAAGGCAAAAGGTGAGGAACCTTTGACCCTTCATAAAATTTTTTGCGCTCCGGTGTCTAGTCATGCCTGCCACATGACCACAGAAACATCTGCAGAAGCAGACAGTGCTGGCTCTTTGGCTTTGAAACAGAGATGAGCACTGAACCCTAGAGTTGGATACAACTGGCTTTCAAGCAAGGAAAATCTTTACCTATACTTTAATGGCTTCCCATTGGCCATACTGGCTGGGTCTGATGGAAGTGGTAAACCACAGCATCTACAAAATGAAAGTTTCCCAACCTGTTGAACAAAAGCACTTTTGAAGAGTCTTTCTTTTTCTTTAATATGTGCAAGTAACATTTTGCAAGAGGAAATGCATTATCCCATTGTCATAACAACAATGACATGCACATAGGTAGGAATTTTTGAGGTGGTAACTGTGTTAGTCTGTGCAAGCATATCAGAGAGTAAACAAGACAAAAACATTGTGGCACCTTAAAGACTAACTGCTGTATTTTAATATCAGCTTTCATGGATCAAGCCCACTTCATCAAACACAAGAGTGAGACTTCATGGCATCAGTTTCTACACATTAGATACAGAGCCACACAATGGTTGGCTAGCATAACATAGCATAAAGGTTTCCCTTGCTCAAAAGCCAGTCGTATCCAACTCTAGGGGTCAGTGCTCATCTCTGTTCCTAAGCCGAAGAGCCAGTGCTGTCTGCTTCTGCAGAGGTTTCCATGGTCATGTGGCAGGCATGACTAGACACCGGAGCGCATGGTAGGTAGGAGAATTATATAAGGTTGAAACTATATTTCTTCAATAGAAATCAGGGATGCTTTCCTAGTGCCAAACTACTGTAGCTTTGCAATTAGAAATTATTTAAAAGTTACTCCTCCAGACTGAGACACATTCCTTCAAGGCAACCCTATCTGCACAATCAATTTTAACATAAAGTCTCCTGTTTAGCCTTCCAACAGGAAGCTATTTTGCAACTTAGAGAACTTACCACGTGGTAAGGTAAAGAAACATCCTTTAGCTGTCAAGGAAGTTTTACCCTTAATTGTGGTGTTTGGCACTTAGCTGCCTCCAAATGCAAGCTAAACCTTTCCTTTTAAAAGCCTGGAGTGATTTTTGTTCCGGATTTAGCCACTAAGCGGCAATCCTTCCTCTCCTGTGAATACAACTAAGTGCAGCCAAGTGGCTTTTCTCCCTATTTAAGGTTTTAAACCATTCTTCAGCAGAACAGTTTGTCCTCAGCTTGGCGTAATGATATACTAAATATTTGCCATTTGCTGTTCTGCAAGCTGTCTGCTTTCCTGAGTGAACAGTAAGACATAGCAGACACATTCCTGAGCCAGAAGGAAGGATCATTCCACAAGCTGCAGTGGACAGCCTGTAGTGGAGAAAAAGACTCTTGTGGGAAGGGCTCAAAAGCCAAGTTAGCTTTTCCACAAAAAGCTGTTATTGTCATCTTCAAGGTCAACTAAGACAAGATTGTGTACAGCTGCTGAGTTTCTTTTCTTTTCTTTTACAAAAGAAGAAGAGAAACTCAAGAGCAAGATAAGATGTTGAAAGGTAGGTACAGATAACACAACCCTTTCTAAAGCAAACCTTGACAGTTTGCTTAACATAATCGGTTTATGGTGCCCCAGCAGAGATCTGATAACCTCAAGCTTGGCCCAGAGCTATACAATTGGAAGTGTCAACACCCTCGTGAGGCTACCTGGCCAGGAGAAAGTGGAGTGGAGGCCATGAGTTGGACAGCTTGAGCCAGAGTCAAACTCATTTGAAAATGACCACACATGTGAACAACCTGTTTCTACTTCAAAAAGGATCTGGTTAGAAATAATACAGAAGAGCAGTCAGTAGAACACAAAAGAAGTGTGTGCTAAATTTAATATTCTGCAAAGTGCTAGTGGACTCTAACCAGGAAGGACTATCACCTCATTACCAGGATCTCTGGTCACATAGATAAATCAGAATGACCAGTCTTACCTTCCTTGGTGTCAGCACCAAAAAGAGCACAATTTGCATTAAATTCATGTATGTAATTATAAGTGTGTACAGTTGTACCTCACTTAAAGAGCATAATGCGTTCCACAGGATTGCTCTTTAAGTGAGTTTGCTCTTTAAGCGAAACACCATTGCAAATGACCAGTTGTGGGGGGGATTGCAAACCCCGATTTATTTGTTAAGCGAGTTTTTGGTTGGTTTTATTTGTTAAGCAAAGCGAACATTCAGAGAAAATTCTGCTCTTTAAGCAAGTTACTCTTTAAGCGAGGCTCTCTTTATGCGAGGTTTGACTGTATATAAATTTGTGTGCATGCATGTGTGTGTGTGTGAGAGAGAGAGTACATAAGTAATAAAATCTCTTAATATGAAGGGAGTCCGTGGGAGAGACTATAACCAGGTGAACTATATGTTTGTTCCATCTGAGCTTTATGGTTCTTGATCTTTAAACCAGACATGATCTGGCCACCCCCTGAAATGGACTGTTCTTTGTTTAGTACAATGTTTGGCCTCCCTTGAGACCACTTAGAGGCAGAAGAGTTTGTAGACCTGGGCCTTCCTGCTGCCAGAGTCCTCCTACAACAGAGGCACATGAGGTACAGCTGGCCCTCCCAGATGGAGAGAGTCCAATTTGGTCCTGCTAGTAAAATAAAGAGAAAATTACTGTGTAGCTTTATCAAATATCTATCAAAGGGAAAGAGGTAGAACCTGGGAAATGATATTGATAACTGTAGCAAAGAAACTATTTAATTAGTGGCAGTCTGACATTGCTAGTGACATCACTTCTGCTACAGAGGAAAGGCTCAGCAAGAGGATTCTGGCTACTTAAAAGAAAATAGCTATTTCTACAAACTAGTTTAGATCTGTGAGTTGGAATGCTGAGAACTGGGATGGAGAATTCCATTTGCCATTGTGTCTCCCAGGGGAATAGACAGCCAAGATTACCTGTAGTGTGTACTGTATGATGGATGGGGCACAATTCCAGAGCACTACTTAAAGGAAGAGATTAATAGTTTACCTCTGAGAACATCCTACCTGAAAACCCTATGAGAGTTGTAATAAGTTTAAAATAAATTGACCATACACCATCAGCATCTGATTCTGATATTAGACAGACTATTCTTGAAAACAACTTTAATCTACTTACTGGACTTCATGAAAATCAGTGAGCAAAAAGCTAGAGAAAATCCACATAAATTCTAGGCCAGCTCAATTATGAAGGAATTAACTGAACACATACAATGAACCTCTCTATGACATCAATTAAGTGTGTCTTTGTACATGAAAAGTTGAGGTTTTCTTAACAGTATATAACAGCTGAATCCTGTTGTCTAGTATAGTAAGTCATAACTAAATTAGGCCCACTTAATCAGAGGGGATTGAGTGAACCAGCTCCACCACAAAGTCCATTGATTCAATGAACCTGCTCTAGTTCTGACATACTATGCTAAACAATAGGATTTCAGCCATTATATAAAAATATGTTCATGTAAATTACATTTAGTATTGTTGATGTTTTTCTTGACAGGCTACCAGATTTCTGAGAAATACTAGTGTATTTCTTTTGCTGACCCGTAGAAAATAGAAAATATATATCTAAAACTACAAATACCAATTAGGAGCAAGCAATGCAGAATAGTTATCAAAGAAACAAAGTTTTTAGTTGAAACATCACTGGCTTTCTTGCTTAGCATTACCTTTATCCAGATTACTATTGATCACCTAACCTATCAGTTTGCCACACATTTTGTAAAATACTGTAGTTGTATAGGAGATGAAATTTTAAGAACAATCCAAGTCATGGATTTTTGCTAGCTGGACAGACTTAGACTTCTGATTATGAAGCCAGTGTTTGAGAATTTGATTTCCCACTGTGCTTCCTGCCAGAAGAGACAGACAAAATTGCTTTGGGCTAGCTATACGGTTCCAGGATGTCCCCAAAGGAAGGGAATGCTAAAACATATCTGAATACTCTATATATAGGGGACCTTACAAAGAATTGCCATATCAGAATCAACCTGTTGTTGTTGGATTCTGAATCCCATCAGCCTTAACCATTGGTAAAGGATGATGGGACTTATATCTCAATAATCTTTGGGTAGCCACAAATATCCCCTTTATGATGCCAAAGTTCACTGTTTTGCTGATATAGAAACCATGCATGAAAGCAAAATGAGAGGGAGATAGTGATAGATTATTTCATAAACAGAGAGGGAGAAATAGTGAAGGATCTTTTGGAGTAACTTTTGTTCCTGTTGTCTTGTGAATTAGGAAGACTTGTGTCTTATGAATTCCCATGGGGTAGACATTAAAATCAATAAGATGACTATAATAGTTTGAAGAATGCAGCCAAATTTTTCCTTGTGATCTTTTTTCTTGCTTGTACTAGGTGTTTGGAGATAGATGATTGTTTGTAGATCACATTTCACATGAAAAGATAAATCACAAGTCTACACAAACAGGTTTGCTCCAGTAACCTCTTACACTGAAAAAGAAAAGGCTAAATCACCAGCACAAAAAAGCACTTTACCTTACAGGCATTTTGATTACTTAAGAACAGTTTCTGAAACAGTTGTGAGTGTTGGTTATACCTGTAAAAGATGAAGCTGCTTATTTTCAGAGCAACTACTTTTCAGGTAACGTGTAATAATCCTTCTACCACTTGAATTAAACATTTCCAATATACTGTACTGTAATGCAGATCATATGGGAAATTTGCATTTCAAGTACTGTATACCTGTATTTATTTATCCAAGTTTCCTTCTCTTTGATGTAATGAAAACAGTTTAGTTGACTCCCAGTCCACAGGAAAACCTTGTTGCACAATGATGACATAATATAGTCTAATTTTATTTAATATTTTTAAAAGTGGTACTCATTGTGGTGTAGTAGATGGTGTGATGGGCTAGGACCAGTGATGGGATGTAACAGGTTCTCACCAGTTCGCCAGAACCGGTAGTAACTTTCCCCAGTGTCCCGGAGAACTGGTAGCAGCATTTGGGGGGAACCACCTTCGGGGCTTACCTTTTCACTGGTTCCCCCACTGCGCATGCACGCCAAGCACTTGCTGTCCATGGGTGGGTGTATTTTAATGTAATTTCTATTTTTTTATTTAATTTATTTAATTTATTTACAGGTTTGTGTTGTGGGTGGGTGGGTTGAGGTGTGGGTGTGCTTATTGAACAACAAAAATTATTATTATTATTTTCTTTGGCCCGCCCATGATGTCATGACATCATGATGTTAGCTCCGCCCACACTGTGATGACATCACGGTGGGGTAGTAAAAAATTTGACATCCCACCACTGGCTAGGACTCAGAAATCCTGAATTCAAATGCCAACTCAGCCATGGAAAGTAAAGTAATTGGCAAGTGGCAACTGCTCCTCAGTTATCTCACATACTGTACTGTATCTTGAAAGTCCTATTAGGGTTACAGCACACAACACAAGAGACATGAGTACTCACCTCACTCTTCAGCCCAAGATCTAGCAAAACAATTTAAACCAGCAAAGGAAAGAATGATTCTGATTTCTTATGGAAACATAGTTTGCCACACATGAAAATAAAAAGGACAATGTTGTGACAGGACAAATATACATTATTTGTCCTGAGAAGACATTATCAAATAACCCTGACCCTTCTATATGCATGTATTACAAAATGGATATATCTTTCTTCAAATTTATCTACCTTCAAGCTAGCTGGATAGTTCAGTGGTTCAGAGCCAGAGGTTGGGACTGTGCCTCCCAGGAGAAAAGCCAGTCTTTGTAGTTATAAGTAAGCTACCCAGCCCAAGGGCACCCCCAGAAGAAGAGACTGGTCAACAATGTTTGTGTATTCTCTACCTAGAAAACCCTGGAAAAGGTCACCACAAGTCAGAATTGACTTGATGAGACACAATTATTTCTTATTAATTTCAAATACACCAGTTATTTGTCAGTACACTCAATTTAATAGTTTAAGCTGTCACTAGAATATAATGAATTTATTGAGGGGAAATTAATCCAAAGATATGTAAAAATTGAAGAAATTGGTTTAAGATTTGGATATTTTAATGCTTTCCTCACTTTAGGATAGCCTTCTACTTTGTGGCATTTTTAACAGAGCAGCAAGACATTTGAGTTTACTTCAGTTTGGAACTTCATAGGGTGGACCCTCTATTAATACTCCACAGCTGTATGTCTGTTGTCTGACTATGAGTAAGACATGACTATCTTCTTCATGCTCTGTTGTGGCCATTGCTGCAGATGCTTAGGTGAAACTTGATCTGTTCCAACAAAAGAGTTCTTATGACAAACCAGTTCATTATCCCTATTTCCCATGATCTCTTTGCTTAAACGTATTCAACAATCACAGTGGTTCCCAACAAGGGGTACACAGCCCACAGGGGGACTTCAATTCCCAGAAACCTAAGTCAGTACATTGGCTGATCAGTGCTTTGGGGAAATGACTTAGGCTTCTGGGAATTGAAGTCCAAACACCAGCATTTGGGAAACACTGAACAATGACATTGACTTCCACTGGATTATCTCATGTTCAGCCAGATAAAACACTGTTAAATAAACACACCTACTTGGAAGTAAGCCCATTTAACTCAGCTGATCTTACTTCTGAGTATGCTTACATGTGATTGTACTGTATTGTAAATTTGGGTTAAAGCAAGCATGACTCAAACCCGAGTGATACAACATTCATGCATAGAATTTGTTTTCTTAATTCTAATGAGGTCACTAAAGCAAAGTTGTAGAATGAAATTCTGTGTAATAGAGCCTGATTTCATAAACATTGTACAATTGCCTACTGCTATGCAAATGGCTAAATATTCTTTGTGTTCCACTTTCATTCCTTTCTTTACACACACATGTTCTATGAGGGCATTGAGTTATCATGAGCTCTTACTTCATATAATAAAGGTTACTTCTATTTTTTTAACTTCTGCATATGAAAGCATCATTGCTTAATATATTTGTTTGTAAAAAATTGTTTACTAGGAAAAGCATCTGGTGCAACTTGAACTAAAATATAGTAACAAACCTTAAATGAAGCAATCTTTTATGTCACCCCAGGTTTACCAGTGGGATCCTATTCTTCACAAAGATAGCCTACTGCAACAACAATAATGAACAGTCTTCTAGAACCTTTAAACTGGATATACATACAGTATTATGGAATAAGCTTTCATGGATGCCAGCTGATTCCTTCAGAACCGAGAAGTGGCATCTCAGTTCATTACTATGTGAGTGCTAAGTTGGATGGGTGGGCAGATAGTATTATTTATTATTATTTATTTAGATTTATTATCCCGCCCCAATCAGGCGAACCTGACTCTAGGCGGCTTATAGAAAATTCATAAATTAAAACCTTGAGGTTCGAAATTACTTTAAAAAATCAATTAAAAAAGAATTAAACCATGAATTTACAAAGATCTAAAAAATTTAAAAAGTTTAAAAAGTTTAAAAGAGTAACTGGTGAGTTGTATTCAGGAGTGGAAGAAGGAACTGAAATGCAACAAGTAAAAACAGGAATAATAGGTTTAGCAATGAGTAGTTGTTAAGATGCTGAACTTGATGACTGGAAGGTCAGCAGATCAGCAGTTCGAGACCAGAGTGCTGCATGACCGATTGAGCTCCCATCCCTGTCCTAGCTCCTGCTAACTGAGCAGTGTGAAAGTAAGAAATTACAAGTAGATAAATAGGGACCACTTAGGTGGGAAGGTAAACAGCATTCCATGCAATCCAGTGTCTACTCATGCCTGCCATAATTCCACAGAAACATCTGCAGATGCAGGCAGCGCTGGCACTTTGGCTGTAAATGGAGCACCAAACCCTTGAGTCAGATTACCTTTCCCTTAGTGTGGTAGCACACTACAACGTTAATTGTCTAGCACCACCCATAAAAATATGACTGAATCTGTTCAAATCCTGTGGAGACAATTCTGTTCAGACCTAGCAGACAGAGATTTATGTCTTAAGAATTTAAAGAAGTAATAGCAGCAGCAGCAGCAGTAACAACAGCAACAACAACATGTCATTAGATTGATTCTGACTTATGGCAATTCTTGACAAAGTACAGAGTATTCATATGTAAGCAATCCCACTTTATCTATGTTTCCTGATCTTGAGAACTCCCCCATCTGTACCACCCATTAAGTCCTCTGCATGGACTAGAATGCCCATCACTTTTAAACCTTCTTTGATCTGTTTTCATCAGGACACATTTGCCACCATATTCTGTCAGTTTGAACATTTGTTTTGTAGGTGGGTGCGTATCACTGGATCCTAAGGTAGAGAATGTCATGCCCTTGAAGGCTGCTGGAAAGACTTCCCTTTTTAAAAAAAAGGCCTATTTCTGTTTCTGGAAACCTGTAGGAACATTCATTTTCCAATGGATGCTTTGAGCGATTCACTGAAGCCTGCCTTTCTTCAGAATTTACAAGAAAAAAATGAAATTGGAAGTGTCTGTCTAGGCATTTTCTACTCCCCCCCCCCTCCAAAAAAAAGAAAAAAGGATACCAGCATCTTTTTGAGCTCCTTTTAAAAATAATATTTCAAGCTAGAAAATGTTCTTGCTAAATCTAAAAAATTGCTTTGTAATTACTTTGTATATTTCCTTTACTGTAACATTGTAGCTCTTTGTTGCATTATCAATTATGCAAAAAGGAACATGTGATAGGTGATCATGTTGCCTTAATTAGTTGCTTCCAAGCTCGGTCCTTTTCTGCATCCATTTCAGGCCTGCAATAACCTTTTTCTGGTAGGGTGATCAGAACTGTATATAATACTCCAAATGTGGCCACATGTAGTTTTATATAAGAGCAATTTTATTCCAGGTTTTATTTAATTATATCCAACATGGGAATTTACTGTTTTAAAATCCACTGCATGCTGGGTTGACATTTGCATTAGGCTGTAGCTGTTGACTGTGAAGCTGCGTGAGATATTTGCTCTTGTGGCATACTTTATTCAGCAAATGCAAATAAGATAATAAAGCTAAAGTAATAAAGTTAGCAATATAATGTTTTGTCATAAAGTACAATAAATACAATTTAATTAACTTAATGCAATACATGAAAGTTTCAAACTTGCGTATGCTTTCCTGTAATGATGTCCATGATGGATGTTACTTTGGAATAAAATTGCATAGAATTGCACTGTAGATCTATGTCAGCGTATACAACTTCTGTCCCTCATGAAGTCATTGGACTACAATTCCCATAAACCTGAGTCAGCACAGCTGAGAGTGAGAGTAGACATGAGTTGCAATCCAATAGTATCCAGATTCCAGAGGGCTAGGTGGAGCACTTTCTTGTCTACAGGATTCCAGATACATATGAAACCTGCCAGTCCAATATTGAATCAGAAAAGAATCCTCCCAGCCAATTGTTTTGCAGCCTCACGCTAATCCTAATTTTCTTCTTTACCATCTGCAATAGTACCTGTCTGTTATTTACAGCAAAATGAGCTGACCTCCCCAGACTTTTCCTGTCCCAAATCCCAGCTATTAAATTAAAAACAAGATTAAAAGTAAATGTGCATAACCTGTAACTATGCTATTTTATTAATGGAAGGCAACTTGCAAACTGGGAATAAAGTAATTAGATGGCCATTTAGCCTCATTTAAATATATATAATAAATTGCTTTGAAGAATAATTTTATTCTAAGAAATATGATAATGCTTTTTAGAAATTTGATATTCAAGTAAGTCCCCAGATTTGACATAAACTCTTACCCCTATCAACCCAAACAAATAAGCTTGCAAATTCCCTCTCCTAGCTGCTGCTCTATATTTCTGCTTGTTTTATTCTTGTCCCCTCATATTGGTCTCTGATGGACAGCTGAAGACAAACTGGTATGGATAACTCAGGGAGAGGGAACACTGGCTGTGGAGCATGGCGTTGCAAGTTTGATCCCCCAGTATGCTTCCCAAGAGAAGAGCCATCTTATCTGTTAGTTGATATGCTAGATGGCCTTTGGGCATGATGTCTGGTGTGGTGTGGGTCCAACTTCTGGCTATTGTTGGTACACTTGGTCTCTCCCAATTCACGCCACCATCCTGAAAGGGAAAGCAAGACATTGCATGCTCTCTCTCTTTGCACTGCTTGCAGTCTTGGAAAGGACTCCAAGTTTTCATCAGGCATTTCTGCCCTCTAACCTGCTTTGCCAGCCCGAAAGGATTCTAGGAGGACTCACTCAGCATACCTGTCAGCAACATTTAATAAACCCAGTGCTATGCTCTCACTTTGCTCTGAATACTTCTTTCCCTGAGTCCCCAAAGGATCTTGCAAGCATGATAACAAGGAAAAGAGTTCAAAGAGCAATGAAGTAATCACAGCACAATGTCTCTCCAAATGTTTCCTTTAGCCCCCAGTGAGGTTTGGAGACTGTGTTTACACCAAAGAATTGTCTGTTAGGAAATTTTTAAGCTTCTGTTTATAGAGACTGAAACTAGGTGAAAGGGTAACATTTGTACACACCTTTCCAAATTGCAATAATTCACATCTACACATAGAGCTACCATTAAAGCCTGGGCTTTCCAATTCTGATGGGCCCTTGCTAAGTACCAGACATTTTGAAATCAAAACATGGCAACCCTAGCAGTCAGGCCAATCCACCCCATTTTGAGTAACCTACCGTAGGTTTCAACTAAATAGCTCTACTTTATTGCACCCCATACTAAATATATGCAGTCAATGGAAAGGACAAAGTAGAACCAGGTGCTTTACAGCTAATCAGACATCAACTGTAAGGTTGCTTTTACTTACTCCCACACCTGCCTAACAGCAGTATTTTCAGGGGTAAAAGCTAAAGAGCACTTTGCAGCTGACAGGGAACTTTCTGCAAAGCCTTTTCCCTTCCCTGATCTCCCCACACTCACTACATTTATCTCTGCATCTGATGGCAAAACTTTTTCCTATCAGCTGCAAAACATTCCTATGGGACTGATGGAGTTGCTACGAACTTATCAGAAAAGCAAGATACAAGTAATACCTCATATAACATTAGTATCGAATAACACTAAAATCGCATAACATTAAGGAATCTGGGGGGAAGAATTGCATCAGATAACATTAAGATCCTATGGGATGCATCAGATAACAACCGCTAAAGCCTGTGTGGTTACAATGTATCTCTATGGATCCCATAGGATTTTAACATGCATCAGATAACACTAAAAATCATATAACACCAAGACTTGTGGAACCAGGTTTTAGTGTTATATGAGGTTTTACTGTACTGTTTGGATGCAAGGTTCGCACTTGCAAGGTTTTGCTGCTCCCAAATCAAGTAGCATTCTAAAACCCATTTTACATTGGCTGGTAGTTTCTCCTTTGTTATCTTTCCCTTACTTGGTGTTTATATCCAGAGAATGGAGGAGTTGGAGAGATTGAGTTGGAAAGAAAATTGCCAGGCCACCTACTACAGCAGTCAAACGATGTGCCTCGCTTCCAAAGTATGCTATCCATACTCTGGAGCTGCAGGGAACATAAGAGAGGCTGGCATGAAGATGAGTAGGGTGTCCTCATTTGCCCCCTCAACTTCCTGCTGATCAAGGAGCATGGAGATTGCATTTTTCTTTCTTCAACTACAGATGATCCAAACCAAATTGACTTCTAAGTCATTCTAAAACTAGGATAGATTAAAAGTTTCATGTCTGACACTCAGGATGTGAACTTGACTTCATGAAGGCAGCATTCCTGCCTAGATTAAGCCAAACCACAATAGGAGATGGAAGGGTGTTGTTGTCCTTCACACCTTGGAATTAACTTTGGAGAGCTTTCCAGAACAAGTTAGCAATATGAATTTAGATTCACTTGCTAGGATATTAGTTAGGCAAGATAATGTTCCACAGAGGACCTGTTGTCTTCTCATTCTGTGGAATACTTTTATTAGCTATTCAATGAACAGGTTAATCCTAAAGACAGGCTTAACTGCCCCAACACATCTGCACTCACTGCATGGAGAACTACATTTTAAGAGGATGACAGTATCTATCCGTGGAGGCCTTCTACACATTCATAAGACCTGAAAAACCAGGATTCTTGATTGTGTGAAAATTTCTACGGAATATCAGGTGGCGGTTAAACTGACAACCCTGAGGACTAACGGCCTTGGGTTCTGAAGTCCAGAGTGAAGGGTGATGGACCCCAAGTGGATTAATTCCCATTTGAATCCATCTTGATGGAGGGCAACAGCTTCATCAATACTGCAAGGGGCTGATGAGGACTTTGTGTGCCAAAAGGGCTCAGGACCAGAAAATGACTCACAGAACTGGATCAGAGGTGTGGAGGTCATGCTGTGATGTGGAAGGCAGATGAAAGGCCACTGCATTATATTCTCTGATTGCCATGATGATTGCCTACATTATTGCCATGTATGATAATGCATTTATGTAAATCTATATTGTGACCACACCTGACATAAGGTGAACGGTTCTGACCACTGGACCTCAGAAAGTTACTGTAGAGTTGGACAAAGTGCAACCCATCTATTTGACAAGCTTAAGAAAATGGGAAGTGAGGGGAACCAGTTTAAGAAACTAGAGAATTCGTGCATGAAGAAAACATACACTGCCTGGAATCCATTTGTTTGGTCATTGCAAGAAACAGGATACTGATCAAGCAGGACCTTTGGGTCTCACCTAGCATGGTTCTTGCACTTCTCTTTCCCTCTTTACTAACCACAGATGAGTGAGCTGACATTAGAAATCTCCTCCCTAGAGACAACACATAAAGAGGCTGTTGGGGACAGCCACATCTTTTCTTTCTTCTTGATATAAGAAGAAAGCAAATAAAAAAAGCTTTCACAGTTTGAGCAGTTGAGGTAGGCAGTGTAACAGTTTTTTTTAATTGTGTCAGAAGCACACAACATGCTTTCTGGGTTTAAAGGATTTTTGCTGGAAGAACTCTGCTTGGAATGAGGCTCCTTTCATGTCCCCAAGATCTTTTTCCCACCAAAGTGGTCCCTATGTATCTACTTGCAATTTCTTTCTTTCAAACTGCTAGGTTGGCAGGAGCTGGGACAGAGATGGGCACTCATTCCATCATGCATTACTTGGCAGTGTAAAAGCAAAGCTCTCTGGGGAATACCATTAGAACAACTTCCATGGCTCTACATCTAACACTTCCTTTTTCCTTGCGGCTTCCTACTGTCTTGTTTAACTCAACTGAACAAAATCTACAGAGGAGAAGAAGTACATTTTCACAAGAACCTACTCTTTGTTATGTGCTGGCACAGGCAGTAAGATCCTAGTGCCAAACTGAAAAGGCCTTCAAACACATCCACTAATTGATGGCAGATGCAAACACTGGCTTTTATTGGCACACAATTCTTGCAGCCACTCCCAAATGTCATAGTGGAGGACCTTTGTGATGTCATGGGGTGTTTCCTTGTGATGTCACAAAGGTAGAGCAGGAAAGAATTGGGAGGAAAACAAGCTTTGCACTGAGCCATTAAGGACTAGTGCCAACTAGCAGACACACATAGTTGTTATGCTCTTTTGGGTTCCTGTTGCAAGCATCTTCTGTTTCCCCACCACTGCCTAAATTTGTTGTTGCTGTTGTTGCTGCTGCTGTTTTGGCTATCTCTCCTTCTGCTTCCATGGCTACATAAAAAAGTGATGTACCTATAGTTGAAAGACAAAATCATAAAAAATGGCTCCCTTTTTTTCAAACCTCTCAGACCCTTCCAGAGAATTCTGAAAGATTCTCTTCCTAATGAACCCTGCCCCGCCCCCCTTGGCTTTCTCCCATTATGCATCAAATAGTCCGTGAGATAAAAAATAACCAATTGTTTAAAGTTTTCTTAACAGCAGTTGTGATTCTTTGGAAGCAAAGGTAGGCATGAAATATATCATAACTAATGCTACACCTACTCTTCATTGCATCTCAGCCTTTGCAAGCTAAACATTTTGGCAAAAGAGATGACATGTATTTCCTATCACCTAAAAGACCTCATCTCTGGCACAATAAAGAATTAAACTGCAAAATAACACCATGCTAAATAATAAAGTAAAGTACATCACATGCTCCTTACTCTTTTTGTTTAATTTAGATATGCACAAAATGTGTACTCATTTTAATGGGAAAAATCTAGCCTACACTATTAAGGTTTTCACTTTGACTCTTTTGTCAGTGACAGAGTTTTAAAGAAACTTGGAGATCTGAGGTTGGGCAGAAGATGCAACTATACTGTTAGCATTGTCAGATGTGATGAAAGAAAGGATGCAGTGTAGTGTATGTCTTGATTCTGCTTGTTCAGACTTAACATGGAACAATAGTTTATTCAAAGCTTAATGTGGAAGCTTCCAGTTTCATCCCATGGTGGAAATTGAAGGGGCAAGCAGGGGCTGAGATGATCTCTTGGTGTTTTCTATGATCAGCCATTGTTATTGTTTGCTACCTCATATTCTGTTAACTACAAGGAATAACCAATAGAATGCTTGGGCAGTTCAGTCCCAGTATTCAAACAAATGCCTGGACTAGGAATTATTTCATTTTAAATCTTTGTATTTTGCACTAGGCTGTGTTTGGTGGATTTTGCGGTTCTAATAAAGGAACCAAAGTAGATCATTCAAACATTCAGAGATACAACAAAGTCCTTTTGCCCCACCACTCCAAATAAAGAACTAGACAACAGAGTAAAGTAAACTAGGGCCACCTTTATTAATGCAATGCAATGGTGAACATGAACCAAGAACACAGTGGTGGGATGTCAAAATTTTTACTACCCCACTGTGATGTCATCACAATGTGGGTGGAGCTAACATCATGATGTTGTGGGTGGGGCCACAACACAAACCCGTAAATAAATAAATAAATAAAAATTAAAAACACATTAAAATACACCCACCCATCCACCCCAAACATAAACCAACCCACCCACCCGAAACACAAACCTGTCACTTACCTGTTAGTATAAGTGCCTGGGCAGCACCATGTTGCAAGATAGTTATGGTCATCATACCAGTTCTCTAGGATAATATGCCTTAATGTAAATGTAAAACAGCTGTACCTCCTTAAGGGTTCTCCAATTGGAACAACAATTGGAACAGCACAGGTGTAGCTTATTGATGAGGTAACTCCAAGACTTTACTTAAAAACCCCAAGCCAGGCTGCCAGCCGCCCGGACTTTTTAGGAACTGTGGTAGTACATCAATATAGGTTATCAGGGATTCCCCTAGCGATATGTGTGGCTCGATAGCAGAGTAGCACTTTTAAGCTCTTATG
Organism: Furcifer pardalis; assembly: GCA_030440675.1. NCBI lineage: Eukaryota > Metazoa > Chordata > Lepidosauria > Squamata > Chamaeleonidae > Furcifer > Furcifer pardalis. Next base: position 55,703,387 of record CP126890.1, on the reverse strand, counting down.
CAGCGAAAGCCTTAGTGCAATAACACACACACATATGCCTTCAGTGGAAAGGTGCGCTTTACTTACAGTGAGGGGAAGACAGAGATACAGAGGACTATATACAACAGTCTCTCACTCTCTCCAAGCCCCACAGTAGGTAGACAGCTTGGAGTCCTCTGTTGGCTCCAACTCCAGGAGCACTCAAAAAGTCCTGGTGATCCTTTAGCGGTTCTTTCTTCTCAGTTGAAGAAAAACCCTGAACACCATCACCTCCTTCAGTGTCTCAGTCCTTCTCAGTATATAGACTCCTTCAGAACAGCAACCTCCTCACAGATAATCTCCTCCAGAATAATAGCCTCCTCCATAGACCCTTCCCAGAGGGCCACAGTTATACCTCAGTGTTGCTGGGCAGATTCTCTAATCAGCCACAGCTGGGCTGTTTCATGAGCACGTGGACCAGGCATGCACAGCCTGGCCATCAGTTTGTGGCTCTATTATGTACACCTGTGTTCAGAACACATGGAGGGCCTTAAAGTTGTACTATTCCACTGAGCAGCAATCTTTGTACAATACCCCCAAATGAAAAATGTCCTAACATAGGTAAAGGTATTAAATACACATTAAAATACACACAGACACACCACATCCAAAGGTGAGTCACTTACCCTGGGGAGCAGGATATAGGGAGGTTCAGGCTAGCAGCTTCTCTTCCTCTTCCCCACTTGGGAGGACAGCAAGGAGGCTGTGCATATGCACCAAACACTGTAGGCATGCATGCACACCAAGTGCTTTGCTTGCATGCGCAGTGGGAGAACCAGTGAAAAGGTAAGTCCCGAAGGTGGTTCCCCCAAAAAAACTGCAACCGGTTCTCCAGGACACTGGGAAAAGTTACTACCAGTTCTGGCGAACTGGTGAGAACCTGTTACATCCTATCACTGCAAGAACAGAGTCCCCCAGGATCATATAAAGGGGGAGGGGTCTGACATAGTGCAGCCTGGGGTGAAAATTAGAATAATTAGAATAAATTTAAATACCCTACCCAATGATGCCAGGTAGGGTCCAAGGTCCTGGAGAAGGCACCGTCCAGCTACCCTCCAGTGAGCCTGAAACAAAAGAAGCTTCCACCTGTCCAACACACATCCCAGGTGGAGTGGTGTTCAATTCAAAACCACAATACTCATGTAATGTTTGATTTTATTTTATTTTAGTGAGCCAATAAAAGACTCACCTTTTTCTTGTGTTTGTATTGTATAAGAATCACACAGCTGTCTTTGTTTATGGAAGTAACATAAGATGATGTCTGCCTTCACTGGTGGTGTTTGCTCTCTTTGTTTTCTGTGAGCAAACTGCCTGGAGACCAGTAAAGTACTAAACACTGTCATTATTCTGAAACTTATCACTGAAACTGAAGGAGAGAAGAAAAATCAACAGACTCATTGTTCCAAAATGTGCGGATACATTGAAGTAAGGAGGTATAGGGTGTGGTGAGAAAGAAATAGGTTTAATTATGTGGAAAAGGAGAGGAATACTTGTTTCTCTTTGACAGAAAGAACTCAAAGAATTAGAGTAAACTTAACTACAGAGTTTACAGAAAATACAAAAAGCAACGGTTACTGAGGAGAAGAATCCCAACAGTCCAATTAGTATAATCTCTTTATAAAGGGATTTCAGAAATACACCTTTGGAGACAATTGGAGGCAACATCCCTGCCTTTCCAATGGCCTCCTACTACTTTCAAGTTTACAGTGCTCTACTATAAACAGAGATGAGCACTGAACCCTAGAGTCCGATACAACTGGCTTTTGAGCAAGGGCGACCTACCAAATAGCAAAGTCCTCAACCTGCCCTGGCTTCTTCTTAATTTAATTTAAAAGATTTATATACCACCCTATCCAATATAAAACAATTACAAAACCCTTAAAAACATAGCAATATTATCACCATCACCCTGCTGTGCCATTTACTATCTAAAAACAAATATAAAATCTACAAAACCTTAACATTCAAAAAATTAATTACAGGAGGGGGAGCCTCAGAAGAGCCAGAAAGGAGAGTTTATTGACAATTCCAGCCCCCAGACCCATTTTGCAAACCACATCTTCAATTCTTTCCTAAATAGTAGCAACTGGGCCTGGAGGTGTAGTTCTACGGAGAGAAGGTTCCATAGTGTAGGGGCTATGACTGAGAAGACCCTTTTCCTTGTGCTAGAGAGGCCAGCCTCCCCAACAGATGGTACCTGAAGGGTGCCTTCTCGGTTTATTCTCGTGGGACAGGTCGACGTCCTAGGGATGATGTGGTCCCTGAGGTATCCTAGTCTGCTACCATGAAGGGCTTTAAAAGTGACAACCAACACCTTGAATTGCACCTGGAGACATATAGGCAGCCAGTACATTCTTTGCCTCCATCTTCAAAAACAGATTATCCACTCTCTCCTGTATTTTCATCTTTTACATCCTGCTTTCTCTCCTTGTGGGCAAACTGCTCATTCAAGAAGCACCCAGAATCATTGGGAAGTATTAGCTGTTATTTTGTTAATGTCCTTGACTGCAACCAGGTGTGTCACCTTTGACAAAGCCTTTCACAGAATGTATACAGACATCAAACAGCAACAGTACATTCACATATTTCTCTGTTTCTAACTGCAAGACTTCAGTTTTGTAGGACCTACTTTGAGTTGGTTTGTTTTTTCACTAAAACTCCATCTACTGAATAGTACTGGGCACAAGAGCCATCTTCAAACTTTTCCTGGTTATTTTTGGTACTAAAACTGGGTACAAGCATGTGGACATGGACATGAACCTCAAATGTTGCCAGCAAGTACCTGGAAGTAAGGTCTAGAGAGGGCTCTGTAACCCACATCCAGGTGAATTAAATTGCAGACTTCCTGTTGGGATTCTTCTTCTCAGTAACCTAATAATGTTGCATTCCTGGTCATTAGAGCTTTACAACTGTGTTCAGCCAAACAAAGTTAGAGAATCATTTTAGACCTTTGTGTTCAACATGTCAAGATCTAACTTTGACTGAATTTGTAATTTGGTCTGGTGTACACAGTCACGTACATGTCCCCTAATTTTGCCCTGCACGTAATGCAGCATGTGCCTACAGAGGACTTTCGAATTACATAATTCCAGGCTACAAAAATTATTTTGAGTACCAGAACTGTACTAAGTTGATAGGCTTCCCACAAAAAAAAAAAATTATTCCCTGATTATTCACTGCCCTCCCAGACAGTTTATCCATATTAGCAGAAAAGACAAAGAGGAAGAAGAATCATTTTGTGGTTGTGGCTTGTTAAACAATAGAGTTAGGAAAGCCTTGATAATCTAATTAAAATCAATCAAAGATTTTACAATAGATTTACATTCTATCCACTCCAACATTAAGACAGAGATCATTTAGGACTAATTTGAGATGAAATTGCTTGGATTCAGTTGCCTGCATTCTGTTAGGGACCAAAACTAAAAAGAAAAAAAAGTTCTTATTTCTTCATGTCCACAACAAGTGGAGTCAAAGAGTATGCAATAAAATATGACAATTAATCTGATTGAAACGATTTTATGAAGCCAAAATTACAGTTGTACCTCACTTAAAGAGCATAATGTGTTCCACAGGATTGCTCTTTAAGCGAGTTTGCTCTTTAAGCGAAACACCATTGTAAGTGACCAATTGTGGCTTCTGGTGGGGGGGATTGCGAGCCCTGATTTATTTGTTAAGTGAGTTTTTGGTTGGTTTTATTTGTTAAGCAAAGCGAACATTCAGAAAAAATTCTGCTCTTTAAGCGAGTTACTCTTTAAGCAAGGTGCTCTTAATGCGAGGTTTGACTATACTTCTGGATCTTCATACAACACTCTAATGATGCAATTTGTATTTATGCTATGCTCCATCCCACATTTGCACCCCAGAATGATTACAGCTGAAAGCCAGGCACATCATGAGTGCTGGGAAAACACTACTGTCGTTGTTTTGTCTGCCACACTTTGACTTTCTCAAAGAGTTTTCAAGTTTCCAATATGACAATCACTAAAAATTACTACAACTTTAAAGGTAATATTAAACATTACAAACATTAACAGAAGCCCAAGAGCAAATTAAAGCATATTGGAACCAAATGTTAAATTAGTATCAACATACATAATCCTGTAAATAAAACCAGGAATTTTGGAGCAGGGAGGAATGGGTGTATATGGGATGCTTTTTCTGTCAGCTAATGATAGTTCAATAGTGCACAATCACATCTGTCAACTGTTTGTTATTTCCTCATCAGGTTCCGCTATTGAAAACTCATGGTGCTATGCTAGTGCTGACCAGCTGCCTTTATACTCCCTATTCTTTTCCTGCTTTCGGCATCACAGCCTTCTCCTCAGGGTGGCAAGATGGGTGCTCTTCTATGTTTATGTTTAGCCACTGTTATAGCAACACAGGCCTGAGGGAGCAAAAAGTTCAGCTGAGTCTCCTTGATACTGGCATTCCCTATGGATACATTTGTGCTATTCTGCATGGTTTTGTTGAGATCATTATTCCAATTTCTGTTTTCTTCTTCCAAAATACAGCCTGGTCTCTCCCCCTCCCCGGCCCCCAACCCTCATAAACCTTTCTTCTTCGAATCTGAGCCATGTACTGTACAGGGCAACAATGGCTCTATTCCTTTGCCCAGGGGACACCCATATTTTCTCATGATGCTTTCCACTCTTCTGGGAGGCTTATTCTATGCCCCGCTTGTATGTGAATGATGTAGAAGGATGTTACTTGGGGAGGCCTTCCAAACCATGCTTATTCAAATTGTTACAATCTGGGTGAAGCAGAACAGCTCCTGATGAAGAAGAATGAAAAGCTCTATTCCCCCCCCCCATTCCCAACAGGAATGTAATAAACTTCCCCCTTGCTTAAAAGCCAGTCATGCCCAACTCTAGGGTTCAGTGCTCATCTCTGTTTATAGCCAATGAGCCAGTGCTCTCTGCTTCTGCAGACGTTTTCATGGTTATGTGGCAGCCATGACTAGATGACAGAACACACAGAACACTTACCTTTTCAGAAGAAGTAGTAGCTATTTTATCTGCTTGCAATTTTTTTGCTTTCAAACTGTTAGGTTGGCAGGAGCAGAGGCAGACAACAGTAGCTCACGCCATCATGCAGCCCTTGAGTCTAGAACTACTGACTTGCTCACCTTCTGGTCATCAAGCTCAGCGTCTCATCCACTAAGTCACCATGTCCCCCAGCAAGAATATACCTGCTTTCATAACCAGCTTTTGCCTGCTTTCTGTTTAAGGATGGATTGTCAGTGTGACTCATGTGTGCAAATTCTAGTGCACAGGGTGTGTATGTTCACATGTTGTGCACAAACAGCCACAGGCTTTTCATTTGTGGTATTCTAATGTTTTGAGACCTTTGCAGAACTACTTTTGCTCACAAGGCTAGCTCAATGGATGTGCTAAGCATTCTGAACCTCTTATTGTAAGAAAACATTGATATTTCTAACAGCAGAGTACAGCAGTTTAGTGCAGAGCTTGTTTCTCTGAAAAAAAATAAATATCTGAGGAGCCAGTAATTAAAAGATGAAACCTCTCTATATAGTTGGTTCCAGAAACTCGTTCAGAGTGTAGATAAAAAGTAAAATCCTTTATTTACAAAAGACCTTTGTTGTTGCTGTTCAGTCGCACAGTTGATTCCGACCTTTTGCAACCCCATGGACCACTGTCCACCAGGCACTTCAGTCCTCCACCATCCTCCTCAACTCGACCAGTTCTGTGCCCATTGAATCTACAATACACAGCTGCTTCTTTCTGGGGGTGGGGGACCCCTCTTGTAGAAAAAACTAGAAAGGACCTGAGCCTAAGAAAAACACTACACATATCAATTGGCAGGAATTATTTAAAGACAGTGGGAAATAGCTAGGTCTGCCTAACTTACAGTTATTTCCTACCAGCTTAAAGTGATTTCCAACAAGCATCAGTGCTTAGCTTGTAATTCTTATTTTATATGAAAAGACAGTAAAGGAAGATGAAAATGAGGAAAATGGGCAATTAATTTTGTTTTGAATTTTCCATACAATCAGCCAGAAATGAATCATGTTAACGTTTGGTATGCTCTAACTAGAGAGACAAATAAGAACATCCATACACACCATTGGGGATGTATCTCAGACCATTGACACAATGCCCTTGAACACGTGGAGCTGGTCTTGTGATTCTTTGGCTACCAAAGAATATATATAATTTCTGTGTTTTTCAGAACTACTGCATCCTTTATAACTAGGGTCCCTTCTAAGGCTGAAAATGGTAGCTGCAAACAATATGGCATATCTTATGTGCAGGGAGCTGTTCTGAAGCCGGATTTGTTGTTTATTAAGTGGAATCGACTTGTCTGTACAGAAGAAGGACAAAATGTTTACAATCTCTTTCAAGTTGCACTCGAAAAGCTCTTGAAAAAGAGTAATACAAGAAACTGGCTCAGTGAGATGAAACAATGTTTTCCCTTACATTTCTTCTAGGAATGGTGTTATAGTATACCTGTGCTGACCCACCCCAGCAGTCACGGTCACTGCACAGCGGTCACCACACAGCAGCGCTACACAGAGAGTCTGTTAAGGAGAGTCCAGATAGCAAAGTCCAAAGAGCAAGTCGAGAGGTCGGGTTATTGGGTTATTCTTTGAATGTCCAGGAGTGTTGTCAGGGTTGGCAGAGAAGTCAGGGTCATGGCAGGCAGGTCAGGGTCTAGGCAGGTTATCCAAAGTCAAGCAGGGTGTTGGTCTTCACACTGAAGAATTTTACCAATGCTGGAAGACTGCAACAAGCTTGCTTATAAGCCTCCCAGTTAATCGCTATCAGCTGTGAGCCTTCTGTGGTTCTTACTTCTAGCTTGCCTGCACCTTCTGCACTATGTCCTGACTGAGGGCTGATCACTGTCAATTCAGACCTCTGATCTGAACTATGCAGGTCATGGGGGGGGGGGGGAGACGGCAACAGCAGACTTGGGCCTGAATCAGGCTGAAATTCCTGGCTCAGGACATTCTCAGTTCAGGTGCAGGCAGAACTGGGCTAGGCATAGGGAGTGTCCCCTGATCCAGGTCATCCTCAGAGTCCAATGAGGACTGGATCAGAACAATACCTCTGGGTCTATGTCAGATAAAGCTATGCTTTAAAATACAGTACATTTGTCAGCTGAGCAGAGTTGAGTGATGCCAATGTTCTGTGTTACTGAGACCTGTGGTAGTCAAAACATGTGGTCCACTAGCATGTGAAGAGGAACAACGAGGAGCTTGTGCTATTTGATCAATCTTTTTTTTTTTTATGCTAACAACTTGGAATGTTGGATGAATTGATGGCATTCTCCAATAATATTTGCTTGAAATTAAACTTCCTGAGCCTGGGACTTTTTCCTACAGTCATCCTTGTTTGTTTCTGATAGACTTGGGGACAAAAAGCAGAACAATAGCACATGACCAAGCGTTGCGGTATCCTCTCCTCATAAGCATCCATAATTTCACAAACTCTTAAGTAGTACAGAGGGCAATACAGTATTTCTTTAAGCTACAGAAAGAGCCCTTCTGTATAGTGAGGAACTGCAAAGAGTGTGTCACTATATTTGGAAGGCTTGGTAGGAAGCAGTCAAACCAAGGACAAAAACTATTGAAACTGATCCCAGCTTTTTCTGGTTTTAAGTGAAAAATGCAAAACACTCACATGTTTTAGCCTTTTTAAAAAAAGAATAAAATGTGCCTTCTCTAACACTTTCTTAATAACAATGTGGCTCTGAGGAACAATCTGTCAGCTCTGAAAAGGGATTTGTCTGGTGGAATGAATTGTTCTAAAGGAACCTGACATTCTGATTGTGTGAACATCCAGCTGAAGTGTATTTTCAGGGTCTGTATTCCAGGATCAGGGTTTACACACTACAAGGTGTTGCATTAAACAATGGGCAAATGAGTAACATATTTGTCATGTTTTCCATAATAGGCTGTACTTGGAGATAACAAAAAGTTCATTATGGGGGGTGGGGGTGGGGAGATACTTTTTATCCAACACTCTTTCAGGAGAGTCCAACATGTGTCCCTCCCCCCCCCCCATTCATTGGTTTTATTCATGCAACAGCTGTGTTCTAGTTCAAGGCCAGTTAATAAAATGTGTGGCTCAGCAGAGATTTAAAAATAGATGTCTCCAATCCTAGGATTAGCACTGTAACAAGTAATCACCTGCAATGGCTACCTGTAGGCTTTGTGTCCAAGTCAAGGTTTTGATTCTACTATACAAAGGTCTAAATGGTTTAAGATCTCAATCCCTGCTGGAACACCTCTCTTCAAGGAATCTTATCCAGACAACACATCTTTCCCAGTCTGGTGGACTGAGAGTGTCTACTCCAAAGGAGACGTGGAAGAACACACAAGTTTTCCTGTGGTGGCCCAGACATTGTCACACCATTTCTCATCCACATTCAACAGCACTTCAAATGTTCCATAGACTTTTGAAAGCTGAGCTTTTAATGGAGATATTTTAGAATATTTTGCCCATATTTTGATTTATGCTCCATTGACATGACTCCCCCCTTTTGTTCATCATACAGAGGCATGCTTTTAGTAACTCTTCTTCTTGTGCCATATCCTATTCCAAATACAGTAATACTGTACCTCGGATAACGCTAAGACTTGGTTCCACAAGTCTTGGTGTTATCCGATTTTTAGTGTTATCCGATGCATGTTAAAATCCTAATGGATGAATCGGATAACGTTAAAGCTCCATAGAGATACATTGTAACCGCACAGGCTTTAGCGGTTGTTATCCGATCCATCCCATAGGACCTTAACGTTATTCGATCCAATTCTCCTCCCCAGATTACTTAACGTTATGCGATTTTAGCGTTATCTGAGGTAAACGTTAAACGAGGTATTACTGTATTGGCGATCATCATGGCAATCAGCCATGAAGACTGTCCTGTGAATATAATGCCATGACCTTTCATCTGTCTTCCGCATTGCAGCGTTGTTATCTAAAAATTGCTACCCCCTTTTTCATGTTAACCGTGGAGATGCATTTTAAAATTTAAAAGTTTGTCTACTGGCTGAGCTCCCCAAGAGCTTTAAATTCCACAGAGATTTAAATTTCAGGCAAAAAATAAAATAGTTTATTATTGCATTTAAACAACAGAGGCCTTACTGCTGGATAAAGGCAAACTTTTTGCCTGGTAACAAAATCTACGCATGGGCATGAGCTTCCCTAACAGGGAGCTCCTTTTCCTACACTGCAAAGACTTTTTATATATTCCTATTATCTAAACCTATCATCTATTGTTACAATAAAGTTTATACAAAAGAACAATAACCGAGCAGCATGGTCTCATTCATAAACAAATAAGTCAACTTTTAGTTGCAATGAATTTTTTTGAATAGTAGCCGTGTTAGTCTGTGGTTCAGGCATATCAGAAAACAAAATAAATTAAACAAAATAAAATAAAAAACACTTGTAGCACTTTAAAGACTAACTGCTATATTTTTATTGTTAGTTTTCGTGGATCAAGTGCACTTCTTCAGACAAGGAGTGAAACTTACAGGCATGGTTTCTATACACCAAATTCAGGGATCAAAGGGAGAAGGGTGTGCTCAAGCAAAATGACAGACAAGCAAGCACAACAATACAGCTTCCCCACAGCCATCAGCAACAATAGATTATTCAGATTACCTCTAAATGTCTCCCTTTCAATCTCAAAGGTGCTGAGAAAGCCCATTCTGGTCTCTGATCAACCTTTGACCTGCATGTCAGAAAACAAACAAAAACACTGTACCTGGTTACTTCCTGTTTTGCTAAAGAGAATTGGCAGGAAGGTTGTAATATACTGTAATACAGTCATACCTCGCAGAATGAATTTAATGTGTTCTGAGAGGTTGCTCGCTATGCGAAAAATTCTCTATGTGAGTCTGACTTGCATAACGAATTTTTCGCTATGCGAGTTGGACTTTTCCCTATGGAAAAACTCTCATAACGAGCGTTTCTATGGGGAAAACTCGCATAGCGAAAAAAAATCGCTATGCAAGTTTTCCCCATAGAAACTCTTGTTATGCGAGTTTTTCCATAGGGAAAAGTCCAACTTGCATAGCGAAAAATTCATTATGTGAGTCAGACCACTTAGAGAAAAACTTGCTCATTATGTGAGTTTTTCGCTAAGCGAAACGCTCGTTATGCGAGGTTTGACTGTATATAAAATATCAAGCAGCATATAGCAATCTGTGTATCAGATTTGATAATGTCCCAGAAACACCTTTTAGTTATAATGATATGTTTTCACATCAACTTCAAGTTACAATGGTAAGTTTTTCACATAAATACAGTCAAACCTCGCATAAGCCCACTCCACAGTCTTTGCCAAGGGACTGGTTTGCTTGCTTGCTTGTTATATTCATATACCACCTGATTCAGTAACAAACACTATGCTGGACAATGGAATAGAGACAATAATCCCATCAAATTAACTAACCCAAATACTCAAAAACCCACCCAAACAACAACATTAACAATAAACATAACAAACAAATAGGTGACAATTAACAACTCAATTAAAGCCTGTGGTGGGCAGCAACAGGTTTGCAACACCACCACCCGGACAGAGGGGTTAGCAAAATTGGGTGGCCCTTAGGCAGGGGTGGTGGTGAAATTGGGTGGCCACGCCCACCTCCCTGCCCTGCCCAGACTAACATAGCTACCATTTAAAAAGTTTTATTCTGGGCAAGCATATCAGAGAGTAAACAAAACAAAAAGACAAAAATGTGGCACCTTAAAGACTAACTGCTGTACAGTATTTTAATGTGAACTTTTGTGGATCAAGTCCACTGGCTCTTTGGCTATAAACAGATGAGCACTGAATCCTAGAGTTGGTAACGACTGACTTTCAAGCAAGGACAACATTTACCTAATAACAGAAGATCCCTGATTGGTATTCAAATTTGATGTCAGGTTTTGTTCCTGCAAGTAGTTCAAGGTCTCCCTTGCTCAAAAGCCAGACATATCCAACTCTAGGGTGCAGTGTTCATCTCCATTTACAGCCAAAGAGCCAGTGCTGCCTGTGTTTGCAGATGTATATATGGCCATATGGCAGGCATGACTAAATTGCCCATGATGTAAGCTCCACCCACAACATAGGCTCCACTCACTGATTAAAGCTATTATTAGATAGCCTGTCAAAGGGAAAATGTCTTTAAAGATCTCCTTACAAAGCTCTGTTTTAACTGCTTTCTTAAAAACCTGGAAGGTCGGGGCCTGGCAGAAATCATTCCACAACCTGAGCCACCACTGAGAAAACATGTTTCTTTATCAAAACTATTTTCACCTCTCTCAGAATGGCAATCCTGTTACCAGATATGCTGTCAGAGCACATGTATAAATTCACACATGTTCAGTAATACACCCATAAGGGATGTTTGGACTATGGCAATACTGTGTCTTGACCAGATTGGGCTGGGTATAGTAAAGGTAAAGATTAACCTTGTTCAAAAGGCAGTTGTATCCATCCTGAAAAAATATTTGCCCACCCACATCTAGAATTGTCAAGTTCCGTGTCTTAACTGCTAAACTGCTAGGTATAATCACAGTGCTATTCACAAAGGGAATTTTATTGCATACAAAAAAATTACAAACTAGGAAGGAATCACAATAAAACATATACGTAATATAAGGAAATATCTTCAAGAGGAAGCCACCAATGTATGGGGAAAATACTTCCAAAAGATAAGATTAGGGGTGGCAAAGGTTATTTCTCCTTAATCTTATTAGACTCTCTTGGATCTGGGAAGCATTGACACATATGCATGTGTCCTGCTATGTCTTTGTCATTATCTTCCCACCTCACTCCTCCAGGGACAACAGCCATAGGGTGGGCCTTTTGACTAAAGAGGAGATTGGAAGACAGTCCAAGGTTTGTTAGCTTTCCCAGACCTCCAGGCAATGCTTTTAGCACCAAGACAAAACAAGGTGATCTAATCAGGAGGGCTATCTTGTGAGATGACACCCTTAGGCTGGGGTATTCATGTCTCTTACATAATGTTAATATGTGGTCCTTTACAGCTATAATCCTGTGATGCATTCCTAGGGGCTTGGCTCACTTTGAGACCTGGAGCTATTTTCTTCTCAGCTACCAAAACTTGTCCCTGGCCTGACAAGTTTTCCAGTTAAATCAGTCTGTGACTGCATATACATATCTTGGCAAAAATAAGACTGTGTAGGGTTGTTGTGAAAAGCAGCAGGCCAGTTTGGTAACTATCTGCAGTGCCTAAACCAGGATTTCTCAACCTTTTTAAGCCAGGGGCCAGGTCACACTCCTTCAGACAGCTTTAGGGGCCCGGCAGCCATTTTGTCCTTCCTCCACCAAATGGCACCTCCGAGTGTGGTGGAGGCAGAAGGGCACATGAAATGGTGCCATGGGCTGCATCCGGACTGTGGGCCACAGGTTGAGAATCCCTGTCCTAAACCATTCAGTGCTTTAAATGTTAACATCAAAACCTTAAAGTTGGCACAATAAGCAACAGGCATACAGATTTTTTTTGCTCGAGGAATTACTGGTCTTGATTGAGTAAAAAAAAAAAAGGACCTTAACATATTTAAAAACTGTTTTAGGAAGATGGGAAGAAGAAATTATACAGCTGAAGCTAAATGTAGGACATGGTGTTTCCTAAGATATCCACTGCCTTGTGAAGTAGATGAAGATAGGTTTTCTTAAATACTGTGGTTCCTTAACTACAGCCTTGCTTTTCTACCATTACACATAGAAGGTGGAAAACTTTGTTTTTGTTCATTGAGCTTCCCTGTTATATTGATGCATATTTTACACAGCAATTATACCAAACACAAGGCAAGATTAAAATATTTTGCTGTAGAAGATGTATGAACAGATGATAATCCCTCAAAGTCATCTGGACTGGTAGTTGAATTTTGCTTCAACCTTGGCAACAGTATGTTCCTACTGTACTGGAGGGGTGATGGGAAAGTTAGGTGACACATGTGGTGACCCCATTATTCCACCATCTCCTGCTTCTTCCAACATATGTGGCTTGAGCAAACCACTTCCCTCTCCTTAATGATACTGCCAGCCCTGTCCAGACAGGTAGGAGACCAGAAGGCATCCATGATTGCAGAGATTTATGGCTGTTGATTATTGTTTATTCTGCAGTTGTTTTCAGAATGCCTTGATTTAAACATTGTTTTCCTCATGTAGTCTGTTTAGGGCATTGCAGCAGGGCTATGTGCTAGTTAAAATAAATTTAGATTTGGACCAAGGCAATCCATACTCCTACTCTGCTGTTGTCACCTCTTCTTCCTTCCCTCCATTTCCTCCTCTTTCAAGGTCTCTTCTGGGCAATCAGAATTTAACTCTCAAGGTCAGAATTGCAATTTGATTTTCTACTGATTAGGGAAAGATTAAATAAAGTTATTTCAAATGTATAATTGGAAGGATCTAATTAATACGTTTTCATCTTTTCCTTCTTTATAATGTTTGTTTAGTTAAAAACATGAGTTTAATGCAAATAGGCATGCTTTTCTCATTTTTTTAAAACCAAGGCCTTTGAAAGTATCTGGTAGCAATGCATGTATTGCATAAGACATATTAGGACATTGGCCAAAATTCTCTTGTACAAAGTTATACCTGTGCAAGCTGTCAATGTCATCATGTAGGACTTTTATCTCTGAATAAAATTTTCCTATTCAATCCCACCTCCACTCACCCACCCAGGTTCTGAGGCTCCTTTGGGATTTTTCTTGACCAGGGAAGCCTTTGGGACCTTCAGGACTTGTGGGATGGGGGTATTTTAATTTCAGACAATTGCAGCCAACAAACGCATTAAGAGCCCTTCCATTGCTATGATGATTACACCAGAGAAAGGAAGACTCTATGAAATGTATTGTAAGTGGGGATATGTAATAGATATTTCCTTAATAACGGTGTGGTATGCATCCCTCCCTGTTAACTCCATCAAAATTGTTCAACACCAAAATACCTCTGCATGACACTTGACAGGATGCTCTCTTTTAAGCAGCACTGCCTGAATTCCAAAGCTAAAGTTTTGGCCCTGAAGGTCTCCGCAGCAGAGTACACACAAGTGAAACAAGTTGACATTGCTGTTAATGAACAATGCACATCATGAAAGGATGCCTTGAACCTACATCACTTGAAAAAAATATATCCTCTTGTTTGTATCGCTCCACCTAATTTAAGGCTAGAAGTAGCAGCTGAGAGCTAAGCAAGATAATGACCCTCAACATCCTCTGAATTGATATGAGTCTTAAGTCTGCCAGCTCAGATCCAGGAAGAGCTTTATGGCAAGAAAAAACATTCTTGAGGGTATGAAAGAATAAATTCAAATTAGAAGATGGAAGAAAGAGCTCACTGAACAAAGAATAACATGAAAGGAGGATATGGCTGAGGAATTCGACCTCCCCTACATCAGGTGGAGGACCTTGAAAAGGCTGAGGGTCAGAGTGCCTAAATGCAAGACCAACAAGCTCAAGTGGGGCATGCTGGTGGACAACAAAACAGGCTATGAATGTGGAGAGATACAGAAAGTGGCCTATTTGCTATTCTCCCAATTACTACCAGAAACATGCACCAATGAGGATTTAAGTTTGGCCAACAACAAAGCCAAAAAGGTGGCTTCAATGTGGCAGTCCAGGGTTTGATTGGGACATGAAATAAGAACTCCATCAGGTATATATGTTTAACATAGATTAAAGAGAAAAAACAAGAAATAAGTAAATAAAATGCAAAGGGTTTTATTGTTCTTACTAAAGTCACCAACAAATTACCTCATCAATGTTTTTGGAATTCTGCAGCGAGGTCAACTAACCAGTGGTGGGCTCCAAAAAAATTTACTCCCACACTGTGGGTGTGGTATGGTGGGCATGGCCAGGGGGAAAGCCCTGTGTTGCACCCAGATTAGGATTACTTTATTTCAAAATTTAGATGGGCGGGGCCAGGCAGAATTTCTTCTACCGGTTCTGGCGAACTGGTGCGAACCTGCTGGTGCCCACCACTGCAACTAACTGAAGCAACTGTAGTTGCTTAATCACTTGCCTTTTAATCAATCAATTCAATGCAGCCAATTCAAAGCAAATTAGATTGATTCTGTTTAATTTGTATGGAAATTTGATGTAAATGGCAAAGCGATTAGTTTCTGGATTGATGCTGATCGTGTTGTGCCATCACCTACCTCAACCACACTTAGTATCAGGTGGTGGTTTATTAACCTAACTCCAGGAAAGCCAAGGAGTAAATATTTAAAAAAATATATTAAAAATATTAAATATAGGAAAGCCAAGGAGTTTGTGGGTAGGAGCCTGACCAGGAGACCTATGGAGCTCTGAGGAACTAAATTACCTCTAAACCTAACAGTGGTGTTGGGGAGCAGCAATGCCACTGCTAAGCAGAGACCAAATATAAAGAATGCTGGCCAGACTTTGGTATGGAAAACCTGCAAATGGTCCTTACAACAGGCCACAGCACAGTGTGGAAGACAAGAGTGTACCTTCCAAGCACACACATCGTGGCTAGAGAGAAAAGGTGGGGGGGATACCTTGTCAGGCTTTATTTTTAGTCATTATTAATTTTTATATATTGCCTAGCTCAGAGCTCACACTACTCTCATCAGTCTTACACTACTAGACAAATATAAAATAAAACCAGTAACAAACCACCCTCATATCCCATGCCCCTAAGCCCTAAATTCAAGTGGCTGCATGTAAATGTAACACAACTAAAATATTTTATAACAGAAGAATAAATGCAAAATCATAAATCATAAGCCACTACTGGGGAAGAATATTCAAAAAGGATTCACTGAATAATAAACATTTTAAAAATTACCTGAATATCTGGAATGAAGGGGCCTGATGAATGTGAACAGGGAGCTCACTCCACAGTGAGAAGAGCACACTGAACATGCTCTCTTCCTCTTATCACTCCTCAAGGCTTCTCTTGGGATAGCCAGCCATATGAGTGCCACCTGGGAAGACTGGGTACTGTGGTTGAATTTCTATAGGAGAGTCAACCCACCAGGTAACCAAGGTCTCTAACTGCTTTAGATAATCAGAGAATACAGTAAAACACCATAAAACGATTGGATCGGATAACGCTAAAATCGCATAACGTTAAGCAATCTGGGGAGGAGAATTGGATCGAATAACGTTAAGATCCTATGGGATGGATCGGATAACAACCACTAAAGCCTATGAGGTTACAACGTATCTCTATGGAGCTTTAACGTTATCCGATCCATCCCATAGGATTTTAACATGGATCGGATAACACTAAAAATTGGATAACACCAAGACTTGTGGAAACAAGTTTTAGCGTTATCCAATGTTTTACTGTACTAAGAATCTCTTCACTGAAAGTAACATTAGGAGTTGAATGTCCAATGCATGTATGTTGCAGGGAAATGAAAAGGATGAACAGTTAGAGTTGTGGAGTAAGTGAAACTGGATCCAGCAAACTGTAAGCACATACTGGGCACCCCATGTTTTACTGAGCAGCAGCAAGACACAACCCCATTAAGGAGCTGCATGTATAGTTAAGTCAATGAATTTACTGGTCACCAAAAATTGAATACAGTATTGGCTTTTAAAATGTGCGGTGCAAAGTGGAATACATTCCTGGCTTTCTTATACAGAATGGAATCATAAGCTTTAACAGATGTACAATAACTATGAAAAAAGAAGAGATGCATTTAAAATGTTGATTTTATCAAAGGATACTAAGAAATTCTTGGATCAAGTGACTGATTGATCAAGAAATATTAAAACAAATGCATTTTTTTAAAAACTAAGAAATCATAACAGGCTCCAAATGAAGAAAGCCAAAATATTTTGACAACTGATCATTCAAAGTAAAATAAATTCAGAAGTGCAGGAATGTAGCCATCCTCTATACAACTAGGGCAAGAAAAGTTACATTTCCTCACATGGTGTTTATATACGGCAGGAGAAGAAAATTCAAACCTGCACAATGTCTGGGGCAGAGAACTAGCTGCCACATTTTGCATTTATTCTTTAGATTCCTTGTCCAGAAGTTTTGTACTATGGAGGCTTAAAACATCAGTGAACAAAACATTTCAGCAACATTTCTGTAACCCACATTGGTTTACTGAGGTTTGTAAATTCTTGGAGATGTTGAAAAGAATGTAACAGCATAATCCCCTTGCAGAAGCCTTCAGAAATCTGTCTTTCATAGTACTGTAGGAAAGCAAATACATATCCCAAAACTAAAATATTGATGGACACTAACTATGTATCTAAGACACTTTGGAATGGATCTGTAGCATTTTCCCTCTCCCCTCATGGTGATGGAATTGTCTGATTGTCTGATCTAGTTTCTCCTCAGAACACCCTCAGCAGTCAAGAAAAAGACATATTTTTAAAACCAATTTGCTCTTCCAAATACAATTGTTAGCCATACCACCCTTTCCCAGTAAACTCTGAAACTATGGATCACATTGTCAGAGGGATTAGGTGGCTGCAGGGAGAGGAGGAAATTAATAAAAGTAATCTCCTAATCCAATCTTTATTGGCAGAGGGAAAAAATCTTATCAGAAAGCAGCAAGTCTTTCTATTTTCATAGTCAAATTGTACATCCAATACAACATCTCTTGGCCGGTAACTAGATGTGTCATACCCCAAATCTAAATGGATCTCAACTAGAGGGACCCACTGAATCAATACTTTAGCCTAGTAAATCACAGAGTAGACCCACTGTTAATCAAAGAAACTGTTGGAGGAGTTGACTCAGAAAATCCCCACTGATTCAGTGGGCTCAATCTAGAGCAATTTAATACATTAAACTACAGAATTTTAACCAATATGTTTTGCAAAAGATTTGGTTTACAATTCACCAGTTAACTTAATGATTCCACTTGGGAATAGCAGTTGGATGCAGAATCATGATGAGTAGAACTGGAAAGCAATAATAATAATAATAATAATAATAATAATAATAATAATAATAATAATAATAATAATAATAATAATAATAATAATAATAATAATAATAATAATAATAATAATAATAATAATAATAATAATAATTTTGTGTCCGCAATTATTCTGGGTTGAGGTCCCCAAAAAATGGAACAGAGACAGGTGCTCAATCTGTCATGCAGTACCTGGCTCTCAAACTGCCCACTTGCCAGTCTTCCAGCTAACAAGGTGAGCATCTTAGCCACTGAGCCACCGCAGCCCCCAGTTTATGAAATATGTACTGTTCTACAGGCCTGTTGCTGTTCTATTCCCAATAATGAGATCTGAATGATGCTGACAAACAATTAAGTAAAAATGTAGGAAAAGAACACCTGTAGACATAATAGAGCAGAAGAATAACAGTATTCTGGACAAACGAAAAATGTAATGAGTATCTATTGGCAACTTGAGTAAACAGCAACATTGTTTATTACAAAAATATTTCTAACTTGTATTTTGTGTGAAGCAAGCATGGCCTATTCTACCTTTTTGTCCAATCAAATAAACAAAACAAGACCACAGACTCCTTCTGATGAAAGATGAACCTCTAAGGCTAATACCAGAGTTTCACAAATTATATGTCTTGAGCATTTTTATAAGGGCTTCAACACAGATTACAACACACATTCAGGCTTTCTTTCAGTTTCCTACCTTTGAATAGTATTATGTTCTGTGTCTGAAATCCAGTCATGTCAAGGTTTGTAATGCATGTTGTTCTCAAAGAATCGTTTCTTTGTATGAATCTCTAGCTGCTTAAAATCTAATGCTGTCTCTCAACAAGTTAGCTAATGTATAGTGATTATTTTCAAAGTTTGGCTAATTATGCAAGTTGCATCTGCCTACAGAATGGGTAAAACAATATAGTGGGATTTACAGAAAGACATCCAAGAAAATTTAACAAAAGCTGATTAGCACTTAAGAAACTTAATATCTCCACTCATTCTTCTTTCTGGTTTTAAAGTTATGCAATATACTCTTTCATATCTACTCAAAAGTAAATTGCACTGAATTCCATGGGGCTGATTCACAAGGATGTTGGATTGCAGTTTTAATGTCTGCTATATTGACTCAGTTTGGTCAATCATGGAGTGACATTTAGAAAGAGAAATGTTTAAAATGTCAATTTTTCTATTCTATTTTATTGCTGTGAAACTTTCCCATCTATACGCACAAATACAAGTAAGAAAAATTATTCACTCTAATTTTGGAGCGGGCGGTGGGGGTTGTGTAAGAATTCAATGCTTCTTTACTATTTCAAATATATTGTTGGAATTTCTAGTTTTCTAATTACTAAGGACTGCTTTAGAGTTATACAACCTGAAATATAGCATTACACAACTTTTGTACTGAAGACCAGGTGGCCTTCTGATGGTTAAACAATATTCTAAGCTGAGAAATACCTTTGCTGAATCACCAAAAAAGTTTTTTTAAGAAAAGGTGAGCTTTTGAGTTCTGCAGAATTCATCAGGCAAAGATTATTTATAATTTGGAGGTAAAGGGAAAGTAGATACAGTCAGACCTCTACATGTGAATTTAATTCATTCCTCTAGGTTGGTTGTATCTCAAAAATTATTATCTTGAATTTCCCATAGGAATGCATTGAATTTATCTTGGGAAAAAAATCCTATTAATAAGTCATATCTCAACCCTGTTTTCCCCCCTGAGATTTCTGGATGTATCTCAATTTTTTCTTAAGTTCTTATCTCGAGGTTTGAGTGTAGTTGAAAAAGACTGAGCCAGATGTAATGCTCATTGTCCTTCAATGCAAAGAGTTGACAAGGCAAGATGATATTACAAACTCAGCTTAACAAAGGTGTGTACAGTACTCCCTTTTCTCTATGCAGACAAGCAGTCTGATCAGGACCTGGAATCAGAGTAAAATAATGTTGCCTGTGGGCAAGGAATTTCTTACTGTACATTTAGATTTTAATGGTCTTTCAGCTGGTGAAAACTATTTGGAAACAGATTGTGGCAGAAATTCTCTGAAAACATTTACCAGGTTGCAACATATATCATGGAGGGAGGGAGCTGTAGGAGAAAGACTGAAAATAAAACTACTGTTCTCATACTGTTGTTAATTAAATCCCTTGGTGCAGCCAGGTTTGATGTACTGGGTATAGGTTTGTCACCCCATCTCACAAAGGGATTTTCTAGGCAGAAAAAGATAGATGTTAAAAGAGATCAAAGCACACATCCTATAAGAAAAGGTCAAGATTTAATGGACTTATTTTTTAAAGACAATTGGCTTATGGAAGTAGATGAAGACTGAATACCAAATCAGCCACAAAGATTCTTACAGCACCATAAAGACTAAGAATTTTAATTTGGCATAAAATAATGGGGTTTTTTTTTTGGGGGGGGGGGACCACAACCCACTTTCTCAGCTACACAGTATGTTCCCTTAGATGGGAGGCTAAGGGAACTGTAATCAGAAGATTTTAGTGAATTTGAAATGAAAAATATACAAACCATAATCATCATCTTAACACTGTCATTCACAAGCAGCTGTTGTGTGGAAGAACAGACATTCCTACGTTGATAAACTGATTAACATATACAGTGTGGGGTGAAAAGCCTTTGTCCTTTTATCGCCACTAAACATAGTTGCTGTTTGTTACCATCTATCATTTAGATAATTATTAATATTTATGCTTTTTTCATTTCAGCTCATCTGCTTAGAGCAGGGGTTCTCAACCTTTTCAAGCCATGGGCCAAACAGCTGAGCAGGCTGGACTGGTGGTTCCCCCTGCTGTAAAATTTGTTCATGGCTGTCATAAATGTGGGTGGGCTGGATCCACATCATCTTTCTCCGATCGTGCTGAAACGAACATGCCACACAGCAACCCCAGGGTTGTGAAAAAGGTTGTAGCTGTTACTTTAAAGATTGCTAGTTTATGTAGCAGAGTCTGGCAGGCTTATCCTGCTATGGTAATATTGTAGACAATACTGCCAGTGACTCAGTGAGGATCATCAAGTGGCAGTTAACACAACAATCCTGTGGACTAATGACCTTGGGTAGCAAAGTCCACAGGGAGGGTGATTAAATCCCACTTGAATCCATCTTGATGGAGGGCAGCAGCTTCATCAATACTGGCCTGGGGCTGCTGAGAACTTTGTGTGCCAAAAGAGCTCAAGACTAGAATGTGACTCCTGGAATTAGTTCTTCTTCTTTCATGTCCCGATCGAACCCTAGACTGCCAAAATGAAGCCACTTTCTTGGCTTTGTCATTTATCAAACTTAAGTCCTCATCAATGCAGGTTTCTGGCAGTAGTCAGCAGAACAGTAAATGAGCCAGATTCTGTATCTTTCAACATTCACACATGTTGTTGTTTGCCAGCAGCTCCCACTTGAGCATGTTTGTTTTGCATTTAGGCAGTCCAACCCTCAGCCTATTCAGGGTCCTCCAAGTGATGTAGGGGAGGTTGAGTTGCTCAGGTATATCCTTCTTTAATGTTGTTCCTTATCCACTGAGCTCCTTCCTCCATCTTCTAATTTGGTTTTGCTCTTGTATACCCTCAATAATATTTGTTCTTGCCATAAACCTCTTCCTGGAACTGAGCTTGTGGACTTGAGGCTCATATCTGTTCAGAGGATGTCAAGAGTCATTCTCTTGTTTAGTTCTCCAGGCATCCACTGCTACTTCTCTCCTTATCTAATGTAGAGCATGGAACTGGTGTCACACTGCAACGTGGAAGGCAAATGGAAGGCCACTGGTTCCCAGGACAATCTTCATGGATGATCACCATGAGGACAGCCATTATTCGGAATCAGATACTGTAGTCAGAGAAGACATTTATGCAGCATCAGTTGCCTTAAATCGGAGGTCGGTAAAGGACACTGGGTGGCTCCTATGGCAGTACAGAGGCAACAGATCCCACCAGTGGTGGGCTCCAAAAAAATTTGCCACCACACTGTGGGCGGGGGAGGGGGAAAGCCCTGTGTTGCACCCGAATTAGGACTACAGTACAGTACTTTATTTCAAAACTTGGATGGGTGCCTGCCAGCCAGCATTTCTGTTACAGGTTCTAGCGAACTGGTGCAAACCTGTTGCCCACCACTGGACCCCAAGAATTGCAACACACACTTAAAGGTAAAATCTTAACTGCATTTTCAAGGTTTGTGGGTGTTTTGGGACATAAGCTTGCGTGAACTGTTCATCTGCCAGGATCATGAAATCTCTTGATCCGCATCCATGCCCCACCACAAAAGGTGCCACAAAGCTTTCCTTTTGTGTCTTTTTTCTGCCTCTGTCTGTGTGTAAGAGAGAGAGAGAGACAGAGAAAATACACGAAAGCTAACATTAAAATACAAGAGCTGGTCTTTAAGGTGC
Source organism: Furcifer pardalis (assembly GCA_030440675.1). NCBI lineage: Eukaryota > Metazoa > Chordata > Lepidosauria > Squamata > Chamaeleonidae > Furcifer > Furcifer pardalis. The sequence goes on along the minus strand of CP126890.1, from coordinate 55,681,096 downwards.
CACAATATTTTTGTCTTTTTTAAATTCTGATTTCCTTTTGTGTGTGTCAGAAAGTTTGCTGTTAACGAGAGCCACCATTACCACCAGCTCTCTGTACCGCGTAGCAGTGGAAAGGGCTGGACCGACCAAGAAATCCCCTTCTGGATGTCGCCTTTAGAGGTTACCACCTCCCCACCCCAGCACTGCGCGCACTGGTGGTGGTGGTGCTATGCACTCGCTTCCTCCCTACTGGGCTCGGTGCAACCAGCGATCCAGGCCGCCAGCGCGTGCCTCCGGGAGCCGAGCCCAGCCCCGGGCCAATGGGAGCGGACCCTGGCCTGCCCCTCCCTCCCCTCCTCCTCCTGCCAGCCACCGCGGGATGGGCATGACGGACTTTCCGAACCGGTTCCCGCCGGCTTACTCCGCCTCCTCCAGCCTTTCTCCTTTTACTACGGCTGCTAGGGCGGCTGCGGCTCCCAATCCTGTTGCCCCTCCCTCAGCCGGCCGCGACAAGCCTCCAAGGGCCGCCCATCGCCACATGCCGCTCCAGCCCACCCGCGAGCTCCCATTGGCCATGCGAGGCGAGGCTGACTGTGACGCGGCCGGGCCATCCGAGGACTGATGGCCGGGGGGGGGGAGGGGGGCTTTGAGAGGGGAGAGCAAAGGGCGGGGCGTCGCATGACTGAGAGGCGCGAGAGCCAGCCCGAGGCGGCGATTAAGATCTCTCCGCCGTCGTTCTAGTTGCCCTGCGCGGACTGGACCCGGGGGGGCGGGAAGGCAGGGTGGGGGGAGAGGCGTCGCTCCTCCTCCTCCTCCTCTGGCTGTTCTTCTGCCCGCCGCTTTTCCTGCCTGCTGCCAGTGCTGCGTTAGCAACAGAGCCGACGCCACCAGCTGCCGCCGAGCCCACCCTCCGCCGCCGGGCCCCTTTGCACCCTGTATGGTCCATCGCCGCCGCCGCCCTGACCCGGCAGCCCCTCGGCAGAAGCCGCCGCTTCTCCATCGCCGCCGCCGCCCGTTCCCTCCGGCTCAGCTCCTCCTGCCCTCGGCGGTGGCGCCCTCCGCACCCAGGCTGTATGATCCGGCTACAGTCTTCAATGAGTAACCATATTCCTGTGAGTAGGAAACGGAGAACCCATCGCGCCGCCCTTCTTTTCCCCCCACCCAGGGAATCCCCAGCCCCATCGGCGCCCGCCCGCCCGCGCCTCCCCTCCATGTTGGGTCTCTTTGTTCTTGGGACTGCGGCCCCGGCTTTGCAGGGCTGGTGATGGCCGCCGCCGAGGGGAGCCGGATCGAGGCAGCCCTTGGACTTCCGTCGAGTGGCGGAACGGCAGCACATGCCCCGCTGCCGGGGTGGGAGAGCTGCCGGTGGGTCTATTATAGCAATAGCAGCCACACTTCTGTACCGCCCTGTCGTGCTTCGTGGACTCGCCGGGCGGTTCATAAGTGAATTAGCACTTTGCCCCCAACATACTGGGGCACTCAGTTTGACCGATCTCGGACAGATAGAAAGACGAGACCATCTTGAGCCCCTGGTCAGGATCGAACTCCCAACCTCTGGGTTGTAGTAGAGCAGCTCAACCACTGCGACACCAGGGTCTGTAAGAAGCCCCGCTCCTTCGAGGAGGGGGCGGCGGGGCGAGGCAGGCGCCTGAGGAGGGGAGGGGCGGACGAAGTAAGAGGCCGCTGCCCTTCTTCGTGCCTTCCCGGGCTCTGGAGGAGGCCGGTGGAGGGTTCCCATGAAGGCCGAACAGGAGCACGTGGCTGGGCGTCGTTTCGGGACTCCGACTAACCGGGGGAGGGGGGGCTGAGAGCGGAGGTCAACGTGGCACAAAGGAGCGAGAGGAGGCGTAGAGGCAGCATCCCCTCTTTGGATATTTATTATTTGCATTTATCTCTCTCCCATCTGGGATATTCTTCCAGAACACATTAAAAAAATATTTACCTTCACATTAAAAGCTATGGGGCGGGGTACGCAGAAAGCGCCTCCTGGAAGATCGCGGTGTTCTTGCACCGAAATCGGGCATTCCCTGGTAAGGGCAACCTTATGTTGCTGGTTAATCCGTCTCACACCGGGTCAGTCCAAAAGGGCTGCAGAATGGACGCCCCGAAGGGTGGCTTCATTTTGGCAGTTTCATGTCTGGCCTAGAGACAGGAAAAGACTGAGATGGGGCGTCGCTCTTTCCGTTTTGGATACGAAGTGGGGCCTGTTTCCCTCCCTCCCTGTCGGTGGGCTTTTGCGCACCCGAGGGCCTCGCCTTGCGCGCACGGGAGGGGAGGGGGGGAAAAGAACCCGATCTCGATCTCTTTTGTTCCCACCATATTCCTGAAACGTTGGCCATCCGAGGCCGTGGCTTACTCCGGTTCCGGGCAGAATTAAAAGTGGGGGAAAGAAAGAAGGGACTGTGGAGGAGACCCAGTCCTCGAATCGGGGTGGTAGTGGTGTTACTCCGCAGCCTTCGCCCTTTGGGATTGGTGGGCCAGGCCCCCTCCGCGGACACTGGGCTTGGTTGGGAGGCTCCGTTGCCTCCCGCAAGCCCGGCTCCCCCGCCGCCCTTTGGGCAACAAGTCCAGACTTGTTCGCCTGGCCGCGGCCTGCTTTTCCAGCTGCTCCGCCGCGTGTCGCAGGGAGCTTTCGAGGGCCGTGACACTAAAGGGAGTGACTCACCGCGGAGGGGCGGAAGAGGCCTGGTGGGCCGGGCTGGCGGACGATGACGGGCGCGCCGCTTCCTTAGTTTTCCTGGGCCCATCGATCGTGATGCTCCCTTCCCCGCGCAGGGAAGAGCCGGAGGGCGCATTGCGGGTCAGCGAGGGTCGCCTGGTGGGACCCTTGGGCTTCTTTCGGGTTTAATCCAAGGAGTTTGGGATAGCAAGGCAGCAGCCTAGCGCAGGGCCTTGTGGGCACCTTTGGAAACAGTGCTTTTGCTTCCCCCGAGGCTTCCCTGGCACCCTGGATCTGCCCTGTAGCCCAGGGGTGCCCAAACTATGGGGGGGGCAGATCCAGCCCCTGACACCATTTCATCCGGCCCACAAAGCCCTCCTCGCTCCTGGAAGTGGAAGTAAAACGTGCCCATATAGGCATGTTTTACTTCCATTTCCAGGAGTGACGAGGACTTCGTGGGCCGGACAAATTGGTGTCAGGGGCCATAGTGACCAGTTCCCTGAACCACATGACCTGAAAAGTTTAGGCACCCCTGCTGTAGCCTTTTCTCTTTGAAAAACAATTGTGCTAAGGAAAGCTGTACTCGTGTGCCACGTGAGAAGGATATTAAGTGGCAAGCAAGGTGCAGCACTTTTATGGGTGCTGAGCTCACACACTCATCATCTTAGGGTTGAGTCATAGGGCTGTGCTCTTGTTTTTCTCTTTTGGGGTCTGTGTTCATATGTTTATGTAAGAAGCAACCTCTCCTGTACCATAATTCAAGCAGCACTTGTTGTTTTTCTCCAGATTTGCTCACAAAAGCCTGTTCCTCTTCTATTCCCCAACCCCCAACTTGAAATAGAAAGGGTTGGTTTTTGTATTTTCAGGACAAACTTTCTTGTGTTATTATTTTTGAGATTGTTTTTGGGTTGTTATACCCTGTATCATCAACCCATGGGCTCTGTTTTTAAACAAACAAGTATATCTAGATTGAAGGGATACTGCTGCTACCTACTGTGGTAATGGCGAGCACAGTCCCATATATGCCTTGATGGCAGAAAAGTAAACTTTATTTAAAACAAAACTCAGATTGTGAAAACCCCAGAATTTTTTCATTTGCTTCTGTCTTCAAATTGGAAATTGAGTTGTGATATGTTTGCCTCTGTAGTGTACATGCACACTTAGCTGAAGGAGGTAGTTTATGTATCATGGAATGGTTATTGTGGCTGACACACTTTGACTGTAGCTGCTACCCTGTTCCAAGTCCATAGCTTCCACATTTTCAAAATTCTGTCAGTTTTCACACCACCTTTGTTTTTTATCTATTACTTTTTGTTTCTTGCACCTTCATCCTGCCTCTTGGTAATTGAGGATTAGTATTTTGTCCCTGATCTTTTTCCGCCACTTCAGGCAGCTTGTAGTGGCTGGCCCATCACATATATGTGGCCTCACTATACATGTGTGTCCCTTCTGTTTCCTTTATGTGCTCACTGAAATCACAGGAGACTGAGGGGAAGTTATTGGGAAATTCCTATACGATTTTGGTGTGGCTGTTATCTGTTGGTTGGAAGACCAGTTTATCTGAAACTGTTTTATCTTGCCTGGCAGCGTGACAGAAACTTTCCACTGAAGAAGAGATTGTATCAAGCCTGCAGTTGTTACCGTTTTTGTAAAATAGAGTGACAACTTTGGGTTTTACTAGGCCTTGGGTTAAATGTTTTATTGTAACATTAATAAATGTTATATTGTAACATTTAATACACTATTCTGTTGGGGGTAGGCAAATACTGTGCCCTTTAAAAAGGTATGTGTAACATGAATGAATCATTAATCTTTTAGATTAATATAATTTGCTTCCTTTGCACTGTTAGTAGGTAAGGATATTGGTGCTCTGTCAGATATCTCTGCTGTTAACATATAATAGTGTGCTTTATTCATTCTTCTTTAAATACAGGAGTTATTTTTAGGGTGCCATGCATTTGTCTTTTGTTGTTTATTCTGAGATATTCTTGCACAGACTAACACTGCTACCACTTCAAAAATTTCTTATTTACTCCCTCTTTTACCCCATCATGTGTCAAGGGTTTTTATGCATTCACATGTCTATCATACTAAAGTAGAAAATCTGCGATCTCCCTTATAGAGTCCTCTTTGTTACAAAAAGGTAAATAATATTTAGTAAGTGTTAAATAAAGTACCAATTAGAGGACAGGTATGCAATGATTCTACTTGTACTATTGTCAAGATTTCTTTTTCACAGTTTGTAGCACATCTCAACATATCATATCTGGGAACTTGTCACAAAAGGAGATTCCCTAACATGTCACACAAGATAAGGCTTACAGCAGGGTTCCCAACCTAAGGACCATGGGCTGGATCTGGCCCACAGCACCATTTCATGTGCCCTCCAAGGGCATTCAAGAAACAAAATTGCCACCCCTTTGAAGCTGTTGGGACAAAATGGCTGCCTCCATCATGCAGGCAGGGTAAAATGGTTAAAAAGCTGACTGAGAAGGTGACCTGGGCCCTGGCTTGAAAAGGTTGGGAACCCCTGGCTTATAGTCTGTTTAGTGACTTTGGTGAAAAGGTAATCTGGCCATCATGAGGCTATGTAGACCATGCTGATGCTGTGATTCTAAATGGGCCATTGCAGAAGTCATTGATATTCACAGTTAATGCAATACTTAATTGAACCATCTACACTGGAGTGGACAACTGGGTTGCATACTGCTTCCCATTTAATTTTTATAATTAGCCACCGTTTACCATTGTAACAAGGTGGACAGGTCACCCACTGCATTCAGGTTAAAACTGCACTTCTAGAACTGTGATTCAACTTGAAATCATAGGAAACTGAAGCTGTTTTCCTATCTTGCTGTTGAATTATGGTGTAATGAATAAATTTAGGGAAGAATGTGGTTCTTGATCAGTTGGGACAAATATACCTATCTTCTGTTTTAAAATGGCCAGAACAGTGTTTATTCTGCTGGGAGGTGAAAAAGGATCAGTGATTTTCTAAACTAGTGGGACTACTAGTATGAATATACTTTTGTTCCTTACTGTGATACCACATGAAAAATTGAACCTTCTAGATTACAGAGGGTATTTCTCAAAGAGTTATTCAGGCTGTCATATGATAAGAACTCAATGGGATAAAGGCTCGTGATATCTGAATAAAACTCATGTGACCAATAAATTAAAATTGGATAGAAGTAATAGTTTGGGTTTACAGTAGCCCTTCTACATAACAGGATTTTCTTTTATGGAAGGCCTGTGAATTGGAAAAAACTAGCATGAACAAAACAGGAAGAATACTTGTTATTGCACAAAGTTCTTTCCTGTTCTTAAGAGTTATCCTGCCAGTTAAGAAATATAAAGAAAAAGAGCAAACTAAATTGGACCACCATCATTTCTCAGCCCCAAAGTCCTATTCTTCCCATGGAATATTAGTTATATTGTGAGAGGCAGCATTCTCAAATAACCTGACAATTTACAGACCTGTTGGGCAAATTTGGCCCCCTACTACACTGAGATTGCTTGATCTAACTCGGGGATTCTCAACCTGTGGCCCATGGGCTGGATCTGGCCCATGGCACCAAATCATCCAGCCCACACCCTCACTCCAGCTGTCACTTCCACTGCTGGATTGCTGCCCTGCTACAGAGTGCCGCCAGGGTCATGCCAAGCCAAACAGAGGGGACAAGGTGTCAGTGACTCTTGGATACATGCCAATGTTACTTTAATGCCTCTCCTGGCTTAAAATGGCTTTACTCTGTCCCCCTCCCTTCAAGGTACTTTGTTCATTTAATACAGATATCTGTAGAATATATACAACACTATTAAAAAGATTCAGGAAAATCAACACCTTGGTTTTCCCCATGAACATAAATTAATCTAACTCACTAGCTTATTCTGATCTCTTCAGATTCTGCTCAGAATCTCTTCCAAAAGTTTTCCAGAATCTCTTCAGATTCTGCTCAGAATTTCTTCAGATTCTCCTCAGAAAGTTTTTCTCAGCCTCTGGTAGTTTTTCCTCGTCCTCTCAAAGTTTACCTCAGCCTTCAAGCCTTTTCTTCCTCCAGTTCTCCTCAGATCTCCTCAGGAAACCTTTTCCTTTTAATACCTCACCATCCCCTCCTACCTTATCTCATTTACATTAGCCAATCAGAGAACATCCCTGTATTTTCACGGTGTTAGAGTCCAGTACCTTCCCTCTCTGTTATATACATATAGAGAGATATAACAAAGTTTAACTAACATATGGACTTTTAACTACATTTGGTGTAACTTGTGAGCCCATAATAAGCTCTACCATGACACAAGGACTGAGGCGGCAGCTGGAGAGAGGGCGTGGGCCGGATTATTTGGTGCCATGCAGCTCCTTCAGGCTGGTAACCAGGGAAGCAGCTGGGGTGGTGTGGTGGTGCCTCAGGTTGGTCCTGTTGCCACCAGTGTTGTGGGGGGTAGTGGTGTAAACTGTTTTTGGTGGTGGCAGCAGAACCATCCTGAGCCCCCCTTCCCCCCACCAATGTTGCCAAAGGCAGTGGGGGCGGTGGGACCACCAGTCTGGCCCCTAAACAGTGAGGGTGCATGAACTGGCCCCTAGCTTTAAAAGGTTGAAGACCCTGATCTAACTGATCAATTTAAACATTATAGTACTAAAGGGGATGAATGCTTGGTGTCATACATTCAAAATATAGGGCAGCAACATTTCTAGTTTTACAGCTACAGTACTTGCTAATTAAAATACACATACAGTAAAACCTCATATAACGCTAAAACCTGGTTCCACAAGTCTTCGTGTTATATGATTTTTCGTGTTATCTGATCCTCTATGGGATCCATAGAGATACATTGTAACCACACAGGCTTTCGCGGTTGTTATCTGAAGCATCCCATAGGATCTTAATGTTATCTGATGCAATTCTTCCCCCCAGATTCCTTGATGTTATGCGATTTTCGTGTTATTCGATACTAATGTTATATGAGGTATTACTGTAAATGCATTTGCTTGGTTTTTTGAGTCCTGTGAGATTTTTGGAATACTAGGTCCACATCTGTATCAGAATTGAAAATCAGTTCTTCCAAATTGCAAGATTGTCTCTTTAAGTGAAAATTTTTGCTATAGGCAGTACAGTCAAACCTTGCATAAAGAGCGCCTCGCTTAAAGAGTAACTCGCTTAAAGAGCAGAATTTTCTCTGAATGTTCGCTTCGCTTAACAAATAAAACCAACCAAAAACTCGCTTAACAAATTAATTGGGGTTCACAGTCCCCCCCCCACCAGAAGTCACAATCAGTCACTTACAATGGTGTTTCTCTTAAAGAGCAAACTCGCTTAAAGACCAATCCTGTGAAACACATTATGCTTTTTAAGCGAGGTACAACTGTACTGCTAACACCGGGGGGGGGGGGGGGGAAAGCAAGATAATTGAGTGTAAAACAAAGTAACCTGACTGCTTTTCCCACTTTGGTGGGAAGGCAACAGCATTCTGTGCACTCCGGTGTCTAGTCATGCCTGCCACATGACCACGGAAACATCTGCAGAAGCAGACAGCGCTCGCTCTTCAGCTTTGAAACTGATGAACACTGAACCCTAGAGTCAGATACAACTGGCTTTCGAGCAAGGGAAACCTTTACCTATCGTCTTCCCAGCACATTTCTTTTTTCCAGAGAAACTTGCCTTCTCTTGATGTGCCCAAAGTACGACACCCTCAGTTTCATCATTTTTGTCTCCAGATGAAGTTCAGGCTTAATTTGCTCTAGAAATCACTTGTCTTTCTGGCAGTTCAGGGTATCTGCAGAGCTCTCCTCCAAAGACACATTTGACCTGACCTGTATTAGGCCTGAAATTGTAGTGAAATGCGTAGCTATTTAAAAATTAGAACCATGATAAGTGTTCTTAATTCCTTTACCTTGATATATATTTCTTTTTTAAAGTCCTCTTTCCTCGTTTAAAAGCTGGACAGTCTCAAAAGGGAAATTCTGACATAAGTACATTTTAGCTCAATTTTAATACTGTTTTCTGAATTCTTTGAGGCTTATCTTGAACTGTGTCAGAACTGAACATGACAGTGCAAATGAGGCTGGCTACTTCATTTCTGCTACCCAGTTATAATCTGAGAAGTGCCAAAGTACCCATGCACTTAAATGAAATGTGTAATTGTGGTTTTTTATTGAAATTGAGTTCATAATGAAGTTTGAGAGCTTTAATTTCTTTCTTGCACAAGTACAATATCAAGGTTTGCTCTAATACTAGTCTTGCAGGTACCATGCACAGAATGTCCACCTTTTTGCTTCATTAACAAGCAATTTTTATTCTTTTTGTTCTCCCTGCTGGCATGATATAGACTGAGCATTTAACATTTTTGACATACAATGATTACAGATTGTTTAGAGAATGGGAACACAGCTTGAAATCTGTTTTACTAACCAATATAATCTCCTGTCAGAGTGGGAACAAAGGGGTTGAGTCTCTGGTTGCCATAAAGTTCAGTATATGGTCATGCATCTCATTTCACAGGATTTTGGGTACACTGAAGAGCCTTGTGCTTATAGGTCTCTGGGTGTGTTTGTTTTTTAAAAAGAAGTGTGCTACTAATGACTGCTTTCTTGGAATTTAACAATACACAAGACTCAGTCTTGATGATCTTTGGTAAACTGCAGCTCATAGCTATGAAGGGGGGGATTACTCATGCTCCATCTCCTTAATTGATAGTGGTCTTAATTAGTAGTCTGTTCTGAATCCTGGGGTTCACTTGTGTTTGCTGCTTCTGCAAAGAGACTGAGTAATGTTGGAATGAGAGCCATTGTTAATTTCAGCCATTCAGGTGAAATGTCACAAGCCTGATTTTAAAATAATAATAGAAAAAAGTAATGAAGATCCTCTTATTTCCTGATTCTATTTGGAGACTGGTAGCAGAATTTGTTACTTTAAATCAGAAGTTCCCAACTTTTCCAAGTCAGGGGCCAGGTCATGCTCTCTCAGTCAGCTTTGAGGTCCAGATGGCCATTTCGCCCTACCTGCACAATGGGGGAAGCCATTTTGTCCCAACAGCTTCAAAGGGGTGATCATTTTTTCTCTCAAATGCCCTTGGAGAGGGTAAGGGGCACATGAAATAGCACTGTGGGCCAGATCCAGCCCACAAGCCTTAAGTTGGGACCCCCTGCTTTAAATGAAATATATTTAGAAATGCAAACATTTAGAAATTTGCATTTAGAAATGCAGGTGATTCTTGTGTTCTCTTCCTTTTTGTTATCTTATGTACTGAAGACAAATCTGTTTAGACCGAAGCCTCTTAAGTCGTTAACCATGAGCCCCTTTTTTCTTTCTCTTTGCAGCAGTTCTGTGGTGTTCTTGGTCACACATTTATGGAGTTTTTGAAGGGCAGTGGGGACTACTGCCAGGCACAGCACGGCCTCTATGCAGACAAGTGAACTGTAGAAATTAATTACTATTCCACCAAGAAGCCCCCTTAAGAGTGGTTACCAAGATAAGAAGTGTGGATTGAAATTGACAGAGCATTTTTTTTACAAAGGAGTTCAGACCTGGATGGGGTGACCTCGGTGCACTGCCTTTCTTTTTGCCTCAGTATTACTGGATTGAAGAATTGCTGCTGCTTGTCAAGGAGGTGCATTTCATTTCTCATTGTTCCCGACATATTCATCAGCACTGAAAGCTTTGAGTGGCTTTTTGTGAAGTAGACTTCAGTTTTCTCCATCAGTTCTGCTCTTTTTCATTTAAATAGTATCATCGTTTTCTTACATCTTAAATAAAAATGGCCCGAATGAACCGCCCAGCTCCTGTGGAAATCACTTATAAGAATATGCGATTCCTTATCACTCATAATCCAACCAATGCAACCTTAAACAAGTTCATAGAGGTAAGGGTTAGGGTTTTTTTTTTTACTAGAATTGTCTTACTATTATTGTGATGCTGGTGATGCATTTGTTAAAACATTTGTACCATCCTTCCTTAATTCCTGGCTTGATTTCCTTTTGTAAGACAAAATGTATGTGCAGAATTTTTCCAGTTGTATTTAGGTTATTGCTCATGATAATTGCAGAAGTGCTGAAGTTGTGTAAGCAGAAGTAGGAGTGAGTTGGGGGTGGTGAGTTATCTATTGGAAGTGCAGTGTCCTTTCACCTAGTTACTGTCACCAAGGCTATGAGCTGGTATACCATGGTAACTAAGAAGTTATTGTTGATCTTCCTGAAAAAGTGAAGGACACTTATAGCTAGCATTTCTGTCCCCCAAATCAATGGCTGTGGCTGTGTGTGTGTGTGTTACACTCAACTGTGCCATGACTTGATGTTTTAACTCAGAACTGTTCTTCAGATCACCCAGGAAACCGGTTTGTTTTACCCCAGTTTGGTGTGTTTCTGTCCTGCCCTTTTTATCACTGCTAGATTTAAGATTGGCAGCCAAGGAAGCTGGCAGAATCTCACTACATCTTCCTTTTAAAACATAGTGACATGTTTTCAGCAGTTGGGCAATATGCAGTCTAACTATGATCTCCAGTTTGTGAGTCATGGTTTGATAGTTTAGGGCCATAGATTCAGAAACAATGAGTAAGGTCAGAAAACTAGAATTGGGTTTATCTTTACATCTGATTTTAGATAATAAGAATAGTAAACTGAAGCTTTTAAAAAACCTAACAATGATTTGGATATAAATTCAATATTCTCCTTAGGAACTTAAGAAATATGGAGTTACTACGGTGGTAAGAGTCTGTGAAGCCACTTATGACACTGCTCCAGTAGAAAAAGAAGGTATTCAGGTTTTGGTGAGTATCTTATATGCCCTAAGATATCTAACAATTGAATATTTTGTGCTTCTTTGCTTTCTGGTGGAGACTTAAATACAAAAAACACTTGTGACTTTGCTGTAGAAAGCACAAAAAATAAGACCATTTAAATGGGAAAGTCTCAAGTTGCTGTTAAACAGCATTAATATGACACAAGTTCTAAAATTTGCAGATGCAGAAGCATGGTTGGCTGTGAGAATAAAAAAATAATAATTGAAGTTCAGTTGTGTTTGCTGATTATAACATTTGCTACTGCAGTGAGGAAAACTGTTTTCTTCATAATTCCAGGACTGGCCCTTTGATGATGGAGCCCCACCATCTATTCAGATTGTTGATGACTGGTTAAACCTCTTGAAAGTTAAATTCCGTGAAGAGCCTGGCTGCTGTATTGCTGTTCACTGTGTTGCTGGTCTTGGAAGGTGAGACAAACTTTCAATTTACCAGGATTTGTTCCAACTATATTTGTTTCATTGCATAAAGAAACTGCCCTTTTATCTGAACTGGTAAATTGGCTCTCTAAAGAGCATTGATAAGGGACCTATGTAATTAGATTTTGCCAGTAGTCTGAGAAAAAATAGGTTTTTTAAAATAAGCCAGCAAATAGGAGCTTCAAAGTGTTCAGTAAAATGTAATTGCCAGATACAATTATAGTAATTGCCAGATGCAATTAGTATCAGTAACTTCATCTGTCAGACATTATACTTAAGATTAAGAGTTTATATCTACAAAGTGGAGATCTGATGAGCCACAACAGGACATGAACAAGATCTCAAAATAATTTTGTGTAACCTAGCACTCTCTTTTTTTCAGAGCACCAGTGCTAGTTGCTCTTGCGCTCATTGAATGTGGAATGAAGTATGAGGATGCGGTGCAGTTCATAAGACAGTAAGTATTAAGCAGCTGTGTTATACATGTCTGCCTGAATGGGTGTGCAGAACTATCATAGACCATTAGGAAAGAATCTGTTTCCTAGTTCCAGATTGTTCTTTCAACTGATTAAACTGCATAGAACCACACACAAAGTAAGAATTAAGTAGCAGTCTCTGTTTAATTCTACAGCTCCCATGAATGTTGTGACATTATCAGCCACTGGCACACATCAAGCCCTAGAGTGGAGTGGCAGTTGTATTTATGAAGGAACTCTTATCCAGAAGAAAATTCTGTCATCTCTGAGCTTGCTTATTCTGCCGGTTGAAGAATATTAAATATGTTTGTTAGAGAAACTTACCTGTTTGGTCTTATAAAGCATTTAGTCAGGAATAAACTTGTTCTCCCATTCTCAATGTTGCTAATATTTTCAATCTGGTTATTTGTTTAGGAAGCGCCGTGGAGCCTTTAACAGCAAGCAGCTTCTCTATTTGGAGAAATATCGTCCCAAAATGCGTCTACGTTTTAAAGATTCAAATGGTCATCGCAACAACTGTTGTATTCAGTAAAACCCAAGCTGCCTATATTGCTGGTTTGGAAATAGAAGACTAAACTAGAATTGGGTGGGTTACATGGAAAAACATACATGTGTGTCTACATGAAGCTTCTGTAGGAGTAGACCACAACATTGGCAGGAGAGCAACCTTGTTTAGATGATGATCTTTTTAGTGAACAAGAAGTGTACATGGCCTTTAAAATGTCTTATCTGTAATTTGTATCATTAAACTATCCTTAATCATGCAATTAAGTTTTTTCTTTCAAGTCCCCATAGTTAAATTGCTACAACACATGTAGAGATAGAGGTGCCAAAAAAGCCCATCACTCTGTTTCTGAATACCACACTGTAGCTTCCTCATAACTACACAACTATCTGGATCTTTTCCCTCTTCCTATTTAATTTTCTTTTCTTTTTTTGGATAGGGCTTAATAGAATTATCAGCCTATTAACTGTTTGTCTTCAGCAATCGCACTAGAATGAGTGTCAGGATTTTGCACAGCATTTACTGTTACATAACCCTTTCCCATTCATATACATTATCTGGTTACTCATAGAAAATGATCCTTCACGCTGTACAGAAGCACACAAGTCTTTGTCTCAAGACAAAAGCCTTACAGTTAAATATTGGCACATGAAGTGCAACTTTAGAAGAAGGCCCGTAAAAGGATGGGAGGGGACTAATAAATATTTCTAGTAAAATGTTGCCTTTTGTCTTGTGCAGGAAGTATAGAATATGCCATTTACTTTAGTAAATATTTTTTTAATGTAGAAATGCTTTATTGTAGCTGAAACTTCTTAACCATGAAATCTCAGATCTTGTAATTTCTTTTATTGTACGTATTGGAAGTTGTTTACCAATTACTGCTTTGTTGGAAGTGATTTTGTTTCCCCCCTTTAGTTTCTGTTGTCAGTATGGGCAGACCTCTGTAATATTTTGTATGCCTTTTGAGCTGCGTAACTTAATATTTGAATACTTGATGATTTGTTATGTAATTGATAAAATGGTGGTGTGTATTAATGTTCAATCATATATTTATACTGTCTTGGGAATGTGTGGTAATAGTACTGTGGGAGAAATAATTTGCCAGTGTTCACCAGCTTGTAAAATCTAGTGCGAGAGCTCAAACATCTAAATAAACTCAAAGCTGCATTGCAGGTTGCTTGAAACTTTATTTGGGATAAAGAGAACAGAAGTAGATTCTTATCTAGCTCTTGTTATGGATGTAGCAAAAATTGAAATCACCATTGGGAGCATGTTTACTGAGGCAAATAGTTGATGGATTCTGCATGTTTATTTGAAAAACCCTTAAGCCTAATGACTGTCATCATCAGTAAGTAACGTAATATGGTACCTGAATCTGGATAAATTTAAGTAATCTTGTTGTGACTTCAGTGTAAAAAGTTAAATGGAAAATTACTGGCAGAAATGACATCGCCCTCCAAACCAAATCTGCATTAAAATAAATTTTGTCAATGAATCTGCCTGGAACATAGTATTTGAAATGGTACATTTAGTCATATAATTAGTAGGACAGTTTTTATAATGGCTCCTTTTCTTTCATTGAATATTATTCTTAACATCTACTGGATATGCAGAGCTTTTTCATTAAAGTTAATAGAGGAATTAGCTGATACTGTACATGTACTGCTTCCCACTGAAGTTGTAGAGTTGGAGACTGTATTTATGTCAGCCATTGAGAACTGTATATAAATAAATTCCAGTAATAGCGTGGCAAAGTCCATGTTCAGTGGCATCTAAATGAATTTATTGTACTTTCTTTGGAGGGGGTGGCAGGTGTCTCAAAGGAGTGAGAAACAGCAAAGTAAAGAAAGCTTATTTGGTTTTGTAAATGTGATGTGAAACCTGGTTTTACTTATTTTTCATGCCCGTCTATAAGGCTGTGTTACTCTATTATAATCCCCACTGTCAAGCTTAAAATGGCCTTTTCCATGTATAGGTAAAGGTTGCCCTTGCTCAAAAGCCAGTTGTATTTGATTCTAGGATTCGGTGCTCATCTGTTTATAGCCAAAGAGCTGTCTGTGTCTGCAGACGTTTCCATGGACATCTGGCAGGCATGCCTCAACACAGGAGTGCATTGAATACTGTTTATTTTCACACCGAAGTGGTCCCTGTTTATTTACTTGCAGTTTCTTACTTTCAACCTGCTAGGTTGGCAACCTGGGACAGAGACAGGCGCTCACTCCGTCATGCAGTACCCAGGAATCAAACTCCAACCTTCCAGTCAGCAAGTTCCACTTGAGCTACTGCAGTTTCCATGTATACACCTTGCATATTTATTTAGGAATCTGCCTTATATCCTAGTAGTCTAAAAGTTGGTTAACAATACATGCAATATAATGCAGCTGATGCATAAAGTGTATAAATTGTTATTTTAAAAACTGCATTCTTCATGCATTTGTGTAACTTAAAAAAATATTTTTCTATCTGGTTATACCAGATTCATCTGCCTTTATTTAGTGCTCCCTGAGAGTCATTCCAGTCTTTCCAACTGAAGTTGAATTTCTCTATCAGGAATCGTGAGAAACTGAGTCTGCATTAGTCAGCGCTTCGAGATAGTTGTAGGAGATGAATAGCCAGTGACTAGAGGGACCAACCTGCACTGCATAACTAGCCAAACTACTTCGGTGCCACCCACAAAACATCCAAATGTGCCTATGTCACTAAAACTGAAAAATTTTCTATATTTCTGTTCTTTTATGATGATGCTAGGGTATCAGGCTGTGGAGGCATTATCATCTAACATCAGTCTTTTCAGGATTCTTTAAATGCCTTTCCACTTCTTAAATAAAAAGCAGACAAAGCATTCCCCCCTCAGATCAAGATTAAGTATCCCCCTTTCCACATAGCACCCCCCCCCCCCCGACTGCAAAGGGTTCTGGAAGCCATAAATGGAGGACTGAATCACACCCAGTTTCTTTTCACTACAGTCTGGGATAAAAGGGAGAAGGTAGAAAGCTAGTTTATTGCCTTCAGTCTGAGGCTTTCACTTGTGTTTTGTTGTCCAAAATCCACTCCACAAATGTCTATGAGACATCAAAATTCATGCACCAACTTCCATCTTCCTAGCCCTTTAACAATATTTTTCTGCATATACGATTCTGGTCAAAACCAATTTAGAAATTTTCCCTTATCCGTACAATTCTGCCTGTATCATGGTGGATTACTGTTGGTGTACTCTTCTGATTAGCAAGACTGGTAATCAAAGAGATGGGTGCCTCTTGTAATCTTACATCTATAGAACTAACAGCTCATGCTATGGAACTAATAGAACCTTCTTGGTGGCAGCCACACTATGGAACGTTCTACTGGTGGAGTTACACCAGGTGCCATCGTTGTTGTAACTCCAACTCTTCTTTAAGGAGAAATTTTCTCCTTAAAGAGGCTTTTAATCTCCCTGTGGCCAGTGGATACCAGTGATGAGCAGTGGATACCATAAATTGTTATTGTACTGTATGTATATTTCTGGTTTTAACTACTGTATTGTACACCAAAGGGAAAATATTCCAGGCGGTATAGAAATTTAAATAAAAACAACAGAATCATACTATAATTATATAGTGTTAGTACACTTTCATTTAGGCAGATAAGGTCTTCATTATGTTTACATTTGATTAACATAGGTTGTGTGCAGATCCCATCTTTTTTGTGCTGCTTCTCTACTGGAGGAATACTCGGTGCTTGCAAGAAGTTGAAGGCAGAGGCAAAAGCAGTTGTGAAACTACTCCATTTGGGTTGCAAATTATAAACTCATTTAAGTTTGCAGCTCATTCTAATGCTATAGCCAGGGACTTTTGAAGTCTGGACAGAGTTGGGGGGGGGATTGAGATCAAGAACTGAAGGCCACATGGAAATTTTCAGAGCATCAGGTAGTGGTGTTCCCATTACAGTACTTTCCTTTTCACCTGAAGTTGAGCATTTCAAGGTTTTTCTGATGGGGAGTATACTTAAAATGTCAGCCCCTACTCCTTAATGTTTGGACTAATTTTTGTCAGCATTCTGCCGAAAGAGTAGAAAAAAATATTTTCACAACAAAGTTAGCTGTCCCACACTACAGTACGGCACTTCTCCCCAAAACCTTTGATGACTTGTCATAATCTGTGACACAATTTGGCAGCTATTGGCCAATGCAAGGGTTAACACTACAAGGGAACTATTCCAATTGTTTCTAGTTGGGGGGGGGGGGGCGACAAAATCCTAGATCTTCTGCAAGCATTGTGCCCCACTTCTATCCTGAATTTTGTAAAGCATATTCTAACCCTCACCCACCTACTCACTGATTAAAATCCAATAATAAATTGCAACTAGACTAGGCCCAATGAATCATTGGGGCTTTGGTGACTCATCACTATCAATGTAATTGATTTAATGAGCCTATTCTAATTGCAACTAATTTCAACCACTAAGGGGACAGCAGTAGAAGTTTCAGCTTCATGTTGTATAGCAGAATGGCAGCTTTACTTCCAATTATTGTGATGCAAGTCACACACACAACCCATATTTGTGGGAGATACTTCCCAACATTTCTCCCCAATGCCTGAAACAGGAAAGCAGTGAACCCTGTATTATACTGCAGATACCTGAGTGACACAGCTGGGGTTGGGGAAATGAGGTGGAAATGCTTCTGCTAATCTATACATGAGGTCATGAAATGGTTCCAGTGAAACTTCATCAAAACATTCCTTATCAATATTACAATATAGATTGCAACCACCTCTGGTAATGTATCGTGGATTTTAGTGAATATTTTCAGCCTGTGGACAAGAAACCATGTATATTAAACCCGCAGATATGGATATGTGTGGCCTGGATTGCTTTATTTACAAAAACATACAGAACATGGAATAACAGTTAAGCAACAGGTACAGTGAATAAAGGAGGACTACTCACTGGCCACACAGAGAACTTGATTACTTGGAAGCCACTCAGTAGACTACAGATGAGCTAGTAAAACCAAAGCAAAAACCAAAGAAAATAAGCTTTTCACCAACAGTCCTCGCCAAGTGTGGAGAACAGACACCTTCATGCCCATGTCAGTGTACTCTGTCCCTCAACATGTACATGGAAGACTTGATGTTAGCTGCCCAAATGCTCTTGATATTGCTTGCTATGAAGTTAAATTTATCAGATATATTTCTTAATTGTACTATGGTGCTTCTGAGAAGACAAAAAATGAAAGGCCAGTAAGAGCTTTAATCCACGGGAGATGTCTCAGTCATTTCTCATGTTCGTCTGGATGTAGTTAACATGCACACCATATTTCCAACACGTCCTCACACAAGCAATGAAATAAATGCCATTTCAAGGTAAGTTCTCATTGGTATTATATAATTCTATAAAATAAATATGACATCAGATACATGATTTCTACTGAGACTGTTGAAGGGAAGAATTAAACTGCCACCATAAGCCTTCAGGCATTCAATCAATTAACATCACACAGTCTATGATTGGAAACATTAAATACACTTTCCAAGAAAGGAAATGCCAAGGAGTGTAGTAAACAATAAGAGTGTAGTACAACCATTGCTCTAACTTCCCATGGAAGCAGAGAGATGTTTAAGCTCTTACAACAATGAGTTTTACATTATATGGAGCAAGAAATGCTTGATAAGCTAGAGTCCAAAAAAAGAGACACTCAAGATCATATTGCAAACAGCTGTTGGGTACTGGAGCGCACCAAAGAATTTCAGATGTTTACGCTTTATAGACTACAGCAAAGCCTTTGATTGTGCATATCATGAAACACCTTGGGTTCTTAAACAAATGGATAATGCCTCAGCACTTGACTGTCCTGATGTGTAACTTAAATCCCGGACAAGAATCTACCCCTTTGACAGAATCCGGAGACATAATGGTTTTGTATAGGCAAAGGCATCAGACAAGGTTCTGGGAATTGAAGTCCTCCTGTGGGGTGTATTGGGAACCAATGAGATAGACCAAGTTAATGGCCTTTTAGTTTTCCTCCACATGAAGAGGACTTCACTTTGGGAGGGAGGTGTCAGGATTTTAGAGATGCTTAGGTGGGGCATGGCCAAAAAAAGGTTGGGAACCACTGGCCTAGAGGATTTACTGCAGATTTGTCCAAATGGTAAATAAAAATCCTTCATATTTACATTTAATTTATTCCCAAAGAAAACTATATTACACCGATCAGGTAATATAAACTCAACCATGCATTTCCTTTATTTAGTGAGTCAATCCATTTCATTTTTGGTATTTTCCCGCTGCCTTCATCCTTCTCCAGCAGTTGTCTTTTTGTTGTTATATGCTTGCTATTCACTCCCATTTTAACAATGACCCTGTTAATGAGATCTCCAAAATGTTCTTGTCCTTAACAACCCTGTGCAGCCCATGTAAACTCACGGACTGGTTTCATGGTAAATTTTTCCATGGAGGGGATGGGATTGGACAGTGAACACAGGTGAGGGGGTGGAGCCCCACCATAGTTAAGCAATATAGAGGCCTATATGCCTTGTCTGAAACCCATGCTCTCACTCCATTTGCTGGTCAGACCTGGTGAAAAATGTTGAGGACAGAAGGTTACCATCAGGGATCCCAGTGCCACCACCACTACCACCCTCCTGTGGGCTGGTTCTGGACAACCCATGACCCGGTAGTTGGGGACCTCTGCTTTAGGGAACCAATACATCTTGTATTTGGTCTTTCCCTGCTGCCTTCATCCTTCCTCAGCATTATATTCTTTTCAGATAACCTTACCTTCTCATGATGCACATGATATATGACAGCATCAGAGATAGTTCAGGCTTGATTTGTTCTAGGACCCATTTGTTTCTCTTTTAGGCAGTCCAGAGTATCAAAACTCCTCTAGCAACATATTTAAAACAAATCAATTTTTCTCCCTATCAGCTTTTATTACTGTCCAGGCTTCAATCCATCCATAGTGATCAAGAATACAATAATATGGATGGTTTTGGTCTTGTTCTCTAGTGACACTATGTGGCCCTTTTTAGGCTAGGCACTGGACACGCTAATGCAGCCCCCCCTCCCATTTCCCAGAAGATTGAGCACCACTGAACTATGTTAATATGATCTAAGAAATCAATCTTAGGGTTGTTAAAAATAAATTGATAAAAATGTAAGGCTAGTCAATACTGACATATGTGCCTGCTGTAGAAAAGCTACAACCCTCCTATCATACTCTACAAATGCAGAGTGGAAATCCACATTTGGAAAATAAAATAAAATAATTTACATTGACAGCAGCAAGGATCCAAATTAAAAAATATATCAATTACACTTATATACCACCCCATAGAACTTAGTGCACTCTCTGGGCAGTTAACAAATTAATTAGCATTTTGCCCCCAACATGCTGGGTATTCATTTTACTGATCTCTGAAAGATGGAAGCCTGAGTCAACCTTGTTCTGGCCAGGATTGAACTCACAAGGTTCTGGCTGCAGTACACCAATTTAACCACTGCACCGCCAAGGCCCAGTGAGATATTGTGAAACATTGAAAAAGAAGAGATTGTTAATGGATTAATTTTTAATTAAATTACAAAAAAATATTTTGATGGATAAATTGACATTATTACTAAAAGGAGGACTTTTATTAGACTATAAAAATTAGTAGTGTGAAGTAAAGAGATATATGAAAGAAAGGTGGAAATTAAAAATAAGGATTTGAGTTAGTAATAGAATAGGAAAAAAGTTCAAAATATTAGACAGTTTCTTGAAATAATGATGCAATGGTAAAAACCTCAAAGATGACTGTTAATGGGAAAAACAGAATGGAGGGGAAATCGGTAAAAAAATCGAGGTGTTTATAAAAATTCTGATGAAACTGATTAGGGAAAGTAAGTAAAGGTTTTTAAATAGTAAAATAAGAATTGTATTTTAAAAAATTATATTTCAAAGGATTAATTTTTTTCTTTTATTGTTAATGATAAATAAAAATGAATATAAACAAGAGTAATCATCACATCTGTGAACACAGTAAAGGACATACAACTTGTGTCTCTTCTTTTCTACCAGTCTTATAGCTATGGATACTCGTCTACAGTGTCTACCTGTGCGTAAAATCAGTGTTATTTTACTACCAGGTAATATGTTAAATTTGTTCAGCCAATTTAATTTGAATCACATCATGGATCTGAATCCTATTTTTGAATGCTGAGAACACATGAAGTGATGCAAAGGGTGAAAAAGGGAATACAGTAGGCTTCAGATCTAACAGAGATACTGAAGAAAGCCTGCTCTTTCCAGTCTGGATGCTTAACTCCCATGTAATATTTTCTGCATCTGTTTTCTTGGCAAAATGCAGAACTTACATAAGGGATTTTTGAAGTGATAGCCATGTTAGTCTGATGAAGTGGACTTGATCCACGAAAGCTAACATTAAAATGCAGCAGTTAATCTTTAAGGCACCACATTTTTTTGTCTTTTTGTTTTGTTTACTCTCTGATATCCATTAGAAATGTCGTGCAAATGTTACTTGTGCACTTTTCCCTTGCTGAGGCCATAACATCAGATGCTTTCCTTCAAGTGATAAACTCCCACAGAGCTGAAATCAAGAGTTCTCCTTCGTGTTGTTTGTGAATGCACACTGATGGGTTCTGCTTTCCTTCAAGTGATAAACTCCCACAGAGCTGAAATCAAGAGTTGCTTAACCTGCAGGCCTGACAGTGCCTAGCCCAGAAACCATTTTGTCACCTCACCCAGAGCACTGTTATTTTGGTTTGTCAGGTAAGTCTCAGATGGTTTTACTTCAGAATAAACACATTTTCGCTTACACGACTGCTAACTCC
This sequence comes from Furcifer pardalis, assembly GCA_030440675.1. NCBI lineage: Eukaryota > Metazoa > Chordata > Lepidosauria > Squamata > Chamaeleonidae > Furcifer > Furcifer pardalis. Next base: position 55,659,457 of record CP126890.1, on the reverse strand, counting down.
AACCACCCTTTTTGTGCTTTCAGGATCTTATCCCACAGGATGTAGTTTTAAATCTTCAAGCAGGGCCCTCAGCATTTTTCTCTTGACACCTATATGCAGGGAAGGGGCAGCATCTCCTGTGAAACTTGTAAAAAAAACACTGGGTGGGCTGAATACGTTTTCTAAATTACAATTAATGTGGTACCTCAGTTAAAATGATGTGTCATCTGGAATGTTTCTTACAGCAAAAATTTACTTTAGCCGAATATCCCATAGGAATGCATTGAATGCAATTTCCCATAGGAATGCATTGAAAACCAATTAATCTGTTCAAAAAAAAAAACTGTACACCAAGCCATTATTTTCTATGGATTTCCTTTTGTTATGTGTGTTTTATGTAAACCAAGTCATTTGTTAACTGAGGTTTCACTGTAATTAATTTAGGGGAAAAGTTTAATTAATTAATTGTAATATTTAAAGGAAAAGTATTCTACACCCGCACAATAGAATACTTCCCCCCCTAAAATATTTATTTTGATTAATTAATCAATCAAAATGAATATTTTATTATGTGTTGAGGATATGTTTCTGAGCCGCCCAGAGTCGCACTTCATTAGTGAGGCGGCATATAAGTCGAACATAATATTTATTTATTTATTTATTTATTTATTGTTCGCATTTAGTATCCCGCCCCAATCGGGAAGACTCGACTCTGGGCGGCTTACAACATACATTACCGTCATAATGATGATAATTTTAGGAAAAAGGTATTCTATTGAGCAGACAGAATACTTTCCCTAAACAGATACAATTAATTAATTAATCTTATTTCTAAATTAATTAACTAAAATATTTATTTCGATTAATCAATCAAAACTTGGGAGTAGGTAAAATATTTATTTCGATTAATCAATCAAAATAAATATTTTTTACCTACTCCAAGTTTTGATTAGTTCGTATCTCTCCGTCAGATTTTCTTTTCTTTTCCACAGGAAAACCCCAGTTTAAACTTTACCCCCAGATTGAAGAGCCTCGGACGGAAGAAGTCCTCGCGCCCCGCCCCGCCCGCCAACCGTCGCCCTCCGAGCTATACGACTGCGCCACGAAAGGCGCATGCGCCACGGCCCAACCACGCGCAGGGTAAACAGCCCCGTCACGTGAACGTGGCCTGGGCCGCTGCTTCCTTGGCCTAAAACAAGCGCCCCTTGATGAGCGGCCCAGTCGGCAGCGAGCTGGGCAGGAAGAGACCACCCTGAATAAGAGGGGGGGGGGGAGAGAAGGAAGGAAAGAAGAAATCCCTTCCTTCTGGCCAAACAGAAACGGCCAAACCCGCTCGGTCTCCGCCCACTTTCCCCTCCCTCACGCCCTTCCACTTCCTTCTTCCCTTCCTCCTCCCCTCTTCCCCTCCCCCTAGGACTGCGGGGAGCAAGAAGAGTGAGCGAGCGAGCGCGAGAGAGAGACGTTAAGAGAAGGAAGGAGGGGGCGCGCGCAGGGGAAAAAAAACAACACGCCCCCACCAGCCACCTTTTAGCGCGCGCCCCTTGGCCAGCGCAGGTAAGGACGGTCCTCATTGGGGCGGGGGGGGGGAAAGGGTTGAGACAGCGGCCTAGAAGAGGAGGAGGCGTCGTGGGTGCCCGTACTTGTAAGGTTGTGGTTGGATCAGAGCCAGCGTCTCCTACTTTACCCCCCCACGAAGGCCGAAATCCTAAACCCCAAACCCAAGTCTTCTTCCCCTCCCACCCCCTTCACACACCTACCTCTTTTTCTCACCACCACCCCTCTCTCACCACCACCCCCTCACACCTTTCTCTTTCACCTCCCTCTCTCTCAGATACATCCTCTGTCAGGGTTTCTATTGCCTGTCTTAATTTGGGAAGCTGAGCTTCTCTTGTGTGTCTCCCCGCCCCCTTCTATGGAGTGGTTCCCAAACTTGGCCTCCTAGATGTTTCTGGGCTTCCCCCATTTGGGGGCAGCCCTATTAGGTTTCATGAGCCTGGGCAGAGGGATTCTGGAAGGGGCTGCCCAAAAATATCCATATCAGAGAGTAAACCAAAAAAAAAAAAAAAAAAGGGGGGGCAGGAACATGTTGTAGCACCTAAAAGACTAACTGGTGTATTTTAATCTGAATTTTTGTGGATCAAGTCCCCTTCGTCAGACAAAAGAGTGAGACTTCATTGCATCAGTTTATAAACCTCAGGTACAGAGATACATAGTGGTTGGCTAGCATAACAAGTATACAAATAAATGTGGATTCTTACAACTGATAATAGCAGAAGGATTGTTTGGACAGGTTATCTTGCTCAGTGGTTAAGAAGCTCACCTTGTTAGCTGGAAGGCTGGCAAAATAGCAATTCGAGACCTGGGTACTGTATGATGGATTGAGCGCCCGTCTCTGTCCCAGCTCTTGGGGACATGAAAAGGTTCTGATTTGGGCAGTCCCTGAGTGGAGTTTCTTCTGTAAAAATCCTTTCAACCCAGAATAATTTCTGACATGGGATTATTATAATAGAGTAGACCATACTGCCAGCAACTCAAGGCCAAGTGTGGGGTGGCGGTTAACTTATCTGACCACTCTGAGGGCTAATGGCTTGGGTGCTTAAGTCCACTGGGAATGGTGATGGTCCCCAAGTGGATTAAATTTCATTTGAACCCATCTTGATGGAGGGCAGCAGTTTCAATACTGGCCTGGGGCCGATGAGGACTTTGTGTGCCAAACGGGCTCAGAACCAGAAAGTGACTCGCAGAGCTGGATCAGTGGTATGGGTGTTATGCTGCAATGCACGAAAGGCCATTGCATTATATTCTCAGGATAGTCTTAATGGCTAATTGCCATGATGATGGCCAATATTCGGATTTGGATACAGCAGTACAAGAAGAATAGCAGAAGGTCTGGTTGTTATTCAGATGTGCTGTGAGGTTTGGCCCTATTGAGTTGCAAATGATTAGTAGATGGGTACAAGACAAACATCATGGTATTACACATTTGCTAATGAGTTTAACCTTCATGACTAGTATCTGTTGAACATGCTGTGTGAAAGTAGACAATGGGTATAAATTGATGCCATTAAGGTGCCACACAACATTTTTGTCTTTTCATTTTGTTTTGTTTACTCTCTGATATGCTGCATAGACTAACATGGCTACCACATCAAAACTTTCCACAACATCCAGACACCCATGTTTGTGATCCCCTGGTCTAGATGCTTTTGGGCTGCAACTCTCATCATCCTTCACACTTGACTGGGATTAGATGTAGCTGAGGAGAATGGAAACCTAGTAATTTCTTGGAAGGCCACAGGTTGCTTGATGTTTGCTTGGGAGGAAAAATAAAAATGAAGCGTGGCAAGAGACTGAAACCAACTTTGTCATATACTGTTACCACTGATAGGTTATCAGTGGTTTGTTTGAGGAAGTTGAGGGGAATGGGCTAACTTGAAACAATCAGTCTAGATCCATGGTTCCTAAGCCTACAGGGGGGCAATTATAAGATTTATACAGTATGTCACAGGGAGGAAGGGCATCAGGATTTTAGAGATGCTTAGATGGCGTATGCTCAAAAAATGGTTGGGAACCACTGATCTAGATCTACTCCAGCTAGAAGTTGGACTATGAAAATTAACTTTTTTGGGATCACTGATCCTGAAAATCGTGCAGCCAATATGACCCAAAATACAACTATTCTAAGCGGTGGTTAGAATTGTATATTGGAATTTCCTCTTCTGTTGATCATAAGTCAATTTCAGTCCTCAGGACATCACTTCCTTTCTGCCTCCTAAACCCACATTATGTTTCTCATCTCCAGTTGAATTTCAGAAAGTCCACTGGTGGAGGTTGTTTTCCCCTCCTCATTCAGTGCTTGGCAACAGATTTACACTGAAGTGAGGCCTACTGATTCAATGGAACTTGCTCTTTTGTAAATATGTATTACTATTTCTCCTTAATAATGTAAGTAAAGCTCATTGAAGATACAGTAGTAGGATTTATTTCCAGATAAATGTGAATAGTATTATGCTGTTAGCCATAATTGGTCCAGTTACAATTGTGTCTTCACACACTGGAATGCTGTGATATTTGGTTGACTATCTCCAAGGCTTCTATTTTGCCTTTGTTACCTGGGAAGATCTCGCTGACTATAAACATGCATCAAAAGGGTGAGAGACTGATTTCTGTTACTCTTTAACCATGTTCTTTGTGTGTGTGAGTGTGAGTGTGTATGAGAGAGAAAGATGAGTAGAGGTAGAATGAGTATTTTGGTGGATAAATAAAATTTTTCTTGACTATCTACTCATGTTTTTGTCCCCCTGCCGCCCAACTCATGCTTCTTCAAAAATGCTGTGTTCTATTTGTAACACACTCTGTTTTTATTATATGGTCCTAGTCTTCCATCTTCCCAGTCACTGAATACAGTCACAGATACATTTTTCTGGCCCTATTGTTGTAACATACTACTCTGTACTGATGTCCTCCTTTTTCTCCATCACTCCTTAAGTTAATCTAACAAATCTTGATGTTCTCCCTGATTTTCCTATACAGTAATACCTCGGATAACGTTTACCTCGGATAAGGCTAAAATTGCATAACGTTAAGTAATCTGGGGAGGAGAATTGGATCGAATAACATGGTCCTATGGGATGAATCGGATAACAACCGCTAAAGCCTGTGCGGTTACAATGTATCTCTATGGAGCTTTAACGTTATCCGATCCATCCCATAGGATTTTAACATGTAATGGATAACACTAAAAATTGGATAACACCAAGACTTGTGGAACCAAGTCTTAGCGTTATCCGAGTTATTACTGTATATTTGATTTTGAATATATTGGGGATATTTTTCTTTTGGTTATTCTCTAGTTAACAGAGCATGAGGTATTAAAAATAGCAACACAGAGATATGGAGAGATCAAACGAGTTTCATCAGTCCCCTCTTTGTTTTTAATGTTTTGTTCACAAACAGGCTTTTTGATAAAATCGTTCTTGAAACATCTGAAGTAAAAAAATATCTTTACTTACAGTTGCCATCTCTAGTTATAGTCAGAAGGAAAAAGAAAAACAATGGAGTCTCCAGCTTGTTAGAAACCCTCCATGTTTGTTGCTTGGAGGAGGGTCAGAGAAAGGAGACAGCTATCAACAAAAACAAGGAAAGCAAAAAAAAACAAAAAAAACAACACGAACAGAAAGATACTAGCAGCAAAGAAAGAACTTTACCAATCAAATTAATGGTAAAGGGCAATCACATTAGGCTGTAAAGCCTGCTCCCACTGATACCCAGTGTTAGTGCATGTGGGATTACCCAACATTCCTTCTCAAGCTTGCATGTAAAAATGCTCAAGTCTCATCTTGCTTCACAGGTTTCAAAGCAATCTCTTGATGGAGATTTTGTCAGGATATTTGTTGTCATATCTGTAGTAGGATGGTGGACCATTTGAATGGTCCTTTTCTCATTCAGGGCATGCATCAGGTGTACCTCACACCAAAATGCTTAGTGTGTGTATTTATCTTCTCACTTTATGATGGTTTGGTTTAGTTCTGGTAATCTTCCATCATCTATCCCAAAGTCCTTTATCAACTTATCTACCCATAGCAATGTTTTGTGTTCTTCTGTTGTGTCAATGAACTCTGATTCTTGTTGAAATCTTGTTATAGCACCATCTTAACAACGACAGCTTTACTAGGAGCTGCTGATATACTTAGACATTGCTTTAACAGTCCTTAGGTCCTTAAGTGTAAATTTTATACCACCCTTTGACTATGAAACTAACAGTAGATTTTTATTAGTATAATGATAATAGTAATCAGATCTTTGGATTTGAATGGAGTGAAAATTATTGGGAACATCAGGTTAAGAAAGCATTAGCAAATGAGAGAATCAAATTCCTGTGAGACTTTAAAATTCAAACAGCTAGACATCTGACTCATGACTCACCTTATATTACTGTTGTGGAAACAAAGGCCTGGTTTATTGTCATTGCTATGTCTGGAGATGCATAAATTGTGGACAAGCAGCTGGAGAGAAATCACAAAATACCATAATTTGCAAATTGAAGTGGAACATTATTTATGGGGAAACAAATGTGTTGTTGTAATCGGAGCCTGTGGACCAATACCTAAAGGACTCCCTAAATATTTGTAAATTTTAGATTTATTGGACTTGAAATTGACAAAAAAAACCCTACTAGGAATTGCCTATATGTTTAGAGATGTTACGTTAACAGTTCTTAGGTCTTTGCTTATATCTTGAACTGTTCGTTTTATACCAGTCTTTGTGAAGCTAACGTTAGAATCATCATCACCTTAGAATTTCAGAGCTGGAAGGGATCCTATTGATCAGGAGTTCTCAACTTTTTTAAGCCGGGCCCCCCGGTCACACTCCCTCAGACAGCTTTGGGGGTTGGATGGCTATTTTGCCATTCCTTCACCACATGGCACTTCCTGGTTTGGTGGAGGCGGGTGTGTGTGCACATGAAATGGTGCTTTGGGCTGCAGGTTGAAAATCCCTGCTATTGATCATCAAGTCCAGCTTCTCTTAAGGAGGCACAGTTTGGAATGGAGCTCCCATCCTTTGCCCATGCAGTCAGATATCTAAACCACAGATATCCAGCAGTTTTTCTTCCATTTCTCATTCTTGTCCTGAGCAGGTTGCTTCAGTCCAAACAGGCCTTTCTGTGGTTGCCAGACTAAATCTGGTTAATGAAGGCAAGTGGCTGTTCCATGTATAGCTTCTTTTCAATCTATCTTTGTAAAAACACAGTTTTGACATCTAGGTGTTTGACTCGTATCTGTCTGGAGGCTGCCAAACTTCAGATTACTGTATTCTTAACAGTGCTGTGCTGGACAACAGGTGCAAAGATTTCATCAAAGTCTTGGCAGGAACCCTTTGACAATTAGTTTTGCCTTGCATCATTCAACTTCTCCTTCTGCACCCTACTTCACCTTTAAGACCCATTTGCACACAGTAACTTTCTTGCCTGATGGTATTTTGGTCAGGGTCTATGTCTCCTTCTTGTGTAGTGCTTCTGTCTCTTCTCTTGCAGTTTCTCTCCATATACCTGCTTCAGCAGGTGGCATTTGATTTCCCTTCATGGTGCTAGCTCATTTAATAGTGATAGCTTTGTGAGGTAGGCAAGAAGGTGGTACACTTTTGCTGGGTCATGATTGGTATCTGATGGCAGCCTCTGGAGCATGCTGTGTTATCAGTACCTCTTCCATCAACAGACACAGGATCTCTGTCTATCCCATTTTTTCGTACTTTACTCATGTCCGGCGTGTCACTGTCTTCCTGCTCTTTGTTTGACTCAGGTTGTGGAGGGATTGCTACCGTTGTCCCTAAGAGAGGTCCAATATACTGTAGTTACTTTCCTTTTCTGAGGTATCTAACAGAGTCCTTCTTTTGACAGCTTTTTATTCATCAAAACAAATATCTTATGCTGTCTTCACCTGTTTTAAAATTTATTACTTTATAGCCTTTGCTGTCAGGAAAACTTTTTCAAGTGCCGTGTCTGATTCCAAACATTGTATATTATCATGGCGATCAGTCATGAAGATTTTCCTGGGGACAATATAATGCATTGTCTTTCCATTTGCCTTCTGCATCGCAGTGTGATGCTCATACCACTGATCCAGCTCCATGAGTAACTTTCTGGTACTGAGCCCTTTTGGCACATAGTCCTCATCAGCTCCAGGCCAGTATTGGTGAAGCTGCTGCCCTCTATCAAGATGGATTCAAGTGGGATTAATCCATTAATCCAAGGTCATTAGTCTTCATGGTTGTCAGATTAGCTAACTGCCATCTGACGATCAGTGTTGAATCACTGGCAGTATGGTCTACTCTGTTACCATAGCAGGATAACCTGGCCAGACTTGCTGTCAAGAAAACAGCCAAGTTAAATAGTCTGTTTAGTTCTAGAGTCCAATTGTGGCATTTCTGTTTTGGAATGTAGGCATAAGCCAGGCTTCAAAGACTGAGTTCCATCTTTGGCTCTCTGCTATGCCTTGATTCAAATGGTGTTTTTGTGGTGTCTTTGGCTGGCAGTCTATTCTGGAGATAAGTTGCAGTCAGAAGGTGAAGGTCTCCCTTGCTCAGAAGCCAGTCATGTCCAACTGTAAAGGTGGTGCTCATCTCCATTTACAGCCAAAGAGCCATTACTGTCTGCATCTGCAGATGTTTCCATGGTCATGTGGACCATGGGTCATTCTCCACAGAAAGGCTGGTGTAATTGCCAGTTATATCCTTATAGTACAGTTGCCAGAGTGCATGGGACATGATTACCTTTGCTGCTGAAATGTTACCTAACTATCTACTTGCAATCCCTTGCTTTCAAACTGCTAGGTTGGCAGATGCTGTGACAGATGATAGGAGGTCACTCTGACATGCAGCACTCGCATCTCAAACTGCTGACCTGTTTACCTTCTGGTTGTCAAGCTCAGCATCTTAACCACTAAGCCACCATGACTGCTGCAGTTATGATTGCAACACCCTAAAGTCTGTTGGGCAACTTTGCATGTATCATGTCAACTCTAAAAGAGATGTCGGCTTCCTTTCAATTGTTCCTTTCTTAAAGGAGTATGTGTGCAAAATGTGTTGTCTTCTAGGAAAGCTTATATGTAATATGAAATGTATTCAGCCCCATTTTGTATGTAGTGTCTTAGGTTTCTTTTCAAATTTGTTGCTTACCAAGGTCAGATACATTTTGAGCATCTCACGTGTCTTATTTTTTGCCTTCAGTATGTAGGTGGCATGGTATCTCAAAAAATTGTTCACAAATACTTAGATATATGTATTGTGCCCTAGTGATGATATATTAATTGGCCCACAGAAGGCACTGTGTATTGCACTGGTGCGAACCTATGGCACACATGCCAGAGTTGGCACTCAGAGCCCACGCAGTGGGCATATGCGCCGTCACCCCAGCACAGAATTCGCTCTGCCCAGCAGCCCAATGGGAGGACTTCCTCCTTCCCCCAGCACAGCGTTCACCATGCCTTGTTGGCACTTTGCAATAAATAAGTGGGTTTTGGTTTGCAGTTTGGGCACTCTGTTAAAAGTTCACTGGTGTACTGGATGCATCACTTTGGTGTTCTCTTAATCCTTGGTGGGATGAAGGCCCGACACAGTTTATACACCTGGTTGTGCTATTTGCATCACGTGAGTTTTCCTTCAAACCTGTGACAAAGTTGGTTTTTAGCATGAGAATTGGCTTTGAATCCCTGTGTGCAATGAAACGTTGCCAGAACTCCAGACTGGTGCTATCCCCCCTGTGGACTTGTGTTGTGTTAGCTTGTTAGGCTAAAAGACTCAGTTTGTAGACATCATTAGATTTATGAGCTTGAAAATATACTTCATTATATTTCTTTACTAAGCACATTCAATTTTCAATATTTATGGGAAATCTTTGTCATTTAAGGCTGAAATATTTAACAGGTTGCATTGCAAAACAGGAATACAGTACATAAAACCCCATTTAGAGTACAGTCAAACCTCGCATAAAGAGTGCCTCGCTTAAAGAGTAACTCGCGTAAAGAGCAGAATTTTCTCTGAATGTTCACTTCGCTTCACAAATAAAACTAACCAAAAACTCGCTTAACAAATAAATCGGGGTTTGCAATCCCCCCCACAATTGGTCATTTACAATGGCATTTCGCTTAAAGAGCAAACTCGCTTAAAGAGCAATCCTGTGGAACGCATTATGCTCCTTAGGCGAGGTACAACTGAGTGGAACCTCATACAACAATCACCCCTCTAGCAATGAAATCGCATAGCAGTTAGATTTTGGGGGGAAACAGTGTCCTGCATAACAATTTTCCCTATAGAAAAAAATTGTACAATAATTTTTCAATGGGAAAAAACCACTTAGCGAAAAAAATCGTTGTACTGTATGATGCATCCCATAGGGAAAATCGCTACACAATACATGCATCGTATATCAATTGTTTTGTACAACAATGAGCCCCATGGAACAGATTAAAACCGTTGTATGAGGTACCACTGGTACAGTATATGGAACCAACATTGGCACTTTGAATATTTCCTCCAGCAGTCCCATTTAGGGTATTGAATATTTTCTTTATTTGTGAAGTTACTGGTATATTCTGAATCAACGGTCCACTCATGTTATCCACCCCACTCACCCCAAATTTATAAACCATGCAAGTTTTCCTTCTTTCATAGTTTGGGAAATGCTGCTGTAGGGTATGTACCGTATTTGCTGGTGTATAAGACGACTTTTTCACCCTGAAAAACATGCCTCCAAGTGGAGGGGTCGTCTTATACGCCGGGTGCACTTCAGTTGGGGTAGACATAAAAGCCCATAGTGGCCTCCCAATGCTCGCCCACCTCATTCTACATACCATACAGATGAAGAAAGAAGCTCTACATTACAATTGTGTCTCCCTTTCAAACTGGTGGGGAAAAAGAAAGGGTTTCATTTTCTGCTCTGCCCAAAATGGAGGAAAAAACCATGCTTGCAGGGGAAGCAAGTGGCTAGGCTAGAGCAACACTTCCTGCCTCAGTGCAATTGACCTGCCCACCCACTTTACCTGCAGCGCCACCACTGGTGGGTGGTGCAAGTACAGTTCTAAAAAATCAATAAAATAATTAATATTACTGTATTTTAATTACTGAAACTCACTAGCAGTTGCTACATTTCCCACTCTTGGCTTATACTCAGGTCAATCTATTTTCCTGGATTTCAAGGTCAAAATTAGGTACCTTGGGTTTTATTTGGGTCAGCTTATTTTCATGTATATATGGTAGATAAATAAGTACCACTTTGCACTTGCACTGTTTTATGTTTACTGTACATGTTTGATAACATACAGCCTTGTGACAGTTTTTCTTCATGTCATAAGCATTTGAATATAAATTAACATGTTGAAATCAAATCTGATGTTCTTTTACGTTTTATTTGGTGTGTGGAAGGTGTGCAGAAGAGGGGGTAGTCTTATACGGCGAGTATATAACAAAAACTATATTTTGAGTGGAAATGTTGGGGGGTCATCTTATACGCCCAGTCGTCTTATACGCCGGCAAATACGGTACTTTTTTTTTTGCTAGATGGGGAAAAAGAACTTTATCAATCAAGTTAGGGACAAAGGACTATGACATTACACCATAGTCCCATTCCACTATACCCACTATTAGTACATCCAAGATTGCCGTTATCTCAACAGAATATCATATTTCTTCTTGGGGGGAAAACCCATAATCAGCATGTAGTAATGGTAGTGGTACTGCTGCTGCTGCTGCTGCTGCTGCTGCTGCTGCTGCTGCTGCTGCTGCTGCTGCTGCTGCTGCTGCTGCTGCTACTGCTACTACTACTACTACTACTAATAATAATAATAAATGTACACATTTATCACATTTCCAACAAGGCTTACATTTTTACAATCTTCAGATTTGTTTTTATTTATCTACAATATTTTTATATTTACTTTACAGGCAGTAAACTAGCAAACAACAACAAAACCCAGTATCACCAGCATTTCTTAGCAATTTACTGATCTGTTATAGAATATAAAATATACTTTGATTATTTATATTTATAAAATGCCTAGAAAATAAATTGTTGTACAGTTTTAAAATACAACAGATTCAGTATGACAGAACAAGAAACCTAGCATGTTTAAATTAAATGCAAATCCTTTTGCAGGATTACAACAATGTTCAAAGCTGGCTTTATGATCTTGCATGTGCTTTCTCATGATATAGTTTATTTTAATTTTTGGTTGATTATGGATATTTTCAGAGATAGCAGCAGATTCCAAGTGTACTGTATTAGGGGTGTAACCATATGGAAGATGTTGAGAGAGAGGATTGGGTCCACTTCCTTCAGTTTCAGGCCTTGTTTAGACACATGGTGATTGTTTCTTACTACATAGTTGGCCTGACAAATAAGAAACATATTATTAATTTTATTTTGTAGCAACTAGGGTTAAACACAGTATGCTTATTAAAGAGTTGTTGTTTTTGATCGGATTATGATAGGGTACTTTTACATCATTATTCCTGCGCTGAGATCTCAACGTTTCCCAAACTATGTTCCATGGAGCACTGGTGGACTTCAATTCCCAGAAGTCTAAGTCAGTCCATTGGCTGATCACTACTTAGGGGAATTGACTTAATCTTCTGGGAATTGAAGTCCAAAACCCAAAGTTTGGAAATGCTCTATCGTTATGATAATGAATAGGAACAGAAATTGGCAAAACCTACAAATAAAATAATCTTTCTATCCTGAGGCTTCCATAGTTCTGATTGTTACCAAACTGGTCAGGTTTCCACAATATCCTGGCAGAGTTTCAGGTTGTTTTAACTGGAAAATATCTGTGCACAAGGACAAGTGCAGTGGAACCTCAGTTAACAAACGGCTCAGTTAACATACAAATTGCACAACAAAAGGAAATCCATAGAAAATAGTGGCTTAGTTTATGGATTTTTTTTGGAACAGATTAATTGGTTTTCAATGTACATCTGTGTTTTGGTTAATATATTTAGGTTTGCAATGCATTCCTATGGGAAATTTGGTTAAAGTAATTTTCGCGATCACGTCTTTTTTCCTCCCTGTATTTAAACTACAGGAAGAGAGAGAACTGCTTCCGTCTTTCTTTCCCTCCCTGTATATAAACTACAGGGAGGGGGAAAGAGAGGTGTGATTGGTTCTCTAGAGAACCAGTCACCTCTCTCTCTTTCCCTCTTCCCTGTAGTTTAAATACAGGGAGGGAAAGAAAGAGACAAAGAGTCTCTGCGACTGCAGTAGGGTTGGGGAAAAGGCGGGTGCTTTTCCCCGACCCTACTGCAGTTGCAGAGACCGCTGCGGGTGGGGGGGTGGATTGGGTAGTTCTACCTGAACCACCCCACACCCACAGACCATTGCATCGGATAACGTTAAGAATCATTATCCAGAATCGTTATCCGATGGAAGTTTTTTCCAAAAAACTTGCACCGTTATCCGATTCTAGCGTTATCCGATGCAATCGTTATCCGGGGTATTACTGTAACTGAACAATCCCTATCAAAATTAAATAGCATCAATATCCAACCAAAAGTCATCTCATCTCCTGTAGAGAAGTTATGCAGAGTAGACCACCTTCATTTATTTACCTGCTGCAAGTATTGCCTGTAGTTTTGTGAAAACAAACAGCCTAGATTGGTCTGCAGAGACTGCCCATCATCTACTTCATGTGAATTGTCTGGGACCATCAGAGAGGATTAGCCAGGTTAGGCAAAGATTAAGATCAGGGCAGAAGAGGACACATGCCTAACAAACCACAGATTACTTTAGTCAGGCCAAATCCAGATAAAAAGAGATACAGTAGCTATATTAGTTATTCTGGGAGGGAGGTATGAAATTTGTTGCTGTGTCTATATTTGCCTGAACTTCAGCCCTGCTTATCCCTGCCAGGCCTTTTGTGCCTACCATTTCTGAGCTGAAATCACTAATTTAGCCCACCAGAATCCAGGATTTGGCTAGAGAAGCCTACTAGCCTATGTTGCTCTTCTTAATTCCTGGTGTCTTGCCAGGATATCTGCAAGTCTGTCCAATTTTGGGATCTTTCATGGTTCCCGTCTTCAGGATCCCTTTCAATAGCCACTCATCCACACTACCCCCCTTGTTTTACCATGGAGTGAGAGCACCCAGGAGAAGTCAGAAAGTGGTGAAGGCTATGAACCCTGACTGAAACCACATCACTCCTATAACCCCAATCTACCCCAACTAAGCAATGTTCCAGGGAATCTAAACACATACAACAAATTTACAAGGCTAGGCACTGAAAAGCAAGATGCTGACCCTGCAGGGTAGCTGCAACAGCTCTCACCTGAATGCTTCTACAGTAAAACCTCATATAACACTAAAACCTGGTTCCACAAGTCTTGGTGTTATATGATTTTTAGTGTTATCTGATCCTCTATGGGATCCATAGAGATACATTGTAACCACACAGGCTTTCGCGGTTGTTATCTGAAGCATCCCATAGGATCTTAATGTTATCTGATGCAATTCTTCCCCCCAGATTCCTTAATGTTATGCGATTTTAGTGTTATTCGATACTAATGTTATATGAGGTATTACTGTATTTCCAAGGTCAAGGAAAAGACTGATTTTACTTATCATAAACCCTCTAACCAAAAGAATCTAGAGCTCAGTGCTCATCTCTGTTTATAGCCAAAGAACCAGCATTATCTGCGTCTGCAGACGTTTCTGTTGACATCTGGCAGGAATGCCTCAATACAGGGGTGCACAAAATGCTGTTTTTTTATATATATATATATAATATCTTACATGTCCCATCCAATTAACATATTGAATGCACATCAGTAGTTTCCACAGACAAAACACACACCTGCAATCTTTTCTGCAGTTCCATGTCCCTGGGGAAGGACACTCTGTCTTTTGAAGTCAAGACTTAAGCCTGAAGTGTAAGACTCCTCTCAGTCCTTTGGCAGGATGCCAATAGTGTTAATTCTTCCTTTTGCTCAGGGCACATGCTGGGTTTTGGTTCACACCTTTACAGCCAGCTTTCCCAGTTACATAGACAGATAGTTCAAAGCTTATAGTAGAATTCTATGTATCTCCCCCTTTCTCTCAAGCCTCCTTGAAGATTGTGTTTTTGAACCACAATCAGGGGTACCCCAGACAATGGCAACCTAGTTGTGCTATCTAATCTTTCTCACATTGGATTAGATGAAAGGAACTATGTAATGAATTCACCAAAAGGTGGCCTCATGTTGGCAGTTTCACGTCTGAGCTAGACACATAATAATAATAATAATAATAATAATAATAATAATAATAATAATAATAATAATAATAATAATAATAATAATAATAATAATAATAATAATAATAATAATAATAATAATAATAGGAGCCAATGTTGTAGTTCCAAACTTCCCTAGCTCCAAGTAGACCAGTGTTTCTCAACTGTTGGTTTTTGGAGTTCAATTTCCAGAAGTCTTAAGTCAATTCCCCAAAGCACTGATCAGCCAGTGTACTGACTTAGGCTTCTGTGAATTGCAGTCCCTCTATGGGGCGTTGGCCCGACATTGGGAACCGCTGAAGTAGACTAAGGAGAAATAATCTTTTCCACCCTACTCTATATTCTAGTAGTTTCCCCAGGCATTGGTGCCTCCCCAATCCTCATTTTTTGTTTTATGTGTGTGATTTAGCGTAAAATCTTTCATTTCTTTCCTCTTCTTTCCCTTAAAACACCTCTGTAGATAGTTTGTTTAGGCAATTCAGAACGTTGTAGCCATAGCTTGAGCGTTATGCACCTCTATGTTATGTGAGTTTGCTTAGTTTGAGTCTGTACTTTCCTATATTAATTATACAGTAAAACCTCAGATAACACTAAAACCTGGTTCCACAAGTCTTGGTGTTATACGATTTTTAGTGTTATCCGATGCATGTTAAAATCCTATGGGATCCATAGAGATACATTGTAACCACACAGGCTTTAGCGGTTGTTATCTGATGCATCCCATAGGATCTTAATGTTATCCGATGCAATTCTTCCCCCCAGATTGCTTAATGTTATGCGATTTTAGTGTTATTCGATACTAATGTTATCTGAGGTATTACTGTACTTTAAAAAATATTTGCTATTTCCCAGAATGAATATTGTATATGTTTTAATTCTAGTTGTTTAATAAAATTCCCCTTACAATTTCTGTATGAATGTGATGTACTATTGCCATAGTTCAAAGTTTCCTTATAAGTATTTCTCTGAACATGTGTAAATACATGCATATGCTCTGAGGGCATAGCTGTTAACACTATGTAATCCTTTTCATTACTGGGAAAATATAAGAACTGCAAGATGGGAGAAGGAAGTCTTTACTAAAAATTGCCACTGCAAATAACCAGTAGCAGCAATGTTCTGTAATTAAAGATTTCCTTCTCCCATCATATTACAACCATAGCTTTCCAGTGATTAATGGGATGATGTGGGAACTTACAGACAGTAGAAAATGACTGGTGGTTATTCAGGAAGTAAACGGAAGAACTAGCTTTTTAGAGTATTGTATTATAAGCTGAACTAAATTGAATAAACTGTGGCAATTGTACATTATTTTAGGTAAAAATTATGGATGCTATGACAAGTTTTGAAAACTGCATGCTATTACTTGGCTGGCTAAGTTAAGCTTAATAGGAAATGTCTGTTAACTGAAGCCTCCCCAGTATATGTGAGGAATGCATACGTTTATTTTCAGAAGGAATGAGGCAAAATCCATCTTGATGGAGGGCAGCAGCTTCATCAACAAGCATGCAATATGTAAGCAAAACAACTGACATATGCACTTGTTGTTGTTGTTGTTGTTGTTCTCTATCTTATTCTGAATATTGGCTATCATCATGGCAATAAGCCAAGATGAGGTCTTTGTGTGCCCAAAGGGCTCAGGACCAGAAAGTGACTTACCGAACTGGATCAGTGGTATATGTGTCATGCTGCAATGCAGAAGGCAAGAGGAAGGCCACTGCACTATATTGTCCCCAGGACAATCTTCTTGGCTGATTGCCATGATGATAGCCAATATTCAGAATCAGATACAGCACATCAACACGAAGAAGTGCTTATGTCTGTTGTTTTGCTTACATATGCTTGTTGCCTGTGCTCAGTGGCATAAATGGGTAATATTCTTCTTAATTAAATAATTCCCACTTGCCACAGTGCTTTTAAATGTCACTGTTTTCCTAAGAAATACACAGGTACTGCATCTCTTGAAATCACAAGAATCTGATCTAGGTTTGCTGACTAATGGTTTGAGAACAGCTCTTTTCAAGTAAAGGCATGCAAAGCTAGGTAATGGCGGTCATAAAAAATCCTGAATTTGTTAACAATAGGTAACTTTCCCTAATTGCTCAGCTGTAGATCAAGGATGTTAGATGGAAATCCAGCTGCAATGGAGCATGTTGTTCATTGCTGGATTCATAAATTTGATAGAGGTTTTCCTTGAAAGGGTGAGTTTCTCCATGCTGGAATCAAGAGTATATAATAATTCACTTGCTTTGATTTATGTAAATTTCTTTCTGTTGTGGCAAGATTGAAATACATTTTGAAAACTTTATTTTCAAAGCAATTGAATTGGGATATAAGGATACTTATTTTTATTATAACATATTTCTGATGCACATTGAATGTATTTTTACATTGGTTCTGCTCGCTATCATTCTCTCTTGAAACAGATAGGGATACTCCAGTATTTAAGACTATATAGAACAAAAAGGTCAGTTTTAGGAGAAATTAATCCTGACTGCTCCTTAGAAGGTCAGATAGTAAAGATGAAGCTAAAGTACTTTGGACATCAAATTAGAAGAGAGGATTCGCTTGAGAAAGCCTTGATGCTGGGAAGGGTGGAGGGCAAAAGAAGAAGGGGGCGGCCAAAAATGAGATGGCTAGATGGTATTGTAGACACAATGGGCACAGAGCTGAGCGAGTTGAGGAGGATGGTGGAAGACAGAAGTGCCTGGAGGACAGTGGTCCATGGGGTCACAAAGGGTCGGAATCGACTTTGCGACTGAACAACAACAAAAAAACTGTGCTTTGTGTGCGAATATAGAAATAGCTTCTCTTTTTCATTTTGGAGAATGGGAACAAACATTAAATACTGTACTGATATAGTATTTGCTCTTTGATTTATAATTTGCAAGGAAACTGGGCATTACAATTCAGCAAATATTTTTGCCATTACTATCTGTATAAAAAACAGTGGGGGAATACTTTTTAAAAAATGTTTTGTTTGCTGTAAATTTTTCATCGGCTGTATTACTCTGAAGCTGATTGGCCACCCTAATACTGTTATTAATAGCTTGAGTACAGATTGATTGATTGCATTTCTATACTGTCCATTTGGGTGGTATCCCACTCTGGGCAGTGTACAAACAGATAACAACAGAACACACACAGCAAATCAAAACAAATAACCAACAAATAAGTCACAAACTAAAATAAAGTAACTGCCGTCTGAGGGCATAGGGACTCAACCTGACTGACTAATTTATCACTAAAGGGACAACACCCTGAAAAACATCCTCAAACAAGAGAGTTTTTAATTGCTTTTTAAAGCTTGCCAGTGATGTGGCCTGGCACATCTCCACTGGTAGAGTGTTCCACAGTGTTGGTGCCGCCACCGATAGGCTCTATTTATACCCTGTTTCCCTGAAAATAAGACATACCCATAAAATAAGTCGTAGCAGGATTTCTCAGCAATTGCACAATAAAAGCCATATACTTATAGACTTTTGAGCTATCCTTGGGGTTGGCACCTCGAGCTGCACTGACTGTGATGAATGGGTGATGTGGGGAGTTGTTCTGAGGGAGAGACGCTCTGACAGATAACAAGGTCCCAAATCATATAGGGCCTTATATGATAGCATTAACACCGTGTATCTGACACGGTAGGTAACAGGTAGCCAGGGCAGGCCTGCCAAAGCTGGGGAAATATGATCAAATTTCTTTAATATAGTATTCTTTAAGAATATTATAACACAAGACAAGATATGTTCTGACAACAAAGATAGAGCCAATCAGTAAAAAAAAATTTTCCTGGGCTTTCCTCTAATCCTTGTATTAATTCCCTTTTTGGATAAATCAACAATGGTTGTTTTTGGGTCTGTAACAGGTTCTGAGCTCTATTATTAGTCACAGATTTTGGAAAAAGTTTGATGATGTTTATATTATTAAATGCACATACAGTACTAGAGAAAACCCTTTTGTCAACAGAAGCTGTTTCTGCCTTTGAATTAAAGAAGGCAAGTTAGCAGATTTAAATAAAATATACAATAAAACATAAAATAAATGTTTAGAATGAATGAA
Organism: Furcifer pardalis; assembly: GCA_030440675.1. Classification (NCBI taxonomy): domain Eukaryota; kingdom Metazoa; phylum Chordata; class Lepidosauria; order Squamata; family Chamaeleonidae; genus Furcifer; species Furcifer pardalis. The sequence continues at coordinate 55,640,669 of CP126890.1, read as the reverse complement.
TAATGCTAATTCTCAACAAGACACCAAATCGATCCACTGGGATCTGATGAGAAGCAAGGTACTCAGATAGAGTTTAGCCTGAAATTTAGATTTCCATCTTTGAATTCTCCCTCTGTATGCAAATATTGTTAAGCAAATTTTATTTGATGGAAAAACTAATATTTGAGGGAGCTCACTACCATTATAAAACTGTACAAGGCCTCTGCTGTTTCTACAAAAAAGATTCTTATCCTTCATCTCGGTTTTCCTGTATAACAAATAAGCTCAAACAAATTGGGATTGTCATTGATGATATATTTTAAATGGATGAAAGTGGAGTTCTTATAACGATTAAGGAGAGACTTTTAGATCTGGAATATCAGAAATTTAGGCTTATTCAACCTTTTGTGTGTTCTCCTGTTATGTTAGGGATCGAATCCTATTTGGGTAAAATGGCACATTAGTTTTATGACCCAACGATTCCTACTCATAGAAGATCTTTCTTTCTGGTACAAGTAAACTTATTTCCCTCAGGTGAACAGGAATTTATGTTAAAGAAATGTTTCAAATGGTTAATTTTGTGAGGTGGACAATGTGTGACAGTTTTGCACTGGTTCATTGGTTTGAGGGTAGTCTGGAGGTTGTTCTAGTGGTAGCTTTTTACAGAAAGGTAGAGCTGTAAACCTGCTTAGAAATGACTTAGACACTTTTAAATGATCACCCAGAATAGATTTTAATGTATGCTGTCATATTTTTTCAGCTCTCTCACCCAAGGGTGGATTAATGTAAGAAGCCTACCTTAAAGTGGCTGATAGTCTAGTTCAGCCAGGTGAAGTCTAAAACAGACTTCCTGAGTCCTGATGTCTACGCACCTAGGGCATGTTAATTATTAACAGGCCCATTAAAAAGTGGTGGATAGAGAGAGGTCAGGCCGGAGGGTCCTGTCTTAGCTGCTGCAGGTTCAGGTTAGTTTCACTGAACCTGAACACTAACGTTACAAGCTGCTGTTTGTGGTAAAGCATGTATGGGTGGGGGATATATTATAAAAACATATTTGTAATTGCAATTTAATTGCACAGAATCCTTTAGTTGGAAAAAAATAGCAGGCTCCTACTAAGATAGCTGATAAAAGATAGGTACAACAGTGCCAGTTAGACAATTGTTCTTAAGGTTTGAGTTCACAGACATTGTATTTTATGCTGATGGCTGTTTCAGTAATGTGTAAATGCATATGATTATTTGTAGATACAACATTTTATATAGCAAAATTGAAGTATCTAAGACATGTTGTAAGGTTGATATTGGTGTTGACTTTCAGTTGCACATAGATGTTTTTTAATTGTATTCTAGCAGAAGCTTGTTACTAATACCTTCTATATTAATAATTGCAGTAGTAAAAGCTCAGCTATTTTTTAAGCATATTTTCAAAGGTTTCTGTGGCAGCACTTATTTAAACTGACCCATTAAAACAGTGTTGCATTTTATCACATTATGGATTTAAACTGCTAGTTATTTTATAATACAGTAAGATGTTATTTCTGAGATACTCAACGTGTTGTAGCAGATAGATTAATAGACTAGGACTCAGAATACAGTATCATGGTTCTGATCTATGCTCAGTCATGGAAACTCACTTGTGGTGGAGGAGTAGGAGTGATGGCACTCTTTAAAGATCTATCATATTAGGATCACTGTAAGTCAGTTCCAACCTGACAGATATCACACAACATAATGAGATCACATTAAATACGAATTATGATCTAAAGTAATAAAACCTACTTCCTTAGAAACATTGATGGGCAACATTTTTTCAAAGATTGTACATTTCTTTGTTGAGCCATGTGGTTCTTTTGAGAGCTTCAGATGAACTAATTTATTGAGCTTTAAGTTTGTTGAACAAAGCATTGGCTACTGAAATGAAAGATTATAAGGGAACCCCAATTTACTTCTTGTACAGATTTCATTGTTCTTTGTTTTATTAATGGTAACATTTACTTTTGCTCATACCAGTTGTTCTCTGAGTTAGTGTCAGATGTTAGGTCCTTAAAAGATCTTGAGATTAAACAGGCATTTTGAGATGAATAGTTTTGATGTTGTCATTTATTTTTGGAGAACCATTTTGGGACATAATGATGTTTTACCTTGGGCAGAGTTTGTGACAAGTAGGGATATGCCATTGGTGATGGTTGTTTTTAGTACAGATCCCAGAATTCTCTTTTCAGGGAGCACTATTTGACAGATAGACACTTAAATGTGGCTCATCAGTGAGAATGGTCTAAATTGGAAGGCTTTGTAGCACAGGCCTAGCCACACCCAAGTTCCTGTTCAAAAAGGAAACACTGTACCGCAATACTTGCTGGGAGCTTCCTTTTTCAGCAAAAGATAGATGGAGTTGAGGTGGGTCTTCCTTCAGTTTCTGCCAGAATTCATTTGGCCTGTCTCAGATATTGGCATAGACCAGTGTTTCCCAAATGCTGGTGTTTGGACTTCAGTTCCCAGAAGCCTAGGCCAGTATATTGACTGATCAGTGCTTTGGGGAATTGACTTAAGCTTCTGGGAATTGAAGTCCAAACACCAGCATTTGGGAAACACTGGCATAGACTAAATGGTTTGGAGGACCATTCCCTGACCATGTGTTGGTGGCTAGAAGAAATGTGGACTAGAGCAGTGGTTCCCAACAAGGGGTACACAGCCCACTAGTGGACTTCAATTCCCAGAAGTCTCAGTCAGTACATTGGCTGATCAGTGCTTTGGGGAAATGACTTAGGCTTCTGGGAATTGAAGTCCAAAAACCAGCATTTGGGAAACACTGGAGAGGATGGCCACCGTGGTGTCATGATAAATCAAAAGCCTGCAGTTTTTCTATGAAAAGGTTTCTCTGTTTCAGTTCTTCGATCTAAAGAAATTGGATCTTTGATCCTGATGCTAGCCAAGACAGGGCAGCTATTTTTGGGTCTCAATTCTTTGTTTTGTATCCTCAACTTCAAGTTAATCATGCAAGGCCATATTATGTTGAGTGAGACACTGAACTTTCCTAAGCTCTGTAAACTTTTACAGAACTTAGATTCTAAGAGATGCCCTCTACATATCTTGAAGGGAGATACCTAAGAATTCCAGGTATTTTAGGTGTGTTTTTGATTGTAATTAAATTGAAGATATATTTCGTTATTATTGTTCTATCCACTCTATATAGATCCTAGAGAAAGAGTCCTAACCTATATTCCAGTTGTGCACCAAATGTAACCATGAGGAAGTAGTGTTAGGATTAATCTCTCATAATCATTTTATCTATCTATCTGTCTGTCTGTCTGTCTGTCTGTCTGTCTGTCTGTCTGTCTGTCTGTCTGTCATATTTCTATGCCACCCTTCTCACTAATGACTCAGGGTGGCTAACAACAATAAAAAAAACCAATCATCAATAAAACCCACAATAAAATACCCACCCATCTAAGAAGAGTTAAAAGTTAAAATTTAAGGATTAAAAGATTTAAAAAGAGAAAAGATTAAAAAATCACAAATTAAAAACTCACAGGGGAGAGGGGAGGAGTCAAGTGAGCCAGCGGGCCTGAGCAACCGACTGGTCCGTACCACGTATCTGTCATATATGCTTTAGCACAATTTGCACCGGCAGCCAGCCAAGAAGTTGCGTTTCTGTTTTGTTCAGGATTGCAATATTATGTAATTACCATTAGAATGACTGGTGGATCGGGAAGTTTGTTTCAAAGGACAGTTGATGAGCACCTCAATGAGCTATTACAGTCAAAACTTGCATAAAGAGGGCCTCGCTTAAAGAGCAGAATTTTCTCTGAATGTTCGCTTCGCTTAACAAATAAAACCAACCAAAAACTTGCTTAACAACTAAATTGGGGTTCACAATTCCCCACCACCACCAGAAGTCACAATTGGTCACTTATAATGGTGTTTTGCTTAAAGAGCAATCCTGTGGAACGCATTATCCTCTTTAAGTGTGATACAACTGTATATCGACCTGTTTTTAAATTAGAATGTGTTTCTTATACAGCAGTACCTCGGATAACGTTTACCTCGGATAACGCTAAAATCGCATAACGTTAAATAATCTGGGGAGGAGAATTGGATCGAATAATGCTAAGGTCCTATGGGATGGATCGGATAACAACCGCTAAAGCCTGTGCAGTTAAAATGTATCTCTATGGAGCTTTGACGTTATCTGATCCATCCCATAGGATTTTAACATGGATTGGATAACACTAAAAATCGGATAACACCAAGACTTGTGGAACCAAGTCTTAGCGTTATCCGAGGTATTACTGTATTGTATATTGGTCAGAAACAAAGTTGGATGCAGTCCATGAAGGCTTGCACCTTAGGCCTTCCTCCTGGTTGAGCCATTTTTTTGTATTTGTAGGTATCTGTTGGTCAGGTGCAACATTTAAAATGGAGAATTCTGGGATTTGTAGTAATGAAAACCAACAACAAATAGCACACACGTCTGTAGTGACAGGTCTTGTTAGCATCATATTGATTGTTCATAATAGGGTTTAGATTAGTGGTTACCAACCTTTTTTTTTTTGCTATGCCCCGCCTATGCACCTCTAAAATCCTGATTTCCCTCTCCCCCATGACATTATTATTAAGAAAGTGAACTCTTATTCACGTGGAGGAAGTCTGAAAGACCATTCACTGTTAATAAATCATTCTTGAATTTCCCCCCTTAAAAATATAAATTGCCCCCCTGTGTGGGGGGGTGTCCCATGTTGAGAACCACGGGTTTAGACAAATTCAATTTTATAGCTAAAAAATCTTGGAATAATTTTTTCATAGTACTCTTATTAGCCATTAAAATATAACTCTTATATTACATTGGCAGATTTTAATTAGAGCTATTTGTCCACTTAGCTTTTCAGACAACTCATTAAACTTCATTGGGAGTTTAAAATGTCAGCTTTCTATTTGAGAAGGCATAGTTTAAAGATCATCCAGTTTGGAATGCCTTTATTACTTATACTAAGGCAGATTCTTATTTTTGTTGAGAAGCATGACTCAAAGAATTCCAGGTGTTACCCTTGGATATAGGGTAGCAATATTTTATTTTGCAAGAGTAGGAGCAGATGGATGTTTGGTACTTTTTTTCTTTCCATGCTGCTGTCCCTCTGCACCACATTTCCTTTCAACAAATAAACTAAATTGCTAAACCTTGTGCTTTTGAAAAAAGGTACATTTAATTTATATCAGGTTAATGTAAAAAGGGAACCTCTTTCGAGGAAGCCAGATGAAATTTGTTAATTTGTTAAAGGTGATTCATAATACAAAAACTTATTTTCTTATGGTATTTTTCTTGTCTTTCTATAGGGATTAAAGACACAGGAGTCTTCATGGATATAGTTGATACATTTAACCATTTAATTCCTACTGAACACTTAGATGATGCCCTATTTCTAGGATCCAACCTGGAGAATGAAGTCTGTGAGGATTTTAGTACAAGTCAGAATGTCTTAGAGGATTCGCTGAAGAACATGCTCAGTGATAAGGACCCTATGCTAGGATCTGCAAGTGCCCAGTTCTGTTTGCCTGTTTTGGATAGCACTGATCCCAATTTCCAGATGCCTTGTTCAACAGGTAACTCTTAAAAATTTTAAAGTTTACTCAGTTAAATAGAGCAGTACTGTAGTGTTTTCCCCTTTCCTTTAAAAACATGGTTTTCTTTTTTGGTCTTGGTACATGGCTTAGAGCCAAAGAATAAACATTAGTTCTTCAATTAAGTTGAAATAATGATTTAAGCTAGAAGTGGAGAGGGATACTTAGGACTATTTTCTATTAGCATTTTTCTACTGATGTAGGGACATGGTTTGTACATGTCATAAGAGAATATAAGTTGTTTTCTTCAGTTTTAGACTTGTCTGATATTATTTTAATTTAATTTTGAATATATTCCTTATACATTCACAAAAGATGCTGTGAAGTCTCGATTAAACAACTTAGAGTAGAAAATACATATACAGTTTCTCGGAAGTAATTTCAGTCTGGTAGATTGTGCCATAACATAGAAAGTTTCTCTGGATGTCCTTTAGACTAGAGCAGTGTTTCCCAAATGCTGGTGTTTGGACTTCAATTCCGAGAAGCTTAAGTCAATTCCCCAAAGCACTGATCAGTCAATATACTGGCTTAGGCTTCTGGGAACTGAAGTCCAAACACCAGCATTTGGGAAACACTGGACTAGAGCAGTGATCAGCAAACTTGGCTCTCCAGGTGTTCTTGGACTTCAGTTACCAGAAACCCAAGTTAGCACTCCTGCTGATCAGAGCTTCTGGGAATTGGAAGTTCAAGAACAGCTGGAGAGCCAGGTTCGCTGACCCCTGACCTAGAGTATTGTGCTCTCAACTTTGTCCTCTTGTTTGAGGTAGCATTGATTTTGTGTCATGTTAATGTAAAATGTGTTGTGATGGCCCTCTTTTTATCAAAAGAAATGCGTAAGATGACATTTACTTTTTGTAGATATTGGAGTCTATGCTAATTTCTTAAATTTCCAATAGTATATATTAGTACTAGGGTCCCCATGGGCAGTAATATAATAAACTTTTCGTGTCACTAATCTCTGCATCTGGAAGCTTACATTAAAAAAAATTATGAGGCTGACATATTGCAGATCAAAGCACTGGTCTGTTTTTCTGCACATCACCAGGTTGTCTTCTGTTAAATGCGTATAATATTGGTTATTTTTAGGGACAAATATATAACCTTGCATTTAAGTCCCAGATGTTTCCTTAAATTCAAGCTAGTTCTTCCATGTCTAGGCTAGATGTGAAGCTGTTCATTAAGTAGTTCCTGTAATCTGACCTATTGTGAGAAAGGTTAGCCAGCAACACAAAGTTGTTGTTACCAGGTTACACCTGATTGTGGTTCAAAAATACCACAATCTTTGAGGAAGCTCTTTTGACTTACCCCACTCAAGCTAGTTGAACCAAGGCTGTTCATTTTGGCTTGTGTGAAATACATCTTGGAGCAGAGATCACATTTTGCCTTGTATTCAGGTTCTTATGCAAATTGTTTTTCTTTAAGCATCAGTGAAGTTGGTATTACATGATTAGCCATCTGTACTGTGCAATCATTTTGGGAATTGTCAAGTCCCCATCTATGGCAGGGTTTCCCAGCTTTGGGCCCCCAGATGTTCTTGGACTTCAATTACCAGAAACCCAAGTCAGCACACCTGCTGATCAGGGCTACTGTGAATTGAGGTCCCAAGAACATCTGGAGGCCCAAGGTTGGAAAATGCTAATCTATGACATTAATTTTTTGTGAGTCCCAGATTGCTCTCAAAATTCCAAACATACTAAGTTATCCAAAGAGGGATTTAGCATGGTCCCCAAAACCACTGAAACATGGTTTCTTTATTCTTTCTGGTGTTCTAGTTAAGACACATTGTCTCTTTTCCATTGCTTGAGCTTCACTTCCCTCTTTCTATTACAGTAATACCTCGGATAACGCTAAGACTTGGTTCCACAAGTCTTGGTGTTATCCGATTTTTAGTGTTATCCGATCCATGTTAAAATCCTATGGAATGAATCGGATAACGTTAAAGCTCCATAGAGATACATTGTAGCCACACAGGCTTTAGCGGTTGTTATCCGAGCCATCCCATAGGACCTTAACGTTATTCGATCCAATTCTCCTCCCTAGATTACTTAACGTTATGCAATTTTAGCATTGTCCGAGGTAAACGTTATGCGAGGTATTACTGTATTGTAGAAAAAGGTGGAAGGAATTTTGTGATCATTCATGTAGTTGAGCAGCATACAGTTTACTGATGGAAACTGTGAACTTTAGTGCAGTTTACATTTAAAACTGTCAAAAGAAAGTACAGTATGGTGAAATATACTTAATGTACAAAGTATCTTGCACTTTTGGAAAGATGGTTCAAAGAGTCAGTTCTTAACAACACTTTTATTATGTTGTATTTATTGAATTTTGTACTGGGTGGCTTTGAAGATCTAGTATTTAGAAAGATTGCAATTTTTGTGGCCATTGTGGAAGTGCCATGGAGATTGAGTAACAGCATATTTCCATGCAGGGTTCAGTTGGAATATATAAGATATAATATTGCAGGGAAAGTATTTTAAATAGCTTTTAAAATATGTTTTCAGTGTATTGAAAAATGGTATTTTGCAAATATTACTGGAAAGGAATAGTAGCTATATTTTTGTCTTTGTGACTTTAACTGATACAGATTTAAGATTGGAATTCTGTGTTGCAGTTATATGTATTTATTAATTCAAAAGATTGAATTTATCTGGTCAGAGTAGTTACAACATTTCCTGGCAATAAAAAGTTTGGTACTGGTAGTAACGATCTGGCCTCTATAGTGCACAATATTCAGTTCCTTACTTTGCCTGGTATTAGAGGTTTCAGCATTTTTAGAAGTTTGTGCAGCTATAGTGCTTGTCTTTAAATAGATACCCAGTCTAATCTTTTTAATTGATTTAACAACCTGAGATATATTGGTAGGCCTCACAAATAAATTTTTCTGTTTCATTTCCTGAAATTTAGAGAGATGTCTAAGCGTTATTCATATGATAAATACATTCATACCAACTGTTAGTGATGGAGTAGCAAATTACTGCACTTTATGATTCTGAACTAAATTTTAAACCTTGCCAGAAGCTAAGAGCAATGTAAGATGGGTTTTGACTTTAGATCAGTTTTAAAAAAATAATATATTAAAAATACTTGAAGAGGTTGTCTGCGCACCAACAGTACTATGCAAATATTTTAGGCCATGGTTTGGGGAAAAGTCCAGTGAGTGATTTGTGGGGCATTGGAGAGAGTCTTCTGTTGACTCTACTGAGTCTACTCTCAACCTGTTCCAAGTTTGGTGAACTTTGGAGTTTGGGTGTCTGATTTAGTGCCTGCCAAATGACTCATTGAATTTTCCCCAAACCAACTGGTGGTGGACTAAGACTTTCACACAGTACAGTAATACCTCAGATAATGCTAAGACTTGGTTCCACAAGTCTTGGTGTTACCCAGTTTTTAGTGTTATCTGATCCATGTTAAAATCCTATGGGATGGATCGGATAATGTTAAAGCTCCATAGAGATACATTGTAACCGCACAGGCTTTAGCGGTTGTTATCTGATCCACCCCTTAGGACCTTAACGTTATTCGATCCAATTCTTTTCCCCAGATTACTTAACGTTATGCGATTTTAGCATTATCCGAGGTAAACCTTATCCAAGGTATTACTGTACTGTGTATATTACATTTATTGGTGTCAAAATTTCATTCCCCCCCCCCCAATTATTTATGGAGAAAATTAAACAATCTAGATGGTGGGTTGTTATAGTGAGTCAAACACCTTTATGTTGATAACCACTGTAAAGGTCAGATCTGTTATTTATGTGCAACTGTCAAACCTAGGCAAAACCTCAGAAGAGGCTAGCCAAGGCTGCATCTTGGCCTTCTGCTTTAAACTGCTATATAAATGGTACAGTCAAATATTTTGTTAGGATTACAACTTTCCTTAGGAAGAAAAGGTGGAAAAGTTGTGTCATTACTGCTTTCTATGCATGACACAGTGTTAACATCTCTATTATAACAGGCTGTAAATCGGGATGTCCAAACTGTTGCCTGGGGCCCAGATCCGGCCCTATGCCAATTCACCCGGCCCACAAAGTCCTCATTGTTCTTGGAAGCAGAAGTAAAACATGTTTTACTTCCACTTCCAGGAACAACGAGGGCTTCATGGGCGGGATGAATTGGCGTCGGGGACTGGATCCAGCCCCTGGGCCATAGTGACCAGCTCTCTGAACCACGTAACCGGCCCGTGGCCTGGAAAGTTTGGGCACTCCTACTGTAAATGATTATTGAAACAGTTCAGTGTCTGTTGCATGCAAAATCTTCTTAATGAACAAAGTAAGATTATTGGTTTTAATAGAATGGACCAGTCCTAATAAATGGTCAATGAACTGGAAGTTGCTGGTAAAAGTGGCTTGTTCTAAGTATTTTAAGCAAGTAGCGGTCCACCAAGTTGGGGTTTGGGATAGTTAGACAGAAGATTGAAAAAAATAAGTTTGGCATGTCTAAATACTGTAGAAAGCAAGGGTAGTTTTGTCACCTTGCCCTGATTTGGAAATTTTGAACATGAAATTATTATCTCAGAATTATGGATCAGAAGTAGAGAGTTAAGGAAATTTACAATCTAGCCATCTTACATCTGTTTGAACAATCAATCTTACATCTGTTTGAACAATCAGTTATATCAATCTTGAGTTTTGTTACACAGAAATTGAGGCTTGCCACATGTTCTGATAATTCAAGTTTAACAACTAAACCCAGGCATAACTCTTGTATGATTTAGCTTTCATCTCTCTGTAAGTTGACACTGAGAGACTTTGGCAACTTTTAGAGACTGTAAATTTCCAGCTCCCAAAATTGTTGAGGAGGAGAAACAGAAGACCCAAACAGCTGTTTACCAGCTCTGTTTTACTTATAAAGAGTGAAAGTTCTTTTATTTATTCAAGTTCTTTGTTGGAGTTGTTTTTCCTTTCACCATGAAATTTCTTATAATTTTATTAAAATCTCCAGGATTATATCCAGCAGTTTCCCTGAGTTATGCTAATTCTTTCAGATAGACAACTCTAAAAATGCTAGCCAGCTCACCAGTAGGGTTTTAAGAATTGGGATTATTAGTATTTTGTTGTTTTTAATCTTTGTGTGCTTTTGTTTGGGTTTTTTTAATATTGTATGTACATTATGTGTATCTCTATGTATGTATTTATATATATTAATATTTCAACTATATTGCTTTTAGTTGTTATTTAATGATATAAGGTGCCTTGGATTCTTTTATGGAGAAAGGCAGAGTAAGAATAATTTAAATAAACTCTTAATATTGTTTTCTGCAATTTTGTGGAGAAAAAGCCACCTTCTTTGAAAGTTTCCACTTGGGGAGTGACAATGAATATGCTTATCTGTAATCAAGAGGATTGTGAAAAGTACATGTTAAGGTTATAGCAAGCAAGTGCACATTTGGGAATAATAGTCTTATGGTTAAACCCAGTCTTTGAATAGTAATTTAACTGCTTTTTACAGCAGTGAAAGCTAAGGTAAAGAATTCACAGTTTGAATCCAATTTCTTGTCTTATTTTTGAATGGAGTTTATATCATTGACATTGAATAATATCACTGTCTGACTAGTTTCTCATTTATGTTATATTCTTGTTAATAATATTAATTTATTCCAATTCCTTTTCAACTTAATTTAGATTTTTTGTAGTCTTAGTTTTTCCTCCTGGCAAGACTTTCTATATTTCTGATATATTATTGTGTCTTTTTACTTAATTAAGCTGGCACCATTACTATTACTAACTTGTTTGTGCCTCTTCTTAGCTTTGCCATCAGCCTATTTTATAGTGACATTAGAATTTCATGACGGAATTTGACTCTTTCATACTCTCAGTTTTGGAAAAAAAAATTCTTTTGAGATGAAGTACTATATAATGGTGTTGGATTTGATTATGGTGTTGCCATTTTGTCAAGTGATTTGACAGTACTGTTTGTAAATATTGGCTATCATTCAACTGCACTGTTTGATATGATTGGAGTGATGCAGACAGACATTCTTTGGGAGAGATGTTCTGAGAAATAATAAGGTCTTAAACCGTACGGTGCTTGCAGATGTTAATACCTTGTGCTTGCTATGGAAAAGAAAGGGTAGCCAATGCAGATTGGCTAAAGCTATGGTAACAGGTTCGAATGTCTTCACTTCTCAATCTAGCCACAGCATTCTGGTTCCGTTGTAATCTTGGCAACCCCATGTAGAGAGCATTACAGTAGCCAATTTTGAAATTACTAATGCATGGACCAGTGTTTTTAGGGACTGCCTAGCTGAGTGATTTGACGTACCTGGAAGAATGGAGCTTTTGAAACTATTGCAATCTGTTATTTCAAATTAGGGAGCAGATCTAAAATGACTCCTAAACTGTGAACATTGCTCTGAGAAGGGCATTTCTACATTTACAAGCATTCTGTTTTATTTATAATCTATGGAGAACAGAAGATTGGCAGAAATATAAACATGACTACCGGTAATAAAGTGTCAAATAAGTCATCATGGATAATGGCAGGTAGAGTGGGTTTGATTCAGATGATCATAACTGCAGAAATATTAAGAGTGACCTCTGTTATTATTTTATTTATCACAGATGTTGTTTCAAATGCTAAATATCCACTGCAGCAAATGATTAGGAACATGAATTTTGAAGTTGCATTTATATGCTCTCTTCTCTGAAACAAAAATTGCAACTGTTTTGTAGATGTGAGGACAAATATAACTTCAGATGAAATATAGATTCTAATACAGTAAATTCAGGGGGTCAAAGGGAGAAGGGGTGTGGTCAAGCAAGATGACAGACAAGCAAGCATAACAATACAGCTTCACACAGCCATTAGCAACAATAGATTATTCAGATTAGCTCTAAATGATTCAAGGTTGCTGAGAAAGCCCATTCTGGTCTCTAATCAACTTTTGATCTGATCCACGAAAGCTCACAATAAAAATATAGCTGTTAGTCTTTAAAGTGCTACAGTGTTTTTTATTTTTATTTTACAGTAAAACACCGGATAATGATTGGATTGGATAACGCTAAAATCGCATAACGATAAGTAATCTGGGGGAGGAGAATTGGATCGAATAGCGTTAAGGTCCTATGGGATGGATCGGATAACAACCGCTAAAGCCTGTGCGGTTACAATGTATCTCTATGGAGCTTTAACGTTACCGATCCATCCCATAGGATTTTAACATGGATCAGATAACACTAAAAATCGGATAACACCAAGACTTGTGGAACCAAGTCTTTTTGTTTTCTGATATCCCTGAACCACAGACTAACACTGCTACTATTCCAAAAAATATAAGACAGTGTCTTATTTTGGGGGAAACACGGTATCTAGCCTAGGGAAACTATAGCTGTGTTTCTCAGTGTGGAGCACATTCCTCACAGGGGGGCAATTTAAGGGGGCAATTTGAGAATGATTTATTAATAGTGAATGGCCTTTTAGGCTTCCTCCACGTGAATAGTTCACTCTTTGAATAATAAAAATTATATGTTACCAGGGGGTGGGGTGGGGCATCAGGATTGTAGAGATGCTTAGGTGGGGCATGGCCAAAAATGTTTGGTCCTCTGTTCTCTCTTCTTATTCTTGCCCAATAATTCTTCTCACTCTTCCAGATTAGACTGCCTCAAGACAGTCTAACAAGAAAGAACTTTCCTTTCTTTCCTCTTCGTATCCTTATAACACCTCAGTAAATAGTCTGCGCAGGCATTGAAGGACTATGCAGTATAGCTTGATTCAGCCATATGATTTTGCTTCTTTTGAGTCTGTATTTGGTGTAATTTTATTTTAATTCTTTGTGTAAGAACCTCCTTGAAGATTGTGGTATTTTTGAACCACAATCGGGGGGTACCCTAGTAATGACAACCTTGTGTTGACAGCTAATCTTTCTCATACTATGTCAGGCAAAAGGAACTGCTGAATGAATTTGCCAAAAGGTAGCTTCATTTTGGCAATTTCACGTCTGGCCTAGACATGGAAGAAGAATTCTTTTTGTGTTCAATAAAATTTCCATTGCGAATAGCTGTGTATGAGAGTGGTATACTCAGTTTAATTTGTGTCAAGATCCCATAGTTCAAATATTCCTTATATGTCTCCAAACATATGTGAATTCATACATATTCTCTGAGAATATACCTGGCAATAAATTAGTTGTGTAAAGTCAAGATGTTCCCTACCTGAAACCTTAAACGTAAAGATGTAAGAGAAAAAGGGATGGAATGGGGCCAAGCTAACTTACAGTAATCTTTAAAATAACTAATAATAATAAAATAACCAATAATAATGGAATCAGGTAAAAGATAGGAGAAGCCAACTAGTCTCATACTAGGTGTGATGAAGTGCCCTTTTTCTTCTTTTTCATTGAATTTCCACTTCCACTGAATTTTACTGAATTTCCACTACTTTCTATTTCTTTGTTCATATAGTTGCAGTCTTTTATGTGTTATTTGTTTCACTGTGTAATATTTTTTTTGGTCAGTTTTTATTCCAAGGGATAGTAGTGGTTTACAGTGAATCTTGTTGCAGCTCCAAAGGGTTTAAATTATCAAAAAAATATCTCTGAAAAACAGACACTAATGCATAATATCTTGCATGTAAAGGCATTTTCGGTCTCAGAACATAATTTTTGTTCTTGTGAGAATTCCCATGTTTTTAACAGCATAATTCTGGATATAAACCAGTGTTACTGGCTAGCCATACTGACTGGAATGAGTTCAGTGGGGTACCAAACCTGGTCTTGTAGAAAATCTGACTACCCATATCCTATAGTGCATGAAACAAAAGGCAGAGGAGAGAAGAGACTAAAGAATGAGTGAGATGTTCCTTCTTTTACTCCCATATTTTCTAATTGTGTATGTATCCTTTGTTCAAATCTCATCCTGTTATTATAAGTGGTGTCAGGTCAGCTAATATCAGTAAAATAAAAACAGTAATAATGATAGTAAATCTACTGAAATAGAGAAATAATACCCAACATCTACCATTTTAAATTTACTTCAGCTTCTCAGTCATAGGACATTAAACATGGAATTGTACTACTCTCCCTTAGCGGGAAGTTCTAGAACATAGAAACAGCACCTGGAAAGTGTCCCCACCACTACTCATTTATTCTTCAGATGATGAATGAATACATATAAACTTGGGAGTATCTTAAAACTTAGACATGTCTTTCAATCCAGAGAGTGTGGGATTTCAAATAGATTGGTTGCCAATATTATACAGGATTGGGTAGGTCATAACCTGCATTTTGGAAACTGATAATTGAAGTCCTTGCACTACTTTTCAGTACAGTAATACCTCACATAATGAATTTAATTCGTTCTGCAAGGCTCCTCGCTATGCGAGCTTTTCGCTATGGAAGTCAGACTCATATAGCGAAAATTCCTATGGAAAAACTCATATAACGACCTTTTTTAGGAGAAAAACTCGCATAGCGATTTCTTTCGTTATGCGAGTTATCCCCATAGAAACGCTCATTATGCGAGTATTTTTATAGAGAAAGTCAGACTCACATAGCAAATATTTTCGCTATGCGAGTCGGTTTCGCATAGGGATTTTTTTTTGTTATGCGAGTTTTCCCACATAGAAACTCTCGCTATGCGAGCTTTTCCATAGGGGAAGTCTGACTTGCATAGCAAAAATTTTTGTTATGCAAGTCGGATCGCTTTTTGAAAAACCCGTTCATTGTGTCAGGTTTATCTCAATTATTTCTGACCATTTTTCAAACATGCTGTTGTAGTTGAGTAGAGTTAAAACTAAGACATTGTCACTATGGAAAGATCTGGTCTGACATACTAACTTCAGTGGTTCTACAATATTTATGGCCACTATAAAAATAAGGGCATTAAAGGTAAACAGTGAACCCAGTGGTACAGTTAAGCAAGGATCATAACATCCCCCCCCCCCCAAAAAAAAAAAAAAAAAAAAAGGCTGTCTCCTTTAGTTTCCAGCATTGTGATGATAATACTCTGCCCAGGTTCCTCTGATAATTGCTTTGTCCTACTTTTCTCTCTTTATAGTTGCTCTGCTCCACTACTAGGAAATTGGAGGTTTTCAAGAAAGACATAGTGATGAGGATTTATTAAGCCTATTGTGGCTTATTTTCTTTCTACTCCCAGACACTCCAGCTTACAGGGAGCTTCACTCAAAACAACAAACAAACAAACAACAAATTAAAAAAAACATACTGCCACTGTCCTCAGTGTTACTAAATGCTTAATCACATTAGTTTGGTGAGGCAAGGCATCTGATTTACTACCAGAAGTTTCCCTAACGCCAAATCAAACCAACAACAGTGAGATTCTTAAAGACAGTGCAAGTAAGCACATGGTTGGATTTTGCAGAATTTACATATTAAACAACATTTTTTCACTTGTTTCTTTACTTAGACAGGTAAAGCAGTTAGGTAGGTCTTGGCAGCCAAAAAGCTGACGCTGATGCTCCGGACTCCTTCCCTTGGCTCGGCTGGCCAGAGGGAAATGGGAGCAGCTGTTCCATGGCCATAAATCTGGTGCTGATGCTCCAGATTCCTCCCTCTGCCTGTCTGGCCTGGAGGGAAGAAGACTTAGTTGTAGGGGGTTGGGTTTTTGAATTTTTGTAAAATTATATACCGTATATGCTGGGGTATAAGATGACTTTTTACCCCTGAAAAACATGCCTCCGAGTGTGTGTGTGTGGGGGGGTCTTGTACGCCGGGTGCACTTCAGTTGAATAAAATCCAGTAATACCTCGGATAACGTTTACCTCAGATAACGTTTACCTCGCATAACGTTAAGCAATCTGGGGAGGAGAATTGCATCGAATATCGTTAAGGTCCTATGGAATGGATCGGATAACAACTTTTAATATCAGATGACTTTTAATATCAGATGACGAACAGGAACTTGCTAGGGACTTGCCTGGCACTTGCTCTCTCCCTCTATTTGTTATCTTCCTTCTATCATTGACTGTTCCAGTTTGGTTAACAAATTAGAAAACAAACAGCATGGCAGCTCCCATAGGTTTATTGTTCCATTCAGCTTTAGTGAATTGTCTTTGGTGAATTTCGTTTACTAAACTTGCACTGTTTTATGTTTACTGTACATGTTTGATAACATACAGCCTTGTGACAGTTTTTCTGCATGTCATAAGCATTTGAATATAAATTAACATGTTGAAATCAAATCTGATGTTCTTTTACGTTTTATTTGGTGTGTGGAAGGTGTGCGGAAGAGGGGGTAGTCTTATACAGCAAGTATATAACAAACTATATTTTGAGTGGAAATGTTGGGGGGTCGTCTTATACGCCCAGTAGTCTTGTACCCCGGCATATACGGGTACATTGTTTCTGATGAGTTTTTTGACTGTTGTATTATTGTAAGGTGATGTGATTCTCTGTGATTTTTTTGTCAGCTGCCCAGAGTTGCTATGCAATTGGGGCGGCAAACAAGTTGAACAATTAAATTAAATTATATTAAAATATAGAGAAATGAACTTGTCCCTTTTGACTATGAGAGGGTAAGCCTCATCTTCAAGAGCATGGAGAAATTGGATTTCAGTTTTTTGGGGCAGGCTTTTTGACAGTTCAAAGGGCTATTCATGTTATTCTTCGTTGTCAGGGACATCCGTGTGATTGGTCTCAATTACCTCAGTGATCCTTAATCCCCTTTTGAATGTCTATCAGGAAACGCTTCTTCTACCAGAATACACATCTATTATGGAGGTAATAGGCAGGACTTATTTTCCCTGTTCTAATTTACAAGAAAACAAAATTGGATATGTGTCTTATCAATGAAGAATCCTGTGAACTACAGTATCTTCTTCTGCTTGTGCAACAGGAATGACATCATTGTCAGTGGCAATTAGCTGACAGGAGTGTGACTTCATTTTTGGTCATCTTCAAAGAACAATAGATATATGTGGAAGGCATGAGACAGTCCCAACTGATTCAATGGGCCTATTCCAGTTGTGAACTACTATACTAAGTAACAGGATTTCAGCTATTGGGTTGAATCCAACTCTTATATCCACCTCAACAGCCTTTGGTATCAATGAGATTATTTTAAATCTAGTAATTTAGTGGGTCTCCCTTAGTTGAGACTACCATATAGGTTTAGACTATGAAGTTAAAGGGGGGAAATTAAGTATATTATGAATTTGATCAATTCTCAAACAAATTTTGAAATTTAGCGTACTAAACAGAAACACTTTGAGCAAGATATCATTGTAATAATCTGTAACATAACCTAAACAGTTTTAAAAAGTTAGCTTTTAAAAAATAGGGTAGCCCTTTAGATTTAATGCAAACTATAGAGTTTTTAGATGTAAATGAACATTGTTCAGTGTTTAAGAAATATATGAAGAAATATGAATGAAAACATGAATTAAAGTAAAGGAAATCTTCACTTTTGGATCAGCTTTCTCTATTGTTAAATTCTCTTTCTCTTAGGTGGGAAGGGACAGTGAGGGGACAGCTGATCCTTTAAGGACTGAGAACTTCCTGTGGCATATCAATAACATGTGAGTCCATTAAAAGTGGTTATGACTCTTTCTGAAGGACCATGTATGAGACATATACTGCTCTAGATGACCACTTGTATTACTTATTTTGTGGGAAATCTGTACATCATGCTTCCTAGCCATGCTTTTAATCTTATTTTACCTTTACATTACCCATCATTTTATTTTAGCTGCCTTCAGCTCCTTTCATGAGATTATAGCTTTAAATAGATTCTAAGGTTTAGGATTTTTGTTTTGTCATTTTTTTTTAGTTGTTGGACTTGATGATATTATGGATGAAGGAGCTAAGGAATCTTCTCACAGTATGATTGATGATGATGAACTTTCATCTAACAGAAAATTGAGGGACCAAATGGATGACGCTACACTCAAATCACCAAGAAAATCTCCACGTTTAATGACACAAGGTAATTGGTCAAAGGAAATACATACATTCAGTAGAGTATTTTCTGTGCTTTTCTTGAAGTAACATTTGGTGGGTAGGGATCTGAAAAGTTGTCTATTATTCAAGTAACCTATTCAGATATCTACATATAATTCTATATTGTATTATTATCATTACTTATGAACATGTTATAAACTTGTTATTTACAAATACTTTAAATTTAGTTTTAAACAGCAGCCAGTTTGTATTTGATCTGAACATTCTTCAAAAATGTATTGAGGAATGATTAGTATAGGAGGATTCAGTTGTCCTTACTAAGTACTTCCTGAAAAGGTTTAGTAGTAATTTTGTGTGTAGTTAATCAGACACAACTAACTTCCACACAACTAACTTCCATTAAATTCAGTGGGGCATATGCATAATAGGTAGCAGGATAGAATTTTCAGCAGTACCTATGAAGAGTTGAATCATAATATGTTTTGTTGTTCTCTGGTCAAACCTTTAAATCAAGGGTTCTCAACATTTTAAAGCCTCAGGCTGGGTCATGCTTCCTCATACAGTTGAGCGGGCCAGACTTCTGGTTCCCCCACCATAAATGCTGCCATAAAATGCAGACATGGCTGTAGTAAATGTGTTTTACGTGTTTACAACAGCCGTAAATGTGTACAAATGCTTTTATGACAGCCGCAGACACATTTATGGCTGTTTCTGGTGGCAACAGGCCACATGAAATTGTGTCATGGGCCAGATCCGGCCTACAGGCCATAGGTTGAGAACCCCTGCTTTAAGTGATCTAATATAAAAACTAATATTTGATTCAGTTGTGTTTGTATTTCTGTGATTGATAGTTCTAAAGACTTGTTTTACTTACTCTTCCTAATTTGTTGAAATATTTTATTGATAATTTTCTAAGCAAACTACTCATCCTAAACTAACTTGAATTTGTGTTTTATCATTTCAACTTTCTGCTCACAGTATTAAACTGTAAAGGTTATTTAAATGTAATGAACAAAAGTTTATTCTTAGCATAGTTTGTTTAGGGCAGACAATACAAATAGTAAATACTTTGTTTTTCTTTTAATAGAACCAGTGCGAAGTTTGAGACAAAGCACGCTAGATAAGCGCTCAAATGCTCCACCGCCCTCAAAGAAATCAGCTGTGAAATCTGGATCTGCCCAAAAGGGAGGATTGAAGCAGCAGGATAGGGAGCAGAGCAATCAGGAAGATGGTATTGCCAAAGGACATTCAAAAGATGTTGAGCACAATAGTACTGAAACCTGCAAGCAAAAAGAGGCAACACCACCAGCTTCAGCAGATTCTGAACAGTTCAAGTGTTTTAAAGATTCATCTGAAGTGAAAACAGATACTGAACGGGACAGTAGTCAATATAAAACAGGAAGTGCTTCCCATGGAGATGTGTCTCATTTACCAGAGACCAGTTCCCTAGTCAAAGAAACAGAAATGAAGAACGAAGGTGAAGCTGTGGTTAATGAATTTTCTTCTGTAATCTCTACAGAAAAGAAAATAGACTATAAAACTGTGAAAGAACTAAGTGGAACAAAGAGAGATGAAGAAGGGAAGGAAACTGGAATGGTTCATATTCCATCTGTTGCCAGAGTGGATACAAATGCAAGTGAAATTCAGGAAAATCTTATAATTAATTCTGACATTGTGAAAGAAAAGCCCAAGTTCACCTCTGGATTACAAACTAATGCAGATATTGTTAGTAAAATTAGCCTGCCAGTAGAAGAGAAACAAGAGTCTTTTGAAGACGCTAAAATGGCAGACTTGAAAAATGACCCTCCTTCAGATAGTAGTAAGAAATTGAAAGATTCAGATCGTAGTATGGAACCTGATCAGATCAGTTCAAACATTATTGATATCATGCCTGCAGAATCAGAAAATAATACTTCAGAAGGTGGTATAGTTCAAGACATTCCAGCTGCAGTTATATGTCATGGGGCAGATATTGTAAAAACAGAAGAGCATGAGAAAGATGGATTGCAAGAGGATAGGAATTCTGGCCTTTCATCAACACGTGTAAAAAATGTTAAGACCAAACACGTGAAGTCTAAGCAAAATAAAAATCCAGCTACTCAACAGAAACTAGCTCTTGAAGACCAG
The DNA here is from genome assembly GCA_030440675.1 of Furcifer pardalis. Taxonomy (NCBI): domain Eukaryota; kingdom Metazoa; phylum Chordata; class Lepidosauria; order Squamata; family Chamaeleonidae; genus Furcifer; species Furcifer pardalis. The sequence continues at coordinate 55,620,091 of CP126890.1, read as the reverse complement.
GAAGTTGCTGCTAGAAGAAAAGTTCTTCCAGGTAATCACAGACAGTCCTCAGTAAATTTGAAGCGTCATGCAGAGGAGAAGGGGGATCTTCAGCATATCCATAAACCAGTGAAAGCCAAGAAAAAAATCATAGATAAGGATGTGAGGGCCCAGAGCCATGACTCTGTAGCAACAGTGAAGAAGCAACCCTTTCATCTTTTAGGGAGAAATATTCCACAGGCCCAAAGCCCATCACATGTACGAAAAACATCAACAGAACGAATAGTTGACAAATCCTCTGGCCATCATACCGGCTCAAAAGAAACCTCACATGTAACATCTGGGCTGGTGCATCACAGACAAGGGCAATTGCCACACCAGAACCAGAAACTGTTTCAAAAACTTCAGCTTCCCAAAACAAATAACTGTGTTAAGGAAGAAGGTGGGAAAAAAGAATCCGTGGGAGTATCGGTGGATTCTTTGAAAGAGGATGAGAAAGAAAAACTGAAGCTCAGAAAATTGGAGAAGAATCTTCAGCCTCGACAGAGGAGAAGCAGCAAAAGCTTTTCATTTGATGAGCCACCATTATTCATTCCAGATAATATTTCTTCTGTGAAAAAAGAGAGTTCAGAACATTGGTCTCCCAGTGAAAGCAAAAGTCTCTGGGTACCTAGTAAACACTGTGGGTTTTGTCAAAAGCCACATGGCAACAGGTGTGTGTTTGTGTGTGTGGTTGCTCATATGCGTATGTGCATATTTATTACCTTGAAATTTCTTCTACTTAGAAATCTGTTCATTATGTCCTAGGTTTAGACTATCTTTTTCAAATTAAACAAACAAAAAGAAAAAAATGCCTATAATAAATAACTCATTGTTGGCAACAATTACACTGTCCTTTTAACTGCATTTTGTGGAAAGAGAAATTAGAGTACACTGCACAACTAGTCATTGGCTGCAGACAAAGCAAACCACAGCTCATTTTCAACAGGGTTTTGTAGAACTTACAGTGCCAAAAAAAATAAAAAATCCAGCTGTTCAGATCTTGAATGCACATCTGTTTAAGAATAAGTAGATAAATTGGGACTATGTGGAAGAATGCTATTTTTTTCTGGGGTATGGTTTTTTTTTGGGGGGGGATTTGAGTTCTCCCCTCAAAAAATCAAAATACTGTAATTGGTTTCTGAGCTGTATACTTTGTTTATAATTAGTAAGGAAAACCTTTAACCAAGTCTACCTGTGTATTTTACCTGTGCAGTGGATCTCATCAAAAACAACAGATTGCCACTGATTAAATATCCCCCTCCCCCCCAAAAAAAACAACAACTTTTTTTGGAATGCACATATCTTTATCACATGAGGTGTGCCCATCCCAAAAATGCCTATCCCAAAATGGAAAAAAAGCCGTTTTCAATCAGTAGCAGTTTGCCACTGACAGTTATTTCATTTCTGTTGTAATACATGAATTTTGGGCATGGTTTTAAAAATCTAGTGCAAGGATTCTCAACCCGTGGCCCGGATGCAGCCCACAGCACCCATTTCATGTGGCTCCCCACCGCCTCCACCACACCAAGAAGTGCCGTGTGATGAAGGAAGGGCAAAATGGCCGTCCAGCTTAAAAAGGTTGAGAAGTCTTGATCTAGTGGGAAACATTAGTTTATCAAAGGGTTCTATATGAATATACAGTAATACCTCATATAACATTAGTATCGAATAACACGAAAATCGCATAACATCAAGGAATCTGGGGGGAAGAATTGCATCAGATAACATTAAGATCCTATGGGATGCTTCAGATAACAACCGCGAAAGCCTGTGTGGTTACAATGTATCTCTATGGATCCCATAGAGGATCAGATAACACGAAAAATCATATAACACGAAGACTTGTGGAACCAGGTTTTAGTGTTATATGAGGTTTTACTGTATTTCATGCCCTGTAGCCAGAAATAGTTGTTCAGAAATACTTAATTAGCAAATTAAAAAACTGCATTCAAATTTGATCAAAAAATAAAATACACTTAACATGTTTTTTAAAAATTCTATATTCAGAGGAATTCAAAGCTTTAATGGAAAAATATTTTTCTTAGAATTCCTTCAAATATTTTAAATCCTGGGGCAGTATCCAATGTTAGACTTATGCTGGTGCAAAGGTGGAATCGGTGCAAAACTGGAATTGCAAAAGTGCAATAATTTTCAATCCATTTTATAGACCCCATGCACTCAGAAATCCTTTTTCAAGGAGTAAGTAAATCCTTTGTAGCCAGTTTTTTGGTAGCTCTGAGGGTAGCTAGATGTAGAGCAGTGGTTCCCAACATGGGGCACACACCCCACAGGGGGACTTTAATTCCTAGAAGCCGAAGTCATTATATTGGCTGATCAGTGCTTTGTATAACTGATTGAGGCTTCTGGGAATTGAAGTCCAAAAACCAAAGATTGGGAAACATTGATGTAGAGGAAGAACAGTTCATTGAGACTTCCTTAGAAGAAGCAACTAAATCTTAAATTTAGTTAGGAAATTGCAATAGATATCAAATCCGTTTCAGCAGAAATTATTTTGTCGCATGGTATTTCTTTCTCCTCCCCAATAAAAATTGAAGCAGATGATTTCTTAACCCTCCAGAATAGAGTTTGGTGCACATTGGATGGGCAGTGAGGAGATTGCCTGTCAGTTCTCCTGACATACGTAAATCTGCCAGTAGAGAATTTTTTTAAAAAAGACTAATTGGATTTCATCCATCAAGTGTACCCAAAGAGATGTGCCTGAGGTGTATTACATAAAACAAAATTAATGGGAAGTTTGAGACTTTGTAAATTGTTCAGTGTGGTATTCATTTGTTATATTGCTAATACATAGTAAGGAGGATGTGTTTTTGAAATATGTTAGATAAGTCACTGATGACAATTGAAAACATGTTTTGAACATGGACCTTTTTTAACTTTAATTCATAGATGATAGAAATGGAGTAACACCTGCTTTAATGGTGAAATATTGAATCATTTTGTGTATATAGGGAAGTGCTTAAAATTTATGGTTTTTGTGTTTATTTTTAATACCAGGGGCATACTACTAGGAAAAAAAATAACAGATCGTTTGTTGATAATAGTCCAGGTTTTCTGGGTAGCCATAATAGACTAATCATGATAGTTAGCCTTGCATAGTGGATTTAAGCCTCAAACAAGATCATGGTGTTGCAGTGATGTTTATTTAGTTTCCAAATTTGCTCCATTCACACAGATTAGTATTTGGAGGATTGGTTTGAAGAACAAATAAGGCAAGTGTGTAATAGGAATTGAATCCCCCACCCTACTTCTTATGGAATATTTCCTTTCCCTTGGTGAAGCAAACTGCCTTTCTCTTACCTGGATTATATTCTAGGACTAGAATCACCCTATGATGAAGGGAAAGGTATTTGAATCATGAAGTATAGGCTGAAATAGCTACCTTCAACAGTATAGCTCTTTTTGTTTTTAAAATTAGATCCTGCTCTTTAAAATAGGCCCAAATTTGAACAAACAGGTCTGTTGCATAGTATTTAGTTTCAGTCAGAGATTGACCTTACTTCTTACAAATCTTCAATGGAACTCAAGTAACAAGATTTATCAGTTGTTGCAGGTTACAGAGATATTTAATTTCAGTCTACTATGTTTTTACATTGTGTTTCCATATGCTCTTGAAAGGTTTGGAATAGTTCATCCTCTGACTGTATCACTTAAAAATAATCTCTACCCTTAAATTAAAATTTGAAGCTCTCCCCCTCTAATTAATAAGGAATCTAATACAGTGGTACCTTGCTTAAAGAGCATAATGCATTCCACGGGATTGCTCTTTAAGCGAGTTTGCTCTTTAAGCAAATCACCATTGTAAATGACCAATTGTGACTTCTGGTGTGTGTGTGTGGGGGGGGGAGAGGACTGCACACCCCGATTTAGTTGTTAAACGAGTTTTTAGTTGGTTTAAGTTGTTAAGCAAGGCGACCATTCAGAGAAAATTCTGCTCTTTAAGTGAGCTAGTCTCTTTAAGTGAGGCGCTCTTTATCTGAGGTTTTACTGTAAATGGAAATGACTCCTGAGTATAGGAAAATTAAGCTGATAATTTAAACATAGTAGAGAAAGGTAAAGCAGCATTGAACCCAGCATTCTCAGAAACACTGATGTGATATACATTTTTGTATAGAATGTCTTTTTTCTGCAGTTTTGCTTAGATGCTTAGGGTGGGGATTTTCCACTTGTTAGAAGTGTATTTCAAGAGGAACTGCTGTACATAAAACATTTTTTTATCACCTGTTTGTTTTAATTATCCATTCTGCTTTTCGTAAAATGTTTATTCATTCCTTTTGAAATTAGGAACAAGCCATTTTCACAATGATTAGTAATCTATACCTAATAACTGGATCTGTGAGAAAGAACAGTTACTATTTTTTCTTTACCTCCAGTAATAAAAGTCTATGTATTTGTAAATAGCTATTTTGTTTAATCCATGCAGCTTTCAATGGTTGTTCAAAACTGTAGCCTTCTTTACATATTGACAGAAAATTGCAAAGCATTTCTAGTGCAGCAGGAGTGAAATCACTGACAGGCTGATTTGCTGCTAATGAAAGAGTTTCTACTTTGGTTTCAAATTGCATGCAACCTTATCTTGTTATGTGTGAGTCATAGACAACCTGAAATTAATTAATGGCAGTATTTCACTTTTTGAAAAGCCCTGGTGGCCCACTGGTGGACCTGCACAACAGGTTACTGAGTGTTTATCCACACAAAAGTGCCCCACACAGCAAAAAGTAGCAGCAGTGGATGGATGGCATGTTTGCCTTCTCTGTACTCTAGCCTTTGGGTGGTAGGAAGGTTGTGAAGGAGAACTGTCTATACCTGTATGTAGAGGTTTGAGACCTGCATCGTAGGAGGAGCTTTCACAATTACAAGAGATCTCCCATGTAGGACCTTCCCTGTAGGAGCTCAAATGGTTAAGACATTGAACTTCACGACTGGAAGGTCAGAGTTCAATTCCCGAGTACTGCATGATGGATTGAGCTCCCGTCTCTGTCCCAGCTCCTGCCAACCTATCAGTTCGAAAGCAAGAAATAGGTACCACATCGGTGGGAAGGTAAACAGCACTCCGGTGTTGAGGCATCCCTACCACATATCCATGGAAACATCTGCAGATGCAGACAGCACTGGCTCTTGGGCTGTAAATGGGGATGAGCACCGAACCCTAGAGTTGGATACGACTGGTTTTGAGCAAGGGTGACCTTTACCTTACCCCTGTAGGACTTCATTCAGTGTGCACAAATGGGCTTAATGTTTGGGTAGGAGATTATTACTCTATAATCCTGTGACCTATCTTGGCATAGGGGTGTGAAAGAACTTTATTTCACTGCAGTTGTGAATGCTGAGTTAATGGGTATTTTTAATACCCTTATGAAAAAAAAGTGGGGCTAAAAAGAGGTTTTGTTTTCTGTCATAATAAAATGGGATGGGAAAAATCATTGCTTTGACAAGAAAGAGGGTTGACATTGTTTTGGAACCAGAGTATCAGCAAATCCAAAGCAAGTTTCCTCAAATATATGTAATAACCTAGGTGTAGGATTGTGTGCAGTCTGTTACACTGAAATAACTAAGAAAATAACAGTCTTTCAGCTATGTTCAACTGACATAGTCTGGGTTTGGACAGACATTTAGAATTCAAAATTGCCAATGCATTTGGCACCTTAGAGCATACACAGCAATTGCAGAAGAAGAAAAAATATGCCAGGAGGATTCTTTGCAGTGCATACAATTATTCAACAGGAAATGTTGAAGAAAACTATTCCAGTATATTTTCCTATAAGCTCCAATTCTCTTCATTGTGTAAAACGAAAATGAGCTATATTCTGTGGCCACAATGTTGCGGGAGTCACATCAGATTTGCATCACTTTCCATAGCTATTAGGTGTCAGGTTTTCTCTTGTCACTCACCCAGTGATGCATTATAGGACTCTATTCCTTAAGAGTTATCTCAGGGAAGTTACATAGCACAGTGGAAGCACCAGTATGATTCCAGGCTGTCTCACACACATTTACAATAGCACTCCCTCCCTTCCCCAGTGTTCATGGATTTGATATCCCTAGTTTCACTTCTCCACAACTCGAAAATAGTCACTGAAAAATCCCAGAAATACGTAATATGTGCATTTGTATATTTTACATATCTTTACCAGAGAACGTTGAAAAATGCTTATGCTTCTTTGAAAGACTTGTGAGTGAACTAAAATAGAATAGGTTGGACCCAAACTTAGGGACATGAGCCACACCATCAGCAGTTAGTTTCTCTTGTTTCTTACATGCTATGCTAGGCCTTTGAGCACTTCAGGTTCTTCTTTGAGGTTATTTTCCCCAGCCACATTGCAAGCATCTCATTCTAGAATCTAGATGTTACTCTAGCAGTCTTAAAATCTGCATTAAAATGGGTCATATGCAAAATAATAATAATGAATGTCCTTATACTTAATGCTATTTAGTTGCTACTATCTTTACAGGGCTAAAGTTGCTTTCTGTTTCATTGCAAGTCATCTGAGTACAAGAGATGTGTAAACACCAGGGAAAGGTATATTTTCTGTAGAGCTCATGAACTTTAGTATTTTTAATCTTTTATTTTTGTAAACTTGATTTAAACCAGTGATTACCCTCACTTACTCTTAAAGTTGCTAGAAGCTTGTTTATGAAAAGAAAAAAAAGTCTAAATTGAAATTTGGATCTTTAGTGTCATATGTTTGTAATGTTTTCTGGTTTTCCTGCAAAGATGTACCTTATATTTGTATTCTATTTTGCTGAGCAGAAGTGATTTTCCTTTCATTTATTATTTGTTTGGAATATGTGACTCACATCTTGCTGATGAACAAACCCAACAACTACGCCTCAGTCCTGATGTATGTTTATTTAAATATCTATGTACATGGACCTGCCTATTCCCCAATTTTATCTATGTATGGACTCACACTTTTTTTTACATTGCTAGATATATATACTGTAGTTCTGTAATAGTGGGACAATAGCTAGTCTTTATTTTCATTGGAATGGAACATTGGCATCCACACTCTTATTTTCATTAAAGTTTGAAATTTCCTTTCATCCTTTATGTCTCTAAACCAAAACAAAACAAAATCCATTTCTAAATAGCATTCAATGTAACAGTTTAAAGCTATGGTTTCCAGCGTGGGGCAGACACCCACTGGGGGACTTCAATTCCCAGAAGCCTATGTCAGTACATTGGCTGATCAGTGCTTTGGGGAATTGACTTAGGATTCTGGGAATTGAAGTCCAAAAACAAAGGTTGGGAAACACTGGTTTAAAGGATAAAGAAATATGATAAATCTGTTGGTCAAGATACATTAATCCTGTATGTTGTTCAGCCACTTTCAGTTGTGTTGAAGTAAGAGTTGATAACTTGTTGCTCTACATTTGTTTGAATTTGTACCTCTAGTATGCAGTTCTTTATCGTTAGTGATGCTAGTTGAGACTGATGGGGTTGTAATCTACAACATTTGGGCCTAAATGCAGTTTGTACTCTTGCCCAGAATAAACCCATTAGATCAATTCAGCACCTAAATAAATCCCATTCCTTCAGTACAGAGGCTAGGGTACACAGAAAGAACCTCCTTGAAGATTGTGGTATTTTTGAACCACAATCAGGCATACCCCAGGCAACGGCCATCTAGTGCCAGCTAACCTTTCTCACAGAAGGAACTCGCCCAAAGATGGCTTCATTTTGGCAATTTCACATTTTGGCAGTTTTACATCATAAGACACAGAAGAAGAATTTCAATAAAATGTGGCCTAGACATGGAAGAAGTAGTACAGTAGCTAAAAGCCTGTTGCTTAGTGTAGTAAATTGCAGCAAAGTGGGCCCATTGAATGAATGGAGATATATGTCACCTCCATAAGTACCTTTGATTCAAACGGGCCCACACTAATGGTGGCTTACTTTAGAATAGTAAATTGCAGTTATAATAGGCCTACTTGGATCATTGGAAATTGTGGAGTAGGAGATCTCTAGTTTCCAGTTGATTCAGTGGTCCTAGTACAATTTACACAGTTGTGAGGACTACCAATTTGATTTAGGCATTTTGGAAGGCACATGGCTGCTAACTTCTTTAAAAAATATCTGAGAAGGGCTTTAGGGGATAGTTTATTAAAAATGCAGTCCACATTAATAACCCTAATATTGGGTTACATCCCACAAATAAAGTTGCTTCCCTATGAAAAGTAGTGGAGAACCATATGTGATAGAGAGATTTCTAGGCCATCATGTGGTAGAGATTGTTTTTCCAGGATAGAATAATGTAAATGGGAATGAAGACTTACATTTTGCAAATGCATCTATTCTCTCTCGCACATATACCTATATGAACACAAAATTATTTTACTTGTTTTTTGCATATGCTGTCCACTGTGTAATTAGTATGGTGCCAATGAACAGATAGCTTCCTGCATTGTGTCAATGTCTAATGCAATTTACTGTAGTTGATTCATTTATTTGAGCAGTCTAATTATGACAAATATTTTTCAATAAAATGAATTTATACTGATGTGTTATTTTTAAAAACTATTCCAGTAAGGAGGTGTCGGCTGACTACTGACATGTGTTGCTTTTTCCACGTGCTGTTGGATTTCTTGTTTATTTGAAAAAGATAGTCTGGGCATTTTGTTGGTATAAAGTTTTCTCAGAATATTAGATTTCCACTTGTAAGGTGGCGATTTGTAAGTACAAGAGGAATCCATATTCAGTATCTTTTGTTTTACTCATAGTATCCATTATTTTCATTGTGCCTGCTTAAATTTGTATTCAGAGCTTTTATTAAACTTTTGAAATTTCAGAGTATTAATGTATATAATTAGTGTTTTTGTCTAGATGTTTTAAATGTTGACATTACAATGGTGGTAGTTTAAATTAAATTTACTTAATACTACTACAATCATATTTTTAAACCCACTTTCTTCTCTTTGTGTTGCAGCTGTACATCTTCCAATCCAGCCTTACAACATGCCTTATACACTTGGACAACATACTATGAAGCGGACAACAGCCAGAGCTTTTAGTGTTAGTGGGCCAAGATGTTGAATACTACTACAGTTACACATACCTACAAAAACAATGGGAAGGGAATCCATTATCTTCAGACTTTCTTGAATGGAAGTTCCATTATAAAAAACACATTTCTTACTAGTAGCTCTGTTTTCTCAGTAATTGTAATTTATTCCCAATGCAAGTGCGAAAACATAGTTTTCCTAATCATCAATACTAAAACATTGCAACTGAGTCTCAAGTTTTTATAAAAAGACACATGCTTTTCTAAAAAGGTACCATTGTACCTTTTCATCACAATACTCATCACATACTGTTCATCACAATGTTAATAAAGGAATAAAATACCCAGTGACTTTACAGAAGATGAGAAATGTGTGACCCTCCAGATATTGTTACACATCATTTTTGTTAATCTCCATGAGCCTCGGTAATATCTGGAGAATCATGTTCTCCACCTCTGATTTTATGCTCAAGTGTGGTTATCCCATGGCAAAACAGATTAGCTTCTTGCATTCCGTGGGCCCTCTGCTCTGAAGGAGTTTGGAGACCTAGAACATGTTTGGGAGTGTAGAAGAGGAGGAGAAATCCTTTGAATCACCTAATGCTGAACAGAGCCCTATAATATTGTTACTGGGTTTTGACAGTTCAAACACAGCTCCAAAAAAAAAAAAAAGATGGCATATACACAGGAATATTATGTAGACCCATTTTAATAAATGGAACATACAGAGGAATTGACTCACCAAATCCCCAGTGACTAATTGGGCCTACTCTAGTGCAGCTTTCCAGGCTCAGCTACAGGATTTTAGCCAATTTGTTAAAGTCCTAATGATTTTTTAAATTTCACACCAATTCTGGATATATCTCTTTACCTTGGCCAGCCTTGCATGCTACAGATTGAAGCCTAATTCAACAAGAATTCATGGATTGTCATCTAAGAACTTTGTAATAATTTAAGGGTGCCCAAGCATAAATCTGGAATGCTTTGATGCAAAAGGTCATGGTCATTTCTGCATGAAACATAGTAAAGAACAGTTATTTGTGGTTGTAAAGGAAACCACTTTTCTCAGCTATCTTGAAATTGCTTGAAACCTTTATCCTAATCAGATGTTGCAGCAGTGGCAACAAAGTCCAGTAGCAAAAATTAGATTCATTGCCACAACTCATCCAGCATCATGCAAGTGGATTACTGCTGGTGAAACAGACTGTTCCTGCCCTTCTTGTAGTTCTTGACATGGTTTCACATCTCAGCAATCCACACACATTCCAGGGACGTGGCTGCAGTAGAGCAGGACAGATATTTCACTGAAAGATTGCATTATATCAGCTATTACAATGAATTTCACCCTGAATGTTAAGGAATCGGCTGAGATAAGATGTCATCTTGTCTCTTTATATCTAGTTTTAGATAGCTCAGGCTAAAGCCTTACAATAAAAGTCTGGGAAATTTGAAAGATTTACCAAAAGCATTTGTATGTGAAAACAAGCAGCTGCGATATACTGCTGGATGCTCTACTGAGCAATTGTTAACAGAACTTTAGGACACACATCTGATATTTAAAAAGCTAAGTGATCACGCCATTATTGGCAGGAAGCCAATGTAATTACACTGTTCTCCAACTATATATACTCATGTATATATTGAATATCCAGAGCTGTTAAAATGTACTTGAAATTCATACTAGCAGTGTGAATGCAATATATTGTTTGGGAAGTATCTAGCTTTGCAAAGGGCCTACTGTGCTTTTGGTCTACAGGCTATATAGACCATTCTAGTTTATGATTTTTTTTTCTTGAGCAGACCACAAAAAATAAATAAATGAGATTTCAGAAATTACAGGAGTACCACAGAAGGTTGATAGCACTCAGTGGATAGAGGACAGCCAGTTAATTAAAAATCCCAGATTATATAAGAATATTAAGGCTTTTGTACCTTGATGTGAAAAATATGTTTCCTGCTGTGTCAGAATTACTACACTTCATCTGCCCAGAACATCAGAATAATGCCTATGTTTTTCACAAGTAGTAGAAAAATTTGTAAAGTTGGCATTTCCTTGGTGATACCTTGGCACACAAAAAATCCACCTAAAATAGATGCCAGAGTTGGGAAATCTCCATAGTAATCTTGATTTTTTTTTATCAGTAAACCATCATGAAAGTGTGTTGGTCAAGCTGCTACCAAGCTCCTTTGAAGTCAGTTTGTGTTCACTCCAAAAAGCTTGGGGCAATCAGCATAATTTTGAGGGTCCTTGTCATTAATGATTGGCTGAGCTGAACTTTGAAAGCATAATACTTTAGCATAGTAAGTTGCAGTTAAAGTAAGTCCATTTAAATCAGTGGAATTCATGGAGAAGTTGACTTGATAAATCCCTATTGATTGAATGGGGTAATTCTAGTGTGATTTGATACTACATGCATCAGAATTTGAGCTATTATATTTCTGAGTCGAACTACTCATTCTTTTAGTAGAGCTAAGAACACATTTAGAGATTTAATAGTTTGTGTAGGAAGTTGAGAATGTTTTTGCCATTTTGCCCCATTCTTCCTCCCCCACCCCCTTCTTGCATTTGTAAACTTCTTAGACTCCCTCACAATTTCTTTATATGATAGGGTTAAATGTTGTGTCTGTGGCAATACTTGTTAAATGGCCTATATAAAAATCATATTTTGAATATTCTAAGGCTGTAAAATATTGATGCCTAGATGTTAAAAATTAGATATTTCAACAATTTACAGTTACCTTGATAATATATACCTTCCTCTGTGCTTTATACCACAAAAAATGTAATTACCCTAGAAAATAGAAATAATAAGGATATAAAAATACAGATTTTTTTCTGTATTATTAGTTTTTGCCTGGGGGAGTATATTTAAAAATATATGTGTTAGAAAGCTGAATGAATTGGTTTTATACCACAACTGATGCCTTGTTAGACTACTGCGGCAAAAACATCTTGATGTATACCTTAGCATCTAACACCATGTTGTAAGGCTGGATGAGTGGATGTCATCTTCATCATGAAATGCATTAAACTGAGGAGGAGCTGTTCTGCGAGAAATAACATAAAAGACTATGATCATTTTTGATGCCAAATACTGTTTTAAAAAGTAATATAATGTATCAATGTAATTTCCCTCTTCACTTTCAGATTCATGGTAGGCTGTGGTCGGTGTGATGACTGGTTTCATGGTGATTGTGTGGGCTTAAGCCTTTTTCAAGCACAGCAAATGGGAGAGGAAGACAAGGAATATGTATGTGTGAAATGTTGTGTAAAAGAAGACAAAAACCCAGATTTCGTTGATCATAATATTCTGGATGCACAAGTGAAACTGGAAACAACTAAAGAAGAAAGAAAAATGGATTGTGAGAAGCCAGGAGTGTTGAAGCAAACTTCTGTGTGCCCTCGAATTAAAACAAAGCAGGGAGATGACTCTGTGAAACATAAAGTCAAAATTTTTAAACGGGTGAGCAAGTTATCGTTATACATAAAGAGCTATTTAAAAAAATTTAAATGTTAAGATATACATTAATTTTTATGCCCAAAGTGTTTATCTACATATTTATTTTGCATGAAACAGTTAAATTTCCATATTCTAATTATTTAAAAAATAATCTAATCTTGATATAGAAATCTGGTTATGGTGTGTCAATGAGTACTGAGCACAAGAGGAAAGCATTTGTAGATGAAATCGAGATGACGAAAAAGTTAAAAACACTTCTGACTTTTTTCTTTTAGCCCTCTAATTAGCCTGTTTTTCTGCTACCCCCAGTATGACAAAGAGTTGTCATAATAGATAGCAATGCATAGTTCTGGCTTTTAAAACTTAATTTAAATAGTTTTTACTTGTTTAACAAATACTGGGTTAGAATCAGTGATATGTACCTTCATGAAATAGATTACTGTGATAATATTTTAAAAGATGTTTTATATTAGTTTTGGAAGAGCTATCCTGAAAACATCAATTTATATTTTAAGTTGTAGAACAGGGGTTCTCAACTTTTTAAAGCTGCAGGCTGGACCACGTCCCCTCAGACAGCTGAGTGAGCCAGACTGGTGGTTTCCCCTCACTGTAAATGCTGCCGTAAAATGTGGGCACATTTACTGCTGTTTTAAACGTGTCCACTGCCAGTGACGGCGGTGATGTGGGCCCCATGAAATGGTGCCGTGGGCCGTAGGTTGAGAACCCCTTTGGTAGAATATAGATAGAAAAAAGTTGACTTTTGAGGAACTTTAGCATGTGTAACTTTCTCTAAAAGGTTTTATTTTAACAACGATTATAATTTTATTGTTTATTAATATTTGTTTCAGGAATCTGGTGATGGAAGAGCATTATCAGAATACAAAGAATCTGAAATGAGAAAAGGATTGCAAATTCCTGGTAGGAAAACAGGGCAAACAATCCCAGTCCCTCCGCGATCCTCTGAAGACAAACATGAAAAAATGAATAAAAACAGTCTTAATGTTTCTTGTTCTAGTGAAAGCACAACAAAATCAGGTAGTTAAAACTGAAATAAGCTGTTTTGTTTCTTAAAGCACCTAAACTATATACAGTAATACCCCAGATAACGTTATGACTTGGTTCCACAAGTCATGACGTTATCCGGTTTTTAGCGTTGTCCGATACATGCATCGAACAACGCTAAAAATAAAGCCCTGGCTTCAGGGACAAACTGCTTTAAAGGCAGGCAGGGAAAGAAAGAGACCTCCCTACCTTTAAAGCCACCCCCATGCGACTGCAGTATGGTCGGGGAAAGTGCCATTCCGACACTGCTGCAGGGTTCCCTCTGCTTACCTTCCTTTCCTTCTCTGACTCCCAGCTGATTGCGAAAGGCTTGGTTTTTTTAAACTGCAGGGAAGGGGGGGAAAGAGAAAGGAGTTTCTTTCCATGCTGTTCTTGCTTTCCTTCCTGAATTGAAAAAAATACAGAGATGTGATTGGTTCTCTAGATCAGCTGATCTAGAGAACCAATCACATCTCTGTATTTTTTCAATTCAGGAAGTAAAGCAAGAACAGCGTGGAAAGAAACTCCTTTCTCTCTCCCCCCCTTCCCTGCAGTTTAAAAAAACCAAGCCTTTCGCAATCAGCTGGGAATCGGAGAAGGAAAGGAAAGTAAGCAGAGGGAACCCTGCAGGTGCGTCGGGGGGGGGAGGCAGGCGGGCGCTGGGGAGGGGGTTGGATTGGGTAGATGTTCTACCCAATCCAACCCCCCCCCCCATGCACACGCTTGTACCGGATAACGCTAAAAATCATGTTATCCGATGCAAGATTTTTCCGAAAATCTTGCAACGTTATGCAGTTTTAGCGCTATTCGGTACAAACGTTATCCGGGGTATTACTGTATTTTGAATCCTGAGAATGACATTAAATACCCAGTCTAAAGAATGTTTAAATAGTCTTAAGCTTCATCCATCAAGGTGTGGGAGGTTTGAATTCTTAAGAGTATTGTTTTAGCATAATCATCAAAGTGGTTAGTCATCAAAGAATGCACACAATGAAAGTGACTCTTTGGTTAACTAGGTACAGTACATTTAAAATGTGAAGCATGGATCAGAGACCTATTGCTGAGCAGTCATGGGTAGGGCTTTCCAAGAGCCACAAACTTCTTGTCTCTGTGATAATGACTATGATCCTTGAAGAAAGTCCTTAAAATGTGACAGGGTCTTGAATGCTTTGCAATAAGTACGTTTCATTAAATCCGAGATGAGTGACTTCAGCATGGCCATTTTTCACATTTGTCTATAGCCCTGGGCCTCATTTCCACAAAGGAAGAGCTAAAGGGAGAAGGATGTATAAAACAGGATAATTTGCATTGGAATTTCTATTTTACTTTGGAAGTTCAGCTTGATCCAGTGGGTTCAATCAATCTTTATTTACGGTCCAAGACAGCATAGTAGAGCAAAATGAACATAAGTTAAAAGGAGGGTATTTAATATATGTAATGAGACAGAGGTTAAAATGAGAGTACTGTACTTAAAAAGGAGTTTTTCTGCTCAGAGGTAAGGAGTAGTCAAATTACTATTTAAGATTAATAATGTTACAGCTATTACTAAACCTGTGAAATAGTGCTAGTAGTTTATTTAGCTGAAGGACCTGCCAGGATTATTCTTCTGATCTTACATGCTGCAGCACAGAATTTAGCAGTGTTGTGGGTGAAGGTGGGCCTTTCATCAGATAGCAGCCAGCAGAAGTATGTGCTGTTTGACCAGCCAGAATAACTTGCAGAACAGCAGAGATATGAACTTGCTCTGGATGTCTCTATAAAAAGGGTAGATGCAAAGAACATATTTTATGGTTTTGATTTCTCCAGTGTCACAGGGGCATTGTCTCTCTGACATTGGTGACCTTTGGAACTTTCCCTTGAGAATGGAGGATCTGGCAGCAGGCTAACGTAAATGTTGCCTGATGACTTGGTGTATCAAGTTGGAACAGCTACCAGGCCAGGGCAACAAAGTGTCTCCAAGACTCCAGTGAATTATAGTTACTAGAAAAGTTGGCTTAACTTTTTTAAAAGTTTCTTTGATTATCTTTTCATGTAGGTGTTCAGGATAAACAGGAAGTCAAGAAAAAGAGAACAGAAAAAGGGGGAACAGTTAGTAATGTACCTCCACCTACCACTTCTGCATCGAAGCCTTCTACTGATCAGATAAGACAAAGTGTTAGACAGTCACTTAAAGAAATCCTAGAAAAAAGGTATGTTAGGTGCACTAAATTAATTATTGCCATTTTGATTCCTACTTTTTCCAGAAAATAAAAATAAAATGTGCTGTGGTTTTTTTTCCTCTTCAGACTTGGAGAGTCCACATCGAAGATTCCTGAAGAGAGAGCAGCCAAAGTTGCAACTAAGATTGAAAAAGAACTGTTTTCCTTCTTTCGGGATACTGATTCAAAGTATAAGAATAAATACAGGAGCTTGATATTCAATCTGAAAGACCCAAAGAACAAAGTATGTTAACCGATCATGTGCCCTGAAATCTTTAAGGAGGGGGGGTGGGAGCGACAACATATTTTAACATGTTCATTAATGTTATTAATTTTTGTCTTGAATCCAAACTGGAATGAAATCTATAATATTTCTAATTAATGGCTCCTCTAATGAAAGCTCTTTGTTCCAACTTTGTTTATGACTTCTTAGCTCATGTCACCAACTGTGTTGCCTTCCATCCAAGTTAAACTATTACCCATAATCCTGTTGCTTACATATGCTGTCATAATTGCAGTATAAATTTCAGCTGTTGTTTACATATGCTGTCATAATTGCAGTATAAATTTCAGCTGTCTGTTGCTGCTAATGAAGGAGTTTATTTATTTATTTTTATTTATTACTCACATTTCTACCACCGCCCCCTCTAGGCGGCTCACAGCAAACAAAAATCACAAAAACAACAAAACAGCATTAAAATTGAACTATTACAATTTAAAAAAATAACTTTTAATTTTTTTAAAAAATGCCCTTACCACGTGCCAATTAATTGCATGATTTGGTGTGTGACAAAGAATACAAGTAGTGATTCTTTAACCAGCAGCAGTGGATTAGTATAATTTACACCATTGCCTTTATATTAATATTAACAGAAGGATTCTGGCCACTTTTCCCCAGAATTTGAATTAATTTGTGTGATCATCTTTTTATTTTATTTTAGTATGTGTACTGCTTAAGTAATTTGATGGAAACTTGGCTTTGAGCTGATATTTTTCCTCAGTGATTTCCCCAGTTTTTTAAAAAAGGGAAATGTTGTATATCTGCAGTGGAAAATACTAAATATATTAGAAATCTAGTTTATTATCATCAATCATGAAGTTTATTGCACCAGTCAATCAGCCATGGCAAAGTACAAGCAATAAAAACTAGGATATAACACGTACACAGCAATTAAAATCGACACAATAAAATTGGTATATATTAAGATAGGATGCATAAGAGGTAAAATTGTACATACAAATAGTTTACAATGTACAATTAACATGTATATAGGAACTGCTATATATGTGCAATGGAAAATACTGAATATACAGTATTAGAAATCTAGTTTATTAAGTAAATCAATATTTTGGATCTTGCAGGAGCCATATTTCTTTTTAAAATAGTGAAAAAGAAGAATCAATATGTATCTTAATTTTGTTGTGGGAGTTTCATTTTCCCTCTTGCCAGTGTTGTTTGAAATAGAAAAACTCTCGTGATATATAGAAGTAACCAGAATGGGAAATGTTCACATCGCTACTTCTGATTTTGATTTTGAAAGGCTTAAGGCAGGGGTTGGCAACCTATGGCCCACGGGCCAAATCCAGCCCATGACACCAAACCATCAGGCCCCCACCATTGTTCCAGCCACTGCCAGAAGCAGCCGTGGACATGTTTACGGCGGCTGTGAATGCATTTTCGGCTACCATAAACACTTTTATGACAGCCGCAGATGTGTTTATGGCAGCATTTACGGCAGGGGGGCACCACTCTGGCCCCCTCATCTATCTGAGGGAGCGTGACCTGGGCCCCGACTTAAAAAGGTTGCCGACCACTGGCTTAAGGGATACGCACCAAACCTGCCTAAGAGCAGAAAACCTAGAGATTTTCTTAAAAGTTTTTGGGAGGTTCTGGGGAGAGCAGGGAAGGCATAAAAAGTACTGGCTCCATTTTGCCCTTCTCCCTGTATCTCTTCAGAAAAAGCACCTTTTAAAAAGTTAATATTGGTTAGAACTGTAATACAGTACATGATATTTTTTGTTGTATGGTTAAATTGCACTAAAAACCTTGTAGATTTTTAAACTGTTGAGTATAACTAACTACACATTATTGTTTCAGATATTATTTAAAAGAGTCTTGAAAGGTGAGGTTACTCCAGATCATCTCATAAGAATGAGTCCTGAAGAACTGGCTTCCAAAGAACTAGCTGCATGGCGGAAAAGAGAAAATAGACATGTATGGCCTTCTCTATAAATATTGAACAGCTTTTTTGTTTCTTTTTGATACATTACTTAAATATAAAAAGAAAAGATTCCTATTGCCCTATTCTTTTTAGATTCTGAGATTTTTAGGTGGCAAAGGAATTGGGGCTGTTTCATAAGTTTCCTAACAGATCTGAAATGTTGTGTGTTTGCTTCATAAAGTAATGAATGCATCATCAGAGCTCAGCTTCAGAAACACTGAGGCACTGGATGTTCATTACACTTCTTGTTCTAATGATAGTTTGTTCCATCTTGTGGCAAAGAGCTAAGAAATGTAGATCTTTACCTGTTCATTTACTAGCTGTGCAGAAGAGTGATTTAATTAAGAAATTGGATAGATTATTCAGAATTTTATGTGATGATTTCAAAAGAAACCATCCTAGTTCTGCCTCCAAGATGATACTTGTGGAGGATGATATTTTATCACCTACCTCCTGATTCTACATTATGTGAATTGTAAGGACTTCTTTCTCCAAAGATAAGCCACAGTTTGCAATTAAAACAACAGATATTGCGTTATTTGATTGATTGATTGATTAATCATATGATGAACTTCAGTTGAGTACATTAATGCTGATCTATACAGTGAACATAAATTGACCATTTCAAGTTCCTAACTAGAGTCCATGTTTAGGTTTGAAAACCATTGGGGGACTTCATCCGTGGCAGTATGCAAATCCTCCAGTGTGCCTCTAAAAGCGTGTAAAGGACACTTAAATATAATGTGGTCCATGGTTTGGTCTTCTCCACAGTCACACTGGAGAGAGGACTTCCATCCCCGTGTGAACAGAGTGACTCCACATCTACCATACCCAGTAGACTACCCGCCATGTGGTACATCCCGAGCAACGTGAACTTGTCACAGCTAAATAGTCTACACATCAGAATTAGATGAGAATGAACTGTTGTGTGCGACCTCCTGGTCAAAAGCTACATAGAAGAAGATTGATTGATTGATTAGCTTACAGTGTTTTCATCCTGCTCTACTATCTATTACACCAACAAGTTCACCTTGACTCCATCAGTTGCCTTACTCCTCTCAAGTCATGCTTCCAGAGTACTTTACATATGATCAAATGATTGGCGATAGGCTTGCCAACTAAGAGGAGGTAGCACAAGAAAGAAAGGACTGAAGAAGGAAATGGGGATAGTTGTTCAGCAGGACCAATGGAACTGCCTTGTTACTCCCTTCATTTCCCTCTGCATCAGCCTGCTGGACTGGCTGACATGCAGAGATGTAGAGATGATCAATTTTAAAATGAATATGTGTCAGTGCTTCATCTAAAGCAGGGGGGAAAAAGTTAAAAACCATAGTTAAGTGATTTAAAATGTTAATTTATATGACTACTACTACATAACGGGGTAAGTGCTCTTAATTTATGAGGTTCCTGTAGACCTAAAGGTGGTCTAGTAAATATAAGTGTGATAGATGAGTTGTCTTCTCTGTTCACACAGTTCTTAGAATATGCTCCATGGCCTCTATCATAGGATCTCTGTCTGTAAAAAAACAGACTAGCACAGGAGTTCTCAACCATTTTAAGCCAGGGCCCAGGGCATGCTCCCTCAGACAGCTTTGGGGGCCAGATGGCCATTTCCCCCTTCCTCCACCACATGGCACTTCCTGATCTGGCAGAGGCGGTAGGGGGCCACATGAAATGATGCTGTGGTCTTCATCTGGGCTACAGGTTGAGAATCCCTGGGCTAACACGTATTGGCTCCTTAACACCAGATTGATTCCTCAACCTAACAGTATTGCCAACCACATTGCATCCTTTTAATTTTCCTAACTTCATTTTAATTTTCTCATATAACGTAGCATGGCTAGTAATTTTCTTATTTAATTTTCCAGGGGGGGGGGGGGAAGGGATGCATTTGGCAAAGTCTTGATGTGTACATATATGGGTAGGTCCTATTAGGCAGTTGAGTCATTAGTGTTCCTGATGGAAACCACTTTGAACTGCATCTGTTTTGTTTCACTTCTCCAACCTTTCCTTTTGTCCCAAGAGGTGCCCTGCTACTTTATATAGGGAAAATAATGCCAAGAGCAGTGCTTTTCTACTCTCTTGACACAAACCATGGCTGAAACTTGTAAAATCCCGTTTAGTGACATCCAGTTTGTAGGTGGATGTTTATGGGTAAAAAAATCAAGGTATCTAACTTTATTACAGTTGGCAGTGTATTGGAAAAAAATTAACTCACTCTCTAGAACGATGGTTCTTCTGTTCTTGACAGCTGAGGAATAGTAGAAATAATAACTGGGTTCAGGTACAGTAGTAAACTATGGTTTACCTTTATGCAAATGGATGTTGAGTTCATCTATTCCCTCGTCCTCATGAATAAGCATAAGAAAAGTATAAGATTTTGCTTCAATTTTTAACTATTTTCATGTTTTCATGTGGTCTGAAACTTGATACTTTACTCTATAGTTAGTCTCAACTGTGGGTTAATTATGGGAAGCCTTGGGGTACCCGATATTGTTGGCCTTTAACTATCATCAGTTCTGGCCAGAGTTGACAGTAATCCGTTACAGTGAGATTTGTCATTCATTAACCATGGTGTAACCCGTCAAAGTTTACTGCAAAAAATTGTTCATGCCATATGAAGCTTCCTTGTTTCAATAAACCATAGTAAGATTAAGCCCAGTTTAAGGTTCATACATAATGCTTGATTGAAAATGGAACTGAGAAAGTCAATTTTTCTCTTTTTCACTGTGCTAGAGGAGGACAGAATGGATAATCTCAAACTTGTGTTCATGTCACTGAACTGTAGTTTGGCATTGTGTTATGATCTGACCAATGCCTCTGTGTCTGCAAAACAGTGATAATCTTTGCCATTATTATATATTATTCTTTCTCTATCATGCTAAATACCTAATGTAGAATCTAGTTTTCCTTTCTGGTTGCCACCATACCTTGGCCTGGTTTAAATCTATTCTTTTCCTTGTTTTTTGACAGACAATTGAAATGATTGAAAAAGAGCAAAGAGAAGTTGAAAGGAGACCAATCACAAAGATTACACATAAAGGAGAAATAGAAATTGAGAGTGAGGCTCCAGTCAAAGAGCAAGAAGTAGCTATGGAAGTTCAGGTTAGATTTTGCTTTGTTTTTAATGTGAGATTATTAACATTGTTAATGGGAGGGATTGTGTATATATAAACAAATCTGTTTCTTATTGATTTGAAAATAGAAACGCCCATTGCTTTTTATTAGTAGTTTCAAGCAGAATAACAAAAGCCAAAATACCATTGGGAAAAACCATGTGCACAAAGGCATCTGTGCATTGTCATCCTTCTGTCATGGTGTGTTCTGGATGACTGGACACATAACAGGTAGTGTACTCCCTGTTTCACAGTGTGTGGGTGGATAGGGGAAGAACAGAACACTAGAGGGAGGAAGTGCTTGCGTTCAGGCCAGTGTTTATAGGTTACCCATTGAGTGATCTCCAGGTCAGGCATGCTTTTCTAATGCTAGCAGTGAGTGCCAGTTAATTTCATTAATGAGAGCTAATTTGCTTAGGCTACAGTTATCATCAGAAATGAGAGCCAGTCTACTAAGTGGATACATCTGTTCACACATTCAACGCTTTCCCCCACCCCCCCACCCCAAAAAAGATTCACCCTCTCTTAATTTCCAAATGTCAAAAAGGTACTGTGGCTTCTGTTAATTGAAGCCACCATCCCATCCCAAAGATCTCTTGTCTAAAAGGAGCATGTAATAGAATCAACCCCTCCACTGCGCAAGAAGAAATCGCTGGCTGCTGGTTGCTGGTAAACCTATAGAAAACTCTGTGGAGATAGATGTGTTGTTAGCAGTATTAGGCTCTAAAGTGAGACATTCCAGAATCAGATCAGAGTCAGCCCCAGATCTGCTGAAACCAAAGCCCTTATATTTCCCTGAGAGGAAATAAGGTTGTTCATTTTATTAGTATTAAGCTGGGATAAATATTTTGCTCCCTTTTGGCACAAAGCAGAGCTGAAAATGTCCAAATGATAATAGACAACCCATGACTAGTTATTATTATTATTATTCTGCCTGTGTGGGTTACTTGGTATCATGTTAGCAATATTACTCAGGGGTTTGGGGGAGGGGTTTGTCTTTTTGTGGAATACAAAACAGTACAGTACAGTAATATCTTGGATAACGTTTACCTCGGATAATTCTAAAATCGCATAATGTTAAGTAATCTGGAGTGGAGAATTGGATCGAATAACGTTAAGGTCCTATGGGATGGATTGAATAACAACCACTAAAGCCTGTGCGGTTACAATGTATCTCTATGGAGCTTTAATGTTATCCGATCCATCCCGTAGGATTTTAACATGGATCGGATAGCACTAAAAATCGGATAACACCAAGACTTGTGGAACCAAGTCTTAGCGTTATCTGAGGTATTACTGTACTTGTATAACAGATGATCCATTGGCTTATGTACAGGAACCTCCTCCACTCAAGACAGGGGAAAAAACAGAGGTGATTGAAAAGGAGAAAGAAGTCGATGCGTCTGCCACACCTGATACCACCGGTCAACACAAAAACCATTTGTTTGATCTTAACTGTAAAATTTGCACAGGTAATACTAACTGCTATGCCTAAAAAATATATCAGTGTTTGTTATTGATTTGCTTTGCTCTTTGTACATATCATAGCATTATATGTAACCTATATCATGATAGAAATAACATCTATTTCAACTTATTTGAGGAGGGACAGGATAAACTGTAAAATAGGTCCTCTCTCCTCTCCCTTTTGTTATATCCTTGCAATTCTTTGGGATAAGCTGCTTTGAGAAAGAATGACTAGTACATTTAGTGATTTGTTTTTATGGCTCAGAGGAATCTGTACTTTTCTCTCTCTGCTCCCCTAATCAGACACCTGAACCAATATATTATCACTCTGTTTGACATGCTTTTTACAGCATGATGTCAGAGACCAAACGTGCAACTCCCCTTGGTCCCAAGCTCATTCTGTAAGTCTCGAAAGTGCAGCTGGAAGTTGGCAACAAGATTTCCCTTCTATGTTTTAGAGAAACAGTTTAAAGTCATGGTAATGTTAGCCTCTTTGGGGCATTCTGATCTGAGATACACAGACACTTGAAGTTGAGTGTGCTCTAGCCCAGTGTTCCCCATACTCTGGTTTTTGGACATCAATTCCCAGAAGCCTCAGTCAATTCCCCAAAGCACTGATCAGCCGGTGTACTGACTTAGGCTTCTGGGAATTGAAGTCCACCAGTGTTCCATGGAACATAGTTTGGGGAATGCTGCTTAGCCCCCCACCCCCACCCCAGTCCATCATTGCTTGACCTACATGATGAACATGAAATAGAGTGTAAGGATTGATGTTTCTCATGTGAATCAGAAACCTTATTCTCCAAGGTTCACATGGAGAGACTTCATGGTTACCTGGTGGCCTCAGCTTCAGACCTCTTGCTTGATGCATATTTACTTCTGTAGGGTATAAATGCTAAATAAATGCTAAATAGGACAAGTGAGTGCCTTCAGAGCACAAAACAGTCAGAGGTAAGATCTGGCTACTTTGCCAGTTTCACAAAATTGAAAGAGTGAGGACAGTAAGTGTCATAACTAATGGCTTGGTATCAGGGCCCTCCAGAACTATGGATATTTTTGCCAGCCGCTGGTCCTCCTTTCTCTGGTTTTATTAGATTGTCTTAGGTTAGCTTAGTATTACTAGAACTGTGGAGATCTGCTGTCTGATCTTCTGATTCCATTTTAAAGTAAGTGCATCTGCCAAGGTAGGACAAAGCATGGCTAAGCCAAGCAGTATGCATAAATCAAGGGTGCCCAAACTATGGCCCATGGACCCAATTAGGCTTGTGCATATCATTAATGCGGCCCTGCGGTGAGTACCCGGGCTCACTGCGGACCGCCCGTCCACCTGCCCCCACCACCTGACATCAACAGGGGCGGTGGCAATGATCGTGCTTTGTCCCAGCTACTCCGAGCGGCCTCTGGCTCGGTCCCATCCCCTCTGCAGCATTTGCCAAAACCGTTTGCCGCATCAGGGAAATTTTTGGAGGCTCCTCTGTTTCAAAATCCGCAGCACTAGGAGAGCCCCCTGGCGCGCCCTGGATGACGTTACCGCAGCTGCCAGGTTTACCCTTCCAGCGCTCTGGATTTTGAAACACAGGAGGCTCTGAAAATTTCCCCAACGCGGTGATCGGCTTCAGCAGAAGCTGCAGAGTGGATGGGACCGAGGCAGAGGCTGCTCGGAGCAGCCGGGACAAAGTGCGATCACTGCCATTGATGTCAAAACTGTCAGCAGCGGGAGCAGCCTGCCTCCAGTCCCTGCAGCTGTGTGTCGGGGGTGGGACTGGCCCGTGGAAAAAAAGTTTGGCACCACTGGCATAAATGATGGTTCAAAATGGATTTCTTTCAACAAATCATCATTTGTCCTGAGTAGGATGGTGCCACAAGCTTTATTTAGTTTCAGTTTTTAGGGATGAGCAAACCTGTGGCTTTCTGTCTTTGAAATGATATGCCATAGTTCAATACTGCATCCAACAGGTCTTCTTGCCTCTCTGGGAAATCCCTCTTTATTATACTTAATAATGATTTTTAAAAAGAGTCATTTACTTCAAATCATAGAAGTGCACAGTGCTCCTATTTTTGCTCACAAGATTTTTAAACGCTATAGCTCGTTGCTTGGTATTATGAAGAGAGCTTTTTGTTGGTTTTGCTTTAATGAAGCTTTCTAATTTGCCTTTTTAAGGTCGAATGGCACCTCCTAGTGATGATCTTTCTGGGAAAAATGTGAAAGTGTCGGTTGGGGTTGCCCGGAAACCCTCAGATAATGAAGCTGAAAGCATAGCAGATGCCCTTTCGTCAACAACAAATATATTGGCTTCAGAAATATTAGATGAAGAGAATGAGTTGCCAAGCACTGCACTTACCTCTGCTTCAAGTTCTAGGTAATATTTTGTGATTGCTTCTAGGTAGGAATCACTCATGTTCCCTAGATACTGTTTTGGGTTAGTTGCATGAATAAATTGAAATTACTTATGTGATTACAGTAACATCCTGAGTTACAATGAAGGTACATTCAAACAGCTTCCGTCGTAACCTGAAATGGTCGTAACCTGAGGCACAATTTCCCATAGGGGATGCATTGAAAAATTAAAAAAATTGCCAACCCAACCAAAAATAATACAGTGGTACCTCGCTTAAAGAGCATAATGTGTTCCATCGGATTGCTCTTTAAGCAAGTTTGCGCTTTAAGTGAAACACCATTGTAAGTGACCAATTGTGACTTCTGGCAGGGGGATTGCGAACCCCAATTTAGTTGATAAGCGAGTTTTTGGTTGGTTTTAGTTGTTAAACGAGGTGACGATTCAGAGAAAATTCTGCTCTTTAAGCAAGTTAGTCTCTAAGTGAGGAGCTCTTTATGTGAGATTTTACTACAGTAATATACAGCTGACTCAAACAGGGAACATCTGTCTGACTGGGAAGCCTGGCCCCTTCTTTGGATGGGGTAGCTCTTCCTTTGAGGAGCAAGGTTATGTGCCTTCAAATTGATCCTAATATGGCTTTAAAGGAGTAGTTTTACCAGTTCCTTTGCCCCAATGAATTTCTGTGGCTGAGCCAGGATTTGAACCCAGGCCTCTTGCATCCTAATTCATCACTCTAACCACTACACTAAACTAGGTGTTTCCATGGTAATAATATAGACTACTTCTTTAGTGATGTTTAGAGAAACATTTACTGTATTAGAATCTATATTTCATCTGAATTTATATTTGTCCTCACATCTACAAAACAGTTGCAATTTTTGTTTCGGAGAAGAGAGCATATAAATGCAACTTCAAAATTCATGTTCCTAGTCATTTGCTGCAGTGGATATTTAGCATTTGAAACAACATCTGTGATATATAAAATAATAACAGAGGTCACTGTTAATATTTCTGCAGTTATGATCATCTGAATCAAACCCACTCTACTTGCCATTATCCATGATGACTTATTTTACACTTTATTACCGGTAGTCATGTTTATATTTCTGCCAATCTTGTGTTCTCCATAGATTATAAATAAAACAGAATGCCTGTAAATGTAGAAATGCCCTTCTCAGAGCAACTGAATTTTTTGTTTTTATCATGATGGGACTACAGCTCTTTGACAAAGTGAATGGTGGAAATTGAACCCTTGTGAACCCCATCTCTGAAATGGAGTCACTGAACTTACGTTTCTTAAACAACTCTCTATGGGTGATAACTTCTAAATTGAAAAGAGTTTTAAAAGCTGTCACGATCCAGCCGGCCCCCTCACTTCTGGAAAAACCCCTGGAAAACAAAATCAAAACAACCGAGGCGGGCTGGACGGCTAATTAGAACAGAGATAGAACTCTCAGCTGCTTATCAGCTCTTAAGGGGTTTTAATTGGGTAGCGTGTTCAAAGATTTGTGTGTGTGAAAGGCAGCTCTTACCCTTTTCAGTCCAATGAAGACACGTTGTTCAGAAAAATGATGAAGATTTATTGATCAGGTTCATAAAGCATAAAAGTCAGTAGCATAGGTCAGTCCAATAAAGTCCACAGGTAAATCTAGGTAACCATTTTTAAGGAGCAAAAATGCATAGCTCCTAGGCTAAAGATTGCTAGCCCATAGAGAACCAGAAACAAAAGCTCTCTAATCAAAAACAGGTCTTAATCCATGAAGAATCAGAGACGAACTCCCTCTTCTCTCCAAAATGGAGAATTTGCAGTCAGGTGGGACAGCTTGGACAGCTTAGCCAATCAAGTAACAGTGAAAACTTTCTCAAAACAACAGTACATTGTTTATACACGTGCACACAGGATGCACTGGGGCTAGCCATAACATGGCTCTTAGCTAGCTTACAAAAGATAAGAAATACTGAAAACATGGTTGAAAAACATGCTGTTACACAGCCTTGAGGCTCAGAGAGAGAAAAATGGATTTTTCTGAGGCCTATTTGAAAATTGGCAATTTCAAGCCTTAGGAAATAGGTTCATTTCCTGACAAAAGCATTTTGGGATGGATCATGAGAGGTCTGGTGTCTGAAAGGTAGAAAGTCTGACTGGATACACCAGACACAAATTTCTTCTGCTTCAAAGGTTGCAGATATTTCAGTCTTTTCTTTATTTGCTAAACTGAATCTTAGATTACTTACAAGTGACAAACTGGAATAATTCTTTGTTGTTGTTTTTGATATTAAACTGAAATTGAAGCTTACTTTGAAGCAGAATAGATAAAAGAATAATTAAGTAAAATGGGGCTTTTTGGATACTGGATACATTTTCAAGGAATGTGAAGAAATACAAACTGCAGCTTTTGTGTGTGTCCAATTTATGTCCCAACCCGTGTACAAAAGAAGTCCAAATAAATGGCCAAGATAATGCTGTTCTAATGTAGTAGAATCGTACAATGATGTGATAAAAAGAAAGGAAGACTTCACATCTTCTATCTGAAGCATACGCTCGAACCCTTGGGATCTCGAAATGTAGAAAATTCCTTCATGGATATGTTTGTTTATTGTTTATGTATGTTTTTGTACATTTCCTCCTTTCCGACTTACTCTCAGCTTTTGCAATCAAACATAGAGCAAAGCGTGGCATGAGGATCCCAAAGCATTTTCCCTTTTTACTATCCAAATAGCTAGTCACTCTCTCTAGGGCAGTGATGGCGAACCTTGGCACTGAAGTGTTTTTGGACTTCAATTCCCAGAAGTCCAAGTCAGCACTCCAGCTGATCAGGGCTTCCTGGAATTGAAGTTCAAGAACAACTAGAGTGCCAAGGTTCACCACCATTGCTTTTGGGGAGTTGATTGAATATTTTGTACTATTTCTTCTGAATTGTTGTTTAGCATTTTCAAAAGTAGTCAGACGCTTCTGTTATTGAAACAAAAAGGCCCTTCCTTTAACCTAAAACAGGTTCCATGGGGTGAAATGATGCAAAATGACCAGTCACACACACACACCAATTGTGAGTATAGGAGCAAAGCAAAATTGGGGTATGGTGGGGGATGCAGGAAATTGGGTCCTCTAGACTCATGCACCCCGTCAGAGTCTTCTGGTGATTGGATGGAGTATTTTAGCTGGCCCGTTAACTGCTAATGAAAGTGTCATGTGCAAACATGTTCCTGAATCACTTGGCAGAGTTTCAGAGTGATGGAGATACCTGCCTTTTCCTCACTGTCTTAGATTTTGCTGTCCTTAAAGAACAGAGCGCCGTCTTTTTCATTGACTTTATGACTGTCAAAGTTTTGGTGGCACCATTTCAGCCCATTATTATATGGTTAGTAATGTATTTTGTGTTCTCCTAATATATGGTTGAATAAGGTTTATCAACATTTATCTGCCTTTCACTCTGCCAATTGTGCATCATGTAGATTTCTGTGCTTTTGACACAAGTAATAAAGCTGCCCTTTGAACTGACTTTATCTTGGAAAGTTTTGTGTTGGCACAATATATGTGAGTTGAACATATTCTATGTATGGCACATCATTTTTTTAATATATTTTAGGATAAAGGGATCCTAAGACACTTCCTTCCTCCCAGAAATGCTCTTTTTCCTTTTCTTCCTTTCATCAATGCAAAAATAAAGCAGTTAAAGATTGCTACTAATCTTGCTCATATTTATTTTAATATTATGTTGCCTGAACCCGCTCTTGTTTCTTCTATTTCCTCTACTCCTCACTTCATAGAAGCAGGAGTTTGTAATCATATTTTTATACTCTCATTCTTCAGATCAGAAACACCTGGCACTATTGAAAGTGAAACCCTATTTCTGGCACGTCTGAACTTCATTTGGAAAGGCTTCATCAACATGCCATCTGTTGCAAAGTTTGTTATCAAGGCTTACCCAGTTTCTGGCTCATTTGAAACTTTAACAGAGGTAATAGGCTCACAATGGCAGTATTAGTCTCAGTCTGAATTTTCTTTCCATCAAGAACAATGATATTTTGGATGTAGTAATATAAAACTAGCAAGAGGCATCCATTCTCCTTTTAGGAAGATTTGGGTTATAACTGTCCATTTAATAAAATCTTTCCAAACTAGGTGTTCATTCTACCTGGAGGGATGACCTGAAATCTTTCATGTGTATATGTATCCGGGATTTAAATCCTGATTTCAGTCTTGACACTGCTTACATTTTTTGCAGACATCTCTGACCATTTGCTCATTAGTATCATTTAGTAAAATATTATGATTTATGAGTAGTAAAAATGTATGTGTCTGGTGGCTCAGTGGTTAAACTATTGTACTGCAGACAGAACATTGTGAGTTTGACCCTATAGAGCAGTGATGGCATACCTTGGCACTCCAGCTGCTTGTGAACTTCAATTCTCAGAAGCCCTTATCAGCAGGAGTGCTGATCAGGGCTTCTGGGAATTGAAGTCCAAGAACACCTGGGTGTCAGTGTTGGCCATCAGTGCTATAGGGCAAGGGTGGCCAACTTTGGTGCTCCAGGACTTCTTGGACTTCCAATTACCAGAAGCAAAAGTCAGAACACCAGCTGATTAGGACTTCTGCAATGTGTCTTTTATTGTGAGTCACATCCATTATACTGATTACTCTAGTTTAATTGTAAAAGCCAACAGCAGTGTCTGTGTTTAACTATTTCCAGGTATTAATTTATCTTGCTCATGTTCAGATTAAATATTACTTTATAATAGAGATAAACATAGTATTTTTTCCCTTGTAGAATTTTCCAGATAGTATCCAAGTAGGTGGCAGAATATCACCTCAAACTGTTTGGGAGTATGTTGACAAAATCAAAGTTTCGGGGACAAAGGTAAAAGACAAAGGTGTTCTTGTTTTCCAAGTGTAATATGACTAAATAGATATTTCCTGCACTTACACATAAATGTTTCTTGATTGTTAAAAGTGCAGGATTTCATACTGCTGTTCTTATGGTTTGACATAAATTTGCAAAACTGTTTTGGGTGCTATAAAAAATACAGAATCAACTAAGTCTTTTCTGCATGACAAAGATGAGAGTTGTTCTTTCTATTGGGATAAATTAGTGGGTAGATATTATATGATGCATGACAGGGTGAGCTCCTGTCTCTGGCCCAGCTCCTACCAACCTAGCAGTCTGAAAGCAAGACATTGCAAGTAGATAAATAGGGACCATTTTGGTGGGAAGGTAAACAGCATTCCATGGACTCCGGTGTTGAGGCACATGCCTGCCACATGACCATGGAAACTTCTGCAGATGCAGACAGTGCTGGCTCTTTGGCTATAAACAGAAATGAGCACTGAACTCTAGAGTCGGATACAACTGGCTTTCGAGCAAGGGTTATCTTTACCTTTATTGTATGATACTTCATGTAAATGGTAAGACTGAAATGATAAGAGGATCTACAGCAAAAGCCAAAATATTACAGCTCACATATTTTTGGGAAGTAGTTATATAGTAAAGTGGGGGCGGGAATTAAAGCTATGAAACAATGAAGAGGCAACTTTTGAAAAAACATTTTTTAATACTGGGATGTTGCAGTTTAAATTATGCTTTGCTTCAAAACAAAACACAAGACTTTCCATTAGCATTATTTCTCCTATTTAGAACACATGATTTTGGCTTAATTTTATATAATATCTATATGCAAGTCTAATGTTTCTACAATGAAAGCTGCAGGCCTCCAGGTTATCATGTGGGCAACTGATTCAAATGGCTGAGCAACCTTCTATGACTGTTATTTGAGATGGCTTCATTTCTATGAAAACTTTGTTGAACTGACCCCTTAACCTAGCCTTAACAGCACTGTCTAAAGTGTTGGAGCTGTCTCTAATACTTGAGGCCAGTCTGTGATAACTAAGACTGTCTTCTTCAGAAACATTCTAGCAGTCAAAGTCGGCATCCTGTAAAACTTTTCTCTAAATAGGAAGCAGCTATTTCCAGTGCAGGAAAGTTATAGGCTATCTGAGTGTTGTTATTTTAATTCCAGGTGCACACCCTGAGACTATATCTCTGGGTTTAAAAGGACCAAGAACAACCTGTAGCACAGGGATTCTCAACCTGCGGCCCACAGTGCCATTTCATGTGCCCCACCACCACCTCCACCACACCAGGAAGTGTCATGTGGTGGAGGAAGGGCAAAATGACCGTTGGGCCTTGAAGCTATGTGAGGGAGTGTGACCCGGCCCCCAGCTTTAAAAAGTTGAGAACTGTTCTAGCATATGTCTTAAGGAAGTAAAGATGTTGGTTGCTTGCATTTTTCTTTCTCTTCCTATGGTGACAAATTTTGGCTTTAAGGAAATATTTTCAAATGGTAAATGAATGTTCTCTCTTTTCTCAATAGGAAATCTGTGTGGTTCGTTTTACTCCCGTGACGGAAGAGGATCAGATTTCATATACCCTGCTGTTTGCCTACTTCAGCAGCAGGAAGCGTTATGGTGTGGTAGCTAATAACATGAAGCAAATCAAGGATTTATATATTATCCCTTTAGGTGCCTCTGATAAAATTCCACATCAGTTGATGCCTTTTGATGGTCCAGGTAGGTAATATGAAAACTTGTTGGGGACCCAGAAGATGTTTATGAGAGAGAACTTTTAAAAAATGTTTTTAACTGTCGATGTGCATTTTTAAAATCTAGATATCAAATAGTGTGATGCTTTTTGGAGCGTATTATTTATTTATTTATTTTATTAAATTTATACTCCGCCCTTATCCAAAGACTCAGGGCAGCTTACAATTTAAAACAATTAAAAACACATTACTTGTGATAAAAATTAAAATTAAAAGTTAAAATATTAAAAATTTAAAAAGTAAAAAAAATAACAACAGGGAGAGAGGTGGGGTATTCAAAGGAGCCAGCCGGCCGAGCTGACCATCTGGCCCGCACCCCATACATGCCCCGCCAGCCAGGTCTTCACCCCCTTCCAGAAGGGCAACAACTCTGTCTGGAGACGCAACTCACTTGGCAGGAGGTTCCATAGGGCCAGAGCAGACACAGAGAAGGCTCTCCTTCTCGTGCTAGAGAAATGAGCCTCTCTAGCTGATGGTATGACCAGAGATCCTCTCCGGTCCGCTCTGTTGGGACGGACAGATGTTCTTGGGGTGACACGGTCTCTTAAGTATCCTGGCCCACTACCATGTAGGGATTTAAAGGTAATGACCAGCACCTTGAATTGCACCCAGAGACACACTGGCAACCTGTCCAGCTACCAAAGCAGTGGTGAGGTGTGAGCATAATGTCCAGACCCCATCACAACCCGGGCAGCTGCATTCTGTACCAGCTGCAGCCTTCGAATGGTCACCAAGGGCAGCCCCATGTAGAGCACATTACAATAATCAAGTCTGGAGGTGACCAAAGCGTGTGTGACCATGAGCAAGGAGTCCTGATCTATTATTTGAAACATCTGACTCGGTGAACCATCCTTAGTAGAGTCCGTTGCCTTGCAGACACATACAGACACAGGACATGCATTTCTGCTTCCCTTTAGCTAGTGAGTCAAATTAACACTTCTTTTAACAAATATTAATTACTTTGTGGAATAACAATCATATTTGGTAAGTTAACGATTTTGGGAGACGCATAAGGGACAATTTAAATTAGTGCCTCTCCTGGTACATAGTGATATCTGTAAACCACTTAAGGTTCCTAAGGTGGCAGAGACATGGGTTGCTCTCTTTTCACCTGAGATAATACAGTGGTAATTCTAATTATTGTTGCTATGTTTTTTAAACAAATAGGAATTGAGGTGCACCGACCCAACTTGTTGCTGGGGTTGATCATTCGCCAGAAGCTAAAAAGACAGATGAGTGCCATTGCTGGTCCTGTTGAAGAAGGTCATGAAAGCGTAGCACCAGAAAAGAAAAGTAAACCAAGCAAATCTGAGATTGTTCATCCAGATGTAATAGAAAAGGAGGAGGAGGAGGAGGAAGAAGAAGAAAATGACTTCTTTAATTCTTTCACAGCAGTGCTGCACAAACAAAGGATCAAGTCACAACAGATTAGTGCTGAAGAGGTAACAGCAAGTGACTCTGTTACTGAGAGCATCAAACTTGAACCAACAAAGCCTCTGCGGTTTCTTCCTGGAGTTTTAGTTGGATGGGAGAATCAGGCATCTGCTCTTGAGCT
Organism: Furcifer pardalis; assembly: GCA_030440675.1. Lineage (NCBI taxonomy): Eukaryota > Metazoa > Chordata > Lepidosauria > Squamata > Chamaeleonidae > Furcifer > Furcifer pardalis. The sequence goes on along the minus strand of CP126890.1, from coordinate 55,587,054 downwards.
TGCAAGTAAACCATTGCCAGTTGATGACATCCTTCAGAGCCTTTTTGATACCACAGGGCAGATGGCAGAACATCCTCAGCCGGCAGGAGACCAGATTGCTAGTGAGGATCTGCTTTTGCCAGATAACCATGAAAATGTGCAGAAACAAAAAATAAACATTCCTGGAGTAACTTCTGAAACTGAAGAAATAAAGGATAACAAGGACAATACTAAAAAATCCCGTGGCAATATAGTGACTGATATGTCAGTAGGAGATACTTCGTGCTCTTCAGGAAACCTCACAAGCCTAAGTCTTAAGGGGAAACCACCAGATGTTTCTACAGAAGCGTTTTTAGCAAAGCTGTCTCTTGTGTCACAAAACAACGAAACCAAAGAGACTACAGAAAACAGTCCAAAGCTGAGTGACACAGATGATGTTTCTCAGGAAGGTAAAAGGACCATAAATTGTCCTCTCCCATCAAGCATGGGGAAAGGAGTTGGGAGCAATGATGCTGGTGTGGCACCTGCTGATCCTCTGACAATTAATAGTGCAAACTCTCCACTGTTCATTAATATTAAAAGGGATCCAAGGCAAGCTGCTGTTCGAGGACAGCAGAGCGGTGCTCTGGAAAACGAAGGCGATAGTAATAAAAATGAAGACATAAAAAATATTCGACAGCTGGACATTTCAGAAGCAGAACAGACTAAAACAGATTGTAACCAGCCTTCAGGAAATGACCTAGACCCAGATCAAAGTGATGGTCAGGTATGCCAGACGACACTGGATTTGGCGGTTTTGAAAGCAGATAGTGCATGTTCGTTGCAGCTAGAAGAAGCAAATCAGTTGCATGAAGAAGCACCGATGCAAAGCAATGAGGCAGTACACCCTGCTAGAAGAGGATTATTGCCTTCAGTGGCTTCATCGCAGTTTGAAACGGAAAATCCCTGTCATTCTGAATTTGGTATCAAAATACCTAGTCCTGTTTCAAGTGGAAACTTCACACCAATCAGGACTCCACAGCCCAATTTCCAGCACACAAAAACTAGCCCGCCTGGTTTTCCATTTCAAAGAGCTATTGCCCCTAACTTTCTTCCACAAAATAATCCCATATTTGGGTTCCCATCTCATCTTCCACCTCCCCTCCTTCCTCCTCCAGGCTTTGGTTTTGCTCAAAACCCTTTGATGCCTTGGCCCCCTGTTCTTCATCTGTCAGGTCAGCCACCACATTTTGCTGCACCAGTTACACCAGCACCACCCCTTGTTCACAAACCATTGAGATTCACAGGGCCAGAGCACTTTTATCAAAGTAGAGATAGTAGGAGACCAGAAAGGCGTCACAGTGACCCTTGGGGTCGGCCGGCCCCACACACGGAGAGGGCATTCAATAGGAGAAAAAGTGATCAGCACAGGCAAAGGTTTTACAATGAATCTCAGCAGTCCAAAAGGGGCAGATATGACTGGGAGCTGGATTCTGAAAGAAATAGACACAGAGACAGAAACCAGGATAAAGAGAGGGAGAGAAAAGGCAGGGAGGAAGGGTATCGTGACAAAGAGAGGTCGCGGCTCTCACATGGTGATAAGGACTCTGAAGGCAAATCTTTGAGAGAGGGTAAGAATCCTGAAAAAAAAGATGCTCCTAAAAGTGAAGACCGTGGTCATGAGAAGGAGAAAGAACGAGAAAAAAGTAGGGAGAGACCGAGAGACCGGGATAGTGAAAAGAATCGAGATAAACACCACAAAGAGAGGGAACATAGTGACCGAGGGAAAAGCAAAAGGTAAAAGGGGGATGAGGGAGGAAATGAAAAGACATAGTCATCTTCTCACATTTTAGATGAATAGGAAATAATCCATTTTATATCTGTCCTAAAACTGTAAAAATATATGCTTGGGTATAATTGTGCCATCAATGCTTTTTAAAATATATATAAATATATAGATTCAACGTTTAGTGTTTTGTAAGAACAAGCCTGGTTTGATACCAGTCCACGTACGATTTACTCCTGTTATTTTTACATTCTGTTGACCTTCAAATAGGTGAATAATTCAAAACTTTACATCTATAGTCAAGATTTTAGGAGTTTTCATTTACCACACTCTAAAAGGTTCTTTGTCAAATTTGGCTTTATTTGAGACATAGGCAACCTCTGACGATTTGTGCTGTCAGAAGATGCTCCTGTAACTGTAAAAGTGGATTTTGTACCATTTACTCTTCTACTGGCATTATTTTTTTCCCTAATGGACTGTGGCACAGCCTCAGAATCCTCGTACAAATGCAATGTATGGCATAAGCTGAATAGCACTAAAGACTTTTGGAAAAGCACCATGCAGAAAGAGTGATATTCATCCCTGGATAATTCCTGTGCATCTGAAAGAAGTAGAAATTAGAAGGCTGCTTGATCCAAACCTTACTGCTTATGGGTACACTTATTCTAATAGGTTTTTACAACACCTTTAGCCTTTATGCTATGATTTGTATTAATTTCCAGACCATTTCTCATGCTTTGAAAACTTGAATACCTAAGCTTGTACATGACATTGTGTTTTATTATCCTTTATATTGTAAAATGTAAATATTTTAAGGGATATTTTGATTCTACAAAAGATAAAGCCTTCTCACAGCCATTGTTTGTTTGATTTGTTGTGAAGCAATAGACTAAAAAATATAACAGAAAGATGTATAAATGTGGCTTGGCTTTACAATTTATGACTGGTAATTTTTAATGACCCTACAGTTTTAAATAAATAGATCAGTAAACCTTTTGTGATTTTCTGTGGAAAATGATAGTTTATCGTTGATTTTGTTGGATACCATTGCACTATTCTGTTTAACATCCTGCTTTGAAGTATTTAGCAAATGGAAGAGCATTGTGCATAAAGAACTTTCTGGAATAAATTGCCTTACATATGAACATAGATTTTTTTTTGCACTTTGATATCAGGAGAAACTTCCATCCAGTAATATGTGATTAAAATAAATTGCTAGGCTATTTTAAAAATCATACTTAATTATAACAGCTCATTTTCAAACCTTGCATATGGCTTCATTAGTCAAATTAAAAGTGCTATACCTTACATTGCTTCTTGGTAGCTTTTATTTTAATATGTGAATTCAGAGAGTTGGATTTTAGAAAATGTATTTTTTTAGCTCTCTAGAAGCAAAAGAAATGCCTAAAGTAGAACTGTTGTACTTTGGGCACATTGTGGAAAAACAAGTCGCACTGGCAAAAGTTTAAGGCAACAAGATTAGAAAACCCAAAAGTAGGTGGATTGACTCAAAGGTTGCTATGTCCTTGAGTTTGCAAGATCTGAGCATACTTTTAGGAATTTATGGAGCTCATGAATTCATAGGTTGCTATAAGTTGGAAGCTGTTTGACAGGACGTAACATACAGTAAAACCCTGACTTACATATGCCCTGAGTTACATAAAATTCGACTTACATAATGATTTTATGCTAAAACCATGTCCTGATTTACATAAATGTCCTGATTTACATAAATTTACATAACACAATTTCCTATGGGTTTACTTTGAGTTACATAAAAATATATTTTTCCTATGGGTTTGCTCCAAGTTATGTAAAAATTCATTTCCCTGTGGGTTTGCTTCAATTTACATAAAAAATTCATTTTCCCTATGGGTTTGCTTTGAGTTACATAAAAAAACCGATTTAAGCAAAAATCTACAGAACAGACTTTTTACATAAGTAGGGGTTTTACTGTATTTTTGTTACACTGGATATTGATTCCAAATAGAAGTCTGGGATAACTTTAATTCTGAGGTACATTCATGTTTGTGCTAGGTGGGGAATGACACTTGAAATTTCTATTTGGCTCTCAGTTTTATTCCTTTTGTTACATATTCACACTTGCTAACACTCTGTTATTCAACAAAGAGTCTCAGCTAGTTGTCATTTGGTTGTCCTGCTGCCCCCCGCCCCCTGAATGCAGAAAACCAACTCCACATCAGATATGTCTACTAGAGTAGTACAAGTATTAACAGAGTGGTATGAGCAGAGGTTATTGGGGTAGCTTTGATATACAAGTAAACTGATTGTAAATTCTTCAAAGAACAGGGATTCCAGGCATTATAAAAAGTGGGTGCCAAGCTTTTTAGACCAATCTGAATGGGAATCAAGTCCACATACTGTGTTGCCCTGAATCTGTGGTCTATTGTTCCAAATATTGAGGTGCGTCTCACTTGTACTAATCCAAATGGAAAAATGGTTAAAGAGTCAAAAAATTTCACCTACAAAACTTTTCCTCCTCTTACACCAAAGCCATGTTTATTTCAAATCTTTGATTCTTTGTATGAATCTTCTCCTCCCGTCCCCTCAAATACAAGCTGGAAACTAAAGTGGTGATGGTCTTGTATTAATGATAGCTCTGTGAAAAAGATCACTCTTTTTTAATGAGTCTGTGCTGCATGTTACTTAGGGAAATATATACAGACTGGAATGTCAGAAATGTATACAGAAAGAACCAAATGTTTCTTACAAGTTAATGATAATTTATCACTCATAATCTCAATCCGTTTCCCTTCAATTTCACTCTATAAGTAGTGAAACCACCTTCTCATACATACACATGGTCATATTGAAAATTGAGTTGGAAGAAAGGTGGCATTCATTCATTTTGATGCACAGTGAGTTATCCTCAAGCAGTATGGAAGAAAAGTCTTTTATTGTGAAGCTATGATTAACTGTTGTGAAATAAGACCATTGAATAAATGTGCAAAGTCTCTCATATATTTTGAAATATGTTTTAATAAAGTGTCCCTCAAAGCTAGAGACCCTGCAAATTGAGTTTCAGGGATATGCATAAGGTGATGCCTTTTACATATTTTGGATTTTTGCTCCCAAGAGTTCCAGATCATTAACCATGCTGCTAAATATAGTTCATCGCCCTCTAGAAGACTCCAAGTTGCCTATTGTGATCTGTAACAGCCACTTATTAAAAAAAGAAAACCAATTCTTTAAGCTGGACTGATTTTTCATATTCTTGATACACTTAATAGACTTGCTGAGACTCCAATAATAGAGAAGCTGTTATTATTGGTTATTTCCAAGAGATAGAATTAGATCCAGCCAGCAAAATACCTTATACCTAAATAGTTCAATCTGTTGAAAGTGGGTCAAAACAGAACTTTCAATGCAATAGATCAAAACCAAGCCAATCGCATAAGGCTTCAAAGCTTCAGTTGAGTTTGTCCTGACTAAACTCATCAATGTGGCTTGAGAAATGGAAGTCTCATTAATTCGTTGGATTTACTCTAGCAGATAAAAGTGTTCCCCTCAGCCCCTACTGAAGAAATCTAGGATCCAGAACAGTGTTTCCCAATGTGGTTCCCATGCCCCACAGAGGACTTTGGTTCCCAGAAGCCTAAGTCAGTACATTGGTTGATCAGTGCCTTGAGGAATTGACTTAGGCTTCTAGGAACTGAAATCCAAAAACCAAAGGCTGGGAAACGCTGGTCTAGAAAGTCATTAATATCTTAAACTCAGACCATGAAAATATTGACAGCTTGTGCATTTCCTTTATAACTGGTATATTTTCCAAGGTTCCGAGCAGCAGCACAGTTTCTGTATTTTGTACTAGGAGCACCCATGTCCTTGAGGGTCATCACATGTAGAATACATTGCAATTATCTAGTGAATGGATACTGTGTCCATGAATTATTGAATTAATGAACCTGCTGACATGTATTAAAACCACACTAAAGCCAATGAAGTAAGTCTGTATGTCTGCTCTTTTTTGGAGTTAGGGATGGGGCAGTGTTAGTACAACCAGTCCTATTGAGGATGGGTTGCCTACACAAGACTCAGGAACCATCAGTCCACAGATAGTCCTTGTTGGAAATTATCTTCAGTTTATTTATCCCAGGAGTTCTCAACCTTTTAAAGCTAGGGGCCGGGTCACACTCCCTCAGACAGCTTCAGGGGCTGGGTGGCCATCTTGCCCTTCTTCCACCACATGGCACTTCCTGGTGTGGTGGTGGTGGGCCATATGAAATACATCTGGCCCATGGGCCGCAGGTTTATAATTCCTGATCTACCCCATCCACTCTTATAACATTCAGATTATGGTCTAGTGCTAGTTAGCCTCATCTTTTTAAGTACAAGGAGAAATAGTGGTAGGATAGCAATGGTACCAAAATCCTAAACTGATGATTCCATCCAGTGGTTATATATAAATAAAGAATGAGCAACATGTGGCCCAGATGTGTCATGCAACCTCCCAATAAACAATTTGGCTTAAAGTCACACATAGTTTGGTTTAAAACCTAGGAGGCATTGGTGGCCTTGTTTTAAACCTGTGGCCCTGTAGAGCAGAGCTTTCATGTGTATGCTGGATTTGGGGAAATAAATTTTAATAAACTTCGAGCAATGATAGGTAAGGTCACATGGCAGAAGAACCTAATAGGAAAATTACATTCAATAAGAGTGTAGAATAGATAATTGTGAAATATAGGTGGAGAGTGACATTTAAGGAACAGAGCAAGGAGGATGGAAAAGGAGGAAAGACTAGTGTGAGTAGAATTTTTAAGTGTTTAAGATGTGAAGGAATGATGGCAGAGAAACCAGACAAGGCAAAGTATGGCTAAAGATAAGACAGTTTTGATAGTGACCCTAAGTTCATGTAGCAAAATATCAATGGGTATGGGAAATATCAGCAAGGGAGAGACGGTAGGGGTGGACTAAAACTATGTCATAGAAATGAGGGGTATGTGTTAATGGAAGAAATTATGAGGCCAAATAAGGGTGGAGGGTATAGAGGACAGGACTGAAAAAATTTTCAGACAGGACTGAAAATTTTTGACTTAAAGATCAAAAGGATCAAGTTATCTGCAGATGTAGTGAGGCTAAATTTCTCATAGAGGCTAAAATCCTGTTGTATTTGGTGTACAGTAAAACTTCAAGTGCCATAATTGATTCCAAATATTGACTATTTTCATGGCAATCAGCCATGAAGATAGTCCTGGGAACAATATGATGCAGTGGCCTTACATTTGTCTTCCGCATCGCAGCATGATACTCCTACCACTGTTCCAGTTCTATGAGTCACTTTCTGGTCCTGAGCCCTTTTGGCACAAAAAGTCCTCCTTGGCCCTAGGCCAGTATTGATGAAGCTGCTGTCCTCCTTCAAGATGGATTCGAGTGAGATTTAATCCATTTGGGGACCATCACCCTTCCATGTGGGCTTCAACATCCAAGGCCATTTGCCCTCAGGGTTTGTTTCCATGTAGCATGAAGTTCCTCCTGCAGACATTCATGGTAAGGTCTGCCCAGGCAGCCAGATTGCACGAAGAGCTGCTGTCTGTAAAACTAACTGCCTTAACTACACTAGTTGCAAAACTGCCTGGAGAACTGCTTGTTGGATATGGCTGATGCAGATTTCACAACCAGTTGTGCAAATGTGTGTTGCACAAACATAGCTATACAACAGGATTTTGGCCACCAAATTGAACTAAGCAGCCAGTTCTTTGGTTATACATTTCTACTATCCTAGTTATGGACCATGTGTTGTAAATAAAGTTTTATCTCTTTTTCTTGCCTATACATACAATTTTTATTACTCTGTTAATTCTTATCTCCACTATAAACATTGTAACCCTTTCCCTTAATTAGCGCTACCTTTCTGGAATCTTGAAAGAGGGCAACATCTTTAATTCTACCAAACAGTTCATGACTAAAATGTCCTGAGGTGACAGAGTTTACTCTCCGATCAAGTCCAAATCCTCCAAAATAGCAGATGCCTCCATAATTTAGAGAAGTGTATTTTCTTTGTGGATCTAGATCTTCAAAGACAACTAGTTCTTCATCGAGGTATACTCTAATGACAGTATTGTTTTGTGCCACAGTGACAAAATGCCATTTATTGCAACACAGTGTGTTGCTGCGATGAATAAGAGGGACGGCAATTCTCTCTCCAAGATTGACCACAACTTTCAGCATGCCAAGAAAAACTCCCACTGCAAGGAAATCATTATCTTCATCCTCAGCCTTTCCTAACCATACAAGTAACCCGTCTGATTTTGCTGTGGTAAAATTAAAAGACAGCTTAGTGAACCTGAGGTCTCTTGCTTTATAATAGGGGTCTACATATTTGATGTATGAATTGCCTGTAAATTTTGCAGAAAAAAATGATACCTGTCTTTCACACCCAAAACCCGACCAGCCAAGTCTACATGCACATGTGTAAGAAAACAGAATTGGGTTAGGTATACAAATGCCTCCATTCAAACACTTATTATGAGAACAATAAGTAGATTGTTCACAGCTCACTCCCATCCAGTGTCTGGGACACAAGCAAGAAAAATCAGCATTTTTAACTTTGCATTTTCCATTATTTTTGCACACTTTGTATCCACAAGATGTTCCATCACAGTCACCTACATTGCAACCACCTTTTGCTCCCTTCACATTTAATTCTAGTTCTTGGCTATTGACGAGAACTTCTCGAATGCAGCCAGTAAATCCAAAGGGCTCATCTTTGACTGCCATTGGATTAACCAAGTTTAAAGAGGAGACCCCTCCTATATAGAAATCTGTACGTGTGTCCAAAGCAGTCATACCACTGGTAGCTTTCTGGGTTATATTGATGCCATCAAGATCCAAGTAGCCTTCATTGCCGACTCTTCCTGCTTTAATTAAGTACCAGATACTATTTGACACATGAACATTTTGAAATGTCTGCAGAATTACTGTTCTATCACCCAGGTTGTAGCGTAACTGCACATATCCATTTACTAAGGAGAGGCTTAGGAAGTCACCTAAGGAAAAGGAGGGAAAAAACACCATCACACTTTTCTTAAGTCTGTAAAATCTTTATCTGTTAAGGATCAAGTTGGCAGGCTTTTATTTTGCATCAAGTGTTTCACCCACACAGTGAAACTCACCCATCATGCTTTGGCTGGCTAGGTACCTAGTAACCCCAAACCTCCTTTTATGTACAGTTTATAAGAATCAGATAATCACAGAACTGCACAACTAGAAGCAATCCCAAGGGTTAATGATTCTACTTCCATACAATTGAGTAAGGCAGCTGGAACGTGACCGTGGTCAACTTCTGGTGCTGGACGGAGCTTACACCAGCACTTGGGATCCCAGTGTGGAACCAGGAAGTCAGCCATGGTCACACTCCAGCTGCCAAAGTGCAGTGGAGAAGCAACGGAAAAATCCCAAACCAGAGTGAACATGCTCCAAAAAGCCTCCCACCACCCTGGGAAGCAGCAGAGCCCGTCCAAGAACCCACTAAAACAGTGTGATTCTCCGTCACCACCAATAACAACAATGATGATGAAAACACAATTAGTGGGCACAGCCGTGCCTCCGGCCCCCACAGTTGAACACAGTGGTGGGAACAGGCCCCTGACAGGAAGACATTGGGAATCCCTGTACTAAGTCAGAATTACAGGCAAGTAGAAAAATCCACACCATTTTAAATCTTGGCCAGTGAATTGGCAAATGCTACTGCCAGGATCCAGTGGTCTGAAGATACATAGTAATACATTGTAATGCCAGTCAGCTTTTAGGAGCAAGGAACACTGGCTAAGTCTTACATAAGAGAAATTGTTAAGGCTTAAATTGCTCAGCCTTACATAATTGTGACTGAAGGAAATGTTTTTACATAAGGTGCTTTTTGCAAACAACACAACAGAGACTCCTTTCATTTCTTTTGGTGCGGCTTAGAATCCTCCTGGGCCTTTAATCAGTCCAGATCAGTCTGTTCTGACAGCCTCTTTGTAAGGCAAAAGAGAACAGATGCAAGACTCAGTGTTTGCTTCCATCTACCTTCATTGGAGCAGTGCTGTTTGAAGAGGCAATGTGGATATTATAAACCACTTAAGAGTACTTTGTTGAGGGACACTAGCTACTTGAAAGGGAGGACAGTGTAATTGCAATGATTGGTCATGGCACTAGTAATTAGTTCTTCAGGACTGTTCCTGCTAAGGCTTAAAAAGAACAGGCTGACGTGCATGTTCTGCTGTAAACATCCTTCTTGTTGGTGATGGATGGGCACTGTACAATCCTTGGACAAATGTGTAAAAAGCAAACCACATCACACATATTTGTGTATTTCTGAGAGGACCACAAGATGGAGCAAAGAGACAAACAGAGCAGAGCAGGACACATCATTTGTGTGAAAACCTGGCATTCATGGTCACAATTCAAAGTGGGAAAGAAAAACTCAGGAAAGGGCCTAAGCTGGTGTCAAAAGAGAAGGAAAGTAGGCTGTTTATCTTAGAAAGTACCCTTCTTTGTGGCAAAGTGCTTGATTCATTCATCAGAGTCTGTACCAGTGGTGACTAACCTTTTTTTAAAAGAAGGACCCTGTAAACCTGTTTTTTTAAAGTAGCAACACTTCTCTACACTTGTTGTCCTTTTCCTCCACTCCACCCCGTCCTTCCTTTTTCCCTGAATGTGAAATGAATGGTCATAGTATAGACCAGTGGTGGTTAACCTTGGCACTCCAGCTGTTCTTGAACTTCAATTACCAGGAGCCCAAGTCATCACACCCACTGATCAGGGCTTCTGGGAATTGGAAGTCCGAGAACAGCTGGAGTGCCAAGGTTAACCACCACTGGTCTATACTATGACCATTCATTTCACATTCAGGGAAAAGGAAGGATGGGGTGGAGTGGAGGAAAAGGACAACAAGTGTAGAGAAGCATTGCTACTTTTAAAAAAACAGGACTCTTTGCCCTTTTAAAGTGGTTTTACCGTTTTCATCTCAGTCCCCATCAGTTTCTATGGCCAAGCAGGGATTCAGACCCAGGTCTCCTGAACTATAGCCTGGCACTCTGTCAACCACATCACAAACAAGTAGATTTCATTTTTCTATTTGTTTGTTTTTGTTTAGAATGAAATGCAGCCATTTTACTTTCAAAATCTGTGTATACTTTTTAATTTTTTAATCTAATCTGACTTCATCAGCTGAAATCAGACTATGGAGTCAGAAATATTTTTTTTGATAGCATTTCCGTAATTCTGTGAGATTTCTCATCTACATCTCATGCCCAGTATTTTGGAGCACCCCCAGTAGCTACCTCTATGCATCTCTTGAAACCAAAGTACTGTATTAGTCTGGCACAACTAATGTAACAGTTCTTCTTTAGGTTTTGACAAGTGATCTTTGCTAAAGGTGATAATGGTTAACTTTAGCTCCAAGAAAGGCCCTCTTGTTACTGGTGATCACTTATAGGTTGTTGCCAAAGACATATAGTCACTCATTCAGTGGTGTGACACAGGTGCTTCTGGAGTTGAAGAGTCAGCTCAGGAGAGACTGAAATTTCCTCATGTTTTTTTTTGGTTTTGGGGAGGTTCCATCTATGTCCCTCTGCTTTGATAATTTAATCTCATTTTCCAATGGTATGACACAAACAAAAGTAGTGTTGCTTACCTGATTGTGAACTTAAGTGCTGGGCAGTGTAAAAGAGGATGCCATTTGGTGAAAGAGTCTGGAACTGCATCTGGATATGAACCTTGTGTCGAATATTGAAGGAATCAAATGACATCCAAGAAGACTGACTGCTATTGAAGGAAGCATCACTTATAATCAGGGCTAAAATAAAAACCAAACCAAGACAGTAATCTTGTTAGATAGTGTGATAGAACTGCTTTAGTATGTTATTTTCTTTCTGTTGACTGGAATTCAGGGCTGAAGTGAGACTTTTTTATTCAGTATATAGTGGTACCTCAAGTTACAAATTTAATGCATTCCAAGGCATTTTTCATTTTATGAAAAATTTGTAACTCTAATTTACCATAGGAATGCATTGAAAGCCAACATTCATAACTTGAAACATGGTTTCCCATAGGAATGTATTGAAAACCAATTAATCTGTTCCAGAAAAATTCATAACTCGAGCCATTATTTTCAATTGATTTTCATTCGTATGGTGAAAATTTTGTAACTCGAATCATTTGTAACTTAAGGTACCACTGTATATTTTCCTTCTCGATTTCTTAGTAATGGTTCCAATGATCTGGAATACCCTTCCAACTCACATATGCCTGACTCTCTTCCCCCAAGAAAAGTGCAAATTCACCATAGCTGAATTGGGGTGACCTTCATGCCTAGGGATCAGGTTCACAGCTTGTGGGTAATTTTAGATCCTATATTGACCCTTGATTCACAAATTGCAGCAATATATAAGGCTGCATCAAGCAGTGTAGCTGTGTCCCTACTTAGACATTGCCTTACAACTTTAGTCTGTTCATTGGTAATCTCACAAACTGACAACTGTAATGCTTGTTCCTGATATGGAAACTTCAACGGATTCAGAATGCAGTGGCCAGGCTGGTAACTGGAACAAAGAAATTTGAGCACATCTCCCCAGCCTTGGAAAATCTGCTCTAGCTTCCTGTTCCTTCCCCTATAAGGTACAAAGGTTTTATCTCTAACATATAAAGCTTTATACAGTTTAGGATCTTATTATCTGTCACAGTGCCTCTCCCACAGAACGGCTATTGCATCACTTGTTCCTCACAGGGTCCAATGCAGAGAACGACATGAAAAGCATATGACAAGGAGCAGAGCCTTCTCGGTAGTGGCACCTTCATTATGGCACTCTCTACCAGTTAGCAAGGCTATTCCCCATCCTTCGGTATATTCAAAGAACAACTGAAAGTGTTACTCTTTAAAGAACCATTATGGGACATTTTCCCCATTGCCAGTTAGCAATCTAGTTCAAATTTAGTTTATTGTTTGCCTCAGACAATCCTGGGGGGGGGGGGGGGATTGTGTTGGTTGAGTTATTGTTTGTGCCTTAATTTGTAAAATGTTAAATCTTGTACACTTCCCAGAGCAGGGGATTACCCAGATGGGCGGTTGGTTGGTAGGTAGGTAGGTAGGTAGGTAGGTAGGTAAGTAAGTAAGTAAGTAAGTAAGTAAGTAAGTAAGTAAGTAAGTAAGTAAGTAAGTAAGTAAGTAAGTAAGTAAGTATTGTTAACTGTAGAAAAAAATAAGGTTAGAATCCCACTGGACCAATTAGAATCATGGGACTGTGTTGACTTTGCAAGCAGTGCCATTGAAGTGCATTTTCCTTTTCCCTCTTGCACTCATTATTCTCCAGCAGATGCCTCACAACATACACCAGTTCACTAGCCTTGTCTTTACCTTCCAGTTCCATTGCCCACTGTTGTCATGGAAGCCTATGCTTTCTAGATAATTTCCTCAAAGCCCTCAAGTCCCAGCCTCCTTCTTAGTGTTTCTAACAGTCAGAATTCTGAAACTTAATTACAAGAAATTCTTCTACCAACTTTTGACCACTATTATTACCTAGGAATCTTGAAGCTAACAGAAAAAGCAAAATATACAAACAGTGGCTGAAATCCACTAGTAAGAGGCAACTAGAATAGGCCTGCTGAATGAATGGGGAATTGTTGAGTCAACTCCTCTTTAAGTTCTATTTATTCAATGGGCCTAACACTAGCTGCAACTTACTACTGGATTTCAGCCAGGGACAGATTTCTATATGAAAGGCCTCCTGTTTTTACTATAAGGCATTGTGCATGCCTATAAGGGGCTGTGGTAACTCAGTGGTTAAGAAGCTCGCCTTGTTGGCTGGAAGGCCAGCAAGTGAGCAGTTCGAGACCCAGGTACAGTACTCCGTGATGGTTTGAGCACCCATCTTTGCCCCAGCTCCTGCCAACCTAGCAGTTTGAAAGCAAGAAATTGCAAGTAGATAAATAGGGACCACATCGGTGTGAAAATATCTTGGGCACATGAAAGGAGCCTCAATCAGGCATCCCCTGAGCAGAGTTTCTCCAGCAAAAATCCTTTCAATCCAGAATAATGTCTGACACGAAATTTAAAAATTGAATGGAAGCATTATAATGAAGTAAAATACAAAATCTGACTATCCTAAGAACAAAATCTGTTGAAGAACTAGATGTTGGATCAGAAATCTCTCTCATGCACCAGACAGACAGACAGACACAGCTATAGATATTCTTATTTTTCATTTTTTACATCTTTTTAAAAAAATTGTCCCTGGTTGCAAAATCAAGAGACACAAGAATCAATAACAATTGCCATTTTGCTTGTAGATGCTGAGAGGCTTGGCTCAGGTGCATTGAGTATCTGCTTGTGGCTGAAAAGGAGTTCACTTTCTCCCACCTTGAAGAACTCTCATAATATGTCTGGCATGTCTGGCATTGCATAATTTATCACTCCAGTGGAATGCAATGAATGAATGAATGTTTATTAATTATTAGTATTACAACCTTATCAATAACATAGCAGAAGAATTAAAATCTGTACAATACAATGGAGTGCAATAAAAATACAATAAAATACATTATGTACATACCTGAGCTACTGTACTTTTAAAAGGAATGTAAATCGGAGAATGTGCCTTAATACATGCATAGTCAGATAAGTAAATCTCCCTTGCAGGATACCCCAATTTGATTGATATATTGGATTCTTTTAGATGATACCTTAATTATAAACTTGGCAGTTCTACATTCAATGTGCATGTTAGAACCCAGGAAGAGATTGGACAGTTTGTGATTACAGTCCCAAAAAGGTGTTTTTTCTAATAAGGATGCAAGGTTTTAAAATCTAATATCACTGTATAACTGGCAATTGAATAAAATGTGAGAGATATTTTCAACATTTGGAGAACCACATATACATGTTCTTTTGTGTATCACAAAAAGTGGTAAGTGGTGAAAACACCCATATTTATTCATGGAATCTAGTAACTCAAATCTGGCTCTACAGTAAGCCCTTCTTAAAGAATGAGGGAGGCACATCAATAAATATTTTTCAGGTTGAAATGTAATTTTGTTACCAGCCAGCCACCTTAAAGAACTGTTTTTGGCCAGTAGTTCCAAGTCAGATTGCACACTGATATCTAAGCCTCTCTGTTTAAAAATTACCTTGGCCTGAGTGGCCACTGAGAGCAAATACTGAACTGAAAACCCCTAATTCCATTTAATTCACTTCATTTATTCGATTTATATACCGCCCTACTCCATAAAACCGACTCAAAGTGGTTCACAGAATCAGCTCCCTGAGTCGGATTTCACTGAATAGGGCGGCATATAAATTTAACAACAACAACAACAACAACAACAACAACAACAACAACAACAACAACAACAACAACAACAACAACAACATATAACATTCCATAACAACAGCAGTATAATTAAAAAATAATAAAATATCAAATCAACCAAATAAAATAAATACATCATAATACAATATACATATCTCAAAGACAGAATAGCATTGTAATAATACAGAATAGCAACAGCATATCAACAACATGATACAATAATACAATGGCCTCTCACCCTGGCCACAGCAATTCCAAGGGCGGTGGGGGGACACCGCAGTGGCCTCTTATAACTTGGGGGGGGGGCACAGAGAGCGCCAGCAGGTGGAGAAAGTCCTGGCGCTCCCAGCCAAAGGTCCTCTTCGCCCCTCTGGGCCAAAGTCCATGGTCAGCAGTGGCGAGTCCCGCCAACCACCACAGTAGCAGTCTCTTGTAGCCTGGCATAGGTGGGTGGGTGGGGCTGGGGAGTGTCCATAATGAGAAATTACTTCGCAGAGTTGACTAACCCAGGACTTGGGATGATCCCACTTTATCTGTTCAGTTAATCATAATTTGGGAAGCCTATTAGAGTTCATTGATTGAATCCTCAACCAATATGAGAATGTTTTAAATACTAAATGGCTATACACGGAGTGGAAGCAATCAGGGCAGTATCTATCTCCAGCCGCTTCAAAAAGTCATTGCTGCTTGAACGTCCTCGATGAGGGCCAGGCTCAGTGTCCTCTACTGCATCTGTGGCTTTTGAAGCCCTCCACTCCGGCCGGTGGTGAGGGCGGGAGGAGGGCGTCGGTGACCTGGGCTCCAGCCGGCGGTTTTTGAAGCCCTCCACTCCGGCCGGTGGTGAGGGCGGGAGGAGGGCGTCGGCGTCCTGGGCTCCAGCCAGCGGTTTTTTAAGCCCTCCACTCCGGTCGGTGGTGAGGGCGGGAGGAGGGCAGCGGCGGCGGTGTCCCAGGCTCCAGCTGGCGGCTTTTGAAGCCCTCCACTCCGACCGGTGATGAGGGCGGGAGGAGGGCAGCAGCTTCGGCGTCCCGGGCTCCAGCCGGCGGCTTTTTGAAGCCCTCCGGTGGTGAGGGCGGGAGAAGGGCGGCGGCGCACTTAAAACCAAAATACCGACAGTTTCCCACGGGAATGCATTGAAAAACAATTAAGCCATTCCGGAAAAAAATCCATAAACCAAACCACTATTTTCTATGGATTTCCTTTTGTTATGCATTTTTTATGTTAACTGAGCTGTTTGTCAACCGAGGTTCCACTGTATGTCAGACCAGACAAAACCTATGTTCTGTCCAAGAACAATTGAAGGAAGAAAAAAAATAGAAAGACTGAATATGAGATCAATTGACTCCACAAAGGAAGTCACGGCTTTGATTATGCAGAACTATTGAGGATAGGTCATTCTTGAGGTAATGCATTGTAGGATACCCTGACACAATATCCATAGACATAATAATAATTGCATGCTGTCAAGTTAATTCTAACTTATGGCGACTCTTTTTAGCATTTTCTGGGCATTCAGAAGTGGTCTACCATTCCCTTCTTCTGTGGGTGTGGGACTGTTGGAATTCAAATCCAACACATCTAACAAACAGTCAGAGGTGACTGGACAGAACATAAAATAATACACAACCTCTGTTTCTTCAGGCAGGACAGGAAGGTTTACTACCTTCTTTTTAGCAGGCTTCAGCAGCCCAGGGCTTTGATATTTTGGTTCTTGGATTCACTGGGGTCCTGCAAAGTATGAGTGCATGCTTGCTGTGAATTTTTAAGACCCTCGGCTAGGATTAAACTGAGACAATTTGCTCTCTGTCTAAACACAGGTCTCCACATCACTCTTATTCTGGAAGTATTTCTATTCTTCTGGAGGAGACAATGATGATCCAGGGAACATGAACTGTGTCTGGGGAGCTGTGTTGACAGGCTTCTTCTGTCAGTTCATTTACCTAACTAAAAGCAGGCTCTTGCATCTGCCTAGTTTTTAACCTGCAAGGGCAAAGTTTCTGTCATTAGCCTGAGTTAGCGTTTCTGGTGGACTTCAATTTTCAGAAGCCTCAGTCAGTATATTGGCTGCTCAATTTTTTTGAGGGGGTTGACTTAAGCTTCTGGGAATCGAAGTCCAAAAATCAAAGTTTGGAAAACACTGCCCTATAGTATCTTTTGGCACTGCTTTTTTCAATTATTGCCATCACATGAAAAAATGATCCAACATTCAGTCCACTAGTGATATTCTACTAGGCAAGACTTCTCAGACAAAATCTAATGCACACAGAGCCCTTTGTGTCTCCACACAAGGCTGTTTACACTCACACACTACACAAAGAAGCTGTTTAATTAAGATCATTTAGTGAGTATTTTTGTGTATTCTTTTTGGACAATGCTGATGTATGTTAAATCTGAAATTTTATGTGGTTTTGCCTTGTCCAAAGAAAGTAAAAGCAAAGTTTATTCTCAGCAAACAGCATTGCTATAGCAACAACAGGGAGGTATCAGTATTGCACATTTTGAATTTTCAAGCAAGAATACACATTCTTTGGCAGTAATACCATTGCATTAGGTACAATTTTTAAAACACAAATAATGTACTCACGATTTTTTAGCTATACAAATATCATCTCATTACAGTGCGATTGCATTGCTAACACCAAGAGCCTTTAAATATACTGTAACCTACAGCCATGAAATAAAAAGGCAACTGATTCTTAGGAGTGTTACCTAAAATTTTGAATAAAGCATTATAATTAATCAAAACGTTTATAAATATCACAACACTCACACACACATGGAAAATAAGGAAAGGCCAAAAGTTTGGATACACATAGTGGGAGGCCTTTCCAGAGGGAGGGAGAGATTAAAAATCACTGATTGCCTCCATTGTTCTTAAAACCGGTTTGATGACGTTTTCTGATAAGCAGAAATTCCTTCACAAAGGAAGCTGAATGACTCATTCCTCTGGTTTGATTAAAGTTCAATTAAACATTGATTAGAACACTGACCAAGCATAAAACATAGCAAAAATCTGTGGGGAACAACCCCAAAGTTGATCAGGAAAAAGGGGGGGAAGCAAGCGAAGTAAAATGACAAGCACAGGGACAAGCGGACATCCCGTCTCCCACGTACGCAGCCAGAGGATTAAAAGGGAAAAACAAAAGGTGACTTCTCTCCTCAAAGGTCTCCCATTAACTAAATGATTAAGGCATATTGATTCTAACATCTTTCTTTGTTTCTTTGTTTACACGCTAGACGCTAAAGCAATTTTGTCCGGAGGCTCCATTCATGCCGGAATCCACTGTTTTCCCGCCGCTACATGCAATTGGTTATTCCTGTCAACCACAAATATGCTCCTTTGACCTAATGTAAACTCTCTATAACCGGTTTTTTCAGCAATAGCTGTAATCTGCCGCTTTTGTGTAACTAAAGTCCCTGACCTCAGAGCTGCCTTTGTTTTATGTTTGCATGTAATTAAAATATGTTAATTGCCTTTCCTCTTTCCCAGTTTCAATCCCCTCTCCCTTGTCACCTAGAAGCTAGTCTAGAAAGCAGATATAAGCCCTTAGAGGTGGGTGGGGGTTATCTTCTGTTCACCAAATTTTGTGAGCAGGGATCACAAGGGGGGTCTTTTCCTCAGAACGGTTGCGGGAAGGTTAGCTATTTAGAATTATAGGTCTGGCCAGACTATATGCCCGAATAGGCTTGCCTTTGCTTTTGCTCCCAATAAACCATATTTTGTTTTGACTGAAAACCCTGCCTCATTGTAAGTTCTTGGGTCTTTCTAGTACCTCTGCCAGAGAGTGAATCCAATCACCCTGAAATTGGGTGACATAATTGGGGGCTCGTGCCGGGATGCCTCTGGTTCCTGCAACCTCCTTAAGAGGTGCAGGGCACAAAGAGAGGGAAAGAAAAACCAGAACGACCTCCTATTCGAAATCTTCAATCAGGCTTTGAGAGACTCATCTGCGGTTCGTCTCTGCGACTGAAAACTTCAGGATCGGTAACGTATAATTTTGATTTTGGGGTCCCTTTGAAATTCTTGCCAAGTTAGTTTAAAAAGCCAGCTGAACTCAACTTCCCCTCGGGTGGCAGCTCGAGTATTGAAAGCGTGGGTTAGAGTCCCACCGAGGGTGCAGCAGATACGGTCTGACGAACCTGAGCTGCACAAAGAATTGACCACTAGTCTGGCCTCGCTAGCCAGCTAGAAATCAAGCAAGAACGGGAATTGTCCACCCGTGAGCAATTTAGTTTAAATTTCAGGGTCCAGTGAGCAGATTCATCACCTGACACTGGGGTCTTTACGAGTTGGGCGGAGGGTCCAAGAAACGGGTGGCGCCCATTGAGGACCTTCGGAAAAGCACGGTGTGCCAGAGTGATTAACTGAGTGCACGTGGCCAATTGGCAGGCCTGGTCAAGAAAGGGGTTCGTTGCCCTTTGAGGCCAGGGTAAATTCCGTTTCAAGAAACGGGTGATGCCCGTTGAGAAACACCAAGGGAAGAAACTGTGTGGTCCGCTCCCGCCAGTGCGCTGCGCGGGGTAACTCGGTAAGCACCAAGACCTAGGCCTAAGGCAAGCTAATGGGAGGAGCTTTTTGAGAGTTCAGGCTGGGCTGAAAGAAGGAAAAGGCTGGTGGGACGCCACGCAGCAATGTCCTCAAGAATTGGAAGAATTTGGTGGGACCCAAGTCTAAAATTGAGCAAATGGAGGTTAAAACTTTTAAGCACCCAAGACCGGCCCCTTTCAAAGGGACCTGAGGCCCGCCTGGCCTAGAGAAGGCAACTTAAGTTTAAGGCACCTAAAGGAATTTATTAGAAGGCTAGAAGTAAGTCTGAGGAGATCTGGGGACTCAGAACATGCAGCGCTCTCCGTGAGGCTGCACCCACAAAACCTTGAACGATACCCTTGCGAGGGCAATCTTTATATTGTAATGGGAGAAGGCTAATCCTCCTCCCGAATTTGGGGATCCTCCAAAGTATAGAGAGGTAATTGAGGAGGCTTGAAGAGGACCGTTTTGGGTCCATTGCACCTTCTGGCTCCTTAATTCCTCAAACCCGCTGCTCATGGTATCCTTGTAAATCTGGGGCGCCCCCTCAGCCCTTGATGCCCACCACCCCTGCCAGCAAAAGGAACAAATCCAGTCGGGAGAGTCTGGGGTCCGTAACTTTGCAGCCCCCCCCCCAGGTTACAGTGGGTTAAACCGCAGAGGTAAACCTACTGGACCTCTCAGACATGCCCCAGCGGGACATGTTGGGAAGGGGAGTTGTAGAAGAAATCGGACCTTGGGAACAGATGGAAGTTCCTGGAGTTGCAGGAGTGAGCGGGCTGAAAGGAATGATAGAAGGCGTCCTTAGTGAAATAAGGAAATCATGAGGAAAATTGGGCACTATAAAATCAAAAAGAAAAAGTTAAAAATTAAAAGCTCGAATTGAAACAGTGAGCCAATCTCAATGGACTCGTTGGAAAAGGGAAAGCTAGGACCCAGTAAGCAGAACAGGACTCCTCAGCCAAAAGAGAAAAGGGAAGGAGAAATAGTTTATTGCCATCCATCCCTGCTAGCTGAGTGGGGGGTGCTAAATAGAGCAGAATGAAAAAGAGTAAACCAGAACAGAAAAGCATTTAAAATTTGAGCCCACTGCAATCCATTCAGGCTGAGAGGCTTGAAGGGGATAGCAGTCATAGATTAAACAAAGGGTTAAGGTAGCCCAGCACCCACATAAATTAACTTGTCCGTTGTTTCTAAAAGGAAAGCCCCAATTAAGTTAAAGCAATCTGTTAAAGTGTAACTGAATTCGAACACAGGGCAGCCCAAATTGGAAGAATCCCAGGCTATTGCCATAAGAGGCAGCCTGGGAATGGCTTATAAGAATGATTAGCAATAAGATTAAGTCATTGTGCCCAGGTGGCAAGTAATTCCAGCCTCCTGAGAATCACAGTAAAACATGGCCCTTAAGGTCTGAGAAAGCATGGCATTTTCCCTTGCTTTTCTAGCGATTGCGTGGAGCATTGCAGGAGAAAAAGGAGAGCTAATGTAAAGTTTAAAAATGGAATGGATGTGTAAAATATGTAAATATGCATGCATGTATGATGAATGAATGAATTTAGTGAGGGCCCTGGGTGTGTGTGTGTGAACGAAATAAATGTGTGCCTGCATTTTTGTGATGTGTAAATAATGAGGACTAGAAACTTAGAAATTTTAAACTGCCATTGTGAGGTATTAACCTAATTAACATGCTCTGCAGAAGGCTTCAAAGGGGAAGGAAGCATTTCCTTAAGAAGTCATGCTTCCAGGAATATCCTGTCCTGATGGATGCTGGAGATGTGGCAGATCTGTAAATATAATGTAAAAGTATATAAAAAGTATGGTTAACAAAATGATGTTATCCCTTTCCCTGTCTAGTTTAAACTTTAAGACAGAGATTGGAAATGTATAAATCGGGATTATTGTTGTCCTTTAGATTGGGACATGGCAAAAGTATTATAAGGCTAGTGAATTAGCAACGCTCAAATGCATTGCTGCCTTTTAAATAAGGCTCGAAATCGAACTAAGTAAGTATCAGAAGTTACAGGAAAATCCCTTTAAAAGGGACCCAAAGGAGAATTGAGCAGAATTTGAAACAAAAACGTAGGTAGTTCAAGCAATAAAGGCTTTGGAAATTAGGAATTGGAACTTAGAAATAGTGGGAAAATACAGCAAATAAAATGGAATTAATTGGAAAACAAAACAAATATACTAACTTGATGATTGGTATATCTAAAAAATTTTTTTGAGATTGGCAAAGGCTGGAAATTGGGACAGATTAATTAGAAAGGTCCCTCTTTCCCATACAAAGCCAACTGCAACCAATATGTGTTTGAAAATGCATTTGTTTTTAAAGAAATGGCTTCCAAAGTAAAAAAAATCGAACTTTCCATAGAACATGTGCAGAGTGCAAACATTGTAGCACTGCAGAGAAGTTAAGAAATTGCCTCCTGCTGAGAAAAAAAAAAAAACATTCCATTCACAATAGCCTGAAGGGGGGAAAGCGGCCCCTCCTTCCTCTTCCACTAAGCTTGGCCATCAGTTGAATTTCCTGCTTGGCCACTAAAGTAAACAGAGTCGCATAATGTCCAAGATTACAGGCATATGCACTGCCCCACCCAAATTCTGATTCCACTGCCCTAGTTGGCAAAGAAATGGGGACTTTTTCTTCCTTTTCGTTGTGCCTCAAATTAATCTGTGTCACCCTGCTGTCCCAGCAAGGCTGACAAATATGAAATAAGGAGCCTCATCTGATGAAAGGCTAATTTTAAAACATAAGTTTGCTACCTGGCCATACGCCCCACATATGGATGAAATTTAGGGTACTCCCCGCAGGCAGAATTGGCCTGCACAAAATATCAATGCAAGAAGGCAAATCACCTCAACCACCCTTTTACCCGGCTTCATTTAAAGTGCTCAGCTCAACCTGGCAATATTATAATTGAATTGGAAAACTTGCAGATAGGCAAGGGACCCCAAGAAAGCCTTCGGAGCAAATCCTGGAGTTCTGGGTGACCCCAGTGTCTGTCCCGAGAAAGGGCATGAAGATAGCGGAAATGGAGGTTTTGGCTTGTCTTTTTCCCTGGGAAGAAGGACAATTGGAGTCTCACTTGAGAACCCAGTTTTGTGGGAAGGGGGGCCTAGAAGCATCTGCCTAAAATGCAAAACCGTATTTTGAAAATCTGGCCCACATCTTAAAAGGGCCATGCTAACTCAGAATTTGGTTTGTCTGGTGTATACCTTAACAGTCTCTAAATGTGGCACGTGGAGACCCATTTTCAGAAATAAAAGGAGATATGGCCTAGTAGAAAATAATGGATGGATATTAAATAAAGGGGAACCTTTAATTTGTGGCACAAGGGAAATGGAACATTGTCCTGTATAATCTGATACTTGCTTAAACAGAGGGGCTATGCATGTGTTATAATCTGGATAAGTTTAAATTGGAAACTTGGAATCATGTCTGTGCAAAGCTCTGCTTGTCTGAATTGCTTTAAAGAAGGAAACTGCTGCTCCATAGTGAAAAGTTAATTTGAACATAAACCTATTAAAACCTTTTGAAAACATATGCATTTCTGAAATGGTTGCTGTAAATTTGATTTTGTATAATGTGGCTCAATACACACATGTACTGGGGTTGAATTAACTGAATCGCAAAAGCCCCAGGAAGCACATTTGATTTTCGATCTGAAAAAGAAAAAAAAAATGCTTTTAAAAATTGTGATTCAAACCCAGGACCTTGCAACAAGAGTTCCGGAAAAAGGTAGGAGAAGTTTTGCATAGTAAATAGATAAGCACATAGTAGCTTGCTCCTTAAGAGCAGCTTGAAGTTTTTAACACCACAAACTGATGTCTGCCTAATTAAAATTAATAAAGCCAAATGTTATTTCTGGGCAAACTCCCTGCCAAAATTTCCCTTAAGGAAGGCAGGAGAGGTGCCCTGCCCCTGCATAGCCTGTTCTGTCATTGCATAGCTGTATTTTGTCTTGTCTGCATGTATGTTGTGTGAGTGGCTTCTGAAGATTGTTGGAACATCGCACATGGGAAATTTCCTCTCATCCTACTAAGTGCACAATCTCAAGGAAATTTGAGTGTCCCTATGCACCGTCCCCAGTTAAGAATCCTAGTTAAAGAAACTGAACCATAAAGATTGCTTTGCAACTCCAACAATAAAGTTATTTCAGAAACATCTGCAGTGCGTTTGTTAAACCCTCATTCTTATTATACAGGATGCCAGAAGGAAAACAGGGTAAAGGTAAACAAATAGATTTCACAATGAGGCCAGTTTAGAAATTAGTTAGGAGACTCCCAGACTCACAAAGGGGAGGGGGAGGCTGAATTTGGTAGGGAAGCAGCACCTTCCTCAGATCAGATGGGAGTGAAACAATTGTTTACTCAAAGTATTTAATTTGGTTCACATTGGTTTGGGCCAGGAAGGTAAATTCCTGCCTCTAAAAAGCACTCACAGTTGCAATTGAATCATGCATTAGTGGCTTCTGGAGTAAGTATGGGGTTTGCACAATAAAAGCCCTCTTCTCCTACTAAACCTGGAATCTTAAGGAATTCCCTTACATAAATCCACAGGGAACAGTGAATGTAATGGGAGTACAGTCAAACCTCATATGACCCTAAAACCTGGCCCCACAGGTCTAGATGTTATATGATTTTTAGTGTTACCCGATGCATGTTAGGATCCTATGGGAGCCATAGCCATAGAGATGCATCGTAACCACAAAGGTTTTGGCGGTTATCTGAAGCATCCCATGGGATCTTAATGCATCATACTGATGTTATATGAGGTATTACCGTACATTAAAGCATGTTTGTTGTCGTTTATTGTTACTAGGGTTAAGGAATAAAAGTTTAAAAGTAAATGTGGGAGGGTTTTGGGGAGATATGTTGTGTTCTCTCTCCCTCACTACAGGAAAACCTAAAGATGTGGAAGCCTTGTGTTGGATCCCAAAAGTGAACGGATGACTGCTCCAGAGCATGTCTAAAATTCAATGGAGGAGTATCATGTCTTTTATTATTAGTATTCCTACCACCTCATTTCTTCTCGACCCCCCCTTCTCTCTCTCTCTACCTCTCTCTCTCTCTCTAAAGTATTGCTAGCAAACTGTGTTCCTGTATTTTCTTTAGTTTAAATTTCTAAACATGTGTAGAATGTATAGAATGTTAGGATGTTCATTTGGTAGTTTGGACAACCCCCTTATTTTAAATAGATGTGCTGCCTAAATTTAACAGCAAGCAGGCAGACGAAACCATCCACAATCTCACCACTGAGAGTAAAACACTGGGTTTTCACTGGGGAATTGGCTAATTGGCCTACTCCCAGATGTTGGAAACATTTATTCATAGCGGGGTTTGGGATTGCTGTAGTTATAATTCTAATTTGTGTGTGTGTGCCCCTTTTTGTAATCCCTGAGAACGCTGTACCAGGGCCCCCGGGGGGGGGCATACCACACCAGGACCCACTCAGCCTAAGATACGACTGCCCACTGGTCAGTCGAAATCTTAAGAGAAGAAGGGAAGGAGTGTTACCTAAAATTTTGAATAAAGCATTATAATTAATCAAAACGTTTATAAATATCACAACACTCACACACACATGGAAAATAAGGAAAGGCCAAAAGTTTGGATACACATAGTGGGAGGCCTTTCCAGAGGGAGGGAGAGATTAAAAATCACTGATTGCCTCCATTGTTCTTAAAACCGGTTTGATGACGTTTTCTGATAAGCAGAAATTCCTTCACAAAGGAAGCTGAATGACTCATTCCTCTGGTTTGATTAAAGTTCAATTAAACATTGATTAGAACACTGACCAAGCATAAAACATAGCAAAAATCTGTGGGGAACAACCCCAAAGTTGATCAGGAAAAAGGGGGGGAAGCAAGCGAAGTAAAATGACAAGCACAGGGACAAGCGGACATCCCGTCTCCCACGTACGCAGCCAGAGGATTAAAAGGGAAAAACAAAAGGTGACTTCTCTCCTCAAAGGTCTCCCATTAACTAAATGATTAAGGCATATTGATTCTAACATCTTTCTTTGTTTCTTTGTTTACACGCTAGACGCTAAAGCAATTTTGTCCGGAGGCTCCATTCATGCCGGAATCCACTGTTTTCCCGCCGCTACATGCAATTGG
The DNA here is from genome assembly GCA_030440675.1 of Furcifer pardalis. NCBI lineage: Eukaryota > Metazoa > Chordata > Lepidosauria > Squamata > Chamaeleonidae > Furcifer > Furcifer pardalis. The sequence goes on along the minus strand of CP126890.1, from coordinate 55,561,356 downwards.
TTATTCCTGTCAACCACAAATATGCTCCTTTGACCTAATGTAAACTCTCTATAACCGGTTTTTTCAGCAATAGCTGTAATCTGCCGCTTTTGTGTAACTAAAGTCCCTGACCTCAGAGCTGCCTTTGTTTTATGTTTGCATGTAATTAAAATATGTTAATTGCCTTTCCTCTTTCCCAGTTTCAATCCCCTCTCCCTTGTCACCTAGAAGCTAGTCTAGAAAGCAGATATAAGCCCTTAGAGGTGGGTGGGGGTTATCTTCTGTTCACCAAATTTTGTGAGCAGGGATCACAAGGGGGGTCTTTTCCTCAGAACGGTTGCGGGAAGGTTAGCTATTTAGAATTATAGGTCTGGCCAGACTATATGCCCGAATAGGCTTGCCTTTGCTTTTGCTCCCAATAAACCATATTTTGTTTTGACTGAAAACCCTGCCTCATTGTAAGTTCTTGGGTCTTTCTAGTACCTCTGCCAGAGAGTGAATCCAATCACCCTGAAATTGGGTGACAGGAGGCAAGCGATGAGAAACCTGGGGAACATAGTGAAAAGTAGAGACATCAAATTGCAAACAAAAATTTGTATAGTTAAAGCAATAGTATTCCCAGTGCCAATGTATGGTTGTGAGAGCTGGACTATTAGGAAAGCTGCGCAATAGATGCCTTTGAGATATGGAGAGGAGATATTAGATATTAGAGATATTAGAGATATTAGGAGATATTAGGAGATATTAGAGGAGAGTTTTGAGAGTCCCCTGGACAGCGAGGAGAACAAATAGGTCAGTCTTAGAAGAAATCAACCCTGAATGCTCCCTAGAAGGTCAAACAGTAAATATGAAGCTGAAGTACTTTGCACATCAAATGAGAAGATTCACTTGAGAAGGCCTTGATGCTGGGAAAGGTGGAAGGCAAAAGAAGAAGGGGACGGTCAAAATTGAGATGGCTAGATGGTATTGTGGATGCAGTAGGCACAGAGTTGGGTGGGCTGAGGAGGATGGTAGAGGACAGAAGTGCCTGGAGGACAATGGTCCATAGGGTCGCAAAGGGCTGGAATCAACTGTGCGACTGAACAACAGCAACAACTTGTATGTATTATGTCCTGTCATGTCAGAACCTATTCATAACAACCATAACAGAGCTTTCAAGATAAGTGAGCTATTTAAGGAATGGTCTTACTAGTACTATCCTCCTACTTATGAGAGTCTGTGGCTGAATTGGGATTTGAACTAGGTTTTGTGAATCCTATTCCATTCTTCTATCTGTTGCAACACAATGGGGAGTGCAACTTACATAGCTCCAAAATGGCAGTTAAATGTAATAACCTCTCCTCCTCCTCCTCCCTACGTGGTTAAGCCAGACATGCAACTGCCAAAATGAAGGCACCTTTTAGTGAGTTCATTCTGTAGTTCCTTTTCACCTGATCCAGTGTGAGAAAGATTAGCTGGCAACACAAGGTTGTCGCTACCAGGATACGCCCGATCGTGGTTCATAAATAACACAATCTTCAAGGAGGCTCTTTCTGTGTATCCCAATAATCAATTAGAAATAGGATAGGAAAAATGGCAGATTTTTTTCCTGGCCCTGGAATCCTTCAAGGGATGGCACAATCTCCTCCAAATGAAATAAGAAGTGACCAGATGTGACTAATAAATCACATTTTATCCCTTGGGCATAATAAGATTTGTTCAGAGTCTTCCCGTCTTGTTTTAGAAAAGGGCATCATCATAATCAATAAGAGGTGTGGGAGGTAAGCATGTTTTCATCTATGGGGAGGCTCTGGAGGCAATATGATATCCACCACTTCTTCAGGCATCATTCTTCATTCTCAACTGAGAAACCCACCATAATCAGCAGGCTTAATCTCCAATGAATACATGGTGGACTGTGGTTGACTAGTCAGTCAGAAGACTCTCCAATCTGTAGTGATGTAGCTGTTAAACAGAGGAGCAGACTGCCTCAGAAGCTGGCACATTGACCCTGCTGTTTTAGAGGTCTTTGGACAAATGTTTGGTACCCACTTCTCAAATATTTTATAGGATTTTATTTCCAGCAGCAACAAGGAGCGAGGTTAAATGAATTTTGACACAGGGGTGGAATTTTGTTTTTGTAAGTGTAAAACTCACTAACTTTTTGGGGTATTTTGACAGTGTCAGCAAGCATGTGGTGAAAAGTGCTCTCGTGGATGCTGTGAACTTCAGCAACAAAAAACAACTTGGACAAAATCTCTTTTCATAAGATTCTAAGCAAATGGTATAAAAGGAGACATCATCTTGCAGATAGCTCACTGAATTAAAAAACTAGAAGCATACATTAGGAAGAAGTAATCTTCATGGTCTCTGTGAATCACACAAATGGGTTTTTGCACATGTATGAATTGCCTCTCAGATGAAGCTATTATTAACACACACACACCACTGTGCATGACTGCACACCCAAAGGCTTCTTCTCTCAGTTTTTAGCAATGGTGTTTTGGAGTCTGTTCAAAAATAATCGATGTCCCCGTTTCAGTTAAAGTCTGCAGAACAAGTTCTATACATCCGTAGACATGATGAGTAACAATTTCAAACAGCAGATGGTGAGATCACTCTGACTCTTAACACTTGTAACAACTGCCCATGAATTTTCAGTTGCCCCAAGAGAGAGAAAAAGAATTGACCTCCAAACCTCTTAAAGATGTTTTTTTATTTAGTAAATGAATGAAAAACACACACACACCTGTTTTGAGTTGAAGCAGCTTTAGAAGACTGACAAGTTGTCTTTGACAATAACTCACAATAGAAAGTTAGCAGAAATTAGGAGTGACACGACAGCTATATACCAGAGCAGAATCACAGAAGAGAATCATTGACTGATTGAGTTGGAAGAGGCCTAATGAGGTCATCGATTACAAACCACTGCTCAATGCAAGGATCTGAATAAGAGCAAATCTGACATATGGTTGTCCAATTTTCTGGGTTGAAAAGATTTTTGCTGGAGTAACTCTGCTCAGGGAACACCCAAATGAGGCTCCTTTCATGTCACCAAGATCTTTTTCCCACTGAAGTGGTCCCTATTTATCTACTTGCAATTTCTTGCTTTTGAACTCCTAGGTTGGCAGGAGGTGGGACAGAGACGGGCACTCATTCCATCATGCTGACTTATTGACCCTCCAGTTAACGAGGTGAACCATCACAGTCCCTTACTGCTTCTGTGTCATACCTATAACAAACAGTAATCTCTCTATACCTCTCTCTATGTCGGACCAAGGCTTTTAAATTGTACATTTTTTGTCCTCTGCTGCCATCTAGAGAATGCACTTAATTATGGCACAATAATGCAACCATTACTTCTGCAAAAGCATTCTTAGCCAACTACAGTATTTGAGGTTGTGTGTTTTTTAATCCAGTGGTATCATTGCTCTCATGCAAGGCTTCTGCCATTTTCATCTCTGACATAGTGCAACTTTTTCAAACTGTTTCCAGCTCTGTGTCACTTATTCTTATTGTTTTATTGTAATGGTGTTCTACCAGCAGTTGGGTGGGGCACACAGAAAGAGCCTCATCGAAGATGGTGGCATTTTTGAACCACAATCAGGAATTCCCCAGGCAATGGCAAACTTGTTGTGCTAGATAATCTTTCTCACACTAGGTCAGGCCAAAGGAACTATGACTTCATTTTGACAGTTTAGAGCAAGGGCTCTCAGACTTTGGCCCATGAGCCAGATCTGTTCCATACTGCCAATTAATTCATCCCCTGCCCTCACTCTAGCCACTGCCACTGCTGCCAGAATTGCCAATGGACTAATTTACGGTAATCGTAAATGCATTTACAGCAGCCACAGACTCATTTACGGCTATTGTAAATGCATTTACAACAACCACAGACCTACTTACATCCATTGTAAACATGTTTACGACAGCTGCAGACCTATTTACAGTCATTGTAAATGCATTTATGACAGCCATAAATGCATTTACAAACAGTCATAAATGAGTCCATGGCCTATTCTGGTGGTGGCTGGATCACCGGCCCGCCAATTGTTTGAGGGAGCATGACGCAGCCCGTGACTTTAAAAGGTTGAGAACCACTGGTTTAGAGTCTGACCTAGACACGAAAGAAGAAACAGTTGGGCCTAACACTGAATATGCCACTCTGAAGGCAGAGTTCTTTCCACTTGTACATGTAGTCCAGAATATACTCTGATCATTCTAGGTACCAGTTTACTCTTTTAGATCCCATACTCCTAGCAGTTGCTTCTCCTTTGGTATGCCCAAGATGTATGCATCTCACTTGAAGAAATATTCTCATTATTCACAGTAATGTAGAAGTTGCTTTATCATAGGCTTATCTACATTCTAATTGTTTACTTATTTGATATATGTACCATTTTCCTAGTATAAATATTATTTTAAGGCAGTTTAGAATAAAATAACGTACAGCATGCATAAATAAAAAGAAATCTAATAAATCACATAATGAAAACCACAAGAAAATAACACAACCATAACAAATAAGTAGAAAAATTGAGAGAATGATAGGCATCTCAACCTTGGACCCCCAAATGTTCTTGGACTTCAATTCCCAAAAGCCCAAGTCAGTGCACCTGCTGGTTGAGGCTTCTGGGAATTGAAGTCCAAGATAAAGAAACCTTATTCATTCCAGAACCACAAACCTAATGAAATGTATCCCCAAATGCTTCCAGTATTTCAAATGCCTTCTTAAGGGTTTGAAGGGAAAGGGTTCCATAAGGAGGTAGTCACTGCCCAGAAGGCCCAATTATGGTCAGGGTCTTCTAGGTCCCCTTTCAGAGTGAGAATCTGGAACCCTAACGCCTGCGAGAACCAAGTAAATTATTTTGAATTTTAATTGGGTTTTTAAGGATTTTTAGTTAGTTTTGATGTTGCTTTTAATTGTTGTTAGCTGCCCAGAGTCATTGCCGAGTTGGGCAGCAATAGAAATTTGAAGAATAAATAAATAAAAATGGGCAGTAAAACTCCAGAAGAGATTCCTTTGCCACCTGGAAAGTGCCACCACACTGTGAAACAGAAAATGCCTACTTTAGTTTAACTTGTTGCAATTAGACACTGGAAGTTAGGTTTATGGTATTATCCCAGAAGGTGTAAGTAATAGGATTCTGGTCTTCCCAGAAAGTCTTGTCTTTTCATGATATGACCAAAAAACAATACCCCCAGTTTAGTCAGGGAGTTCAGGCTTGATTTGTTCTAACATCTACTTATTTGGGAGAATTGTTTTATCCCTAACTATTAGGGAAAATCAAAAGGGCTGCAAAGAATTCAAAAAACTTGATTTCTGAGCCTTAGACATTCTTTAATCGATTCTGCATCAGAATTGAAGCTGTAGAAACACTTAGTTAAAAATCTCAGAAAACAAAACAAAACAAAATAAACAAAACAAAATAAAATAAAAAACACAGTAGCACTTTAAAGATTAACTGCTATATTTTCACTGTTAGCTTTCGTGGATCAAGTCCACTTCATCAGACAAGGCTGATGAAGTAAAGTCCTACTGTGTTTTTTATTTTATTTTATTTTGTTTTCTGAGATGCCTGAACCACAGACTAACACGGTTACTATTCCAAAAAATTCTTAGTTAAAAATGTGGTTCAATTAAAATAAACAATTCTCATTGCAAAGTACATATCTTTAAGACTGATTAAAATTCTACGTCCACTGTTGAGAATGTATTTCTGAAATCTTCAGTACTCACTGTGAAACACTTTACAAGGCCAACTGTTATTTGAGAACAACTAATGTAGCAACAAGATCCGTATGACTAAAGAGCTCATCGAAGACCAGTTGGAACTCTCTACCTTATTTCTGAATTTCATTTTTTTCCCTCTCAAATTTTAAAAGCAGCAAACTGAGACTGTTTAATCAACATGTAATTGGCATTTATCATGTATGTACAACTTAATCAATTGTTTTATATGGACAGTCTTATTTTAACATTCACAGATTGTTTGCTTAGGATAAATTCTTCTTATTCAACCTTTATTTGTTCTTCACCCTTGCATCCAAATTTATAGTTCTCTGCAGCTGGCATGATTTTCGCACATTCCTAGGCTGTCAGAGCCTTTTGAGAATGGATTTCTTCTAGAGTGCCAGACTGGAGAGTTTTAGTTTGGCTTCTGTTTTGCTTCAGAACTGGGGCTGGGATATTATGTGCTAAGGGGCCGCACCATAACCTTTAAAGCGATTGGATGAAAAAGAGTCTTGTTGATAGTCCAGTCAAAACAATCTTAACTTGGAGAGGAAGTATCAGGATGATGTTAACAATCTGAAGAAAATATTTCAATCTTATAAGCTTCTTAACCTTCCTACAAATGAAACAGTTCTCGTTTCTACCAATAAGTGAACTTGGCTGAAAGTGACATGCCAGATTATTCACATTGCAGCCCTAAGCATTTGTTTTAACTGTTATGGAACTAGCCTGGTCCTTTTTTAAAAATGGAAAATGTCTCTATCCCCAATATAAAACCTTCCTCCTTCCATACATACTATTTTGGATCCAACCCATGTTTAGGTAAAGGTAAAGGTCACCCTTGCTTGAAAGCAAGTCATATCTGACACTAGGGTTTAGTGCTCATCTGTTTACAGCCAAAGGGCTAGCTCTGTCTGCATCTGCAAATGTTTCTGTGGACATGTGGCAGGCATGCCTTGACACTGGAGTGTATGGAACACTGTTTACCTTCCCACTGAAATGGTCCCTATTTATCTACTTGTGATTTCTTGCTTTCAAACTGCTAGGTTGGCAGGAGCTGCAACAGAGAGTGCACCTCATTCTGTCATGCAGTACTCAGGTCTCGAACTGCTGACCTTCCAGTCATCAAGTTCAGCATCTTATCCACCTGAGCCACCACAGTCCCCTAAGAGGTTGGGTGTCTGATTTCCCACTGCGCCTGGGAAAGATTGCTGTAAGTCATACTTGACTCATCAGCACGTTATTATTTTTCCCACTGGAAAAACTACTATCTGGACACAATTTGTAGAATCCCTAACCAGCACATACAGTGGTCATACTGGCATGTGTATGTTTGTGCACTGGTAGTTGTACTCCAAAAAATGAGACTTTTCCAAGCTCTATGTCACTATGTACAGGAAAGGAAGTGCTAGGGATGTTCATATTGTTTGTACCTAATTTTATTCATACCTACTGTATATGCTGGCGTATAAGCCTACTTTCCCCCCTGAAAAACATGACTCCAAGTGGGGGGGCATCTTATACGCCGGGTGCACTTCAGTTGGGATAGACATAGCTGCCCATAGTGTCCTCCTGATGCTTGCCCAGTGCCCATAGTGGCCTCCCGATGCCCGCCTGGTGCCCATAGTGGCCTCCCGATGCCCACCCACCTCAGTCTACATACCATCCAGTATTGTGCGGTATCCAGTGTGGCTGCGGCGAGCATCAGCAGCGAGACAGGGGTGCCACCCTTTTCGGCGTGACCGGCCCGTTTTTCTCGGCGGGAAGCAGTGGTGCTCCGCCCCACCCCTTGTCTACGCAGAGCTCGCACATGCGTACTTGTGCACTAGTGCCAGCCACAGGGAGATGTTGAATCAAATCTGATGTTCTTTTATGTTTTATTTGGTGTGTGGAAGGTGTGTGGAAGAGGGGGTAGTCTTATACGGTGAGTATATAACAAACTCTATATTTTGAGTGGAAATGTTGGGGGGGGTCGTCTTATACGTCCAGCCGTCTTATAAGCCGGCATATACGGTAATTCTATCTGGGTCTTTGTTTTATACTTGAATGATCTAGTCTTTGCATGGTCAGTTCATTGACCAACTATACATGTGTTATTTGATTGTAGATATACAACTTTTTCTTCCCCACTACAAGGGAAACCACTGGTTAAAAGAAAAAGGCTGAGATTAGTAATACCTGTGAATGCTAATATTTCTCATAAGCTTGTCCCATATGGTGTCCTGTGAAGAATGGGAAATTCCCAAGTGTGTTACCACAAGTGACAGAGGAATTCAACAATCTTCAATTTGTATGCAAGTATGATTGCATCAAAATGATGGTCCTTTCATCTCAAACTCTGGGTCCCAAATGTAGTTGTGATATATAGAAAGCATAACAATTTGAAAGGAGCATACAAATGCAGTGGACAGGTTGGACAAACTGAGATTTTTGATGGAATGCTAACTGTTTTTTATAATAACGAACGAATACTAAACAATCATTCTAATCCACTGTGCCATGAGATTATCCTTCCTAATCATTTTTAGTCTCTGTAGGTTTCCTCTGCTCTGTAACATAAAGTTGTTTACTTCATCCTTTGGCAAAGTTCTGCTAGTATCCTTCCTTGCTTGGTTTTCTGTTCTTTTCAACTAATCTTTGTGCATCATAAATCCTCAGGTATCCTTTAATGCATTTCCTTCCTTCCTTAGTAGCTATTATTCTCTTTGTTTGCTTTGCACTTCCCTGGGGCCACATGCTGTGGTTCCTATACCCAACATTAATCTAGAGATGTGGAGATGTTTAGCTTGGACAAACAGGACAAACAGCCTAGCCTATCATTTGCTAAAAAACAGGGGAAACTGTACTTAGAAACATCTCATGACAGTTAGTCACACTGCCAAGAGAAGGGGAAATTGAGGTCAAGGATTTTAAGGCAGGCACAGCAGGTCCTTTTCATTGCAAAGTTGTATTTACTGATGGGATTTATTGAAAGCACCATTAAGGGAACACAAATTTCTCTCTGCATATTCTGCAATACAGGTCAGATGTGATTAGTTTGTACTTCTAGCAGGTCACATGGGAGGGCAGAATTTCACTAATTAATGAAGTTAAGAGCTTGTTTGGTTATTTACCAATCTGTGAAACACAGTTGTTGTGTGGTTTTTTTTAAAAAAAATCATGCCCAGAGGGTAACAGAGCTTTCAAAAGTCCCAGTAAGAAAGAAATATATGGGGCAATAAAACATATACTGGCAATTATAATGGCTATAACACTATCGTGGCAATTATAGTGATTAATTTTAATTGCTTGACTTCCACTGTACAGGCAAAACTCCCACCAGTTTCCTTCCTTCCTGAATAGTACTAATATTGTCTGAGTTTGTTCAACCAAAGAAAAGTAACAAAGATAAGCTAGAGAAGATGATTCTCATCCCTTCAGAGCTGACAATGTAAAACTGTTTTGGAAATGAAGTTGGAGGAGATCCTTATGGTGATACTACACTATTATTTACTGTCATCATTTACTGTACTTCAGCAAGATGTTCAAGCTTGTGACAGCTATACAACTTTAAAAATCTTTGTAAGATGCTGATTATCTTACTAAACTGGTAGCCCTACCTTAAAACTCAGTTGTCCCGATGATAAAGGACATTTTCAAGAAGACAGATAATATTTGATCTTCTTGATTTTCCTAACCATCTTAGCTACTGTAATTCTATTTACCACCTTTTCAGCATAAAGGGTTGGTAGCAGTGCATAATAGTTATTCTGCTCTTACTTAACAGAACAGATCCACAAGGTTGGGTGACAAATACTGTAGGACCAAGGCAGATACTTCAGATTTTAGTAGGACAAAAGCAAGCTTATTGTCTCTCTTTCTTGGGTGTCAGTCCCTGAAAGGCATTCAAACAAAGATGGTCAAAGCCTGCTCTGATAAAATGGCTACTCTCACAGCATTATAGTTCCAGAAAAATGCATAAAATGGACATGGATAAGCATTTTGTCATGCTATGCTTTTGTGGGTCCTGTCAGCCCTCCCCTTCTGGATACCCAGTGGCAGCAGGGACCCTTGGCAATAACTTTATAGCAGTGGCTCCCAACATGAGGCACACACATCACAGGGGGACTTCATCAGCAGCAGCTCCCTGCTGGCTAGGGACCTGAGAGATTTGTCTTCTTCTGGGCTCCCCTGGGCTTGTAGGGTGGGGCCAAAGCCTTCTGGGAAGTGGAGGGGTGACCCCTCACAGGCTACCATGTTTTCTAGAGGAACAGCTACTAAAATCTTTCAGCATCTCAGTACAAGCTTCTCCATTCCATACTAAGAAATCAGGCTATGAACAGAGCAAGGACTTTATTATTTTTGTTTCTTTGAGACAACCACAACAGCAACCACAACAGCAGCAGCAAAGGCCTCCTAAACAGCAAGTAACAAGAACAAGGAAAATTCCCTGGGGAAAACACAGTACATTTTTTTATCAGAGATTTTTTTGCCATACCTTGCTCGCAGTAGATGCCAGTGGTTCCTAGTGGACAATGGCAGGTGTACCCATCAGGCAGTGGGACACAGGTGGAACCTTGCTTGCACCTGTGTGGAGGATTGTGCTCAGGATCACACACAGAAGTGGTCTCTGTGCAGAATGCCCCTTTCCAGCCAGTGGGGCATTGACAGCTAGCATGTACAAAAAAAGAGAGATTATGATATAATTAAGAAAAGGCTAATCTGCATGTTACACATCTAGGAATTCATGGAAAGCAATTGTGATTCTCCAAATGTTCTTGATAAATCCTCATCATTGACTATCTGCCTGCCTGAAGTTGTGTGACTGGTGCATGACTCAAAATGTAAGCAGGAACTCCTCAATTAGTGGCTATTCACTGTCATGATTTATGCAATTGTAGATCTGGCTGGGGTGTGGAAGATGGCAGATGACAGAGGAGCCTGGCGTGCAGTGGTCCATGGGGTCACAAAGGGTCGGACTTGGCTGTGTGACTGAACAACAACAACCAATGCTGATGTAAACACCCAATAAGATTCTGGTTAATGGATTGGGGATCCGGGGCACTGTGTTGTCCTGGTTTTCCTCATTTCTGAGGGGCAGGACCCAGTCGGTGTGGCTGGAGAAGGAGAAGTCCAGTCCTAGGCCCCTTCAATATGGGGTGCCTCAGGGTTCGGTACTTTTTCCTCTCCTATTTAATATCTACATGAAGCCGCTGGGCGAGATCATCCCGTTCCCACGGGGTGAGGTATCATCAATATGCAGATGATACCCAGCTGTACATCTCGGCCCGTGGGGACCCAAGCGGTGCAGTGGAAGTCCTCTCCAGGTGTCTGGAGGCTGTAAGGGTCTGGATGGGGGACAACGCCGGGCTACAACTGAATCCCGGTAAGACTGAGTGGCTATGGGTGAGGGGTCCTGTGTTATCACAGGAGCTGCCAACTTTGGTTCTGGATGGGGCAGTCTTGCCCCAGAAGGACCCGGTGCGTAATCTGGGGGTCCTCCTGGACTCACGACTACTGTTCGAAGAACAGGTGGCAGCCGTGGCCAGGAGGGCTTTTGCACAACTTCGTGCAATTCGCCAGTTACGCCCCCTCCTAGACCAGGACGCCTTGCTCATGGTCACACATGCCTTGGTCACCTCCAGACTTGATTACTGTAATGCGCTCTACATGGGGCTGCCCTTGGTGACCATTCGGAGGCTGCAGCTGGTTCAGAATGCGGTAGCTCGGGTAGTGATGGGGTGTGGACGTTATGCTCGGGCCTCACCACTGCTCTGGGAGCTGCACTGGTTACCAGTATGCCTCCGGGTGCAATTCAAGATGCTGGTCATTACCTTTAAAGCCCTATATGGTAGTGGGCCAGGATACCTAAGAGACCACGTCACCCTAAGAATGTCTGCCCGTCCCACCAGGGCGGATCGGAGGGGCTCTCTTGTGACTCCATCGGCTAGGGAGGCTCGTCTTACGAGCACTAGGAAGAGGGCCTTCTCCGTGTTCGCCCCGGCCCTTTGGAACCTCCTTCCGACAGAGCTGCGCCTGCAGACGGAGCTCCTCCCCTTTCAAAAGGGTTTAAAGACATGGCTGGCAGGTCGAGTGTGGGGACACAGTAATGTGGGTTCCCATCCAGGATGGCTGATTTAAGGGCAGCCATCTCCCCCCCCAAACCTGGTATCGGTACCTGTTATTACTTGTTTTATCTGTTTTACTGTTTTAATGTTTTAAATTTTTTATGAATTTTTAAGGTTTTATATATTGTCTGTTTTTAGATTACCTATTGTGGTAATTCATTCTGTAAGCCGCCCAGAGTCGGGTCTTCCCGAGTGGGGCGGGGTATTAAATGTGAATAATAAATAAATAATAAATAAATAAATAAATAAATAAATTTTCCCTTCACCATTTCTTCTGTGAATGGATCCTGCATGATGAAATAAACCATTTTTTCCTTCAGGAACATAGGGGTGGGAAAGTGAAAGTCAGGTAAGGCAAGTTGACACAACCAAAAGCTGATAGCAAACACACATGATTGTTCTTACCTTGCCATTCATTCTGTCAGCAGGTATAGGGACAAGCAAGTTTAGGGACACAAGAAAGATGTACTGTGGCAGATGCTGTGTGACTGATTCATTCATTCTGCAATATTTGGAATGTCTGTGGGCAGGAAACAACTTGTGTTCCAGACTCTGCACTCCGTTTGACAGATTTTAAAAAAAATGTGTACATTTGAAAAGCTTACAAACAAAAAGTATGCACATTTCAACTGTTAGATCCGGAGATCAGGGCGCGGGAGTGAGGACACGGAAGCCATTAAGGGTGAACCAAACAACACGTCTGTTTATTGTCGTTAGCACAGACAACAACAACAACGGCTGGGTCAGCAGGGGATTAAATACCCTGCTTGACCCAGCCCACTGACCAATGGGTAGCGGCGATTTTCCCGCCGCTAGGACATTTAAATATCTAACACCCCTTCCCCCCAGAATGCCCCAGTCTGCTATTTGCATACAAAATCCTCCAGGTGACGGGGGTGTGTTCTTACTCGATCGGACCTGCGCAGTTCAGTCGGCGCTGGGGCATCGGGCAGAGCGGACCTGTCGCTCTCGCTCTGCCCTGGCTGGGCCGGAAGCGGATCCGGAATACGAGCGTCGGGCTCCGCGGTGACCGGGGGTGAGCCTGTTCCACACGGTAAGCTGGCCGGTGATGGTGCTGCGTGAATGGGGCTGTTTTCTGGCCGAACCGGGTCGGTGACCGGTTCGTCCATCGGGTGCATGTCTGGCTCAGCGCCGGTCTGCACTCCCCGGGGGAGGTTGCTATCCGTGTCGGGACTCGTTCGCCTCCTGAGCTGGTCGACATGGCGTTTCCATGTCCGACCATCAGCGAGGCGAACCTTGTAGGTGTAGGGGCCCAGCATTTCGCTGACGGTTCCCTCTTCCCACGGGTGGCCCGACGCGTAGTTCCTAGCGAAGATTGGTGAGTCAATGGCCAGTGTCCGGCCCTGTGGTTGGTCCCCCCTGAACTTGTCTGGAGAATACCTAGGGTGTAACCGGTCAAGCTGACAACGGAGTCTCCTACCCATGAGTAACTCTGCGGGGGCCCTTCCCGTGGCAGCGCATGGAAGGTTGTGTTGGGCCAGCAAGAACGTGTCTACGCGTTCCTGCCAGTCCCCGGGTCCTAGCCTTTCCAGGGCCTCCTTTGCGCTGCGCACGAATCTCTCGGCCTGCCCATTCCCTTGCGCCCTGAACGGGGATGTGAGAGCGTGCCTGGTTCCTAGGGATGCCAGGTACTGTTCAAACTCAGTGGCCGTGAACTGAGGCCCGTTGTCAGAGACTAGGGTGTCGGGAATGCCGTGTGTGGAAAAGAGTTGTCTGAGTTCCCGGATCATTGCTCTGGCTGTGGTGCTACTCAGGAGTCGGATCTCCAACCATTTCGAGTAGGCATCCACCACAATCAGGAATGTTTGGCCGTGGAATGGGCCGGCGAGGTCGATGTGAATCCTCTGCCATGGGCCCGAGGGCTGTTCCCATTCTCTGACCGGGGCTGCTGGTGGATTGGGTCGTGATGATTGGCAAGGTGTACATTTGGCCACCCACGACTCTATGTCCTTGTCAATACCAGGCCACCACACGTAACTTCGGGCTAACCCCTTCATCTTTACTATTCCCGGGTGGCTGGCATGCAGTGTTTCTAGGACCTTGGGGCGGATGTTCCTGGGCACCACTACCCGGTCCCCCCACAGCAAGCAACCCCCCACACAGCACAGTTCGTCTTTCTTGTCGAAATATACCTTGAACTCCCCTTCCCCCTTGTCCGGCCACCCCCGCTGAACCCAGCTGGAAACGGCCCGAAGTTCGGCGTCCCGCGCCATCGCCCTGGCAACCTCGGCCGACGTAGTGGGGGCAGAGTCCAGGATGTCCAGGGCAAGGACCGATGCTTCCCCCCGTTCCGCGCCTTCCTGGGTCGGGAGGGGGCATCTGCTCAAGGCGTCAGCATTTCCCATGTGTTTCCCGGGCCGGTAGACTAAGGTGTATGAGTACCCCGACAGGAAAATGGCCCACCTTTGCATCTGGGGGGACAAGGCAGAGGGTGTAGGCCGGTCGCCAGCCAGGAGTCCCAATAGGGGCTTATGATCAGTCACAAGTTCGAAGTCCCGGCCGTACAAGTAGTCATGGAACTTTCTTACCCCTGCCACTGCCGCCAGCGCCTCCTTGTCGATCTGGCCGTAGTTCCTCTCCGTCGGCGACATGGTCCTGGAGTAATAGGCGATGGGCGCCTCGAGGCCGTTGGGCAGTCAGTGGGCCAGGACTGCGCCGACGCCGTAGAGAGACGCGTCACAGGCGAGGACCAGTGGCAGGGTCGCGTTGTATTGGATCAGAAAACTGTCCTGGGAGAGAAGATTTTTAACAGCAGCGAAAGCTGACTTTTGCTCGGGTCCCCACACCCACTCTGCCTTCGCGGCCAACAGTCTGTGTAGGGGCTCAGCCGCGGTGGCCTTTCCTTTCAGGAAGGTCGCGTAGAAATTCAGGAGTCCCAGGAACGCCTGCAGCTCCTGCTTGTTTTTCGGGGCCGGGGCGTTCCGAATCGCTTCCATTTTTCCCTTCGTTGGGTGGATGCCCTTGGCGTCGATGTGGAACCCTAAGAAGTCCACGGAGGGGACCCCCAACAGGCACTTATCCCGTTTCACCCTGAGCCCAGCGGCCCTGAATTTAGCCAGGACAGCGGCGACCCTGTCCTTGAGCTGCCCGGGATCCCCCGCAATTATCAGGACATCATCAAAATAGGGTACCACCCCCGGGAGTCCTTGGAGGAGCCTTTCCATCGTGCTCTAAAACAGTCCCGGAGCTATGCTGACCCCGAACTGCAGCCTCGTGCACTTGAATGCCCCCCGGTGTGTGACAATGGTCTGGGCTTCGGCCGTAGTGTCATCCACCGGAAGCTGTTGGTACGCTTGGGCCAGGTCCAGCTTGGCAAAGATCTTGCCAGGGCCCAGTGAATGGAGTAAGTGGTCTATGACGGGAACCGGGTACGCGCTCGGCTCTAATGCCTTGTTGATCGTACATTTGTAGTCCGCACAGATGCGCACTGACCCGTCCAGTTTGATAGGGGTCACTATGGGGGTCTCCCACCGAGCGTGGTCTACGGGAACGAGGATTCCCTGGGCGACCAGCTTGTCGAGCTCCTTCTCGACCCTGGGCTTGAGTGCCAGTGGGACTCTCCGGGCCTTAAGTCAGATGGGGGCAACGCTCGGGTTGAGTGCAAATGAAATAGGGGACCCCACATACCTGCCCAATCCTTCCCCGAAAACGTCCTGGAATTCGGCCATCAGGTCGTCCCTCAGCGAGGCGTCCCCGGGCTGGTCAGTCGCAGTGTTGTGGATGCCAGCGATGGACAGTCCCAGGGCGGGGAACCAGTTTGTGCCCAGTAGCGTCGGGATGTTACCGTGGACTACGGTCAGCGGTAGGCTTTCTTCCTTCGGTCCGTACTTGACACGGACCCACTTCTGTCCTGCGACGGGGAGGAACTTGCCTTGGCAGTCCTTGATTCGGATCCTCTGGGTCTGGAGGTCTGATTCTTTTAGGGCCGGGAATGTCTTCTTCATCCACCTCCACGGAATGATGGATATGGCGGCCCCAGAGTCGACCTCCATCGGACACTCTGCCCCGTCGATCGTGACTGTGGCGTGGTACTTCTCTCCCTTCTGTGTGGCGGTGTGGCTTATCGTGAGCGTGTGCGTCTCTGCATCTTCGAATTTGCCGCTGTTGCGTCCCTGATGCCTCTGATTTGTCCTCTGTTTGGCGGCCATCTTGCCCGGCGGGAACTTTTGAATCTGCCGGTCAGCTTGGTTCTCCGCTTGCCTTGCCCGGCAGACCCTCCCAATGTGTCCCTGCTTGTCGCAATAGCGGCAGATGGCCTCCCTGAAACGGCAATGTGCCCGCTGGTGTGGCCCTCCGCAGCTGGCGCAGCGCTGGCCGCTCCTGCCCGAGTTTCCCCCGTCGGTCGCGCACACCTCTGCTTCTTCCTCTTCGTCCTCGTCAGAAACGACGTCTTGATGGTGAGCGGAGGCTTGGCGGGGCGCCGACGGGGACCGGTTGAGGGAGGATGCGGTCGACATCGAGAGCTCGAAAGCTCTGGCCTCCTCGATGGCCCCGGCCAGGGTCAGGTCTCTCCGGGCCAATAGCCTCTTCCGGAGCTTGTTGTCGCGGACTCCTCTGATAAGCTGCTCGGTCAGGGAGTCTTCGAGGAATGGCCCGAATATCGCCGTGACGGCTGCTGCCCTTAGGGCGGCCACGTACTCACCGATGGTTTCCCCTGGCATCTGGTATCGGTCCCGGAACTGGATCCGGAACACGAACTTCGATGGCTCCGGTGCATAGTGGTTCTTGAGGGCCAACTGTAGTGCCTCCCATGAGACGTCCAGGATTGGTGTTGGATCCACCAGGGACTGGGCCACTTCGTAGACCTTGGCTCCGCAGTGGGTGAGGAAGAACGCCTTCTTCCGCTCCGGTGCTATCTCTCCAGTTCCGCAGCTAGCAGGGAGAACTCAAAACGGTCCATATAGCTCTTCCATCTCTCGTCCTTCGGTTGGAAGGGAGCCGGTGGAACGTAAGCAGCCATGGCGAGGTGCCTTCGTGAGAGGTGGCTCTGGTGTGTGTGATGGTTCTGGTCCGTTCCTCAAAATCCCACCTTCGTCGCCAGTGTTAGATCCGGAGATCAGGGCGCGGGAGTGAGGACACGGAAGCCATTAAGGGTGAACCAAACAACACGTCTGTTTATTGTGGTTAGCACAGACAACAACAACAACGGCTGGGTCAGCAGGGGATTAAATACCCTGCTTGACCCAGCCCACTGACCAATGGGTAGCGGCGATTTTCCCGCCGCTAGGACATTTAAATATCTAACATCAACTGTATGCAAAACATAACATTTTTGATTTGAGAAATGGAATGTATTCCATTTATGCATATACTTTAAAATGTGCAGGGGAAAAATGTACATATTTTTAAAAAGAAGAGAGAGAGAGAGAGACAGAGACAGAGACAGAGAGACAGAGAAGAATTCTGTTCCTTTGATTAAGAAAGAAAGCAACCGGTCATGGAGGGGTTGAAGACTGTGGGTGAAAACATTATAGATTTATTCATTTCCTAAGATGGGATATTAACGATGCTTCTTTTTATAAAAACCCTGAGAATTATAAGTGAGGATAAAGATGGGGATGGAGGTAGGGATCGCAAACATAACACCTTTCACACTCACTAAACTAAAATTACCAAGAAAGGAAGCCATGAGAGATAATCAGTTTGACTATTCTTAAGAATATTTTTTCGGTTAGATATACTTATGAGGAGTCAGACGGAAATTAATGTGATTCATATGCAGAGAGCCATGAAATCTATTGGGGGTGGGTGGGGGAAGCTGCCCATACAGCACTTGACTTGTATCTGATTACAATTCCCACATAACTTGTAGAGCAAAAATGTGTCACAATGCTAACTAAATGTTGGGCAGTGTTGGCCAAAAGTCAGTGTTGACCTTGAACTTCTCAATGGTTGTAGGAGGGGCTCTGTGGCTGCATCTCTTGATCTACAGGTGCAATGGTCACTGCCAGACTTTAAGTTCTTTCTCTGCTTTCCTTGGATGGTTGATCTACAGGTGGTGCCCTGTGCCTACTGGTGGCCCATGGTCTTAGCTGGGGAGTTGCCTGATCCCCACTACTCAGCCATGTGATGTGCCTTCCTCTCAGACCATGGACCATTTCATATGGAAGCAACGACATACTAATAGTGTTTGTATCAGGGACATATTTGTGCAGTCCACAAATCAGAATATCTAAAATAAGACATCTGACTTCATCATGGTGCTCTGATTTCTCATCATTTCAAAGAAATTACCAAATATCAGATTCATGTTCAATGTTCACCAAAGCTGTTACAGCACAGTGAAAACCTTTTTCCCTATCCCAACCCATTTGTCATGAAGGACAGCTGGTTTTCTAGGTAAACTATTAAGAGGGCTGAATGTCCATTAAAACATTTGGAAATGCTAGATTTCAATCTACATGGAAAACAGAGGTTTTCCCAGAGGATAAGCAGAATGCGACATTCACTTTTTTTAAAAAAAAACTCCATGAGAATGATGTGCAATGATGCACCTACTTAAATCCGCAGTTTCATCCCCATAGCAACAGGCCCTCTCATTTAAATGCACTGTGCATAACATCAGAATGGTAGCTCTCTCACCATAAAGCAATTTCTCATAAAGTGAAAATCCCTAGGAGACAATTACTTCTAGAAATCCCAGATGATGTCTGAAAACAAACTCAAATTCTTACAGGAACAAAGCTGGAGAAGAGGGAGGGAAGTTTCATTCCCAGGAACCAGTAAAATTGACATTGACTGGGAGTAATTGTTTAACAGATAACCTGTTGCCTCATATCTTTGAAAAACACCCTATTCTAAGTTTTCAGGGTGATTTAAAAAGTTGTACAACTGTTGCCTTTGTGAAGTAAGCTGTCACTCAGGATATGTGGTTTTGTTTCATTACACTGTATTTTGTTATTTGAATTCGCAGTGTGGTTTTGTCTATTACACTGCTGTATTGTATTGTTATATTTATTGTATTATGATGTATGACCTTGACTATGTTATATTTTTTGATTGTCCTGTATGTATGGTCTCTGTAAACCGCCCTGAGTCGGTTGTACCGAGTAGGGTGGTGTACAAATCAAATAAATGAATGAAATGAAATTAATATGGTTTAGTATGGACCACTACAGCAATGTTTCTAAGCTAATAGTTCTTATTTCAAACTATCATTGTAAAAAAGTGAACTAAGCAATGTTTTAAAGCAGGTTAGTAGCCCTTTCACTCTCTGAGATGGCTTTCTTCTGTGTAAAAGGTTACAGAAGAACAGGCATGGGGAACAAGCAAACATAATCTCCATTACTCTTGGCCACTAGCCATCCTATACTGGACAGAAACTGCTAGAGGAGCCACAGGTTCCCCGTCTCTGTTTGAAGGTATCAGGCAGAGAGCTTTCAACATATTGCTGCCTAAAAAGACCACTTCTGTGCTGGCAATTTTTGGTACACAATCAATATTGCAGAACCAATAGTACTACTGGGCAAGATGGTGGCTGTGTGACGGGCTATGCATTGACTTGCATAATTGTTTATGCAACCAGCCATGCCAAAATACATTGTTGAATAGTGCAACTACTTGCACAACTTCAGCTATGTGTATGGAAATTGCCAATAGGATAGTGGTTAAAGGGTGTGCTTTTTAAAATTATGGTTTTAGTACCAAGTAAGCACAAGGCATGGAAGGAAGCTGAAGTGATAGAGAGTGGAAATGCTAGAAGTGGAAGCTGTGGGAGAAAGGAGATAGTGGGATTTGAATGGGCATCTAGGTTTTATATACAGTACAGTACTTGCAAACAGATATGTACAGGCCTTTGGATGAGATAGAAAAAACATGGAGAAAAGTTGACAAAAATATTTTATCACTTACTAAAGAGTAGAGCCACTTTCCACACATGTCCCTCCATTTCTGCATTGTATCAGCCGGCATGGAGATTCTTCACACTGTCCTACATTACGGCCAGCATTGGGATGGCCTTCTGGAATCCCTGGTGCCTTAAGCTGCTGATCCCTCCCAGTGCGGACCCAAATGTCAAAAATGCAACCTCAAAAGAAAGAAGAGAAAGAGTTCTGTGCACCAAAGAAAGCTTTTAAGACAGTGATAGACAGACTTCATTTTTAAAAAGTCTATCTTGGTTAAAAAAAAATCTAACTGGTATTAATAATAATTTCATGTCAGAAATTATTCTAGATTGAAGAAACTCTGCACAGGGAACGCTCAAATGAGGCTCCTTTCATGTTCCCAAGAGCTGGGACAGAGACAGGCATGCAGTCTGTCATGCAGTACCTGGATCTTGAACTGCTAACTTGCCAGCCTTCCAGCTAACAAGGTGAGATTCTTAACCACTGAGACACTGCAGCCCCTGACTGATGAGGTCTATCTACGCAACCCAACCAAACATACAATGCTGCTTCAGGAAGTAGTCAGTTGCTTACTGTTTCTTAGGAAGAGGTACACTGGTATACGAAGAGGGTGCCAAAAATGTATACACATTTAAGAGATGGTATCTATGTTTTACTTTTCGTAGTTGAATTGAATTATGATGATGTTCACTCAAAAGAGTGAATGCTAGCATTACCATTCAACAGGCAGGACAGTCAAAGAAAATCGGTTGTACCGAGTAGGGCGGTATACAAATTGAATTAACAACAACAACAACAACAACAACAACAACAACAACAACAACAACAACAACAACAACAACAACAACAACAACAACAACAACAATGGAAGCACAGTTATTGTTTGAGGAACTCAAGACCATTTTGAAGAAATGTGGTTGAATTTCACCCATGTTCTCCTGACATAACACCCTTTGACTTCTACCTCAAATGATGTTGCACACCATAGAAAACTGGCTACCTTGGCAGTACTTCAGGAAGGAATTGAAATGGTATGTACAGCAATATCTGTGCACACTTTTGTCAACGTTGCTCAAGCAGTAGTTCACTGTAATCAGAAGTGTCTGCATGCTGATGGTAACAACTATACATATACAGTATAAGGTACTGTATATAAATTACCAGAGTTAAGAGATTCTTCAACAAAGCACTGCAAAACTGGCCAGCAAAAAAGACTTGGTCAAAGGCAATCAATTAGTCCTCAACTGCTGTATTATAGAGGAGGAACACAGAGGTTGTGTGCCTGAATAATCACAGAGATGTAATGATTCAGAAAGACCTTCATAAATGAGTAGTTGTACTTGTGAAGAGAACTTTTGCTTGCTTACTGATGACTAAGCACAAACAAAACAAAACCAATTTGAAAACTGTAGGAGGCATGAAAAGCTTCTGAAATGAACACTAGCCATTTCCAGTAGTTAAGGGATACACCCTTTGAATATTGGGTGACCTATAATATAGAGATTGTCTGTGAGAGATTAACAAAAGGATAGCCATGCTCTACTAGAGCTAGGTTTTCTTGCTGTGTCATTTGCTTTTGTTATAGCACTGGCAACCACAAATCCTTTCATATCTACTGCAGATAACCCAGCAGTCTATCAGTCAGCCAACCCCTAGTTTCATGAAACAAAAAAAAAAGGAAAATACAAATGAATTTCCATAGTTTTACTACAATAGCGAGGTCATTTTCAGTAGATCACATTTAGAAGTAGGTACCAAAGCATGTACAGTTTATTTAGTTAAAAGATTTTCATATAAAACTCATAGGATGCAAAAAACAATACCCACCCTCATCATAAAACCCTTTAGATGCAGAGGATGCCCATTCCTTATGAGTCCAACAAAGATGTTAATTTATAGGTGTGGGTGCAAAAATGAGCATTGTGCATGTAATGCCTAATTAGATATATGCATGATGTGTGGATTTGAAAAGATGAATAGTATGATTTGCACACATATAGCCTTCAAACCTGAGGCATTTTGTTGTCACATACCTGAATCTGAGCTCAAAACATCTTACAAAATCATTTGTCTACACACTGGCACAGCCTGGCAAATGTGCTTATGTCTCAGAATCATGTGACATACACATGTGCAGGTTGTTTTTCCTGAATGCTATTGTTTGCTGCATCCTGTATGAATTCAATATGTTTCATGTTGCCTTTCTCTGCAAGCCTCTGTAACAGTTGTGTAGTGTGGGTAGGGCAGGGGGGCGGCCTGCCCCAGGCGGCCCTTTCCAGGGTGTGGCAAAATGTCCCAGCAGGAGGAAAGCCATTGCATCCCCTGGGAAGGCAGAGGAGGCAGCCACAGGCACGCTTAAGTGTGTGTGTGAGTGAGAGTAAGAGTGAGAGAGAAAGGAGTGGGTGCAGCCTTTTGGGAATCCCTCTCTCCTGACACCAGAGAACACAGGATCAGTGATGGGATGTCAAAAATTCTACTACCACGCCATGACGTCATGGACGTCATGGGCGTGGCCAATGTCATGACGTCATGACGTCATGGGCGGAGCCAACGTCATGACATCATGATGTTGTGGGCAAGGCCAAAAATAATAAAAAAAAAACACGCACACAGACCCGTAAATAACTTAAAGAAATAAAATAAAGAAATAAATAAAATAAAAATTAAATAAAAGTACAACCACCCACCCAAAACACAAATAAATCACCCACCCACCCTAAATATAAAAGCCTCACTTACCTTCCTTGGCACTGACGAACCTCCATGTGGCCCGGGGCCACCCGGCAAGACACGCTGCCCCCGACTGCGGCCGTTTCCTCCTATGAAGGCCGCGGCCGGCCCTGCAGCCGCCGGCCACGGCTGCCACAGCCCCTGGCCGGCCACCGAGCTCCCACGGGCACGTTGGTGCCTGCCCGGGCTGTCCGTCTGCCCGCGCCGCGCCCTCCTAGGGACTTGGGCCCGACAAACCCCCATGCCCTGGGTAAGCCCGGTGGGGCTCGCCACCGCCGGGCGCCTGCAGCTTCCTCGGGGCGGTGCCTTTTCGGCCCGGCTCTGGCTGAGGCCACAGGCGGCCAGGGCCTGGGGGGGGCAGCAGTGGGTATGGTGGCGGCTCCAGCCGCGGCCAGGGGCTGGAGCCACCGCTGCCCCCAGGCCCTGGCCACCCGTGGCCTCAGCCAGAGCCGGGCCGAAAAGGCACTGCCCCGAGGAAGCTGCAGGCGCCCGGCGGAGGAGGATGCGGCGGTGGCGAGCCCCACCGGGCTTACCCAGGGCATGGGGGTTTGTCGGGCCCAAGTCCCTAGGAGGGCGCGGCGCGGGGGGACGGACAGCCCGGGCAGGCACCAACGTGCCCGCGGGAGCTCGGTGGCCGGCTAGGGGAGGTGCCCTTCTCTTAGGGCTGCCGCCGCTGCTGCCGGAACCACTCTAAAAAGGGGCGGCTCCAGCTTCGGAAGAATTTTTTTAAAAAAATTGGAGCCATTTGGCTCCAATTTAGTGCGCATGACCAGAAACTCAATTTGACGCATGCGCAATGCGTCAGATTGAGTTTCTGCGCATGCGCAGTCAATTGGAGCCATTTTAGCTCCGATTTAAAAAAAAAATTCTTTCGGTGAGGCGTCCGGAACCGGACGCCTCAAAAGTGGACTCCCGTCCCGGAGAACCCTCCGGGATTGGTCCTACCGGTTCCAGGGAACCGTCTGGAACCGGGGACATCCCATCACTGCACAGGATGCTGTTTTAATTTAATTTAATTGTTCTATTTTTATGCTGCCCCACTTGCCTAAGCAACTCTGGGCGGTTTACCTTCCCACCGAAGTGGTCCCTATTTATCTCCTTGTAATTTCTTGTTTTCGAACTGCTAGGTTGGCAGGAACTGCAACAGAGATGGGAGCTTATTCTGTCCTGCAGTACTTGGAAATTGAACTGCTGCCTTCCTGCCTTCCAATCTGCGTCGTCTTAGCCACATGAGCTAAAGAGAGGTGCAAAAACTGGTTCCTCGTGCCACCTGCGAGTCCCACTTGTCAGGCAGAGGAGTGGAGCCCAGCTAAGCTTGGCTCACTTAGTTTGGTCCCCCCCCCCGCCCTTTATCCCCACCATCCCTCCCTGCTATAAATAACCATTTTGTGTCAGAAATTATTCTGGGTTGAATTTTTTTTTTTTTTTTTTTTGCAGAAGAAACTCTGCTCAGTCAGGAAACCCCCAACTGAGGCTTTTTTCATGTCCTCAAAAGCTGGGACAGAAGGGGGTGCTCAATCTGTCATGCAGCACCCCAGGTCTTGGAAGTTCTGACTTTCCTGCTTGATACAATGGTTTGCAAAAGAAACAAAGCAGGGCTCTTGGTGCATTTCCACTCAGAGGTCTGGGCCGGTTTTAATCTACTTTGCACTTCAAAGAGAGACCTCTTAAGTGTGAACAAGCAACACCTGCTGCCTCTTTTCCTGCCTTCCCCACCTCATTGTTTACGTTTCTGGGTGCACGGGATTAAAGGGAAATGCAAACTTTTAAGTGCCTGCCCAAGGTTTGCAAAAGGAGATCGAGATCCCTCCTGCTCCTCTTGGAGGGGGGTGGGGTGTCTTTGCACAGGGCTCTTTCCCCCCATTTGGGAAGCTGGCACTGTGTGCAGAGACTCTGGTCTCAAATCTCCTGCATCTCCTGCATCCAGCCCAGGATTTCCGGATGATTGGCTGGCCATGGCACTTGGAGAGAGTTTCCTAGGAGAGGGGCTTCTCTCAGTGGCTAGCGGGGGGGGGGTACCTAGGGTGGCTCTCTTGGGGGGTGGCCCTTTTGGGGGTGTCAAAATTATACACTGCCAGCATCCTGGGCCCCACCCAGGGGGCAGTGAATTTGGACTCTGCCCTGGGCGGCTGAAACTCACGCGACGCCAGTGCTCTGTGATACAGTAATACCTCGGATAACGCTAAGACTTGGTTCCACAAATCTTGGTGTTATCCGATTTTTAGTGTTATCCAATGCATGTTAAAATCCTATAGGATGGATTGGATAACGTTAAAACTCCATAGAGCTACACTGTAACCGCACAGGCTTTAGCGGTTGTTATCTGATCCATCCCATAGGACCTTAACGTTATTCGATCCAATTCTCCTCCCCAGATTACTTAACGTTACGCGATTTTAGCGTTATCCGAGGTAAACATTATCTGAGGTATTACTGTACCTTCACACATGCCTGGGACTGTGTTGGACTTAAACAAGCTGAGTACATATCCCAGGTTGTTCAGTCCTGAAAAACTAGCAAACTTTTGTGCAACATATTTCCTTCTGGTTCTGTTGATGCTAAAATCTGATAACTAATAGAAGTGTGTTCAATTAGTTCCATTCTCTCTTGAGAACATATGAAGACATCCAAAGCAGAATGTGGCACCTTCTAAATGACCGTAGGACCATCATGGGAAGGAAGGTGATGCTGGACTTTACAGTTACTTTGAAGGTTACCAACACATTGTTGAAAGAGAGAAACAATGTACTGAACAAACATAAACAAAATAGTTAGTCAAGTATATCAAAGAATACTAATTTCTCTCTGTTTAACAAAATATTTATCTTTATACTGTATTTATATTTGCCTTTAATCAGCAGCAATTTGCCCTTAATTATCAATAATGCACAACAGGAGCTCAGCCAATATTTACTGGAGCAGGTATTCAGCCTCTCTGAGCTGACATATGCTGTTTTAGGTTCTTGAGTTGCCTCAAACATTTAATATTTACGAATGCTTCTATTTCACTGTTGTTTAACTCATTTATATGTTTCAGAATATTCCCTTTTATTTGACTGAAAGCCACCTCAGGTTGTTTCCAGCATAAGGTTGTGTGGTATTTTTTAAAAAAATAAATAAAAATAAATATAGTGCTGCATAAACAGATGCTGAGTGGATTCTAATAGCTGACAGCAGCCTGCCATGAAAAAACTCCTATTAAAAAATCCTCATGTTGATTATCAATACAATGGCACCACAGGCAAAAAGATGCAACACAAATGATATGTTTACTTACCCTGAAAACCATTCTTAAAATGGGCTCCATTAGGTAGGAGTTCTGGGATGTACTCTATGTAACCTCCTACATAAAACTGACTGAAGACATTGAGTCCGACCAATTTTCCAGGAGACCTTGTTGTTTTGTTTTTATGATCATCCACCTTTGAAGCAAGCAAGCAAATGAACAGAGGGGGAAAATGTTATTCAAACAGTAAATTGTCTTATCACTGTGTTCCTGGATGCCTCCCAAGAGAGACAAAAAAGGAAACATTTAGGCAAGGGACTCTTAGCTAAGAGCTTCTTTTTTGAGGAGGAAACTGAGGCAGAGCTAGGTCTATTCCAGATCATGAAACCACCACAGCAGGGGTTGGCAACCTATGGCTTGTGGTGCCAAATAATCCAGCCACAACCTTGCTCCAGCCAGCGCCAGAATCGACCACAGACTCATTTATGGCCAAAATAAGTGTGTTTACAACAGCCGTGGATGCATTTTACAGCAGTGAGTATAGCAGGGGGAACCACCAGTCTGGCCCCCTATGGCTGAAAAACGTTGAGAACCCCTGCTCCACAGCTTGGCCTTTTCTCCAGATGAGCCTTATTTCAGTGTCTCAGAATGGAGAATTATGGGATCTGTAGCCCTAAAAAAAAACCCATTACCAGAAACATACATTTAATAATATGATGAGATGGTGGGAGAGGAGTGCTTGTAAGACATAGCTTGTGCTGGAGTCTTAATTCACTTCAGTTTCAGAGCTGATCCAAAGAGCTTTTTAGTTTATACGGAGATGCTAAAATATTTTGATCCTTCTCCATCTCTCTCTCTCTCTCTTTTTAAAGAATTACATTATCTTTGTGCTTCCCAGATTTTCAAAATCATCTTGAAAACAGTATGGAATATGGAAGGGATAGATGTAGGTGGATTTGCTTTTGAAAACCAGGGTCCTTTAGTAAATTTATACACAGACTTTAGCATGCAGCACTTTGGATGATGATAAACATGAATATATTTTGCTCTTAAAATTCCAGAGCATAAAAGTTGTAGAATAAATTACCTTAGTTTGTTTATTTATTTATTTTAAAATAATGTTTGTTTGCTGCTAAACTGGCAATGCCTATGAAGGAGTTTTAATATATATATAAACATATAACAATAAAATCACCCATTTCACAGTAAAAAGGAATTAGCTAAAGGGTTGTAAAATGTTAAAATATTGAAATGTTAAAACTAACAACAATATTTAAGCAATAAAGATACACAAATTGAGGGGTGAAGGCTAGAAGATGAAGGTCTTAGCCTGGTATCAAAATGCTACCAGTAAAGATGGTGACTTTTTAAAGAAAAATATTCCATAAACCAGGGGGGCAACTGAGAGAGTTCTTTCTGTGGTAGCTATCCTGTTGTTCCACTGTGGGTAGCAGCACCCAGAAAAGCTCTTCTGGAGGTGTATTAGGTAATCAAGCAGGAACTTGTGGCTCTACACATGGACTGAAACTCTCATTCTCTTTCACAACTGGCCCTGCTGGCTATGGCGGATGGCAGTTTCAGTCCAGCTGAAAGGCCTTGAGTTCCCAACCCCAGTTTATATGGTAACTGTACAGTGGTACCTCAGTTAATATAATTAATGTGTTCTCCGGGATGTTTCTTACAGCAAAAATTACTTTAACCGAATTTCCCATAGGAATGCATTGAATGCAATTTCCCACAGGAATGTATTGAAAACCAAAATACTTTAACTGAAATGTGGTTTCCTATAGGAATGCATTAATCTGCTCTGGGGAAAAAATCCGTAACCTGAATCACTATTTTCTATGGATTTCATTTTGTTATGCAATTTCTATGTTAACCGAGCCATTTGTTAACCGAGGTTCCACTGTAGTAGAAGCAGGTAGATAACTTCCAGAATCCACTTGAGACTTGGGGTTTTTTTGGTGTGTAAGTTAGTAATACCACATCTAGCGAAGAGATTTTTAAAGAAGGAATGCCTAGATGTATTGCAGTCCTTTGGGCAGACTGCTCTTTTTAAATTTTTTGATCAGAATCCTTTCCAGAAAAACTGCATGCAGAGGGGATATCACACTTCCACCCCATTGCCTGTCCCCCTGTTGTGCTAAGGGGCAAGTAGCTGGTTGTGTGATCAACCATGAAACTGGTTCACAATGTGGAATGTGAAGGGAAGTCTGTTGAGGGGAGGAGAACATTTACAGGAATGTTCACTCAACAGAATTCTTGTCCTTTGGATTCATGCTCTCACTTTTTTGTATAAATCTCTCTCAAACTGTGCCTTTCGTGTGTAGAATAGTGGGTGAAGGAGGGAGCCCTCAAATCATGCTGCCTTCAACAGAACTGCTTGGAACCCTCTCTCCAACATCATTTCTTTAATCCCTTGCAAATTCAAGTTGGCTTCAACTGTTCTTGCCCCTTTCTATTTTATCTTCATAACAGTTCTATGAGAGAGGTTAGCTTGCGAGACAGTGACTGGTGTAGGCTATTGTGTGGTGAAGAACAGCTTTGTAAGCAGCCCCTTTGAAGCAATTGTTACCTTCATCCATCCAATCTGCAGAGACCTGCCCAGACTGACAACATGAATATCGTAGGTCAGATCTAGTGGTTCACTAATAATAGTTGCTGTTCCTGATCCTAGGTTATAGGTGTACACCATGCTGCCATTGCGCACGCCTAGTGCTAGGAAATCATCACCACTGAGACCTAGAGTAAAAGATAATGAAAGAAAGAATTTTAGTCTATATCACTAAAGATATAATCTGACACTCCTTCAGAGAATCCTTTCTTATGTGGCATTTCCAATGTCCCCCTTTTAGCTTGCTTTTTCTCTCTTTCTCTCCACCATGACATAACCAGATGGAAGACAAGTTTTCTCAGAGATATTGATTTGGGTAAGCCAGCCAGCAAATTAAGCCTATGCAGTGGCTCAAGTGGTTAAGGCACCGAACTCTCTGACTGGAAGGTTGGAGTTTAATTCCTGGGTACTGCATGATGGAGTGAGGAATCCGTCTCTGTCCCAGCTCCTGCCAGGCTAGCAATTTGAAAGCAAGAAATTGCAAGTAGATAAAATAGAGAACACTTCAGCGGTAAGGTAAACAGCATTGAGTGCACTCTGATGTTGAGGCATGCCTGCCACATGTCAACAGCACTGGCTCTTTGGCTATAAACAGAGATGAGGACAGAACCCTTGAGTCAGATACAACTAGCTTTTGAGCAAGGGCAAACTTTACCTTTACTTTACCCTCCTGCAACTAATCAAAAAGCAATGCTTTTGGGAATGCAAGTTCCTGAGATGAGTAGAAACGTGTCCTATGATATTATCTAATTTGACCTTTAAAGACTTACATTCTTTTGAGAAGTTCTTTTATTCAAACAAACCTCAGTTTAAATTATGAAATTCCAAGCAAGTCTCTCAATGCAGATGAAAGAAAGCAAATTGTACATAAAAGTAATTATATTTTATGGAATAGATGGCCTATAGGTTTTTTAATGAGAATTGTCCAGTGAAATGAAGAAAACATTAGTGTTGTGAGAATAAACTTCATCTCCTGTAGGAAACTATATAAGTTCTTTTGCTTGAGTGATTTTAAATGCAATCACTTTTTCTTTAAAAAGCAGCAGGAATGTACTGCTGGGGTTTATGCATTATTTGTTGCTACACTCTGCAGAGAAAATTGGTACTGTATTCCTAAACTTTACTTGAATGTGTCTCTCGGATGATGTTCTCGTGCCCCCTTGTGGCTGATACACACAGACTTTCCAGGCACTTGTTTAGATGAATTTCCTTTTAGCCCATTCAGAGCAATTCAAAGGGCCCCAATGACCATATATTAGCTTTTGCATGCCGCTCTCTGTGTGTGCATGCACATGACCACACACACATGTATGTAGGTATTATTTTTTGTTTTGTTTTGCAATATGGAGTGGAAATGTACATGTGATGACTCTTTTTCTCCGAGCATGCATATGATACATGGCTGGCAAGTGGTTTTCAATGAGAGTTCCTGGCTCCAAATTTCCCAACACCTCAGCCAACCCACATCTCCATTCCTTTCTCCCATATTCTCTAAAGCAGTGGTTCCCAATGTGGGGCTCATGCCACACAAGGGTACCTCAATTCTTAGAAGCCTTAATCAGTACAAAGCCTGATCATTGCTTTGGGGAATTGACTTAGGCATCCGGGAATTGAAGTCCAAAAACCAACTGCTCTAGAGAGTAATTTTAATGAACAGGGGCAGTACTATTGTGGCAGGCTGAGCAAGTGATCTGTGAAAGGACATTTTCTCAGCCACAGGTCTCCTTACACACGGAGAAAAAGTATTTAGCAGGATGGATAGAGCATGGGTTACCAAAAGAGCACAACACATCAGAGGGATGATTTCTCACTGCCTCATTTGTGGCCCCAGCCTTATCTTCCACAGTGTGTTCTGATTGCATCAAGCACCAGAAGCAGCAGCACAAATTGAGATAAATCTGGCTAAGGCTCTACATTTGTGTGTGCTTGAGAGAGAAAGAGATTGGTAAAAGACTCTCTGTGTGTGTCTGTGTGAGAGAAAGAGAGTGAAGGAATAGGAGTCCACAAAAAGATCCAATAAAGATACCGATATCGCCTTTCTCCTGCACTTTTTGCATTTTTCTTTTGTAATTTAATTATGGATCACATGGTTAACCTGCTTTGTTTGTCTATGGAACTACCTGATACTGTGAATAGCCACTTGACAACAACTTTTTAACATCAGAACAACACCATAATTTCAAGAAACACAGGACCACTAGGTAATATTCTAACTGACTTTGTTTGGACTTTGATTTGACTGCAATTGGCATGCCTAGTGTGTGGACCAAATTGAGACCATTGCTCCCTAATGGAGGAACATGGAGTTTTGTGTTCCCTGCATTTGGCCACAAAGGAAAGCTGATGATTCATGGAGGGCCATGTGGGAAGAACAAAAGTCGGGTTTCCTGTGGGGGGTGGGGTGATGAACCAAAAAGTCTTTTACTGTTGTTCCTCGTCATGCATTTCTAAGATTTGTACCTGGCAAGGAGACATCATGCCATACCCAAGGAATTGATTTTGGATCTCATAAGCTTGCATCATTTAAATTTTCAGTTTATCCAGTAAGGGTATCACCTTTCTCCTGCATTTTTTGAATTTTTTCATAATCTATCAAGCTCATCTTCTGCCAGTATTTCTATGAAAGCCGGAACACTTTCCTACTCCAGTCTGTTATAACTTACAATTAAATCTGAGCAAAGCTTTGTATGCTAGGTGCCACTTATGAGGCAGAAGACCCATCTTCCTTGAAACAACAAGTGTAAAGATTGTTTGTAGGTTGCAATGCATTACATGCAGGGCAGTGGACAAGCATAATTAAAACATGTAAATGTAATAAAATCCATTTGAACATATTACAACACACAGTAAAAATAAACAAGTAAAAGATGGACAAATAAAGGATCATATACACATCCAGCAAAAAAAGAAAAGAAAAAGGAAGATAAACATTGGGCAATGGGCGACTGAATGCCAC
This sequence comes from Furcifer pardalis, assembly GCA_030440675.1. Classification (NCBI taxonomy): domain Eukaryota; kingdom Metazoa; phylum Chordata; class Lepidosauria; order Squamata; family Chamaeleonidae; genus Furcifer; species Furcifer pardalis. Next base: position 55,530,166 of record CP126890.1, on the reverse strand, counting down.
CAAAAGCCTCTCTAAATAGTTCTGCCTTCCCAGATTTATGAAATTCCTGACAAGAGGGAGCTACGTGGGTGTATATCGAAAGAGTGTTCCAAACTGTCAGGACCATCACTGAGAAGACTGCATCCTAGTTCCAACCTTCTGGGCCTCCCTCAGACTGGGGACCCGAAGCCCTAATGCTTGATAAGATAGGGTGAACTGGGCTGGATTTAATTGGAGGAGACACACTACCAAGTACCAAAAACTTGAATCGATCATGGAAGCAGCCAAGGCAAGCAGGCAAAGATCAGGGAGTTGTGATCAAACAATAATTCGGAAGTATTTATATGATGAAGTAATATAATTTGATTTCATTGGTGTTTCAGGTGCTGAGTAGAAGAGTATGGAGTTTGTAGCCCCACAGTTATTATTGGGTCATTATTCTCATAAGCCTTGATTCTGGCCATGCTGACTGCAGACTGGCAGGAATCATCATCCAATAACATTTGAAAGGCCAGAGTTTCTTTACTCTTGTTATAGAAGTACTGCTTTCCATACACACTCTGTGTGTGTGTGTGTGAGTGTGAGAGAGAGAGAGAGACAGAGAGAGACAGAGACAGAGACAGAGACAGAGACAGAGACAGAGAGAAACAGAACAAGGCTGTGATGGCAAACCTTGGCACTCCAGATGTTCTTGGACTTCAATTCCCAGAAGCCCAAGCCCCACGTACAGGCACATTTTACTTCTGTGTCCAGGAGAGACAAGGGCAGTGTGTCATTGGCCGGATGAATCGCAGCAAACCCATGGGCTTCTGGGAATTGAAGTCCAAGAACATATGGAGTGCCAAGGTTCATCATCATTGGACTAAGGAAACTGCCAAGATCCAGTGTATATATAGTTGCTGTTAAAAAGGAAAATAAAACCTGAGCCTGGATAGCTTACCTTGACCTTTCTGACCTGTGAAAAAGATCAAGTTGTCTTGTACTGATAAGTTGTGCTTTGCCAGCCGAAATTTCAGATGGAATTCATAACAGAGGCTGATATTTGGAATTGCTGAGTAGGCAAGGAATGAAGTATAGCCAAAGGCATCTGTCCCACTGAAGCTAGGGTATGTAATATGAACAACTGTTTCAAAAAGAAAAGAGGAGGAACATTATGGGATGGGGAATGTGAGGCAGCAAACAATAGGCTAGTTTAGATGTATAATACCTGGTTTACTAATCTTGACCTAGGAAAGAAGGTCAGTCGGTCAGTCTCTGAGGGGCTTGTGGGGAAGACTTTTCGGCTGATTCAGAACAGAAAGCCAAAAAGACTTTGTGCAGCTTAATCCAGCTCAACTATCTCTGTTCAAAGTTAGACTGGAGGAACATGGCCATTGCTAATTATTACAGGTCTGCAGGAATAAATTGCACATTTGCTCCTTACTGAAAAAATGAGTTGTTCCCAATGAGCAAATGAATAGGAGGAAGTGGAGAGAAACAAGTGATGAAGTTAATTTGCACTACAGTAAAAAAAATGGCTTTCTTAGCCTTCCTGGTAAACCAGCTTCATATGTATCTATGCCTTCCTGTTGTCTCTGGTTTGATATAGCAAAGAGTTTGCTGAGGCTGGCATTCCTCCACTTACTCTCATTGCAAAGGATTCCTGTTCTTCCATAGGGACAGAGGCATACAGCATCTTGGCTGGATTTCAGGACACAGGTCGCTCCATTCCCACAGGGAGTCTCTTCACAGGTTGAAAACTGGCATAATTTCCCAGAGTAGAAGGCAGGGCACTCACAGAACCAGTTTTCCGTATCACTGTTAGATAAAAAGAGAACTCATCAGGCCATAGTTTCCTTGAAACTTACTGGAGGGAAGAGGATAATTTGCATTTCTACCCCCACCCCCATTCGATAGAGTGCAAATGTCATTGCCCAACCTGGATGATACCTTTGCTTGTGGTTTATAGAGACATTTGTAAGCTTCCACACTTTTTTTCTGAGCAAGCTGTTGATTCATATTTTATTACTTTAGCTAACACATTTCACAAGCATTAAAAACACACAACTATTTTCTGTTTCTTGCCATTGATTTCTCACTGTATGAAATTTGTTGAGGGGAGATTCCTTACTGTGCCCAGACAGACTTATGGTCAGTTTATGATGGTTAATGAGCAAGCTAGAATAATAAATGGTGAATCGATACTTGCTTGTTTTGCTGAGATTGGAACTCTGATGTACATGTGATGTCGTTTGTACTCCAGGATTGTCATGTTGATTATGGACGGCAGTGGCAGAGAGCTATGTTTGGGAGTTTAGGCGACTCATTGTGACAGTCTGCACAGACAGTCCCCTTAAAAAAAGAGCCCCAAACTGCAGACAGCTAGATTGATTCATATCAGCAAATGAGATCTATTTGCCCTTTCAGACCTAAACTGGCCTTGATGCTTTACATTACAAAAAGCATAGTTTGCAACAAGGTACAGTTCAGAGGCAAATCCATTTCTTCCTCAGCTACCATGAAGGTTTCAACAAAGCTCAGAAGGAATAGTGAAACTTGAAGAGGGTGGCACATGAAGGTGGCCCCTGCTGCTCAAAAGGTTCCAGGTCTTTGATTCTGTGAGTCCTGTCTCCACTACAGCATTAAGCAGCAGAAACGTATTCCTTCAGGTAAATATGAAAAGTAAGCATAGAATAATGTGCAATTTGAAATGGGCACAAAAGCTCTGTTTAAATCCACTCACTGTTTGTTTTGTTTTAGCCAGCTAAACTTACTAAACATCAGGCTTCGATCAGTATAAACGTAACAGTGAGAGTCCAGCATTGAATGATGCTCACAAGTTTCTTTTGAAATGACAGATATGCATTCAGGCAATCTGTATGATTGGAAACATGCATACAGGTGGTGGTGGTGGTGGTGGTGGTGGTGGTGGTGGTGGTGGTGTCAAAAAAAAAGAGATGGATTTCATCCCATTGCCCTGGCAGCATTTAGGCAGAGAGGTGGGAAAGAGAGGACATTTTCACCTTTGGACTTTTATAGATGGACATACATATGCAGGAAATCATAAACAACTGGCCTTAAGCAAGTAAAGATAAAGGTCACCCTTGCTTGAAAGCTGGTCATATCTGACTCTAGGGTGCAGTGCTCATCTTTGTTTACATCCAAAGAGCCAGTGCTATCTGCATCTGCAGATATTTCCATGGTCATGTGGCAGGCATGACTAGACACTGGAGCACACGGGTCTTAGCCAGAGGGGGCCAGGGCAGCCTTGGCCCACCTTGAATTAGCAGTTCACCCACCCTGACAAGGCATGGTTTCCCACAGGAATGCATTGAAAAGAGGCTGTGTTGCCCACCCTGAAAAATATTTGCCCACCCACATCTAGAATCCTGGCTACGGCCCTGTGTTACCTTCCCACCAAAGCAGATCTATTTACAGTGTCTTGCTTTCGAATTGCTAGGTTGGTAGGAGCTGGGACAGAGATGGGAGCTCACTCTGTCATTCAGGACTTGGGTTTCAAACTGCTGTCCTGCTGACCTTCCAGTCGTCAAGTTCAGCATCTCAGCCACTAAGCCATCACAGTCCCACTCATAAGCAAGTACTGTACAGAGTTACAAACATTTAACTCCCATGGACTTTAAAGAACCCATGAACATAGCTGTGTGAAGTGGAATTTTGCCGTTATTGATGGTGGTGCAATTTTTAATAAGTTTTGCTTGACCAACACTAAGGAAATTGTTCTTTTTTAAAAAATGAAATGTACTGCTTAGACAATGGATGAAAATACACAACCATATCAGAAAAATCCAGAGAAAAAGAGGCTGCTTTAAAAAAAAATCCACCCTCTTTTGGCACTCCTGTACCTAGCAGTTCATTAGTGCATTTCAAAGCAGCCCACCCACAGTTCTGAAGCTCAGCTTTGAAGCCTCCCCAGAATGAATCCTCTTGAATAATGTCTTGGCCAGACAGCTTTTAAAAGGAACACTGTGCTATCAGCTCAAAGAATACATTTCTTTGAATCGTGGACTGTATGGAAAGAGCTGCTGCTGGAAAAGAGAGCCAGAGAGGAATGTCAATGCAGGTACGGCATGGAGGGCCTTTTATTTTCAATAGTTTTTTTATTCCTGTGGTTGGTCAGCCATTTGATCACAGTTTCTCAGTTACTAGTCCTAAAGGGCTAAAACTACTGTGAAATTTTCCCTTGCAACCCAATGAAATTAACAGGTGGGGTTTTTGTTCCATTCCCATTCACTTTAATGGGCTTGCAGTGGCCATGGTGTAATGCCAAATAGGGCAATAGCAAGTAGTGTAATTTGGTTTAGTTCAAGTTGCTTCGAAACCTTTAACATTTTGCTTGAGATACAGGGATGAGTACTAGCTCTACAGAGGACTTCGGTAGGAACCACCAATATCACAATGCTCTAGAGCAGAGGTTTCCAACCTTTTTGGCCATGCCCCGCCTAAGCATCTCTAAAATCCTAATGTTACCACTCACCCCCCCTCTGGTGACATATAATTTTTATTATTCAAAAAGTGAAGCCTAAAAGGACATTGACTGTTAATAACTGATTCTCGAATTGTCCTCCTTAAAAACCGAATTGTTCCCCTGAGGGGCATGTGCCCCATGTTGGGAACTGCTCAGTGATGGGATGTTACTGGTTCAGACTGGTTCGCCCGAACCGGTAGCACCCCATTAGGAGGGGTCACCGGAGTGGTGGTAAACCCCCAGGTGACCGGTTCTGTCGCCTCTCCGGCCCCCCTCCAGAAATGTATTTCCGGGCAACCAAAGTGGCTGCCTGGAACTGCGCATATATCAAACCTCCGTTTGATGCATGCACAGTTCTATTTTTTAGTCTGCATGCATCAAATAGAGCAGTGGTTCCCAACAAGGGGTACACAGGCCACTAGTGGACTTCAATTCCCAGAAACCTCAGTCAGTACATTGACTGATCAGTGCTTTGGGGAAATGACTTAGGCTTCTGGGAATTGAAGTCCAAAAACCAGCATTTAGGAAACACTGAAATAGAGCAGTGGTTCCCAATTAGTGCTACGCGTACCCCCAGGGGTACGAGAGATTGCATCAAGGGGTACATGCAGCAATCTCTTAACTAAAATATTAAATCCTTAAAAAACAATAATGCAATAACAATTGCCAAAAAATTATTCAATTTAATTAAACGATCAGTAGGTAAGTCAATCATATGCATCAAGCGCTTTCTCCCGTGGCGGCGGTTTTTCCTGTGCCTCCCACGCCTCGCGTCACCCAATCATGGCCGCCCCTGTTCCCACCTATTTGCTCATCATTGTCAACGTGCACATTTGTCACATTAATGAAACATGTGTTCTCTGTCATTAGAATGTCTTTTTATTCTGTGCTGTAAGCCGCCCAGAGTCGGGCTAGCCCGATTGGGGCGGGTTAGCAAGTGTGAGAAATAAATAAATAAATAAATAAATAAATAAATAAATAAATAAATAAATGATAATAAATATAAAATACACCTGATTTCATTTTTTATTTAACGTTCCTGCAATAAGGGGTACACGATATTTAACGTTCCTGCAATAAGGGGTATGCAAGTTTGAGGTCATTCTTGAAGTGGTATGTAGAAAAAACTAATTGGGAACCACTGAAATAGAGGTTTGACACATACGCACTAAAAAAAAAAGAACTGCACATGCATCAAACGGAGGTGAGAAGGTAAAGAGCATTCTTTGTGCTCTGGTGTCTAGTCATGCCTGCCACATGACCATGGAAATGTCTGCAAACACAGATAGAGCTGGCTCTTCGGCTTTGAAACAGAGATTAGCACTGAACCCTAGAGTCGGATACAACTGGCTTTCGAGCAAGGGAAACCTTTACTTTATAGCTGACGACTATAAATTATAAAAAAATATATATTTTTAAAAAACCTAAAAACTGTGAAACTGAATGCTAAAAATGTGAATGTTGACATTCTTCAAATATGCAAAAAGTATGATTTTGAGGAAATGGAGGCACTGAAAATTAAATTAATCTGGATGATAAAAGTAAAGATAAACCATATAGTAGATTAAATGATTCCAAGTCTAATAGGGGAAGAAAAGCTTGTCTAACAGCCTGACCTTTATAGCTCATTCAAAAGGTCAGTTGTTCTCTATTATCTCAAACAAAATATGGTGAAATAACATCAGTGGAATTAGACATTCTCAGGCTAAGCATTTAGGAAGTCAACTGGGTTAGATAAATACAGTGATTTGCTCTTCCCCTAGGAATGGTGAAAAATCTTCACAACCAGAACTGATCTCCAGAACATGTTTACAGTTGAATTTTGCCAGTAAGGGCACATTCAGAAGAAACAATAGGCCTATTCATCTTTTTGACTACTCACAGGTAGAGAGCAGTGCTCTAGCCCCATCTCTACGTGCCAGCTTTTTTTGAATGTTTTGGAATAGTAGCCGTTTTAGTCTGTGGTTCAGGCATATCAGAAAACAAAATAAAAAACACTGTAGTTCTTTAAAAACTAACGGCTATATTTTTATTGTTAGCTTTCGTGGATCAAGTCCACTTCTTCAGACAAGGAGTGAAACTTCCAGGCATGGTTTATATACCAAATGTAAGGGTCTACATGTTAAAGGGGATGTGCTCAAGCAGAATGACAGAGAAGCAGGCATAACAATAGTGCTTCCTACAGCTATCAGTAACAATAGGTATTCATATTAGTTTTAAATGTCTCCCTTTCAATCTCAAAGGTGTGGAGAAAGCCCATTCTGGTTTCTGATTAACCTTTTACTTGCTTGTCAGAAAACAAACAAAAACACTGTACTTGGTTACTTCCTGTTTCGCTAAAGAGAATTGGCAGGAAGGTTGTCATACACCAAAATATAATATATACAATATCTAGCAGCAGATAGCAATCTATGTATCAAATCTGGTAATGTCCCAGAGACCCTTCACTAATATTTAATCCCCTGCAATGGGTGTCTAACAGATGGATGTATTTGATTTCTGTTGTCTCTCTTTCAATCCTAGTTTTGTAATTTCTCTGTTCCAGAATTGTAACTTTCAGGTCTTGGATAGAGTGTCCAGCTTTTTTTTTTTTTTGAAACATTCCAACATGTGGAAGGTGACAGGTGTGAAGGGAGAGCTTCACATAAAAGTGTGGCTGCCTCTACATGAATTGAGGCCCTGATTTTTCAAGGTCCTGACTTTCATAGAGAGCTCTACCTGTGTTTCATACTTTTCACATTCCATTGTAGGAGAGTAGCAAGAGTGAGGTTAGAATGTTCCATTCTACACTTGAGTGTTTGCCTTCTTCCTAATACAGTGGAACCTCGGTTAACAAATGGCTCGGTTAACATAAAAATTGCATAACAAAAGGAAATTCATAGAAAATAGCAGCTTGCGCTTAAAGAATGGTTAAACAATTGTGAGAAAAATGAAAAGTTGGAAATTTATAAAGAATTGAAGCTGAACTGGTTACAGGTACTTGTAGTGAACAATTGGAATAAAAATACTTTCAATATGACTTAAATAGACAATTGAAGGAGTTTGAGAAGTTAATTGATGAGGTAAAAAATGAATCAGTTGGGATAAAGGGCTTGGTAAAAATACTATATAAAGAAAGGGAGGGGGGAATGAATATATACACATAAGATACTAGAGAAATGATGTAAAAGATATATAAGGTAGTGAAAAATATCATATAAAAATGAAATAACTTAAATTGAGTAAGTTGGAACTTTATATGAATACAATAAGAAGTTTAAACAAATCAAACAGGCCATCCATCCATCATTCAATGTGTATTTTGCTTTTTTTAACATCGTATGTTATTTTTCTCTTCTTTTTATTTTTTTCAATTTATTGATTTGTTCAGTTTATTTGATTTATACAAACTGTATTATATGGAAAACTCAATAAAATTATTTTTAAAAAACACAGATTTTTAGACAGATTAATTGGTTTACAATGTATTCCTATGGGGAGCTACATTTCAGTTAAAGTATTTTGGTTTTCAATACATTCCTATGGGAAATTCAGTTAAAGTAATTTTTGCTGTAAGAAACATCCCGGAGAATGCATTAATTATGTTAACTGAGGTTCCATTGTGTCAGAACAGTGCTAATCACTAAGCAAAACAAACAAACAAACATCAGGAACCTGTAGGGATCATCATCTAGAAAACTTGAAAATCAAGTTTTAGCACCAAATATTCAGAATTGATAGGGCCATCATGTATTTGTACATTTGTTTAGTGCAAGAAATATTTGAATTGTGGGCAAAAAGTGGAGAAGCTGTTTATTAAACCAATGAGTTTTCTTATACATTCCTAATTTTAATCAAATGCATAGTTATGCATTATCGACAGCTATGAGAGGTTTTGTGGGCAGTTGTGAAAGAAGGTCCACAACACAGAGTTTCTTTATCTTTGGTAGCTGCACAGAAGAAATTTCTATAAGCCTTGCTTCGCAAGCTCCCAATGGCATGAGAGCAATAACTTCTCAAATGGTTATTTTTGCAAAAGAAGGTGCATGAGCCTTTTCATTTTTTCAACCAGCCACTCTTGGTAGGGGGCATGCTGCCTTTCTAATTGGTGAGTTAAATAAACATGTATGTGTGTGGTGAATGATTCCACCTCTCATGTTCTAACTCTGTTATGTCTAATGTTCCAGCATTTTCCCCTACTACTGCCTCTGTAATGGAAGCTAGGAGATAATGGATAAAAATGTTTATGCTTAATGGGTTAGAGCAGGGGTGCCCAAACTACGGCCTTGGGGCCAGATCCAGCCCCAGATGCCAATTAATCCAGACCACAAAGCCCTTATTGCTCCCAGAAGTGGAAATAAAATGCATCTGTACAGGTGTGTTTTACTTCTGCAAGCGATGAAGGCTTCACAGGCCAGATGCATTGGCTTTGGGGCCATATACAACCCCTGGCCCATAGTGACCAACCCCCTGAACCACGTGACCAGCTCATAGCCCAACAGATTTGGGCACCCCTGGGTTAGAATCTCCTCAAAGACTGTGGTATTTTTGAACCACAATTGGGCATACCCTGGGCAACAGCAACTTTGTGTTTCTGGCTAATCTTTCTCACACTAGAGCAGGTGAAAGAAACTACAGAACGAACTTTGGTGGCTTCATTTTAGCAGTTTCATATCTGGCCTAGACATGGTGGTGGTGGTGGTGGTGGTGGTGGTGGTGGTGGTGGTGGTGGTAGAGGAAGATGATGAAGAAGAAGAATGATGTAATGGGTTGAAGGGAAAAAAGAGGTAGTAAGGGGGAAAAAGATGAATGGATGGGAATCTTAAAAAAAACCCAAGCCAAATGTCTTTTTCCACCACATCAAGCCTAGCTACCTAATGGACCTAAGTGTGTTTTTAATTACTATGACAAGTGACAAATGATGTACTTTAAACAAAAATGATGTATTTTAAGCAAAGGGTAAAACAAAGGCATTGTTAGGACCAAAGCTAGGAATAAACTTTGGTCTAATTAAGAGAAATCTATTAACTTTTAACCCAAAGTGTTGCTGAGGACTGGAGTGCAGAAGAGAACAGGGGCACAGATTAACAACAAAGCTGAACTGAACAGATTGTTAGATTCGTGTTTTAGGGCAGCATTCTCTGATGTGACATTTCCCAGTGCTGTTGGACTACTATCCCCCAATGGTGGCATTTATAGTCCAAGACATATGGAAGGTGCCATGTTGAGGAGGATAACTATAGAGTCAGCCCATTTGAAGGAGCAAAGAACAACTGTCAAAGGGGGCATGGGCCATCTACAGTAACATCATTTTTTTCACATTTTTTTTAAAAATGTAGCCAATTATCTAATGCTAATCTTGATGAATTGGAAGCTTTCATCACCAATATAAATCTAAACTAAATCCATTTTTAGAATCATCTCACTAAAATTATAATGAATTAGGTGTTTTGTGCTAACCTTCAAGCAAGTTGTACCAGATCAGACTATTTGATGACTTCCAGACCAGAGGTGGGCAATCTTGCCAGTCTGGGAACAATTTTCTGTCCCAAGGATCCAAATGGGAAACCCCAGAACAAAACCAGAAATTGTTTCAAAAAATGTTTTTTTCCAAAGCAAAATGGAGCGGGGGTGGGTGGGTTCTATGATCAATTGGAAAGCCAAGTTGCAGTTTCTGAAAGTTCTCAAGAGTCAAAATGCAGCTTTTTTTAACTTGGATCTTTTTGGGGAGTGGGGGGGGGCACAAAAATAACCCGATGGAGAGGAGGCACCATATTTTCCCCCACACCTGTTTTAGACCAAAAAATTCTACTCGTGCCAATAAGAAGCTAGTTCTTCTTTTCCCTCCTCGTTGGATTTTTCTTGGCATGAAATGAGGAAGAAGCAGCCCAAGGAAAACATGAGCACATTGGCCAGGAAAGAGACCGGTGGAACAGAGGGCCAAAAACACGTGGCTAACCAGAGTGGTTGGCCTGCAACATCCAGCTCAGGCAAGTGGTAGGAATATTGGACATTGCTGGGCAACAACCTCTAGGGTGCCCTACTTTTCCCATCTGGGTGGTAGAAAAAGCACCATTCATTTACATAAATGTCTGAGGACAGGTAGGGAAAGAGTACTGTTTACTAGACCTTATTAATTTGTTTTCCTCCCCAGAAGCTCAGAGAACATGCTTTGATAGGTTTGTAAGTGGGAGTAATTAATGCCATGCCTTGCATACTGAACAGGTGTCTGCAGTTTCTTCACTGGCAAGAGTTTCCTGGGTCTGGAAATTTCATCCCTTCTGCTTACATTGGCAGCAAGTCAACAAAGCTGTTTGCACAGAAACAAGATTGCATGTGTGGGAAAGAGCAGGTAGATCGTGGTGCACAAGATGAGCATACTAAGCTGGCTGCAATACAGGAAACTACAAAGCCCACGCAGAGCTGCTCAGGTTAATCTTTAGTCTTATGAAAATTCACATATTCCCTCTTTGAAGGTAAGCATAATTATCTCAAGGCATCATGTACCGCATGGATGGAGTTGTGCAATTATCTTTCCTTTTAACCATAGGAAAAATCAACAAGGAACTTCAAATTCATCTCCTACATGTAATCTCTTCAAATTAGCCAGACATTCCCCCACCCTGAGTAAACAGAATCATGAAAGGATTTTGTTGGTTTAATTGTTTTGAAAAAGTCGCATGTCATCTTTGCTTGAAAGTATTTCTTGGTGCTGCTATAAGGTATGGTAATATCTGTGGCCATTGGGGACCAGTTTTTACCGCACACACAGATGCACGCACGCACACTGGCCATTGCTTCTAGCAGGAGGGGATTTACTGAGTCTTGGTTCCATCCAAAGGCAGGGTTGTCAATATGTGACTTGTGGGCTGCATGAATTCCTTGCCCATTTTAAAGCTGTTTCTAGTTTCTCAGCCACTGCTTTATTCCCCAACAGATGGTACCTGAAGGGTGCCCTCTCAGTTTGCTCTCATGGGACGGGTCGATGTCCTAGGTATCATGGTCCGCTAACATGAAGGGCTTTAAAGGTGACAACCGGCACCTTGAATTGCACCGGGAGACATATAGGCAGCCAGTGAAGCTCCCACAGCAGTGGCGAGGCACAGGTGAAATGACTACACCCCACCACTGCGAGGGCTGCCACATTCTGGACCAAATGCAATCTCCGGATGGTCATCAAGGTCAGCACCATGTAGAGTGCATTACAATAGTCCAAACGGGAGGTGACCAGGGCATGGGTGACCATGAGCAGGGCCTTCTGGTCCAGGAGTGGGTGCAATTCATTAATAACACGCACTTGTCTGAAGGCCCTCCTGGCCATGGCTGTAACCTGTTCCTAGAGCAGAAGCCGTGAGCCCAGGAGGACCCCCAGGTTGTGCATCAGGTTGGATTAGGGCAATGATGCCCCATCTCAAACCAGTGGTGATAACTCCTTATCAGGACTGGGTCCTCTCACCCATAGCCACTCAGTCTTGCCGGGATTCAGCTGTAGTCCGTTGTCCCCCATCCAGACCCTAACCACCACTAGGCAAGTAGTCAGGACCTTGACTGCATCACTGGGATCACCATGGGAAGATATACATCTGAGTATCATCAGCATACTGATGATATCTCACCCTGTGGGATCAGATTATATCACACAGCGATTTTATGTAGATGTTAAAGAGTAAGGACGAGAGGACTGAGCCCTATGGCACCCCACACATGAGATGCCTCAGACTTGACCCCATGCCCCCCTACACTGACTGGGTCTGGCCACTCAGGAAGGAGGAGAACCAGGCCAACACATTGCCCTAGATCCCCAACCCCTGTATCCAGTGCAGAAGGATACCATGGTCGACGGTATTGAAAGCTGCTGAGAGGTCAAGAAGAGTGAGAATGGAGGGGTACCCTCCATCTCATTCTCGCCAGAGATCATTGAACAGCGTGACCAATGCAGTCTCTGTACCATGACCCAGCCTGAAGCCTGACTGGAAAGGGTCTAGATAATCCGCTTCCTCCAGGACCCCCTAGAGCTGCTGCACCACCACTTTCTCAACAACTTCCCCCAAAAGGGGAGGTTTGAGACAGGGCAGAAATTGGATGGTATATTCGGATTGAGCGATGGTTTTTTTAGGACGGGGCACACCAAGAAACTGCATTTTCTGAACTATACTTCAAGAACAATAAAACAACTTTACTTCACCAACAACATCTGTTTATTGGGAGAAGGCATAAGATAAGAGTTAAGTCTGATGCCATATGCTACCACATTAATTTATACTCTCCATAGATTTCTCTGGCCCCTGTACTTCACAGATAAGCCCCAGGGTTTTGCAGCCACTTTGGCTGGACAGCTGGTAAGGCTTCCTGGACTCGGAGTCTGGGTAAGGGTTAATAGAGAGGCCTCTAAAGGTCTCTTGGGATGGAACCAAAAGGAGAGGCCCAGGCAAGAGTCAGGCCAAGCCTTACCGTCATACCTGCCATCTGGGGCCTGATCCCCCTCTATCAAGGAGGGACCTAGTCACCTGGAACAGGGCCACTGGGCGATTATCTGTTGATGCAATACGAGTAGCAAAATACTGCCATTTCGCTGCCCGTATTGCCACGAGGTAGGCTCTAATAGAGGCTCTAGCTTGTGTTCGGTCAGTGGCATGTCATTGGGAAGAACCTAGAATCATGGTGATCCTCAGACACTCCACTGCATACTTGCAACCTGCCCTGCTTTAGGCTCTATCATTTAACAGCCAGTGGTCCATCCACAATGGGATTTTTGCCATCAAGAGAAGGTCTTTCTGGTCAGACCTTACTGTAGCTCTCTTCCTCTGCCAGTAACAGAGAGATCTATCCCTTGGCCTTCAGCAAATCTTGGTTGGCTTCCTTAGATGGCTAGGAAAAGGCAATAGGCAATTACATGAAGCATAGGTCTCCATGATCCACCTTCATGAAAATTATGAAGAGCCTTCACTATCATCTATAGCAGCGGTGGCCAACCTTTTTGTGCTGTGGGCCTGATCATGTCCCTGGAACAGCTGAGTGTCCACTTCCACTGCCGGGTGCAGGAGAGAGAGAAATGGGCAGGATGGAATGATGTTGTGGGGTGTATCCAGCCCACGGGCCATAGGTTGGGAGCTCCTGATCTATAAAATAGTAGGAGAAGGGAAAACTATTTTTCTCATGTCATTTTGGAGGCTGCTATGAGAAAATGGATGCTGGATGCTGGACTAAGGTATAGGTATGCATAAGGAAAGCTGGCTACATAGTGCAACCAGCTGGATGCTGCAAGAATTTGGGAGATTTATTGCCCTGCATCCCTGCAGGGAAAAGAACAAGCTCACATAGCCTTGAGATACATAGTCACAGGGCATATCCCAGAAGGAGGGAATGGCAAAATATTTCTGAGTACTATTGATCTAGGAAACCTTGGGAAGAGTAACCAAAAGTCAGAATTGGTTTTGATGGCATGCAGTGATGAAGATGATAATGATGATGAATGATGCAAAAGACAATTTAGTTTCATGAAAGATGTGGTATGAATTAAATGGAGGAATTGTATGTTTCATGCATACATGTTTCAGTATTGAGCTATTCTGTTCTTTAGTTGCACCCTGGTCTTGATAACAGTAACAAGTCTAATGAGTCAAGTCCTGCTTTTGGCATAAAACTGTGAACCCCACTGACAGGGATCAATAACATTTGAAATGCTAGCCCCTGGACTGAAGAGATCAGAGCTTTTGTCTGTGTTCCCTTTAATATATGATGCACTTTCATTCTTTGCACATGTTGCTTGTGCTTAGGAGATGGAAAGTTCAAAGGCTTTCTTGCTACTATTGTCATGTAGGGGCAATACCTGGCTGTCTGAATGAATCCTAATTAGCAGGCACCTTAATCCACACAAGGCATACTTTCTGGATAGGCTGTGAGCCAGTGAACAAGTACACACAAGGAGCAACTAGGAAGACAATTCAAACTAATATTTATCCAATAGTGTTTCCTTGGGGTTAGTTTTTTTCTAAGTAATAAGGGGATGTTAACCAAACCAAAGTAAAAGATGCATGACTACTCATGAAGAGTAGCCTCTTTAGAACTCCTTCCCCTAGATCCCTGACAACATTATAGAAAGATCAGTGCACTCCAGAGTGGGATGAGCAGTTCTTGCCTAATGACATCCACAACATGACCCACATCTTCTCTGCCTCATACTGATAACTATATGGAAATCCATAAACTTCTTTCTCTGTGTCAACCCTCTGTGCCAGAGTATGCTGTGTATGATACCTAGGGCATATCATGAGAAGACAAGACTCACCAGAAAGTAGAATAATTCTGGGAATTCTTGAAGGCAGCGAGAAACAGGAAAGCTAAACATGAAAGTAATCAACTCAGTAAAGGAAGCCACAGTTTTGTAACTTCCAAGATCTGAGCAAGGCTGTTAATAACAGGATCTTTTGGACATCAAAAATTTGTAGGGTCAAAAGGATGTATTTTATTTAACTGTTTAAGACTATTGCTGAGCCTCTACTGTGGATTTGACTGCAAAAGGTTTTATGACAAACATGGCAAAACAAAATTTTATTTTTTTATATATATGACATAGTGCAGTGGTGGCGAACCTATGGAATGCGTGCCAGAGGTGGCACCAGCAGGTTTGTACCAGTTCGCCAGAACCGGTAGCAGAAATTCTGGCTGGCCCCGCCCATCAAAGTTTTGAAATAAAGTAGTCCTAATTCAGGTGCAACACAGGCCTTTCCACCTGGCTACGTCCACCATGCCGCACCCATAGTGTGGTAGTTATTTTTTTTTTGGAGCCCACCACTGCTTGGAGCCCTCTCTGTGGGCACCCATGCACTCACCCCAGCACACAGTTAGCCCTGCCTCTCTGCCCAGCAGCCCAATGGGAGCACTTCCTCCCCCCCCCCCAATAAAGAGTTTGCCCTGCCCATCTGCCCAGCAGCCCAATGGGAGTGTTTCCTTCCTCCCCTGGTGCTGTGTTGGTACTTTGTGATAAATAATTGGGTTTTGGGTTGCAGTTTGTACATTCAGTCTCTAAAAGGTTTGCCATCACTGACATAGTGCAGTCTCTCTCTCTCTCTCTCTCTTATCAGTTATAGTTTTAAACACTCAACATCCCCCCTTTCTCTGCCTTCTGTCAAACAAAAGTTATTAATTTGCCAACATCCGGAAATAAGTTGCTGATTAAGCTCCTTTACTATATTGGTAAATTCAAAGAAAACAAGTTTTGGATTGGTTCCATGATCACACATCTTATCAGTCTATGATAAAATTCTTTAAAAAGAAGTCTATCTAGAGACCTTAGTGTTGTATTTGTCTACCTGAGAGTATGTTAAGACGTTTTTTGATCTTTAAACACAAAATATATAGTACAGTAATACCCTGGATAACGATTGCATCGGATAACGCTAAAACCGCATAACGACGACAAATTTTGGGGGAAGATTTGCACCGGATAATGTTCTTTTTAGTGTTATCCGATACAGTCGTTCTTAGCAGCAGGGTGGCTGGAAAGCTGAACGGGGTTCTCCGTTCAGCTTCCCAGCCACCCTGCAGCTATGGAGGCAGGGGTGGAGTGGCTGGAAAGCTGATGGGGGTCTCCCCCGTTGGCTTCCCCAGCCACCCCACAGCTGCGGAGGCAAGGGCGGGTGGCTAGGGAAGCCGACAGGGAGTCCCCATCAGCTTCCCCAGCCACCCTGCAGCTGTAGATCGGATCCTCTGATCTCTCTGGAGCAGGCAGGGGACCCGATCTACAGCTGTTACTGGGCTTCCCTGACGTCCCCAGTTTGAACCCTGACTTTTGGCTTGCTGCACTTGCTGAGGACGTCGGGAAGCCCAGAAACAGCTTGGATTGGGTCCTCCCACCTTCCTGGACCTGGCGGGGGGGGGGGGGTCAGGGACCCCAAAATTGGTAAAAAAAAAATCCATTTTTTTTACCAATTTTGGGGTCCGTGACCCCCCTGCCAGGTCCAGGGAGGTAGGAAGACCCGATCCAAGCTGTTTCTGGGTTCCCCAACGTCCTCAGCAAGTGCAGCAAGGCAAAACGTCAGGATTCAAATCCTGACGTTCTGGCTTGCTGCAGCCTCCAGGGAAACAGGGCTTTTTTAAACGTTGTGTGATCAATGTATCGCACAACGTTAAAAACCGGATAACGATGAGACTTGTGGAACCAAGTCTCATCGTTATCCGGGGTACTAGTGTATATCTACATTTCACTGTTATTCTAACTTTTATCATTCACATCTGATAACTTAACTTTCCACTCATGCCTATTACCTATGATCCTTCAATAACATTCCTATTTATTTATTTACATCACCTTCTCATTATTTATTTTATATGTAACTAAGAAGTAAAACAGCTAATAAATGGACAATAATACACTGATGTCACAGGGAGCTGCATTCTACTAGTAACAACAATGTTATTAAAATAAAAGAGAAAATCTGTTTAACTACCTGAATAAATCAAAGGTACAGTGTTAGCTTGGGGCAAAATCAAAGGAGCACCCACAGAATACTTGACTCTAGTTTTGTGGGATGTTTGTCCTTCTAGATTAAACACCTTCCCTAGAGGCATGAAGGAGTGGTGATTAGGTCCAGGGTGTTAAAAATGTGTCAAGAAAATGCTTTGTTGTGGCCATCCATGGAGTATGTGATTCATTTGTGGATAAATTAATGGATAAAACCATTAATCCAACCCATCACCACCTGTATGGGTTGGAAAAGTCACAACATACACAACTTGTGACTCACCAGTCTGAACAAATCTTCCTACTCCTTTCTGAATATACAACAATTACAGTAATAACCCCGAATAACGATTGCATCGGATAACGCTAAAACCGCATAACGACGACAAATTTGGGGGGAAGAGTTGCACTGGAGAACGTTCTTTTTAGCGTTATCTGATACAGTCGTTCTTAGCAGCAGGGTGGCTGGAAAGCTGAACGGGGTTCTCCATTCAGCTTCCCAGCCACCTTGCAGCTACGGAAGCAGGGGTGGGGTGGCTGGAAAGCTGACGGGGGGCTCCCCCATCGGCTTCCCCAGCCACCCCACAGCTGCGGAGGCAAGGACGGGTGGCTAGGGAAGCCGACAGGGAGTCCCCATCAGCTTCCCCAGCCACCCTGCAGTTGTAGATCGGGTCCTCTGATCTCTCTGGAGCAGGCAGGGGACCCGATCTACAGCTGTTACTGGGGTTCCCCGACGTCCCCAGCCAGTGGAGCAAGCCAAAATGTCAGTTCAAACCCTGACATTTTGGCTTGCTGCACTTGCTGAGGACGTCGGGGAAGCCCAGAAACAGCTTGGATCGGGTCCCTCACCTTCCTGGACCTGGCAGGGTGGTCAGGGACCCAAAAATTGGTAAAAAAAGGACATTTTTTAAAACCAATGTTGGGCTCCGTGACCCCCCTGCTGGGTCCAGGGAGGTAGAAAGACCCGATCCAAGCTGTTTCTGGGCTTCCCCGATGTCCCCAGCCAGTGGAGCAAGCCAAAACGTCAGGGTTTGAACCCTGACGTTTTGGCTTGCTGCACTTGCTGAGGATGTCAGGGAAGCCCAGAAACAGCTTGGATCAGGTCCTCCCACCTTCCTGGACCCGGCAGGGGGGTCAGGGACCCCAAAATTGGTAAAAAAAAACATCCATTTTTTTAAACCAATTTTGGGGTCCCTGACGCCCCTGCCGGGTCCAGGGAGGTAGGAAGACCCGATCCAAGCTGTTTCTGGGCTTCCCTGATGTCCTCAGCAAGTGCAGCAAGCCAAAAGTCAGGATTCAAATCCCGACGTTCTGGCTTGCTGCAGCCTCCATGGAAACAGGGCTTTTTTAAACGTTGTGTGATCAATGTATCGCACAACGTTAAAAACCGGATAACGAAGAGACTTGTGGAACCAAGTCTCATCATTATCTGGGGTACTAGTGTACTCTACTATTCAATGTCCCAAGCAGTCAGAACAAAAAGCCAATGTATTGATCTTCTGCAGAAAGCGGTATGTAGGCTTTCTATGTAAACAGAACACAAATATAGGAGGAGGTGATATTTTTATCAGACTGCTAAAAAACCAACCAGCAAGCTTTCATAGTTGAAATACCTCTTCTTCAGGCTATACACCTATATCTTGTGTACAGTGCAGAAAAATTATAAATGAATGTCCAAAAAAATTGGTTTTTTTTTTCTGGCATGTTTCTCAAGTTGAGCTCAAAGTTGGTTACAACTAGTCTCTAGGGTATGTGGCTTAATGTTCCACCTCTAGTAATGTGATGGGAAAAGGGCATACAAAAACTCAGATATCTCCAGCAGAAGGCTGGGACAAAAAATTGAATTATTCATCAGGTAAGGGTTAGGCAGTCAAGGCTACCTTGACCTTGTATAAATTGTATAAGCAGGAATCTCTCCTTTTTAAATGCAGTGCTGTAATCAGGAAGAATGTGATGACAGAGGTGAACTCATCCAACTGAGCATGTTTACAATACCAAGATGCTTAATGCCTAAATAGAGAATTTGCCTTTGTGGGGAAGGGAACAACTGACAAAAATAAGAAATCAAGTGAAAGTATGGTAGGGAGGTTCCATCAGGAGGAGCACTAATAAACATAATAGAAGAATTTGATCTTTTCCTCTTATTTTTCCCTCTCAGGCTATCCCCAAAAGGAATAGGAAAAGAAGCTAAAGGTTCCTGTTTGTTAAATAATATAATCTGGGAAACAAAACAAAAAAAATGGTGAAGGAGGGAAGGATGCAGGTTTGTGAGACTACTAGTCCCATCCTAAAGAGTTCCATATAAAGTTGAAAGATTTTTTTTGGACTTAACCAAAGACAGGGGTTGGGAACTTGTGGCCTTCCAGATTCCAACCAACAGGACTAAGGAGAGTGGCCAGTGTTGAAAGACTATAGAGTGGTAGTTGAGCTTACCACTCAGATGATAGCCAGCGGTGGTACTTCCTGTAGTAGAATTTGCATGCTTAACTTTGTTGTTGTTATGAGCTATCAAGTCACCTCTGACTTATGGTGACTATGAATGGGTGACCTCCAAAATGTCTTGTCCCCAACAGTCCTGCTTAGCTTGTGTAAATTTAAGCCTGTGGTTTACTATATGCAGTCAATCCATTTCATATCAAGTTTTCCTCTCTTTTTTTGCTGCCTTTAACTTTCTCTAGCATTAACTCTTAATGTTAGAGTGCCAATTTTGTGATGGTACTATATGATTTGCCTCTGCCACTAGAGTAGAATCATAGTTGCACAGGAGTGCAGCTATGTTATTGTTCAACAGAGCAAAACAATGTTCTGCAAGGCAATTCTAAAAAATGGGAACACTTCAAGCAAAACAAACAGTAACTTTGAACCTCAGTTTTGAATCAACACCAAATTTAGCATAGATGCAGCACAGTCTGTTCTGACTCTGTGGCAAATTTTGGGAAGATTGGGTCAAGGATTTTAGTATTATGATTTTTTTAAAAAAAGGTAAAACTTTTCTACCCTTTATGTAGAATCAAGTTACTTCTTATGCCCACAAAGTTAAAACAGGTCATATAGCTAGAAAAGATGAATACAATACTGCTTATCTTGAGAGAAAATAGTTGGTTCCATTTACTTTTTTAAAAAATCCCAGCTACAAGGCCTGAAAATGTTGATACTAATAAAAGGTTACTCGAAAGGGTAAAACAGCTACTCTTATAAACTGCATGCAACAGACTTGCCAGCACAGTATAGGTACCTTATTTCAGGTTAAGTGAGATCTGAGCCAATCTAAACATTTGACCCTGCTATGGCCCAATCTACTCACTTTTGCTCATGCTTGTCTTGATCGAGCACTCAGTTTTCTGCCTTTCTTGCTGACTATGCCCACGTTGCCAGCAGGAAAGAGGATGCCAAGTTTTACACATCAATGGGAAGCCAGAATGTTGACAACACCAATGGCAGCTGTGAAGATGGTCTACATCAGTGACTGCAAACCTTTTAGAGACTGTCTGAACTGCAAACCACTTATCTTAAAATGCCAACCCAGCAACAGGGAAGGAAGGAAATGCTTCCACTGGGCTGCACAACAGAGGTTGGGGCAAACTCTGTACTGGGGGAGGGAGGAAGCATCCCCATTGGGCTTCTGGGTAGAGGGCTGGGATGAACCCTCTGCTGGAGGAGGGAGGAAACACTCCTATTGGGTTGCTGGGCAGAGGGGCAGGACAAACTCTGTGCTGGGGTAACTGCATGGGTGCCCACAGAGAGGGCTCCAAGTGCCACCTCTAGCACATGTGCCATAGTTTCTCCATCACTGGTCTACATCCATGTAGAGATTTACCATTCACACAGAGATACCAAGCAAGTGAAAATCTCAGAAGCTGTCTTTTAAAAAAACAGTAAAATGCACTAAAATGCAAAAATCACTAAAATGCTAAGTAACTATCATGACTCTTTTTTGACAAATGTGTATGGTAGTGAGCACAAGAAGGTGTCCTGCAGATCATCTTGATTTCTGCCTTTGGTGTTGTCAACATTCAGGCTGCCCTTTTCTATGTAAAACTTGGCATCCTTTCTTCTACTGTGCAACAATATCAAGCTGCCCAGAGTTGGGTTTTTTTACCCGATTGGGCGGGATAATAAGTCGAAGGAAATAAATAAATAAGACATTTCCTGTCAATTTTTATTATGAATACAGAAGTTCAATATCCCACACATATTATCCAGAGAGGTTTTCCCCACCTCCCTAAATTGAATTTAAACAGGTTCTGAGTTGTGTGGATGATTCTTATACAAACAAGACTCTCATTAACTTAGTGTAACATTGAAAGCACTGTGTGTGTGTGTGTGTGTGTGTGTGTGTGTGTGTGTGTGTGTGTGTGTGTGTGTGTGTGTGTGTGTAAAAACTACCAAGAAATGGTACCATAGCTACACTAAGTTGTGCAGCCTATGAATTTATTTCTAAGCTGCATTTACAGAGCAGTCATTGGAGCTCAAAGGTTGAGAAGCATGTTACAAATGTCTAGTGGATGCCATTTATTACTGGGACATAACGAGCTACTTCAAGGTTTTCTATCCATAGGCGAAGAAAATGTTAAAGTTCTCAGCAGCCTAGTCAAGTGGCTTCATCCATCAGATTTCAGAATTGCTTTATGGCCATTTGTAATGTTTATGGCGCTAGCAACTGCCTCTAATGTAAACGCCACAGCCGTAAGGATAAAATAATACTCTTGCACTAATACGGTAAATCAAAACTACCCTCAGAGTTTAGCCCTTTTATTTCTGCACCTTTCGTTTAAAGTTATCTTAATGGATTGTAATGTGATAAGCAACTGTACTTTTTGCCATAATGTATTGTTGCTTTTTTTAAGCTAAAAGGCTTTCTTGAAATCATACCAAACAGTATTTACTATTATATAGTATTGTTGTGTGTGCTTTAAAACAGTGGTGTAATGTACTTTAAAAATCATGAGCAATAAAATAATCCACAGGATCTTGACAGTATGCTATGATTGTGTGGTAATTATTTTTTTTTGTAGCATAATAATGTTCACCTTCCCCTCTGTTCTATAGCAGCCCTAAATGTAAAAGTGTTCCTAGTTGGCGCTTTGTTTCTGGTGTTCTAGCTTACTCATTACACAAGCAGCAATTAGGGGCTTGTCCTGCATTGCAATCTTTTAAAATAAGTGATTCTTTCACATGGTAGATATTCCCAAACAGCTAAAATGTTCTCAGCACTCCTTTGGAGTGTTGCTTTGAATACATTTGGAATGACATCGCATGAGGTAGGTGAGCATTCTCCCCACCCCTCCCACATGCTCACATTAACCTAAAAAAGGAAGGTAGTTTAAACCTTCCTTATTTACAAATGTAACATATATAAAACTCTGTGTGCTGACCCACCCAAGCGGGCATGGTTGCCACATGGTGGCACAACACAGAGAATATATTTGAGGAAAGTCCAGATTTCAAAGTCCAAAAGGCAAACCAAGGTCTGTTTACTCGTACTCCTAGCAAGCGTCTAATCCAAAGGGTGTCCAGGGATGTCATCAGTTTTGGCAGAGTAGTCAAGGTCATGACAGGCAGGTTAGGTTCTAGTCAGGCAGTCTGGAGTTGAGCAGGGTGTCAGTCTTCACATGAGAGTTGTACTGACACTGGCAGGCTGTAACTAGCTTGCTTATAAGCCTCCTAGCTAATCAGTATCAGCTGGGAGCCTTCTTTGGTACTTCACTCTAGCCTGCCTGTGTCTCAGGTGTAGCTCCTTTCTGGATCTCTCCCTGATTTAGGGCTGATCACTGTCAGAGCCAGAGCCCTGATCTGACAGGTAAGCTGCAGGTGGAAACAGACTTGGGCCAGGTGGAGGCTGAGATCCCTAGCTCAGGACATCCTCAGGCTCGGGTGCAGGTAGAACTGGGCTGGGTGTAGGGAGTCCTCCCTTGATCCTGGTCATCATCGGAGGAGGGTTGGATCACAACACTCTAATATATAAGGGGGTACTGTAAATTGTATGTTGATGGCCCCTTTTCATCTATACATCATATACGTTTCTTTTCTTTAGTTTTTTTAATTAAACTTAGAACTGAAATCAAAAGAAAATGAATTATAAAGCACAAGTACCAAATATACAACTAATCAAAACAATAACTATGTGCATGCCCTCACCCATGGACTTTAGATGGAAAATATTTAAGTATTTTTAGTATTTTTACCATAGATTAGATTCCCTAATTTAGTGATAGTGAACCTTGGCACTCCAGGTATTCTTGGACTTAAATTCTCAGAAGCCCTGATCACCAGGAGTGCTAACTTGGGCTTCTGGTAATTGAAGTCCCAGAACACCTGGCGTGCCAAGGTTTTCCATCACTGCCCCAATTCACCCCCCCCCCAAAGCCTTTATTTCCACCACTGGCTTTATACCTTTTCTTTTAAAAAAATATAATCATTCCCCAAATATCTTTAATTTTATTTGCATATTTCTGAAATGGTCTTGTTGCTCTTAGATAGTCTAAATATGCTTCCCCAATCTGATCCTCTTCAAATGTTTTGGACCTCAGATACCATTGGCTCAAGGCAGAAAAAAACAATGGTCATGGATATTATGCATGAGGGCATGAAGTTATGGAAGGCTAGTCTAAAAATAAAATAAAATATATGATCACATGGAACGGATGTTTTACCAGCATAGTGTAGTAGTGGATAGAGTAATGGAGTAAGATTCTGGAGCCCTGGGTTTGAATCCCTGGTTAGCTACAGAAAGTTCATGGGGGTGTGGAATTGGTGAGACAACTCCTTAAATAGCTCACCTGCCTTGAAAGCCCTATTAAGGCTGCTTTAAATAAATTCCAACTTGACATAACATAAATATTACATAGGTTTACCACTACATGCTTATAATACTTGGGCAAGCATACAAAACTGGTACAGCCAATTACCTTTCTTTTTTCCAATGTAAACTACATCCATTTTGGCCTATTTCCCCATCCTTAACAAATCAGAATCCCACCATGATCTGTATTTATATCAAAGTGCACTAGATGGCAGCAAAATCCACATATAGGTTAAAGAATCATTAAATTAAAAGTTCAGAGAGAAATTTTGTGTGACTGTAAGGAATAAAAACCTTCTGTTGCTTCCGTTGTTTTTTTAAAAAGCCTTTTAACAAGATGGTAATCAGCCAATTATTCTAGGTAAATATTTCTACTGTAGTCCTTTCCTAAACCTGAGGTCCTCTTTGGTGTATGTCCAATATGCTCCTCTGTTTTTAGTTGGGATGTAACTACAAAAACATTCAAATGCTGCTTCTTATCCCATATTCCAGTGAGTAAGCACAGAAACACCCAGACAATGTTAACCTGAATTCTTTTAAAAATGCTGCTCTAGAGTTTTATGCCATTTGAACAGATTAGAATGAAGACATAAGAAAACAAGAGAAACAAGGCTTCCTTAAGGCTGGGAAGGTCCTTTTAAAAAGTAGCTATAGTGACATAAATAACTCCCTTAGATAGTTATTGCTATTGTTTCAATGTTGAATGCTCTCAATGTTCTGCCCCAATAGTGACCAACAAGATATCAAAGGAAACCCAATGAGAAAGGACTGATAACAATAGGCTCCTGGTCTCTAGCATCTGGCAATGGGATTCACACAGCTTTTGATACTTGAATTGAGCATGGCAAGCAGCTATTGACACCATTGTCCTCCATGATTGTGCCTCTTCCCCTTGAAAGCTCCCCAGATTGGCAGTTTTCAGCAAGGGCAATATGCTACAACCAGCATGTATACAGAAATAAAAAAATAAAAAAATGTGACACCTTTAAGAGTGTGGATAGCTTAGTGGTTTAGGTATCTGGTTGCAACACCAGACATTGGAAGTTCAATTCCCCACTTTCCCACCTGGGAAAAGAGTGAAACAATGTAGCCTTGGGCAAGCTCCACAATCCCACAGTGGCCCCAGAAGGAGGGAATGGCAAAACTTCTAAGTATTCTTTATCTAGGAAACCCTGGAAAGGATAACAAAGATCATAATTACTTTTCTGGCATACAGTGATAATGATGATAATGATATATAAGGCAAAAGACAGAGCTTAGTTGAATGAAAGATGTGGTGTGTATTAAATGGAGGAATGATATGTTTTAGGATTGGGATTGGCCTATTTTGTTCTTTAATTGTACCCCGGTCTTTATAACTGCAGTACCTCTAATGAGTCAAGTCCTGTTTTTGGCATTAAACTGTGAAACCCACTGACAGGAGTCAATAACATTTGAAATGCTAGTCCCTGGACTAAAGGGACAAGAGCTTTTGTCTGTGCTTCTATTAATATATGATGCACTTTCATTCTTTGCACATGTTGCTTGTGCTTAGAAGATGGAAAGTTCAAAGGCTTTCTTGCTACTGTTCTTATATAGGGGCAATAGCTGTCTGTAAAAATCCTAATTAGAAGGCACCTTAATCCACACAAGGCATACCTTCTGGATACCTGTGAGCCAGTGAGCAAACACACACAAGGAGCAATGGGGAAGCTAATATTTATTCAGTAGTCTCTCCTTGAAGTTAGCTTTAATCTTTGGAAGGGGATGCTAAACAGACCAAAGTAAAATATGTGTGACTACTCATGAGGAATAAGCATGGCAACTTTTACATGCTTTCCAGAGAAGGAAGAGAGTAAGAACAGATGTTTGCTGTTCCCAAAGTATCATGTCAGTTCCACAGAGACAGCCTTTGGTAAAAACTATCTGACACCATACTCTCAAATAATGTTTCAAAATGAACTCGAAGAACTTTTGGACCACTTCACAACTCTGTAGAGTCTTCCTGCCAGGATAAGTCTGGTATCACAGGCTTGAACTTTTGCCTGTTACTTTATCTGTGTTTTTATCCACCCTGTTTACATCCACAAGGGGAAAAAAAAGATCAGAGATGGGCAGCCTTAAGACATTTGGAACAATAACTACTATCAATTCTAGCCAACATGGCCAATGTTCAGTGATTATACATCTTACAAAACAGAACCTCTGCAGTGTAACAGGTTCTTTATATTGGTTGTGAAAGAGTGCAACTTGGCTTACTCTCAAAAAGATGGTTGTTTTTGCAGGGAGAAGCTATATTCCTAGATACATTTCAGGTTTGGATGTGCTCTTATGTATGAACAATGGTGGACATTTGAAGATTTTATAGTCTCTAATTGGAAGCATGGGCATAAATGTAATTGCTACTCCCAACCACAGTGGGCCAGATGAATCAACTGCTGGATGGAAACTCAAAGCTTAAATAAAACTCATTGATTTAATGAGTCTCATTCAATCAGTTTCATTTCAACAACTGCATTATACCAAGGGTCAGCAAACTTGGTTTTCCAGATATTCTTGGACTTCAATTTCCAGAATCTCTGATCAGCAGGTGTACTGACTTGGGCTTCTGGTAATTGAAGTCCAAGAACACCTAGAGAGCCAAGTTTGCTGACCCCTGGATTAGACCATGAAAAATTTAAATGGTGCATGGTATTTGCATTAATACGGTGATATATAAATTGGATTTTAGAAAAAGATAAACAAATATCTGCCAAACACAGGTGCTTTGTAATACTGTAATACTGACACCGTTTCATAAGCTAGATAGCCTATGCTACTCCAAGTGCTGACATAGCTTGATTTGTGAATGTGCTGAAATCATCAGTGAAACTCCTTGGTTTATACTAGTAATACCTCGGATAACGTTATGTCTTGGTTCCACAAGTCATGATGTTATCTGATTTTTAGCGTTGTTCGATGCATGCATCGAACAACGCTAAAAAAAAAGCCCTGACTTCAGGGACAAACCGCTTTAAAGGCAGGCAGGGAAAGAAAGAGACCCAATCAGGTCTCTTTTCCTCCCTGCCTTTAAAGCCACCCCCCACCCGCAGCGGTCTCTGCGACTGCAGTAGGGTCAGGGAAAGGCGTGCCTTTCCCCTGACCCTACTGCAGTTGCAGAGACTGCTTGTGTCTTTTCCCCTCCCTGTATTTAAACTACTGGGAGGGAGAAAGAGAGAGAAGTGATTGGGTCTCTAGAGAACCAATCACGTCTCTCTCTTTCCCCCTCCCTGTAGTTTAAATACAGGGAGGGAAAGAGACACAGTCTCTCTCTCCCTGTGGTTTAAATAAAGGGAGGAAAAGAGTAAGACGCGATCACGATCACATCTTACTCTTTTCCTCCCTGTATTTAAAATACAGGGAGAGAGAAAATGCTTGTGTCGCTTTTCCTCCCTTTATTTAATCTACAGGGAGGGGGAAAGAGAGAGATGTGATTGGTTCTCTAGAGACCCAATCACGTCTCTCTCTTTCCCCCTCCCTGTAGTTTAAATACAGGGAGGGAAAGGGACACAAGCTGTCTCTGCGACTTCAGTAGGGTCGGGGAAAGGCGCGTGCTTTTCCCCGACCCTACTGCAGTTGCAGAGACTGCTGCGGGTGGGGGGTGGATTGGGTAGTTCTACCCAAACCACCCCACACCCACAGACCATTGCCTCGGATAATGCTATGAATCATTATCCAGAATCGTTATCTGATGCAAGTTTTTCCCAAAAAACTTGCATCATTATCCGATTCTAGCGTTATCCGATGCAATCGTTATCCGGGGTATTGTTGTACTAGCTACTGTCATGTTGTGAGCCAAACATACATCAATTCTCAGTCCAATACTTTATAGGATTTTGATGAAAGATTGCAACAATCGTAGCAAATTGTGATAGCAATCAAATATCTGGTAACTCAATTTTATTCTGGGTGATAGTCTTCTGATGGGAAGGGCAAATTTGTGCCTATGATCTAGAAATCTATCTCATGGTATTTCCCACAATAATTTATAGTAAACAGTATATTGTTTACAAAGAAAACTAAAAACATTAGAGAAAGAAAAGGGATTTCTATATTATTTAAACAGGAGCTTTATGTTCATGAAAGCAGTCATCACAGTCCTTGCATGCCTTAAAGGTTGTTCTGCAACTGAATGATTTCACTCATATGCCCTACTTTTAAGCATAAATGGAACTAATGGATTAAGAACAGGGCTAATGAAGAGGTGAACTGCTATTATTAAGCTAGACAGACAAGCAAGGGCATAGGAGACGAAGATACAATATCAACTTCCATAGATTTCTTTGGGCTCCTCATATGTGAGAGAAGTATGTCTACACAGATTTTGTTTCTACTTTGAATTTTTAGGGGATGTCAAATAGAAAATCTTAATGTGATGCAACATGGTGCTGCCCAGGCACTTATACTAACAGGTAAATGATGGGTTTGTGTTCGGGGTGGGTGGGTTGATTTATGTTTGGTGTGTGTGTGTGTGTGTGTGTGTGTATTTTAATGTAATTTTTATTTTATTTGTTTATTTATTTAATTTATTTACGGGTTTGTGTTGTGGATGGGTGGGTGAGTTGAAGGATGTGTGCGTGCGTGTGTGCTTATTTTTATTTTATTATTATTTTTTCTTTGGCCCTGCCCACAACATCATGACATCATGATGTTAACTCCGCCCACACTGTGATGACATCCCGGTGGGGTAGTAATTTTTTTGACATCCCACCACTGACTGTGTGGTCCTGGTTTTCCTCATTTCTGAAGGGCCGGACCCAGTTGGTGTGGTTGGAGAGTGAGAAATCCAGCCCTAGGCTGCTCCAATATGGGGTGCCTCTGGACTTGGTCCTTTCACCTCTCCTATTTAACATCTACATGAAACCACTGGGTGAGATCATTCCCATGGGGTGAGGTATCATCAATATGCAGATGATACCCAGTTGCATATCTCAGCCAGTGGGACCCTAGCGATGCAGTGGAAGTCTGTCCCATGTGCCTGGAGGCTGTTAGGGTCTGGATGGGGGACAACAGGCTACAACTGAATCTTGGCAAGACTGAGTGGCTGTGGGTCAAATAAATAACACAGAACTAGGAGATTATAAATATTAAATTGAGGATCAGTGATCTATCTCATTTTCCAGAGCAGGTAAGATTTAAAAGACCATACTTGTAAGATTTTGAAATAATACCACTTAAATACAGATTTTATGCACATGAATTCAGATGAGTTCATTAAGTTCAAATGGTGCTACTGGATGTCCTGACCCCAAAATAATAAAGATAATAAAATAAATTGATTGAGTTGTCTGAAAGATGTTGTTAGATAGTGAAGCTTTTCTGGAGCAAATCTTCTAATACTACAGTAATCTGGACTCAACAATGGATATTTACATAGCATAACAGGGAGAATGTTTAAAAATATTCAGAATATTTGGGATACAATTTCAAACTGGATCTATGTAAAATGGCAATTCATATGAGCAGAGGAAATTTTCAGTAAAATATTCTAAACTATTAAACATTGAGTGTAAAGCTACGCATTTTCTCTTTGACTGAACTAAAAGTGTGTGCTTTGGGGAAACGAACATTAGAACTATGCTGACGTGTTGTGAATCACCCTGGGTCCCTTCGGGGAGGAGGGTGATAAACAAATTTAAATAAATAAATAATTAATTATGTAGGTGTTGCCAAACCCTTTCTGCAAACATATCATTAGTCTGGAGAACAGCAGACACATATTAAACTCCTAATCTTGGAAATCACCAAGTCTTATTCAGAAGTTGCGTTCAAATCAATATGACGAGAAAGAATGTACTTTGTCTAGATTAGGACATAAATCTAATGCAAAGCCTGCTTTATGGCACAATATTAGAACTGATCTAAAAAGTGTAGGATCAAACTGAGAGATCAGTTGACTTGTCATAATAGAGTGTCAGTATCAAAAAATGCTCTTTAACACTACAAACGGCGTATGATAAAAGGGCTGGAACAGAAATAGTACTACACTTGTTTTTTCCTCTTCTTTTCTTCATCCCGTCAAAATACTAGTTTGCTCTGATCCACATACTTTGAGGTCACTTAATAAGATAGACAGATAACAAAGGAATTTATTATTCTCCTCCCTCCCCCTTGACAAGTAGTGCATATCAAGGAGAGAATTCTCACCTTATCTGATTTATTGAAATTTAAAAGGTGAACTTGGAACAAATTATTTCTTCACAATCTTTTGGCACATGCTGCATTGATAATTTTATTAAATTTCTGATGTCTGCTCGGGGTGCAGCTAATCATATAAATATGTATATGAAGTAAATGTGTTTTGCAAAGTGAATACAGAAGCAGCTGCTGGGAGGTAGAGTAAGGAAGACTGCATAATTGTCCTCTCAAAGGGCAAGAGGAACTGAAACTGCTCTGGAGAAGGAAGAGGCAGCTACAGTTTTGTTCAATCCAATGAACAAACAAGAGGGAAAAGACTGATATTTGAGCTAGAGCTGGTCACTAAGTTTCTTAGAGAATCAATCCATCTCACATTTGGCCTCCCTTTTTCCCTACTGCCTTTTATCTTTCCCACCATTATTGATTTTTTTCCCTAGATAAACTTGCTTTCTAATACATGAATTCAAAGTAGGACAGCCTCAATTTTATCATTTTTGCCACCAAGGACAGTTCAAGCTTGGGTCTTGAAGTGCTGACCTGCCGATCTTCTGGTTGTCAAGCTTAGCATATGTGGCCCTCATGAGTAAATGGTGCTGTACATTGATTCCTTCCTGCACTTACCGTTTTAGTCTTATTTGCACCTGGGAGGTATACAAGATGTCATTCTGATCCTGGTAAAGTTGTGTTTAGGGCAAGAAGACTAGACAATGGTCTGGAACTACCTGAAGTTTGGAGGATTGCAGCTTTAGTTCTCCTTTACTCTGAAATACACAACAAGTATATCCAGTGTGCCATACTGGGTACAATGATGAACAAAGACTCTGGAGACCTGGGTTCAGCTCCCTGGCTCTTCCATGTAAATCCCCTGGGGATGTAGAACTGATAAAACCACTCCTTAACTACCTCACCTTGAAAGACCTTATAGGGTTTCTGTAAATCATTCTGACTTGGTGGCAGGCATCTGTGACTGCAACTAAAACAACAACAACACAATTACTGCTTTACTTGCAGTCCCTAACCTGATGTTTCTGCACAGAAATCCAAATACAATATAGCATATGTTGCTCCTCCACTGCTGTCCTGCATCCAGCATATTGCAATTGCTTATGAAAGCAATTCTGTGCACAGGAACTCATCACTACAGCTCAATTTATTTGCCTAAGTTAGGGTGTAGGGCTCTATCAAGAACTGTGCAGTCTTTATGATTGCTTTGTTTTTCCTTTTTATTAACACTGCCCTACCCTCTTCACCACTGCTTTTTTTTAAAGGCTATGTTTCTGAGGATAAAAACACATACAGTACTGGTATGAGGAAAGTAAAAGTATGGGGGGGGTATACTAAACAATTGAGAATGAATCGTGAATGCATTTTACATTGCTGAAATTAAATCTGAAAAGATGTATTCAGCCTTTTTCATCCTTATATAAAGGTAATGGAATCTGAGCAGAGATCAATATGCAAGACAAATATGTTCATTAAAGGAAGATTGTGTTTCAGCTGTCCTAGCTCTTCTCAGTTCACAAAATCATTGTTAAGTTTGTAATAACAAACCTTGTACATCTGCATTAGTGCCTAATTAGATTGCGGTGAATGTTTCTGCTTCTCTGCAGATGAGATATAAATGGATATGCTTTTTGCTTCTGGTTTTGCATGAACCCTTGAGATGACTAGATAAAACTGTGAAGTGCCTCTAGTGGGCAAAAGTGACATCAAAGACACATCAGATGGGTTAGAAATGACACTTCATTCTTACACCAATTGCTTTCCCTTATTTAAGTTTGTACCCAGTTCTTCCATTCTCCTTTGCAAAGTGAAAGCCCAATAAAATTACCACCAATACATCCAAGGCATGAGCCTATTTGGAACAGAAAATCTTTGTTGAGATAAGTCACAGCAGTTTCGTGCTTCTTAAACAGAAACTAGAGATCCACAATTGATGGACTGTCTCTGTTGCTTTTTTAAAGAGCTAGGTAGAGTCACCCTTGCTTGAAAGCCAGTTGTATCCACTGTTCAGTGATCATCTCTGTTTATAGCCAAAGAGCCAGCACTGTCTCTGTCTGCAGATGTTTTCATGTGGCAGGCATGCCTCAACATCAGAGTGCACAGAATGATGTTTACCTTCCCACTAAAGTAATTATCTACTTGCAATTTCTTGCTTTCGAACTGCTAGGTTGGCAGGAGTTTAAAGAGCTAGAGAAGTTTATATTAAGAACTGGACTAGATCCCAGGTGCAAAGGTTATGCTTCATTTTTTAAATTTCCTGGATTGTAGTATAATTTAGTCACCAATTCCCTCAAGTTAGAAGTGGCTGAAAACTCCAGTTATTAAAATAGCTATTCTGGGTTCTATTGAGGGCCAGGATTAAAGGGGGAATTGTGGGTCCAAGAGGCCTGTAGAGATGCAACTCTTCTTCCCCATCAGAAATATTTTTCAACAATGGGGTCCACGTAAAAACTTTCTGGGCTATGTATGAACCTATGGGGCATATAAATGCCATCCCTAATAGAGCATGCCTTGGTAGAAACTAGGGTGTAGGTGTAGCTCTTGCTTCCCACCTTCTGCGGGTATGGAGAAGGATGCTCACTATGTGTGATGCAGAGTAATTGGTCTGCCTTAAAGCCACTTGGGAAATCCTGTGTGGTGTAGCAGATAGACTATTGGACTAGGACTCAAGAGACCTGGGCTCAAATCACATACAGTACCTTGAAAATCTGTTTATGGTTACCAGAATTTATAAACTACTTGATGGTACACAACAACAAGCAGACACAAGCAGTAAACAGGATGTCTTCAAAATCTTCTTTAACGTACAATGAAGCAGGTGCTGAATATGGATAGAAGAGACAGAATGTGCTATAAAGACAAACTGGTTTCTTTTAATACCATTCTAATGAGATTTATCAAGAGAATAGGGAATTTCCATCATCAGCAGGTTGCATCTGAGGTTGTTCCTGTTCACCAATCACGACATGATGCACCTGAAGCCTAATGGCCGGCTGGTGTTGGGGTATTGTATTTTTGCCTCTTTGGCTGGTAGCCTGGAAGCTGCTTCAGGCCATTAACACCTGGCCTTTGTTGAAGGCACTATGCCGTTGCACCATGGTGCCCTTGTACGGTTGCTCCATCTTTCTTTAGTGAATCTTGTACTGATACTCACATTGTCCTGCTCTAGCCTTTGGGTTGACCTGTCCTGCTTCCAAGGCCTGAACACTCAAATTTAAGTACAGCAAGCTTAGGGAGACATGTGGCATGAAGATCCAGGCCTCTTCCTTTGTTACACAGAGTAAAAAGATCTTCCCACAAACCCCATTATGTAGTTCTATATGGTAATAGATGTGACCATTTTTAATTTTCTTATTCAGTTTTTATCTTTATGTTCAAAGTTTTGTAATGGTTTTATTAGACCAGTTAAATAGAATAGCAGGAGAAAAGTTTAGGTCCTTCGAAATTTTCCAAATTTTGGATATGTGGGATCTATAGGTACATAGGTTCTAACGTAGAGTTTGAATGCTTGTTGAATCAGCTTGAAGTGCAATAGTACACTAGTACCTTGTTTAACGATGAGACTTAGTTGCACAAGTCTCATCATTATCCGTTTTTTAATGTTGTGTGATGCATTGATCGCACAATGTTAAAAAAAATCCTGTTCCCTTTCAGAAGAGGAAAGGGAACAGGGGGATGATCTGCCTGCCTTTTTGGAAAGGGCAGTGGGGATTCCATGAGTGGAATCCCCACTGCCCTTTCCAAAGAGGCAGGTAATTCAAATCCTTGCATTTTGGCTTACTGCACTGGTCGGGTAGGTCGGGGGACTTTGGGAACAGCACGGATCAGGTTCCCCAACCTCCCTAGAGGTAGCAGGGGGTGGGGGGTGGGGAGCCCAAAATGGGTGAAAAAACCATCCCATTTTCACCCATTTTGGGCTCTTTGGAACCCTTGCCATCTCTGGGAAGATCAGGGGACCTGATCCGCGCTGTTCCTGACCTCCCCAGACCTCCCTGGGTGGTGCTGCAAGGCAAAACTCTGGGGAAAGAACCCTGGCATTTTGCTATACAGCACCACCCAGGTAGGTCTGTGGACCGTGTTCCCTTTGCAAGCAAAGGGGTATCTGATGCTGGGATGATCCTTTGGTTGCGAAGGGAACCCCTGCCTCCACAGCTGCGGGGTGGCTGGGGAAGCCAATGGGGGAGTCCCCTGTTCAGCTTCCCAGCCTCCCTGCCCCTGCCTCTGCAGCTGCAGGGTGGCTAGGAAGCTGAAAGTGGAGCCCCTGTTCAGCTTCCCAGCCACCCCATGGCTACGACCGATTATCTCAGATTTTTTTTAATAAATTTGCATCGTTATCCAATTTTAGCATTATCCAATACAATTGTTATCCAAGGTATTACTGTATTGGGCTACAACTGGAAATGATGTTGAATCAGTTCAGAATCCTGAAGGTCTCAAAAGCTTGCTTTTTAATGATATTTTCCCTAATAAAAGCTAGTACTCAGTTCTGATTTTTGTCTGAACTCACAGATAACATGGCTCGGTTTCTTTTTATCATCTCCATATTGTTTCTGCAACCATCCTACTCACTTTCCTAACTTTGAGAGTTGTACATTAGGGTAAAGTGAATCTCCTTCTGCCTCTTCATCTCCTTGAAACATGTATCAAATAGATTTTTTTTTCCTGTTAAGAGAGCCTGTATCCATAGGGATGCCTGCTGGTAATAGGAAGAAGGTGAACACAACTGGAGTTCCCCTCAAGCAGAGTCATTGATCCAACAGTTTGGAATGAATTATATGCAGCAGTAATCTGTGCTGTTCCCCCTTTTAAAAATGTGTCCTCTGACTTATTTTGCTTTCTACTTTCTACTTACTGTATTTGGGAAATGCATTCTCTTTGAACCAAGTAATGGAGCAAATTGGGAGCTGTTTTTAAGTTAATAAGCTCCACAGTGCTCTCCTTTATTTCATGCATTCAGTGTATTCCTTTGCATGGCTCTCTCATGATAAATTGTTTTCAGGTAGCTCAGAATAATTCTGCTTAATAAAATAAAAAGTAAAGATAAGCCTAAAGAATGTTAGACACTTTTGAGCCTCAAGTCAAGTTGGTATGGTTTGCATTCATGCTATCTTACACTGCAGTTTGTATCAGCTTATAATAATAGCTATGTGGTCAAAGTTTGCCTCCAAAGATGTTCAGTGCATCAGCTCTTTGAGTTCAAATGCAATATTATTTTCACTGACAGAATCATGAGTAACTTTTCTGAAGGAAAAATCTTAAGACCTTATTATCTTCAGCTTACAATGAAGTGTATTTTGCTTTTTAAAATATATTTATTTCAACTTCATAATCAAATTTCTAATTGCTTCATCTAATTCAGAGAAGACTACATAGAAATGTATTGAGTGGTTTGATCTTCAAAATGTTTTCATATGGTCCTTAGTTCATTTTCTCATTTATCATTTTCTAAAGGGGTTAAAGGCCTATGTAAGATTACCACATTAAAGTACTATTAAAATTCATTTCCCTGACCCAAAAGTTGCTCAAAATATGACAAAACAATCTCATCTATTCATAAGCAAGTCTGCTTGGGAAGGAAATATGATAGAGTTCAGAAGGGTTTAATTTTACATTCAGACAAGATTAGAAAGGCAACCTCTATTTTGAGATGTTACAAAACAGCTTTCAGATGTTAGGTTGCTTTCACTAAGTATACACATCACACATTTTGTGCACCAGATTCAAAGAAACCCCAAATCCTGAGTGGAATCAACCTGATTGTATGAAGTTTGAATCCAAGCAAAATGGCTAGATTTGTTTCTGGAAGGAAACAAATAAAATTTTAAAAGCAGTTCAGTTCCAGGACATAAATTAAATTTGAGGGCTCAAAATCATTTCAGCCTATTAGTATTTTTTAGCAGCAGACATTAAAGATGCCTGATGTACACCTCCCTAAAGTTTGCTGTCTAAAATATGACAAAATCTAGGAGCTTTCGTATCTACAAATTTCATTTACTTCAGCACAAGAGCAAACAATATATCCACACTGATTTTCCAATGCATTGACTTTACAGAATTTACAAACTGATTTATATTCATGGTACAGTTCAAATTGGATGGGATACAAATTGCTCCAGACCAAATTGAGATGTATTCCAAGACTGCCAATTAGCTTCCAATCCAAAATGGGAAACTCCTTTACAACTCTATGATAAAACCCATAAGGTCATCTTTCCTATGAAGGCAAATCCATTTAACCCATCCCTGGCTGTTGGAAGGAGACTGTCTACTGTAAGTACTGCATGAAATAAAATAATAAATAAAATAAAGTAAGCTGCACAGTTAATGTTCAAGGTGCATTTGGTGGGTCTAGGATAATTTGCAGTCATACATTCTCATGCCTGTTTCAGAGGCTGCGGTGGCTCAGTTGTTAAGAAGCTCGCCTTGTTAAGAAGCTGGAAGGCCGGCATGTCAGCAGTTCAAGACCTGGTTACTGCATGACAGATTTAGCATCTGTCTCTGTCCCAGCTCTTGGGGACATGAAAGGAGCCTCATTCGGGCATCCAATGAGCAGAGTTTCTCCAGCAAAAATCCTTTCAACACAGAATGATTTCTGACACAAAATTATTATTATGCCTGTATCACACAGTAAAAGAGGAACAAAAGCACTGATGATATGAAACATGGCAAATCACAATGAAGTTTGGTGTTTAAGAAAACAAAACCAGGGAAAATATGCCAAATAAAAGCCAGGGTTGGTTGTTATTGGAGGAAGAACTCCTACCTATACTGAAAAAAGCAGAAATGAATACCGTATATACTTGAGTCTAAGCTGAGTTTTTTAGCCTCAAAAATGAGCCCCAAAAGGGGACTTGGCTTATACTTGGGTCAATGACCATGAGGGACCCAGGACCATGCCAGATTGAGACACGCCTACAATTTAATTAATTTTACCTTATTTTCATGTATTTTGATTATTGAAATTCACTAGCAGCTGCTGCATTTCCCATCCTCGGCTTATACTTGGGTCAATCTATTTTCCTGGGTTTTCAGGTCAAAACTAGGTACCTTGGCTTATAATTGTGTCCGCTTATACTCGAGTATATATGGTAGGTACCATTATTTAAACAATTGTCTATTACATTTTGGAAGCGGAAACCCCTTTAAATAAATTCAGTGAATAACAACAGCAAGCAAGAAAACAAGGAGAGGAAAGCATGGAGGGTAGGATGCTCTCGCATCTTTATTCCAATATCCTCAAAGGAGTTACTAAGAAAAGGGTCTTTCTTCCAGCTTTTCCTCATTACTTTTGAAGTGCAATGCAGATTCTTTGGGGAGACAGAAAAACCCTGAGTCCTTTTAAATGGGTTGCCACCTTATAAAAGAAAGACAACCAATATAGGTCAGAGCGCAGCAGGCTTTTTTCTCTAGTAAACCTTGCACTGTATCACATACTAGCTGAAATCAATATCATGTAAGAAACTAAACCTTTTGCAGCATTTCTGACATTCTGGAGGACAATAGTTTTATATTCCATTGGAGACCCTGTTTTCATTTAAAACACACAAAATGACAGAAACCTTCTGACCTAAATTAAACAGCACATTATTGTTTCATGACAAAAGATGTCCAGATTTTCTCGTTCTGTAACAAAAAGTTTCATCTCTATATCTTTGGCAGGTTATGCAGCCAAAGACTGATTTTCAGAGATAAATGTTGCAAACCCCAAAGAACCAATTCTCTTTTGGATTAAAAATGTGTTATAAGATGTTATAAATGTATTGTTGTGAAAGAAAAAGAAGCTGACTTTGAACTCACAAAGTGAAGAATATTTGCAAGGTTTTTTTTAACAAGACAGGAAAACATAAGAAAACAGTATTAAGTAGTGTATCGTCATCGTCGTCGTTGTCGTCGTCGTCATCATCATCAGTGTACACAGTTCACCACATGTTTGGACTGGAGTTTTGGAAACCCACTGCTTAGGTCCTAGCCCTGGACCTAAAAGTCAGTGAGTCTTCATCCTCCAATGACATATATAATTTATCCACATCATTTTACAGATGAAGAGTGTGATTTGCAGTAATCAGCTTTCTTGTTCTCTGGTCCAAAGCATCCAATTCAGTCACCATCCAATCTACAATACCAGCACTATATGTTATCACCAATATTGCTCAGGTATTTGTTGCTTTTATGATTTTTCTGCCATTCAGTCTCAGTTTCAGGATTTCCCTTGCTTTTTAAAAATCCTCTGCTAGTCTTCCTTTTCATTATTGCATGGTTTATGTCATTTGTAAAATTCCCAAATGCTTGTAGTTTTCACCATATCCAAGATTCAGTATGATTTCCCCCTCTGCTAGCTGTATTTCTTCTGTATAACACGTTTTCTTTTTTTACAGATAAAGTTACACACTTTTCTATTCCAAAAGCCATCTATGGAATCCTTATTCTAATCCTGCTGCTGCTGATCAGCACTATTTTATTATTTTCTTGTTGGTTCCAAAAGCCACCAAGTCTTGTGGCTCAATAAGTATGAGCACATTTATTGTGGCATACGTTTTTATACATTAAAATCCATTGGTAGTGAGTACAAGAGGGTATTCTTTTGACCTTTTTGCCTGCTTCCATTGATGTTGTCAATACTGAGGCTGCACTTCACTAAGAAAAGTTTGACATCTTTTTTTCCCTGTTGGCATCATGGGCATGATACTGCACTATAATGTCAGTTCATTTCCTGGTGTTTTACAGAAGCACAATACCTTACAGCAGGGTTTCCCAAATTTGGGACCCCAGATGTTCTTGGACTTCAATTCTCAATAGCCCTGATCAGCAGGTGTGCTGATGTCTAAGAATACCTGGAGGCCCAAGGTTGGGAAACACTGCCTTACAGTCATAAAGCAGAGATTTTGTTTTGAAAAACTGAATAATGTAGTTGAGGGACGTAAACTGGCACAAACCTTTGAATTATAGATCTCTACACTGACATTCAAAATGCATAAAAGAAATAAGACAAAAATTATTGCTTCGTATTTTTCCCATTTCACAAATCATTATTTCTAAAATTAGATTTCAATCTTATTTATTTCATTAGCTCACTTAGAGGATGTGTCTGCTAAGCAATTAAAGCCAGACATCATTAAAACTTGATGACTCCTTCACTTTTTTTAAAAAAAAGATGGAAAATATGATAACACACTCAGAAAGGAAGTCTTAGTACAATCCTGGGCATATCTACTTAGATGGAAGTATTACTGTGCCCCATGGGGCTATCCCCCAATAAAGTGTATACAGCAGGGGTTTCCAACCTTTTCAAGCTGGGGGCCGGGTCATGCTTGCTCAGTCAGCTTTGAGGGCCCAATGGCCATTTTGTCCTGTCTGCATGATGTGGGTGGCCATTTTGTTTCTTGAATGCCCTTGGAGGGGTGGGGGCACATGAAATGGCACCACATGAAATAGCACCGGGTCTGGCCCATGGGCCTTAGGTTGGGAACCCCTGGTATACAAGATTGGAGGCAATGGAGCCAAGAGGTTCTGCTATTATTGTGTGTACATGCATGTAAGTCTTCTACTCTTTTCAGTTTGCTATCATGTCTCCATTCTCTATGGCTGATGCAATGAAGTTATAAAAATGTAAGACTAGTGGTGCTGTAATGACAAAAGACTCATCTAATCTGTTACTACACTGCCAAACAAATGCCTTTGGAAAACCAACAGAATCTGTTTTTTTAATGAAGATATCTTCCACAACTCCCAAATCTCTTTCCTGTCATTGTCGCCGCCGCCGCCGCCGCCACCGCTGCCGCCACTGCCTCCTCCTCCTCTTCCTCCTCCTCCTTCTTCTTCTTCTCGCCCTCAGTGGAGAGCTGCGATGTGATGGTAAATGCTACAAATAGTCACCTTTCTTATTGTCAGTTTGCAAAGTCTTAAACTTTACATCAGGGACTTTGCAAGTGGTCTGCCAGATTTTCATATTTTTAAATGTAAATGTCCTGGATGTCATTGAGGTTGGGTGAAAAGCCCAACTTACATTTTTTTAAAAATAGGTTCTTCCGTATACAAGCCCCCCCCAAAGGGTCATGTGTTAAAAATGATATTATGGTGCCACTTAATTAATAAGATCACCATATACATCAAATAAATCTTTCCCAGAGTAATGCATGTGGTGGCATACACTCTAATGAACTTAGACTGAACAGGAGGCTTCCTTCCTTGGGCTAGAAGTATCAGTGACTATTTTGTTTCTTGTTGTGTTGATAAGAGAGTAATTTCAGACATGCTTCTCCTACGGTTGGATTGTTCTGTCCTTCAGCACCTTGGTGGCCACAGTTGCTTGAACATACCCTGACAGGTGCACATAAATCAAGAAAAGCATCTATTGTGATTCCAGAACATATATGGATTAAATCCCTGCAGCAGCAAACACTATTGGGAGGATTTGACAAGGATTTAATGGTTAGGAAATATTTTTCAATTCCCTTTCTTTCTTCAACCTAAATCCACAGGGGGCAAGTCTGGAAACAGGACAAGCTTTAATCTCAGTGTGACAAGGCTAAGATATACTAAATTCAGTTTAGTAATTTGCACAAAATAGGAAGAGTTTGAACTGACCTTTTTTGCCAGACTATGTTTCAAAATTAAATACCAGAGACAGGCAGTTTAAACATTTGATCTTGAGAATCTTATGTAGAGCGATAATTGTTCATAGCATATACTATACTACTATCTTTTGTCCTACATTCATTTCAGTTGTCTCCCATCTATTTCTGGTCACATGGGTCTAGCATACAAGAAGCCTCCAAAACTTCTCTGATGTAAGTTGCAAATGTGATTGTACACACCATAATCAAATACAGCTCCATCACATCATTGTTCATCTGCCAAAGGTATCCTTACGGTCCCTGCAGGAATACATATTAAGGAACCAAACCAGCATTTTTAATTCTCCTGTGCCTTGGTTAAGAAATGAGCATGTTTTTGAGAAGAAATTGAAATAATTTTGCTTTGAATAGCTTGAAAATAATAGCCATAGCACACATTGGTTTATGTCAGCTACTTTGTTTAGATGCTAGTAAATTTCATGACTGATGACACACAATTTGTGGTTTCATTCCCAGCTACTTATATTGGGAATGTTGCTTCCATATTCTGTTTCCTACTTTTGTGAATGTTCAGGAAATGCATTATCTGGTGTGTTCTAAGCACACAGTCCTTATCACCATTTAAAGGGCTATGACTTTTTAAATCTCTCACACAAGAAAGCAGCAAGGCTTTTAAAAATGCCCTTTTCATTTCTCGCACTGAAAAAATAAATCATTGTTTGGAAAGCTTTACTTTGAAAATAAATTCATAGAGGTTGATCTCTTCAGTCAGCCCTCCAGTGTCATGCTTGGTAGGGAATATTGAAAATAGAGGATGATTGGCTTTCAAACAAAGGCGACCTCTACCTTTACTATGTGTACTTTAGATAAGAGTGAGAATGCAGTGTTATGAGTGATCCAGTGTTATGCTGGCACTGCAGTGCCAGTAAAACAGAAGGTTTTTTTTACCTCCCTTTCCATCTGTAGCCTTTAGCATTATTGTGAAGATGACAGCAATCTTGCATGCACTAAAACTGGGTATCAGTGAGAGGAGGCATGACAGCCCAGTTGTATTTTGGTACCAACCTGATTGGTAGGGTTCTTTTCCTGCCTCAGGCTTTTGAGGCAAGCCCCAGCCCTTCTCCCTGTTTGTTAGTTTGCTTCCACTTATTGATACTTTTCTTCCTTTGAACATGCTCCAACCAGCAAGCACAGAGGCTCCCCATCTCCCCTATTTTTCTATTGACTGTAACCAGGGCCGGATTTACATGAAAAGAGGCCCTAGGCTATTCCATTTATTTTGCCCTTTCACCTCCCATTTTTAAGTTTGTAAATTACATGAGGGATAATAAAATAAATCATTACTGTGATATATATCAATATGTTAAATGAAACAATTTGAATATAGGCCCCTCTTGATCTTGAGGCCCTAGGCTGTAGCCTAGTTAGCCTATAGGAAAATCTGGCCCTGACTGTAACTATAGGATGAAAACTCTAAGTAAGAATACTTTTTTTCTTTTTTAAGTGATTCTAGAGTGGTTTTTACTATGCAGAATGCGAGTCAGTTTTGGAGAACTAAGCTAATCTCTCCTCATTTTTTCTATGCTACTGCTTTTGCTAATGTTTTTTTCCTACTTCATACTCTGCTAAGAGCAACAACCAAAATTCTCCAAGAGGCACAATCTAAAAGCTCCCAGTCCTTCAGTGCAGTTTCTTTTGGGATGCATGGAGGATAGCAATGGGAAGGAGACAGTGGTGGGATTCAAAAATTTTTTACTACCTTCTCTGTGGGCGTGGTATGGTTGGTGTGATCAGGGGGAAAGTCCTGCATTGCACCCACATTAGGACTACTTGGGCAGGGCCAGCAGGAATTTCTGCTACCAGTTCTGGTGATCTGGGGCGAACCTGCTGAATCCCGCAACTGGAAGGGGAGACCTCTCTTCCTTACCCTACTGATGAAAGCATCACCAGATCTCCCCATTGCATTCTGACTCCTGACCGTCTATCACTCACATTTGTAGCATAATCTTTCCCCAAAGCAGCTTACTGATCAAAGAGAGGAGATGTCTCTATCCTTTGGTCATGATTCTCTATAAAAGAGTTCAAGAATGCCATGAGTAATATGACTTAGCAATATCAGGAGAAAAGGAGGGAAAGCAACTGTGCCACACTGGTCTGGACCTTGGATTCTTGCATTTTCTTGGAGCTTCTCTTACTGAAGGCAGAACCTAATTGCTGAAGAGGTAATTACCACAATCATTTCAAACCCTTGCACTAACTTCTAATGGAGAAGGTCTGCAATTCTGGCCAGCTAAAGACATATCTCCTCATGCCCTCTCCCACTCCCATTTGTTTGATCTTACAGCAAGCGTTATGATGCAGACACTGTATTGCTACCCTGAAAAGTATAATTTCTTTGGAGAGAAGCCATGAACATTAAGGGTCCATTCTCCCAAATTGGCTCTGTGATTGTGCAGTAGTCAGGTGACTTTCTCTTAATTTGCAGCAGAAGAAATCTTATTTGTTTGAAGAGGCTCTCAAAGGGCCCAAATGATTTTCACTTTCCAAGTTAATCACTCAAATGTGCCAACTGGCAAGGGCCTTGATAATAAAATCTGTTAGAAAAACAATGTAAATGGTTTTGACTACACTGAGACCTCCTTGACACACACACACACACACACACACACACACACACACACACACACTCTCTCTCTCTCTCTCACTCTCTCTCTCTCTCACACACACATGCTCGGAAGAATTGCTTTTCTCCCAAATAGCTTATCTGTTGTCTGAAAAGCTTATAGATTTTCAGTGCTTGCCACTTTCTCCATGGCAAAATGAACAGATGAACATAGTTTGAGTCCCAGAGTGATTTTTCAAATGTCAGAAGGGATGCAGAAGACAATATTAGTGTTGATAATTGAGCAAATAATAATGGATAATGCTTTGCCCAAAGAGAATATTTCTACTATTTATCCCTGCTTATTCCCCCACATACTCTGCTCCAAAAGCAATCTACATTTGCATGGAAAAAAATCTCCCAGACAAAGCTATATACACAAAACAGCAGGACTTTTCCTACCTAATTTGAAGTCCTCTATTTTGTTACTATCGTAAGGACTAAAAGCAATGGCCATGTTAGCAGGAGTTCAGAAGTTGCCAAATATAGCAAAGGGCAATCTAAATTATGACTTGGCAATA
Source organism: Furcifer pardalis (assembly GCA_030440675.1). Taxonomy (NCBI): domain Eukaryota; kingdom Metazoa; phylum Chordata; class Lepidosauria; order Squamata; family Chamaeleonidae; genus Furcifer; species Furcifer pardalis. Next base: position 55,486,562 of record CP126890.1, on the reverse strand, counting down.
AATTCGGCATTAGGACAAGCATGAGCATTTCTCCTGTTAACTCATTTAACTGAAGCTCAAATGACAAATAACAACAGGAATTCTGGTTCTGTACCTTCTAAATCATTGGGATTAACGATTCAAAGCCCTATGTATACTTATGGCAGTAAAACCTATTGAACATTATAGTGCTTGCCATCAAGTAAGATTAAATGTAAAGGTCACCCTTGCTGGAAAGCCAGTAGTATCCAACTCTAGTGTTCAGTACTCATCTCTGTCAGGGCTGTAGCCAGGATACTAGATGAAGTGGGGGCAAATATTTTTTCAGGAGGGGCAACAATGTCTCTCTCTCTCTCTCTCTCTCTCTCTCTCTCTCTCACACACACACACACACACAAAATTAGAACTTTGCCTAGGGAGGCGGGCAGGTGAGCTGTTAGGTCAGGGGGTACTGATCCCCCCCTGGCCACCCCCTGGCTATGACCCTGATTTCTGTTTATAGCCAAAGAGCCAAGCTGTCTGCATTTGCAGATGTTTCCATAGACATGTGGCAGGCATGCCTAGACACCAGAGCACATGGAATGCTGTTTACCTTCACATTGAAGTGGTGCCTATTTATCTATTTGAAATTTCTTGCTTTTCAACTCCTAGGTTGGCAGGAGCTGGGCCAGAGACAGGAGCTTACTGCATTGTGCAGTACTTGGGTCTCGAACTGCTGACCTAATGATTTTCCAGTTGTCGAGTTCAGCATCTTAACCACTAAGTCATTGCAGTCCCTTTCCACCAAGTAAAGAGCCATAAACTGACTGTATGAAATAGCTAAAGGAGAATGCAGGACCCTCATGCTGTTCCTAGTCCTCTATCTGCCCTTTGTAAGCTTACTCATTCTGAATCCTAGTCTGCAGACTGGATTTCCTTTTCTTATTTGAAGAAAAATCAGCTGCAGGGGTTAGAAGGAACGGTAAGACTGACAGGTGTTGGTCTTGGTGCTGAGACGTCAGCAAACATTCTAGGCTACTTTTCTGGATTGAATCTCCCAGAATCCCCCAGAACTCAAATCATAATTTGTGATAGATGGGGAAGTATTATCCAGGACAGAAGTATTTCTGGACTCAGATCATAAAGAGTTTTCAGCCACTTTGAGATTTGATTTGTGTTACACATACGTGCCCAGCAGACTTTGGTTATTAGTTAAAGCATAAATAAGTCCTGAAGAACAGTCTTGTCAACAAGGTCAACAAGGATTCCCCTCCCCCACCCCCAATTAAACCTGTGGTGGTGGGAGAAAAAAAAGGGGCTGTGCTCTGTACTGTTTCCCAGACTGATCCCAACAATGGAGTATTTTAATCTGAATGTATGAATGTGTTGTATGCAGCCCAAGCTTATGCATGTTTACTCAAAAGGAGATGCCACAGAGATCAGCAAAGCTTATTTTCTATTAAACACATTTAGAATTGGAGCTGAGACCATTTTCTGTTAGTTCCAGTCAAATAATTTATTTCACACCTCTGCAAATATCATGGAGGTTAACTCTGTCTGATAACCTGCAAAAATGTCATTATTGAAATGGCAAGACAGGCCAATCAATTTAAATCCTGGCTTATCTAAACAATCAATTCAAAGAGGGTTTTTGACCTTTGTAGAATAGTCTTACAAGTCCTGAGTCATATATGATGAGTCGATATCCGCTCTGCCTGTGACAGAATCTCCTGTGGAGTGGGGGAAGGGGGAAGCCATTTTGCTGCCCTGCCCTGCCTTTTTACAGGGTAAGGTGATTCTGTTCATAGCGGTTTGGTGTGTCAAAGAGGAGACTCTGACCATCAAACATGATCGCTGCGGAAGAGTCAGATTCCTTGTGATTAACACATTCCCTCCTTACACTGATGAGATTTCCTCAGGGAAATGCATGCCTCAGTAAACAGAACTGTAAATTAGTATTGTATCTACTTTGTGATGACCAATGACAAAACAAATAACAGAAAATGCTAGGCGAGGGATGCCATGTGCAATGACCGTGTCCATTTCACCACTGGAAGGAGCATTTATTATCTGGTCTGACTCATTAACTGTTGCAAAAGATTTCCTCTTTAATGTTTTTCCTCAGCAACATAGTTCTTCTACTAGCTGTGAATACTGAGCAAAAACCTAAAAGGATATATTGTGATGAGTGATGCTGCCCATGATGTGAGGTGGGCAGGTGGCCATTGCAGGAGAAACTGCCTTAGATGTATTTTATTTGTGATGAGCTCTAACTGGTTGACAAATTGCCTTTCATGGGCAAAGTGATTGAGATAGTGATGGTTGATCAACTGCAGGCATTCTTGGATGAAACCAATTGCCTCAATCCATACCAGCCAGGGTTCAGTACCAGGCATGGGACTGAGACTCTACAGGTCACATTGCATGATGACCATATCCTTGAAGCAGAATGGGAGACTTTTTCCTTCCTGGTGCTCCTTGATTTCACAGTAGCTTTTTATACCATTGACCATGGTATCCTTTTAGAAAGGCTGTTAGGGTTAGGTATTGGAGGCATTGTCTTCCAATGGCTTTGATTCTTCCTCAAGGACCATTCTCAGAAGATTCAACTTGGGGATAATGTTTTGCATCCATGGAGTTCATAAGGGTGTGATCATCCCCCCTTGATGTTATTAAAGCCATTGGGAGAAGTTCATCTGAAGATTTAGAGTCCACTGCTATCAATAAGCTGATGATAAGCAACTCTTATCTATCTTTTATATCTTCTGCAATGAATACTGTCTGATACATTGAGGGTTGCCTGACCCCAATAATAGAATGGATAAGGCTAATGGGTTGAGGCTGAACCCTCACAAGATGGAGGTACAGTTATTATTTGGGATCTGTGCCTGACTGGGGACACCTGGTTCCATCCTTAGATTGAGTGGCCTTCTCTTTGAGGAGCTAGGTTTACAGTTTGGGTGTCATTCTGTCCAGCACTTAACTTGCAACCTCAGATGACTGCAGTGACCAGATCTGCATTTCCCCACCAGATTGCCCAACTACTTGGACAGGGGTCTTTGACAACATTTGTACACATATTGATAGTCTCAAGAATTGACTACTGTAATGTTCTCTATGTGGAGCTACCATTGTACTTGACATGACGATTGCAAGGTGTCCAGAATGCCATAGTTAGGTGATTTCAGGAGTGAAAAAAATTGGCCATATCACCCTTGGCCTGGCTACACTGGCTTCTAGTTATATGCTAATTCAGATACAAGATATTAACTCTAACATACGAAGCCCTAGATGGCTTGAGACCTTTTCACTTGAAGGAGTGTCTCTCCCAAAGATCTACTCCCTACATAACTCAGCACTCCTAAAATAAGCAGCTCAATGTGCCAACACAGAGAATGGCAAAAATATTATAACTAGGAAAATAGCTTTCTCAAGCGGTGGCACCACCCCTCTGGAACAACCTGCTAGTGGAACTGGGGCAATCTCCTTTTTAGAAATATATTTTTTTAATACTTGTAAGCAACTTTATTTAGGGAGCCATTCAAAGTTGTCTCTCCCCTGGTTAATTGGTTTGTTTGGATCTGGACACAAAGCTGTTATTTATTTTTTATGTCAACACTGCTGGGGGAATTATTGTTTTAATTTTTTACTTTTATTGGTTTATGTTTATTTTATTTTATTTTTAACATTGTAAACTGCCCAGAGTGGGGAACATTTGTTCTCTAATGGGGTGGTATATGCATGCATGCATGCATGCATGCATGCATGCATGAAACTTGGAAACACATCCAGGCTATTTCTTAGTGAAGAATAAATTCCAACTGATTTCCACTTTGCTTTGGAACAAGATCAGTCTGTCATGATTTTTGTCTTCTTTTAGCCGTCTCCTGTAGGTAACAGGAAGGGAAAAGCATGGCATTGGTGTAAAAACAGCTGCCAGGAACTGTTTTTAAAAGTTGAGAATTATGGGAATTTCATCTCCTCTTGATTTTGACAAGCCTAAATGCTGGATCATATGTACAAAACATTCCAGAGCCTCACAAAGGCCATATTGTTACATGCAAGTCCCAATTTGCCTGAGTTTCCTTTGTCACAAGAAAGGGTCCCATGGGCAAAGTTTGAAGACAGGAAACGTCCTGGGCAAAATCCAAATGAAGTTGAACTTAAATGAGTTTACATTTCACCCTAATTCAATTCAAATCTGTCAAAGCTATAGATATTCCAGGTTGATTCCATCATTGTTCATTCATCACAAATTGTAATTTGAATGCTGAAATAATTATAGTTTATCTACTTCCTTGAGCAGCAAGAAGTTCCGGATGCATCTGCTTAATGGTCAGCTTTCTCTTGAAAGGAGAAAGTATTGAAATTTATGGTACAGTATTTTCATAATCCTCCCATCCAATGGTGATCATAACATCATCAAAACTAAAGAGCTTCCTTGAAGATACCACACATTTGTTACACAATGAATTGAACCTCTGGAATGACTCTCCATATAAAATGACTTGGAGCACTGAATGTGCTTCAGCTGTGCAGAAAATGGGCACCTATATCATTAACTAGTGTTAACAGGTGGATATATATTTGCCCTCTTTCTCGTCTACAAAGTGGTGTTTGTTTTATATGAAGACTGTACTTGACATATCACTAGTTTATCCTTGGAAAATCTTTCTTCTTGAAGATTTTGATAATTATGTTGTTTTAGAGTCTAAAATCTGAAGGAAATCTACTTTGTATGGAAATGTATTGTTAATTCAGTTTGATTTCTTAGACTTAATAAATTGATCAACATTAATTGAGCCATCTGTTGCTCTGATAGATGTACAAGAACAATAATATGAATAATTGTTGTGAGAATCATTTAAGACACCGGAAGCATGTTCATCTATGGACCTAATTAATTTTCTGATTGGTCTCAGCACTATGAAGACTAAGCACTATGAAGACAAATGCATGTTTACATTTTGATGAGCCTTTTAAACAGCCAGATATAAATTTATTTATCAACCACTAACACTGTAGATTTTAACACAAACATTGGGTTAGCAATTTTATGAGCTACTTTCACAACACTGATCATTAAATTTAATTACTGTCAAACCCAGGTGAAAGTGTGGTCTTTTGAAGGATTTTTTTCCAAGGCTATTCAAAGAAATTTGACTTCTCAGCTGGTACAGTACACCTTTCCAGAGCTAAAATCCATTCCACGCAGATTTACTCTGCCTGACCAACTCTTTGCTTTTGAGTCTTAAGTTTCTACATTGTTCCTATGCCTTAGACTGCCTTTCCATTTCACCAGCAGGATTTCCACTCTTCATTTGACAAAATTTTAAGTTTTCTTTCTCACCGTTGTTAGGATTAACAAGGGAATAGTTTGCTGGCCCCACACTACTGCACTCTCTCTCTCTCCCCCCTATATTCATGTGGGAGACATTCCAAGTTTTTCCATTAATACATGAAACAGCTGATAAAAGTGAGCCCTATATTTAACACATATGCCTTAGTCATAGAAGTGGGGGAGGGGGTTCATATGTCTCTGTTGTTCTACATGAGAACTACCAAAAAGTCTGCCTCTGTTCCTTGTCAACATTATGTTGCAGACAGTGGCTTCTAGTGGCCAGCTCTGGTAATGTGACATGGAAATACATACACATCACGTATTTCAGGAACTTTTATAGAACATTTTTAGACCTGTGGATAACTGAGGCTGTGGATACTGAACCTGTGGATGTGAGGAATGACCTATATACTGAATAGCTATTGTATTCAAAGCTGCAGTAAGGATTGCAGCTTTTCAATAATCACAAAGGAGGCCCAGACCACCCATTCAAACAAATAATAAATTATAGACTGACATAATGAACCCATGTACTTATTAGTCAAAATTCCAGTTGAACTTGTTGTAACTCAGTTCCAAGCAAGTACATGCATAAAATTACATCCTATATTACACTCTTACTTATGTTCATGTCAATTTGATATGGATGTGTGTGTCTTTGCACCTTTACAGTTCACTCAAAAAGTGTGGTTTACAATCATTTAAATGAGAAAGTTTAAGGTTTTCTTTGATGGACTGAGAACGACATTGTCAATGCATCACTCCTGCACATTTTCCTGCTTTAATTCTGGTAGGGCAGTTATGCCTTTAACAACAGAATGACTGAACGTTAGAAAATCCAGCTGTAGTGACCAGGAAATGCTCCAGAAACCTATCACAGCTTCAGCACAGATGGAAACTACTGTCCAATATAGTAAGACTTTTTAAGTTTTATTATCTCTTTCATGTTCAACTGTGAATTTTCTCTCCCTTCTTTCCTTATGTCTCCAGAGCCATCTCATGGAGCTCTGGTTTCAATCTTCTTTATCTAATGCCTGGAGCACTCTTGATTAAGATTATAATCCTGCTTTGCTGTTAATACAAGAGAACAGGGAGGCAAGGGTAGATGATACCTTTTATTATACCAGTAAAAATAATGAACATAAGATAGTTTTTGACCCTATAAATGTGGCCTATGGTCCAGGATCTGTTGTTTAAAGTGCATTTCAAAAGCAAATGAACTCTGGTCAGAGATAAGAGGTATACCTTAGAATGCAAAAGAGAGTGATTGGGGAGGTTTTATAAATGTTTTAGATAGTTTTATAATATTTAGTTTTAATTAGCATAGGGTATAGGTTTTAGCTGATGTTGTGAGCTGCCTTGGGTCGCTCAGGCGAAAAAGGCAGTTATATAGTATTATAAATCCAATAAATAAATAAATAAATAATTCATACCACCTGAGATAGTGCAAATCTTATTTTGGATCCTGCTTTAAACAAAGGAGCCTGCCCAGTGTACTTAGCCATTATGTTTAGACTTTTTTTACCTTTCTTCTATACCTCCCCCCAATCGGGGGGGGGAGGGTAGTTAGGACAGGATATGGAATGACGGAGTGGTTTGGAATAGGAAAAGGACTAAGACAAGGCTGCATGTTGTCACCCTGCTTATTCAACTTATATACAGAGCACATAATGTGCAATGCAGGGATGAACGAATCATAAGATGGGATCAAAATTCCTGGGAGAAACATCAACAATTTGAGATATGCAGATGATACTACCCTAAAGGCAGAAAGTGAGGAAGAAGTAAAGAAAATCCTGCTTAGGTTGAAAGAGGAGAGTGCAAAAGCTGACTTAAGACGCAACATCAAGAAAACCAAGATAATGACAACAGGCCCTATCAGTCCCTGGAAAATAGATGGGGAAGAAGTAGAAGCAGTGACAGACTTAATTTTTTTAGCATCTAAGATCACTGCAGATGGTGATTGCAGCCATGAAATAAAAAGGCAACTGATTCTTGGGCTATGAGAAACCTGGGGCACATAGTTAAAAGTAGAGACATCACCTTGCAAACAAAAATTCACATAGTCAAGTATTCCCAGTGGTAATGTATGGTTGTGAGAACTGGACCCTAAAGAAAGTTGAGTGCAGAAGAATTGATGCCTTTGAAATGTGGTGTTGGAGGAGAGTTTTGAGAACACCCTGGACAGCGAGGAGATCAAATAGGTTGATCTTAGAAGAAATCAACGCTGACTGCTCCTTAGAAGGTCAAATAGTAAAGATGAAGCTGAAGTACTTTGGCCATCAAATGAGAAGAGAGGATTCATTTGAAAAACCCTTGATGCAGGGAAAGGTGGACGGCTAAAGAAGAAGGGGTGGCCAAAAATGTGATAGCTACATGGTATTGTAGACACAATGGGCACAGAACTGGGTGAGTTGAGGAGGATGGTGGAGGACAGAGGTGCCTGGTGGGCAATGGTCCATGGGGTCTCAAAAGGGTCAGAATTGACTGTGTGATTGAACAACAACAATCTGTGGTGTGCAGCCTGGTGAAAACCTCTATGTGGTTGAAAGTTAGTTTAGGTTTGTGATTTTTTGTGGTATAACACAATACTGTATCACCTACCTTTGTGTTCAGATTGTGTATGTGTGTACATTCATGTGTGTGTTTATGCATGGGTCTTTCAGACTAATTTAATCACTTGCCACCTTTTACAGCTGCAGATCCATTCAGTCCAGCTGGTTGAATTATATAACTATTGAAGTGCTTTGAGTTGCCATGGCAAGTGGGCGGCGATATAACTCTAAATAAATAAATAAATAAATGCAGGCAGGCCTTTTATTGTTTCATTGTCGTATGGATCCTGTGTCTGTGTGGTGAGCTTGGAGATGTAGGAGCCAGATATGTTGCAAAGGCAAGGAAAAAAACCTTCATTCTGCTTTCTGAATTGCATGAGGGCTTGATAGCAGTTTGTTGTCTCATCCATTAGTTTATGCAGGTCTGCAGTTGCCCAATATTATCGTAGAGAGAAACTGGTGAATTCTTGTGCTAATTCATACCCCCATTATGCCTCATAATACATTATTGTTCTTGGATTGTTTCTTCCCATCAATTATGCACTAACATGAACCGAGGGTCAAACTATCCATTAATTACCTAGTGGCAGTCTTTCTTCATTTTTTAATTTTATCCAGAAATAATTGTGTGGGGTTCAATAAAGATCAAGACTGTCATGCACATGAATGTCCCACACTGCACATATTTAAGCCAAACCTCACACGAAGCCACTGTACTATTGCACACATAAGCATGTAGTCTGATGCCCAGCATGATGGGAGAAAGCAGTGAATAAGATTCTCCTGTTGTATCTCAAAGGAAGGCAGAAACTACAGCTTTATGTCATTCAGAGCCAGTGTTTCTGTGTTGCTGTAAAGAAGGTTTAGCCTTCTGCTCTCTGCTCACCACAAAGCAAAATATATTATAGCAATTCAGAACAATGCCTTATCTCCCAGTAGTTTTATCAATAAAATGTAGCAAGTAATTAAAGAGGTGGGAATACCTGAATACCTTATATGCCTCATGAGAAATCTGTACAAGAGTCAAGAAGCAACAGTTAGGACAGAATATGGAATGACAGAGTGGTTTGGAATAGGAAAAGGAGTAAGACAAGGCTGCATTTTGTCACCCTGCTTATTCAACTTATACACAGAGCACATACTGCGCAATGCAGGGTTGGACGAATCACAAGTTGGGATCAAAATTTCTGGGAGAAACATCAACAGGTTGAGATATGCAGATGATACCACCCTAATGGCAGAAAGTGAGGAAGACCTAAAGTACCTGCTGCTTGGGTTGATAGAAGAGAGTGCAAGAGCTGGCTTGATACTCAACATCAAGGGAACCAAGATAATGGCAACAGGCCATATCAGTCCCTGGAGAATAGATGGGGAAGAAGTAGAAGCAGTGACAGATTTTACTTTCTTAGGATCAAAGATCACTGCAGATGGTGATTGCAGCCATGAAATAAAAAAGCAACTGATGCTTGGGAGACAAGCTATGAGAAACCTGGGGAACATAGTTAAAAGTAGAGACATCACCTTGCAAACAAAAATTCGCATAGTCAAAGCAATGGTATTCCTGGTGGTAATGTATGGTTGTGAGAGGTGCCTGGCGGGCAATGGTCCATAGGGTCGCAAAGGGTCGGAATCGACTGTGCGACTGAACAACAACAAGTTTTATCATAAACTACGGAATGGAGCTCTGAGTTTTCTAGTTTGTACTTATTTAACAGCCTGTTAAACCCCCCCCCCCCAACATGAAATCTTGTGGAAGGTTTTCTGATATCCCAGCATCATCAAGTAGAAGAGAAGGTTCTCTTAAAAAGCTATTATCCAGTTCTGGACTGGTGACACCACTGTCAACATTTTAGATGACAGTGAACTATGGCAGTTTGGGAAGTGTAATAAATTTCTCTTTGTGTACATGTGAAAAACACCCTGGCATAATAAAATCTTGAGAAAACATCAACCAAGTCTCACATGTAGTGGTTTTATTACTGTGTATATGAATAAAACAACAGCTCTTGTTCCATAATGGTAGAAGCATCTCAGTGAACTCCCTGCCTGCCACTCCTTTAGGAAGGTGTGAAACCACAGTCAGTTTCTTGTATGTGTTACTTTATAAGGCTCAGGCAGAAGTTTTTTTTAAAAAAAACCCCACACACATAAATATAAATACATTGGCTCTTATATACTGAGCCAGAGAGGAGGTGGAGTAGGAGAAGACTCTTTAATTGGCTGTGCTCTCCATCACCCATCATTTGGCAGGATTCACTCCATCACACGGTTGCAGAGAGAAGGGGTAGGCAGCAAGACCATTTTCTAGGCTTAGCTGGGATGGGAGACCACAATGGTTCATCCTCTTCTTGAGTTGTTTTCATTGCAGCTGAGCATTACAAGAACAAAGAACTATAGCCTATGTTTCCTCTTTCCTCTCTGTTCCATTTTCCTTTTGCATCATGTCTTTTAGATTGCAAGTTTTTAAGTTTTTTTGTTTGCTTTTGATCATATGCAATCTATTGGAGGGTTGGTTTAAATTTTTTTGCTACAAGGTGAATTATAACATTTTAAAGATGAACTATCTGTCGGATTATTTTTTGTCAGAGTTAGAAGAGCAGCTCCCACATTTTCAACCAAAAGCTTTTTTTTTGTGGGGGGCGGGGGAAGCTATATTTTTGTTACACAGTAGCTGATACATAATGTGACCAAGCAATCAAGAAATCAATCAAATCAAGAAAGAAACAAATAAATAGCATGCATGTGATGACTTTATAAAGGAAACCAGTCAGAGAAGGAAGGATGTTTTTTACAATGAGAAGAAAAAGGCAATGCCTACCTAGTGCATGTTCCCCCATTGCGGCAGGGATGATGGTCACAAATTTGAACATCGCAGGTCTCAATGTTTCTTCCTCCCAAGGCCTCATCTATGATGAACAATTCTTTGTTGTTTACTTGGAACTCCCTAATGCAGCCTTGGAAGCCAGAAATCTGTCCAGGGCTTTGATGAATCTTAGCGTGACGAGGTGGATTCCCAAGGAATATTGGCCCAAAATTGATCTGCAAACGATTTTTAAAAATCATGAATCATTTAAATTGTCTTTATGGGATGTATTCCTGAAATAAATACAAGAAAAGGAGTGCAGTTGCTTGTCTTGTAGATCAGCTACTTACATTCATTCACTCAGTCATTTAACTATGATGTACAGTCAAACTTGAGATAAGAACTGCTCAACTTAAAACTCAAGATACATCCGGAAATCTCAGAAAAAAATCAGGTTTGAGATACGAATGTTTGATAGGATTTTTTCAAGATAAGAAATCAAATGCATTCCTATAGGAAATTGCATTCAGTACATTCCTATGGGAAATTCAAGATAACCATTTTTCAAGATACAACCAACCTTGAGGAATGAATTAAATTTGTATGTAGAGGTTTGACTGTATGTGTTTCTGTTTCATACCTATGTCCCATGAGCTGAATGATAGAAAAGTATGCTAATTGTAAAGACACACACCAGAAAGATCTCCATATAAAGGACCAGCAAAATGTACAGGTGGTATTGAAGAGTATCACCATTCATTTCTATTAAAATTCTAGAGTACTGGCAGACTGTATCTAAAACAACACCATGAAAACAACTAATAGGTTTGCTTCAACTAAATAAAACAATGTGAAAGTAGTAAATCTACTCCATTGTGGACATTGAGGCCGGGCTCTGTCGTGGACATTGTGGGACTGTCTGTTTTTGGGTTTTGTTACTTGAATTTTTGTATTGTATTTTCCTGATTGTATTGTTTATATTATGTCGTATTTATATTGAAATTGTAGCACTGTTAGCCACTTTGAGTCGCTTCGTCGAGGAGAGCAGCATATAATAATAATAACAACAACAACAACAACAACAACAGCAACAGCAACAGCAGCAGCAGCAGCAGCAGCAGCAGCAGCAGCAGCAGCAGCAGCAGCAGCAACAGCAACAGCAACAGCAACAACAACATCTACTGGTGCCTTGTGACAGGATGGATGACGCCTGTGGATACATGCCCACTGGTGTCCCTTTGCTCCACCTCTCCTGAGAGGAGGACTTTGCTCATATTGCAAGCTGGTGGTGGCAGGGAGGAGTTGGGAGTTAGTCCTTATTAGGGCTGGCTCCTCACCCCCTGGTCCTTTCTAACTTGCAGCAGGAAGAACAGTTGTCCTTTGGCAACTGTTCAAAGACTGCATGGAAAATTAAGCCCAGGGATCTACCTTCTTTTGAGCAGCATTGTAAACTTGGACAATTTTTCTACCTGAAAATGTTCAGGTCTGTTTGAAGCAGGGTTCCAGGGTTTTAGGCAGGATTCCTTCTTAGGCTTACTTGGAGAGGCTAGGCCTCCTAAAGACTACTGAATTGGCAAGATAGCTCAGTTGTTTAGGCATCTGGCCATAGTGCTAGAGACTGGAAGTTTGATTCCCCGCTATATTTTCTGGAAGAAGAGCCATCCTGTGTAACCTTGGAGCACTGGACCCTGGGTCGGATTCTGCTGACTGTTGAGCAAGGATGCCTTTTCCTTTTATTTCAAGGTTCGTGTCTTCCTCCCAGCTTCTTTCATGAACTTTAAGTGAGGGTGGGGATGGGAGATGGGGCCTCTTTTTATGGAGAATGTTGGAGGGTTGCTGCCTGATAAGCTGTGCTGAAAGTGAAAATGAAACAAAAAGAGATGGACCTCTTGGACCTCTTAAAGGGTTGCTCCATATTGTAATGTGGGCTTTCCTGGATTGTCCCACCCCTCATATGTAAGAGTGTGGCCTCATGGCATCAATTAGACACACAGTCGCACCGGCACACAATGACTGGCCAGCCTACAAACCATTAACAGTAGTGTTTACAGTTTAATTTTGAATGTTGAGGAGTTTTCTCCCTTAGGTAATTTTCCTTTAATTACAGGGACTCTTTTTACTTGAATTCGTGTTTGGTTTGTCACCTTCCTCTGTACTTGTCTGTATGGTTGATAATTGCAGCCATGGCTGTTATTTTTTAAACTGGAGTAACTACAAAATTAGTTAAGGAACACGATGGGGCAAGACCGTCTAATTACCCATCTTCTTGGGCATTAATGTTATTTACTTGGAGAATTTTGTTTTTCTAGCATCCTCTCTAAATTTCAAGGAGCCCTGGTGGAGCAGTGTTTAAACTGCTGTACTGCACCCAAAAGGTTCTGAGTTCGATCCTAATCAGGGATCAAGGTTGACTCAGCCTTATATCCTTCCAAGGTAGGAAAATGAGTACCCAGCATCTTGGGGCCAAAATGCTAACCACATTAAACTGGGGACAGTTTGGCCTTTCTACTGGTGTTTCATTTTATAGGAATCCTTAGGCTAAGCAAGGGTCCTTCATAATTTTGCACGGGCCCCATACTGACTTCATCTGACACTGCCCCTGGGTTATACCCGGATGGTTTTTGCAGGCTGCTCTCCCTCCTCTCTTGTACGCCCTTATAGCCTGGGGCGGGTTTAAACTGTGGTACTGTGACCTAGGTTGAGTTTGATACTGATCACGGTGGACCCAGCCTTAAGTCCTCCATGGTTGCTCAACTGGGTGCCTAGCATGTTTCAGGCAACATGTTGATTGGATTATGACCCTCCTATATTGGGCAACAGACTCTATCTGGCATTCTAGAAGTGACGGCTGCTGCTGGCACAGGCCTGCAGTGCCCCCTTCCCCCCTTTCTATTGCTCAGGGAACCGACCTGGGTCTCCTGACTCTGGCAGGCCCATTGGTCACCTTTGTTCTGCACAAGTCGCTGTCGCCCTCTTTTTCTTGCAGGAGACTCTGTCATGAGCATTGTGAGCTGTGTGGAGTGCAGAGTGTGGATGCCATACCCCTACTCCTGGCAATTACTGGCACAGGCAGCTGCCTTCTGCAGGGATGTTCCTGAAGCCATGGTTTGGCAATATGCCATTATATATTTTGCCCTTGTCTGCACATGGAGGCGCCATGGCTTTTGGCCACTGTAGCTGGGGTGTGTTTTCTACAAACTGTTGATGGTGGCTCTGAGCTGAACTGCACTGTGTCCTGGTGGGAACGGGGGTGCATCAAGGTGATGCCCCCCACTGTGGCAGGAAGTACAGGAAAAGGTAAAAGATAAAGACCCAGTTATGTTTGGGTAAGGGCCGTGGGGGTGTGTGCCTGGCAGTGGTAAGGATCCAAAATGTTCAGATCACTGTAGTCAGGCTAACCACAGTTCTTGGTGTTCGCTGGATCCAACAGCTCAGCAGCTGTTAGGCAGCGCTCTTTAATGCTCGAAGTAGTGGCAGGGAGATTAGTGCTGTTAGCAGGCCTATGTCCTGAGGCTACATCGCAGTTCATTGTGATTGGTCACTAATTGTTGCTTTGAATAAAGTGGCCCAGATATTTACTCGGAGGATGTGGGCAAAGTATTTTAAAAACATATGTGCTTGGATTGGAATTGGGGGAACTGCTTTACAAGCTCACCTGAGTCAGCTGCTGTGGCAGAGGGATTCCCTGACAAAAGGAAGCATTTTCATCCGTTATCATTTCAATCAGGCAGTAACCTTCAGGATTGGCAAAAGGCAACATGTAGCTGGAAGGAAACACAAAAACAAGCATGAGTTTTAAAGACAGTCCTGGTTCACGGAGAGCACTACTTGAACTCTTGTACAAGAGTGTAGGACTTTTGGGGCCTCGTCGTTTAAAAGAATACATGGACAGACTTGTTTGTATTGATTGTACCAATACTTGGGATCTACATGTATGGCCACTACATGGCAGTACTTGATCATACAGTCCTCCAGATGAAATTAATTGGCTTGTATAGTCTCAGTAGTCTCACATACTCCCGCTGGCAAATGTTCAAGGGGATCACTAAGAAAATGAACTGGACCTTGCTTAGAGCAATAAGAGAGGCAAGCAGCTCCTATAAATCTAAATCCAACTGATACTTCCAGCCAACATTGGATCACTTGTTGGGTTGTATGGGAGTACTTACAAAGGTCCCATACAATTTTAGTTGGGATTAAGATTTGAATCAGCTTTCAAAAGCAAACCAAGAACCTGTGTGTTGTGTTTTTTTGGGGGTTTTTTGGGGGGGTGGGGGGTGGGGGAGGTTGAATTGGCCAATATTGCATGCAGAACATTTGGAATTTATATAGAAAGAAGGACAAGAGCAAGGAAAACAAGATTTTTACATGTGTAAGGAGAAACTGATAAGCTGCAAGTGCTAACTGTGGCTGACACACTTTCCCTTGTGTAGGTGGCTGTTGAACAAGTAACATCAGCACTGTATGATAGTGAACTCTCCAGACAGATATTTTCCTTTTCTTGGTCTACAGGGGAAAATAGAAATGGAATGCAAAATGAAGGGCTATACCTCTGAGCATCAAGATTACATCAAGATAGACTTATCACAATTCGTGATGGATGCTACTAATGTATAGTCTAGTATTGGGCTTCAAAGATAAAGAGGAATAAATGGTAAAGGGAATTTATAAAATAAATGCAAGGAATGTTTGATAAATTGTTGAGAAACCTTCAGGGCTTTTTCCAATGTGATAAGATCTAGGGGGAGGGAGAATGCTATGCACATTATTGACAGTAAAACCTCTCTCCCAAAAGATCATTTTCACATAATTGTTTTTAAATTGTTATTTTTGAGGGCGGAAAAAAAAGATGAGGAGTGATTGTCAAATGTGATAACATAATGGCTAAGAGCTTAATTAAAATGAGTTTTCAAATGGGTGAAAGTGTTCTTTCTCACTATGGTTCAGTCTGAAATTCCATTTGCACCTGGCAACCTAATGTTAACATTTGTACCCTAATCAATAAATCAATCTGTGTTCAGAGGCATACATGAATACCCTGCATGCTTAGGGATCTCTATTCCATTCAACAGAGAGAAGGAATCTGCATGAGAATGAAAGAATACCACATATCTATTGTCACACTGAAAAGAGAGCAAAGGCATTCACAAAGTCAAGGGTTGGAATTCAACATCCATAACCTCTCACTGCTGGCTGTGTCAACTAATACTGATGGCACTTATCAGCAAAAAAATATCTGGGGGGCTATATTTGTTCTCCAAAGCGAGCGAGCGAGCAAGATATAACTTCCTTGGACTTTGAACATCTGAAGGCACTTTATTGGTAAGTATGACAATAGTACCATTGGTGTTAACATACTTTTGGATTTTCACAATACATTTTATGATTGGACTGCTAAGGAATTTGACAGCCTGTTCTCCTAAGCATTGGGAGAGTCACCAGAATGAGTTCTTCTTTGTCAGCTAGCACCCTCTGTCAATGGGCAAAAGAGAAATAGGAAAAATGATCAACTAATAAGATATAAGGGCTCATTAACTATAGAAAGGTGGTCTCCTCATGAGAGCTATTTCTATCATGGCTAGATGGCATTGTTGATGCAATGTGCACAAAGCTGGGTGGGTTGAGGAGGACGGTGGAGGATAGCGTTGCTTGCCATGTTGTGGTCCATGGGGTCGTGAAGGGTCGGAACTGACTGTGTGACTGAACAACAACAAACACATCCCTTGCTGCTGCCTTTCTTTCTCAAGGTCCATATCCTATCAGAGGCTTAGCATTTGGAGCTCTATGTCTTTGATTTCTTTCCTTAGCTGATTTCATAAGGAAAAATTGAGTTCTTATTGGTCAAATCCCATGTGCTCTCCATGAGTCTTGCATCATCTCCACATCTCTCTACATCCCCCATTGTTCAATCTTTCCTCTTCTTTTCATACCATGAAAAGAAAGGAAGAAGTACTGTATGGGAACAGACATCTCATAAGTCTTTTGCATGATGTGTGGGGGAATTGCACAATTTGCGGCTGGCACTGATCTAATGCTACTTTCTAGCTGGCCACTAGTCAAAGTTCAAAGCTTCCAAAACCACAATTTAAAAAGAGATAGGTGTAGGAGTCTCCAGGTCTTGCAGATATGAAAATATATGATTGTTTTTATTCTACCTTTCATTGTAATGTCTTGGGAGAGAAGAATGTCATCATACCCAGGCACATCAACTTCAAGAAGACTCTACCCCATAAAGAGAATGGCTTGCCATTTCTGCAAAGCTCTACTACTCAAGCTTCCATTCACAGCCTAGTTCCTCTTCTGTAGCCTTCCACTACTGCACCTGATGCTTTACTAAATTCAGAATATGAGAGTGGCAATATCTTGAAGCCCAGCATAACACTGGATTTCAAACTGAAATTAAACATTTTAGTCTTTTTTCCATTAGCATGCCCACAGCCACTGCTCTCTCCATCAATCCATTTCCCTTATATATATAATGCTGATTTTCATATATTGGTGATCAGTGTGAAATAACGTATATATATTCGCATTCCTATGGGAAACCACATTTCGGTTAATGTATTTTAATTTTCAATGCATTCCTATGGGAAATTGCATTCAGTTCATTCCTATGGGAAATTTGGTTAAAGTAATTTTCAATGTAAGAAACATCCCAGAGAATGCATTAATTATGTTCTCCAGGACATTATATTAATGTGTGTATACATAAATGATTGAATCTGATGGAAAAAATATTTTCTTAACAATTTAGAAATTGTGCAGAATTCCTGCACATTAACTCAGGATAGAGACTTAAACATTCAAACTTTTTACAACAAGGTATGAAGCTGATTAAATTAGAAAAAAAAAGAAAGATTACCATATATACTCGACTATACGTCATCCCGAATATAAATTAAGGTACCTAATTTAGACCTCTAAAAACTAGAAAAATAGATTGACCCCAGTATAAGTTGGGGGTGGAAAATGCGGCAGCTGCTAGTGATTTTCAATTAAAAATACATGAAAATATGGTAGAACTAATTAATTTAGACATTTCTGTGGGTATGTTTTTGAGCATTTACATTGACCCGAGTATAAGTCATGTCCCATTTCTGAACCTCATTTTGGGGGCTAAAAAACCTGACTTATACTCAAGTATATACAGGAAGCCAGTGGTTCCCAACCATTTTTTGGCTATGCCCAACCTAAGCATCTCTACAATCCTAATTTCACCACCTCCTATGACATAATTTTTATTATTCCAAAAGTAAACTCCTATTCATGTGGAGGAAGCCTAAAAGACCATTAACTGTTAATAACCCATTCTTGAATTACCCACCCACCCCTTAAAAATCAAATCGCCCCCCTGTGGGGCATGTGCCCCATGTTGGGAACCAGGGGTTAATCTGATAGTATCACCTCAAGATATTTTCAGGTTCAATTTTTCATAATTCTCCTTATATTCTGTGATAGTGATCTGACACTAAAAACAGCAAGCATCACAATGTATAATCATATCCTTGTTCAGATCTTCAACACAAAATGTAGCAGTAGCATTTTCTGTGATTCAAGCTTTTGATCTGGCAAACCTTCTTGGCCGCCTGCTACAGCTTTCGGCTATAAATTCCAGCTGTGTTGAAACACCAGTTTTCCCTTACCCCTTACAGAGACAGCCAGAGAAAGCTTACAGAGCACCATGTGATTCCTAAAGAAGATGGGGTTTACGTGAGAAGAATAGACATTCTACACAGTATGACCAATCAAAAACCAAAGAGAAATGAAAATACTTATGGAGAAGCCACACAGTTTTGCATTAATTGGTCCTCCTAATGGCTCTAAAAATATTTTTGTGTTCCCAAACTGTGTCTAGACACTGCAACCTAGGTGATTGTGATGCACTCTTTATTAGCTTTAAACAATACCAGCTATCTTCTATGACTAGAGTTATTGATGTATCAGGTGCATGGGGAGATGTTCTAACATTAAAAAAAGTCCAAAGCCTAGAAAATACTCCTTCTACGTTTTGCCTTGGAAAGTCTGGAGACTGTCACATAAATATAAACATAACACCTGTTTACAGGAGATTGTCAATCAACTAGTAATGAGAGCCCTTTGAAATGTCTGTGAACAGGAGCAGCATGGCATTGAGCACTTATTTCCAGTGATAGGCTGCTACCGGTTCAAACCGGTTTGCCCAAACTGGTAGCAGCTTTCCAGAGGGGATTGCCAGTGTGTGTGTGTGTGTGTAGTGAACCCCTGGGCGACCGGTTCGGTCGCCTCTCCGGCCGCTCTCCGGATGACAGTTCCAGGCAGCCAAAATGGCTGTCCGGAACTGCGCATGCATCAAAACTGAATTTGATGAATGCACACTAAAAAAAATAGAAGTGTGCATGAGTCAAATTGAGTTTTGATGCATGCGCACTTCTTGGCAGCCATTTTGGCTGTCCAAAAACACGCAGCACCTTGAGGAGTGGCACCAGCGGCGGTGGCCTCTCTTCAGCGCACAGTCCGGGCCAGTCCATGGTAGGCTGTACTGTGCTGTTGGGCCCGGCCCAGCCAGGCTAGGCCGCACCACCACTGTGCCTGCCTGCCTGCCGCTCCCCAACCCCAGGGTAAGGTAAGTGACGGGTTTCTGTTTGGGGTGGGTGGGTGGGTTGAGGTGTGTGTGTTTTGTGTAGTTTGTTTTAATTTTTATGTAATGTATTTATGTATTATGTGTATATGTGTTTATTTTAATTTATATGTATTTATATATGTATTTATTTGTATTTATATGTATTTGTATGTATTTAATTTGTATGTATTTAAACCAAATTGCTGAATTTGTAGGGGTATAGTGGGATTGTTTAGTTTGTTTTGCACTTATGTGGGATTTTTTTCTTTGTTGTAAGCCGCCTAGAGTCAGGTTCACCTGATTGGGGCGGGATAATAAATCTAAATGAATAAATAAATAAATATATATGTATTTATATGTATTTTAATAATGTGTATTTTTATTTAATTTTAAAATATTTTTTTATTTTTTAATTTATTTTTATTTTTTTTACTTTGGGTCTGCCCACAACGTCATGATGTTGGCTCCACCCACAACATCATGATGTTGGTTCCGCCCACGACATTGGCTCCACCCACGGTAAAATTTTTGACAGCCCATCACTGCTTATTTCCCCCATTAGAAAGAACCATAGAAGGAAAGTGCTATTTTCTTCATGGTCATGTGTGGGTTTCCAAGATCCTCCAGGCTGGTCATGGTGGCAAATAGGTTTCTTCCAGCTGTCAAGTGAAAACTTACTTATAGCAACCCTCACAGGGCTGTCAAGGTAACTGAGATGTTTAAGGAGTGGTTTTACCTTCAGTGAGTTTGCCTGGCCCAGCAAAGAAACATGCCCGGACCTTCTTTGTCCTAGTTTCTGACTCTACCCACTACACGTAAAGCAGGAGTCTCTTTGTGCTCCTTTGTTATAATTTATCTCATTAAGTTGCTACTAAATTTAATTAAAATATCAAATCCAGATCAAATATTTCCTTCAGATAAAAAAAAATACTGCTTTGAATCCTGAGGTTTTCCATCTGAGCAACTACTGATTCCTCTTAACATTTTCCAGGATCATAACAAAAAGCACCTCATGGTCTAATAGTGGTCATTTTCATACTAACTATCTTCTCTGAAACTGATGTAATTATGTCACTAAGTTACTGAAAAAGGTTTAGATCAGGAGTTCTCAACCTTTTTAAGTGTGGGGGGGGGGGTCATGCGCCTTCAGACAGCTTTGAGAGCCAGATGACCATTTTGCCCTTCTTCCACCACATGGCACTTCCTGGTGTGGTGGAAGCAGTGGTGGGGGGCACATGAAATTATACTACTGGGTGCATCCGGCCCATGGTCTGCAGGTTGAGAATCACTGGTTTAGATAATAGTAATTTTCAAGCACTGCCATCCTTTCTTGTCCTTTTTTAAAAATGAAAGTTCCAGCATGTTCAAGGTGAACCCAGCAAAATATTTGCCTAAAAAAACCCAAAACATGGTGTTGGGCAATACAGTATCTTTATAGGCTCACTAAACTCCAGATTCAGAGTGTGACCAGCTTTATCGTACTCCTTTTCCTATTCTAAATTAATCAGTTGTTCCATATCTGGTCCTGTCAGTTCGTGATTGGCATTAAGGTTTCTCAGAAGACAGGTGAGGTGGTTTGGTACTCCCATCTCTTTAAGGACTTGGCACAGTTTGTTGTGTAGTCAATGAAGCAGACGTAGATCTTTTTCATGTACAACTTTGCTTTCTCCATGGTCCAGCAAATGTTGGTAATTTTGTCACTAGTTCCCCTGCCTCTTCAGAACCACATTCTCAATCCACATACAGTACTACTGAAGCCTAGCTTGAAAGATCTTGAGCATGGCCTTGCCAATGCGTGAAATGAGCACAATTGTATAATTTGTAGTTGGTTGTTGTTGTTCAGTCACAAAGCCACCCACCCACCCCAAACACAAAGCAACACATCCAGTGATGGGATGTCAAAAATTCTACTACCACGCCATGACGTCATGGACATCATGGGCGTGGCCAATGTCATGACGTCATGACGGCATGGGCGGAGCCAATGTCATGACATCATGACGTTGTGGGCAAGGCCAAAAATAAAATAAAAATAAAAAAAATAAACACGCACACAGACCCGTAAATAACTTAAAGAAATAAAATAAAGAAATAAATAAAACACACCCAGACAGACGCAGGGAAACACACAAACACACCCAGACAGATGCAGGGAAAGGGGCGGCCCCGGGTGTCATTCGGCGTGCACTTAAAAACCAGGTCTTCAAAGCCTCTTCCCTCCACCCCATCTAAACAAGCGATCGCCCCCCTTTTTCTCTTATTTATCACGACCCCTTCTGCTCCCCCGCTTCTCATGCACCACCAACAAGGGAAGCATTTTTTTTCCAAAGGAAAATAAGGCTGGAAACTGGCAAAGAAAAATTAAAAGTAAAGCCAAAGAGAGGCAAACCTTTACATGTCTTGCAACCGAGCCGGTGATCAATGGCAAGCCGCGCTCCGGAACCAAAGCTTTCCGGATCGGGGGAAGGAGAGGCGCGCAAACACACACACACACACACACACACACCAACAACACGCACAACCCAGCCGCCGCCGAAGCATCCCAGCTGCTCCGGCTCGCCTGCCCCGCCTCCGCCTCACATATAATATCGCTCTCCCGCAAAAAAGACAGCCCGGCATCGGAAGCCGGGGCGGCACCCAGACAAAAGCCGCCTTGCAACGCCCGCACGGATGGATGGATGAATGAATGGGTGGATGGATGGATGAATGAAAGGGCCCCCCAAGTCCCGGGACGCACCCTGCCACCGGCGATCTCTCCCCACTGTGCCCTGCATCCACACCCACCCACCCATCCCCGCTTGCTTCCCCGATGACTTACCTCCTTTTTGCGCTTGCAAAGGCGCAAGAAGGGAGCCCAACCCGGGGGGGGAGAGGCAAAAGGGCGGCCTCCTCCGCATCCCTTTAAAGAGTGCGGCCAGCCCGAGGAAGCTGCAGGCCCCCGGCGGAGGAGGATGCGGCGGTGGCGAGCCCCGCCGGGCTTACCCAGGGCATGGGGGTTTGTTGGGCCCAAGTCCCTAGGAGAGCGCTGCGTGGGCGGACGGCCCGGGCAGGCACCAACGTGCCCGTGGGAGCTCGGTGGCCGGCTAGGGGAGGTGCCCTTCTCTTAGGGCTGCCGCCGCTGCTGCCGGAGCCACTCTAAAAAGGGGCGGCTCCAGCTTCAGAAGAATTTTTTTTAAAAAATTGGAGCCATTTGGCTCCAATTTAGTGCGCATGACCAGAAACTCAATTTGATGCATGCGCAATGCGTCTGATTGAGTTTCTGCGCATGCGCAGCCAATTGGAGCCATTTTTGCTCCAATTTTTTTTAAAAAAATTTCTTTCGGTGAGGCGTCCGGAACCGGACGCCTCAAAAGTGGACTCCCCTCCCGGAGAACCCTCCGGAATTGGTCCTACCAGTTCCAGGGAACCGTCTGGAACCGGGGACATCCCATCACTGAACACATCCACTCACCCCAAACACAATAACGTCAGGAAGCAGCAGAGGCAGTGGTGTGGCAGCGCAGTGGCAAACCGCCACTGTGGCAAACCATTGCAACGGCCTGGCGGCCTGGCGGGGTGGGGTGGCTCAGCGCAGAAAGGCCACCACTGCTTCTTCAGGCACTACCTGCACCCTTCCCTTCCTTTCCTGGCAGCAAAAATGGCTGCCGGGAACTGCGCATGGAGGTTTGACGCATGCACAGTTCCCGGGAGCCATTTTGGCTCCAAATTCTTCTTCTTCTTCTTTTGCCAGTCAGGCGTCCGAGCCGGACACCTAAAAAAAAAAAATCCCGGGTGGTTACTACCCCCCCCCCCCCGAGAATCACCTGGGATTGTTGCCACTGGTTTGGGCAAACCGATGCGAACCGGCAACAACCCACCACTGCATCTAGTCATCTCATCCTCTGCCACCCCCTTCTCCTTTTGCCTTTGATCTTTCCCAGCATCAGGGACTTTTCCAGTGAGTTCTCTCTTTCTCATTTGCTGGCTAAAGTACTTGAGTTTCAGCTTCAGTATTTGTCCTTCTAAGGAGCAGTCAGGGTTGATTTCCTTTAGGATGGACTGATTTGATCTCCTTGTAATCCAGGGGACTCTTAAGAGTCTTCTACAGCACCACAGTTCAAAGGTGTCTATTCTTCTGTGCTCAGCCTTCCTTATGGTCCAGCTCTCACAGCCATATATTACTACTGGGAACACCATTGTTTTAACTATGTGGACTTTTGTTGGCAGGGTGATGTCTCTGTAGTTGGTATATGCCAACTAATACCAACTTGCAGGTTAAATCACAGAACAGGGCACAAGTAAATGTTTTAGTCAGTGAAGCAGAACCCAGCAGACAAGCTGAAGAATTAGTTGACTGTTGGTTACATTTTCATGAGCTCACTGACAGTGAATTAAACTATAAAGCCTGTCCTGCCGATTTCCCCATCACTATGTATAGCTTGCACAGGAACATTGAGACAACAGTGAGACTAACAGCACTCTACAAGGGAGATATCATTCTGCCCTGTGAAGCCAGAAGGTGGCAGTAAAGACATATGAGAAATAAATGGAGACTCAAAACTCTCCAAACAAATTCTATGACACCCCACCCACCCCTGCCAAATCTCTCTAGTCATTGAAAAGTCTAACTTAAGCTCTAATTGACAGCATGATTGCTTCAGCTTCCTCCTTATATCAAGAGAAGCACTGCAAAGTATTTTAAACTGATTACACTTTTGACAATATGGATGGGGATAGGTCCCAGACATCAGATTTTCCTAGCCATGCTCATGCATTATAATTACTTAATATAATCATGTGTTGCTGCTGTTGTTTTATTTTTTAAAAAACCCAATGCATTCATGCTCATGCAAACATACTTAGGGAAATTTTGTTTACATCAATTACATTTTTATACAGTGTTATCACCACAGCCATATTTCCAGGGGAGTGCCAAGCGGATCCGGCAAAATAAAAATATCAAATCTGGGAGCATAAACGCCAAGCAGAGGCAGCTCTGACCCATTTTGAACGGGTGTGGCAGTCTCATGCCACTGATCAATAGGGATTTCATAATGACATCCAGGGCGGCCACATTAAAAAGAAACCAAATAGGGCAGCCAGGCTTTGGGAAAAATAATCACATACAATGCTCTCAAGCACATCAGCAATTTGTATTTGAAAGCTCAGGCATGTATATTTAGATACCACCACCACCACCGCAATAACACACTGATTTCCTGCTCTTGCTAAAAAACAACCTCTGTCTGCTTAACATATCACTTGGGGGCAAGAAAATCAAGCTCTTTTACCTGTAAAGGGTTGACATTAAGGAAAGAATTTGAAATGACTGCCTTGGAACACTGAAGCCGTAGCTTCATTTACACTCTTGATTAACCAGAGCAGTTGTCAAGGGTACAGCTAACCAGCTTTCAAGTAATATATGAGATTTCCCCCCCAAGAACAGTGATTTTACTTTTGAGTGCACACATCCAGTTCAGAAGTATAAGGATCTATATAGCATGCTTTCTTGAGCTCTAAAATAGTCTCTTGGTTTTCTCTTCAAAATATCCAGAGCCATGATTAATAAAATACTGTAGTGACATTGTTCTAAGTTCTCCCTGCCCTCTGCTAATAAAAAAAGAGAGATGTCTTCTAGAAAGTTACAGGCCTCACAGAGGTGGGATTTTTGTCCTATTATATTTTTACAAATGCACTAATGTTTTTAAATCAAGTCTGCCTTTAATCATCTGCCTTTTTCCATCTCCTTTTCTCATTTTGCTCGACAGGGAACCTTTTTCTACCTCTAGCATATTTTCTGCAGTTTCAAGTATAACGTTAAAGAAAGATCATTAAAAGAAAAGTGTTCCTTTTATGACTGGTATTTTCTTTGAATGACAAATTGCAAAATCTACTCCACAAAAATCTCGGATTCATTAAAACCAGCAAGGTGAAAATAAAGCCAGTGCTTAACACTATGCCAAGCTCTAATGGTGTATTTTGGAGGGGGCAGGCTGTAAAATAAAGGTTCAGATTCTGACAGATACAAGGTGACCCAAATACACTATTGCAGTGGTGGCAAAACTATGGCATAAACAGAGTTCACCCTGCCCCTCTGCCCAGCAGCCCAATTGGAGTGTTTCCGCCCTCCTCCAGCACAACGTTTGCTCTGCTCCTCTGTTTGGGCACTCGTTCTTTAAAATGTTTACCATCACTGCACTATTGGAATCTGGTTTAAGATTATGACCTGATGAACCTTCTGGACATGATAGACGTGATATTCTGTTAGTTTGAGCAATTTCCATTAGGAAGTCAGCTTTGTGCCCACATTGAAGGTCTGTGCACACATCTGCTTTCAGATTCAAGTCAGTTGAGAAATCCTTTCCCATGCAAGAGTCCTCTTTGCCACTTCAGGCTGCAGCGGTTTGATAACCAAACCCTAATTAAACCACATAACAAATTATTATCACCAAGTTCAGCAGGTTTTGGAATTTGGTTACAGTAATACCTCAATATCAAGAAAACCAAGATCATGGCAACAGGCCCTACCAGTCCCTGGAAAATAGATGGGGAAGAAGTAGAAGCAGTGACAGATTTTACTTTCTTAGGATCAAAGCTCACTGCAGATGGTGATTGCAGCCATGAA
The DNA here is from genome assembly GCA_030440675.1 of Furcifer pardalis. Lineage (NCBI taxonomy): Eukaryota > Metazoa > Chordata > Lepidosauria > Squamata > Chamaeleonidae > Furcifer > Furcifer pardalis. Next base: position 55,460,702 of record CP126890.1, on the reverse strand, counting down.
ATAAAAAGGCAACTGATTCTTGGGAGACAAGCGATGAGAAACCTGGGGAACATAGTGAAAAGTAGAGACATCAAATTACAAACAAAGATTCGTCTATTCAAAGCAATGGTATTCCCGGTGGCAATGTATGGTTGTGAGAGCTGGACCATTAGGAAAGCTGAATGCAGAAGAATAGATGCCTTTGAGATGTGGTGTTGGAAGAGAGTTTTGAGAGTCCCCTGGACAGCGAGGAGAACAAATAGGTCAATCTTAGAAGAAATCAACCCTGACTGCTCCTTAGAAGGTCAAATAATAAAGATGAAGCTAAAGTACTTTGGACATCAAATGAGAAGAGAAGATTCACTTGAGAAAGCCTTGATGCTTGGAAAGGTCGAGGGCAAAAGAAGAAGGGGGTGGCCCAAAATGAGATGGCTAGATGGTATTATAGAGACAATGGGCACAGAGCTGAGCGAGTTGAGGGGGATGGTGGAGGACAGGAATGCCTGGCGGACAGTGGTCCATGGGGTCGCAGAGGGTCGGAATTGACTGTATGACTGAACAACAACAAAAATACCTCGGATAACGTTTGCATCAGATAATGCTAAAATCACATAACGTTAAGCAATCTGGAAAAAAAATTGCATCGCATAACGATAAATCCTATGGGATGCATAGGATAACCGAATATCATTTGCAATAAGGATGATTGGGCTGTGAACTTCATTTTGCAGTCAAGAGTGCTTCTACTTTGTTTCTCCACATAGATTTTCATTCTTGGCTATTCATGACCAAGTCCCTGTGATTTTGAGAGCACTGAAAACATGGCTACACAAAAAGGAGGCAAAGAGATGAGTGGCATCACAAGTGAACAATATGGCTATTACTCTGGAAAGCTTTGGCTGTTTACTCTGGGTGGCCCTTGGATGGCTCCTAATGGTCCTTTAATGATGCATAGCTTGGAAGAATCCTCAAACTCCTGACCTACTAGGCAGATAATCTCTTGCTGACTGTCCATTGTTATTACAAATACCTTTGCAGACAGACACCTCTCTGACAAATGGCTCCTGGTCGAGACATTCCTCATTTATTGGCCTTTCACATTTCCTCTGAGCATTTACAGAGTGCTCTCCCCCATCTCTTGTTACATATGTACTTGGCTGTGACATTAAAATGAACAACAGAGAAGCTACTTCCTAGATTTCTGTTGAATCTGATTTTTATTAGTTCCCTAAGAGACATGGGCACAGAGCTGGGCAGGCTGAGGAGAATGGTGGAGGATAGGGGTGCCTGGAGGGTAATGGTCCATAGGGTTGCAAAGGGTCGGAATCAACTGTGCGACTGAACAACAAGAGACATCGTGCAATTCCAGATACAGTGATTAGGCCGATGCATTGCTGTTTTGCTATTTCACTTACTCTATCTAGTGGAGGGGGGCATAATCTCAGACCACAGAATGATGGCTGGCAAAAAGAAAAGGAAGGAAGGAAGGAAGAGGAATGCGAGTCTTTGAAGGGAGGACAAATTAAAATGATCCAAAGACCAGTGTGGAGCCTTGTCATGGGAGGATAAACATCTACAGTATACATGAAAACATTGCTCAACTGAGAGATAAAATATATCACAATACAAATAAGAGGCTTTTCAATGTAAAACAGATCAATGCATATGTGTAGGCAGACCCAGAGTTACTGGTATGTGGGAACAGAGATTTTTGAGTCAGGATTTAGTAGAGTTGGGAAGTTGTGTTCTGATGTTTGTGGTTTCCTTTAAATGTTTTTTCTACTTCATTTCCCCATATTTTCTCTCCTTCCTCTTTCACTCACTTCTTCTGCTTTCTCTTTCTTCTTAATAGCAACCTGTTCCAAAGCTTCATTCTGTAGTGAGCTTCTTAATTCCTTTTTGTCACTTGTTATTTTTACTTCTGCTGTCAGGTTTCTTATGTGCATCTTGTTCAGAAATCAGCCTCTTAATTCCACTTCACTTATTCCTCCTAAATCCCTTCTTCAGTTCAGAATGAAAATTCTCTTTCATATTTCAGTTTGAATCCAGATCTTCCTTGTTCTTCTCTAGCTATTTGTCCCCTCCTCCACCTTGTGATATTTACTGTTAACATTCACTATTAATAATATTATTTTTCTTCAGATTTAATAAGAGATCAACAACTTTTGATTTTATTTTTTGCATGCCTACAACAGTTAAGTTTTTTCTGCTCTTTACTTTCCCATGGCATTATTTTGCTCATTCTTCTGAAATGCAGAGATAATTAATTAGCTAACAATGGTTGAAGACTGGCCTGAGGTTTAGATCATTATATATATTTATCTAATCTTCCTTTCTGTGAGGTTTGTTGTCTTGATCTTTCACACTTGCAAAAAACAAATTGACGCCAAGGCTGCAGAGCTTAATATGTCAATGTAATTAGAGGCCTAATATATTTTTCATGGGATGCAGTGGCTTAGTGGCTAAGATGCTGAACCTGACATCTGGAAGGCCGGCAGGTTGGCATTTTGAGACCCAAGCGTTGCATGATGGAATGAGCTCCCATCTCTGTCCCAGCTCCTGCCAACCTACCAGTTCTAAAGCAAGAAGTTGCAAGTAGATAAATAGGGACCACTTCAATGGGAAAGGTAACAGGATTCCGTGCACTCCTATGTCTAGTCATGCCTGCCACGTGTCCACAGAACTGTGTGCAGATGCAGACAACACTGGCTCTTTGGGTGTAAACAGAGATGAGCACTGAACCCTAGAGTCAGATATGACTGGCTTTCGAGCAAGGGCGATCTTTACCTATATTTTTCATGAAAATTCCAGTTATTTCTTTGTACTTATTCTGGGCTACATGCCTCTTTCTTGAATAGATGTGAGACAAAATGCTCCCCTCCCAGCTTCCCAAAGGGATTGCTCTAGAATCCTAGTCTGAGGGAGAATTATGTATGTACATAAAACCTTCTCTTTTTGGATATTTCCACAGAATACAGAAGGGGCTTGAGATGGAGCTGGCACAGATGTGGATGCGTCGAATGGTATCAGAATGCTCAGCACTGGTGATGCCTCCACATATTTGGACAAAGTATGGAGACACCACTGCTCCTATTGGCCATGGTGGCTTAGTAGTTAAGACGTTGAGTAGTTAAGACATTGGTAGGTCAGCAGTTTGAGACCCAAGTGTTGCATGACGGAGTAATCTCCCATTGTTTGTCCCAGTTCCTGCCAACCTAGCAGTTTGAAAGCAAAAAATTGAAAGTAGATAAATAGCTACCAGTATGGCAGGAAAGGTAACAGCATCCTGAGTGGTTCAGTGTCTAGTCATGCCTACACATGACCACATAAACATCTGCAGACGCAGACAGTGTTGGCTCTATGGATGCAAATGGAGATAAACACACACACACACACACACACACACACACACACACACACACACACACACACACACACACACACACACACACACACACACACACACACACACACCAGAGTCATAAAGGACTGGCTTTTGAGCAAGGGAGACTTTTACTTATGGTGCTACCACTGCTCCTATAATAGTTTGCTCAAGACTTGCATTTTTAAATAGGATGTCATTTTGAATTCTGAAGGCATTTCTACCATTCAAAGGAAATGTGCAAATTAAACACAGCTACTTATTTTGTAACATCCACTCATCAGTTTCTTTTCCTTTCCTTCTCTTAATGAGCTCTCAGAGGCATCACACCTAGCTGTCCACCTAAGAAAAAGGAGAGAAGGGAACAAGTGCCTTTTAATCCTGCTGTTCTTTCACAAGGACTGAGGTCAGCTTTCTCCTGTTAGGTCAGGGGTTCCCAACCTAAGGCCCATGGGCCGGATCTGGCCTGTGGTGCCATTTCATGTGCCCCAACCTTCCAAGGGCATTCAAGAAACAAAATGGCCAGCCCCTTTGAAGCTGTTGGGACAAAATGGCAGCACTCATCATGCAGGCAGGGCAAAATGGCCATCTGGCCCTCGAAGCTGACTGAGAGAGCATGACCCAGCCCCTAGCTTGAAAAGGTTGGGAACTCCTGTGTTAGGTGTTAGATGACACCATAGACCAGTGGTGGAGAACCTTGACACTCCAGGTGCCAGAAGCCCAAGTCAGTACACCTGCTGATCAGGGCTTCTGGGAATTGAAGTAAAAAAATAGCTGGAGTGCCAAGGTTCCCCACCGCGGCCATAGACTGTCATTTATGAGGGACTGAGGTGGAAGGAAATAGCCTCCAAACTGATGATGGATGAACTCCTTGTTTAGGTGTCCCAGTGCATGAGAAGAACCCATCTTGCAGCCATCTACCTGGTCAAAGACCATCACACTGCTGCACCAAAAAATTGCAGTGAACCTATGCTCCTCTCAATATCGCTGAAATGAAGTATTGAGCCAAAGGTGGCTAAAACATGTGGCTAAAAGCCTCTTCAAGTAATAGAGTTACTTGCTACTGATAGCAGAGCTAGCTAGCTCAGCTGAAGTCTGCCTTATTTAAGTAAAAATCAAGAGCTTCTGGCACATCGCCACCCAGCCTCCATTTAAAACCCTCTAATGATGCAGAGTACCTTGCCTCCACTCTTACTTGGGACAATTCTTACTTTCAGGAAGGTCTTCCTAACATCTTATGGAAACTTGTTTGTCTATATCCAGTTCTCCAATCTACTAAAGTTATTTTTATCTTAATTCTGTCTTCTGAAGTATTATTAACCTCTCCAAGTTTATTGTCTGTACAGTTTTGATAAGGATCCCTTCTACTCTTTTATCAAAGTCATTCTTAAAGCACTGGATCTACAACAGAACCACTTACCTGTTCTTTCCAGGACGAAAATCTGGTGCTGACAAAGCACCAGTGAGTACTCTTTTGCTATGGCCAAATGGAGCTATAAATCCATTCAACAGTGACAGTGACAGTGACGTTGTCTTCTTATGATGCTGATGCTGTATCTGTTCTGGATATTGGCTATCATCATGGTGATAGTCTACCTGTTCTTAACTCCTCAGAACAGTTCTTCTGAGGACATGCCACACCAGTCTCTCATGTTCTTCAACCATGAGGTTTGTCTACATCCAGGGCCTCTCTTCCCAGGGATCTTTCCTTGCAAAGCGAGATGGAGTATTCTCTATTTAATGTTGTTCCTTATGATATGGCCAGGGTATTGGAGTTTTCTTTGCTTAATGGTCTTAAAGAGTTCTATATTAGTCACATGGTCAATCCATTATATCCTTAGCAGCTGTTTGTAGATCCACATTTCAAAAGCTTCGTTTCTCTTTTCAAATGCTTTAGTCAATGTCCAAGCTTCAACTCCATATAGCAACACTGGGAATACATAGCATCTTACTATCCAGATATTTGTAGCAAGAGTTAGACCACTACTGCATAACAAGTGTCACATTTTGATGAAGGTGTATCTTGCTTTTTCTATTCATATTTTAATCTCTACCTTGAGTTCCTAATTTTCATTTAACATTGTCTACCTAACATTTACCACTTTCAAGATGGCATTTTGTCAAACAGCTGGCAGAAATCATGGTGCAATACATCCACAAAATTGCAACTCTATTTAAAAAAACATGCAAGATTAATGTAGCATAATTTGATTTTTTTTTAAAGAAACCTATCCCGGCTCTTAGTAATCATAGTCTAGTCTTTGCAGCCACTACTCTCCCTATGTGTCATGGATCAAAAGTCAATAATTCTGATTTGCTTCAATGTTAGGATGTTAAGTTTTGCAAAGAAACTGCCCCCAAGTTAAGAAATCACCATAGCCATTATCAGTCTCATGCTGAATTGCACAACATATACAAATATATTGTCTATGGTGATTTCTTAACTTAAGGCAACTCACTTCCAAAAGCTACACCACTTGCATTATGCCAATGTTACCAGGCAAAAGGATTTGGGTCAATGCACTCACAAACTGTTTAATTGGCTATTCTAGAAATATTATTGGCATCAGTGTTCAGCTAACTGGTCAGTATTGCCCAGATCCACTGGATCAAATTGATATGAAAGGAGCTAGTGAAACTTGTGGCAGGAGCTACCATGTCTTCTGATATTGTAAAACTATCTAAGAGCCTACTGCATACTCACTGTGCAACCAATTACACAGAAAATATTATTTACAGTTAGACTATGTCCTGATCTCTGTCTGAAATGAGACTCTTTGATAAGAACTCTTCCAGTAAATACAAACAACCTCCTTAGTTCTTATTCCCACTATTACCAACCCCCACACTGGATCAGTTGAGGACAAAATGTACTCTGTTGATCTACATCCTCACCAGAAAAAAATAGATGTTGTTAGAGGAAGTGGGTAAATAAATGGCAATTCCTTCCATTTTGTGACCTTGCAAACAAATTGTTAATGTCTGCATAGAGCTGTGTTGCTAAATTACTGTTCATCATTATACATCACTTACACTACCCAAATGAAATAAGTGCCATCTACAATTTGAGCCTGACAGTTGCCTTCTGTTTTCCCCAACACCAGATGTTCTACACTGAGTTTGAGGTGAAATTAGTTCTTAATTATGTGTACATGGAATTCATGAAACTTCTGCGAAAATACACTACCACACCCAACTGAAGACTAGTGGACTTTCCGATGAAACAATCCCTGTTCACCTCTATTCCTGATAGTTGAATTAGCAAACATATTTCTCTTAAGTATGTATTGCTTACTTTTTGTTTCCTTTTCCTCATTCTACAGATCAGCTATATTCCTTTTACCTTGGGCTTTGCATTGTTTTGCTAGAAGACACATGATGTAGGAGTATCTATCTCTCAAGACTGTTTGGTTTCTAAAAGTAAGAATGGAATGATGCCTAATGATTTAGCACAGCATGCTATTTTTTCATCAACAACAAACAAAATTGAAATTGCCAGGAGGCTGGCCTTCAAACATCTCTGGGTCCTCTTGTTTCCCTGGTTGCTTGATTATAGTTCAGACGTATAATGCTTTTGCTGAATGTGTTCTCTTGTGAGGATAAGGACTGGCTCCCAATGGCAAACTTGGGAGCTTCTCCCAGACCACAAGAGGAAGGAAGAATAAAGTCTCAAGCAAGACCCAAGCTTTGGGACAGAATGTTGCTTGGCTCCAAGGGAGGTCTCTCCAAGAGTAGGAGCTTCCTCAGGAGCATGTGAGCTCTTTGAAAGCAAATGTCTGCTCACAGACAGATCAATGGTTAAATGCTAATGGCAGCAACATATTATAAGCCTTTGATTTACCAAAGCTCAGTTCCATAAGAAATGTCAAGCGATACAAGGAGTCTCATCTTCAGTTACTGCTGCTACCCAATGGCTGCTGGTCCCATCACCATTGGAACTATCCATTCTCGTCTGCTGATATGGCTATCAGCTTGAAGAGGGTGGATGCATCTTAGTCTGATGTCTCTGCTGTGACCATTCTGCCTTGTGTGATCCTGCTGGTAGACCAGGCTCATTGCGGAGTCTGACCTCTTGACAGCATTGCTCTCAGTATCACTGACACACAGCCTCCAGTTTACAAAAGCTGAGCAGAGCATTTTGGGGAGTTCTCATTCATAGGGTCACTGGAGGTTGGGAGCAACTTGACCACATAAAACAACAACAGAGAGAGTGCATCAAGTAGTAACAAAGTATAATCTCCTTCTTTGGATATTTTAAATTTACTGCATTTATCCTACCAGTGCAAAGGTGATTGTTTCTGTTCTCATATTAATTCAAGCAGTATATGTAAACATGACTTTGCCTGTGGCTATCCACAACCTTCGCACTGCAATTGCTGGTGTTTCAACAAGCCCAGTTTCAACTGAGGTAGAATGGATTCTATCCCTAATTCAAGATGAGAACTGAATTAGAAATGCTTTTGCCAAAATCCAAGCACTGGATTAGACAGAATTCCTGAAGACTAATCTATCCTGTCATACCCTGAAAAGCTCAGAATGGATAGTAAGTGAAAAAGTATGAAAAGCCAGATTTCTAGTATCACATCTCTTCCTCTCCTCTCTCCAAATGTAAACACACACAAGCACACACACACAGCTACTGTAGATCCAGTGGTGGAAGTCCTGTTGCTTAGCATAATTAGGATAGACTCAGATGACTGCAAAGGCATTAACCTGACCACACCAGAAAGGGTTGCTTTAACAGGAATGATCTCCCTTAAAGCAACCCTTCTGTCTCCTGGGGACAGTCCAGTCCCCCCAACCCCGATAAAAGCTCTACAATTAGAGCAAAACAGTACAGTTTGGGACAGATTGGTGCCAGAATGGAGCATAATTCCCTTTGCATCATATGATTGCCAAGGAAAAGATTGCACTGCACTACTCCCCAAGAATCTAGATTGTGGTCATATACTAGGTCACATTAGAATAGAGCCATTGCGTCATTTGGGATTTGGCAAGTTAATTTCTCTGTAAATTCGATCTATTTGAATGGGCCCACTTTAGTTGTGACTTTCCTCAGCAAAGCAAATCTCAACCTATATATATGAACATTTCAACCTATATAGGAGTTGATTTGCCAAATCTTGACTGATTGCCAAATCTCTGCATGAGATGTGTTACTGGTGGACCTACTCTAGTGCAATTTACTAAACAAAGCAAGAGGACTTCAGCCAGGGAACAAGGAAAAGTAATTGATCAGAATGTCATATAAATAATTAGACAGAGAGTATGCAAAGTATATAATATAATCAGCTGGGGAAAAAATCAACAATATCCAGATGCACTGGCCAAAATCCAACTGGAGGAAAAATACACACACAAGAGGTTTTTCTTTAAAAAAAATTCTTGCTAGCTCCTTTGTGTGTATGTCTTGTCATATACCTGTGTGCAGCCAATGTGAGCTTGAAAATGAGGATAAATGTTTATAGGAGGAAAATGTTTTTGCAATTACTCTTACATGATTATGCAAGCAAACCGGCTTTTAGGTATTGTTTCTACCTGCAAAACCACGTAATATACCAATGAATATTAGTTTGCAGTGATTATCAGCTTGGTGTTACCTTGCTCTTACAGCAAATCCTAAGTATTAAATCAATATTTGGTTTATCAATAAAGATAACACAATGCAACTCACTTGTTAGAGTTTACACAGCACGCCATTTTTGCTTGGAAGTGTGTTCAAGGAGTATTATAACTGAGACTTTTACTCCTGGTTCTCCATTAACAAGATTCTGCATCACATTTCCTCTAATATACCTTCTTCATCTTCTGTTTGTTGTTCCATTATGAGGGTTTCACCTGCAGCAGCTTCTATCAAGTGGCCATTTGTAAAGAAAACTGGTAAATGCATTCTCCAGAGGTGCAGCCAGCAATAACCCCTTATGAAAAAAAAAATACTAAATTCTCTTTTGTAGCACTCATTTTGGCAAAATAATCTTGTAATCTCATTGAGGATATTAGTTTGAAATTGGGGCTAAAGGGTACTGTCTTTCCCCAAAAAATAAAAGGTTCTAGGCATTTCTGTTCTTTTTTTTTTCATTTATAGAGGACAAATAACTTTAGAAATCCAGAAAAGCAAATTACAGAAACTTTAACAAACACTTAATAAAATAGTATTAGCTCAGAGAGGGGCAATTTATCTTCCTCTATAAAGTGGGGATATAACAGCCACAAATTTGATTGCAGTAGGAAGAGAGAAAGAGTAGCTAGAGTAGCTAGTCCTCAGGGTGGTCAGGTTAGTTACTGCCTCCTGACAATCAGCATTGAGTCGCCAGCAGTATGGTCTACTCCAGTGGTTCCCAATTAGTTTTTTCTATGTACCACTTCAAGAAAGACCTCAAACTTGTGTACCCCTTATTGCAGGAATGTTAAATATCGTGTACCCCTTATTGCAGGAACGTTAAATAAAAAATGAAATCAGGTGTATTTTATATTTATTATCATCAAAAGACATTCTAATGACAGAGAACACATGTTTCATTAATGTGACAAATGTGCACGTTGACAATGACGAGCAAATAGGCGGGAACGGAGGCAGCTGCGATCGGGTGACGCGAGACGTGGGAGGCGCGGGAAAAACTGCCACCGCCGGAGAAAGCACTTGATGCATTCGATTGACTTACCTACTGATCATTTAATTAAATTGAATATTTTTTGGCAATTGTTATTGCATTATTGTTTTTTAAGGATTTAATATTTTAGTTAAGAGATTGCTGCGCGTACCCCTTGATGCAATCTCATGTACCCCTGGGGGTACGCGTACCACTAATTGGGAACCACTGGTCTACTCTATTACCATACCAGGGTAACCTAGCCAGACAGTATATTCTTCACGTTCTTTACATTTTCTTTTTTTCCCCTCTTATAATAAAATATAAAAATATTTTCAAGTAATTACCTGAATTTTTGGCTCAAAGTGTTTGTGGTACAAAAAGGCAGATTTTACTTGACTTGATAATTTTTTGTGGGGGATAATTTATTTCTATTAGTGGCAGTTCTACTTTCATGAGGTAGGCACCTTGCTTTCTAGTGCCTAGCCTTGTGGTGTTTGAATCTAAACATCTTAAAATACTGTCAAGGCTAATGTAGATTGGAGTGTTGGGAAAATGTGTTGCTGGGCAGGCCTAATTGTCATCATCACATTTTACTTTCCTGGCTTCACCCAATCCAGGGCATTTCGAGTGTGGTTCAGTGATTTTAGAAAGACTTCCTTGGACCCAGTAACCCCATGACCACAGAGAAGATTTCTGCTCTCCCCCTCCCCCCCAAGTCCAGACAAGGCAAAGTTTGATTACGACAGTACTGATGTGTCCTTGAAGATAAACCACAGGGGGGTTCTGTCTTGTTGATGAGCAAACCACCACAGCAAAAACATTTCCCCACAGAGTGGGGTCTGCTCTATGATGGATTCCAACTGTCGCACTCCTTTTCACCTTAATTCCTTGACAGCAGTTACTCATGAACGGGACCATAGTTTGCCATGTCTGTCCAGCACTGCAGTGCAAAAGCCACATATTAAAGACTGCTATCCTAGGCTTCTCAGGGAAGAAATCTGAATAAATCAATTTCCTTACTGCAGCTTTGCCTCTAGAGATTTGTTTGTTTGTTTTTCTTCCATTTCCAAAAGCTGACTTCAAACTATTAGTTGCAGCATTCCCTCTAGAGGTTACTTGGTTTGCACTTGTTCCCTTTTTAAAAAGCTAATTCCAAGGCAAATTAACGGCTTCGAGCTGGGAGCCTCCAACAAAGAAATGAACTCTCCATAGGTTGCAGTGTCATGCTAAATCTCTGTCCTCTCCAGAGACGATCACCAAAGGAAAGAACAAATTTGACCTAATCTGATTATTAATCTGTGGGTGAATTGGATATGTACTTGCCATCTTGCATCACAGAATCTGATCTGGGGAGACTCTTTGCCATGAGATCTCCTCTTCTCAGTGAACTCAGTAGATAGGCCTGTACTAACAAAGCATACAAACCATTACAGCTTGGAAAGTCCTTTTGAGAAGAATGAATATAATGACATAGCGAAGTTATCCATAATAGAGCTGTAGGAGAATGATACCCTAGGATTGAAGCATCATCGTTCCACTAATCAGTAGATAGCTTCAAGATGTCATTATATACACTGTTCTTAAAGGTAATTTTCAAGCTCTAAAACCCTATTGATTGAAGCAAATGTGTTCTTAGATCTAGGATGTAATATTTTGTAGTTCACAACTTGTCTTACATACATGCAAAAGTCTGCCTTTGCTGACCATATGGAAAAAAATAGTCATATATACCCCCCCTAAAATGAAGAGGGGGAAGGACACTGCAGGAATCCAGATTTCCTGTTTGTCTATTCATGTACAGTACAAAAGGTCATCTTCTAAAACATGTCATCTAAACAAATAGCTGAACAAAATTCTTTTGGGGGAGGGGAGTCATGCAGAAATTTAATGAATATTAATGAATAAGGGAAAAATGTAACACATTTACCATGGTTCACTAAATGTACATGCACACAGTTTTGCCAGGATTTTTCTCCTTCTAAACAGGCTAGATTACATTTGTCTGAATGATTGCACTTGTTGGTAAGAACAAGCCTCTTGTTGTTGTGAATATGATAGGTCCCTTAATGTTGCACCAAGCAATCTTATTATGGGAATTTTCATAAGTTAGTATTATCAGAATATAAATCGTTAAAAATGTAAAGAAAATGAAAACAAGCTCCAGGATGTTTCTTAATTGCTGTGTTTGCCAAGTCACATACCATGTACACAATGACTAAACCTCCTAGGTTTGAGATTGAATACTATCATGGCGTTTTGATAAAATTAAATTTCAGTTTTGTCTGCCATGGCTCTTGAACCATGCATGTTAGCAGCAAGAGTTATGAGAGAAGAGCTAACTGAAGGGAAATAGGTGAGATGTGATATCTCATTCTCTAAAAATGCTTAAAGGACATTAATCACATAGATATTTTAAGCAAAACAGTACAGTTAGTAAGGTTCCAATTTATCTGAATAAATATTTCTAGCTGACAAAATTTTCATTTCAGATTAAACTGCCTTCTTCTGATTTGTGACTGTGTTTGGATGAGATGGATAAGTTTAATCAGACTCAATTTAACTTTTCTGCTTCTGTTTAATAATGTGGAATCACAAACTCCTTATCTCCTAGTATGGATCTGTTTTTTACAGCACAGCTAAATTGCACTTGGCTTGATTTTATTTAAATGTAAATTGATATATTTATATAGCAAATCCCACTTTTCATATAAAATTAAATACATAGACTGCAAAGAAGACTGTGTTGTGTGGTTGTTTTACACATCTGTAATAGCATAATGGTAAATCTTTTTTAAAACAACAACAAAGTATTATGCTTAACTTTGCAGGTTAGCACTGATTTGCCACTAGAGCAGAATGTGTCAGTTTATCGTCATCTTAATATGCTATTGCACAGAGGAGTAAGTGTCCTAGTAGCTGAGTTGCAAAAATACTGCCCATGCTCATGCTGACAAGTAAGCAGCATTCCATGGGAAACCAATGTGGTGTAGTTGACAGAATAATTGTCTTGGGGTCAAACCCCTGCTTAGCCATAGAAATTCACCAGTGAGGGGGTTAGGATTAGTAGAAGTTGAATGTGGCAAGCCTTTTTTAACTCCAGACGTCTGCATGTACATTGAATCCTATATTTACATACTAAGCAGTACTCAATGTCAAGTTTACTCCAGCCATATTTAGAACCTGGGCATTATTTGTATTGTCTCCTTATGCTTTGGTTTGTGGGTTGGCAACCTGATGGGAATGTTTTCAACTTTCCTTAAAAAAAAAAAACTTCTTTGTGTTCAAGAGGGTTTCTTTCAGGAGTCCAGAAAGGAACCTAAAAGTAAGGCCATTGTATTTTGTTTTAAACATGTTTTTTTAACCCTTCCCTAGTAATGAGCCCACTCATGTATATGGATTATTTGTCCATCAGTATTTATTTTAAGCAGATACATAAATAAATACCAGCTTCCTTTCCTGTCAGGGATAACAAACCTAGTAGTTCATATTGCCATGAATATTGGGGGAGGGGGACATCTTCAGTATCATGGCACTAGTAACATCTTCACTTTACAAGATAGAGAGAAAAAATGTCAGGGACCCTTCTCCCATCAGCTAAGCCATTTAGCTGTATTTTTTAGAATGGAGACTCCAAACACATCTCAGACATTGCACGTTCCTTCTAAATCAATGTTGGATTTTCAGAAGATATAAAACGGGGGCTGTTCCAATGAGTTTACGGAAAAGGTATGTTTGACAGAAAACAATGCTTCAGTTATTCATCACCCCCTATTCAGAACTGAAGAGAATAAGCAGCAGATTGAATTAAGCAATGAATCAAATAGACAGCTTGTGAAGATGTAAAAAAGACTAACATGCTCCTATAATTGACTCTGAAGTTGCCTCTGAAATTATGATTGCAAGAAACAAGTTTCAGATCAGGTCAAAGACTTGTCTTTGATTTCATAAGAAGACCCAAACAGAGACTGGCTTGAGTTGTAAAATGAAAATTGCATGGTGGAAATACTATGGTTGCAAACTATGTTTTTATAAAACAGGTGGAAAGTTAGAATGTCTTGGGAGTTTTTTCAAGCATTTGGGACTTTCAAATTTACTTACACCTAACGTTTAGTGTTATCCTTGGCTTTCTTCCACTTTACATCATCATAGCTGTGTCTGAGCATTACCAAACATACATCTATACTCTGCCCAAGTAAGATTTAGACTATATTACCCAGTTACCTGAAGCAATTTCTAAAAAAGTATCTCAACTTTCGCCTAGGTCTGCCAAGGTAAAAAATAATAAGACACAGGGAACAGCAGCAATGCACTGTGAAACTTGTCAGTGATAAAATGTTAGTTCAGAATTGTAGCTACAGAGTGTATGTAATGTGAGATGAGGTACAGTGGCTTTGCACAGCTCAGCTTGAATTTAAACCAAGCAATTCCTTACAGCTTCATTTGCTGCCTAATGTAGCCATAAAGGTGCTTTGGCCCTGTAGTCGTTTGCATTTGTGACAAAACCTTCCGGTTATTGAAGATTCTTCATATTCCAGTAAGCCAAGGGGTTGGAGTAGAACATAATTTACCATGGCTACATATGCTTTCTCTGAATTTATTTTCTTCATTGCCTCAGATAGAATACCATAAAACAAAGCAAGCATCTGTTTGGATCTGGGCAGGAACCATAGGGATGAGCTGTGTGGTATGATAGGTTCAAGAGGCAGTAGCTGGAAGTTCCCATGTAGAGGTTTAAAAATCTACATTTTTCAGGTATAGTTCTCAGAATCCCCTGCAAGTATGTACACTGGCCATGGGGGGGGGGGAATTAGAGCCCACACAATAACTTTTCCAAGCTCTGTCCCAAGGCTATATATATCTGGCTGCATTATTAGCTAAGGAAAGCAAGTGATGTATACAATGAACCCACACCCTAATTAAGATGGTCTGCCTGCTTATAAATCATGTTATGACATGAAAATTGAAATTGCACACATCAAAATAGTTCTTCTCCATTGGGATTGGGATTAAGCACTAATTGGCCAAACTCTTCTGACTGAAGCTAAAACTACATAATATAGATATCATGTTGCTACAAGTGGCCATTATTTTATATGCTGAAATAGGTTTTGATTGACATATTCCAAGTATTCTGCAAATTAGCATGCTTTGTTTACAACTAGTCATGGGGGGGGGGGGTAAAAACTAGGATGAATTTTTCATAATTCTAAGATTTCCAGTCCACAAAGTCACCCAGAATTTTATCCTTTCCATCTGAACTACTTCTTTCTCATTCTAGGTGTCTTCTGCTATTGGAAGTCTTGGAATTATAAAAACTCAATGCTTAGCAAACACAGACTTTTAAAAAGCCATTCAAACATACACCTCTGTGGAACAGACACTAGTTTATGTCATGCATTTACCGTATTTCATCCAGAGGTTCATCCTCTCAGTGAAGGAGACCAGTCACAAGTGAGGTGAACAGATAAGAGTCTACCATGGTAATGGTACATCTCAATCAGTGGTGGGCTCCAAAAATTTTTACTACCACACAGTGGGCATAGTATGGTGGGCATGGCCAGGAGGAAAGCCCTGCATTGCACCAGAATTAGGACTATTTTATTTCAAAACTTGGAAGGGCGGGGCTAGCCAGAATTTCTGCTACTGGCTATGGCAAACTGATGCTGATAGCCACCACTGATCTCAATGCAAGCTGGTACAATCATACAAGCATTTTCATATATCTTGTATAATAGAGAATAGGTGGGCAGCAACTAACTATACCAGTGAGCAAGTTACGGATATACATTTCAGACCAATCAGCAAATTGCTCTTCGCTAATAACTTAATAACCTTACAGGTCTTTGAACATGAGGCCACAGCAAAATAGGAACTTGCACAATGGACACTTGCACATGATTCCTGACCCATTAGGACACATGCTAGGAAGTGTGTCTCGGTATCACAAATTCCTTTGCAGGGCAATAGGATGTTGGCCAAACCAGTCTTAACTAATCTGCAACTTGCTTATTATGTGAAAGTTACACACTTATAAAAAGAGTATACAGTTAAAAGCAATGAGACATAGAATCATTAATTAAACATTATTGGTTATAGTTAAAATTTCCTCATCAGCTTATAGTGACATCCTAGCTGTATCATATTATTTGAGTTCTATGTAAGAGCTGGAAGTGAAGGTCAAATAGGAAATTATAACATAAAAACAAGCCATAGCAGGAGTGGATGAACGTAATGGGACTGAGAGACATTTGTCAGATTTGCCAGCTGCTTGAGGATCCCATTGGAAAAGAGGCAGGACTGAAGGTGATGGGTCTGGCCAATGAAGTTAATTTGTATATTTATTTATATTTTATTTATTTCCATTTATATACTGCTCATCTGGTTGGTCTACCCACTCTGTGTGGTATACATTAAATAAAGCATAAAAATACAATGTTAAAAATATGCAAATATAAATATATAAACAACAAACAAAAATTGAAGGTTAAGGCCAAAAATATTCCAGAGGTGATGTGCACAGAAACCAAATATAATAAATCCAAACACAATTAAATGGTGTTGGGGAGGATGTCTTGAAAGGCCCCTCTAAAGAGGAAAGTTTTGTTTCCTAAATATCCCCAAGGATGGTGCCTGGTACAGCTCTGGAATTCTCAAAGAATTCCAAAGATCAGGAATCACGACCGAGAATGCCCTCCTCCTTGTAGGGGTCTCTTTTGCTATTCTCATTTTTGGTACAAAGAGCTGGCCAGTTTGATATCCAAGAGTGATGTTGAGCAAAACCACAAAACTTTCTCATTTTTAAAAAAAAGGTAAGTGTGTTTGGGGTGCTGGAGATCCTGGGAGTACTGGGGAGCAATTCAGTGACCCCAAGGGACCACATATGACCTTTAGGCTACAATTTTCCCTCTGTACAGAATATGGCATGAATGTACCCCACCCAAGAACTGCCACTGAGCTCAGCATTTCCTGCACAAATTAGTTATTGTAGAAACTCTCAAGGTTTGTGCATAGTTATTCCCTCACCTTGTTTGTTGAGATTATTAGAGCAAAGAATGGATCCAGAAAATAAAAATTCCAATGGCACTTAAGCCCTGCAAAGATATTATTTATCCATTGGTCTCCAGCATATTTGGAAGAGAACACTTGGGTTTTACCCAATCTCTTCTTGATTTTTTCCATATGAAGAGAAATGCTTCTGTGCAGATATTTCTTGGTTGCACAAATACTTTCCATGTGAAGAAGAACTCTGGATTCCAGTTATTCACCACTCCCCTGCCCTTCCCCAGCTTTGTAGCGTGTAACACATATCTGCTCCTGTTGAACAACAAATACAGACCAGTGTAGCACTTTAGTAATATCAGCCAAGTTAGTAACAAGGACTTTGATATGGATAGCCAACCATACTAACAGAGGAAGCTCAGAAAATTGTTTGTGACGTCCAAAAAAGGACAGCTTTAAATAACTCAGAGCATTTTAGAGACTTGAGTCACACTGATTTGATGAGATAATAATATAAGAATTATACAACTTCCATGCTTGTATTTTCAAAAACTGAAGTATTTTTTCCTAAGTGGGCATGTAAAGGAATCAGTTCCAGCAATCAATTAACGGTCATTTTCTGGAAATATATTGCTTACGGACAAAGTCTATTCACATGAGCAGTGCTACTTCAGAACTGTAAATTCATGCCATTACATATTTTATAAAAGGTCAAGTCAGCCTGTGGGGGGCGGGCGGTGGCGGTGGCAGCGTTGTTCTCTTTGGAGCAACAGAGGTACAATTTCATTTGAATTCTAATTGTATTATTGTTTGTTTGTTGCAATTGTAGGCTGCCTTTCTCCTGATGAGGAACTCAAAAGGCTTCCAATGGTAAAATAATTAGATTAAAACACAATAAATTATACATATAAGCCTTTTGCTGTTTGTTCAACATGCATTTCTAAGAAGAGTACCTGGCAAAACATCGTGTCATAAGCTTTATGCCTGCCTGATGAAGAGATTTTGAATCTCAAAAGTTCGTGCAACGTTTTAATTGTTGAGTGATCCAATAAAGGTATCACCTTCCTCCTGCATTTTTTGCACATTAAAACAATTTCTTCTTCCATGTCTAGGCCAGATGTGAACCTGCCAAAACAAAGACACCTTTGGGTGAGTTTGTCCTGCAGTTCCTTTTGACTGACCTAGTGTGAGAAAGATTAGCTGGCAACACAAGGTTATGCCTGATTGTGGTTCAAAAATACCACACTCTAATAGTTAAATGACATTAAAATATGTTTTAATACACTTTTTGGGTTCTTCCTTCCACAGTTCTTGAGGGGAAGTTTCAAAGGACGCCAAGGTTAGAGAGTCAGTGCTCCTGTGACACCAGAAAAATTGAAAACATAAAACACTTTCTTTGCATATGCCCTTTTTATAGAGACATCCAGAACAAATTCATATTTCCGCTGCTCTGTAAGTATCTGGGCCAGTCAAACAGCACATATACTCACTGCCTGGTTCTGCACCACAGCATGTAAGATCAGTAGAACACTCCTGGCTAAATAAACTATCAGCACTACATCATAAGCTTAGTAGTAGTTGTAACATCATTAATATTAAGTACTAATTTTATTACTCCCTTAGTTCTGATCATAAATGCTCCTTTTGAAATATATTTTAAGTACCCTCATTTTAACTTTTGTTTCCCGCTGTACTATGCTGGTCTTGGACTGTAATAAAGATTGATTTCATTTGAATTCCAACTTAATTCCAGGGTTTTCAAGGTAGAGAATACACAGAAGAGGTTTGCCATTCCCCTCTTCTGTGAAGGCCCTGGGATTGTGCAGCTTGCCCAAGGACACACAAGCTCACTCTTTTCTCTGGAGATACAGTAGGCAGTGTTGGTGAACCTTGGCACTCCAACTGTTCTTGAACTTCAGTTCCCAGAAGCCCTGATCAGAGAGGTGCTGACTTGGGCTTCTGGTAATTGAAGTCCAAAAACACCTGGTGTGCCAAGGTTCACCATCACAGCAGTAGGAAATCAAACTCCTAACCTCTGGCTCAGCAGGCAGATACCTAAAACACAGAGTTATCCAGCCATTATTATTACATGTACAAGCAGCAATAAAATTGACAAGCCATGAAATGTTAAATGCTAGATTTCTTGCTCAAAGACTTCTTTTTTCCTCTCTCGCCCTCTGAGATCTGGTTGGAAGTGGTCCTAAGCTTCTTGCTACCTTTTAGCACTCCAGCAGTATGCTTGCTTTCAATCATGTTTCCATTAGAACAGAAACAACACAAACCTGATAGTCTTTTGAAGCTTATCTGTTCTCAAAGGGAGCTCTGGTGCTAGTAAACACTAACAGAAAAAGCTCAAGGCACCAATGTGACCAAAAAGTGGGGGCAAAAACAAGGAAAAAGGCAAGACAAGAGGAAAGTACAGGTGAGAAATTAGAGAAAGAAGTCCTAAAGGTAGCATTTACATCTTGGCATCATGCCATATCATGCGTGACTCAGCTAAAGAGCAAAAGATAATGAGGACAGGTTGACATTCAGGATGGAATGAATACAGAACATCCTGCAAATAATTCTAGCTGCCTCTAAATAAGATTGATGCATTGAACTTGCAACATAGCTTTTACACACACACACACACACACACACACACACACACACACACACACACACACACACACACACACACACACACACACACACACACACACACACACACACACACACACACACACACTTTCCCCCATTGCTTCGTTTTTCAATGTGCCACTGCTACTACGTTGACCTGTATTAACCTTCAAAGGAAGTCAGTTTAATAAGCTTTAAGTAAAATACTAAATAGTTTGCCATTTCCAAACTGTAGCATTTGATAAAGGAGGAAATCAGAGCTGGAGGAGCCTGCCTGCTGATTAAAATAATCAGCCAGCTCTGATCCTTTTGTGAAGCACCCATGCAAACTAAAACTTGCATTCCAATTCCAAAACTGACCGTGCGGGCACTGGGTTATTAACATGGGGGTTATGAAACAAATGAATGAGGGTGAGTTGGGGGACAATGTTGTGTTTCATTTGCTACAAAAGACTCAGGCGGATGAATCTTGAGAGGAGCATTTGAATATCTTTCAGTGTGTCCCTTTGTGGTGCCTTTCCCTTCTACACCCAAAACCTGCACTTTCCATTGCATACCTCTGCCAAAAAGAGGCAGAAGATATGGACAATATAAGTAGTATTGTACAGTTTATTGGAAGGCTCTTTCCCCCACCCAGTTTTCCATAACAAAAGCAAGTACCAAACAGCCAAAGATTTAAGAATGATTCAAGAGAACGATGGACTTGTAAGGGCAGAGTGAGGAGAAAGGATATTTAAGAGTTTTTAATATTTCTCCTCGCTCTCACAATAAGCTCCCCTGCAACTTCAGTCCCTACAGCATGGAAATTATATTACTTGAAAAGAAGAAACAAACATGTAAATAAATTAATAGCTTGCCCATAAGTAAACAAGAACTGTGTGCTGAGACTGGGGTCACAGCTGCTGTTTCTGCCTCCAGTTGATGTCCTTGCTTGCCTTTTTGTCACGGCAAAGAGAAGTAACACTCCAGCAGTTCAGAATAAGGAAAGAAAGAAGGCGCAAAAAGAAAAAAAAAGAAAAGAAAGAAGAACCGGGGAAGCATCCAGTGGGATCCCTGGAAGTGAAAATGATATTGAAATATTAAAGAATGTCACTGAAAAAGGCAGTGTGATGTGGTGCAATTTGCAATGGGATCCAACGTAAGTTCAAACCTAGTGTCATACCGAACAATTCTCTCATTAGAATGTTGATCATCTGATTTAATAGAGAAAAAAAATACCCATCGAAAATAATCTGAAAGGAAGAAAAATTTCAGAAAGATTCTTGTGAATACAGTTCAAGGTTCTTGTGGTTACCTTACTTGTGGCATATGGATGAGGAATGTAAATGAATGTGTTGTCTTTCACTGTATAGTCAGTCACTTCAGTACAAGTAGGCCCCCCTTCACCCCGCTTCTACACTTCAACTACCTTACAAAATAATTCTTCCTACAAAGGTTTTTGCATATTAAACCACTTCATAATACTAGGAAGTTCAAAAATGGAAGGTTTACTTTGGATCAGTTCCAGCACTCACATGCAGTGATGGGATGTAACATGTTCTCACCAGTTCGCCAGAACCGGTACTAACTTTTACCAGGGTCCCGGAGAACCGGTAGCAGCTTTTTTTTGGGGAAAAAAACCACCTTCGAGGCTTACCTTTTCACTGGTTCCCCCATTGAGCATGCGCACCAAGCACTTGGTGTGCATGCACACCTACAGTGTTTGGCGCATATGCATGGCCTCCTTGCTGTCCTCCCAAGAGGGGAGGAGGAAGAAAAACTGCTAGCCTTAAGCCTGCTCCCCAGGGTAAGTGACTCGCCTTTGGATGTGGTGTGTCTGTGTGTATTTTAATGTGTATTTAATACCTTTACCTATATTGATGTACCACCACAGTTCCTAAAAAGGCCTGGCAGCTGGCAGGCCTGGCGACCTGGCTTGGGGTTTTTAAGCAAAGTCTTGGAGTTACCTCATCAATAAGCTACACCTGCGCTGTTCCAATTGCTGTTCCAATTGGATAACCCTTAAGGAGGTGCAGCTGTTTTACATTTACATTAAGGCATATTATTCTAGTGAACTGGTACAATGACCATATTCATCTTGCAACATGGTGCTGCCCAGGCACTTATACTGACAGGTAAGTGATGGGTCTGTGTTTGGTGTGTGTGTGTGTGTGTGGGTTGATTTATGTTTGGGGTGGGTGGGTGTATTTTAATGTAATTTTATTTATTTATTTATTTTACAGGTTTGTGTTGTGGGTGGGTGGGTGGGTATAGGTTGAGGTGTATGTGTCTGTGTGTGTGTGTGCGTGTGCGTGTGTGTGCTTATTTTTATTTTATTTTATTATTATTTTTATTATTTTTCTTTGGCCCCACCCACATCATGATGTCATGACATTAGCTCCACCCACACTGTGACGATGTCACAGTGGGGTAGTAAAATTTTTGACATCCCACCACTGCTCACATGTACTGGAACTGACCAAACCCAGTGTGATCTGACCCACCCTCCAAAATTAGAAGCCTCTTCAAAGGGCCAGAAAGGTAGAGGGCAGGAACATTCCAAGGGGTGGGATGGTGTGCTCTAGCAATGTGTCTAAGAGTGCACCATGCCATCCCTGCAATGATTCAAACAGCAGGATAAATACCTAAGTAGTTAGCATCCATGGATATATTTTCACATGTTGCCAAAATCCTGCTGCTTAGTGTAGAAAGTAGCAAATAGAATAGCTCCATTGAATCAATGGGTGTTTTGCAAAAACTCCTCTGTAAGTTGCATTGATTCAGTGGACTTACTCAAGTTGCTACTTTCTACACGAATCAACAGAATTTCAGCCATAGTCATTTATCCTCCCTCTACCTCCTCTTCCTATGAAGGAGGAGCCGTCAAGACTTTCCTGGGGGCAGTATAATGCATTGGTCTTCCCTAACCTTCCACATCGTACCCTGACACCCGTACCACTGATCCAGTTCCAAGATTTCTGGTCCTGAGCCCTTTTGGAACACAAGATCATCATCATCCCCAAGCCAGTACTGATGGAGCTGCTGTCCTCCATCAAGATAGATTTAAAGTGGGATTTAATCCACTTGGAACCATCACCCCTCGCTGTGGACTTCACCACTCAAAGGTGTTAGTCTTCAGAGTTGTTAGGTTAGTTAACCACCGCCTAATGATTGCCATTGACTTGCTGGCAGTAAGGTATACTGCAGGCATTCACAACCCAGAAGCAGAAGTAAAATGTGTGCCATGCATGTGCAGAACACCGCTAAATCATTTTGTGGATGTGTGGTAAGCATTTTTCTTCCGCTTCCGGGTGGAAGGAACTATATGATCAGCCCAGTCAGCTATCTGAGGGTGCATGGTCTGCCCCGCAGAGCAAAAACATTGAGAACCCCAGGTATACTCTTGAGAACCCCCTACTATTAGCATAGTAGGATAACCTGATCAGACACAACTTATCTTTTAATGGCAGATCAGAAAATAAAATAAAATAAACAAAAAACAAAACACTGTAGCACTTTAAAGACTAACTGCTATATTTTTATTGTTAGCTTTTGTGGATCAAGTCCACTTCTTCAGAGTGCAATGTAAGCAAAAAACAACAAAGTCTTGAGAAGTTTCAGTTCTCCACCCAGTCATGTGCATAAGGTACAATCTTAACAAGTCCCTCCCCCCAGAAATGAATTTATTAGTACTGTGCCTCACTTAAAGAGCATAATGTGTACCACAGAATTGCTCTTTAAGTTAAACACCATTGTAAGTGACCAACTGTGACTTCTGGCAGGGGAGGACTTCAACCCCTTATTTACTTGTTAAATGAGTTTTTGGTTGGTTTTAGTTGTTAAGCGAGGTGACCTTTCAGAGAAACTTTTGCTCTTTAAGCGAGTTAGTCTCTAAGTGAGGTGCTCTTTATGTGAGGTTTTTCTGTATTTTCTTATTATGCATATAATTCTTGCATGACAATTTCAATTTATTGTTGGTTTATTTCAATCCAGTTTGTTCTGAATTGCAGGCAAAGCAGGGCACTTCTTTAAATAAATGGTTGGGAAGTTTCTAGCTTATGAAAAAATGGTAAGATCTTGGTAAACATAATTGGCTCCTGTTTATAAGTGTTGAAGATGAATGGTGTAATACTGATTTTATATGGGGTGTATAATGGCAATTTCTCATTTGTCTTTGTTGTTTAAATAAATATATGTATTTATAATGACAAGGTCTATAAATATCCTTAATTAGTTCCATTACTTTGAGTGTGAAAAGTAAGAATGACAGCAGAGTGCCAAAATACTTTACAATGCTTCCTCCATCATCAGCTGGTTACTCCATCATCTATATAATATATTATACAAGACTAAATTTTCTTTCTTGTTTTGGGGATAATAATTTAATACAAAGAATGACACAAGATTAAGAATGAGGCTATTATGCCTCCATGGAGTTCTATAACATATAATGAAAGCATCTGCATTCTCTCCACTTGTAAATGTGTGGGGGAATTGCTACAGCCTTTTAGGCACTATGTGCGTAACTGCCGAGGAGTAAACAGGTGACGAGAGGGCACACCCCATATCCCCCAGCTTTTATTTAACATTAAGGTGGGTGGAGAAACCTGTAAGCATGTTCAGAAGCCTCTTCTTGCCAGAGTTTATGACGACATTAATGCCATAAGTGGATTCCTCCCCACATACCAGGAGGCTCCTTTGCAAGCCTCCATGCAAAGCTCCATGCTAGAGGTGTGAAGACTTCCAACTAGAGTGGAAGACATGTGCATCCATTTAGCCCTTACAGGTGTAAGGCTTGAATACATCTTATGCATGATAGTGTGAACTGTTTTTCAGCAAAAGATTTCTGTCAAACAATACGAGGGAGCATATGCCCTTTCCCCCTTTTATGTGATTTTCTTTATCATCTTCCCCAGAGAGAAAAGTTCCCCAAAGGATTTCTATATCTTCCATAAAAGCAAGACAGTCCTGGTTGATAAATGTACAAGCTAAAATCCAACACATAAGAAAAGGAGGAGGAAAAAGAAAACAAGTGAAGCTTTCCATCTTTTCCTTTGCATGGGACCTGATAGATGATAACTGAGGAAGGGAGACGACTCACAGAGCCAGAAGTATGGGCTTAGTTTGCCTCCTTTATGGCAGGTTCTCCAGATTTTAACTCACAGTTTATTTGGAGTTCATTTATCACAGTTTTACCAGAAAAAAAGTGACACAAGCCAGATAATATAATAATAATAATTTTTGTGTCAGAAATTATTCTGGGTTGAAAGGTATTTTGCAGGAGAAATTATACTCAGGTGATGCCTCAATGAGGCTCCTTTCATGTCATCAAGATGGGTGCTCAATCTGTCATGCAATACTTGGGTCTCGAACTTGGGTCTTTCCGGCCTTCCAGCTAACAAGGTGAGCTTCTTAACCACTGAGCCACCACACAATCCAGATGAAACAAATCCATTGGGTTGACTAATAGCAGCTATTAAGATGAGCCAAGATCCACCTCAGGGCTACCTCACCCACTGCTGCTGTGTAGGAAATTTTTGACATCAAATGGAAAAAGCAAAACAAAGGAAACACTTGTTTTGAACAGGCTTTCCTTCTTTGCTGGCAAAAACACAACAACCTCTTTAAGCCAACAAGTAATTCTTGATTTAATAGCTTATAATGATGGTATCATGTTTTGCTGCATAATGCTGACTATTGTTGCTTTGAGAAGGTTGAATATCATGCGTTGTAAGTCCCTGATCTAAAAGATGTTCCTTCATTCTCCTCCTTCTTAAAGATTTTTCTATGAAGACCTTAGCATGGCCCAAGTGTGTTGGTTTTGAACCAAACTCTTACTTCCATATAAATGTTTTCTGGATTGTAGGCAGGGATGTGCTGGGCACCATGGAAGGGAGCTGGACAGGGGCAAGGGGCGGTGGCCAACAGACGGAGGAAAAGGCTACCCCTGGGAACCACTTGGTTACTGCCACTGACTTGCTCTGCCCAGCAGAGAATAAACCAATTGCTCCAAGCTGAAGGAGGGAGCTTGGAGCAATGGCTTAATCTAAAGTGCAGGACGCCAGGTGGATAAAATAATAATAAAATTATTATTTGTGCCCCAGGGTGCCAGAGGTGAGGGTGCACCGGGATGGACCCCTCTGTCCCAGTGGCCCAGCCTATGCCTGATTGTAGGTCTCTCCTGATCTCACCAATCATCATCTGCAAACCAAACCTACATACCTGCATCTCTGATATTTTGCATTTATGTTTTATTACTTTGCCACCTATATACATATTTTAAAGACACTGTTCCACGTAGGCCCTTAGGGCATTTTCTTTTCTCTAATCCCTGAATTCCAAATAACTTCTGCAAGTTCCATATATAGTGATGGCATTTTCAAAGTCAAAATGTGAAGACCAATTTTTCAGAATGTTTCTTTAATATGCCATTTAAATATTGTGGATACTGATGGAAGTACTGTATGAGTAAATATTCAGGAGGATAAAGGCTGCTCTTGGAATGTCATTGTCTCAAGATGCCATTATTATGCATGGCAGGGAAGTCAGTAAGTTGAATTTTATATTCTTTAGGTCAGACTGTCTCAGATGTGTCTTAGAACACATGGCACAATGCCAAAGAAACAAGAATACTAAAATATGGGGAGGATATGTTGTGTAAATATTGTCCTCTGAATAATTTGACATCTTCAGATCAGTCATGTAAATGCAAATAATTTATTTTTGTACTGGAGCTCAAATCCTATGCTAAGCCAGATAGCCTTTTGAAATGAAAATTCCTTCCATTAGAAAAAACTGTTTCTTCCTGTTTTTTTATTTTCATTAAAAAGTTAGCATTTTCCTTGTCTATTTGACTTAATTAACAAGATATTTTAATTACCCTTGAAGCTGGTACAGAGACTTCGGCAGGTGCAAAATGTAGCAGCCAGACTAGCTGCAGGTATTGATCAGTTTGACCATATCATACCAGGTCTGGCTAGTCTGCATTGGCTGTAGGTGGTGCTCCATGCCAGATTCAAAGTGTTGATGTTGACCTATAAAGCTTTGAAGAGTTTGGGACCAAGCTATTTGAGGGAGCGCCTCTTCCTCAGGAGTTATACCTGAAGCACTCAGGCATGTAAGCTCCAAGTGGTTACTCCTAAAGGTAAAGGTTTCCCTTGCTCGAAAGCCAGTCGTATCCGACTCTAGGGGTCAGTACTCATCTCTTTTTCAAAGCTAAAGAGCCAGTGCTGTCTGCTTCTGCAGATGTTTCAATGGTTGTTTCCAGATGTTTCCAGACAGTTGCCCCAGTCTGTTGGCTCATTTGATCCCCCTCTCTGTATGTGTCTTGTTTTAGCTTTTTTAATTTTAAAAAATCTTTTAATCTTGATTTTATATTATGTTTTTATTGTGTTTTAGATGTTGAGAGTTGTGTTCGCCGCCCTGGGTCTTTTTGAGGAGGGCGGCATAAAAGTTTGCTTAAATAAATAAATAAAATGGTCATGTTGCAGGCATGACTAGACACACGGAACACTTTTACCTTCCCACCAAAGTGGTCCCTATTTATCTATTTGCAATTTCTTGCTTTCAAAGTGCTAGGTTGGCAGGAGCTGGGACAAAGATGGGAGATCATTCCGTCCTGCAGTACTTGGGAATCGAACTGCTGACCTTCCGCCTCCTAGTCAGCGTCTTAGTGACTTGAGCCACTGCAGTCCCTTGGTTACACCTAGAGAGGCAAAAACTATGACAACATCGAGAGTTGCCATCTGCCAGTGGAGATTAGAACTGCTCCTACTTTATTAACATTCCATAAATCACTTAAGGCCTACCTGGGTCAGCAAGCCTTTTAAGGCCTACATGATTCTTCTTCTTCCACTGTATCCGAATCCAGATATAGGTGATCATCATGGTGATCAGCCATAAAGACTGTCCTGAGAATATAATGCTGTGGTCTTTCATCTGCCTTCCCCATCGCAGCACAGTGGCGTAGCGTGGGGGAGCGGGGGGGGGGGGGCGGATGCCCCGGGCAGCGGCTTTCAGGGGGCGGCAAAATGTCCCCACCACTTTGGCCTCCCTCTGCCTGGGGTTAGGAAACAGGACTTCCCAGGCGGAGGGCGGCCCTTTTGCTGGCGAGCGCTGCTCGCCTCCGTCCACCTGGCTGGCCGTCGGGGGCTCTTCGCCGCCTGCCCCTGACTCCGCCTCCGTTGCGAGTTTGATCCTGGCGGGATACCAGATTGCCTAAGCCATTCATCCTTCCGAGGCCGGTTAAATGAGTACCCAATGGGACGGAGGCGAGCAACGCTCGCCAGCAAAAGGGCCGCCCTCCGCCTGGGAAGTCCTGCATGCACGCGCGCACGCTGCCCACCTCTGCCCGCCCAGCCATCCACCCAGCTTGCCGTCAGAGGGGGCGCTCGTCGGGGGTGGGTGGCGCCGTGGCGCGGAGCCCCTGGCGGCTGGCTGGGCGGGAGGAGGTGGGCAGCGGGCGCGCGCATGTGCAGGACTTCCCAGGCGGAGGGCGGCCCTTTTGCTGGTGAGCCCTGCTCGCCTCCGTCCCATTGGGTACTCATTTAACCGGCCTCGGAAGGATGAATGGCCCAGTGGTCAGCAAACTTGGCTCTCCAGCTGTTCTTGGACTTCAGTTCCCAGAAGCCTTGATCAGCAGGAGTGCTGACTTGGGCTTCTGGGAATTGAAGTCCAAGAACACCTGGAGAGCCAAGTTTGCAAACCCCTGGCTTAGGCAATCTGGTATCCCGCCAGGATCGAACTCGCAACGTTTTGGCTGCAGTGCAAGAAGGCTGGAAAGTCCATAGGGTTGGTGTGTGTGTGTGTGTGTGTGCGCGGGGCGCTCGTCGGGGGTGGGTGGCGCCCCTGGCGGCTAGCTGGGTGGGCTGGCGGGCGGAGGTGTGCGGCACACGCGCGCGCCGCTCGTCAGCAGGGGGGCCACCTTCTGCCTGGGTCCTGGGCGGCGGCGGCAGCGGCGAGCTGGGGGGGAGCGAGTTTGTTCTTCGCCCCCGGCGGCTGAACTCTGCGCGACGCCACTGTCGCAGCATGACCCCCATACCACTGATACAGTTCTGTGAGTCACTTTCTGGTCTGGAGCCCTTTTAGTACGTAAAGTCCTA
Organism: Furcifer pardalis; assembly: GCA_030440675.1. Classification (NCBI taxonomy): domain Eukaryota; kingdom Metazoa; phylum Chordata; class Lepidosauria; order Squamata; family Chamaeleonidae; genus Furcifer; species Furcifer pardalis. Next base: position 55,432,047 of record CP126890.1, on the reverse strand, counting down.
ATCGGCCTCAGTCCAGTATTGATGAAGCTCCTGCCCTCCATCAAAATGGATTCAAGAGGGATTTAATCCACTTGGGAACCATCACCCTTCTCTATGGACGCCCAAGGCTGTTAGTCTTCAGGGTTGTCAGGTTAGTTAACCGCCATCTGTCACTGTGCAATGTTGACCCTGGACTCTTTTTAATTGATATTACTTCATTTTACTGCTACTGACAATGTTTTACTTTGAAAACTGTTATGGTTTTACCTATCTATCTATCTATCTATCTATCTATCTATCTATCTATCTATCTATCTATCTATCTATCTATCTATCTATCTATCTATCTATCTATCTATCATAAGCTGCCCTGAGTGGTACTTGACCAAAAGGGTGGGGTAAAAATGTGAATAAATGAATGAATGAATACTGCATATAATATCCAATTGACTATATAAATGTAAACATGGACATAAACAAAATCAGTTTAGCCATTCCCATCCCCCCCAGTATTGAAACTGTTTACAGTGAAATAAGATAAAAACTTAGATTAATTTAATTAATATATCTGTGCTGACCATATGGGCTAAGGCAGATACCTTCATCAGCAATTAAGTGAATAGGGTCTACTAGCTACAAGGAAGATTAGTTGAAGAATAATAGACTAAATCTAAGTGTACAAGCAACTATTTCTCACAATACAACTAGATTGAAGGCCAGCTATACAATTAGCTAATCATGCTGCAGATTTGGAGCACACAGAGTGGTCATTTTTGAGTTTATTATTTTATTTTTAATACTATGGGAAGCAATGTCTGAGTTTTTTCTGTCATCTATTTTTTTAATCTGCGTCTGATTTTCTCTGTAGGCATTTTCCACAACACAATGATGTTCAGTAGTGCTACTCAGACTATTTCATTTCTGGGACAACTCCCTCCACTCAAGCATGCTGTAATGATCTGCTGTTCCTTAAATATATTGTATAAAACTGCAGTGTTTCCTAATGCAGACATGGACAGCAGAAAGAAGACAACATGGTACTTATTCATTTTAAAAATGACATTTGTAATTTCTTAGTTGTATGCCATACATACAGTTCACTAGTGGCATGCTACTTTTTATTATTAATTTTAATATTTTATTTATTTATTATAATATTATTTGCATTAATTTATTATTATTTGTTTTTTCCTTTTAATAAGTGACCTTTAAAAAACCCCAAATATCCAGAAAAGTACCATTTTTGATACAATGTCTACAAATCAATGTCTCAATGTAAAGCAAACACATCCCTGTCTTTTCCAAAACATAGTGCAGAGCTAGGAAAGTAAAAATTGGGGGGTGGGGGGAGGAAACATTCTAAGAAACAACATTACTGGGTTCAAGCTTTGAACTGAAGAATTAAAAACATAATTGGAACATGCAACAAGTCGATGAAAAACTTCTAGTATGTTAGTGTTTATATTGATATACAGTCAAACCTCGCATAAAGAGTGCCTCACTTAAAGAGTAACTCGCTTAAAGAGCAGAATTTTCCCTGAACGTTTGCTTCACTTAACAAATAAAACCAACCAAAAACTCGCGTAACAAATAAATCAGGGTCCGCAATCTCCCCCCACAATTGGTCATTTACAATGGTGTTTTGCTTAAAGAGCAAACTCGCTTAAAGAGCAATCTTGTGGAACGCATTATGCTCTTTAAGCGAGGTACAACTGTACATTTAACAATCAGTAATAATATTTTAAATAGTTCTAGCATATATTCCTACATTATTTCCTTCTGCAATTATTAAGGTGAGAATTAACATGACACATGACACTCAGTCTTGAACGGATTGGATCTGTTTATATACACAGGGAGAAAGAAGAGAGGATAAACATAAAAGGCTCCTGGTTCAACTAGAATGAGGATCTAAGTTAAAATTAGATTTATGAAAAGCTAGTTAAGCATTTATTAAAGCACATTTACAAGGGCTGTTAATTTATGAAGACCAAGCAATTTCCAAAGAGTGAAGTATCCAGCAACAGACATCTGCTCTTCAAGTACTTGTTTAATGAGCTTGAATAGTTACAGGAATTCCTTTGTTATCTTTGCCAGATCATCTTAAAGGAAGTGCAGATTTTTCTTATGAAATATATAATTCAAGCCAGGTGTCTGGAAAAGCAACATAAGCAAGAGGGAAATGATGCACAGAATTTAACTAATGAAACCAAGCGAAGAAGAAGGAGAGAAGTAAAGACATTTTTTTGCACTCCTTGACCTTGATGAGCATACAAATACACAAACAGATACAGTCCATCTGTCAGTGAAATGGATTCTGCCTTCTTCTGCAACCTCAGTGTGCCCAGATCTATTCTAGAGTGTTGGAGAGAGCCCTTCAGAATGAATTTTGGAGAGCTAGGCAAGTGAAAAAGAGGAACTCCCTTGTATAAGTAGAAATCTGTTGCTACAGGGAGGCCTCATATTTCTGTTTTATGGTGTGATTACATTGTGAGGAACAGTAAAATTTGCCTTAAGGTGCTAACGAGGTGTTGATTGGTAACTTCCATCTCGCTTTTTTGTTTATTAAGAATTCCTCAGTGAAAATCTGTTACAGCACTGAGTTGAAACTTTTTTTCAAGACACTGTATGGAGAACCAGGGCACTCAGGTAAGGAGAACTGAAACATCCAGTGGTGCCCCTTTGCATCAAATCAAGTGATCAGACATAGCAGAAAATAGACAAAAGTGATTAGAACAAATTTAAATCATCCCTGCTGATTGAACAAAAAAAAGACAAATCTGCAATGGACTTTCCTGCATTAAGCTTTATGTGGGTAGTCTGCAGGTTTTAATATGAATTAATCTGTGTTTAGTCTGACATAAAATATGGGACAAATGGCCAATCTAGTCCTCTTACTCAAATTAGATTTAAATAAGAAAGGTTCCGCCCATTAAACAACAGTATCATTTGATGATGGCAACAATGTTAATGCATCTAATATTATATAGAAGATGGAGGAGGTACAAATTATATATCTGGGCAGTGCACCACTTAATGAAATGAAATATGAATGGACCAGTAGAAGATCTCATTGCTAACTTGCTCTTCTTGCTGAAGACATTGCCATTGAAAAGGCCTCTTTCATAGACCAAAGATGGGAAATATCAAATAGCTCAAATGGTTGGCAGCTCCATACTATTGATAGACTCCATGCTGGTGGGGAAAGTATGTTGAGATAGTTCAGAAACCTGTTAACATTTGGATGGGTGAACCATATTTGCCCTGAAGATAATGGTGCATGAACCAAAACTGATATTATGGAAATACAGAGGGAAGACATTGATAAACACTTGATATTCAATGATGGCAGTGTCTAATCTGCATGGGTTCAGCGAGGAATCCCTGAAACACTACTGAAAAATCTTATGTTTAGGCTTATATGTGTTTAAAATATTTGACTTCTGTAATGCAGCTAGAATAAGTGATTGTGGTCCAATTTTACAAACATAAGAAACAGTGAGTAAAGAGAACTTGATGGTTTTTTCTCCATTCTTGATTGTGAGTGGAGCTGGCTGAAGAAAATTTTTCTGGAACTGATTTGACATTGATAAGAGGGCAGAACACCATGTCTGTCCTGGCCATTATGGTATGAGGACAATGAAGTTGATATTATTGTGCTACATTTGCAGTAACAGCCTGGTGTACTTGCCCCCCAATCTAGTATGTTGCAATGCCAGGGTTCAAAATGTCCCCAGTAACCAATTTCATAGGCTCCAGACTGCTGATGTGAACAGGCACAGGGCTGATGGGTTCCTGGCATGGAGATGCAGAGGTAGAGATTATGTCACCCTCCTGTTGTGAGTTCTTAATTCTAGCCTCTCTGGTACAGTCTTTCCTACCCGTCCCCTAGTTAACCACTCTATAGAAAGGGGAGAACCCTGGCTCACAAGACTATGCAGGTGATATGCTCCAAAATTCTGCCCAGCTGCTTTCAGGAATGATTAGTAAAGGTGACCAAGCAGTTGACACTGGCATCCTCTAACTCCTCCTCAAGCCAGTGCCACCTTTCTTTCTAGCTCTTTCAATGCCAACTCTGCACTGTGGCACCCTGCTTCTTGCATAACCGGGTGGAAACTGGTTGAGTTGGTGACTCCAGTGGGGAAAATATGGGAGCATCACCACCCTGCCCTCACATTTCAGCTACTGCAATCTTTACCAAGATGCCTTGCTAAGGGTCTCTCCAGATGGTATTCAAATTTACTCTTGCTATAGAAGATATAGTCCTCCTCAGCTTCTCTCCAGGGTTCTTCACAGTCTGAGGTAGCCTTCCTCTCTTCCCCAGTCCTTGAGTAAGCCATCTTATTATTGCCTCCTCTCACCAGCCCCCCCCCCCCAGGTCCTATCTCTATTCTCCTTTTATTTCTCCCTCAGTCTCTCCCATCTATTATCTCAGCTTTTCTTCCATCATGCCCTCCTGGGGTCAATGTTTTGTCTCATCTGTTGTGTTGCTGAGATATCTGCCTTCACATTATCTCTACTGGGATGATGCCCGTCAATCTGGGACCCTGGCTGTGAAAATGTTTAATCCAATTAGCCAGATCAGTTGAGAAGAAAGGCATCACCTTACAGTATGTAGCAAGGAGTCCCCACAAAGAGTCCTGTACTGCAGACTGAATATTGTCACAATGAAATTTAGCTTGGGTTATCTCCAATGTCCCAAATGCTGAACTACTGGAGGATAATGGTACCAGTTTCATGTGAGAATAAGACTGTGGCTGAGATATCTACCTTCACATTATCTCTACTGGGAACATATACTGCTACAGGCCAAAATTTTCTCTGTATGCACCAAGTCTACAGGTGTGCAACTGGGACCCTAAGTGTTTTGGGCTTTGTGTTGATCTGCCTGTTGATGTAGAACATCACTGTGTTATTGTCTGTCATGACTTAGCAACAATGGTGTGAAATTATATGCTTGAATGCATGAAGGCCTTCCAGAATCACAAAGAAGTTCTAAAATATTTACGTGCCACCTTTCTTTCTTTTGAGATCAAAGGATGCAAATTCAGTAGGTTGGGCAATGTGCACTTCATCTATGGGAGGATGCATCTCTGACTAAAGCTTTGGAGTTCAAAAATTTATGCCTGCATACAAATGCCATGTTGGGTTCCACCATATTCAGACTGTGCAGACATGTGATGGAAGATGGAAATAAGATTTTGGGGAAGGCTGCGCTAGAGGAGAGTGATAGAAATATGAAAAACTGGGAAAGTATTTTCTATAAGCAATAGCTAGGCTGTGTTATTATCTTAAAGCTGCCTGTAATGACATTTTAAATTGCCTATGTCTATTTTTGCTTTCTGTAGTTCTATTACGAGCTATACTTTTAGCATAGTTTCAAGGTTACAGACTCAAGGCCTGAGAATGAATAGTTACTGCTAACTAATCCACAGCTAAACAACACCTATTTCTGGCTAATATAATAGATGACATGTATAATATCCCATCTTTCATATTAGACAGATATTTTAAATACCTTTCATATTTGGAACTTAATATTTACCTATTCTCTGGGGATTGGTAGTTTAAGAAAATTAATTTATTAGTGATACAGACTAGTACAAATATTCTTTCTTTGCAGTATATGGACGGACTGCAGGATATTTCAGACCAGCTCTGTTTGTTCTTGTAGTGTCTTATTTACTGGTAAATAAAACTGTGTGTTGAAACATCATTCTGCCTTTGTGCTGCTGTTTCTAAAGTTTCACCAGAGAAAAGAGCCTTTGAACAAAATTATCCATATCAGAAGGGCTGGGGCTGCAAAAATTTGAGCTGTCTGCCTGGGTCTGTTTGTGGTCCCTCTCATTTCGAGGTATATATATCAGGTACCCTGAAGAGGCGGTTCCTCAACATTGCACAAAATGTGATGCTACATAAACATAGTGTAATATTTTTAGTAGCAAGAGGAGTTTCACTGCAAGCCTCTGGGGTGACAAACATCCAGCAGAACTTCATTTGAGGATAATCAGCTACTGCCTGCCTTTCTCTGATGTACCTCAGGAGTGATTTTAACTTAATTTGTCTGCTGGTGAGGGATGTGTTTCCATGAAGGAAATAAAAAAACAAGCAGGGAGGGGAATCAGGGAGCTGCTGTCAGCATTGTGCAGGGCATGGGGAAATATGGGGAGGGGGTGGCAGTCATGGCCCTGGGCTAGAGGGGAGGGCAACAAGGCATTAGTGTCCAAATTCAAATAGTCATGCTGGCAGAACTCTTTGTTTGGAAGCATTGCTACTAGATGCCAGGTTGTTAAATGGGGAAACAAGGGCCCATATTTGGCTTGTATTAAAGAGGCCTGGATGAGAATGGAGAGTGAGGTGTGGAAAGGCTTCTTAGTACCTAGCATTCCTGGGCAAGATGTATTTTAGTCTGGCTTCAGAACTGGTTATGGGATGGAGACTGCTTTGGTTACCCTGGTAACTACATAAGGAATTGGATGGGGGAGTATGTGTCTCTGTTGGTTCTAATGGTGAATCTTGGCACTCCATTTGTTCTTGAACTTCAATCCCCAGAAGCCCTGACCAGCAGGAGTGCTGACTTCGGCTTCTGGTAATTCAAGTCCAAGAACAACTGAGGTGCCATGGTACACCATCATGGTACATGGTACTTTTCAGTGACTTTCATTGCCTTTCACTATGGTATCTTTGGGTCTGTCTCTTTGAGATGGGATTTGGCATTATTTTACACTGGCTCTGATCCTTCCAGGGAAGGCGCAGAAGCTCAGAAAGTAGTGCTGAAGGGCTCCTGTCCACTATCCTGAAACAACCCTCAGGGTTCGTTTTTGTTCACCATGCTACATAACATTTACACAAAATAGTTAGAAGTTGTCTAGAGCTTGGGGATTCAGTGTCACCAATATGCAGATGACACCCAGCTCTATCTCTCTTTCCAGCTAAATCCATTGAAGCTGTTTTAGTTCAGTTCTGAGACAGAGTCTGGTGTTAGTAATGGACTAGATGAGAGGAAATAAACTAGTTAATATCTAATTGGGGACTACCGCTCCCATGTGTAAGATGGGAAATATGAGGGGTGACATCTGCAGGAAGGATTGTAACCTAAATCCCAGATAGAATGTCTTGATGGGGAGTACTGAGTTTACTATGAAGTCAGAAAATAGTTTGACAATGTCAGTATTGATGTCATGGGACTGATTGCTCCTGAAGATAATGTTGTTGTTGTTTACAGATGATGAAATAATATCCCAGATTTTTCTTTTGGGCAGTTTTCTATGACTCCACTTCTGAGCAAAATGCTTGTTGCAGTTGAGAAGTTGATTAGAGATTATTCCAACATCGATCACAAAGCAATTCAGACAGTAAATGAAGCTACCATAGCTGGTACTAAAGTAGTTGTTATGGCAATGACAGTTGAGAATGAGTTTAGGATCACAGGTCAAAGATATATTCAAAACTTTGGTTGCCATGAGAAGTGTCAAGCAAGATGGTGGATGTTTACAAATCATAGTTGACCTAAGTGGATGCTGCTTGGTTATAGCCTCAGAAGAAAAAAAATGATCCTGTCACAAACTGAAGCTTTGAGTGTAGTGCATGATTTTCCTACCTTGCAGAGGAAATGCTAGATTATGTTTACAGTTTTATATATTAAGATAGTTCACCTAAACAAATAAGAATTTTAAAAGTCCATGAATCAAAGGAGATTCAGATCTGCAGGTAGTGCATACCTAAAACAAAGTTCTGGGATCATAAACAATTTAATGAGAAAGCCCTTAGTGGTCAAGGAAAAAATAATCATATTATTATTATTATTATTATTATTATTATTATTATTATTATTATTATTATTATTATTATTATTATTATTATTATTATTATTATTATTATTATTATTATTATTAATTATTTTAAAACTTTTAATTTCTAAATTGGTTTTAAATTGTTATCATGCTGATTGTGTTGGGAATCGCCCTGGGTCCCTTTGGGGAGGAGGGCAATATACAAATTTAAATAAATTAATAATAATAATAATAATAATAATAATAATAATAATAATAATAATAATAATAATAATAATAATAATAATAATAATAATAATAATAATAATAATAATAATAATAATAATAATTTAGACATACCCCACCCCACTCACATACAGCGACTCTGGGCGGCTTACAGGAATGCAAAATATACAGTTACACAATAATAACCCCAAATATAATAAATGCACAGTAATACAATATATATATATATCTAAATCTACACAGGTTTTTTAAAAAATAAATAAATAAACAAAATGAAGACAAGTAAGACCTATTTACATAGGGTTGCCATACTCCAGTGTTCCAGATGTGGACAATCTAATTAGCAAACATGCATATTATGCAAATAGGGATCATTAGTGTTTTGCAAAGAAGGTGTATTAATAGCTGCATCCCCCTCTCACTGTGTATGTTATCCTTGACATTGTTTACACAGTTAATACTGATCTGAAATAATGAGTAGATTGATTGATCCATCTCTCTTCTTGACCTCAAAGCTTACTTGCTTTTCTTAGGCCAACAACTGTCTTCTATCTAAAGCCATGGTGGTGAAGTGGTTAAACTGCTGTCCTGCAACCAAAAGGTTATGAGTTCAGTCCTGACCAGAGATCAAGGTTGATTCAGCCTTCCATCCTTCCAAAGTGTCTGCCCCAAAGCCCGCAGGGCTAGAGACCAGTCCTGCGGACTTTGTGGCAGAGATCTACTGAGGCAAAGCTTGCACGCACACCCAATCTCCCCCCAACCATACTGCACTACAAAGCTCACAGTGGTGGCATGACTAGGAAGCAGACCAGGGGCTCCCCTGTTTGGCTTCCCAGCCATGCCACTGCTGCACCCTTGGCAATGGTGGTGCGTTTGGGAAGCCGACCAGGGAGTCCCCGTTCTGCTTCCCAAATGTGCTGCTGCTGCAATCACAGCATGCGATGGCCAGCTGAGTTGGGAAAAAAAAGGGTGTGTGCCCTGGTTCTTTCTCCCACCCAGCCGGTGATCACACGCTGCGATGACCAGCTGGGTTGGGGAAAGAACGGGGCACGTGACCTGATTCTTTCCCTTTCTTCTTCAGAAAGGGAACAGGGCATTTTTTTAACATTGTGCAATCAATGCATCACACAACGTTAAAAACTGGATAACATTAAGACTTGTGGAACCAACATTATTCGAGGTACTAGTGTACTGCCCCATGGAGCTTAGTGCACTCTCTTGGTCGTTCACAAGTTAAAAAGCATTTTGCCCCATCATGCTAAGTACTTATTTTACTTTGGAAAGATGGAAGGCTGAGTCAACCTTGATCTCTGGTCAGGACTGAACTCATAACCTTATGGTTGCAGGACAGCAGTTTATCCACTGCACCACCATGGCTTTAGATAGAAGACAGTTGTTGGCCTAAGAAAAGCAAGTAAGCTTTGAGATCAAGAAGAGAAATGCATCAATCAATCTACTCATTATTTCAGATCAAGAACTGGAAAGCTGTTTCTTTGTCAAAGAAATGTATATATTCAAAACAATCATCAATTGATGTCACAGGAAGATTCTTTCTCCTTAAAAAAAACCCCTTCCATATTTTGCTTCTACACCGCATCAAAATTGTTTATGCACTCACACGTGCAGCAGCTGCTGTTTTGTTTCACTGCTCTGTGCTAGCCTGTAGCATTGAATATGATGTTCAAGAATGCCCAGAAAAGTGGCTTTTTGAATTCCTTACACAACTTTGCCATGGGATATTTTGGGAGGTGTGATGAATCCAGTGGAGTCCTTCTGCGTGGTTAGTGGGGTTGCATGCAAATGGTGAAATTAACACTGATGTGATCAAACAAAACCTACCCATTTTTGTGTTGCATAAATGTTTATGCAAGGTCTCTTGCCAATGTTAATGGAACAGCAGTAGCAATGGTTTGCCTCCTGCATATGGTTACTTGGATCCAAATCAGCTGATATGACTTTGAATATGCAACACAGCACAGAGCAGCCTGCTGTCAAAACACACATTTGCTGCCCTAATACACATTTGCTTTCCATGAGTCTTTTAGGTTTTAAAGTGATGCAGTGCTGTTTCAAAGTCCTAATTTGAAAAAGAACCACATCCTTGCCCTCTCCACAGAGCCATGGAAATTAATTTGCCAATATTGTGGAGTTGCTCTCTTCTTAAGCCAATTCAAAGTAGACAAAAATGTCAATTTTGGCCAATTTTCAGCGATCACACCCAATGGAAGCAGACCTAGATGGAGGAATCTTACCCACATCAAAAAAATTGAAGCCCCTAACATGGACTCAGAAAAGGGAAGGTGGAGGCGCTCTGGGGATTATTTGGTTTGCACCAATGATTCTTCTTCTGCTGCTGCTGCTGTATCTGAATCCAAATATTGGTGATCCTCAGGGTGATCAGCCATGAAGACAGTCCTGAGAATATAATGCAGTGGCCTTTCATCTGCTGTCTGCATCACAGCATGACCCCTATACCACTTATCCAGTTCTGCAAGTCTCTGGTCCTCAGCCCATTTGGAACGCAAAGTCCTCATCAGTCCCAGTCCAGTATTGATGAAGCTGCTGCCCTCAATCAAGATGGATTCAAGTGGGATTTAATCCACTTGGGGACCATCATCCTTCCCTGTGGACTTCAGCACCCAAAGCCGTTAGTCCTCAGGGTTGTCAGGTTAGTTAACTGCCGCCTGGCTCTTGGCACTGAGTTGCTGGAAGTATGTACTCTATTAGCATAGTAGCAGGATAACCTGGCCATCAGAGCTCCAATGATTAATTTGTGTGATTGCTGCCAAAAAGAGCAAACCAAACAATCTAAATGCGTATCTGATCATACTGTCAGCCCCAGTGATGGGCAGAATTTTTTTACTACCACACTGTGGGCAGGCCTACTTTGTGGGAGGGGTCTACTTTGTGGGCAGAGCCTACTTTGTGGGTTTGGCCATGTGACTGGGTAGGTGATCTAGTCATGCCTGCCACATGGCCATGAAAATGTCTGCAAACACAGACAGCACTGGTTCTTGGGCTGTAAATGGAGATGAGCACTGTACCCTAGAGTCAGATACGACTGGTTTTTGAGCAAGGGTGACCTTTAGCTTTACTAATCACTTTCAACTAAACAGGGTCAAATTTCACAGCAAATTGTAATACCAATCAGGGATTTTCTGTAATTAGGTAAATGTTGTCCTTGCTTGAAAGCCAGTAGTATCCAACTCTAGGATTCAGTGTTCATCTCTGTTTATAGCCAAAGAGCCAGTCCTGTTTTCTGTGTTCATGTGACAGGCATTACTAGACACCAGAGTGCACAGAACACTGTTTACCTTCCCACCGAAGTGGTCCCTATTTATCTACTTGCAATTTCTTGCTTTCAAACTGCTAGGTTGGCAGGAGCTGGGGCTGAGATGGGAGCTCATTCCATTGTGCAGTACTTGGGTCTCAAACTGCTGAGGATCTTAACCTCCCCAACATCACTTGGAGGACCCTGAATAGGCTGAGGGTCAGAATCCCTAAATGCAAGACCAACAGGCTCAAGTGGGGCTGCTTGTGGTCAACAACACACAGTGTGAATGTGGAGAGATACAGAATCCATTGGCTAATTGACTGGTCTGCTGATGACTGCCAGAAACATGCACTGATGATGACTTAAGTTTGGGCAATGACAAAGCCAAGAAAGTGGCTTCATTTCGGCAGTCCAGGGTTTTATCTGGACATGAAAGAAGAACAAGCAAAATATATACTGCCAAGGACTCTACCCGGGTGGTGGAGCCAGCGGTGGTCCCAGAGCAAGTGGGAAGTCCTGGCATGGCCGCCCCAGCTCAGCCCGCCAGGTCAAAGGAAATTTTGAGGGGCATGGGTTGCATTTGCAGCCACCACTTCAGTTGCTGCCTCCGCCTCTGTCACCTCCAGGCTAGTTGGGATGCCCATCAGAGCGCTCCCCTGACACTACTGGATGCTCCCTGCCACACTCCGCTCACCGGCACCAAAAAACCCTCGGCTTGGCTTGGTTTTTTGCAGTTCGCGCAGATATCCGCCTCAGCAGATGAGCACTGAGCTCTGAGAGCACAGGGAGGGGCCTCCTTGCGCTCTTGTGCTTGTGCTGAGGCAGATCGCGCACACCAAGCCAAGCCAAGCTGAGGGTTTTTCAGAGCTCTGGAGGCGTGCATGCACTCGGCAGTGGGCGTGGCCATCAGAAATTTTTGCTACTGGTATGCCAGATTAGGGTCATACCGGCTGGTGCCCAACATTGGTTAGCCCCTGTTACTAGCAGTTTCAACCCCTTGCATCATGTGGACAGAGGGAAGGTATATGGAAAGCTGAGAAACCATTCCATGTGTCTGAGTTCTAAAACATGAAGCATCTGACTGTGCTTCTCAGAAGGTGATTGGGGCAAACCATCTAGGATGCATTCCTTCCCTCCACGTTTGCTGGAATTATGAGCAAACATTCTATTTTAATCAGTCTTTGGCTGCTTCCTAGCTCTTGGCAATACTAGGGGAAGCAGAGAAAAGAGAACTATCTATTATTCAAGTGCTAGTTGTGAAAGAAAAATAAACAGTTATCTCATGCATGCATGTTTTTCGGCTTACAGCACCCTACACCGAGAGAGCTCATAAAGGCAACATCGTATTCGCATATTTCTTTGGCCATGGATTAAATATGACTGCTGAAGGATTATATATTTGCTGTTGCTCAGTGAAGGATAAATCGTGCCTTTTCAAACAAAAACAAACAAACAAACACCAACTCATCATACCCAAAAGGTATAAATCCCCCTCAAAACGCAGAGTTGCTGAATATCAATAAATCCATGTACAGTACATGGGGGAAAAGCACACCAAGTACATATAAATAGCTTTCATTGCTATTCTTGCATAGCAACATCATATGGAGTAAATCTGTGAATGCCTGACATTATAAATGGTGACGTGTGAAACTGAACAACGAGCATCTGGTTGTGATGTTTGAATGTCATAATGAATACCTGCTTTCTTCAATGCAATATCACTGAATGTATAACAATGATCTATGGCTGCCTTCTGAAAAATCAGTAAATCACTTTAATATTTCAGTTATATGGATCAGGGACTGTGCTGCCTCAGGAGGCAAAGTGAATGCAACGAGCTAGTCAACATGTAACTGAGATTAAACAAAAGAGAAGCACCCACACCCCTCTCTTTGGAAATGTCACAGAGAGATTTCCAGCTGAAGTGTTTGAAATGGTAGTCATGTTAGCCTATGCAAGCACATCACAGAAGAAGCAGGACAGCAGAAAACAGAACAAAAGCACAAAAGAAAAAATGTAGTTGCACCCTAAAGACTAATTGCTATATTTTAATGTGGGTTTGTGGGGATAGTTCCAAAATATTTTAAATTTAATTTTTAACAACCACCACCACAACAAAAGAACCAGAAAAAACCAAGAAAGAAGAAAATGTGATACAACTGAAGAGGAACGTCCCCTCCCAGCTGTTTATATTAACTGTCAGATTAACACACTGGTTTTGTCTAAAATCAGACACATACTTACAGACTGATAGTGCATAATTCTAGTAGCCTTTGTAGTCTTAAACAAAATCCCCAGATAAATCATGTATTCTTAAAACACTGGGACAAGGTCCCAACCAGAACAGTTGCAATGTATATTCTTTATTTCTTTTTTAAATTGAACACGGGCCTCCATTGGAAAGACTGGCCAGAAAGCAATATTCCTTTTGAAAGTGTTCTCCATATGAAGGGTAGTCCAGCCTAAGTTGCATTTAAAGACAATGAACAATAAGAAACAGTGCTACAGTGGAGGCAGGGTTCACAGGATTAAACCTCCAGGGCTTTCTGATCACCAGAATCTATGACATTGGCCATCACCCAACTCAGACTTCCTATTCACCTTTTAACTTAGTTTACAGCCCTTACAGTAATTGAGAAAGAGTTGGATTTTCTCAGGAACAGTATAGCATTGCAAGCTATTTTGGCTATAATGCAAAGTATCAGAGAGAGGTTTGATCCTGAATGGACAAATAAGAACTAGGCATTTAGGGAAACTTGACCCTATGTCTTTGTGCCTTGATTTAGCCAACAGGTGGGGGTTGTTTGGTCTATCACAATAAATACCTGCACCTCCAAAGTAATCACTACACCTTTGAGAAGGAAAGAGATCAGGAAAAGTGAAATTATTAGTACCTGGGCTCAGCAGGCACTCAGGTAGCATACTCAGTCTTCACCACCCAAGTGAAATGCATAGCAATTCCATTTCAATTATAAAAATAATTTTGCATCCATACATATGAATTAGCATATGCCATTTGATGAAAATCTGTGTAATCATTTGTTGTTCTTTTTGGTGATGCCAGACTCCTCCACCTTCCTTTGTTTCCTGCCAAACAAAGAGGCCTGGCATCACAATAAGAGGAATAGGGTCACCTTCAGTGGTGGCCCACCTGACAATTGAGACTCAGCCAAGGGACCCCCAGGCCCCTAGTACCATGGTGTCCCCCTTGGGTGCCAATCCGAAGAGCAGAGCAGAGCTGCAATGCCTGGAATGATTGAGCAAACGATTGGGGTGCTGTGTTCCTCTGCCTACCTTCTTCTACTTTGCCGCCAAAGATAAGCTTCCAAATGCTGCTCCATTTACAGTGGAGCTGCCGTAGCTTAGAGGTTGCAATTTTGCCTTGTCTGTTCAAATCCCTATACTGTATCTATATCTATATCTATATCTATATCTATATCCATATCCATATCTATATCTATATCTATATCTATATCTATATCTATCTATCTACACACACACACACACACACACACACACACACATACAGAGTTGTACCTCGCTTAAAGAGCATAATGTATTCCATGGGATTGCTTTTTAAGTGACTTTGCTCTTTAAGCGAAACACCATCATAAGTGACCAATTGTGACTTCTGAGGGGTTGGGGGGAATTGCGAACCCCAATTTATTTGCTAAGCGAGTTTTTGGTTGGTTGTAAATATGTAAATGGGTTAAACACCCTCATTACTCCCTCTCCAGTACACTCCCTGTCCAGGACCCTTCTAGCATAGCCAGCTCCAAATGCACAGCCTAATTTATCCAACCTCTCATGTTCAGAGGTGAGCATGTTAAAGAAAGGACTAACAAAATTGTTTTTAAATTGATTTGGGGAGAGTTTGTTGAGTATGTTTTAGTCAAATTGAAAGGAGTGGAGGCAGGGACAAGATTATACAGCTATTTGGAAGTGTGTGTGTGTGTGTGTGTATGTAGGGAGAGAGAGGGAGAGTTTTAGAGAGTTATTTATTATATTTATTATACTGTATTTGTAATGTCCCATAGGTGGTGGGTGCACTCAGTAGTTAATGTAATTGTAATTTTTCAAGTGTTTTTAACATACTTGTCATTGTTGTTAGTTGTATGAATAGTATGTTTATTGTATTTTTATTGTTTTCAAATTAAAAATAAAATAAACTTTTTATATATAAAAAAGGAGAATGGGTATGACAAACCACTTGCTTGCCCAGGTACATGAACATAAAAAAAGATGCAAACTGAGCACTCCAAGACAGTTACTGTTATGGAGCATAATATCTAAAATTAAAAAAAAGTTCAGAAATATAACAGACAATATTTCAGATTACCCTCTCATTCCTACAAAGTTCTGAACCTGGAGCATCTTGCATTCACATGATATAATTTACCACTAAACTATGGCCCCTTCTCAAAGAAAATGGTAGCTGTTCCAAAGAAGATGACACCCAATCCTTACATTTTGTTTCTGTTTTACAGTTTTCACTGACAAATGAAGAAGTAGACATCACAAAAGTCTCCCTTTTCAATGAAACAAAAGGAAATCCATACCTTATTGTAATAGGCACAAGGGCATCTCTGCTAATAGAGTGGTTGGCAGTCACTGTCAGAACCTTTGTGGAAGCACCACAACCAAACTGAGCTGTTGGTTTTCCATCCAGAAGGAAAAGGTGAAGGAAATGTTCTCCAGCATGCTCATCACTGGCTGTAAAGAAAACAAAATGATAATGCATAATACAGATTTAAAATAGCATCATGAAGGAAGTTGGCTGTGATATAATAATGTAGTGTGATTTACATTTGTTCAAGTTTCCAGTCACTACACTGGCTAATTTGGAGTGGGTTGGTTCAAGGTAAATTGAATCACTTAAGGTTGGTAGAAATCTGGAATGTCCCCTCATAGCCAAATGGCATATGTTCCTCAAGCAACCCTATTTGATACAGCTCCTTTAAGAAAGCAAAGACAAAAATCGCTTCTAAGTATGCAGTACATAAAAACTGCTAATACAGGTTTTTAAAAGTTTGTGTCCTCTGCTTCTTCCACAGAGCAGAGGAAGTGTTTAATTTCCCAGTATCATGAAGTGGCTAAGTTGTCTTCTTAAGGTGCTTAATGATATGGAAAACTGAAAGAGGAAGGTAAAGTTACAAACTCTGTTTTGGTTAATTTCCACTGAACTCACATGCTGAAAACATGTGTGTGTGTGTGTGTGTGTGTGTGTGTGTGTGTGTGTGTGTGTGTGTGTGTGTGTGTGTGTGTGTGTGTGTGTGTGTGTTAGGACCAGTCTAGGCATGAACTGGTTGATTTTAGCAATTACATGATCTGATCACCAGAAAAAGGAGTGGACCAGCCCATCTTAGCAGCACAACAAACAATGGGACAAATGCTTGTCTAATCACATGTTTAATTCTCTGTGTTTTTGTTTCCCTCTCTTTGATGGTGGTGAAACAGTTGTGCCAATTTCTACCTTCATTGAGAGCTTTGTTTTTTCACCCAATTGGTATGGACTGTTCTTACTATCATCCCAAGCAGTGGTCTGCAAATAGTGGCTCTCCAGGTGTTTTGGACTTCAATTCCCAGAAGCCCAAGTCAGCACTACTGTTGATCGAGGCTTCTGGGAATTGAAGTCCAAAACACCTGGAGAGCCACTATTTGCAGACCAAGGATCCCAAGGGATATTTTGAAATGGTTTCTCAGTGTGAAACAGAAAATGGCTGATCTAGCCTATGAGTGTTTGGCCTTTTCTCCTTCTTTAACTGCTTCATTATACTTCACTGCCCTTCCCCCTGTGCCCACACCAATGGCCAGGGAAGAAGAAGTCAGGGCAGGTTGAGGACTTCACCGCCCCTCCCCCTGCACCCACACCAAGGGCCAGGGAAGAAGTCAGGGCAGGTTGAGGACTTCGCCGCCTCTCCCCCTGAGCCCCCATCAACATATCGTATTGTATTGTAATGAAATGTATTGTTTGTAAGCTACCCTGAGTCCCTACAGTGAGTGGGCGGCAATATAAATTTGAACTAATAAATAAATAATTAATATATATTATCCTTTCTACCCAATTGCCCGTTTCTCTCTGTGTGTCAACATAGGTACCACTGACCAGTCTGGATTGTTTCATACCAATGCATACCTCAGTATCACCCTAATTCTGCTGATACTCTTGTGTGAAGGTCTTGCTGTTCGGCTACATTCATGTAAGTATGGGAACCTGGAATTATTATTAGATAAAATGATGTGAGAAAGGTATTTTTAAAACAACAAAATAACAAAGCTAAAATGTTCCTAATGGAATACTAATTCTTCTTCTACAAATCGTGTTCCACCTCATACTCTTCTTTTTGTGGAATTTAAACTTTCAGACACAATGACTATGCAGAATTTATTGCAGCAACAATTTAAGGATGTTTATATGTACAGTCTTGAGCCCCCAAAGTGGCATTTAACTGTGTGGTGTTTACTGAACTGATAATAACAGTGCCTGTATGAAGAGTACTTAGGATGTAGTTAGTTCTTCTGCTAGATTTCCTTTCCCCCATCTTCAGAATGCCCTCACAGGTCACACCAGCTCTTGAGTAGCTATAAGAATCTGAAGCTATCTGAAAGGATTGTATACTTGCTGATAAGAAACCAGCAGTTGCTAATCCCTAGACCGGAATGTGCTGGCCTTTGAGGTAGACCAATTCTCCCTGCTGAAGAGTGAAGGGCAAAAAGTGTTTCAGATGTAAGATACTGTCCAAAATGTATTACTGCCTGGTTTAAGAGCTTGAAGATACCCACCAGCTCCCTACCACCAAGACTCCATTCCTTCCTGCCCACTGTGTTACCAGCATTGATCAAAGTTTCCGCATGTTTCTTGACTTTTTTTTGCTGAATATTATTTATTTATTCCCTTTTGTTTTTGGAATTTTTTTCCTATCATATGTTTATGTTCATGGGTTTTTTTCTTTTATGACTTACATGACCCTGTTTAACAAACATATTATGGGGTGAATATAGCTCCTATGTGATAGGGACACCAAATTGTCTCCCCCCCCCTTTCTAGGAAAAGATCCTTGATTGATAGATAATTTGTCAAAGGAGGACTGAGAAATAAAGAGTCTAAACTTCACTTGCATATCTCGGAAAATTGATTTGTTGGTAAGAACAAGCCTTTGCATGCCATTTCTTCCTCAACTGGTAAAATCTCATCATGACAATTTCCTCAGGCCAGCTATTGGCCTGTGCTCAACAGTGACACAATCATTGGTTCCTGTCAAGTTGCATGGTAATTTTCTGTGAATTGTGTCTCTCCTGTTTCCTCCCCCTCCTTGCCTTCTAGAACTAGCTGCTGGTATATAGACAAAAATAATTTAACTTCTTAGTATGCAGTAAGGAATGTATGCCTTTTTGAATAAAATGCCATGGTTCAATTTAGTGTTGTGATAATCTACCCACAGTCAATAATGTTCTCATTTGAAGTAAATGAGAGCTTAGATGAGAAGGTTTTTCTCAACAAAGTTGATAAAAGTGAAAGAAAGTTGGTAAAAGTGAAATCTCTGTCTCTAGTTTTAAACCAACAGTTGAAAATTTAAATCCTGAATTGTTCAATGTATTCTGTTCTCACTGACAGTGAGCTTTGAAAATAAAACAGAACAATGGCTCAAATGGCCAAAGCCATTGGTTTTCTTGAAATTAGACTACTATTCAGTACTGATCAATATCAGGAAAGGTTACTTTTTATGTACAGGATGATCTTAGCACCAATAACTGTGAAACAGAGGTAGGCAACCACTAAATATCTAGGGATCACACATGCCCATACCTGGACTTTGGAGGGCTACACCTACTTCCATAATCCTCCATTTTTCTGATATTGTTAAAACTGATTTTGTTCCCTTGTATCATCTAGTAGTCGTTTTTTTTAATTTTGATGGGTCTTGGTTTACCTCAAAATATGTCAAAATTCCTGTAGTCAAGGGGACATTTTTTTTAGCATGGGTGCTGGGGGGCTGTACTAAGGCACCTAGGGGCCTCCATGCAGTGCAAAGATAGCTAGGTACTTACTACTCATCTAAAATAAGAACTTCAGAAAGACAAATGGGTTCTTGCTGGTCATCCAAAGTACAAACAGATCTTTGCTTTCCTGGAATTGTGCATTGCTGAGAATTTAGTGTGTAAGACCAATATAGAAGTAATTAAGTCAAAATCTTCATAGATTCACCAAGTGATAATGCATTTTCAGAATCAGAAAAATAGATGGCATCTAATTTATCACATTCTGGAAAAATTAAAGGAAGATTTACAATCTTCCATGTCATGAAGTATCTGAAGAATTGAGTGTGTCCAATAATTGGGAGACTTAGCCTTCTTAACTGCTCCTTAACTCTGAGGCTTGATTTCTAAAACTATGCCACATGTCACTCTGAATGTGTATTTCTTATGCTGTCTTTCTAAGGGACCCCAAACTGTTCAGAAATAGCTGAAAACAGGTATAGTAAAAACATAATGAGACATAACAATAAAAAGCAATTAATCATATAACAACATTTAAAAAACTACTAATAAAACTATTCTAAAACATTTAGAAAAATGAAAACTCACAAAAATATACAAGATCCTAATACTAAACCAACTGGACCTTTCCAGGGAAGGCATACTGCACAATGTAGAAGCAGACACTGAAAAGTTTCTATGTCTTACTACCTTGCCAGATGTGCCTATGAAGGTTACATAAAGGCCTCCCCTCAAGTTCTTAAAATCCAGGAAGGCTCATATAGGGAGATACAGTGCTCACTTCATCATGACAGAAAGAAAAATATTTCTTTACAAATATTTACAAATATTTTGTGATTATATTTATCACTTACAATTAATTGATACCGTATTTAGGGAGAATATGGGATTAGCAGAGATAAAGAGTGTCTAGGGTAAATACTAGTAAGCATGGAGCTTTTAGAATACAAAACCCATAATTCTCCCTTCTGAGCATTTCACCTGAAAGACCCACATTTCTGGACACCTACATGTGGCTCAGCTGGAGACAAGGCTTAGCAGGAAAGGCTCTGTGACCTTGCTTAGGCCTAGCTTTGCCTTAGCACAGTGTAGGCAAACCTATGGCATGTGTGCCAAAGGTGGCATGCAGAAGCCTTTCTGTGGGCACATGCAACATCATTGGAAAGCCCCACCCCATGCTACCCCCTGCCGCCAATGGCAGCACCACTTCTCCAGCCACCCGTCTCCGTTTGCCAATGGAGAAGCGAGAGGGGAGGCTGAAATCTCACCTAGAAGGCGTGGCAGGGACAAGGTGAGGTGACCAGACATACACCTCCTAGGACATGGTGTACACATGTGCATGTGTACACAGGTACCATGCATGCACATGCATTCATGTGATGTCACCAGAGGTGCGCTGGCAATGTTACATGGGCATATTGGCATGTGCAGGGCCTGCCCACTTGCCATGGTTGCTTCCTTGGGCACTTAGTCTCTAAAATGTTCACCATCACCTCCCTAGCATAATGCACTTTCTTTCTGCACAGGAAGCTAGGGCAGAAATTAGGCCTTTGTGAGGCCATGGAACCTTCCCATATGGGACATATCTCCAGCTTACTCATATGTAAACATCTCTAGGGCTGTCAGGTTGAACTCCTAGATTGATTATTATGGGATTTGTAATCCAAGAAACTCCCAAAATATCATGCCGAACTACTAGAATGACAAAAGTGACAGACAGGTAATCTGTTGAGGGTAAATTAGCATGATAGTATACTTCGTCTCACATGTGCAGAAGGACATGTGGAGTGAGGGATGAATTCTTAGTCAAACACCCTGTGTTCACATTAGACTTCTTTTTCCCCACCAATGGGGCACAACGGCCATTGGCTGAAAGCAGAAGACTTATGGTATAGCTTGGAGTGAAATTTAGAGACAAAGAGTTGTATAGTTTACGTATGATGAACTTGAGCCTAAATAATTTCAAAAATTTGAAATTTCATAGTATAAAATGAAGAAATTCAAGGAAAACTGAACAATTATTGAACCTTCGAGACAATGTTGAATTTCATATATAACATCTAAAACAATTTATTTCTTAGCCCAGTGCAGGAGTCCTCAACCTTTTTAAGTTGGGGGCCGGGGTCACACTCCTTCAGACATTTTGCCTTTCCTCCCCCACATGGCACTTACTGGTGTGGTGGAGGCAGTGGGGCCCCACATGAAATGGTACTGTGGCCTGTGGGCCACATCCATCCCACAGGCTGCAGGCTGAGAATCCCTGGCCGAGTGTTTCAACACTTTGTGTTTTCCCCACCTCCACTCTACCACTATTGGTGGTAGGAAACAACACAATCACTCTGGTACACAGTAGCGTAGGGCAGGTTTCAGTCACCTGGGGCTGCAGGCCAAACTCACTGCCCCCTAGGTTTGCCCCCCCCCAGGTAGTAAAGTCCTACCTTCGGGCTTCGCTGGGCTCGGAGGTGGGGTGGCCACACGCCTGGGCCCCTGACGGAGCTGGTGAGGCCCAGGGTCTGGGGCGGTGTGGCATGGGCCCAGCAGGGAGCCCACCATCAGGGTCCCAGGCATGCGGCTGCCCCACCTCTGATCCTGGCAGCAGCAGCTCATCCGCCTTTGGCAGCAGTGGCACCCAGGAAGGCAGGAAGAGAGGCCTGCAGTTGCTGCGGAGCAGCGCCTGTGTCCGGAGCAGCACCAGCCAGGCCTTGCAAGGAGAGGTCCTTGGCCTGGCCGATGCTGCTCTGGCCACTGGACCACCAGCCTCACCCCTCTGGGTACCACTGCCACTGAACACGGGCGAGCTGCCACCACTGGGTTAGGAGGCGGGGCAGCAGCGCACCTGGAATGCTGATGGTGGGCTCACCGCTGGGCCCGCGCCACCCCACCCCAGACCCTCACTCATGCTGTCAGGGTCCCAGATGCATGGCCACTCTGCCTCCTACCCCTGCGGTGGCAGCAGCACCCAGGAAGGCAGGAAGCAAGGCTGGCAGTCATTGTGGCCCAGCAGCCAGAACAGCACTGGCCAGGCATTGTGGGGATGGTGTTCCTCTGCCTGGCTGGTTCTGGGCCATGGAGACCACCGGCATCACTTCTTGCCTTCCTGAGCACCGCTGCCAGGCTAGGAGGTGGGGCGGCTGTGCGTCTGGGACCCCGATGGTGGGTTCTCCTCTGGAGCCATGCCACACCACCCCAGCTTGGCAGGCGGTAAGGAGGGAGTGCCTGGGGAGGAGGTGACAAAGGAGGGGGAGTGGCCCCCCCTGGCCTCCACTGCACCATCAGGCCTGCACCTTCCAGGGTGGGGCCCAGGGTGCTGGTAGTGGCAGAGGGTCCTGGTGCCCGCCCTGGCTGCCAGGAAGTCCAGGGCAATGGCATCACCATCCCCCATAAAGTGCTGCCTAGGGAGGGCCACCCCCTTGCCCCCCTTTGCTACACCTCTGCTGATAGATATTAAGAAAAAAGAGAATGCAATAAGGCTGCTGATTTCAGATGAGGAGATAAAACAATGAAACATCTGAACTGGATTAAACTGGAGACCACATTCATTGATACAACTTGAACATCTGAAAACAAGTTGCAAACAAAAGATTATGTGGAAAATCCCAAAGTGGATTCTAACCAGTTTTTAGCCTTTTCTAATTTGGATGACTGCCAGATTGTCTCTGGGAAAGTATAAGCAAGTTATCCCACCTGTTGACCATACCCTTAGTCAAGTATAAGGTATCCTTCCATTGTCATTCCCTCCCACAGTTTTGCCAACCACATGGTGTGCATCACCTCCAAGAAATGTTTCTATGAAACCATTGGGAGAATTCATCAGTGACTCTGGGATATGCTGTCACCAATATGGGCATGACATACTGCTTTGTTTTCCAGTTTTCATTAATTTGCAGATAAGCTCTTCACATTCTAAACTTGTGGTCTGGAGACAGACATGAGCTGAATAAAGTTTAAGGAGGAGTTAATCCGGACAAGACAGAAATGTTCCTGGTCAGAAAAGAGATGGACTCCAGAAGCGGCATTCAGTGTGCTTTGGTAGAAGTCTCTTAAAGAACCAGATTTGCTTCTTAACTCAGCTGTGGGTGCTGAAGTGTTGACTATAGCCAAATGTGGCTTGGCCATTGCCCTCCTGCCTATTTAATATAGACACAATAGATAAATATTTTCAACCTTATATAACTGAGTATTCATCAGCTTGGTCTGATTTTCCCCAGTGTGCTTGAAATTACTTCCTAAAGAACAGACTCAATTATGCTAGCACCAAAACTAGCCCACAAAGATGACTTGCTCTAATGTATCTCTTCAGTACAGCATCATCAGAAATCATATTGGCTATCAAAGCTATTTAAATTAACTGGAGTCCTGGGAAAATCAATGAAGCATTTACTGCTTTTCACTTTCGATCAGTGCAAAACATGGTCTCTGCAGAGAGATAGGCTCATTTTACTTCTAAAGACTGGTATTGTGTGGACAGAATAAGGCCTTTAACTAGTCATCCAAGTATGCCCAGAATGAATTTTAAAATCATCATATGCTATTTGGCTGTTCTATAATGGTTCAGATTAAATAGCTCAGACAAAAAGTCACCAAGAAATTTGTTTTGCTTCCAAATGCAACTTCCAGCGTCTAAGATTCACAGAGATTTTGTTAACAAAAAATGGATCATCTGCTACGAAGCAATTTGCATGGATAGTGCCGATTGTAAATGAGATCTGGCACAGATTCAGGGTTCTTTCTGCTGCTTGTTTATCTCTTCACAGTGGATTGACAGTAGCTAGTGACACCTGTTAGAATGGTTTATATGTACAGTTACATTTATTTGTTTCTTGTTTATCTGAATCATTTCTGTTCATAATTCCGTATTGTGGTTATGACCCCCAAAATGAAGCAACTACCTCTAAGACTTTTTGATTATTTTTCCTGCCCAATCTGTCTGCCTGCTCTCTATTGCTTCTCCTTGGAGGCGAAATGAGGCAACAGACATGGCAACAATGAAAAAAAACCTTCCATCCAGTGGTGGGTTGTTAAAATCTTCGCTACCCCACCGTGACATCATCGACATCATGGGCGTAGCCGACGTCATGACGTCATGATGTCGTGGGCAGAGCAAATTAAAAAAATGTCTGCGCATGCGTCAAACCTCTGTTTGACGCATGCACAGTTCTTTTTTTAGTGTGCATACATCAAGCCGCTATTTGACACATGCACACTAAAAAAAGAACTGTGCATCCGTCAAACGCATGCTGCTCGGAAAAACATTTTTGGAGGGTGCTGGAGAGGTGACTGAACTGGTTGCCCGGGGTTTTACCATCCCCGCGACCCCTCCTGACAGGGTGCTACCGGTTGGGGCGAACCGGTCTATCACTGCCTCCATCCTTCATCCCAAGAACACCTGAATTTATCTTATGTCCCAAAGACATTATGCCACGCAATTCCTCCAGAGATCCATGAAACTGGCTGTTACTGAAGAGGGTCGCAATGCTTCTAGCCACTCCATTCCTACCCTTTAACCCCACTATCTTCAAAAACAATAAAAGTATTCCACACTTACAATAAAAGGTGGCAAAAGTTTGATATCAAGTCTGGCCATGGCTCACATCCAGTAGTAGCCTTGTTGTCAGCCAGTGGTCTTTCCATGACATGCTGCTTCTTATCTTAGTTACTGTTGACTTATCAATTCAAGTTTCCAAGTGGGGAAGCAGTGAGAAGAGCAAGTTAGGTCTCCACTGCTTGAGTTCTCCCTTTGAGTGATACTGCAGACATGGCCAAGAAGGAAAGACCAGCAAATAAGTGGCAACAACACTGGTAAGGAGAAATGAGTCATTGTGCTCAAGGAGGATGACCCGTTGTAAATATCTTGCCATGGACTACCTCCAAAGTGGAACTAGGATTGATAATGTAAGAACGTGAAAGCTAGGAGCTAAGCAGAAATATTAGAATCAGTACAGTAGCCAGTGGCATGATATGCCTTGCATTCTTTGGTAAATGTATGCAGGAGAAAACATACACACACACACCAAAAACGCATACACTGTGACTAAAATCCTGCTGTGCAGATATGCAAACAGAATGGCATATGGAAGTGAATTGCAGTAGGTTAAGAAATCTCTGTAGATATTACCTGTTGCATACTCAGTAGTATAATGACTCCAGATAATGCCTATGGATTTTTTTAACTAGTGGCAATTCATGTTCAAAAGTTGCATTTACACAATTCTGCAATAGGATTTCAGCTAATGAATGGAGCATACAATTTTGTTGAGGTTTCTCATCCATCTGGACCACATTTGCTTATCTTTATCATAAGAGAGAGGAATAAGGTGAGTTTTAGAGTCTGTAGCTATAAAACAAATCCATAGGCATTATCTAGAGTCATCGTAATACTGAGTATGCAACAGGTAATGTCTACAGAGATTTCTTACTGCAATGATCTTAACATATATTTTTTCATTTTAAATCAGTGTTTACCACATGGATGAGTGAAGCATTCTCTGAGATCAATCATTTCTTTAAAGGAATGGGCATAGTTTACCATCTAGGGCAGTGTTGGCAAATCTGTCCCAGAGGTGCGACGCAGAGCTCTTTCTGTTGGCATGTGCACCATCATGGACAAGCTCTGCACCACCCCATGCCATGCCACCCTGCACTGCTGGTGCCAATGGCAACACCACTTCCCCACTCATCCCTCTTTTTCCACCAATGGAGAAATGAGAGGGTAGGCTGAAATCCCACCCAGGAGGCAGCAGGCGCGTGCATGAGGACATGCATCTGCCACTTGAGGTGCACTGGTGACATCATGTGGGTGCATGCACATGCCTACCCATGCACCACCTCCACCTCCTTGGCCACTCAATCTTTAAAAGGTTCACCATCACTGATCTAGGGTATTGTCAAACATCCAGTTTAAAGCTTTGGTCAAATTCATTTTGCTAAAGACTTAGTTCCTTTTTTCAAATACAGAAAAGTTAAAAATTGTTCGGTACTTGTACATCCTATGGCAAAAACCTCCACACTCCTATTGCAAGATTCCCAACTAATCCACCTCATGACGCATTTTTAATCTTATCTTTTTCCCTCTTTGCCTTTTTCTTTATCTTTGTTGTTTTCCTTTCCAAGAGAATCCAGTTTCTTTTGCAATGATTTCTTCCTCTTTTGTCCATCTTTTACAAACAGGCTGTTCAGTGGCAGGTACAGAAAGCTCTCAATTTTTCATTTCAACTGGTACCCATAACTTCTACTCTATTCCTGTGAAGTCTGTTTCAAAGTGTTGATTCTAACAAGTTCCATTATTCTTTCACCAGAGGTGGTGTCTATCAGGTTCTTTGCTTTGTCTATCCCTTATCCCACTGGCCTAGATCAATTAGCTGCTATACAGGGAAATATGTGTCTTTTAAGCTAGAATTTGATATTAAAAATTGAGTGTACATTCCATTAGAGATCACACAATTTTATTGAATACTATGTGGAAAATATGAAGTACAGTAATACCTCAGATAATGATTGCATCGGATAACGCTAGAATCCGATAACAATGCTTTAGCATTCTCTGATGCAATTGTCTGGGGTGGTAGTGGTGTGTGGATTGGGTAGAACATCTACCCAATCCACCCCCACCCCTCACGATCTCTGAGATTGCAGTAGGGTCGGGGAAAAGGCGCATGCCTTTCCCCTGACCCTACTGCGGTTATAGCAATGGATTGCTGTGGTTGGGGGTGGTGGATTGGGCTACTCACTCCACACACACACACCCCGAGCGGGGGGTTTCGGCCAGGCCAAGCCTTGCCTAGGCGGGCGATCTCCCACCTGGTCAAGGCTTGTCTTGGCCGATAAGACCTGCGTGCACAGGGCTTTTTAGCCAAGACAAGCCAAGCATGGGCGGTCGATCGCCCGCCCGTGCTCGGCTTGTGTTGGCCGACAAGCACCGCACGGGTGTGTGTGTGTGTGAATTCGGCCAAGGCAACCCTTGCCTGGGCACGCTATTGCTACGGGGGTCACGCACCCAGGCAAGGGATCGGAGCGGGGTGGTGGATTGGGTCCAGGGCTTTTTTTAAAGTGTTGTTTGAAGAATGCATCGGACAACGCTAAAAATTGGATAACGTCATGACTTGTGGAACCAAGTCATAACGTTATCCGAGGTACTAGTGTAGTTTGAAACTAGGCAGATTAAGGATTAGTTAAAATGTGTATTTGCCCTTCTTCCACTTTTCAGCTCTTAATTTTGCTTCAGGATTGCCAGGTCATAATACAGCAGTGACAATTAAAGGCTCCTTGGAGAGTGAAAAGCCATCACATGTATCCTGAAAACTTTTCCTTCCTGACAGAGGAGGACTGGGTAAGCATGATTAGAAGAATGATGAATGCCTCCTTGCAACAAGGCAGAATACCAGAATGCCTAAAAAGACAGTAGTAAGAATTTTGTTTTTTAAAATACCCTTTCTTGAATCCAGCTTTATTGGATAATTATCAGCCCGTCTCCAAGACTCCATTTTTGGGGAAGGTCTTGGAGTATGTTGCGACATCTCAGCTCCAGAGGTTCCTGGATTAAGAAGGTTATCTAGATCCAGATCAGTTTGGCATCAGATCTGGTTAAGGAATAAAGACAGTTTTGATCTTTGATGAATGAGCAACACCAGAAACTATAGGAGGAGTTCGTCCCTGTTGGTTGGTCCTCTCAAACGTTTTCAATTCCATCAACCATGGTATCCTTCTGGGGTGCCTTTTTGGATGGGTTGGTAAAGTACTGTTTTAGAGTAGTTCCAATCCTTTCCACATAGGCAAACTGAAAAGGTGGTGTTGGGGAAAACCCTCTTCAACATCCTGACCATTAGTTTCTAGTTGACCTCAGGGCTCAGTTCTGTCTCCCATGCTATTCAATATCTATGAAACCACTGGGAGAGGTTTCATATACATGTTGATGACACCACCTTTATCTTGCCTTCCCATCTGATATGAAGGAGAGTGTTTTATGCTTTGACCAGTGTTTGAAAAGTCAGGCTCTGCAGCTCAGATATGCTTCAGAGCTCAATGTTACATGCACAAGTTTCAGTGGTGGCCAGGAATGAATTTGCACATTTAAGCTTGGTTTGCCTACTGCATCCCATTCCTTGAGATGTCTAATCTGGCCATGGTGACATGTGCTTTGGTTACATCTCATTTAGATTATTGTAACAGGCTCCACATAGGGTTGCCTTTGAATAGTGTACAGAATTTTCAGCTAGTTGAAGATTTTTCAGCCAGGATGCTGACTGATGTTGGTTAGAAGGAGCATGTCACTCCCTTATTAAGACAGCTTCAGTCATTCTGTTTCTAGACCCAGTTCAAAATGGTGGTTGTTACCTATATAGCCCCTATACAACTTGGGTCCAGGCTATTTGAAGGATTGCATCACCTCATATGAGCCTTATGCACTTTAAGAAGAAGCCAAGTTGAAGGTCTTCTGCCCTGAGAAGCAGATTGGCTTCTTCCCTCTTGTCCTTTTATCATCAGACAAAGACATAACAAACGAACGAACAAATGAACACTTCTCTGTTGTCTAGACTTTAGGAGTGATCATGTTTCAGATATCCTGTCTCTAGAACAACTCAGGACTACTTTACTCATTTTTTCAGTAGTATACAGGCTCTTTCTTGATCATAAGCATTTTGCAAGTTTTCCACAGTGCTTTCTGTGATTGGCTCTTTTTTGTGTGCATTTCCTATCCCCTTTTCTCCTCTTTTCCCACACATGCCAATTAATTTTCCTTCACTGCCTTCTTTCTCAGTCCATTCTTTATTATTTTGTCTCTGTGCTGTTCATTTCTCTATTCCTTGGGTACCCTTTCCCTGTGAGACTGTTTGGGGTCCTCATCCTGCCTTTGTGTATGTATGTGTTTTTATTCTCAGCCGATCTGATAACTTTCTCCTCCCTCAAAAGAAAAAGGGCTGGTAACACGTCTGTTTCCCTGGTAACTGAACACTTAATGTAATCTAATCAGCAAAGCTGTTCAGCATCAGAGATTCACCATCACAAACACCAGATCAATACTTGTGCCAATTACTATCAGATATTTTTCTACAGGATCACATTGTTAGGTTGTAATTCTATTTGAGCGGAAGCTCTATTAAACTTGGTGGGACTTATTTCTAGGTAAACATGCTATAGGATAAGGCTACTGTGGTCCAAAAGCTCTTTCTCATTACATGCATTCACAACTATAGGAGATCCCCATGATATTTCTCATAGCTGGTTGCACATGCAAACAGCTGATGTGAATGTCTCATTTTGCTTTTTAGTTCTCGGCTTGCATTGATGTGTAGAGTTGTTCCAGAAACTTAAGTGTAGGATCCCTGCAGAGATTATTGTTGTTATGGCTATACCTAGGTAAAGTGTGAATGCCAAAGAGGCTGCAGGCTGACAGTTTACATGAAAGGACAAGGGAATAATGGCTCCATGATGGGATGGCCCACTGGTCCACAGAGAGTCAGCACCACAGAGTGGAACAAACAAATTTATAGCACACTGTTACAAAATGATCCAGGATTGTGCAGTTCCCTGCTGGAGTTCCACATACTGTTTTAACTGCCACAGATGGTTTTAACTGGACCAACTTATCAGGGCAAGGACAAGAATAAGTATTTTTAAAAAGTGGCTGAGAAGAATTAGTCTCTGGTCTCAAATTAATCAAGCCTCAAAAGGAAATGGCGGACATAAAGTTCTAAATGATCCTGGTCAAAATTACATACAAGACAGGAATACTTCAGCCAAAGAGTCATCTCATAGGATAATCCCTCCTGCAAAAGGACCTTATAAGTTGGATCACCCTCTTTTGTTTCTGTATAGCAAGGATTGTCTGGAAAGCAAATAGCCTAGAAAAATTTGCATTTTTAAAAACAGAGTCTGCCCATCTTCTCCTTTCTGTTCATTGTCTCTTGGTTGACCAGGTAAGAACAGATGCCTTCCAAGCAGACCTTACAACAATTAGGAATATAACCCCTGAAGTTAATTTCCAATTTTTAAAATCTTATCTATAGTCAACAACATCTAGCCACAAGAAAAGAACAACAGATTCTTGCAGGTTTGCATCTCATACAATGGCTGAA
Organism: Furcifer pardalis; assembly: GCA_030440675.1. NCBI lineage: Eukaryota > Metazoa > Chordata > Lepidosauria > Squamata > Chamaeleonidae > Furcifer > Furcifer pardalis. The sequence goes on along the minus strand of CP126890.1, from coordinate 55,401,703 downwards.
ATCCTGTTACTTATCACATTAAATTGCACTATAGAAGCCCCGCTGAATCAATGGGGATTGAGTGAGTCAACTCCTCCATATGTTTCTTTCATTCAAAGAGACCTACTCTAGTCACAACATACTACACTAAATTAAGTTACAAGCAGAGTAGGCCCATTTCTATTAGTTGGACTTACAAATTCAGTGGATCAACTCATTTTTAGTTTCAACTGGTTGAAATGAACTTACTCTTATTGTAACATAATTTTGAACAGATATCACACTTTGAAAGGTACAGAAGAATCCTTGAAATCAAAATCAGGATTCTAGTGCAGAAAAACTTATAATACAATAAATCTGTTCATACAGATTTTAGTTCATACAGTTTGTGCCAAAGAACTTTGAGGCTTTTATAACCAACAAGAAACTGATAAAATAGTTGTGGTAGTGAAATACCACACACCACTTGCCCAGGGTCATAGCCAGGATTCTAGATGTGGGTGGGCAAATATTCTTTCAGGATGGGCAACAATGTCACTCAGTCCATCCCCTAGCTGGCAAAGCAAAAGTCCCTGCTGCAATGTTGGTGAGTAAGCATACTGGATCATGGCGTATGTGCACATGCCCTAAAGAATCATGGACTGATGTTATTAATTTTCCTACATTAAGAAATAGGATTTTATTTGTTAGATGCTGAAATAATGAGATAAAAAGTGTACCCTTCATTTTAATATCTCAAAAAATTGACAGCAATTTACGAAATGCTAAAATATGTTACAGATCCTTGGTAAAATCAGACTCTCTTGGCACTCTACGTTTGGGAAGCCTTTGGAGCAGACTGGGGCAGGCAGATGGTTAAGGGAGGTCCCATGGTGTACACTCAAGTTTGCTTGCATGACATTAGATGGCACTCAGTATTTATATGTTATCTGTACTTACTGTAAAGGATAGTGCCATTTAATGCACTGGTCTTCACTGTCAAGTAGATCATCATTCTGTTATGTTCTTGCCCTGTTGCAAATCCACTTTCAACGAAAGATGTCAGTGATGGCAGTTCTAAATACGAGTTCATGCTGAATGATGGAAAAAACAGTGTTGTATCTGCAAGAAGCATAAATAAAGAACAGTCAGTGTGAGTAAAGTTAAATGACACTTCTTGAGCCACAAAATGTCACCTTCTCTGCTCATCTTTGCACAAGACAAACCTATAACCCCTTCCCCTCTCCATCACTTGTCCATTTTGACAAAGTGACCTAAATAAATAAATAAATAAATAAAGCAACATTTGGTCTGAAAAATGAAAGGTTTGACTTTCATTCTGGTTTATTTGCATATAATCCCAACAGTAAGGCCACTACCCATTCTTCTTTATCACAGTACAGGGATTGAAATTTCCAACTGTTTTCACAACCACAGTACTCAGGGAGATGACAAGTTTCTTCCTGTAATTGTGACTTATCACAAACTTTTCCAGAGTTTTCGACGTACAGAGTTTTCAGAGGTGATTTACTGTTCCATTTCACCAAAGGAACTCTGTGACTTTACAGCTTGCCAAAGGGTACACAAACTATCTCTTCTCCCAAGTAGCACAGCGGTGAATCAAACTCCCAACCTTTGGCTCCACAATCGGATTTCTAAATCATTGAAATATCTAGCTTGGTTTGAACAAAAATGAAAACAAAAAGAGAGTGCTTCATAGGGTAAGTTCAACACGGTATTCACAAAGGTTTAAACATTGGTCATCACCCTGTGACTCTGACTGCACAGCTAAACTAGAGAAATAGAGGCTATATTACACTCTGTTCTGGAATACGGTTCACTAAACCTGCTGTATTAGCTGACAAGGAAACACATAGTCCAAACTTCTGTTAATTATGAGAGTGTAACAAAATCTCATAGGCAAATTGCTACAAGCTAAACCGTTAATGTAGGGATTTGGTATTTTATTCTAAATAGTAACTTCTTATCTTCTGGCAGTTCAACAATGAGATCTATGGCCTAGCAGGCGGCTGAAAATATCACCCCCTCCTCTGGGCCCACAACAATGGCCTCAGGGAGAAGATGTCATGGCCTAGCAGGCGGCTGAGAACATCGCCCCCTCCTCCGGGCCCACAACAACAGCCTGAGGGGAGTTAGTCTGTGTTCTGCTTTGGGTTTTTTTTTTTGTTGTGAGGTTGTATTTTATAATTTTTACTGTACTGTTGCTGTTTGATTGTGAGCCACCCTAAGTCGCCTCGGTGAGTGGGTGGCAATATAAATTAGAATAAATAAATAAATAAATCTATGCCAATTGTGCTTTATTGAGCTAAAAACTTAAGAGATTTTGGGTATAGATTTACAGACCGATCCACTCTTCTTTTTTTGCCCCAGGCACACCTCTTAGTGATTCTGTACTGTTTTCATGAGATTAAAATAGCACTATTGAAAGTTGGACTTTATGGGAAACTAGTGTGGTGTAGTAGAGTGAGTGAATTGAACTCAGGAGGCCTGGGGTTGAATCATCACTCAGCCATAGAGGACTGCTCTGGTAAAACCCCTCCTCAAATATCTTACTACTGTACTTTGAAAGTCCTATTAGGGTCATTATAGGTCAATGCCAACTTGACAGCTTATAACAAATTCTATTCTTGAAATATAAATAATTCAACTATGCTGTAGGTCAAGTTGAAAATTTAACTTTGGTATCTTCTACCTGTTTTTCCTGATATTAATCATATCTTTTTCCCCATTTCTATTTACAAATTATTCCCTCATCCCATTTAAATTGTAATAATCAGATCTCGCAACAGTTAGGTCAGTAGTCTTTCCATTCCTTAATGGACAAATGCCTTCCAGCAAAAACACAATTCAATTTGTGAAGGTGAAAGTTTGGCAGTAATAAGACATTCAAAGTAAATGCACTTTTCATGATTAAATCTTTCACCGGTTGCTGGCAAATGTAAATTAACTTGTTTCATACACTCATCCAAATCAGAGTGAATGTTACCAAAATGAAAGTCCATTTAGTACACATTCATTCTTTCACCAAGGTATCTGTAGCTCTGCAAGGAACATTATGTTGTCTTTAATGCTTTTCAAAGCCACTTTTATTACAATCATTATTAATGTCCTCAGTATATTTCACTATGGCTTGGTAATAGCCCCTGAAAGATAACATAAAGATAAATTAACTTATTATTTTCATATATCGTGAAAGTGGGACAGTGTAATCTAAAGTTAACATAGCTACTATGAGTAAAGATAGAACTATCAACCCAAAACAAATTCAGTTGCCATTTCTATACAGGTATCCTTACTGGTATAATAAAATCAACTCCATGTTGGGTGAAAAAAAATCTAGTCTTTGCCCATCAAAATGAGTAATGGAAGAAGATAGGGGCTGGAGTAGCTCAGTGGTTATGAAGCTCACCTTGCTAGCTGGAAGGTCAGCAATTTGAGACCTGGGTACTGCATGATGGTTCGAGCACCTGTCTCTGTCCCAGCTCCTGTCAAACTAGCAGATTGAAAGCAAGAAATTGCAAGTAGATAAATAGTGACCACTTCAGTGGGAAAAGATCTTGGGGACACGAAAGAGGCATCATTCAGGTATCCCCTGAGTGGAGTTTCTCCAGCAAAAATCTTTTCAGCCCAGAATAATTTCTGACATGAAGTTATTATTATTATGGAATAAGATACCTGATCACATTAAATTTATGCATTAGAGGTTGACAATCTCTGTTTGAACAGAGGGAAGATCCAGAGAGAGCATTTGATTATCTTTGTTTTGTCCCTGTTGGTGCCACTTAGTGTCACTTGAGCACAGAGCTTACCAGGATTTCTGTTGACAGTTGTTCTTACAACTCCACTTCGAATCAGCATCTTTTTAAGAAATGGATCAAAAATCTTTGAAAAGTCTTGCAGAAGCCCTTTCAAAATACTCTCCCCTGCTTCTTGTTGTCTTTAGAGAAATAGCACTAAACCAAAGCTTCGAGTGAGAGAAGCTCTTGCCACTTTTAGAGAAATAAACAAACAAGCCACCTACGGGAGGTGATTTTTATAAGGGTAAAAATTATATATCTTTGACTAGTATCATATTATTATGTCCAGATAATGATTTCTTAGAGATGTACACCAATTATAATGTAAATGCTGAAGGTTAAAAAAGAACATAACATTTGTTTTACTCAAGATAGTAAAGGTAAAGTTTGCCCTTGCTTGAAAGCCAGTCATATCTGACTCTAGGGTTCAGTGCTCATCTCCATTTATAGCAGATGCATGCATCTGCAGACATTTCTGTGGACATGTGGCAGGCATGACTAAACACTAGAGTGCACGGAACGCTATTTACCTTCCCACCAAAGTGGTACCAATTTATCTTCTTACAATTTCTTGCTTCCAAACTGCAAAGTTGGCAGGAGCTGGGACAAAGACAGGAGCTCATTCAGTCATGCAGTACTCCAGTCTTGAACTGCTGATCTGCCAACCTAAGCTACTGCAGTTCGTTATTCAAGATAGCAAGACATTCGTTCTTAAAGCAGAGAACCCTGTGGTTCAGTCAACATAATCTCTTACTAGAAAGGGAATTTTTTTAAAATTCAAAACATCATTTTAAAAAATTCTAGTAGTCAGAGCAATTATAACTCATTTTATTCTCTGCACATAGAGGATGTATTGCATATAAAGTTAGGAGAACCAAATTGTTAATGGAAAAACACAGGATGGGACAAGATGAGGAAATAGCTCACCTTTTGGACTGCTTGTGCCACAGTCCAACGAGAGTGATTTCCCAGCAATCACATAACATAGAGGCAACAGTGGTCCAGCCCAACCTGGATCTCTTTGTCTAGCAAAAGGCAACTCTTTTTAGGTTGGGCTGAAACAATTTCTGGACAGACAAAAGAGTCACTTTAAGGGAAATTATTGCCACCAAAGCAACCCTTTCCAGTGCAGTCAGACATAATCCTTTCTTGCTAACTGATAGTACTCATATTTCAGGGGTGGTTTTTTCCCTTGGATATCCAACTTTTATCTGTTTTTGAAAAAGATCTAATTAGCTGTTCTTTGCTGCTGGTTTGGTTGATGAGAGTGCCTGCAATAGGTTCTATTCATGACATCCTGCAGAAACTCACATTTAGAGTTAGGTTGATTGAATCAGTGGAACCTCACAGAGGAGTTGAATATCTTTTACTTCAATGGGCAACACTCTAGCTGTGATTTATTACTGGGTTTTCATCAGAGTTTGCAGTGACCTCAGTCTGAGCCTGTCCTAGTGCCTCAGTAGTTGGCACCTCAAGAGTAGATCTTGGGCTTTATGAAGGGATTCAGCTGTCATTTATCTTCTCCTTTGGTTCCAGCAGTTCTGTTCTTCTAATTTCTGACTTTTCAGTTCAAATTGTTGAACATATTTGTTTAAGTAACTTTTTAACCTCATGAATGCTGGATGGAAATTTCCAGATCTGTGTTCTCCCTCTCTATTAGGCAATCTCCACTCTTTGCTCCACTCTGTCATTAGCTCATAAATATCACATATATCCTTGACATGATCTGGTTTTGCACATTTAGCTGAAGGCAGTGCATATCCCTGGGGTACACAGAATGAGCCTCCTTGAAGATTGTGGTGTTTTTGAACCATAACATACCCTGGGCAATGACCATCTTGTGCCAGCTAATCTTTCTCACACTGGGTTGGACAAAATTAACTGCAGAATGAACTCACCAAGAGGTAGCTTCATTTTGGCAGTTTTACATCTGGCCTAGACACCAAAGAAGAAGAAGCATATATCCTTTCTCATACGGGAAAGGCCTAATGGGTGTTTAACATTTATGTTTTAATCCAGCAACCTTGAACATATATAGACATTACAGGACACATGCAGAAGCTGGTAAAATGCTCTCAGTATTGATGATCAGAACTTTCCCTCTTATTTAACAGAACAGGATTTATTCTGTTACATCCTCAAGTTTTTTGCGACTCATAGATGATTTAAGATGTACAAATACACAATTTCTGTCTGATTTCATTCCCCATTATTTAGTATTTGGATTGTTACAGCAGTTTAAGCTCTTCTGCTGCTGAGGTAGTATGAGAAGCACTGATTTTGGTGACACTGCTACCGCAACCCCTTCCAACCCATTAATACAAAATGAGCAGTTGTTGAAAGTAAACTTGCAGCAACATCAATTCACTAATAGATGAACTTGGGAGGTGATCCCCCCCCCCCCGAATATATGTAGTAAAGAGGTCAGGAAGAAAATGAGAAATATAATGGGATATCATTGTCTGTTGAATCTGAATGCAAGCATCTTCACCATTCTGTTTGCACATTTTATTTGGAATGATTGATCAAGCACAATTGACAGTTTTACATTATCCTGACGTGAACTCAAATTCACTTGAGCTTCTAAAGGCATTCAGAATCCTCTACTGGTTCTAAACAGCCTTTTAAAAGGGAGCAGCAAAACTGAAAGGCTGCAGGAAAGGCAGAAGATAACATCAAAAATGTCCCCTAGGAAAAGGCACAGCTGCCTCTCTTGGTTTTGGAAATTTAGTTATTAGCAAATTTCCCTTCTATGTTGTAGGTCCATCTGCTTCTCATTTCTGTATCAGATTTTACCGTCTTACCTCAGGTGTTCATCTCAGGACCAGCTCCGTATTGAAAGAACTAAAGATTGGAAAATGTAGATGGTCCCTGTGCACTTTATTTTTGATAAATACTCTAACTAATACACATTAGATGATATTGGATAAAGTGAAGACATATAAGTCAGAATGGACACCTTTTATTTAATGTAGCGCCCAAATCCCATAAGTCTACTCAAACTTTCCATTGAATCAAATGGGACTCAATAACTTATAATGCAGACCAATATGTCATGGGTAAGATTTTAAGCACAGAACATAATCTTTAACCTATTTACTCAGTTTTGAGGTCACTTACTCACATAGTTTCCCTAAGTAAATGGTAAACTAGCAATACATAGCAACAACATAATTAAATATACAAAGCAAGCTGTCAGTTTGACATAATGGGTAGAGCAATTGTCCAAAATGCCAGAGTCTTGGATTCAATTTCTTACTCAGCAACGGAAACTTACTGAGTGGTGGCATTGTAAAACAACTCCTTAAATATCTGATACATCTTGAAAACCATATTAAGGTTGTCATAAGTTAGATGTTATTTCTCACTACACAACAGAAAAAATAGATTGCTTACACAGCAATAAGTCCTTATGGCATTGATCAGACTGAGGACCAGCCTTTGACAATTGCGAGAGTCTCATTCCCAGTATTCACAGTCACTGGAAACAGTATACTGTATATTGGAGCATGCCAAAAGTTAAACCCTTAATGAGATTTCAAAAGACACACCTTGAGGGGATAAGGACCACTCCAGCATCTAATGTGCCTACACATTGGAAAAAAACAATGGCCCAGATTGTCCCCTAATGCTGAGGATAGTGGACTTAATGTCTGTCTGAACAGGCTCTGACTCTCAGGTACGGAGGTGCCCAGTGGTGCCAGTTAATCCAGCCTGTGCAACCCACACCACTCCCAGAACCAGAAGTAAAATGCACATGCGCATGCATGGAACACTGCCATAAAATACCCACGGCTGTCATAAATGCATTTATGACAGCTGAGCCATGTGTCATTTATGGCAGCATTGTGTGCATGTACAGGTGTGTTTTGTGCATGCACATTTTACTTCCGCTTCCAGGTGGGAGGAATCACATGACTGACATGCTCGACCACTTGACCACAGCCTGAAAGGTTTGGGCCTCCCTGGTCTAGTAGATAGGCTGTAATTCAAATTATTCAGGTGCTATTTCAATCCTTCTTTTGCTTGTGTCTTGTATTAGAGCAGTGGTGCCCAAACTTTTTTTTTTTTTGCAGGCCAATCCCCCCCCCCCTACACACAGCTGCAGGGGCCAGAGGCAGGCTGCTACCGCTACTGACAGTTTTGACGTCCCATCTGCAGCCTTTGTCAAAGCCAATCTCCATGTTAGGTAAATCTTCGGAGCCTCCTCTGTTTCAAAATCCATGGCGCTGGAAGGGAAAATCTGGTTTCTGTGGTGACATCATCCCGGCTGCACCAGGGGGCTCTCCTAGTTCCACAGATTTTGAAACAGAGGAGGTTCTGAAGAGTTTCCTAACACGGCGATCGGCTTTGGCAAAGGCTGCAGAGGGGATGGGACCAAGCAAAAGGCTGCTCAGAGTAGCCAGGACAAAGCACGATCACCACCACTGCCACTGCTGCTGCTGATGTCAGGCGGTGGGGGCAGATGAACCCAGGTACTCACCACAGGCCACATTAATGATATGTAGAGGTCTAATTGGGCCCGCGGGTGCCTCTGTATTGGAGATACAAATGTTAAAGGATATCCATATGTGCATGCAAGGCAATGAATTGGGAGAGAGACTGATTAATAACTTTAAGCTTTGTCTTTTAAAAAATTGTTTACTATATCTTTTCCTTTGTTTACAGTAAAATGTTTTATCCTTTGTATTGGTCACTGCTGTGAGTAGTGGTAATAATACTAGATTTGGTGGTATATAAATTCATTCATTCATTCATTCATTCATTCATTCAATCAATCAATCAATCAATCAATCAATCAATCAATCAACAGTCCTGAAAAATATTGTGTAAACTATAATCACACAAACACATATCTAGGAATCAAATTCTGATGAATTTAGTGACTCTGCTTCCAGATAACTGTGTATAAGCTTTAAATCAGTGTGTTTTAAATTGTACACAGGATTGTAACCTTGGCAATTTCCCCCCTAGTTATTAAACTGTCCATGTTTGCTTGTTGTTTTTGGGTGTGGGGATGTGGTTAGGGGTAGAAAAAAATCCACTAATAGCAAAATAAAGATGTAGCTTTACTAGCACAGATCAGTTCAAATTTGGAGGCTGTCAAAGTCGAGGATGTGACTTGTAATTTTTCATATTCCTGGTGCCTAGAAGAGCACAAATGAAATGGGTAGTCTTGTTTAAAATGATTTAACTCAATTCATTTTAATGTATGTTAATAATCATAAAAATAATAAAAATGAAATCAGCTGTTTGGTTGTGCTCTACTTTATATTCCTTCTTGATATGAGATGCAGGATATGAGGCTGAAGCTTTGAATTAGATTTGCAAAGCAACATGTAAGATAATCATTGCTAACAATCACATATAGATATCTGATATTTCCAATGCAAATATTCAGGTCTTAAGAACTGGTTGTCTGTCAACCAACATCCCCTGTAACCAGAGCAACATTACTGACAGCTTGTTAATGTTTTTCTTTGGAAAAAAAATGCAGGCAAAGAATCCATACTGAAATCCTTATTATAGTGGAACATTAAGCTCATGAGCACCAGCTGTTTACAAAAGAAATATGTTATATTGTTCCAGGAAGGAAACAACAGGAAGTAAAATGTGGCATAAAAACATTTTATATTTAATGTCCCTGTATAAAATGTCTTTATATTACAAGGATAGTAGAAGCATACTACAATGGCTTTTTCTTGTTTGAAAATGGAACCTCTGTCCTCAGGGTGATAGCAATGGCAATTGCACATATTTACTGCTCCATAACCCTTGTGCACTTTCAAGGTAATTAGTGTTTTGCCCCACGCATACCAGATCCTCATTTTACTGATCTCAGAAAGATGGAAATCTGAGTCAACTTGATCCCTATCAGGATCGAACTCAGATCATGAGCAGAGTTTTGGCTGCAATACAGCAGTTTAACCACTGCACCAAAAGGGCTCAGAGGATTCTTCAATATCTAAAATAATAAGTGTATTCTGCCAAGTCAGTTATAACTTATAGTGACTCTTTCCATGGTTTTCTCGGTGGGGGCTACATAGAAGTTGTTAGATATTTAAATGTCCTAGCGGCGGGGAAATCGCCGCTACCCATTGGTCAGTGGGCTGGGTCAAGCAGGGTATTTAATCCCCTGCTGACCCAGCCGTTGTTGTTGTTGTCTGTGCTAACCACAATAAACAGACGTGTTGTTTGGTTCACCCTTAATGGCTTCCGTGTCCTCACTCCCGCGCCCTGATCTCCGGATCTAACACTGGCGACGAGGATGGGATATTGAGGAACGGACCAGAACCATCACACACACCAGAGCCACCTCTCACGAAGGCACCTTGCCATGGCTGCTTACGTTCCACCGGCTCCCTTCCAACCGAAGGACGAGAGATGGAAGAGCTATATGGACCGTTTTGAGTTCTCCCTGCTAGCTGCGGAACTGGGAGAGATAGCATCGGAGCGGAAGAAGGCGTTCTTCCTCACCCACTGCGGAGCCAAGGTCTACGAAGTGGCCCAGTCCCTGGTGGATCCAACACCAATCCTGGACGTCTCATGGGAAGCACTACAGTTGGCCCTCAAGAACCACTATGCGCCGGAGCCATCGAAGTTCGTGTTCCGGATCCAGTTCCGGGACCGATACCAGATGCCAGGGGAAACCATCGGCGAGTACGTAGCCGCCCTAAGGGCAGCAGCCGTCCCGGCGACATTCGGGCCATTCCTCGAGGACTCCCTGACCGAGCAGCTTATCAGAGGAGTCCACGACAACAAGCTCCGGAAGAGGCTATTGGCCCGGAGAGACCTGACCCTGGCCGGGGCCATCGAGGAGGCCAGAGCTTTCGAGCTCTCGATGTCGACCGCATCCTCCCTCAACCGGTCCCCGTCGGCGCCCCGCCAAGCCTCCGCTCACCATCAAGACGTCGTTTCTGACGAGGACGAGGAGGAAGAAGCAGAGGTGTGCGCGACCGATGGGGGAAACTTGGGCAGGAGCGGCCAGCGCTGCGCCAGCTGCGGAGGGCCACACCAGCGGGCACATTGCCGCTTTAGGGAGGCCATCTGCCGCTATTGCGACAAGCGGGGACACATTGGGAAGGTCTGCCGGGCAAGGCAAGCGGAGAACCAAGGTGACCAGCAGATTCAAAAGTTCCCGCCGGGCAAGATGGCCACCAAACAGAGGACAAATCAGAGGCGCCAGGGACGCAACAGCGGCAAATTCGAAGATGCAGAGACGCACACGCTCACGATAAGCCACACCGCCACACAGAAGGGAGAGAAGTACCACGCCACAGTCACGATCGACGGGGCAGAGTGTCCGATGGAGGTCGACTCTGGGGCCGCCATATCCATCATCCCGTGGAGGTGGATGAAGAAGACATTCCCGGCCCTAAAAGAATCAGACCTCCAGACCCAGCGGATCCGAATCAAGGACTGCCAAGGCAAGTTCCTCCCCGTCGCAGGACAGAAGTGGGTCCGTGTCAAGTACGGACCGAAGGAAGAAAGCCTACCGCTGACTGTAGTCCACAGTAACATCCCGACGCTACTGGGCACAAACTGGTTCCCCGCCCTGGGACTGTCCATCGCTGGCATCCACAACACTGCGACTGACCAGCCCGGGGACGCCTCGCTGAGGGACGACCTGATGGCCGAATTCCAGGACGTTTTCGGGGAAGGATTGGGCAGGTATGTGGGGTCCCCTATTTCATTTGCACTCAACCCGAGCGTTGCCCCCATCCGACTTAAGGCCCGGAGAGTCCCACTGGCACTCAAGCCCAGGGTCGAGAAGGAGCTCGACAAGCTGGTCGCCCAGGGAATCCTCGTTCCCGTAGACCACGCTCGGTGGGAGACCCCCATAGTGACCCCCATCAAACCGGACGGGTCAGTGCGCATCTGTGCGGACTACAAATGCACGATCAACAAGGCATTAGAGCCGAGCGCGTACCCGGTTCCCGTCATAGACCACTTACTCCATTCACTGGGCCCTGGCAAGATCTTTGCCAAGCTGGACCTGGCCCAAGCGTACCAACAGCTTCCGGTGGATGACACTATGGCCGAAGCCCAGACCATTGTCACACACCGGGGGGCATTCAAGTGCACGAGGCTGCAGTTCGGGGTCAGCATAGCTCCGGGACTGTTTCAGAGCACGATGGAAAGGCTCCTCCAAGAACTCCCGGGGGTGGTACCCTATTTCGATGATGTCCTGATAATTGCGGGGGATCCCGGGCAGCTCAAGGACAGGGTCGCCGCTGTCCTGGCTAAATTCAGGGCCGCTGGGCTCAGGGTGAAACGGGATAAGTGCCTGTTGGGGGTCCCCTCCGTGGACTTCTTAGGGTTCCACATCGACGCCAAGGGCATCCACCCAACGAAGGGAAAAGTGGAAGCGATTCGGAACGCCCCGGCCCCGAAAAACAAGCAGGAGCTGCAGGCGTTCCTGGGACTCCTGAATTTCTACGCGACCTTCCTGAAAGGAAAGGCCACCGCAGCTGAGCCCCTACACAGACTGTTGGCCGCGAAGGCAGAGTGGGTGTGGGGACCCGAGCAAAAGTCAGCTTTCGCTGCTGTTAAAAGTCTTCTCTCCCAGGACAGTTTCCTGATCCAATACAACGCGACCCTGCCACTGGTCCTCGCCTGCGACGCGTCTCCCTACGGCGTCGGCGCAGTCCTGGCCCACCGACTGCCCAACGGCCTCGAGGCGCCCATCGCCTATTACTCCAGGACCATGTCGCCGACGGAGAGGAACTACGGCCAGATCGACAAGGAGGCGCTGGCGGCAGTGGCAGGGGTAAGAAAATTCCATGACTACTTGTACGGCCGGGACTTCGAACTTGTGACTGATCATAAGCCCCTATTGGGACTCCTGGCTGGCGACCGGCCTACACCCTCTGCCTTGTCCCCCCGGATGCAAAGGTGGGCCATTTTCCTGTCGGGGTACTCATACACCTTAGTCTACCGGCCCGGGAAACACATGGGAAATGCTGACGCCTTGAGCAGATGCCCCCTCCCGACCCAGGAAGGCGCGGAACGGGGGGAAGCATCGGTTCTTGCCCTGGACATCCTGGACTCTGCCCCCACTACGTCGGCCGAGGTTGCCAGGGTGACGGCGTGGGACGCCGAACTTCGGGCCGTTTCCAGCTGGGTTCAGCGGGGGTGGCCGGACAAGGGGGAAGGGGAGTTCAAGGTATATTTCGACAAGAAAGACGAACTGTGCTGTGTGGGGGGTTGCTTGCTGTGGGGGGGACCGGGTAGTGGTGCCCAGGAAAATCCGCCCGAAGGTCCTAGAAACACTGCATGCCAGCCACCCGGGAATAGTAAAGATGAAGGGGTTAGCCCGAAGTTACGTGTGGTGGCCTGGTATTGACAAGGACATAGAGTCGTGGGTGGCCAAATGTACACCTTGCCAATCATCACGACCCAATCCACCAGCAGCCCCGGTCAGAGAATGGGAACAGCCCTCGGGCCCATGGCAGAGGATTCACATCGACCTCGCCGGCCCATTCCACGGCCAAACATTCCTGATTGTAGTGGATGCCTACTCGAAATGGTTGGAGATCCGACTCCTGAGTAGCACCACAGCCAGAGCCATGATCCGGGAACTCAGACAACTCTTTTCCACACACGGCATTCCCGACACCCTAGTCTCTGACAACGGGCCTCAGTTCACGGCCACTGAGTTTGAACAGTACCTGGCATCCCTAGGAACCAGGCACGCTCTCACATCCCCGTTCAGGGCGCAAGGGAATGGGCAGGCCGAGAGATTCGTGCGCAGCGCAAAGGAGGCCCTGGAAAGGCTAGGACCCGGGGACTGGCAGGAACGCGTAGACACGTTCTTGTTGGCCCAACACAACCTTCCCTGCGCTGCCACGGGAAGGGCCCCCGCAGAGTTACTCATGGGTAGGAGACTCCGTTGTCAGCTTGACCGGTTACACCCTAGGTATTCTCCAGACAAGTTCAGGGGGGACCAACCACAGGGCTGGACACTGGCCATTGACTCACCAGTCTTCGCTAGGAACTACGCGTCGGGCCACCCGTGGGAAGAGGGAACCGTCAGCGAAATGCTGGGCCCCTACACCTACAAGGTTCGCCTCGCTGATGGTCGGACATGGAAACGCCATGTCGACCAGCTCAGGAGGCGAACGAGTCCCGACACGGATAGCAACCTCCCCCGGGGAGTGCAGACCGGCGCTGAGCCAGACATGCACCCGATGGACGAACCGGTCACCGACCCGGTTCGGCCAGAGAACAGCCCCATTCACGCAGCACCATCACCGGCCAGCTTACCGTGTGGAACAGGCTCACCCCCGGTCACCGCGGAGCCCGACGCTCGTATTCCGGATCCGCTCCCGGCCCAGCCAGGGCAGAGCGAGAGTGACAGGTCCGCTCTGCTCGATGCCCCAGCGCCGACTGAACTGCGCAGGTCCGATCGAGTAAGAACACGCCCCCGTCACCTGGAGGATTTTGTATGCAAATAGCAGACTGGGGCATTCTGGGGGGAAGGGGTGTTAGATATTTAAATGTCCTAGCGGCGGGAAAATCGCCGCTACCCATTGGTCAGTGGGCTGGGTCAAGCAGGGTATTTAATCCCCTGCTGACCCAGCCGTTGTTGTTGTTGTCTGTGCTAACCACAATAAACAGACGTGTTGTTTGGTTCACCCTTAATGGCTTCCGTGTCCTCACTCCCGCGCCCTGATCTCCGGATCTAACAGAAGTGATTTACCACTCCCTTATTTGGGCATTCATCATGGGACTGTGCAACTTACTCATGACTAAATAAACTGGCTCTTCTCCTTGGAGGCCCTGTGGAGAACGAAATTCACAATATCTTGATACACAACCACATACTTAAACCAATGAGCTCTTCAGCCAGCTTCTTCAATATTTAATCAAGCATAAATATATACATTATCAGTGCACATTCAAATTGTGGATGCACTTGCCAGTTAGGGAACTAGTAGTATATATAGTCAGCTAGTTGATAGCCATGTGTTTTGCAGGTCAAGGAGGAGGAAATATGTTTGTTTCACATAAAGTATCAGATGGGGCTTTGTCTTCCTTGGAATTGTATTTGCCTGTATTTGTGTGGTGTTTACATGCATGCAAGAAGTCTTGGTGCATAAGCATGACCCATACATCACAAGACACTACCGTAATACGAAAAAGCAGTATGTTCATTACCTTTAAGCATATTTTAAAAGGTAGCTAGAACAAAACTCCTCTGGGCCTGCACACTAATTTGGCAGGGTTAATCTCCTGCAGTGGTTCAAGTGGCTAAGACACTGACTGGAAGGCGGGAGGTCAGCAGTTCAATTCCCGAGTACTGCAGGACGGAATGAGCTCCTGTCTTTGTCCCAGCCCCTGCCAACATAGCAATTTGAAAGCCAGAAATTGCAAGTAGCTAAATAGTGACCATTTTGGTGAGAAGGTAAACAGAATTCCGTGCCCTCTGGTATCTAGTCATGCCTGCCACATTACTACAGAAATGTCTGCAGGAGCAGACAGCGCTGGCTCTTCAGCTTTGAAACAGAGAAGATGACTGAACCCTAGAGATGGATACAACTGGCTTTCGAGAAAGGGAAAACTTTACCTTTACCTTAATCCCCTCTGAAGGGTCACCAGATTTTATGCACTTTTGTGAGACAATTTAAAAAGTTCTGGTCATTTTGATTTTCTAGTGTGAATCGGTAGGAAGCATAAATAGCAGGATTTTGATAACACAGTGGGGCTCAATGAAATTGATAACTCAGAGCACAGACTAAATCCACAGCCCTAGGAGAAATGTATGATTGCTTGTGACATGAGAGTTATGACTTTTCACATGAAATGAAGAGGTGGGAAATATCCATTCAGAGCTGCTTGGCTTTTAATCAAATTCTTTGATCGTGTTGTAAAAAAAATAGCATAATGGACTCTGTGCTTTTCTTATCAGTAGCCTCAGAGCAAATGGACTTTCATTGTTCCTGGTACTATTGATTTGTCAATAAAACAATATAGATTGAATGTTAATTGGTGGATGTCATAAAATATAGCTTAGTCATTGAGCAGGTAATGGAGCAATTTCCTCCATAATAGTCTCTTTCCTAGAAGTTTCTTGAAATTTCCTATTTTTTTAATTATTTCAGAACAAAAGAAGCCATTTTCTTAGCCATGCCATAGTTCAATGGAACTTTCAATAGCACTTTGCTCTTATTAGGGTTCGCAACACCAAGTGGAATTAACACTCACAAATCTATACTCAAAACACTGGTAGCTCTGCTGAAATTCTCAAAGAGTGTGACAGGACTCAGATCACCAGTGAACAAGGATGGGATTTTTGGACTTTCTGGACCACAAATACCAACATTCACCATTATCAGAGATCTGGTTCCCTTGCAGGCATCTGACAAAGGCCCAAATTGGAGGGCTTTGTTGCTTAGCTAGACCAAGCTCTAGCTGAGTGTGCTGTTCCTGTCCTGTCCTTGTTGGGAGCTTTATTTCTAAGTGGACACATGGGTGGAGATGGGCATCCTATACAGTTTATCTCAGAACAATCTTTGGTATTTGCATTTCTTTATTCCTTTGCAATTTATAATCTTCCAAATTATAGCTTATCTGATATTTATTATGGTTGTATCCTGAATTAAGGAATTTGTATATACTGTATATAGGCAAACATCAATCTGACTTCAGAGACAATCATCTTTCATTACTTTGTAATCTGAGAATCATACTTAGATCATGCTTAGATTTTTTTAAAATACATGGTCAACCTATATTAATGGTTAATTCATGTTTACAGTCTACTTTCATCCTTTTAAAAACATGTTTGCATTTGCAGTTTAACAAATAATGCAGGTATATTTTAGCCATGGAAAGCAAATCCTAGAACAAATTCCCTAAATGCCATTTATGTTAATGGTATAAAGCAGGCTAATAATACAGGCTATCGGCTCACCATTTTGTACTTTCTCTTGAAAAATACTTTTGGGAGGAACTGAAAGAAGGATATTTCTGCTGTAGAATAGCTAGAAATGGCAAGAACATGGTGTTTTGAGAGAGAAAACAATGCATAGTCATGACTAATTGAGTCACTTACAAATACATTATATTATTATTCACAGTGGGAGTTTCATGTAGGGAACACAATTAAAAATAAGCATTAAGTACAGTGTGGGAGAAGGATGAAGCATATGAGTCAATTACAGAGGTTTCATTTACTTCTGGAAGTGCTGTATAGAATTACAGGAGTTGCAAGGCTGAAGGAGATCTAAAAGTCATCCCAAATGTTTATACCTTCAGTTCCACCAATATAGGAGTTACAGGGTGGGGGTGGTGCCACAGCCACCTGTGTTGTTCAGCATAGATGTGTTGTTCAACACCTGTGTAAATGGCTGGGGAAAAGGGCATGGAGGGAATGGTAATCAAATATGTAGATGAGACTGAAGTGGGAGGTGAATCTCATATTCCAGAAGATCAATTCAGGATTCAACAAAACCTAAACAGATTGGAGGGCTGGGGCAAAACAAACAAAATAGTTTTACATGAAAAAAAAACCACCTTCATTTAAGAAGGAAAGCCAGATGGAGAATGATCGATAACATATGGTGTGGTCCAGTGATGGGATGACAAAAATTCTACTACCACGCCATGACGTCACGGACGTCATGGGCGTGGCCAATGTCATGACGTCATGACGTCATGGCCGAAGCCGACGTCATGACGTCATGACGTTGTGGGCGGGACCAAAAATAAAAATAAATAAAAAATAAACATAAACATACACACACACACCCCTCCCTCTCAGCCCACCCACCCAGACACAAATAAATAAAATAAAGACAACCACCCACCCAAAACACAAATAAATTACCCCTCGCTTACCTTTTTTGGGACCCGGCACCCCGACTACGTCCACAGCCGCCGCCGCCGGAGCTGCCTGCACCCCTGTGGCCTCCTCCTCGGGCCGGTACCTTTTTAGCCCAGCTCCAGCCACGGGCAGGGGCGGCGGGCAGCAGTGGCTCTGGCGGTGACTCCAGCCGCGGCTGCCGAGCCTCCCTGGGCCGTCCCCATGCCGCACCGCCGCCGCCTGCAGATTCCTCCTCCGCCAGGTGCCGCAACCAGGCTAAAAAGGGACCGGCCCAAGGAGGAGGCCACAGGGATGCAGCCAGCGGCAGCTCCGGCAGCGGTGGTTGCAGACACCCAGCCCACAGGCGCCCGGCGGAGGAGGAGGGTCAGCGGTGCGCCGCACCGGGCATCCCCAGGGCATGGGGCTTGTCGACAGCGGACGGCCCAGGCAGCCCTCAACGTGCCGCGGGGGAGGTGCCCTTCTCAGAGGGCTGATGCTGCCGCCGCCGCCGCCGTCCTGAAAGCTTTAAACATTTTTTTTTAAATTGTAGCTAAAATGGCTCCAATTGACTGTGCATGCGCAGAAACTCAATCTGACGCATGCGCAATGCGTCAGATTGAGTTTCTGCGCATGCGCAGTCAATTGGAGCCATTTTAGCTTCGATTTAAAAAAAAATTTTTTCTTTCGGTGAGGCGTCCGGAACCGGACGCCCCAAAAGTGGACTCCCCTCCCGGAGAACCCTCCGGAATTGGTCCTACCGGTTCCAGGGAACTGTCTGGAACCGGGGACATCCCATCACTGGTGTGGTCATACTACATGTGAAAAAGTTTTAGGAATCTCAGTAAACCACCAGCGTATGTGATTCAGCAGAGAGTGAGGGAAATGGAAAGTTTGACTGCATTGAGAGATGTATAGTGTCCAGATAAAGGGAAGTAATATTAGCACTTTATTCTGTCTTGTTCAGACCACACCTGGAATACCATGTGTTGTTCTAGTCACTACAGTTAAAGGACACTTAGAAACTGGAAAGTGTCCATAGAAGGACAGCCAAGATGGTAAAGGGTCTAGAGAAGTGGTTCCCAACCTTTTTTGGCCATGTCCCACCTAAACATCTTTAAAATCCTGATTTCACCCCCTCTCGTGATATATAATTCTTATTATTCAAAAAGTGAACTCCTATTCATGTAGAGGAAGCCTAAAAGACCATTCACTGTTAATATCTCATTCTTGAATCCCCTCCCAAAAAAATCAATTTGCCCCCACCTGTGGGGCATGTGCCCCATGTTGGGAACCACAGGTTTAGAACCATATACTAATGGAGTTGTAAGGGGCCTATGAGGCCATTGATTCCAACCCCATGCCCAGTGCAGAAATCCAAGTCAAAGCAGAATAGAATTGTAGAAACAAACCCAATGCAGACTGGGATGATATGCACATACATTCTCAGGTGGTTATAAAAGTGGCTCAACTAAGGGAGGATTTTGAGTTCTGATGAGTCTCTGCATACACTCCACTCCTTTGCTTTCTGATGAAGGGGGATCATCTATGCTGGATCCTTCCTGGCTGTGAACAGTCACAAATACTTTAGCCATTATACAATCCAAATTATGAGAGCAAGTAAAGTAAAAATATGCTGAAAGTATAAATCCATCCCTGGATTGCCAGGATGGATTTATACCAAGATCATAAACTTATATATAATAAATAATGAAAAAGAATGTTTTGCCTCCATTCTAAAGATGCAGGAGCATGAAGAATACAATAGAATTACCAAAGTGTTTTAATTGCATTTTAAAAATGCAAGAGTTTACAGCCTGTAAAAGGCACATAAGAAAAGCAGAGAATTACATCTCTTGAGTACTAAAGTCCTTAAGAGTAAAAACGTGTGAAAGAAAATCCATTTCTTAAAACATTAGAGTTTTCCAAGTAACTATGTTAAAACAATTTGAGATATGCAGATGATACCACCCTCATGGCAGAAAGTGAGGAGGACCTAAAGAAGCTCCTAATTAGGTTGAAAGAAGAAAGTGAAAAAGCTGGCTTGAGACTCAATATCAAGAAAACCAAGATAATGGCAACAGGCCCTATCAGTCCCTGGAAAATAGATGGGGAAGAAGTAGAAGCAGTGACAGATTTTACTTTCTTAGGATCTAAGCTCACTGCAGATGGTGATTGCAGCCATGAAATAAAAAGGCGACTGATTCTTGGGAGGCAAGCGATGAGAAACCTGGGGAGCATAGTGAAAAGTAGAGACATTACATTGAAAACAAAAATTCGCATAGTCAAGGCAATGGTATTCCCTGTTGCAATGTATGGTTGCGAGAGTTGGACCATTAGGAAAGCTGAACGGAGAAGAATAGACGCCTTTGAGATGTGGTGTTGGAGGAGAGTTTTGAGAGTCCCATGGACAGCGAGGAGAACAAATAGGTCAATCTTAGAAGAAATCATCCCTGACTGTTCCTTAGAAGGTCAAATAATAAAGATGAGGCTAAAGTACTTTGGACATCAAATGAGAAGAGAGGATTCGCTTGAGAAAGCTTTGATGCTTGGAAGGGTCGAGGGCAAAAGAAGAAGGGGACGGCCCAAGATGAGATGGCTAGATGGTATCATGGAGACAATGGGCACAGAGCTGAGCGAGTTGAGGGGGATGGTGGAGGACAGGAGTGCCTGGCGGTCAGTGGTCCATGGGGTCGCAGAGGGTCGGAATCGACTGTGCAACTGAACAAAATGTTAAAAGTAAAAAAAAATTCTTAAAGGTGAAAAGCATTATAGATCTTAAGCATATTTTAAAATAAAACCCATAAAATCATTATTTCAATATCTCACCCAGCCATGCCAGTTAAGATCTATTGGGGGAGGGGGCGGAAAATCTGTTTTTCTCATTTGTATAGTTGTTTTTAAAGAAAGGAGGCTTCCCACCTTGGCCTCTATATGTTTCCAGAGTTATTGATATCTAAAATAAGACCTAATGTACTTTTGTATGGCGGTGTGATATATTCTTCCCTGGCTATTTAGTGATGTAAAATTCCTCAACTGCAGAAATTTCTCTACTGACTTCTGTCTTACAATCCTCCACCTCTGGCGGTTCCACGGCAGATTCCTGCATACAGTATCTAACATTTGGGTTGGTGATCTAATCATCTTGATCGTGGACTAATCATCTGTCCCTTCTGGGCTAATTTAGGGCAAGCTTTTTGCAGTTGGCTAACAGCCCCAAGTTCAGATCTTTTTCTTGGGTTGCTAGCAGAAGCAGGCTTAGCTAACTGCTTTGGACAGAAAGATGAAGAGGAAAAAGTGGAAGAGGCCTTCAAAGTCCATGAAGACAAGAGCACTTTCTGCTGACTTTTCTTCACACCACTGAAGTAACTTACTGTATAACACAGTACCACTTGGAATAGATTCATTCACTGGATTTGTATCCCACCCCAATTAGTACAAATGCACTACTCTGGAGGGAGGGGGTTCATAAGATTTCAAAGACCACCAATAGTGTACAAAAAGATAATAATCATTAATTATTATAAATAAAAATAACTAAGACTATAAAAGTACAAAAAGTAATTAAACATACACACTGAGATAACAACTCTAAATTCAAATTACTCCAATAACCTAAAAGTTTCTATCAAAAAAAAAAAATCCTAGTAACTCCAGTCAACCCCCCCCCCCAAAAAAAAATGTTATTTTCCTCTGCTGAGATGAAGAAGGAGAGACAGAATTGCATATCATCAGCATGTTGGTAGTAGTGAACTCCATATCTTGTGATGACCTCTCCCAGCAACCTAGCTTAGATATTAAACATAATTGGGGTGATAGCCAAAGCCTAGGACACCACATATTGTTGTACTCAATAATCTGATGACTCCTCCCCTAGCTGTACCCTCTGGGCATGTCCCTCAAGAATGGACCAGAACCAAGCCAAACTCCAGAATGGACTTGTACCAGACCAAACTCCAGGTATTTCTCTCCTCTCATTTCTGGAAGACACTGCCCTTCCCACTTCTAGCCAGCCATTTTCAGGCACTGACAGAAGAGCTGGAATTTTCCAGAAGAGCACCATGTTACCCTATTTCTCAGGTTCTTCACGCAAAACAGTTGAGGGACCTGTGTATGTTTAACCAATAGAATAGAAGACTAAGAGGCAACATGATCATAATGTGGAAGATTGGCTCAGGGGTTTTCTGGGCACCATGGGAAGGTGCTGGACAGGGAGTGGTGGTGGTGCTTATTTGGGGTGGGGGGAGTCCCATACATTGCTATTGGCACCACAGGGTGGCAGAGGCAAGGCCAGGGTGGGACAAAAACCAATTGCCCAATATACCAGCATGCACCTGGATGGGCTCAAGCTTGTTTTCTACATCTACATTGCAGAAACAGATTTCAATCAAATAGATTCAAACTACAAAGTTATGAAATGAGAAAAAAAGATTTTGTCAAAATATCTTGATGAAATAAGATCTTGACAATAGAATGGACTGCTTCAGAGTAATTGTATCATACAGAGTGATTGTATCATGGAGGTGTGGATGGTAGGTAACTGTTGATAGTCTGTGGATAACCATGTCAATACCTCAACAGAAAGAGCCTCCCCAAAGTTTGTGGTATTTTTGAACCATAATCAGGCATACCTCAGGCAATGGCCACCTTGTGCTGGCTAATCTTTCTCTCACTAGGTCAGGTGAAGGGAACTATGGAATGAATTCACCCAAAGGTGGCTTCATTTCACAGTTTCACATCTAGCCTAGACACGCAAAAAAGAAGACCATGCAAATAGCCCCCCCTCTAGTTAGCTTAATAATGTGCATGTACATGTGCTTATG
This sequence comes from Furcifer pardalis, assembly GCA_030440675.1. Taxonomy (NCBI): domain Eukaryota; kingdom Metazoa; phylum Chordata; class Lepidosauria; order Squamata; family Chamaeleonidae; genus Furcifer; species Furcifer pardalis. The sequence continues at coordinate 55,379,300 of CP126890.1, read as the reverse complement.
TGTTCTGTATAAATTTAATTGGCTGACAAGGCAGACTTGGTACAACAGGAGTGTAGAAACAAAACATACAGATATATTGCTGTGAGGGCCCATCTGGTTGGGAATTTGACTCCTATCTTGTCAGCACAAGGAACTGGAAAAGCTTACAAAATTTCTTTCAACTATTTGACATACATAAACTTTAAGTGGGCCCTGAGTGGTTCACTTTTCCCCCTCCCCAACAACAAGAACAGAAGAAACTGGCTCAGGTACTGCCTCACAGTCAAGAGTGTCATACAGAAATAAAACTGATGAGAGAATGTGCCCTGTCGAGCTCATTCCACAAAACCATATCAACTGCAGTGCACAATGACATTGTCAAAGGCTGTTATTATGAGGTGCTGGAGGGGTGGCTCTGTTGAAGAAACACAATGAGAACACCAGCTACTTATTTTTGACTGGTTGGCCAGCTATATCTCCTGGCACGTATCCCATTTTATCTGGAAGCTCTTGTCTGGTAAATTATTGTACTTGAGCCTGAGAAAGGTCAACTTGCTATAGCGTTCAGATTTTATTTCTATGTGCACCCCTTAAAAACCCGTTCTTTTGCAGTCAGGAATAGACAATTCTCTTTTATTTACTACAGCCCTTTGTATTGTGTGCTGACTTTCCCTTTCCTTTTATTTCATAAAATTGGACATTGTGCAGTGCACTATACACTGACACCACAAAGCACTTTTAAAGTTGAGCTCTCACCCAAGAACTATTCCCACAAAGCTGCACAACAGGGTGCTGTTTTTAAAAATTAAGCTCTCTGAACACTAGAAGACTGGCCTCACTTAGCTTCACTTTCTCTGTGTACTCAGCTCATTTTGTCAAATCAAATTCTGATGATAGGCTTTAAATAGCCATGTTACAATAGGATGATCTAAATAAATCACTATCAGCAGCAGTCTAAGAAGATGTCCAGTTGCACTTGAATGACATCTCTCTGCCCTGGGATTTCAGCTGGTGGACTTGGGGCAACCGTTTTTGTGATTAGACTTCCTTTCTCCTTTGCCTCTCGGCACCCTGCAATGTTTGCTATGTACCCAGTGCTCTTCTCTTAACCTTCTATAAATGTTTGCCGCATCCCAGTTGCCCTGTTATTTCAAGATTTAATATGACATGTGCACGGTACTGCATGGAACATAGATGGTGGGTTCTTGGAATGATTTGATAACCAAGGATGTGAGGGCAAAAGGCTGAAGGGAGTCCCGTCCTGACAGAACACTTATGAGTTCAAGAAACAAAAGAGGAAGTGCCAGCTACAAGAACAGCAGAACAAATAAAGCCAATAATTGCTTTGAGTCTCAACATCAACATTTATTTATTTATTTATTTATTTATTTATTTATTTATTTATTTATTTATTTATTTATTTATTTATTTATTTGTCCAATTTATGTAGTCACCCAACTTGAAACGACTCTGGGTGGCTCACAATATTAAAATCAGCATCACAGTCTAAAGCTTAAAACTCATAAAAACACAGTATACAGCCTCATTTTGTCTTTGTGATTTCATTGGCTGTATGCTACCACATACACAAAATATACTATGGTTTATTCTAGTGGAGGGCTAAAAAAAATTTAGTACCACACTGTGGGCATGGTATTGTGGGTGTGGCCAGGGGGAAAGCCCTGCATTGCACCCAAATTAGGACTACGCTATGCCACTGAACCTCAGAGGAGCTACAGGGGGCTTGCTCCTGGAGGTGGGAGCCTGGAGCCCCCCACCCTCTGCAGACCAAATGGGTGGCCCAGGGGCTGGACACAATGGCAGGCAGGCATTGTGTTCAGGGGCATTGTGTCCAGGGGCAGAGGCACCCCATGACTGTCTGCCTCTGTGCAGGGGACTTTGAGGCCCTGAAGGTCTGTCAGAAGGGCAGTGCTCCTAAGTGCACCTCCCACCATTCCTTCCCACCACCATGCCGCCGCCGCCACCACTGCTGTCCGTACCTTCCTTGCAGGATGGCCTTATAGAGGTGTTCTTCCTCTGAAGGGGTGGTGAATTTGGCCTACACCCTGGGTGGCTGAAACCCATGCTATGCCACTGGCTCAGGGTCATCCCACTTCCAGAAGGCAGGAGCTTTGGGAGCTCAGGGTGGTCCCATCACCAAAGGTGGCAGCGGTGAGACCACCAGTCCGGTCCACAAACAGTATGAGGGGGCATGATCCGGCCCCTGGCTTTAAAAGTTTGAGAATCCCTGGTTTAGACTTTCTTCTCCCCCCTCCACCCACCCCGGCCCTATATTCCTAGCTGCAACATGCATTACTTAACCATTATTATTATTATTATTATTATTATTATTATTATTATTATTATTATTATTATTATTATTATTATTATTATTATTATTATTATTATTATTATTATTATTAAATTCAAATTTATATGCCGCTCTCCTTGCCGAAGCAACCCAGAGCGGCTAACAATGTTACAATAGAAAACATAATATACATATAATATAACAAGTATAATACAATCAATGTGGTCGACAAGACCTTCATAAAAAATAATAATATATATATATAAATACAGTACAGTCAAAGAAATACAAAAAACAATCATGGATATACAGTACAAAGCAATAGGGAAAGTCCTCATCCCTTATAAATATTTCAATTATTAAATATACATTTAACTGGAGAGTGGTTGGCCGTGGTTCAGCTGTGGCGGTAATAGCGGGACTGGCGTCTCTCTCTCTCCAGGCCGGACCGGACGAGGAGCCGAAGTTCGTTGGGGGCGGCGGCAGGTCTTATAGCCGCCCGCCCGCGCCGCGCAGCAGCTGGGCTCACTCTCCGGGCCGGACCGGACGAGGAGCCGAAGTTCGTTGGGGGCGGCGGCAGGTCTTATAGCCGCCCGCCCGCGTCGCGCAGCAGCTGGGCTCACTCTCCGGGCCGGACCGGACGAGGAGCCGAAGTTCGTTGGGGGCGGCGGCAGGTCTTATAGCCGCCCGCCCGTGTCGCGCAGCAGCTGGGATCACTCTCTGGGCCGGACCGGACGAGGAGCCGAAGTTCGTTGGGGGTGGTGGCAGGTCTTATAGCCGCCCGCCCGCGCCGCGCAGCAGCTGGGCTCACTCTCCGGGCCGGACCGGACGAGGAGCCGAAGTTCATTGGGGGGGCGGCGGCGGCGGCAGGTCTTATAGCAGGTCTTAAGAACAACCATAGTTGTTCTTAAAATACTTCCAGTGTCTTCTGATCTGCTGCTAAGAAGAACCTGAAGTAAATGTATTATCTCACTACAAGGGCAGAGAAAATTTGGGTTGTCAGTTTTTCAGGCAATCATAAGATTGTCCCACCCATTTTCGGCATGGTAGATAAGTTTAGTTAAAAGAATGCACATTCACATTTCTATATACAATTTCCCCAAAAGTATACTATTTTTGTGTACAACCTTCCCAAATACATATGTATTTTTCTTTAAAATATATATAGATTGTACTACAGTTTTTGATCTGAGAACTACATCTCAAAGGGAAGATCTTATGAATGATAATTGTGTCCTGATTGGCATGTTAGTCTCCAAAGTGTAAACTATATTAGTTTGCTTAGAAATAGGGACCAAATTCAAGCATCACTTCAAATAGAGGCTGCAACCAACAAAGCAGAGGAAGACTACCGTAAGTCTCAGAAGAGCAAATACAGAGTCAGAAAGATCTTCAATGTAACAATGTATTGCTAGAGAACAAGACCAAAATCATCTGTACTCTAGTTTTCCCAATTTCTTTGTACATATGTGACTGATGGACAGTGCAGAAAGCTAAGGAAGAAGAAGAAGAAGAAGAAGAAGAAGAAGAAGAAGAAGAAGAAGAAGAAGAAGAAGAAGAAGAAGAAGAAGAAGAAGAAGAAGAAGAAGAAGAAGAAGAAGAAGAAGAAGAAGAAGAAGAAGAAGAAGAAGAAGAAGAAGAAGAAGAAGAAGAAGAAGAAGAAGAAGAAGAAGAAGAAGAAGAAGAAGAAGAAGAAGAAGAAGAAGAAGAAGAAGAAGAAGAGTGATTCATTTGAAATTCAGCACTGAAAGAAAGCACAATATATACCATGGACTACTAGAAAGTCAAATAATGGATTCTAGATCAAATAAAGCCTGAACGCTCATGAGAAGCTAAGATGACAAAGGCTATTGAACTTTGGGCAAATTGTAGGAAGACAAGACACAGTGGAAACGACAATACTTCTAGGAAATGTGGAAGGCAATATTAAAAGTAAAGATGGTTCAACTCAATAAAAGAAACCACATAATTTAGTTTGGGAGGTGATTAATCCATAGGATTGCCATAAGTAGGGAGCAACTTGGTGGTAAACAACAACAATAAAAAAGAACCAGGTCAGCAGTATCATTTTGTTACTGGACTAAGTGTGAAAGCTTTAAAATGTTATTTAATACCCAACCTGCTTTATTATGTGATATATTCAATAGATATATGCAAATGAGCCAACCACAGACACAAAGATAGTGATTGTACTGTCATACAGCTGGAGGACACATCTAACATTTCTACAGATGACTTCATTATTATTGAATTAGCACCAGCAGGCAGTGTGTGTGTGTGTGGGGGAGCAAATTATTAAAGTCTGACAAGGTCTATTTTTCACATGAACACAATGTTGTAAATGAAGGGGCATATGCATGTACGTAGGTGTTTGTACAACCTTGCTGTCAATTTGTCATGTTTGCTATAAAGGTTGCAGAACATGCTATACTTCTAATGATAACATGCCCAGGGCGCTAGGAAAAAAATAGTCACCAAGTCACCAACATCATTGATGTTGCAAACAACCCCTTTTTCAAAACAAACATGCTATTTGTAGAAGGAAGGGGAGCAACCCCAATTGAAAAATTTCCCTACTAAAAAGCTATTTCACTACATATATCCCACAATCAAATGTTGACTTTAGTAATCCATTCCCTCTTCACTATATTTGTTGATAACAATTTACTCAGTCAACCCAAACCTTTTTTGATTACTGAGGAATTTGCATTTCCTCCCACCTCACTTAGCAGCATTCAGGTTGAGCACAACTCCAAATTATAACTTGGAGAAAGATTTTTAAAAAAATAATAACCTGCAGTAGCAAATTGACTTTAAACTCTTTTTTAATAATGTTCTAGGTCATCTTTTGACTTAGCTGCTTTCTTGTTTTATCTTTTTTCATAATCCCATATGACACCGTACATTATCAGAATACTATATTGGCAGGGGAATGGTTCTGCTAGACACTTTGCTTATGTGGGAATTTCAGGGACAGTGTATAAATCATAGTCTAGTAAATGTACATTTCTTTATTTAGAAGTGGTGCTTTTCTATTCTGAAATTTGTAGTTTCAAAGGAAGGCCAGTTACAGGAAGGCATTACGCAGACAGTTGTACCTCGCTTAAAGAGCATAATGTGTTCCACAGGATTGCTCTTTAAGTGAGTTTGCTCTTTAAGAGAAACACCATTGTAAGTGACCAGTTGTTAAGTGAGTTTTTGGTTGGTTTTATTTGTTAAGCAAAGCAAACATTCAGAGAAAAATCTGCTCTTTAAGCGAGTAACTGTTTAAGTGAAGCACTCTTTATACGAGGTTTGACTGTACTGTACCTGGTTTCCTGCATTTGCGAAATGGGAAATGATAGCAGAAGTAGCAAGTAGTTTGTTCCAATTCACCTCTAAGAAACAAAGCCTGGAATAACATTTTGCCATGAACTTTTGGTACTTTTTTGCACTATCCAAAAGAAATTGGTGCATGTCATGAAAGTTTTCATAATGTTTGATTTTTTTAGTTATCTGCATTGCTCCTGAAGTTGCTTTTCCATTCTGATTCTTTCCCTCCTCAACAAAACAAAAATAAAAGCAAAAATATAAATTTGAATATACTCACAATTGTTTCCTGAGTTTCAAGACATTGTTCAAAAGCATTGCAAGCAGTATAAATTGGAGGCAAGACATAAGATCACAATCTTTTATTGTGAGTTTGAGCACAAAATCTCAGAAATTAAGAAGGGGCTACATGGGGTCGCGAATGGTCAGATTCAACTGTTTGACTGAACACCAACAGTTGAATCCTGGGTTTGCAAAGTCCTTTGGAAATCTTGCTCAGGCCATAGTTTGCCAGTTCATGGCTCAATGAAACAGGGAAATAATTTGTAAAGTTCATAGAGATTACTGCAATGGGAATAGTTTTGAGGCAGACAGACCGGGCCCTCAGCCCATCTCTACCTCTTTTGATTTTTTTTTTCCAAGTAGGACCAGACCCTTGATGGGAGATAAGGGCATTCAGCCCTATCACAAGGAAGAGATGGTGGGCCATGTCCAGATCAGCTACCAAAGTCTTCCATAATAGGTACCTCTTAAGGGTTCTCCTAGTGAACTTGTGCCCAGGAGGGAGTACCCAATTTTACTTGCCAGTCCTTGGCTACCCAATAACTGTCTGAGGTGGTAAAAATCAATAGTCAACTGGGCCAGCCCACACAGTGATTTGTTCCTTAGGCAGCTGGAACCATTCAAAAGTGTGGTCTTTTACTAAGCATCAACAATATTATCTATCTCTCAGTAAGCCTGTTGAACTGCTAACAGCAGAGTAGTCTACTTGTGAGTGGGTTAGTGGTCTGTGTCATCTTGTTTGAGTCTGCAAGCCAACAATACACCAGCAAATGTTCCATCAACTAATGCTTTGTGGATGGCACTTGTTTATCACAAACTACTCTAATGCTTAGCAAAGTCTGAGAACATAAACTCATGGTACAATAAACCAGTGGGTTGTTGTGCATAGAGCCATGAAGATTTGTTCAAATCTCTGCTCAGCAAAGCAGCGTAGCAAGGGGAGGGCCCAGGGGGGTGGGCTGCCCCCAGTGGTGCTTTCCAGGGGGTGGCAAAGCCTTGGCTCCTTTCCCTTTCCCTCACCTTGCTCCACCACTCGGACAAGCGGCAGGACCAGCAGGAGGGCCCTGAGGGCCAGGAGAGGGACTCCTTCATTGGATTTCACCACCATCCCTATCTCTCCCAGGGCTTCAGGGCGATCAAAGGAGGCGGATGGGAAAGGCAAGGTGGCAGAGAAAGGCAAGGCGGTGGGCAAAGGGTGGGGGCGGAATAAGCAGGGCTCCCGGTGGCCTCGACCAATGGGAAAAAGGCACATGTGGGGAGTTATCTGATGCTGGGAGAGGCTTTCTCAGGCTGTTTTTCGACAGACAAAGCAAAATACCTCGAATTTATTTATTTACCCTCTGTGTGTCCCCTGCTGCTGCTGCTGCCTCTCCCCCATGCCTTGAAGCCCACTGGGTGCGTGTGGGCCCCCCTGGTCCTTCCCATCTGTCCCAGCTCCTGCCAACCAAGCAGTATGAAGGCAAGAAATTTTGTTGTTCCAGTTGCACAGTCGACTCCTACCCTTTGTCACCCCATGGACCACCGCACTCCAGGCACTTCTGTCCTCCACCATCCTCCTCAACCTGCCCAGCTCTGTGCCCACTGCATCCACAATACCATCTAGCCATCTCATTTTTGGCCGCCCCCTTCTTCTTTTGCCCTCCACCTTTCCCAGCATCAAGGCTTTCTCTAGTGAATTCTCTCTTCTCATTTGATGTCCAAAATATTTTAGCTTCATCTTTACTATTTGACCTTCTAAGGAGCAGTCATGGTTGATTTCTTCTAAGATTGACCTATTTGTTCTTGCCATCTTTTCTTTATCGCTTCTGCATCAGCTAACTCCTTGCCATTTTTGTCCCTTATCATGGCCATTTTTGCTTTAAACATTGGCAAGAAATTGCAAGTTGATAAATAGAGGACCACCGTGGGGGGGGGGGGTGAGCCTGGGGTAGGGGAGCTTAGGGGTGGTGAGCCTAGAAGGGGGGCGGCGGTGAGTTTGGCCTGGGCCAGCAGAAACCCATGCTACACCAGTGGCTCAGCCATAGAAACTCATGGAGGGCCAGATAGCACTGGAAAAAACACTCTTTAAATATCTATTACAGTAGCCATGCATTGAATGTGAATTGATGTCACATAACAACAAAAGTATATTAACGGTATATCAACACTCAAGGTTTGTAATTTCATATATTTTGTCTTATATTATATGCATCCTTGAAACTTTGGAAAGTTAGCATTATTTTATGAAGTAGTATAAAACCATACAACAACAAAAATGGTATTATATTTTATGATGTTTTAGCATTACATACCCAGTTATTGGCTTATGATAAATACCTATATGACCATAATGTTAAATTGATATTTTGGGGTTTGATTTATGATATTAATGATGGTAATCTTTCATTTATGTGCTATGCTGCTAATCTTTCAGGTTAGTGCATTTCTGTAGTGACTACAAGGATTTTTATTCTCTTTTTCTCCGATTATAATTATCCTCTCCTTCTTTTCCTAAATTAATTCTAAACAGAAACTATTTAGTGATAATTAACAGCTTAATTATAAAAGAAACACAGAGCTATAAAATGGCAGTCACTGACTTTTTCTGGGATCATTTTCCAGTACATTACCACATCATGAAACTCCCATCCCTTTTAAAACACAGAGGAATAGTGCTGAAGACAAAAGAGACTGCAGTCATCTTCCATTTTTATTTTTTAAAGACTGGAGTTCTGCAGCTCACAATTTTTGCAGTCAAAGAAAAGATAGAGACTCAAATGTACTTAGTAGTCCCAACTACAACAGACCTATTCAATCAATTGAATGAAGAGCTACATATGTGTTGATTTACCAGCATTTCATTCATTCAATGGATCTGTTCAAAGGTAGACAAGCAGTTGAAGAAATAATAGAATGATTTATGAATGAATGACAGATTATTTGGAAGTTCTTGAAAAAGTAAGTGAAGGAAGCACAGAAATCTCACATCAAACCACTAATGTGAAAGCCCCCAGAGAATAATATATAATATACTCACACTGTCTAGAAAGGTGGATAATTAAAAAACAACACCTCATACTACTGCCTGGATTTTTTACTACATAATGCCAATGGTCTTCTGAAACCAGATCTGCATTATGTTCTTGCAAAAGTACGAAATGAAAATTACTGCATCATAGAATTAAAGAATACCATATTTGCCAGTTTATAAGATGCACTTCCCCCCTTAATATATGCAGGAAAAACAGTGTGTGTGTTATAAAAGCCTCCCCCCTCCCATGCTGGTGCAGTTTGGCAGGACAGACACTGGACTGGGATAAGGGCTTCTGAGATTGCTTCTCTCAAAACCTGAGCCCTGTCCTAGCCATGCGCATGGACACTGGGCTGGGATTGGGGCCTCCCATCTCGGCCCCTGATGGCCATCAGGAGGTGGGGAGGGAAAGTGGGTGAGTTTGCTGCCAGAAGGGATCATCTTTGCGAGTGAACTTGACCATGTGAGGCTCCCCCCCCTCCTGAGGGGTGCTTTCCCACTACCACTCCATCCCTTCTGGCTGCCATAAGCTGACGGAGGTGGGAAAGAAGGACCCTTTAATGGTACATTTCCACCTGCTCCACCCCTGCTGGCTGCCAGAAGCTGAAGGGGGGTGGTTTGAGATGAGCAAAATTGCTCCAAAAAGAGCTATTCACGCACACACACAGGTATTAGTCATCCCACCCAGTTTTGTGTAATCTGCAAATTTGATAAGTATTCCGTGGACTCCATCATCCAAGTAATTAATTAAGAAGTTGAAGAGCACCAGGCCCGGGATTGAGCCTTGTGGTACCCCACTTGTTACTCCATTCCAGTTTGAGAAGCAGCCATTGATAAACATGTTCTGAATACGAATCTGTAACCAACCATGTAACCACCTAACACTTGTGCTATCCAGGCCATACCTAGTTAATTTAGTAATAAGAATATCATGGGGCACTTTGCCAAATGCTTTTCAGAAGTCGATATAATACATCCATGGCATTCCTACCATCTATCAAGGAAGTTAAAAGGTAAAGATAAAGGTAAAGGTTTCCCTTACTTGAAAGCCAATCATATCCAACTCTAGGGTTCAGTGCTCATCTCTGTTTCAAAGCCAAAGAGCCAGCATTGTCTGCTTCTGCAGACATTTCTGTGGTCATGTGGCAGCGCACAGAATGCTGTTTACCTTCCCACCAAAGTGGTCCCTAATTATCGACTTGCAATTTCTTGGTTTTGAACTGTTAGGTTGGCAGGAGCTGGGACAAAGACGTGAATTGAATTGCTGACCTCCTGCCTTCCAGTCAGTGTTTTAGCCACTTGAGCAACTGCAATCTCCTCAAGGAAGTTACCCAATCAAAAATGAGATAAAATTAATCTGGAAAAATTTGTTCTTGACAAATCCATGTTGGTTTTTAATTATTACCACATTTTTCAAGGCGCTTACAGAGTAAGCACTTTATAAACTGCTCCAGAATTATCCCTGGGATAGATGCCATGCTGAGAGGTCTGTAATTTCTTGGGTCAACTTTTTGCCCTTTTTGAAGATAGGGACAACATTAGCACTCCTCCAATCATCTGGTATTTCACCCATTCTCCACAATTTCAAGAAAATCAATAGATAGTGGTTCCAGCTTTTCTTCAGCCAGTTTCTTCAAATATCCTTGGATGCAGTTCAACTGGCCCTGGGGATTTGAACTCTTTCAAAATAATATGGTATTCCTTGACTATTTGTTTATCACTCTGAAGCTGCAATCCTACCCCTTTCCTTTGTACTTTACATTTGCTTGGAGGATCATAGACTACCCTTTGGGAAAAGACTGAGCTGAACTGAAGTCTTCTCCTTTCTCTTTCTTGTCTGTTATAATTTTCGCATTGAGTAGCTGAGACACTCTCTCCTCCCCCCCCCCCGTCTTTTGCTACACACATACCTGAAAAATGCATTTTCTTGATTTTAGAATCTCTTCTTAACTTCAGCTCATTGTCAGCTTTTGCTTTCATAGGTCTTTTATGTTTGAAGTAGGTCTCCTCAGTCTTCCCCAATTTTTATTTATTTATACTTCAAATTTCTATTGCCGCCCAACTCGGCAACGACTCTGGTTGGCTAACAACTAGCACAGCTAATAAACACATTTGGACAAAATTCTTTAAAAAAGGAAAAATAGTGTTCACTCACAAAATGTGGTCAAAAGATACATGTGCGCAGAAGTCTTGCTAGGGTAGCATCAGATAGAAGGTGAATGTAGGAAATTCAAGACAGGTAGTTTAAAAGGAAGTTAGATAAGGGTCCTTTCGCACCCATGACTATGGAGGGCAAGGGGGCTTTGCCACGCCTCAACCCCTCCTTTCTGTTTAGGGCTCCAGCATGGACATCCCTCATTGGTGAATTTGGTTATAGGAGGTGGGGTCTTATCTACAAGTTAGGGAGCTGTGTTTGAGAATTCTCTGTGGGTTGTTGGGAGGCAAACGACCCGCCCGCCCATCCTTTTTTCGGTGAAGGTATATCCGGTCACAATATTTTGGGCCAGGCAGGAATTTTGGGCCCCAGGAGATTGGCCGAGCTTGGGGCTGTTTTCGCCTGCTTCTCACCGAAGGGTTTTTTGTTCCTTTGTTAAATCATTGGTTTGTGGGAAGTTCGGAGGGGTGAGGTTCCCCTTTTTGGTTGCATAAATAATTAGGAAGTTGGGTGGAGTTAGGTGACCTCGGCTGGGGTCACAGGTCATGGTCAACTTCCGGTTGGGGTTCCCCTTCCTTTGCCCTCCGAACTCCGGGCCCCTTTCAGGGACAGTTTGTTATCAATAAAGCGGCCCTGTTTTTCTTCCACGTTGAAGTCCTTGTGTTTTCCTTGGAGGGGGGGTGATGGGGTGGCAAAGGAGGCCTTTCTTTGTGTCCAATGAGGCTTGGAAGATGGAGATGCTTACAAAAGCATCTTCTTCCAAAGGCAAAGCAACAAGTGACTAGAACAAAAAAAAGGTTACAAAATATGCCAATCAGGTGAGGTGATCCCTACGTTAGCAAAACAGAAACTTTTCTAATTGGCTACATAGAAACAAACAATGCAAACAACTTCCTTTAGGCTAGTCTTTCCTTTCCCTTTTTATTACTCTTCTGAACACTGCTAGGATGGATGAGAAGACTATGTGGGCTCCCAAAGCATTGGGTTTCCTTTTCAGAGCATCAAAGTCTAATGCAAGTTTATCATAGTTCCTCTTGATTTTGTCATTTGTTCCCACACGGATGACAAGAAAGAGATACAGATCTGTGGTTTTTTGAATAATGGTAATCACATCCCTAATCCATACTCCAGAGAGGCAGCATATCTGGCAGTCTCAAAGTTTTCCACAGCACATGTCGGTTTCAGTCCCATGCAGTAGAGAGTCTCCTACTACATCTATTCCTCTCTTCTTCTTTTTGTAGGCTGTAGGTTAAGTGTATCTGCTTTGCTGAGCTTCAGCCTCTCTCATGGGGTCTCCTGTCAGTCTTCTGCATGCTGTCTGCCAGACTCCCCTTCAATAAACTGAAGAAAGCTTTGCAGTTTCACTGGTTTTAATAACACAATTTCTTGTCTGTTTTTCTAAAATTACATGAACTTTTAAAAATAAATTCAGATGTGAGAATATCTAGTGTTCTCCCAGCTGTTTCACATCATTATAGATTAGCATAACTCTTTGTATTTATCACATAGTCTTATTATAGTGTTTTAGTTACAGCATTTCTCCATGAATATTTATAGCTTGGGCCTCCTGAAAATGCTTTCCAAAGAACACATATGTGTGTGTACTTCTCCATATGAAACTTGTACCATGAGGGAGGATCAGGTTGCTGATTCTGCTACTTAGTATTGTTCTTTACATTTGGATTTCGTCTAAAAACATTGTCTATTATGTCATTTTTGTTTAAAATATCATAATAGTCACCACCTACTGCACTCAGATCTCTTCCTTTCAAAGGAAATCTCTTCCTTTCAAGTTGAAATACAAAATTTTGAATTCCACATACTTTGTTGAATTCTCTCTTTCTCTTTTTTTACTTTTTAAGAAAATTAATTTATTTTCTCCTTTTTAAACATCTTTGGTATTTGACAATTTCATTACCAAGTCTGAAACCCATAATTTATGTGACACTTCAACTACAAGTGGCATTATCCATTGTCATTGGTGTTTTGAATAATGAATACTAACAGCTATAATTGCATAGGATGATGATGATTATCATTTTATTTAACAATTCTTTTATATAAAGATAGCTAAGTTAATATATCTCAGAGTGTTGCCCACCTCTAAAATGAAGAAGTTTCACATCTTGCATTGATATCAGACACAATTATGTATTCATCCTCAAATTTTTAAACTGCCACTTAATATGATGGCGTTCATATTCATAAATTTTTGAATAATGTTTTCTTTCATCAATCACATCCTACTCAAGTTATGGCATTTTAAAATATCAAATTTGCTTCTTTTCCCATTCTCTCTCTCTCTCTTTTTTTTTTTATAGAAATAATATCATGTGCTAAATAATTCAGGAATTGTTCTCCTAAATTTCAGCTTCAGTTTTGGAAGCCATTTTGCTAGTACTCCATATTTATTTATTTTTAAAAAGTAGATACTAGAACAAAATACAGTAATCTGGAATGCTTCTGTTCTGAATGTTGGACAATCAATCTTATTTCCCTTCTGCCTAATTCCACTATAAAGAGATAATTGGTATTCCATGGCCAATGATCATCAGAAGGTAGAAAAGTTACTTTTTTGTCTAAAAAACTAGAGTCCACACACCCCTAGTCTGTCAAAAACGTACTAAAAAATGAAGTATGCAACATATCTTTATTTTTAGATAAAATAAACAAATCAGCTAGCACAATAATAAGATTTTACTTAAATAAAAAGAATCATTAATTAAAGACTTGTCAAAACTAATTTTTATTGCCGCCTTTGCTGCCTTGGCCACTGCCTTCACCTTCTTCTTCAAATGGCATATCTGTTCCGAATATTGGCTATCATTATGGTGATAGGACATTCCACACCAGTCTCTCAGGTTCAATGTCCATCTAAGCTTCGACTCTATATAGCAACATTGGGAATATGTAACATCTCACTATTCAGATCTTCATACCAAGAGATCTCTACTGCATAACAAATGTATTTTTATGAAGGTGGATCTTGCTTTTTCCAATCAAAACTTAATCTCTACCTCAAGATCCCATTTTTCATTTGTTTTATAAGTTGGGTTTTCAACAATTAATTCTTCGTGGTGCATATTAGTAAAAATATATAATATATTTAAATACTCACACCAAAATGAAACTATTGCTTCATGAGGCCAAATGACAATACTCAATATAATTCAGAGTTTCAAGAGTACTATACAGCAGTGGAAAGAACTAATATACCTCCTGCCGGAACTGCCGAGGCAACACTGGCTAGCTTTTCTCCCAGGAGGCACAGTGGGGAATTGAACTCCTAACCACTGAATTATCCAGTCAGCTACAAAATATAAAATAAGGTAATATTTTCTATTTTCTCACAAGCTTTATCTCAAAAATCACATATTTATCTCAATTTTTTGGGGGGTAAATTTGTTGACTATTTAACTATCATAGAAAATTCAGGAACATGCTAATTTTGAGCCTTGTTGAGTTTGACCCTGGAAAATAGTTTTTGGGACTTCTTAGCTCAAAGGAATGATGAACATAAAGAAGTTTTCTTTTCTGAACTGTAGAATTTTCTGCTTTCTTTCCAGTTCAGAAGGTAGTTTGTAGCATGGGATGGGAGAGAGTGGTTTCTTTTTAAAACCAGACACTTTGAAACCTATAAATCCTGTTTATCAGTGAAACCTGATTTTTCCTAAATCGATGCATTCCAGTGATATTACTGAAAGTACTTTATGTTAGGTCTTAGCTGTTGTTTCTCTTTGCAACCACAGATGAGGAAATCTCCTTCTTGTTGGCAAAGGCTGTGTAAGACTACTCTTGAATTATTCCATACATTTTTAGTTATGATTTTTTTGAAGAACATCTATCAACACAGTCTATTGCTGAACAGCTCATTCTCTCTAGAAGTTCTATATAATGTTGAGATAAAAATTTCATGATTTGAATTGCTAGTTTGGATCTCTGGAGCTGCAAAAAACACAAGCCAACTCCATCTTTAAGTGACAACTTTTCAAACACAATAAGAAAGCAACAGGACAAAACAAACTGTTTCATACACATTTGTCTATTTTACGCCTTGGATAAGTTTTTTATATTTCTTAACAATCAAATGGCCATTTGTGCTTATGATTTGTGCCTGGCTTGTCTTGTACAGTACAGGAGGCCAAGAAACTTGTTCAGTTGTCTCAGAGCATTGAGACAACCAAATAAAGGATGATAAGAACTTTAGCAAGTATTTATCTCACCCCTACTATCTGAAGAAACCTGTAAGAGAAACATGACCTGTTACAACTGGAACAACCTTTAATACTATAAAAGGCACCCTTTAATAGTGGCAGTTACTTCTACACTGATACTTAGCTGAATTCAGCATGAGTTATCCCTACTTCTGACTAAAGTTGAAATGTGGGCAGCAGCACCAGACTTATTTTGACACATATTATCTTTCTTTACTAGCTTTCTGTTCAATAGTTGTTAAGCTCTTTGTTTCAGAAGGCAAATAAAGAAGCAAAAAGAGTAGGACCTCAGGTGAGTAGTATACTAAACATGAATTGTTATACAAACAGAAGTAGAGTTCTAGTTAATGAGTGCAATTAAAGGGTGCAGTTGGAGTGGCAGTGGAAAGGTAAGTGTTGGCATGCCAGATGCATAACTCGTGGCTTTTGTTTTCTCCATTCTAAAAATGTGAATCACTGAGATAATGTTATTCCCCACAGTTCTTTGCCTAATATCAGACCAAAGGTTTACACTCCAGGCAGTCATAATTTTCTAATTAAGCCTTGAAAAAGGAGAATGGAGCTGGAAAAATATTTTTTTCTCTGGAATTTTTTTTAGGTCTCTGATGTCTCTTATCAATAAAATCAGTCTACATATAGCTTTTCAAAGGGATTTTGGAAAAAAAGGTTGTTAGAATGCAGAAATTGAAAATTGGGAAAAGATAAAGTTTGGCTTTAGGGAAGAGAGATATCTATTTTGTTTAGCTTCAGCTTGCCTTGTATCACTCATTACAACACTTTACTTAAATACATGTATAAATTCACAATGTTTCCTTATTCAATTTCTACTCTCAATATACATAAAGATTTTTATATAGCATAGCACAGTAAGTAAGAATGTATGTTCCAATTCAAATTTTATATCCACCATAACCTAATTCAGGGTAGGACACTATTTTACTTTGAAGATATATGTAGCACCTGTGGCCAAAAGCCAGGGGTATACAGTACTTCTTTTAAATCTGGTTACTGTGATCCTTATTATGTCACTGACAATCAGTATGGTGTAGCAGACACAGTGCTGAACTAAGACTCAGGAGACTCATATTCAAACCACAGAGATTCATTTAGGATGCATGGCAGTGGTGAACCACTCATTTAACATGTGATATACTTTGAAAAAATCTATTACTATTTCCATAAGTGACTTGGTATCTATAGTAAATGTCACTTGAAGGAAGCTTGTTAATTTAGTCTTTCAAAGGCCCTGTCTACACAATCCATTTTGGACCATCCAGGATGTAGAAGTTTGCAGAATGATGGAGGAAGGAGCAGGATATAATTAAATGTTTTTTTAAAGTGTATAGCACCCCCCCTTTTTTTTTTAAAGGAAGCTTTCACAGATAGGAAACAAGAACTAAAAGACAAAAGGACAAGGTTAGGAAATTAGACATCTATGTTTTGTTTGTTAAACTTACATTAAAGTTTGAAGGAAATGAATGTATCTGAGCAGATGTTCACAACATTAAAAAACTGAGCAAATGTATATTGTGAAACACACCTGTACCTTAGATGATGTATGTCTATAATAGCAGTGTTTCCCAAACTTTGGTTTTTGGACTTCAATTCCCAGAAGCCTAAGTCGATCCCCAAAGCACTGATCAGCCGATGTACTAACTTAGGGTTCTGGGAATTGAAGTCCTCATGTGAGGGGTGGGCTCCATGTTGGGAACCACTGGTCTATAGGAAGGAGGAAGGTTGTTGTTGTTTTTTAAAAATGAGAATAGAGATTTCACACCCTGTATTTCCAAAAACAGACCAAGCATAAATAGAAGCAACAGGGGCAAGAGCATCTATGTGAATATCTCGTGTGCTGCTAAACATTTATTTGTTGATTCATATAAAACATGTAGATGAAGTCTCTTGCTTTTTGTTTAGGCATTCAGAAAATAATCAGGTTGGATGTTAGAATGATTGCCTGCCAGTTACTGCACAATCTCAGTGCACTGGAGCATGGCTTTAAATTTTAAAAACTATCCTATGTTAAGAACAAATTAGGACATAGTTATAAATATAAATTATATATCTTGGTGTTCCCATTCTGGTGATTATTATTCCTGTCGCTGTTTTTGCAATTTTATAAGTAGTATACAGGAAACACTTTGAATATTCCGGCTAAGCTTATTTGATTCTACGTGACTCAACAAAAAATTACATTCAAACCTACATTCACATTTTTATTCAAATCTTTCTTGCAGTCTAAGAACAGCATAGAGCAGCAAAGGAAACAGAAGTTAAAATGGGGGTACCTAAAACATATCAAGAGACAAAAGTTAAAATGAGGGTGCTTAAGAAGGAGCATTTTTGTTCAGTGTTAAGGAGTAGTAAAATTAGTACATAAATCAATGTTACAGTTATTACAGTAAAACCTCAGTTTATGACCTTGATCCATTCTGACAGTCTTCGTTGTAAACAAAAAATAAATAAATAGAAAACCGAGGCACAATTTCCCATAGGAATGCACTGAAAACAAATAATAATAATAATAATAATAATAATAATAATAATAATAATAATAATAATAATAATAATAATAATAATAATAATAATAATAATAATAGAAAAATAATCAAAACATTCCACAGGAAAAAAAGCAGAAAATACAGTAAAATGGAATGGAAGACAAAGCTAAGCTCCTCTACCTTTCCCACTGTTTGAGAAATCTACCACCAACACCACTTTCCTGGGCTCTGAGCAGGGCTGCCCATGCTCTCTTCGTAGCTGATTTTTTTCCAAGGCATATAAGTCACATTTCTGTCAGCGCCATCTATTGCCCAGCCCTGGTAATTGCAGGAGAAACCTCCAACCAATATAGGGTTGCCATATGTCAATGTTTTCCAGGATTTTCCCGGATTTAAGCTGTCCCGGCCAGTTAAAAAAACATGTAAAAGTCATGGATTTTTAAATTTTAACAAAGGAAGCAAGATCACCCCTCACCAAGGGATTTTTTTTTGTAAAGAGTTAATTCACTGCCTCCCTGCCTTTCTTTCAATTATGCTGTTTGAAAGTGGCGAAGGCAAAACAGCACCCTGAGAAGCCCACCGGGGAGGAGAGACACTTGCAAGCAAGATAATTGAAAGAACGGCATGGAGGCAGTGAAATAACTCTTTGCAAAAATCCTTTGGCTCACCTTGAATTTTTGGGGACAAGGAGTAATCCCCATCCCTTTTCCTCAAAAGCCGGGAGAGAGCAAGAAATACCCATATATAAGAAGCCAAACTTCCACCATACACGGAGGATTCCTTCTTCACTTGACCGCAAAGGGTTAATTGCATAGTGTCAGTATTCCTGGAGAGGAAGGGAACAGGGTGGACAGAAAATGAAGAGTCCTCTATCATAAAGGTCCTCCTCCAAAATAAGTCCCTTCCTGTCTCCTGCGTTTCTCCTTCCGTAGTGAAACAGAGGTGCATGGACTGCATTGCCGTTCCGGGCCCCTCTTTAGAAGCTACTTCTAAGGGATCCTCATGTGGAGTTTGAGGATGAGTCTATTTCAGTGGGGGTATGTGTGAAGGGGAGGGTGGGGTGACCTCAGGGGGAGGAATGGTGGTTTCAAGAGTGGGTCAAGAAATTTTATTCAAAAAAATAAAAATAGAACCATCAAGAATAGTCTATTGGAAGAATTTGGTGTATAAAAACCATGCCTATAAGTTTCACTCTTTGTCTGAAGAAGTGGACTTGATCCAGGAAAGCTAACAATAAAAATAAAGCAGTTAGTCTTTAAAGTGCTAAAGTGTTGTTTATTTTATTTTTTATTTTATTTTGTTTATTTTATTTTCTGATATGTCTATTGCAAGAAGAATCTCATGGGAAGAAACCTCTTGACTACAGTTTATTTTCAACTGATGAAGGCTGTCCTCCCTGGAAAGGGATTCTGTGGGGTCTTAGAGCCACAGTCTCTCTGACAAGTCCCATCAGGCTCATGCACAATTTGAAGAGTGCAATGGTATCATGTGGCTGTGGTGGTGGTGACTCTATTTTAGAGTCTAATTCCTGATCTGGTTGTAAGGCAAAAAGTCATTGTACACCAGGACGTTATTTTAAAGGAATTTGCCATTGTAAACTGCAGCAAACGTAAACCAGGGCATTCGTAAGCCAGAGTTTTACTGTTCTAAGCTTATGCTGTGGCGCTAGTAGTTTATTTGGCTGAAGGTTCTGCCAGGATTGTTCTTCTGATCTTACATATTGAAGGCCATTCTCTCAGAAAGACCATCCTTGTATACTCTGGATTGTAGCATTCACAATGCTGAAAAATATTGTCTTGTTTCTTAGGACGCAACCAGCACATAATTCAGTGTTGATACTGCTGGTAATATAGTCACTAAGGCTTAGATTGTTAGTAGCAAAAAACTTTATATACCTTGTCAAATTCTGTGAATGAGACAAGGTGATTTCACAATAAAAGGCTTTCTAGAAACACTCTGTTATACTACATGACAGCAATACGAGCAAGAAATAGGCGGGAAAGCATGTTCGTACAACTATCCTCAACAACCTCCTGAAAGAATGAGGACTTCACTAGGCACCAATTGTATCATATGAGGCTACAAATACTTCTCTAGGGAAGGCTTAAGCAGCTGAGAAGTACTAACAGTACGATTCAGGTAAAACAGTAGACAATATCCTACTTTCTTTTTGTTTTATCACAATTGGATTCTCTTGGCATTGGATCCTCCTCTTTTTTTCTATATAAAGCTGATTTTAGCTTCATTTTCCCATCTACTGCTGAAGAAGACTATGCTTTCTTCGTAGGAGAGCAGTTTGAGGAATATTTATAAATGTTTCAGTTGAAAATTCCTATAAGGCAGACTCCGCCAGCTGCTGTCTCCTTCTAAATCTAGGTTTACATTGAACCTTATGAATCTCCTGTTTCTAGCATTTTGTTTCACCTGTTAATACTCTTACAATTTTATCAATGGATCTTTCTGCTTCTGCTTCTATTTTAGTCAGAATGGTCTTGCTTTCCCTTCACAGAATCCTGCAGGGGTTATTTTATATACTGAAGAAGTGAGAGATAACTCCTGCAGGCTTCCATGAAAATTACTGCAGTTCTAGAATGCTTCTGCATCTCAAAGCAATTGTCTTTCACTATCTTCTGCATAAACAATTGTTGTAAATTGTTTTCTGCATATTTAAGCACACATCTGTTGTTATTTTTGTTCCAGCAACACAATCAATTTCCCTACTCAGTTCTTGAGCTATCCTTCTTTCTCCTTCTTTGAATACATTAGCAAGATTATTTTTTTCTACATCTGAACTTAAAAATCTTTCATCTGACACCATCAATTTTCATTGGAAAGCAGCAAGAACGTTAGTTACTAATGTATCTTTAGTTTCTTCTCAACTTCTAAATATTTGTAATTCTTTTTCCAAGTCTGTCATATACTCATCTTTGTTCCTAGGAGATTGTGAGACGTTGTTGCTCACAACTTCCAGTGCAACTATCTCCATGGACAGCAAAACATCTAGCACAAGGCTGCTCCCTATTGTTGTCAAAATTTGTAGCATGATGCTGGATATAAACATCTGCTACTTTTTTTTACCCACTGGGAGGTTCTTTTCATAATTGACATCCAAACCTGTAACAGCATCTAATTGAGGTAGAGAGGACCTCTCTGAAAATTTTGGGATGAGATGATGCCATTTCAGTCAATGAACTGCCTACATTCTTTATCATCTTGAACACCAATCACTTCCCATCCCTCTTGTGGTTCTTCTGTTAATGCAATATCATGATTGAAACCAAATGAAGACTGAACCACAACATTGTATGACCTGTGACACAATTTTTCTGACAGCAATAGGAAATGGACAAGTATTTTTTAAAACTCTTGTTACCTATATGTTGTCCATGTGTATACTGACTGAAAATCTGTTACTTAAACATCGCAAGTCACAGCAAGAGTAGGGGCATTGAAACACTCTGAGATCTGGTGAATCAATTTCTTCATAGGTTTTGTTTATTTAGTGGGCATAGACTAGTTGTGATTTACTATCTTAAACAACAGAATCTTAGCCATTTTAACTTGAGCTCAGTTCAAAATTATTGTAATATGTGGAACATTTTCAAGCTGACTAGAAGCCATACCGAGTATTTGGCTTTGTTAAATATATCATAAATTCATTTTCCTGCATAATGCAACAGCAAAGCTGTTTTCCAGGTATCACCAGTTATATCAAGAACAAGAAGTAAGTTTTGAAATCTGTGTGTCCATGGAAGCATTTTTATGAGCTTTAATATGGGCAGTGTTGAAAGACTTCGAATGACTGTTTTAGAAGCACAGAACTCATACATACAGTGTACATTTCAACACTGCTCTTCTCCATTGTAAACCACTCTTGACTGTCATTATTTCATAATTGGGCTTTTTTTGTCCTTTGCTGGATGGTGTGAAGAGGTGGACATGCACAAATCCATCCATGCATCTGATGGGACATCAGGCCCCAGCCCACAGTCTGAAGAAGGCAAAGGGTAGGGCAGGATGCCTAAGTCCCAAGCTACCCAAAGTGTGTTGATTCAGTTGACTAGGATGAGGTTGGGCTGACAGGATAAAGGTAGGAGGAAAGGAAGGCTGGGAGAGATTTGTCACCACTGACTGCAGAAAACAAGGACATTTTCTGGCCTTGTGAAGATGCAGAAGAAGATTGGGACCTTCTCTTTTGTGTGATGGCAGAGACAAAGGGAGAAGAAACTCAGGGCTTCCTCTTCTCATCCAGTTTGCTTGCTTA
This sequence comes from Furcifer pardalis, assembly GCA_030440675.1. Classification (NCBI taxonomy): domain Eukaryota; kingdom Metazoa; phylum Chordata; class Lepidosauria; order Squamata; family Chamaeleonidae; genus Furcifer; species Furcifer pardalis. The sequence continues at coordinate 55,357,275 of CP126890.1, read as the reverse complement.
TGACAGACAACAGAAGACTCCAGCCTCATGTTTGGCCATGGTAGCCATTGTCTCAAAACAGATGCAGGCAAAAAACAAGAGAAACACAGGGGAGGGGGTGATAGGAAGAGAGAACCTGCAGGGCTTGGCTCCTGCCACCTATCAGTACAAGCTCTCCCTATAAGGAGTGTGCCCTGGTGTGAAGCTCACCCATTTCACTTGCCTTCCATGACTTGGACTCTGGAGAAGTCCATAATGTTAAGTAAGGCCTCAAACTGGCATGATGTGCTTAAGGAACCAGTTGCTGTAACCTAGCCCTCTGAGACTGTGGGGCAAAAGCCCATGGGAGAGCTGTTGTTCCAAGCAAATAAAGTGAACTGCAGCCCAATGAAGTTATTTTCAGAGGACTTTGCCCTTGCTACCACCCCAGGGGCCATCAGGTAACACAGATGACTTTTTTTTTCCAGTTCATCTATCCTTGTTTATACCAAAATACTCATAGACCTCTTACAACATGAACATTACTTCCCTGAACAAAAAGCAAGCCACAGTTTATTTCCATTGTAGTCTCTATCTCCTGTAAATCTTCTTTCATTTAAAGAAAAGGTTGACAATGTACAGCCACATGTACGGCTTCCAATCTAAGGCTCTTTTAGTGATCCCTTGATGTCTTCCCATTGAAATAGAACATTCTGCAAAAAATGAAGTCAAATTCCACCCTTGGAAGCCTCAATGAGCAGTAAACAAAAATGAAATACAACAGAAAGTGGACTTCTGGCAACATTTGGTCATTACTGCTTGTACATTTTTGCTTATTTTGAAGATCCTTCTGGGTCCTGGCAGTGGCCTCTGGAACCTCTGAAGTTGCTCATGCTTGTCTTAATGTAACAGACACACTTCTTTGAATCTCTCTTCCTATATTATACATACTTTTTAGTGTGTCAAAGCATTATCCAAAAGAAATGTCAAAGAATCCTGACAAAATAGACTGAAAAGCAAAAGAAAAAGGGTAAAAACAACAACATTCTGGTAGTGTTGCCAGTTCTCAGGACATTAGATGAAGTCCCAGATAACTGTTATGCTTTCCCTTGCTCTACAGGCAGAGAGACACATATTTCAGGGCAAGGAGGGTTAAATGAGGAGAAAGTTTGTTTTTTGTGCTTGAGTGGGTTTCATAGCTTGTGCACTCTTCACTGATTTTCAGCTAGTACCAGGGTTTGCTGAATGTGCATGAAGATTGTATTTATGTTGCATTTACACAATACCAGGCCATAAAAAAATCCAGATGTGAAGGAAAGTAGGCTCAAGAGAGAGCAGTGCGTCTCTGGGTTTAGGCTTAGCACTGAGAGTGGAAGTCCTGTGGAAAAGCCTTTTCTCTGTGATCCTCCATCAACGATCTCCAAACTCCCTGTGCATCTCTTGCACTGTAGGTAATGCAAGATAAGGTTCTGGTCAAACTTTTTTTCAAAAGCCTGGAACAAAATCCTTCCTGTTTCATTTATGTTTTGTGCTAGAAACTAATCCTTAGGTCAGCATACAGGATACATAAGAGTGGGAAAATGGCCCCTGCTGTTCTTTTAGGCCTCAGTGCCTAGAAACCCCAGGAAACAGGCTCAGATGTAAGGGAAGTTGTAATCCAATACATCTAAAAGACTGGAGGCTTCCCTCCTTTCTACACACAGATAAACCAGCATATTTGAACAATCCTTCTTTCTATGAGTTTGTTGCATGGTATTTAAACAGACATTTTTCTGCAGTGGAGCTTTTATTGGGGGGCGATTATCATATCCCCAACTCTGAGCCTGTTTAAAATGTTAATCCCACAATTAATAATCAGAAATGTCTAAACCCACCCTAGCACCAGCCATTGAGGGTCTAAATCTATTATGCTGAACTTTATAGTAGCAGACAACCATCTGCCAATATCCGGCCATTTTCCATGAAACATGCACGGATGATATGTTTTCTGCACTGGAGGGCTAGGGAAAAGCAAGGCAGTAGCAATAAATTGAGTTTCAGAGAACAAGAATTACTTTAATATTCAAACCTACAGGGCCTATTTAATTATGTGTAAAACAGCTACAATATCTCACCTGTGTGGCCTTTCATCTGGTGGTTTCTTTAGTCCAAAACAGATTGGCCTGCATAACTCGTGCAGTATTAACAGCACAGCAATCCATGGACTGAGAATGTGTCTAACGGCCAGGGGTTTAATTTCCACATGAAGCTAACTATATGGAACATTACATAAATGAAGTCCTATTCAGTTCTGTCCCCTGTTGTTACCACCAAGTATAGCCCAATCTCTCCCCCATCCTTGGTTTCTGTCAATGTGCACACTTTCAGTCCAAGGTAGAGCCCTGATTTACCTGGATTCCTGGCCATTACTAACTGGCATGTGAGCAGGAGTTTCCCTTCTTCATAAGAAGGGACAGCTGATGAAAAAGGGCTAGTCAATCCTCTCCAAATGTATTGATAACAACATAATATATAATGAATGACTGGAGCTTTTGCTTTTTGGCTGACCCTCATGATATTTAAATTGGAAAAGAATGGGTACACAGAAGGCATGCTTCTAGGGACAGAACCATCTCAGGGGAGAAAAAAATATTGTTTGGCTGAATGTAATGAGATTGTTTCCACGCTGCATCTGGCTGGTATTTACTTTCCCCTCTAGGGGATGTTGCATTTGGCTGGTATTTGTCCGTTATCTCATTGTTCAGAGGAGCATTGCACCATTCTTTTTGAGAGAGATGAGCGTAATTCCCTCCTGCAACAAAGCATTACTCACTCTTTTGATCCCCCATTCAACTTTTCTCTGATAAATCCTATCAACCAAGATGAGCAAAAGTAAAGAAGTGATTAGCCTAAAACCTTGCAAGCATTATGCAACCAGAACACTTCCAGAGGCATGGCTCACAATGGGTAGAGATATCTTTAAATCAGAGGTGGACAAGCCTGGGGCAGGGCCAATTCTTCAATTTGATGCCACTCCAATGGTCATATTCTCTATGCACCTTGGTCAAATTGGCTAATACATTTTAAAAATACATTTTAATGTCAACTTTTATGGCTCAAATATAACAGTTAGTATTTAAGGCACCAGAAAACTTTTGCTTTTTATGTTTTATGTTTCATGTTTTTGCTGATATGCCTGCAAAGACAAAAACACCTACTGGAAAAATTTTGGTCTTTATGTTTAACTTCTGCAATGAGACTCCCATTTTGATTGCACTTAATGTTACTCCCAAAAGGCCTAGTCCAAGAAATAACATAGATAGGAAAGACTTCTTTGTTTAATTATGATTGTTAGGGCAAAGAATGGGTATTTTACACAAAAACAAAAGTGGCAAATTCTCTTTTTAGAACTAAATTAACACTAAAGACAGGGGGGAAAGGCCACATAACTGCCTATATGGTGTCATAGAGCTTTCTAAGCAACAGAGAAACTATGGTTTGTACTGGAAATTCTGGGTTGTCTTTCTTGATTTGGGAAAGTGGTCTTCTGCTCTAAAGTTATTTCACACAATAAATAAATAAATAAATAAAAAGTACGTACGTACATACTTACATACATATATATATACAGTCAAACCTCGCATAAAGAGTGCTTCACTTAAAGAGTAACTCGCTTAAAGAGCAGAATTTTATCTGAATGTTCGCTTCGCTTAACAAATAAAACCAACCAAAAACTCACTTAACAAATAAATCGGGGTTCCCAATCCCCCCCACAATTGGTAATTTACAGTGATGTTTCACTTAAAGAGCAAACTCGTTTAAAGAGCAATCCTGTGGAATGCATTATGCTCTTTAAGCGAGGTACAACTGTACATACATACATACATTTTCTTTTCCTCCAGCATTAATTGACCTGAGATTTGTTCTCTTATCTGGAGACTCCAAGAAATAAAACAATTCCCTGAAACTTCAACCAGAACTTTGAAACTTGGAAATCCTATACATGTGGGTGAAGTTTTGGAAACATTCTGTTTTGAAAATGTGAAGGTATTACTAAATTGACCCAAAATCTCCAGATTTTTCTTTATCATTTGCACTAAACTGACACATTATGTAATCTGTCCTACCCATTCCATCTGCTATGTCTTGAGGTTTCTCAGAAATGGATCAGAAGGGAAAAAAGGTTTGTGAAGACAAGTATTATATTTTAGATCACAGATCTTTTGCTCTTTAGGGACCATACAAGCTGTTGCAGCATGTAAAACAATAAGCAAAAAACCAAGAGAAAATGTTTAATTCCAAATCATTTAACACTGATGAGCAGAAGGAGGTTATTATAAGTGAATTTCATTCTCCAGTCTCCACAGTAAAAGCATGGGGACTCTTTTCATGTCCCCAAGCATTTAGAACTGGAGTTTTTATATAGAATGTTTGTAAAAGGCAGAAAGAAAAGAATTAAATGAAGCGCATAAAAGGAATAAAATAGGAAGCTTTTGTATCTTCTCAGTTCAAAATGTGATTAAGATTTCACTTTCAAACGGAAACCTGAGAAAACAGGAATCTTTACATATGGTCTCTGAAAGTTTATGATGTAATTTTAAAAAGTGTTTTAGGAAAGTTGAGCTTGTGAGCAAATTGCCTGTTATTTTCCTTCCACCATTGCCCAAAGTACCTACATAAAAAAGTTCACATGCTATTCTACATTGGTTAGGAGGTCAAGATGGCCACCTGCTCCACACAAGAACATGTACAAATTGTCACCTTATGGGACTTTTATTCTGTGATTTTAATATCCACATACAAGTGGGATATTCAGCAATTGTGTTTGTTTTTGACACCACGGGAAAAGGTAAAGAAATTCTACATGTTTACTTTCCAGCTATCAATCTAATTCCACACCATACAAGGCATATGTGAAAAGGGGATAAGGACAAAGAGCACAAGGCATACCCAGAGGAAGGTGGAGAGATAACATCAAAGAACTATTAGAAGAACACCGAAGAACTATTAGAAGAACACCAGTGGAGGCTGCCAGAAGTGCCATAGCAGGTTCTTGTGTCTTCCTTGATACCCAAAGGAGTAAAAGAAGGGAGGGGAGGAGGAAGAGATGTCGCTGCTGCCAACACCAATGCCAATGCCAACACCACCAACGCCAGCAGCAGTGATGACAATGATCAAGCTAATTTTTGAACCAGGAAAAGAAATTGGTGGGGGCACTCAGAATGTCACATTTTGCATTGATTAATAAGTAAACAGTGCTAAGCTTCAAGCAATGAGAAAAGATGTGGGATAGATGTCAATCTTTTGATTTGCTGAAGAGAAGTCTCTTTCAAAGCAACTGCAGTGACCTCTTACAGCCACCCAAAATGCTATACAACTTCAAGGGGATTATCCAGGCAAAGGTTTAGGAACTAAAGCCTCGGGGTTAAATCCAGGGATTGCTTCCTCACTTGTTAATATAGAGGGCAAAAGAAATTGGAAAAGGTTATGTCTCTTGCAAGACAGTTGAGAACTAGGTCATTTTGGAGACTGAGATCTGAGATGCTGATGCACTAAGTCAGCTGCTGCTCAGGTCTATGTCAGGGGAAACTAACAAGGACCAATCTTTGAATCCAATTTGCCTCCCTCCCTTATTCTCTCAATTGCACTACACACCTTTTCTTAATTTCAATCCCTGCTTTACATAAATCTGTAAAACACATTGCCCATAGATCAGTTTTGCAATGGCAGTTTGAAATGTATGAATGCCATTTAATTTACTACAAACTTGAGGAATGGGTTTTAAAAACATATTTCTTTTTTAAAAAAATCTGAGGCATCATTAACCAGGACTTATCATTCCTAGCCCAGAAGCCTTTATTGGATTCACATACAGTGTAAGGACCTACTTTCAGCAAGCATTGCCGTCTTGGTTTCCATTACTTTCAAATATATTGACAATCTGGCAAGTGCATTTTTGGCTGTACTTGCCCTGTGCTTATTTCATACAATAGAAAGTCTATTAGAAGGATATTAGAGCTATAATTATAATAGGGGCACTCTTTCATTTTGCTGCACACTAGTAATTTCCAATAAGAGTAATGGAAATTGTCCAACGTCAACAAAAGAAGAATGTGCCTCAGATGCTAGCAGTCATTTAAGCCAAGTTTCAAACATATCAAAGAAATGAAGTAATTGAATAAAAAGGTTATTGAAAATACAGGAACCAAAAAGGTATTGACGAGTTTGCATCATAATATTTTTTAAAAATATTTAGTTTAGAATTTTATTTGCTTTGATTTCATAAACAATTAAATGTCTTTATGGTAATTAAAAACAGGCAGAAAATGTAGACAAACTAAATATGCTTGGGTAAAGGTAAAGGTTACCCTTGCTCAAAAGCCAGTCATATCCAACTCTAGGGTTACAGTGCTCATCTCTGTTTCAAAGCCGAAGAGCCAGCATACAAATACTGTACAGTGGTACCTCACTTAAAGAGCATAATGCGTTCCATGGGATTGCTCTTTAAGCAAGTTTGCTCTTTAAGCGAAACACCATTGTATTTGACCAATTGTGACTTCGGGGGGGGGGGGATTGTGAACCCCGATTTAGTTGTTAAGTGAGTTTTTGGTTGGTTTTAGTTGTTAAGTGAAGCGACCATTCAGAGAAAATTCTGCTCTTTAAGCGAGTTAGTCTCTAAGCAAGGCATTCTTTATGCAAGGTTTTACTGTAAATGGTTAGAGCCAAAGGAAGAGGCTAATGCAGATACAATTTTGAACATTTGGGAAATTTTTCAGGAAGTAATTTTGGTTTTACACTGAGCGGCTCCTGCCCACACATGATAATATTTGGTGATGTTGACCACTGTAATCTGGAACAATCAAGGCACAGAAAATTGCCACTTCTAATCCCAAGAAGACTAAAAGGGATATTTTCCCTCCTCTGCATGAGAAAGAAAAGGACTTCAGATATAAATGAGTTCATGTATGCTAATGATGGGGTTATGTTGATTTTGTTTCTTTATTCTTAGACTCAAGATTTAGGTCTGGTCTACAACTATAGCAGTGGAGGCTGGGCTGAGATTCTAGACTCCCAAGATGGCAAGGGTTAGAGGCAGCCTGCCTCCAAATAACAGTTCCTGGGGAGCAACTGTGGAAGAGAGTCTGCTGCATAGGGTGTTCACACACACACACTGGACACAAGGCCTGATTTTTCCATTAACTCTGCTCACCACACCTTGTTCTTATTAAAAGACACACATGATATTTTTTATTATCCATTAAAATCAATTTAAGTAGAGAACTAACAAAGAAGAGAGTAACGTGAGTTTCAGATGTTAGCAATAGCAATTACACTTATATATCATCCCACAGCATTTAGGGCAGTCTCTGGAAAGTTCACACAGTAATTATCATTTTGCCTCAAACATGGTGGGTATTCATTTTATTGATTTTGGAAGGATGGAAAGCTGAGTTGAGTCAATCCTGAGTCCCATCAGGATCAAACTCACAATGTCAGCAGTTTGAGCTGCAGTACAGCTGTTTAACCACTGTGCCAACAGGGCTCTTAAAGATATTACTCTGATTAGACTTCATATTCCCCACCCCACAAAGGGGAGTATTAAACAGTCTTTCATGCTGAGATTCAAAATGGTACCAGACAAGATTTTACACTCTTCTACAGATGTAGTTGTTGTTGTTCAGTCGCACAGTCGATTCCGACCCTCTGTGACCCCATGGACCACTGTCTGCCAGGCACTTCTGTCCTCCACCATCCCCTTCAACACGCTCAGTTCTGTGCCCATTGTCTCTACAATACCATCTAGCCATCTCATTTTGGGCCGCCCCCTTCTTCTTTTGCCCTTGACCTTTCCAAGCATCAAGGCCTTCTCAAGTGAATCCTCTCTTCTCATTTGATATCCAAAATACTTTAGCTTCATCTTTATTATTTGACCTTCTAAGGAGCAGTCAGGGTTGATTTCTTCTAAGATTGACCCATTTGTTCTCCTCGCTGTCCAGGGGACTCTCAAAACTCTCCTCCAACACCACATCTCAAAGGCGTCTATTCCTCTGCGCTCAGCTTTCCTAATGGTCCAACTCTCACACCCATACATTGCCACAGGGAATACCATTGCTTTGACTATGCAAATCTTTGTTTGCAATTTGATGTCTCTACTTTTCACTATGCTCCCCAGGTTTCTCATCGCTTGCCTCCCAATAATCAGTTGCCTTTTTATTTCATGGCTGCAATACCATCTGCAGTGAGCTTTGATCCTAGGAAAGTAAAATCTGTCACTGCTTCTACTTCTTCCCCATTTATTTTCCAGGGACTGATAGGGCCTGTTGCCGTTATCTTGGTTTTCTTGATATTGAGTCTCAAGCCAGCTTTTGCACTTTCTTCTTTCAACCTAATCAGGAGCTTCTTTAGGTCCTCCTCACTTCCTGCCATTAGGGTGGTATCATCTGCATATCTCAAATTGTTGATGTTTCTCCCAGCAATTTTGATCCCAAATTGTGATTCCTCCATCCCTCCATTGCGCATTATGTGTTCTGTGTATAAGTTGAATAAGCAGGGTGACAAAATGCAGCCTTGTCTTACTCCTTTTCCTATTCCAAACCACTCCGTCATTTCATTTTCTGTCCTAACTGTTGCTTCTTAATTCATGTACAGATTTCTCATGAGGCCTATAAGGTGTTCCGGTATTCCCATCTCTTTAATTACTTGCCACATTTTGTTGTGGTCCACACAGTGAAAAGCCTTAGTGTAATCAATGAAACAGAAGTAGACTTGTTTCTGATATTCCTTTGTTTTTTCCATGATCCATCTTATGTTGGCGATGTGGTCTCTAGTCCCCCTGCCTCTTCTGAAACCCACCTGCACTTCTGGTAATTCTCTCTCCACATACTGTTGCAGTCTATCCTGTATTATCTTGAGCATAACATTGCTAGCGTGAGGAATGAGCGCAATTGTTCGATAATTTGAACATTCTTTGGCATTACCCTTTTTGGGGATTTGAACTTATACTGATCTTTTCCAGTCCTGTGGCAATTGTTTTGTTTTCCAAATCTGCTGGCATATAGAATGTAGTAATTTGATTCCATCATCTTGTAGGGCTTTGAAAAGTTCAACTTGGATACCATCAACTCCACTGGCTTTGTTGTTTGCAGTCCTTTTTAGGGCCTTTCTGACCACTCTCTAGGATGTCTGGCTCATGTTCAATGTTCTCATCATTGTGATTATCAGGGGTGTTGAGGTCCTTTTTGTAGAGTTCCTCTGTGTGCTCTTTCCATCTTTTCTTAATCTCTTCCGCATCTGCTAACTCCTTGCCATCTTTGTCCTTTATTATGGTCATTTTTGCTTTAAATGTTCCCTTGAGTTTCCCAAATTTTTTTTGAAAAGATCTCTAGTCCTATCCCTGATATTGTTTTCCTCTATTTCTTTGCACTGTTCGTTCAGGTAGGTTTCCTTATCTCTCCTTGCTTTTCTTTGAAATTCTGTATTCAAGTGACTGTATTTTTTCCTTTCTCCTTGGCATTTTGCATTCTTTCTGTCCTCTGCTATTTTAAGAGCCTCATCGGACAACCACTTAGCTTTCTTACGCTTCTTTTCTTTTGGTATGGTTTTCCTTGCTGCCTCCTGCATGATGTCCCGCATCTCTGTCCATAATTCTTCTGGCACTCTGTCTATCTGGTCCAAGCCATTAAATCTGTTCCACACCTCCACTGTGTATTCCCAAGGAATGTTGTCTAGGTCATATCTGTCTGGCCTAATTGTTTTTCCTATTTTCTAAGCCTGAATTTTGCAACCAGTAGGTTGTGATCTGAGCCACAATCTGCTCCTGGTCTTGTTTTTGCTGACTGTATGGATGTTCTCCATCTTTGACTACAGAGTATGTAATCAATCTGGTTTCGATGTTGGCCATCTGGTGATGTCCATCTGTAAAGTCTCCTTTTGTGTTGCTGGAAGAGAGTGTTTGCTATTATCAGTGTGTTATCTTGGCAGAACTATATCAGTCTTTGGCCTGCTTCATTCTGTGTTCCAGGACCAAACTTGCCTGTCATTCCATTTACTTTTTGATTTCCTACTTTGGCATTCCAGTCTCCTATGATAATGTGTACATCATTATGTGTACAGATGTAGACCAGTTCATATTATCCATTTGAACTTGGGCCACTCTGCACCATTGTTCTAAAAAGGAGAAAGGGAAATGACAAACCTTCCTGTCCAAGATGTTGACTCTTAATGTGTCATTTGCAATGAGATTTCACTGCTAATTGGCACCAGATTACCAGTCAAGGACATTGTGGGCAACAGATGCTAGGTTTTTTCCAGCCATGCTACTTTTAAGCAGGAAGAATATCCTGCAGTAGATCTGAAAAAATGGACTAGAGATGACGAAAGGTATCTTTCACATCTCCTGTTCCCCTGTCCTTGGTGAATGAGGAGCCAACAAAAATATATCACTTCTATTCTTACTCTGCAATGATGGGAGAGTGGAAGGAAAATATTATTTTTCCACTTTTCTTAGGGAAGCATAAAAAGTCCAAGTGATTCCTGATTGCCTCAGTTCAATATTCTAGTATGGATCAACCCAATCCCTATTATATGCTGGTAATAAGAGAAGAGAAGAAAGTGAAAGGATCCTTTGACTTTCCCATTCTGGTGATTGTGTATGCCAAAATGGCGGTTCCACCTGCTTATCTCAGCCCATGATGTAAAGAACTGTGTTGCTGAAGAGGATCAGAACGGTGAGCACAAGGAATCATGCTTTCTTGGCTGTGGCCATGTCTCTTTGGGGAAAAAAAACTTCCAACAGAGGTTTGGCTGGTTCTTTCCCTCCCAGTTTTCAAGAAATGGGTGAAAACAGAGCTTTTTAGAGCTGCTATTTTACTAATGTGGATCTGAAATTTTAAGTTGTTTTAATGTTTAATTTATTTAAAGTTGTGTATATCTATGGCAGCCGACTATCTAATGTTGTTTTATATCGTATGTTGCATGAATTATTTACTTGATATAATTTATTGCTGTAAACCACCCAGAGACCCCTATGTACTATGGGACAGTATACTGACATAAACAAACAAACAACTGGGATTGGCAGAGCTGCTTCAGCTTTCCAAACTTATAACACTAGCCACTAGACTAGACTGTGTCTCAATCTAGAAGGGTACCTCTGTTGGACCAATGAAGCAAAAACTAAAAGAGACATTCTCGACAATTGACTGACTTTGAAAAGAGAAGAAATAGAGTAGAACCTTCCTCCTGTCTCAATTTCTATTGTGCTTTGAAAGAGAGTGTAGGCTATGAATGGTCTTTGATTCCTAACAATCCTTTTGCCAGTTTAGAACTGGTCTACAGTTCTAAAACTCAGGTTAAGTCCCGCAAACCACCTTTCTGATCTCAGTACAAGTGCATTGCATATAATGGTCAGTGTCTCACACATATACATTCCCCATGACCACAATTGGTGAACAAGGTAGGGCAATAGACAGGAACAACACCTACAGTGTCATGAATGAAAACAGCATATGTTCCTTGGATATTGCCTGATACTGTATATGCTTGCTTGGAATGTGTAAGAGAATGGGACTTTCAAAACATGTATACCATAGTAGATCTGTTTTATACTTTTCTTACCTGATGAGATATATATAGTCTTCCCCATCTGCATACACTAAACCCAAATGCAAAAATAATGGTGTCCCACTTGAGATCAATTGGAATTGCCTCCCTCCAGGCTTTAAAAGACTGCTATGGTGGCGAGCGGCAGGACTTGCCATTGCCACTGCTGTGGCCTCCAGACCTTGGCCATGGCTGAGGTGGGGCGGCCCACTAGCCAGGGGCACCTGGACCTCTCTAGCTGCCAATGCTCTTGGGCCCCTCCCTTTCCGCCACCGCCACCGCCCTTGTAACTTGTCCATGGCCATGGTGGAGAGACCATTATATTATTATATTTTCCTGTATATTATTATATGCTGTGTTGTTGATTGAATTTTGTATACTATATGACTTTGTGTTATTGACCTTGTATTTACTGTGTATATTGGTTACTGTATATCACTAAACTTATTGTTTATATTGTATCAACTGTATATGTTGTTAGATGATTATGTGAGTCACCCTGAGTCAGGATTCCTGATTGGGCAGCATATAAATTCAAAAATTAAATTAAATTAAATTAAATTAAATGTACTGTGGTACCTTGATTAAAGAGCAATGCATTTCACAGGATTGCTCTTTAAGCAAGTTTGCTCTTAAGCGAAACACCATTGTAAGTGACCATTTGTAACTTCTGGTGGTGGGGACTGTGAACCCTGATTTAGTTGTTAAGTGAGTTTTTTTGTTGTTTTTAGTTGTTAAGCAAGGCGACCATTCAGAGAAAATTCTGCACTTTAGGCGAGTTAGTATCTAAGCGAGGCACTCTTTATGCGATAAAATCAATGTGACTTAATATTTACATCCTGTTCTTTAGTATTAGCTGCAAGGTAGACACAAATCAGAAAACATGTAGCATTCCCTCCATACAAGATTGATACAACATTGCACATCCCATTTGCCCAAGCTGAAACCTGTCAAAATAGAATGATGGTCCACTGCTTGGAACATTACATTTTTGAACTATAATGGTAATAATCCTCAACCAGCATGATCACTGATGGAGCAGCAGACCAAAAATCAATCATCATCTCACCAAAATCATATGCAAAGTGGGTTGTACAGGAAATAGGATAGTCCTACCTCTGCTGCTGTATGTCCCAGACAAGATCCCCATACTATTAAATGCTTTTCATCACCTGGCTGGTAGGAAAACTGGCTTTCTACATAAAATCAAAACCTTCTTGTTCAGCCTAGTAAATTACACTAAAGTAAGCCTACAGAATAAGAGTAGCTTTAGTGCAGTAAATTCTCTGTAAATCCTATTGACTCTAGTGGGTCTAATCTAATTACTGTATATCTTATTTCAGCACAATCAGTTGCAGTTAGAATAAGTCTTTTGGGATCAATGAAACTTAAGGAAGAATAGATTCTTTAAATCTCAGTTAATTCTGGGTGCATACTTTAGTGCAATTTACTATGCTAAGCAACATGATTTAGGCCATTCTTCTTCTTCTTCTTCTTCTTCTTCTTCTTCTTCTTCTTCTTCTTCTTCTTCTTCTTCTTCTTCTTCTTCTTCTTCTTCTTCTTCTTCTTCTTCTTCTTCTTCTTCTTCTTCTTCTTCTTCTTCTTATTATTATTATTATTATTATTATTATTATTATTATTATTATTATTATTATTATTATTATTATTATTATTATTGGTGAGCCTTACGGCGATCATCCATGAAGACTGTCCTTAGGAATATAAAGCAGTGGCCTTTGCAGTGCCTTCTGCATCGCAGCATGACACCCGTATCACTAATCCAGTTCCATGAGTCATTTTCTGGTCCTGAGTCTTCATTGGCCCTGGGCCAGTATTGGTGAAGTTCCTGCCCTCCATTAAGACTGATTTAAGTGGGGTTTAATCCACTTGGGCACCATCATCCTTCCTTGTGGACTTTGGCAACCAAGCCATTTGTCCTCAGGGCTGTCAGGTTAGTTAACCTGACACTTGGCGTTGAGCCGCTGGCAGTATGGTCTAGTAGTCTATTCCCATGGCAGCATAAACCTACTTTATGCACTCTGTGTTAATGGAATAAGGAAAAGAACTGTCATTCATTCTAAACTGGAAAGTGCAAAGAAAGGTGAAGCACACTTACCTTTTTCACAGAAATGGCCTGTGAAATGTAGAGGGCAATCACACCGAAATGAAGCTGCACCTTCTGGAAGATTAATTTGCTGACATGTTCCTCCATTCTGGCAAAAGTTTTCTAGGCAGGCTGACCACCATGCTGGGTAGGTTGGTGAGGGCAAAGCTGCCTTGAATACTTCAGAATCCCCTGAGGAAGAGCCCACGATGGTTGCTGATGTTCCTTCAGGTAGCGGAAACCTGTGGGATACAATTTGTTCAATTTTATGCTTTTATCCGAAACAACTATAGTTCCACCAAAACAAACAATATTTATGCCAAGTGCATACCAATAAGAACCAGCTGGCTGTTGATTTCAGCTTGCCACCTTACTAGAATTTATTCTTACTAGAATTATTCACCTTACTAGTCAATGAAAAAAGTAGTATTCTAGACTAGACAGAACTGGTTCAGCAGAGCTCCTGTATTTTCATGAATGCATTAAATTAATCTGGTTATCACAAATAAATTGATCCTTTATTTTCAAATGGTTAGCACAAACTAAAAATATAAATCTGCTCTCATCACAAAAAAGTGCATGTTATAGTCATTCAAAATTGATCCAGATGGCAGAGAATATTATGCAGCCAAACATTTGTGTGTACATAAACTCAATGTGTGGTTTTGGTAATTTTTCGTATGCCACCACAAAAGGTCAGCTACTGCCTACTTCCTCTTTCCAATCAATGCTTCTAAGAAAAGTCCATAGTATAGTGTGTAGCAATATCACAAAAAGGAGTCCATCCACGATCTCGCCATTATGGTAGAGATGCCATATAACAGTCCTTCACTATCATATAAACCTTTGCTTCACTTGCCACAATGTACAGATACCAAATATGCCATTGACTCATTTAAAGATCTGTTCAACAGTCTGCTTCTCATTTTCCAGCCAAGCACACTTCCTTCTAATTGTCCAATTATAAACTCTCTTTTCACATCATAGGGATATTATGTTGCATAAACAGTGAAATAGTTAAATTCTGCCAACTGCACACCATTATTTTGATGATGAAGTAGTGGGAGCACAGAGAATTTGAACTTCTTGCATTTATTCATAAACAAAACAAATTAAACCCATTCACTAATCTGACATTTTGCTTCTCAGCTGTCGCATGTTTTACCTAATCAGGTGACTCACTGATTTCCAAACCACTTTTAAAAAACAAGATAGACTCTTCAGTTCAACATTATTTCAAAGCAAAAGAAGCAAAACTGTGTAAAAGTGAATATTCAAATCTTTGGGAACTTCAGGGAGAACTTTGGGGAAATTCTGAGGAGACTTGAATGATGGGGAGGGAGAAAGGGAAGAAGAAGAGGAAAATCTGAAGAGATGGGAAGAAGAGAAAAAAGAAAATCATAAAGAAAGGAGTGAACAGCTACCATCTTATGTCTTCATAGACCAGCAGCAGCATGGGCAGCTTGTTTGACACAGCCTGAGATCAACAACTGCTCCCAGCATTGTACAGACTCTGATACTGTATATGACAGAGAACCTCTGAATACACACCTGGGTTTCACTCTACTGTTAGGCTCCGTCTACTCCTATTCTGCTGCTCAGAGACATTCTTTAAATTGTACACAGATCAGGTTTCTTTCTCTCCACTTTTCCCTTCACTGTACCAAGAGCTCGCTAACTTCTAGTTCCTGTCTTTTGTTACCCTCATTCATTGGGCTATGCTTGAAAACTGCTTAGAAGCTTTGCATTTAGTGCAAGCTGCTAGCTAGTGTATGGTTCAAGGTGTAGATTTAAACCTTAGTTGGTTTTTTCAGTGGTCTCCACAGCATGTCCACTGTGTCATGGTTCTCTCTCCTCATAGGATAGTCAGGGGCTAGACCTCCATGGTGACATTTCCTCCTGGTCAAATAAATTTGTTTCATGCTGCTGCTGAGGCTGGCTGGCCAGTTTTGGACTGATCTCTACTGCCCACTGTTCTCTACTTTTTGTTACATTATGCAGTATGTAGTCTTGGAAAAATAGGATATATGATTTATCCTTACAATTTTTTTACTAGGATATGACAAACACCTCATGGAAAAATTGATTAATCAAGTTAGCATATATAGAGGACAACTAAACTATGATAAATTGTAACCAAACTGTAACCAAATATTGAGCAAAGGAATGAAGAATACACACTATATAATGTCAGAATGTTGGTCTATAATTTTCTGAGATAAATAGTTACGTCCAAAGATTTAGGAAGTACAGTAATTGTTATATATGCAAAGTTATGAAATCGTTAGAAGTATGGGGGAACCTATAGCAATAACACTGCATCACAATAAATAAATAAATATTGTCTGCTACTTGGTCTAATCCATTTTTATTTTTTTATTTTTATTTATTTAGATTTATTATCCTGCCCCAATCAGGCGAACCTGACTCTACACAGCTTACAGAAAAGGGGGAGAGACTATACACAATGTAAAACAATTAAACAATCCCCCTACAAATTCATAAATTAAAAACCTTGAGGTTCAAAATTACTTAAAAATCAATTAAAAAAGAATTAAACCATGAATTTACAAAAATCTAAAAAATGTAAAAAGTTTAAAAGTTTAAAAAGGTTTAAAAAGTTTAAAAGAGTGAGGGAGGAGTGGCTGTCCCATCAGATCAGCCACCCAACATGGGACCCCGTATTACTTGAGCCCCACACCTGCCCTGCCAGCCAGGTTTTTAGGCCCTTCCGAAAGGGCAGGAGCTCTGTCTGTAGACGTAACTCAGTTGGCAGGAGGTTCCAAAGGGCCGGGGCGGACATGGAGAAGGCCCTCCTTCTGGTGCTAGAGAGATGCGCCTCTCTAGCCGATGGAATGATAAGAGAGCCTCTCTGATCCGCCCTGGTGGGACGGACAGATGTCCTTGGGATGATGCGGTCTCTTAATCCATGAGTTCTATACTAAATCAAGTGGCTGAATCCAAATCTTAAGTCCGATTCTGTCTTGGATTTCAGGCTCTTGGGTTAGCAAATCTCACCCTCTTCATTAGGTTCTTGCATAGACCACATGGGGTATATTTGCCACAAATGTAGCAAAAATTATCTGGTTTATTAACACAACTGGATCTACTCATCTTTAGCTCAAAACAGACTCACTATGGCCTAGCTGTATTATCCAATAAGCACCTTATATACCAATTTCTGATGTCAGCTCACTGACTTACTCAGACATGCTTGGCCACTGCTGGAGCATGCATGCCATGGGGGGATGTGATTCATCTGAGGTGGCAGCAGGCTTTGTGGTAGCTGCAACTGTTAGAATGTCCCCATGTAAAAATGCATTACCCAATTACTGACCAATTGGACAGTTATAGCACACCTTAAAATCTGTACATCATAGATAAATTCTGAGTTCAGATTTGGAATCAGCACACTCAATATCATGTAAATCATGTGTGTTATTCCCAGTAGCAAAATTGTTGTTGTGCAGTGTAATATATTAAATAAGAAAGTTGTATTATTTTAGTATAAGAATGTTAGTTAAGTTTGTTTTCTGATTTCTTTTGTTCTGTTAAGAAGTAGTAAATTTATTTATGTACTGAAAAAGGTAAAAAAATATTTTTTTTGAAAAGCACATCTAAGATTTTGGTCGTTTTTGAAACAGTAAGTTGCAAATGCAACTATACTGTAAATGCTAGATTTCTAATGTGACTGTTTCTTATGCATGCAAAATAATCTGTGTTTGATTATGAGGACTTTATAACAAATATTAAGCAGGATAGCTAACAGGATAGCTCTGAGCTGGCCTTATCGAAGCAAAACACATGGAGCAGTTGCATAAAGCCAGATGTCTTCAGGAGATTTGGACTTTGAATAAAATTACACAGTTAAAAAGCTGTTTCATCATTTATTTGCAAAATAGACAAGGGGCATTGCTTCCATTTTGTGATTTGAAGTTTGGTCACACACTGTGGAGAACACCTGTTTGCTAATGCATCACTGGACATTTCACAAAATAGTGAGCCTCTGTTGGAGACATGAAAATAATGTGTTGCACAGGGAACTAATCCAATGCATGTTTAAGGGGCAGTTTGTCTCACCAAGCACAGCAGAAATTATTTGCAGCTAAGTGCACATCTGATCGCTGAATGCTGCCTCAAAAGATAAAAAGACATGCTAATCCCCCTTTTAAACCTTGCTTTTTTTTGGCTTTCTGATAGATATTCAAAGTGGTCTATATTGAAAATGTTATTTGCATTAGTTGCTACTTTAAAAATATGGTATTGCCATTGCCCTAGTTGTTCCTTTCTACAGTAGCATGTATGTCTCAGGATTCCAAAAAACAATGTAATTAATCTCCCCAAAACCATCTTTGTTTTAAATAGAAATTGGCAGCTTCAAGCCTTAAGGCCAAATATGGTCCTTCAAGTGAACCCCTCTCCCCAATAAGGAAGGTAGAAATATGTCTCCTAAGACTGGCTTGTCAGTAGGAAAAGTGTTAAAATGAAACTTGCTACTATTTCTGGCCTCACCCTTTTCTGCTCTAATGGGACCTTTTGTCCTACTAGAATGGATCCTGACTCCAAAAAGAATTCCCCCCTCCAAAACTGCATTAAGCTCTCAGCCCCCACCCCCAAGAACATTTGACAATCTTTTTAACCCATGTACAATAGAAATAATAATGTTACTTGTAACATGTTATTTTCAAACTCTCCTTATATTCCCCATATGTCATAGATCAGGGTTTCTCAACCTTGGGCCCCCAGATATTCTTGGACTTCAATTCCCAGAAGCTCTGACCAGTAGGTGTGCTGACTTGGGATTCTGGTAATTGAAGTCCAAGAATACCTGGGGACCTAAGGTTGAGGAACACTGTCATAGATTATAAATCATAAACACAATAGCCATGAAAACAAGAAGTCAGAGAGCAGGTGTATCAATTGCACATAGCCCCAACTACCAAAAGTGTAATAGTAGCTACTTTTGGCAATAGCCAATGTCTTGAAACTTGGCACCATGAGTGATTCAGAGGCTCCCAATGAATGCACTGCACTATCTATATGTCATCTCTGACTCCCAGGGATAAAGCTAAGTTTCTCACTCCCACTACTACAAACTTGAAAGACACCAAACAGCAACAGGTTTTGTGGATTCACTTATGCTTTGCCAGCGATGGACTTATTCTGTTTCTTAAATCCTGCCTTCCAAATGGTACCAAACTGCTGATACACTGGCATTCCTTCTAGCTCTCCTTCTGGTGAAGGCATGTGCAAGCTCTTTAGTGGAGCAAACATCTGCAAATGCATTCAGAATGTATTCCAACGTATGAATAAATAATACCCCTGATTCCAAACAGTTTAGCAAAAATGCTTATTTGAATAAAGAGCTCGGAAACATTTAAAAGTTGTTCAGTAATTGAGGGGTTGGAAGCTTCAGCAATGCACAGTTGAATCATATCAAGTCAAAGCTTCATTTGACTTTTGGCAAGGTTGCATAATATTCAATGAATAATGCTACTGATTTTGCTTCACTTCTTTCCATCATTTTCTTCTGGATTGTTTGCGATCCTTCCATAGCAAAATATTCAGTGACCACGAGGGCTGGTATATGAGAAAGTGGATTTATTTTTTAAAGAAGTGAATAAATAAAACAAGCAGGTGAAAAACTAGGGCTAGAATTCTATGTACACATATTACAGAAAAAACCAGCTCAAATCTCTGGAATTTACTTTCCACTAAATCCACATAGGTCACAGCTGAAAGTGAGCTATAGCTTGACTATGAAAATGTTTTTATACAGGTCCTTGCATGCTTAGGAGTTTATTGCTATTACTGTGTTAAAATGTAACAGGAAGGAAGATACCATGTGAAGTTGAGATCGTATCTTTATTGACCACTATAATGCAAAAGAACATTTCAGAAGTACTGATTTAAATCCATTTTGGAAGATTTCACCTGGGATTGCCTTCCAGGTCAGTTCAACCATCTTCCATCAGAATAGGCATTGTGAGTCCTGCAGATTCAGATTTTGTTACTAGAGCTACATGGCATTTTCAATGGCATTTTTATGACACTGTCACTTGACATGTCAGTTTTACTCACATGCTATGTACAGGGTTGTTGTGTACGGTACCCCCTCACCAAACAAAAAAGTATCTAGGATACAATTTTGTCATCGCCGCCCCCACCGCCACCGCCGCCACCGCCCCCCCGGTAATAGGGTTATCTTTTATTTGTTCCCACCCACTGTACTATGACAAAAAGTGCCCCATGTCTTTTAAGCAAAGCATGATCCTTAAAAATAAATGGTACATCTAGTTGCCAAAAGGCTGGTCCCTTTTGGCAGTGGGAATACAACTGAAAATTTAACATGCAAATCTGATTCTCACCATGAATCTAACTCTAATGCTGGCATGCAGATACTTAAGAATTTAGGTAATAAACAGTTGGCCCTTAGGCAATCCCATCTGCTGGACTCACTCTACCACAGTTTGTCCATCTTCTGTACAGAGACAGGCCTGATGACATCATGAGAAGAGCCATAGTTCAGTAGGGGAGTGGATGTTTTGTATGTAGAAGGACCCAGGTTCAACCCCAATACCTTCAAGAACAGCTAGGAAATGGGTCTTTCTGAAATGATGAGGCATTTACATAGTATACA
This sequence comes from Furcifer pardalis, assembly GCA_030440675.1. Taxonomy (NCBI): domain Eukaryota; kingdom Metazoa; phylum Chordata; class Lepidosauria; order Squamata; family Chamaeleonidae; genus Furcifer; species Furcifer pardalis. The sequence goes on along the minus strand of CP126890.1, from coordinate 55,336,993 downwards.
AGGCATTTTGGGTAGCATCAAAAGACCTAAAATTAGAACCTCTGAAATTTAAAACTCAAATAAAAGAAAACTGTTGACAGTTTACACCAATGAGAACATCTTCCTAACCTCAAAATAAGTGACATCTAACAGCAGTACCCAAAGGAAAATCAGCCTGGCTGCCACATAGCTTCTCTAGGAGTCATGTTACAATGCCTAGTTTTTAATGTTAAGTTTTTAAGCTGCTTTTAAAACTTTTAAAACTTTTAATTTTGAACTGGTTTTAAATTGTTGTCAATGCTGACGTGTTGTGAATTGCCCTGGGTCCCTTCGGGGAGGAGGGCGATAAACAAATTTAAATAAATAAATAAATACATGTACAGAATGAAAAGACTATTTTATATCAAATTTTCAATCACATGAACAGATGTTTTCAATCTGTGTTTGTAGCTGGTAGAAACCTAGGCTTCTGTAACCACCGTGAAATTTATTTAAGAAAATCTGGCACTTAGTCCTACAGCTATTGGAATGAAAATTAGCACACACAAAAGAAATCTTTCTTCAAGCAGCTAGATTAAAGCAGATTCATCAATCATGGCCCATCTATTGACATCACTAATAATGCTGATCAGTCTGTAATGATAGCCTGATACCTTCAGGTCCATCCTGTCATTAACAACACACTTCTGTTTTGTGCACTTCCACAAAGGAGATTAAGGGTAGATACGTTTCAAGTCCTCTCATCAGGCAAATGTGTGTCTCAGTCTTCATCTAGAGGTACTTATGTGAGAAGTTTATGAATAAGTCTCTCAAAACATGCTTATAATAGAACTTCTTAAAGTACAGAGATTAGAGGAATCAGGAAAGTGTTTTGGATGGAGACTGTATCACATCTCCAATTTAGGAATTGTTTTTAAACAATTCCCATGGGTGCCCCAGATCCTATAAATGTACAGTGCTCCACACCTTACAGTTTGCTTCATGTGCTCTTTCAAGCATTGCCTATACCATATTGTACACAACCAATCTAGGGAAACTGAGAGCTGTTCCTCTAGCCATGCATAATGAGGAAAGTGACAGATGTCAGAGTATATCATATCAACATACAGATAGGAGGCAGTATTTATAATGTTCTCCAGCATAAACTCTACATGGAAAGGACAAACTTAAGGAGATGAAAGGTTTGGGGCAGGCCAGGAAATGGGTGGCCTATTCCTAGTGTAGGCCCTGGTTCTGCAATCCAACAACATCTGGAAGGCTATGTGTCCCCCATCTTTAATTTAACATAGGTCATCATCCAGACCTGTTAGGTTGTATACAGTGGGAGTTCATTTTCTTATGGAAGACAGCATTCAAAATTTTGATGCAATGAAGCTTCATTCTGATATTCAAAGTTCCAAAGGCTACTACTTTAGGTCTATCACCTCTACCTTCATAATACATATATAGTTCCCTGAAATGGTGCTGACCATCTTTATTTATGGTCAGATAATCTCCTTTTTGACTGCTTATTCTTTCCCAGAAGGTGACCCACCCAAACAGGCTAATGTTTGCTTCAAGTCTTATCCTTGGGCTGTATGCTAAGGATATTTCTCTTTCTTATGACTGAACAACCACCCTTTTGAGGAGCCAGCAGATTATATCTCAGGCTCCTGTCTACCCAACTCTTATGTTTGTCAGCAAAGGAAAAAAAGGGTTGGGATGAGTTCTGATATTCTTGCTTGTTTCAGAAATGTTTGCATCTAAGCATGAAAACTGTATCAGAGAGACACCAGTGAATCCTTCAGGGCGTCATTGGACAAGGTATTCACTAGGTGCTTGGGGTGATTTGGGTGAATCAGCTGGGCACACAGTGGGCATCATTAGACAGCTCTGAGGCATGACCAACATCCATTCATGTGAATAGCGTTGGCAACATCCACAAAGATGCCTCCCTGACTTAGCCGACCTGGAAAGTAACTCATGAGGCTCAGCAATGCACTGAGGCAAGACATTCACCTATCCAGGCTAGATAGGGCATGAGGAGTTTTTCCTGCTCTGGTACCAGGTTTATGTACTACCAAGCCCCAGCACAGGTCAGGAGATTTCAATAAATGTTAATAAATTGTGGCCCAAGTTTTAATACCAATTTGTACTGTGTCCTGCCTCTTTATTGAGTGGGTCAGGGGATGGGTGAGTGTGTTATGTGCTGACATGTCACATCCAGATTAGTGGTAACTCAAGTATGGTGTTCAAGGTATGTGACATTTTGAAGAAAAGATTTTAACATTGCCGCTGAATACCCAGTAGATTTCCATGACTGGGAGTGGATTTGAATCCAGATCTCATGAGTCCTAGCACACCACTACATCCACTACATCAGACTGGCTAGCTAATGAGACATACATGGTTTTAATTAAAATTGAAAGACTTCAGAACAAGGATTTAAAGATGGAGTGAGAGACATGCAGTCCTCCTGGGATGATTGTTGGATTCCAACTCCTACAGCCTTTCAATACTGATTATGCTAGCTGGATTGATGGGTACTGCAGGTCAACCAAATGTGAAGAGACAGACATTTCTTCCTCCTGGTGCATGACATGTACTTACAGGAGAATGGATCAAAAGACACAACAGAGAACTAGTACAAGGTAGTGGCTTAATTGAAAGACTCAAGTACATATTTCTTGTCATAACCATCCATAAAGATCACTAGTTGTCTTTGAGATTATCCATCATCACATCTCAAGATTTAATCACAGAAAAGTATTGTGATAATATCATGGAAAGAGCCTTATGTCTACAATAAATGAAGTGTGAGAAGCCTTAGCAGTGACTGTGACAAAAACAAAAAGAAATACTTAAAGGACTTTTGCTAGTATTCAGGTATATTACACCACTTTGATGTTGAGATAAGCCATACTGATTTCACTCAGCATTTTTTACTTTTGCAATCTGATAAATCAGGGGTGCCCAAACTACGGTCCATGGGCCAGATACAGCCCACAACACCAATTCATCAGGTCCGCAGCACCCTTACCTCTCCTCGAAATGGATGGGGAATGCACCTGTCAATGCAGTTGCACATCCAGAACCAGTCCTGGAAGTGGTTTCGGACGCCTCTGTGCATACAAAATCCATCTGTGCCACTCCTGGATGTGGATGGGGACACATCCACACATGTTCAAATGCACCCAAGCCACTTCTGGGAGTGACGCAGATGCATTTGCACATGTGCAAGCTGTCCAGAACCACTTCCAAGAGCAGCAAGGCACATTTGTGCATGCGCAAACATGCCCACACAACCCCTGGAAGTGGTTCCTGACATGCATGTGCAAACATGCCCACTTCCAAGGGTGTGGTCAGGCCCCCAGCGCAAAAAGTTTGGGCACCTCTGTGATAAATGATCAAATAATTTTATGCAGAAATGTGGACCCAGCTCTTAAAAATTAAACAGGCACTTCTTCCTGTTTATGATTGCAATTAATACTTGTACTGATGAGCAGTCACAATTTATGTGTTCCTCTGAGTTTTGAACCAACAGTCATATATGGTAAACATCATTATGTGGTTTAGAAGGTTTGTAGCTTTTTACACTTAAAAAAATCTGCCTTAGGCTGCAGTCTATGGCACACATACCTGGCAGGAAGCCCTGGTAACTTCAAAGCCTGCTGACATTTCACATTTGTAACTTCTGCTTCATACTGAAAGTTTTGAGGCAATTTTAATTAAAGCTGATGGTGGAGAAAAGCCTTCATTTAATGGCCATTTGTGCCTGCCTATCCAGAGAGAGTAATAATTGTCAGATTCCTTCATCCAGCTAATGAGCCATATAAGTGTGGCCCCGATAGGGCAACTATAGCTTGGTTGGTAATTCTCTCTGTCTTCTCCGCCATAGGACAAAAACTGTTCCAAAAAAAATTGTAACATAAGACGTAGAAAAGGACGAGACTTGGGCAAACATAAGGACACAATTCATGAAATATGTTGGGCTCTAAGCCCTTCTGAAGAGCAGTAGGATTAAATATATTTATGTAATCAACACTGTGAAAGTTAATTACACCTGTCTCTACTTCATTTACTTTGTCATTAACCCCACAACCATGTGCTCTACTTCTATAAACTAGAGCCCACAATACTGACTTACACAATGTATTCCTCAATCCTAAGAGGATCAGTCTAGTTTGAAGGTTAGCATATGTCCGAGTAAATGAAGGACATTCTAGGAATCCTCAAGGGGTCTTTATTTGCTCCTTCCCCTGAAAACATACATGCATCTTCAGTTTAAACTTCCCACACTTCCAGCAATCTTGACAAACAATGCCTATTATTTCTATTTTAATTAGAAAATTTATTTATTTGTTTGTTTGTTTGTTCAGATTTATATTGCCGCCCACTAACCGAGGCAACTCAGGGCGGCTTACAGTCAAAACAGCAACAGTACAGTAAAAATCATAAAATACAATCTCACAAAACAACCAAAGCAGTATTTAATTTAATATCAAGGACTTCTTTTTAAGACAGAAGGAACAAAGAATAAGGAAGAAAGAGGAGGTAACATTATGGTAAAGGTAAAGGTCTCCCTTGCTTGAAAGCCAGTCATGTCCAACTCTAGGAGGCAGTGCTCATCTCCATTTACAGCCAAAGAGCCAGTGCCGTCTGTCTCTGTAGACATTTCCATGGTCATGTGGCAGGCATGACTAGATTCCAGAGCACACGGAATGCTGTTACCTTTCCTGCTGAAGCAGTACTTATTTATCTACTTGCAATTTCTTCTTTTCAAACTGATAGTTGCCAGGAGCTGGGACAGATGATGAGAGCTCACTCTGTAAAAGCTGAACTACTGTAAGTTAAATCCCCATAGATATTACCTGTGAGTATAGTGAGTTATACCATTGAGCATAGATCAAATAACGCCTTTGGTGATTTCTTAAATTACAGCACTTTGCCTCTAAAAGTTATGCCTTTTGCATAACTGTGTCCCAGAATTTTGACCAGTGAGTAACAAAGAGAACATTCCTAAAACCCAATGTAAAAAGAAGCACAGTGGAATCATAGATATACCAATCATTGATGGGGAGAAGAAAATCATAATTTATTTCCTAAAATATGTTCTAGAGCTATGTAGGCAGGTTCCATAGAAGAAGAAAAAAATACAATAGTTTAGGTTTTGAGGATAAACGCACTCAGTCATTTTTGATCTATTTTAAAGAGTTGCCTAGTTCATTCATGAGCTCATCAAAATAATGTTTCATCTACAATAGCTATTTTGTGCATTGTACTTACAAATGCAGTTGGAAAGCTGTGAGTTAACAAGGAAATGCTGTCTCACAAGTGCATCTGAAATAGATCTGGATCTAGAAATAGTGGCCAAAGAGTATTTAAATATTTGTTAGGCCTAAGAGATTAAGACAAACACTGTCAGTGCGATTGTTCCTGCAGTCGTTGCACTATTGTCATCTAATGGACGAGATCTCTGTACAAATAACCACCTACATTCAAAATCCTGCTGCACAGCTCCATGTGTACAATGGGAATGATGTCATCATCAGAGGTCAATTGCTGCTGATTAAAGGCTTCATTCGGTGATTCTAGGCTGCATGCAATTTGTATATGTTCTAGCAAAGTTGAACTGCACCTCAAAATCGCCAAAAGAAACCTTTAATTTGTCATCACTGCTGCCATTCCCATTGTGTTCACAGAGCTGTGCAGCAGGAATTCAGACAATATTTGCTTTTCTAAAATAGGCTGTATCATATTTAATTGCATATTTAGTGCTATTCTGAACAGACTATTTCTACCCCGACCAGATACACATAGAAACATCCTTGGTCTGTATTAGTCCATAAGCACATTTTTAAAAATCTCATTCATTCCAGTTTAGCTCCAACAATTCTATGTTTTCCAGATCTGAAATTAGGTCGAGAAATGCAGGTTTAAACTTTTGACTGTACAATAAAAATGATAATTACATCAGTCCAGTTTAATAATGCATTGAAATTGAATAGATCTATTTAGAGACACAATTATTTTAAATTGCTTAATTCCAGTGGCCCATTTCAGATAGTTTCTTTTTAGGCAATCTGCCAGCTGATCAATTGCTACTGCATTTAATGTCACTTGGCTTCTATCCTTATTCTATATATTGCCACCCAAGGTGAGCTATATTTGCCAGAAGCACTCCTTGTCATTCCTTACTAAGAAAAGCAAGGTTTTTTTTAAAGTTAAAGATACACGAAGGATGATTATTGCATGACATCATCTTGAATCCATTCTTACAAGGATATTATATCTTTCCGGATAGACTCTGTAGTGCTCTAATAGATCTCTCTTCTTCTTTCTCAAATAAATTAAGGAAAAAGGCAATGTGTTTCCACAGTGTCAGATTATTTGGGACAGTTTTGTACCAAAATGTAGTCAAAGTAGGGGTTTCTACTCCTTTTTTTGGGGGGGGGGCATCTGAATCTTCAAAATTCATGATCCCATCTTGTAACTGCTTGAAATCCTCACCATTCTGAGTCTGAACAGAATGAAAATGTGAGTTAAAGTTGTTTTTTCCCAAATATAGGACTTGTTCCTGCTTCCTATGAGTAATTCCTTCTGATTTGCAAAAAAGATTTAAGATCAAAATAGTAAAGAGAACATAGTGGTGTATATCAAGAGAAGGCTTTAAAAAATCTCTTCTGATGATTCTCCACTCTTCCTACATTTATGAACTTGAGAGGTGGGATGTGAAATGAGAAAAGATGGATAGGGTGAGAAACAGGGATTTTTGACATTTCCCCCAAAGTCACTCACAGTGTTGCAGAGACAAGCTGTCCATTTATAATGTAATTAATGAATTTGGGCTTGGGATTGTGAGCAGCTACATTCCTATCCACAACCAATCCAGAGAGAGAGAGAGAGAGAGTGAGAGAGAGAGCTGTATTATATCTTGGCCTTCTTCAAAGGATATGGCAAATGTTAGTTGTATTTTATACACAAAATAATAATACACAATCTGTTATTCCAGGTGTAAAGTTGAGACTGTGTGGAGTTTGCATAGAAAGGAGAGAGAAAAATATGAACTCACCATCTATCATCCACATGTGATTGATGACATATGAGAAGAAGACATACAAAAATGATCCTCCAATTAGAAAATATTAATTTGTCCTATCATGGGCTACTCATACTTATGGAGTTTCAATACCGATGCAAAGGGTTTTCAGCAAGCTAATGGTGTCCTTGATTGCTGGGGTTAGGTTGTTATTTTTAGCCAATGAATATGAACCAAAATATGATACTACCTTAATGGCAGAAAGTGAGGAAGACCTAAAGAAACTTCTGCTTAGGTTGAAAGAAGAGAATGCATAAGCTGGCTTGAGACTCAACATCAAGAAAACCAAGATAATGGCAACAGGTCCTATCAGTCCCTGGAAATTAGATGGGGAAGAAGTATAAGCAGCCACAGACTTTAAATTTTTAGGACCCAAGATCACTGCAGATGGTGACTGCAGCCATGAAATAAAAAGGTGACTAATTCTTGGGAGACAAGGTATGAGAAACCTGGGGAATATAGTGAAAAGTAGGAACATCACCTTGCAAACAGAAGTCCACATAGTCAAAACAATGATGTTCCCGGTGGTAATGTATGGTTGTGAGAGCTGGACCATTAGGAAAGTGAAGTGCAGAAGAATAGATGCCTTTGAATGTGGTGTTGGAGGAGAATCTTGAGAGTCCCCTGGACAGCGAGGAGAACAAATTGGTCGATCTTAGAAGAAATCAACCCTGACTGCTCTTTGGAAGGTCAAATAGTAAAGATGAAGCTGAAGTACTTTGGACATCAAATGAGAAGAGAGGATTCACTTGAGAAAGCCTTGATGCTGGGAGAGGTCGAGGGCAAAAGAAGAAGGGGTCAGCACAAAATGAGATGGCTAGATGGTATTGTTGATGCAATGGGCACATAGTTGGATGGATTGAGGAGGATGGTGGAGGATAGAGGTGCCTGGTGGGCAATGGTCTATGGGGTCTCAGGGAGTCAAAATTGACTGTGCAATTGAACAACAAAATAAATCTGTGAAACAACTTCATGGCATGTGAGATAAATGGTCATCAGCGCTGGCTCTTCGGCTTACAAACAGAGATGAGCACTGACCCCTAGAGTCAGATATGACTGGCTTTCGAGCAAAGGAAACCTTTACCTTTACTTACCTCACTATTATCTGTTTGCTGCAGTGTGTTCCAGCTCAAATATTGAAAAATCCTTCAAAACAGATTGAATCAGAAACATCCTGAATTCAAAGCATACATTATGCTAGTGGCATACAGACTCCCCACCTCCCATGTTGCCCGCATAAAACAAACAAAGATGTGTCCATACATCAGTTAGGACCAAGGGCCTGTGCCGCCCTTAGATGTCCATGGCTGTATATGTGCTGTATTGATTGTCTCAACAAATGTTTATCTTCACTGATTAACAGGACATATGTTGAATCCTCAGTCTTGATGAGGTGGTGGCAGAAGGGAGAGATAGATCAATTAGCTCGCTCTTCTTACATACAAAAACACCTTAATTCTGATCTGCTGGATCTTAAATAATGAATTCATAAACCTTACTACCATTTAAAGCATTTGGTATAAAACTAGGCACGTGCAGCAGCCAAAAGAGTGTAGATCATATGTATTAAAATGGGTACATAAAACAAGAAAGCAAAAGAACAAGAAGCATTTGCTCTCCACAAATCATTAACATAGCCAAACTGCAGGGGGCACTGGTAGACTATGTATCTAAATTATGGTGGTGTCGTATTTAAGACATAATTTGGCAAGGAATACTGTAGGTTATAGATACAAGAAGGAGAGGCATAAGAACTACGTAAAATCAACCTAAACTTCGAGAATTTAAGCAGAATATTTTATATGAAAAGCTATCCACACTATTTCCAAAATGCAATTTCTCTTCTCATGTGCCTGCTTGCTGCATTATGCTCGCGTTTGCTAACAGAAATGTTTCCTTAACTTTTGCTGTCAAGGTCTGATAAAGGTCACTCTATCATGTTAATATGGCCTTATTGAGCCCTTTCAAACTCCTGCCCTCCTGTGGCAAGCAAATATTTTGTTCAATGGAGTACCAAATGATCCCACAATGGGCTGCTTCCCATATTTCACCAGTCAAATGACGGCCCCCAGGGCATGTTTGCATGAGATGTGGCAACAGTGAAAGCTTGGGAAAAGTCCTCTTTGGCCGTTACAGCTCCCAGAATCCCTCAACCAGCATAACTAACAGATACTGAACCTTCTCCTTTTGCTGTTTGCCTGCCTATTTTTCTTATATGCTACTGGACAAGCTCTAGGCAATTTGTGTCCTTTACAATCAGGCACCTAGCATACTGTGGCATAAAATTCAGGTCCGGTTGCAGAAGAGCAGCTTTTAATAAGCTGTCATCAAGAGGCTGCATCATTCTGGATCCTCAAGACCAGTGTCCTAATTCTCCAGAAAAGGCACAGATCTTGACTGATTAAATTATCTTCTCTCAAATTCTTTTTTGATTAAATCCTCCTCATGCCAATGATAGCATCCTTTGTGAAAACTCCTTGTGGAAATAATGAAAATCTGAAGTGCATATACTAGGGCTGCACAGTGAACTGGCAAGGACCTTTAGTTGCTTCCCCAACTGTAAAATCAGCTCTTTTTGTTATGAATTTAGGGTGGAGCAAATATTTTCTACGGGAAAAAAAATCCCCACTAGGGCAGCTTTTTAAGTGACCTAGTCAGCTCAGTCCTGGAGTGCCTTTTCAATGCCCAGCAATTCATAACCTTTCCTGCCATAACAATGGGCTTCTCTGTGAGCCTAACCACTTTAGGAGACAGAAAAGCAGTGCCAAACAAAACTACAAACTTTTTACAAAATGGGTGGATCATTTACCCAAGTGTAAAAGGTAAAAGTAAAGGTTTCCCTTGCTCGAAAGCAAGTCATTTCCGACTCTAGGGTTCAGTGGTCATCTCTGTTTCAAAGCTGAAGAGCCAGTGCTGACTGCTTCTCCAGACGTTTCTGTGGTCATGTGGCAGGCATGATTAGACACACAGAATGCTGTCTACCTTCCCACCACAGTGGTCCCTATTTATCTACTTGCAATTTCTTGCTTTCGAACTGCTAGATTGGCAGGAGCTGAGACAAAGATGGGAGCTCATCCTATCCTGCAGTACTCGGGAATCAAACTGCTGACCTCTCGCCTTCCAGTCAGTGTATTAGCCACTTGAGCCACTGCAGTCTGTGGTAAATGCCACTACAAAGAAATTTAGCTAGAAATTTCCTTCCTTCCTTGAAGAGGAGGAGGAGGAGGAAAAGGAGGAGGAGAAAAAATGTTTTGCAAAAACCCAGGTAGGCTTCATTTTGTCTTTTGGAGGGATGTGATCATAGATTAGCAGTACAATCCTCTATGTAGGCTTAAGAAGACCCCGAACCCCCCCCCCCCCATGAGTTAGTGATGCTTTCAGAGGGCAGGGTGCCTGTACTTTCCAGCCACCGTGATGATGTTTTAAATCAATGGTGGTGCTACTGCTGTGAACAATCCTTTATGCTTTTTCCACACAAAAGGGATATTGCTGTATGTTAATTCTCCAGCTTCTCTCCTTTGCTGAACTCCCTCAATTGATCTTGCATCAATACAATCCAAGACATATATGAGAACATTAATATGGTCTCTTTATTAATAATAAATAGTAATTATGTGCCATTAAGTCAATTCCAATTTAAGGTGACCATTTCCAGATGTTTATGGGTAGAGAGTATGAAGAAGTGGTTTAGCATTCCCTTCATCTGGGGATCCTCTGATATTTCACAGTTTCCCTAAAGTTTCTCCTGGGATATACATTGGGAAATTGAATATCCAACCTTTGGCGTTACATCCATATATCCAGTTTACTAAGATATCAAGACAGCAGAAAATTGTTAATGCAGGATATTCTCTCTTTAAACCGTTTTCTTTTCTGATCTAATTCCATCTACTGTAGTTAATTCTCCAATGCCATTTACTGCTTGGGTTTTACCAGATGAATATCAATACAAAATAACAGTGTTTGTTATTCAGTCACACAGTCGATTCCGACCCTCTGCGACCCCATGGACCACTGTCCTCCAGGCACTTCTGTCCTCCACCATTCTCCTCAACTCGCTCAGCTCTGTGCCCATTGTGTCTACAATACCATCTAGCCATCTCATTTTTGGCTGCCCCCTTCTTCTTTTGCCCTTGACCTTTCCAAGCATCAAGGCTTTCTCAAGTGAATCTTCTCTTCTCATTTGATGTCCAAAGTACTTTAGCTTCATCTTTACAATTTGACCTTCGAAGGAGCAGTCAGGGTTAATTTCTTCTAAGATTGACCTATTTGTTCTCCTCACTGTTCAGGGGACTCTCAAAACTCTCCTTCAACACCACATCTCAAAGGCATCTATTCTTCTGCGCTCAGCTTTCCTAATGGTCCAGCTCTCACAACCATACATTGCCACAGGGAATACCATTGCTTTGACTATGCAAATTTTTGTTTGCAATGTGATGGCTCTACTTTTCACTATGCTCCCCAGGTTTCTCATAGCTTGTCTCCCAAAAATCAGTCGCCTTTTTATTTCATGGCTGCAATCACCATCTGCAGTGAGCTTAGATCCTAAGAAAGTAAAATCTATCACTGCTTCTACTTCTTCCCCATCTATTTTCCAGGGACTGATAGGGCCTGTTGCCATGATCTTTGTTTTCTTTATATTGAGTCTCAAGCCAGCTTTTTCACTTTCTTCTTTCAACCTAATCAGGAGCTTCTTTAGGTCCTCCTCACTTTCTGCTATTAGGGTGGTATCATCTCCATATCTCAAATTGTTGATGTTTCTCCCAGCAATTTTGATCCCAAATTGTGATTCCTCCATCCCTGCATTGCACAGAGCTATTTTACTCCTAATCACCCAAAATCTTGTTTGTTAGATGATAATTGTACAGTTACTCAGCCATGGATTCTTCTTTTATTTATTTAGCTTGCTTCCCTCCAGGTTCCCACTTTCTTACTATTCTCTCTCCTCAGGGCCATAGCCAGGATTCTAGATGGGGGGTATTTTTTCAGGAGGGGCAACAATGTCACACACACACATGCATGCACACATGCACACACAGGAGTTGGGTGGGGGAGCAGGTTGCTAGCTCAGGAGGAGCTGACACCACCACCACCACCCCCTGGCTATGGCCTTTTCTCACCCTCTCTTTTTGGACTCCCCCCCCCAAAAAAAAAACCCCCTCACTTTCTCCTTTGCTTCAGCCTTCTGCTGTAAATTGAGAGTGGGAAGTAGAGCTATTGCTTGTTAGTTAGTAACTACCTACACTGGGGTGTGCCTGAGGACCATGGTGGATATTCTGTCCTGGAATGTCAGTTCAAATTCATGAATGAAAGGAGTTAAGTGTTACACCTGCTTTAATATTTTCCCATATTCACAATCTTACCATAATATGCACTTTATGAAATAATTATAATTTCGTTTGGCTGGAGTAGACCATACAGTTAGCAAGTTAATGCTGAGTATTGGGTGGTGGTAAATAACATGTTTCTCTAAAGGGGCCAATGGCTATAGGGGGATGAGCCTGTTTAGGTGGGGTGATGGTCCCCTTCAGTGGAGGAAATGCTACTGGAAACCATCATATTGGGCCCAGTGGCAAAATGAGTAGAGAAGGAACTCTGATTCCCAACAGTCATGGAGGCAGAAGAAGCCATTCCAGATGGACAGGCTGTGAAGGCATGCCTTGATAATCTCCTCAAGGCTGTGGCAGTCCATTGCAGTCCCGGTATTAAATCTTGCATGTCTCATTTCATATGTGCTGTAGGAGATGGCTCCGTGTGGATCATAGTGTATGGGTCATTTCATGACAAGCTGGGATCCACCTTAAACAAATTCAAGGCAATGACATTTTTCCTAGTTCAGGAAAAAATGTTTTCTCAGATATGAGTTGCAGCTGATAACCATAATTTAGTATGATCAAATATGATCCTATATAATCTCACATATTGAAGTAATTATGCTTATGCACAAGTCAATTTGATTGTCTCTGTTACTACTCTTACTAACTAAATGAAATTCCCAAGTGACTACATGTAACATTTTATTGAAAATATTTTCTCTGAATATCGTCGTGAAATCTTAAGATAATAATAATTTCACATGACAGTCTTAAGCAACATGTAGGACAAGTAGAAGGACAGCATTTGATAATTGATTTCAATAATTTTACCATGTCTTTACATTTATGACCTTTAGTATTGAAGGGGAAAAAAAAGAATTTTGTCCACCAATGGGAAAGCCATGTGTAAAACACTAATTCAGAAGACGAACACCTCCTTTCAGTATGCTTAACAACCCTACCCATTTTCTTTAAGGTGTTCTGCTTCATTACAGTAAAACCTATTAAAGGAACAACTTTATCTCCATGATAAGAAATTCCCAGTAGATAACAGGGAAATCTGAGAAGCCTGCTGCGAGAACTCCTTATCTATTTATGAATGCATAGTAGAATGATATCCCTTCATTTACTCTTTTTTCTTTGGTAAAAGATCAAACTGTAAGCTTTCAGGCCATGGTAGCATCACACATATTGAATAATGAAAACGTCTCCCACCACTGCCACCACCATGTTTCTTTAACCACTTTTTTCTCCAGAAAAAAATTGACTTCTTTGATTCTTTAACATTTAACACTGACATTTCTGTATCAGAAATAAATCCTAAAATCATGATACAAAGTTTTGTCTGCAATTTTTAAAATTATTTTAAAAATAAAAGCTTCTGGTGTTCTTTCTTTTATTCTTATTCTTTGGCTGAGAACTAAGTATATAGCAACAAAAATCTTTTTCCATCTGATATAGAAGAATACAGTTTGTCTTAAATGCCATTTACAACAAACATTTCAAATTAACTGAGAGAAAGGGGCTGCAGTGGCTTAGTGGTTAAGAAGCTCACCTTGTTAGCTGGAAGGCTGGCAATTCGGCAGATCGAGACCTGGGTACTGCATGACAGATTGAGCGCTGATCACTGTCCCAGCTCTTGGGGACATGAAAGAAGCCTCATTTGGGCATTCTCTGAGCTGAGTTTCTTCCGCAAAAATCTTTCAACCCACAATGTGAAATAATAATAATAATAATAATAATAATAATAATAATAATAATAATAATAATAATAATAATAATAATAATAATAATAATAATAATAATAATAATAATAATAATAATAATAATAGAAAAATATGAATGCTGTTAATTTTAATTTTCTAAATTATCTGTGACATCTCACTCTTTTTGTTCAGTTTTGAAATTAAAAAAACCTCTGAATTATTCTCTAATTCTTTTTTTAAAGATAAAAACCTCTGTGTTAGTAAAATGCACAGCTTATACTTGAATATAAGCATTCTGTTATCATTTAAGCTATGCTCCAAATTTTGTGCTATGTTCTACCAGTCATTATAGTAGGCCTGCTGTATTTTTCAGTTTGGTATCCACGATTTCAGTTATTTTTGGCCCAAAAATATTCACAGAAAAATCCCACGAATTTCAAGATGCTTTACCAGAACTGGTGATGAGAGGGAACCAGAGACAAAACAGTATGTAGTGTTTACTACTATCTTTGGTTTCAAACATTCTTGGTAAGTATTTGATTCTATCCCTAATGGATACAGTGGGCCTATTGCAATGGTGGTGAACCTATGGCATGTGTGCCTGAGGTGGCACTCAGAGCCCTTTCTGTAGGCACGCGCACCACTGCCCCATCACCAAGTTAGCCCCATTCCTCTGCCCAGCATCCCAATGGGTATGGCTTCCTCCCTCTTCCAGGTACAGAGTTCACCTTGCTGTGTTGGCACTTTGTAATAAATAAGTGGGCTTTGCATCACAGTTTGGGCACTCGGTCTCTAAAAGGTTTGCCATCACTGGCCTACTGTACTTGGAAAGCAGCCAATTAATCCACTGTTGCTTAAAGATCTAGTTTTAAACTGTTGATAAGGAGAAGTGTTGGCAGCTTGGAACCATTGCCAATAATTTCTAAATGTCTACAGTTTTATACCCCACTTAGAGAAGTGTGCTTGGATGCACAAAAGCTTATGAGAAATAAAAATCAGTTAGCTTTATAGGTGTCATATAACTATAAACAGAATTAGTAAGTAACTTAGTTTCAACTTCACAAACTCATGAAGTAAGCCTGGATAAATTGGAGTGCAGTCAGCAATGAGGGTCACATCCAATCACATGCTGTCCATGGAATGACCTCTGGCCTCTTAGTTGACAACTAAAAGCAAGGCAAGAGCACTGTGTAGAAGGGATTATGGCTTTGGTCTCAGCAGAATGGGAGCCTCAAAGGGACTATTTAAAATAGTCTCTAGTCAAGAATACAGCATTCTCCACAGAAATATTTTTTTCTAGGCTTTCTACAGACACCTTTATAGCTGCCTGAAAACTCAGAAGTGAGTTTCACTACAAAACCACTTGCCTGGCTGTGAAAGGGAGCATTCTCAATGAAGGCTAACTTTTTCTTCTTTTAAAAGAAAGATTGACACTCAGAGTGATGATATCGCATGGAATCATTCTACTCTCATTTCATTTTATTGCTTATATTCTGCCTTTCTCCAAAAGAAGACCCAATCAAGTGAAAACTCAATCACCTTTTCCTGATATGTGGTGTGAAAAGCATCAGGAGCAGAGAAAAGTGTTTGATGTCTTTTCTGGGATTTTCTGGTGTTGGCAACCAATTGCCTAGCAAGGATGCTGGTGTTGGTAGAAAAAGTATTTAATCTCTTTTAAGCAAATAATAAGTGAATGGAGTCATCTGACCAGAATTATAATACGCATAAAGGAAAATCTAGCAAAAGCCAGACAGTTTTATCTTAAGCTATGAATGAAGATAAACATTCCCTGTATCATGGGAATACATTGCTTAGTTAGGAAACAAAGGCTACAGTAGTCAAGATACTGAAGATGTGGACATACACAGTGATGGGATGTCCCCGGTTCGAGACGGTTCCCGGTAGGACCAATTCCGGAGGGTTCTCCGTGAGGGGAGTCCACTTTTGGGGCGTCCGGTTCCGGACGCCTCACCGAAAGAAAAAATTTTTTTTAATTGGAGCAAAAATGGCTCCAATTGACTGCGCATGTGCAGAAACTCAATCTGACACATTGCTCATGCGTCAGATTGAGTTTCTGCACATGCGCAGTCAATTGGAGCCATTTTAGCTCCAATTTAAAAAAAATTGTTTAGAGCTTTCAGGACGGCGGCGGCGGAGGCGGCACCAGCCCTCTGAGAAGGGCACCTCCCCCGCGGCACGTTGAGGGCTGCCTGGGCCGTCCGCTGCCGACAAGCCCCATGCCCTGGGGACGCCCAGCGCGGCACACCGCCTCCTCCTCCTCCTCCGCCGGGCGCCGGCCTGTGGGCTGGGTGCCTGCAACCGCCGCCTGCCGCCGCCGGAGCTGCCGTTGGCTCAGTGGCGTAGCGTGGGGGGGAGGATGCCCCGGGCAGCGGCTTTCAGGGGGCGGCAAAATGTCCCCTCCCCACCCTTTTGCTGGCGAGCGCCCCGCGTGTGCTTCGCCGCTTGCAGGCGAGGAGGAGAAAAAGGGTTTTTTTTAAGGCGGACAATTCAAGGAGGGGCCCGCCCGCCCAGCTGGCCGTCGGGGGCTCTCCTGGCGGGCGGCCCACGTGCACGCTCACGCTGCTCGCCTCCGCCCACCCAGCCACCCACCCAACTTGCCGTGTGACGGGGCACTCGTCGGGGGTGGGTGGGTGGCGCCATGGCGGGGAGCCCCTGGCAGCTGGCTGGGCAGGAGGAGGTGGGTAGCGTGCGCGCGCATGCGGGCCACCCGCCAGGAGAGCCCCCGATGGCCAGCCGGGCGGGCGATCTGCCGGAGGTGCGCTCGTCGGTCGTGGGTGGCGGACGGCCCCTGGCTGGCGAGCGGACGGAGGTGTGTGGTGCACGCGAGATCGCGCGTGCGCCGCTAGTCAGCAGGGGGCCACCTTCTGCCTGGGTCGGGGGGAGAGGGTGGCGGCAGCGGCAAGCTGGGGGGGGGTCCCAAGAAAGGTAAGCGAGGGGTAATTTATTTGTGTTTTGGGTGGGTGGTTGTTTTTATTTTATTTATTTATTTATTTATTTATTTGTGTCTGGGTGGGTGGGCTGAGAGGGAGGGGTGTGTGTGTGTATGTTTATTTTTATTTTTTATTTATTTTTATTTTGGCCCCGCCCACAACGTCATGACGTCGGCTTCGGCCATGACGTCATGACGTCATGACATTGGCCATGCCCATGACGTCCGTGATGTCATGGCGTGGTAGTAGAATTTTTGTCATCCCATCACTGGACATACAATATGAAGAATGCTAAGATTTTCTAGTTCTTATTATTCATTGTTTTGATACATTGTTCAAAAGATTGTTCAAGGGAAAACACAAGTCAGTACATTTATTCAAGAGTGTTCAAGGGGAAGTATAATTGCTTCAGATTTGCAGTTTTAAATGATGAACCATGTAAAATTAAGCCATATATGAGCTTGAAGAATATGTGCAGTTAAACAGGTAGCTTAATTGTCATGTTATGTTACTTGTGGTCAAGTTGCAACTAATGTATAGTGACCTTAATACAAGATAAATGAGATATTTAAGGAGCAATTTTATGATTTCCACATATCAGAAAACAAAACAAACAAAACAAAACAAAAATCAAATAAAAAACACTGTAGCACTTTAAAGACTAACTGCTATTTTTTATTGTTAGCTTTCGTGGATCAAGTCCACTTCTTCAGACAAAGAGTGTAACTTACAAGCATGGTTTTTATACACCAAATTTCCACAGTCCCAGTAAATGTTCATGGCTTAGCAGGGGCTCAAACCTGTTCCACCCAAGTCCTAGTCTGTCATTCTATCCACTACACTGTAGTAGGCATAATTGTGCATGGTTCTCATTAAAAACTGCAGCTCTGCCAGATGATTCAGCCAGAATCTTGTCCTAGTAGGAGAGGCTCAGCCCATTGAAAATCCCAAGGCTCGCTTGAGATTCCTTTCATTGTAAGAACATGGGATGGGAGTGCCTTTAATTACTGAAAACTGTACTGGTACCATACATTTTAAGAAATGAAGGATCTCTACTCACTCCCTTCCTGCAGCCATCAACAGCTCCCTGCAATGAAAAAAAATTATAGTGCACTCTGAAACTTTGAGAGGGGAATTGGGAAATATTCAGTATAGTATCTGAAAAACCACAGCTGATGATGTTGTACTGCTGATGTTATGAGTTAAATCCTAATGGGGATAAAAGTTGACTCAATGTCGTGTGTCAGGTGGCAGATAACTAACCTGACAACCCTAAGGACTAACAGGTGCTTAAGTCCAGAGGGAAGGGTGATGCTCCCCAAGTGACTTAAATCCCACTTGAATCCATCTTGATGGAGGGCAGCAGCTTCATCAATACTGGCCTTGGGCTGCTAAGGACTTTACATGCCAAAAGGGCTCATGACCAGAAAATGACTCATGGAACTGGATCAGTGGTACAGGTGTCATGCCGCAATTCAGAAGGCAGATGAAAGGCCACTGCATTATATTATCAGGACAGTCTTCATGGCTCATCACCATGATGGTCACCTATATTCAGATTCAAATATGGCAGAAGAAGAAGATGTCATTAGACCTACATGGTGAAAAATTGTGCAACAGGATTTCATCCGTGCTTCTATTCTGTTTTTGTACCTTGTGCATTCTAATTCCAAGTAATAAACTAGACTTCTTCCCACTCTCTTTCATCTGCATAATGCAGTGATTATCTTCCTGTTGTTTTGCCATCAGAGCTAGTTATACTTGTGGAGAAATTGTATTTACATTGTAGAATAGGATCTCATATTCTTCAGTGTCTCCTACTGTATATAAACTGTTCTGGTCTATATAGTAGAATGCATAATATATATGTAGTGAGAGGTCTACAGTGCTGGTAATTGAAATCCAGCAAAAATTGAAGGGCTACATAGGTCCTTCCTTATTTTAGAACCTATGTACTGCATACTTAAAGAACTTCCTTTTCCCAGGTATCTTCAAAACAAAAACATATGATAGTTTTTATTGTGACAAATCAGAGCAACAACATATTTGATTTTAAGTATCATGATCAAAGCATTTATGAGAATCAGGGAGAACCATCATTTATGGAAAATCATGTAAAAAGATCACTACCATTAAAGCTTTTGGAATTTGGGTAAAAATGCTTGAAGTATTTTGGCTTGGTTTTTTTTAAAAACTAGGCATTAAAGGTTTATGTGTGTGTGTTTTAAATGTTAATCACCAAGACTTACTGTTCATTCATATGTTCCCCAGGTATATATAGTCCTGAACTCCATGTAACTATACCACCTGAAGATTCTCATTCAGAACTACTTATTTCAATTCAATTCAATTTTATTTACAGTCCATGACCAGCATAACAAAAACACAAAAGCATAAACACACATCCTAAGTTAGACTGGAGAGAGGTAATAAAAGGTAACTATACTACTAAAAACCTACTGAGAATTGACATACAGCAGCAGGCCACCTATCTAAAACAATATTACTGAAATTTTTGAATAATTACTAAAACCTAATGTCATGAAAATAAAATGCAAATATTTACAAAAAAGAAGAGGGATAGCCTCATTACAAGGATATAATATGCTCTCTGCCGGAGTTGTAATTTACTAAAACTCAGTAAATTATAGCCAAACCAATGATGACAAGGGTGAAGAGGGGACTTAATAAAGTAATATAGATCAGCTGCTCAGTGCGGGAGCAATCTCAATAAATATAAAGCCACATTAGACTTCCTAGTCAACAGCCGATGTATGCTTCGAGCCTTCATACAAAAACCCACCACTTTGCGCGTGATGGTAGTACTACTGTCCTGGAGTAGGAAGGAAACTTGTAGGACAGGCAGTTTTCCTGTGCATTGGCACAGTAAAGGAATTATTAATTCTGCACAGGTATCCCTATAGAATGAGCAAAAAAGGAGAACGTGCTCAATCGATTCAACATCCCCACTACCACATGGACATAATCATTCTGAATAGGGTATCCCGTTATATCTTCCCTCAAGGACAGCTGAAGGCATGCATCCACAGCGTGCCTGGATGAATGCCAGCCTATAATTTGGAAGATCTAATTGTTGCAAATAGGCTGAAGGGACAACCTGGTACCTGATGGAGTCATTGCAATAAAAACCAGGAGACTTGGCCACATCTTCTTGTCATTCTGTGTCCCTTATTCTCTGTTTCACCAACTCCCTGGCTTGTTGCGTGTCCATTGTAACCAAGGTAGGTGGACACAAGCCCAGTGAAGCCAATTTATTAAGTATAAAGTATTACATTCCCAGGAAGAGCAGAATTAGTTTTGAAGTGTAAGAAACATCAAAGTGCCCAGGGAATTATGTATTTTAAGCCAATATGAAATTATCAGCATCCAGCACCTAGCCTCCACCTTCACTAAACCCTTTTCCTGTCTTAATCTGAACTTCATGTGACTATACCACCTGAAGATCCCCATTCAGAACTACTTATTTAGAAGGACCCAATATCTCATAAAACCTATGTATGGGGAAATCCTCTCCTTTTTGGTGACCATTCCAAGTGCAGAAATGTTCATGTAAGATATATTTCATGTGCATTCTGCAATGGTATATTCAAATACCTGGCTACCTGCCCTGACCATTTTTGTATCATCCCCAAGGGCTGAGGAAAGCAAAATCAAATTTTGGGAAGTGATTTTAGGATTAAAATGGATGGAAATCCCTAGCCAGCAGGGCGTTTTGGTGATTTGTAGAGTTATAGCCTAGGTAAATTAATTTTCAGAGCACTGGCCTAAACCAATTGAAATGCAAACCTAATCTACACAAAGCTATACCTTGAATAATGGGAAAAAGAAAAAGAAACTAATATTACAAGTTTCTTTTGGCACATGAAAGATGGAGTTGGCTCTCTTTTTTTGCTGGATCCCTACATCTTTAATTGTTGTAGATGAGATTCTGATCCTGATCCTGATCCTAATCATCAAAGTGAAGAGGTAGCATAATTTCTTGATGATATATGGGAGAAGGGGATGTCAGAATACTATGGGTTAGTTATGGTAGTACAAGTCCAACAGCAGATATCACAGCAATTTTAATTTGTTGTACAGCAGGGATACACACTGCAACTGTTTAGTATTGACAATTTGTTGCTGCAATCTGTGCCATTGCTCAGAGTGATGCAATACATTTCAGACGAAAGTGTAGAAAAACTCTGTTAGTGGAATTACTTGATATCATGCAGTGGTTAAACACACAGAACACTTCTAAAAAGGTTAAGAAAGAAAGCAAGAAAAAGAAAAACTGATAATCCATCAGAGGTTTGGAGAACATAAATTGCCAATCTCTAGTCCATTAAATCTGAAAATAGCGTTTTAATTTGTTGTTTATCTACTTTTTGCAGGTTAAATGTCATACACGGCTGCAAAAGCCAACAATTACATGTCACTTTCATTCCATCTAAGCCAAGAATTAACACCATAATAAAGATGCCTGCCTGCCTGGGTATAAACCTGGAGGAAGGCAGTTCACATTGAATCAGGCAGACCCAATTTCATTGCTGATAAAGCTGGCACAATAAAAAGGAGAGGATGTTAGAATTGACTATAAAAGGCCCTCACCTGCTGAATGCTGAGCGACATCATATTTCTTTTTAAAATAAATAAATTTTCAGACACTTCCAAAACAGTTTTTGCATTTTTGTTAAACTGTCCATCATGTTGTACAGCTTGAAAAATTGTTTGGCTTATCTAGACGCCAAACAAAGTAACAGCACTTATTGAAAAGAGTGATTATACAATATATGTCCTTGCTACTGAAGCACATATTACTATATAGTAACTATAGGTTGAAGCCAATGGTTGTGAGCCTGGCTTCTGCTCTGTCCCTTCCCATCCTCCCAGGTGAAGCCCTGTGTAACCTCAACAAAACTCCATCTGGCCTGCAGGGCGACTACAGCTAAGAGCTACAAGCCATCAGAAAGGCTTCTGCTGGGCGTTAATGTATCCCTTGCAGCAATCTCTGACCACCTGAAGGTTGTAATATGTGGGAACTCTCCTCCATTTGCACTCTAGCCTCCTCCTTAACTGCTTCAGAGTTCTATTGTCTTCATTATACCAAGGGGATGGATGGATTCTGAGCTGGATTCAGCATTTAGGGCCAATAGTGTCCACTGTCCTGGTTGTTCCTCTATATCATGGGTTCTCAACCTACAGCCCAGGGGCTGGATGCAACCAATGACACCATTTCAAGTGGACCCCACTTCCTCCACCACACCCAGAAGTGCCATGTGTGGCAGGCGGGGCAAAATGGCTGTCTGGCCCCTGAAGCTGTCTGGGGAAGCATGACCTGGCCCTTGGCTTGAAAAGGTTGAGAACCCTGCTATATATCAATTGTTCATCAGAGTAGTGACATTATCACCATGCAGCATGGCCAGAGATCCTCAGAAGGCATTTTGGAAAACATCACCCTGCGAGGATGGACCATCAAAATAGGTCCAGGCTCCCCACATAACTGGAGCAAGAAATAAACCGACCATGGGAATTCCATAATGGTCATCTCTTGAAGCTGCTGTGTAAATAAGGTCTAGTATGTGCCCACCCACATGTGTGAGAGTGAAGACATTTTGGGAGAGCTCCATGGCTATCATGGATTCCAAGAAGTCTGCAGTCAGCCCAGATCAAGCTTTCTCCATTTGGATGTTAAAGTCCCCCAGGACCAAAAGCCTAGTGGAGCTCAACACTGCAGAGGAGACAAAATCTGTCAACCCTGGGAGGGACAGTGTTGGTTCATGAGGAGAGTGGTACACCAACAATATCCCCTCTTTCCCCCTATCCCCCACATCCACATAGAGGCATTTCAGACCTGAACTTGATAGAGAGGTGAGCCTGCTCATATTTAAGGTGTTCCAGGCAATGCTAGCATCCCCACCTCAGCTCCACCCTGCCCTGATGACTAACTGAGAAACTAGGGAGGGCTATTAAGGAGAGGTGAACTCTCGCTCTATCACCTACCCAGGTCTCAGTGATGCAGGCCATGTCAGCATTGCCACTGTGTAGTGTCCTGAATAAGATGGCCTGGCATTCAAAAACATAATGGATAGTCTGAAAGGATCTTGACCAAGCGGATTGTCATGCATCTGAGGGATATTCTGGAGACTGGCACATGGAACCAATGTTAGATAGTTCTTACTTGTTTCTCTATGCTGGCCAGCCCACCAGCCCACACCATATCTTCCTTGACCCTTAAAAACCTATATTTCTGTACCAGAAACCTCCATCCTTCCCTATACCTTCCTCGCCTACCCCCCAAAAAACAGATCCTACCCAACCAAAACAAAAGGCCTGGCAGACCCCCCCCCCAAAAAAAAAAGCCCATTGTAGTAATAAAAAACAAAAACAACTAACAAAACTCCCCCTCGGCAACTAAGGTCATGACCCTACCCATCAATCCCATCCCATATCAAATTTCCCATCCAACCCCCTTCAAATGCCTCACATTACTGGTAGCATAACATCATACTAAGACCATCATGCTAAGACCATCACATTCAACCCTTAAGTCCATATTTTTTTTCATAACCTTCACATTTAGTCCATTTCCACCATCCATTTCCTCTCACCACCATTCCTCCTATCATTCACATATATTAAGAGGAACTCTAGAATGCTGAGGTGAAAATTCTCCATTTTCCTTCATCCACAGAAGTGATTTCCTTTTAATTTTTATCTTTCATTCTATTCATTCTATTCTGCAGTTGTTCCACTGGACAGAAGGCTCAGAAAATTTTAAGTTATCAAGTTTAATTGGACTATTCTTCAAAAATATGCACATAATTTCAGAGACATATATATATATATGATTTACCTGCAGCTTTTGATATTTTTTCTGTCCAGAGCATTAAGAAAGGTGAATGGTCCAACATTATTGATTTCTGTAACTTCTATGCAGCCAGTAAAATTGTAAATGGATCTAGTAACCTAAGATGGAAGAAGGAAAATCAAAATAATCAGACATCTCTTATATCAGTGGTAAGAAGCCAAGCCAACCATGAAACCACATAGTTCCCTGTTGTGGGGAATTCAGTCCGATTCATGAAATCTTATGAATGAAATTAAAAAAGAGCCCTGCTAACAATCCTGTTCATGGCAACAAGCAAATTAGATATAAAATTTGCTTTAAATAAACATGGAATTATTACTTTTTATATGAACAAATGCAGAAGAATATAAAAGGCAAACATAATAGAATGCAAGAGAGACTGTCTAGCTAAAGGTAAACACCATTAAATACATTCATTTCAAGTATATTTGTGAATGTATTTGGTGAATTTGTATATGCATTTAGTGGAACTCTTCACCTACATTAAGAGATGCATTAATAGCTTTTGCCTTTTATTGCAATTATTTACCTATCTTGTTTTATTAAAATATTTGCACATGCTTAACTTTCTTAAAGAAATAAATGTACCTTCATATTTTTTTTGTTGAATCATGTCCAAAATACAGCAAAGAAGTAGTAATTTAGAGTTAGCCATGTGCAAGGTAAACAGGCTTGATTTGGCTTATGGGGGGATGTCATTTAAAATAGCAATAAATTGTTAACAGAAATTTGGCATCTTGAGATCAGTTATCCCAAGAACCAGCTTGGAAGGTCAATCATCTTCTCCAGTGTAAAGAACTGACCTAGAAATGGCAAGTAGCAACAAAACATGACATGGTGTTGGAGGACATTTCTCTACTCAAGTACAGGTTGAATGGGAACAACTCTTGGAAGCAAAGAAACATAAGAATGGGGAAAAAAATCCAAAGTTACGTAGCAATATTTTCATTAGAATTTACATAGCAGAGAGAGAGATTGAGAGAGTGGGGGGAGGGAGAGGGAGAGAGAGACTGACTCTAGGCTAATTCATACTGATTTGCACATACAGGCAAATCTCGCATAACGAATGTTTCGCTTAGTGAAAAACTCGCATAACAAGCAAGTTTTTTGCTAAGCGGTCCGACTCGCATAACAAATTTTTCGCTATGCAAGTTTCCCCCCTTGAAACGCTTGTTATGCGAGTTTTTCCAGAGGGAAAGTCTGACTCCCATAGCGAAAAATTCGTTATGCAAGTATGACTCGCATAGCGAAAAACTCACATAGCGAGCAGCCTCACAGAATGAATTAAATTCATTATGCGAGGTATGACTGTAATTTGATTATCTCAGAGCATTTCCTGTATTATTCGCCAGTGTACATCCTTAGTCACTGGTCCAATACTGCTATTCTTCTCCACTATCTAGACTGGGGTCCCCAATTTTTTTTGGCTGTGGGCTGGTCATGTGATTCAGGGGGTTGGTCACTATGGCCCAGGGGCCAGATCTGGCTCCAAAGCCCATTCATCTGGCCTGTGAAGCTCCAGTTGCTCTCATACAGGTGCATTTTACTTCCATTTCTGGGAGCGACAAGGGCCATATGAATTGGCGTTGGGGGCTGGATCCAGTCCCTGGCCATTGTTTGGGCACCTCTGATCTAGACACTGTGAGAATTGAGACTAGCTTCGGTATATATATTTACTTTCCATTGGAATTTATAATAAATAGGGAACAATTTCCTCATATTTTTTCCTGCCCCTAGTGTTAGAATTTTTTTTAAATGTGGGATTTTAAAGGACAACAGAAAAAATATGTCTGTAGATATGTTTTCAACATTTTAATGAATTTTAATGAACATTTTTATTTGTAATTGATATTGCTATCAGATGGTTGAGACAGAAAAACAAATATAACACACCATTTCCTGTCTGAATATGTATTTTATATTGTAGATACTAATATTTGATGTCTCTGAAAGTTTTGATTGTTCACTGGTGATCATCTGGGTGGTCTTACTGGACTTATCCTCATTTAAAATTTTTAAATCAGCCTTTCATAATGTTCCCTTTTTATGAGTCTAAACTAGACAATACAAATAGCATTCATGGAAGCAGGAACTCTTTAAGTGTTGATGGGACATTTTATTACCACAACAAAAACTTTTCTCACCTCCTGTAACTTGCACATTAGGTTCATTTATTATTGGGCACGAGGAAGTAAACATGGGCTTTCTTTGCAATTTTAATTCCAAGCCAGAGGGAATTCTGATTCTAGTGATCTGTACCATTCAGTTTAGCAAACATTGATATCTTTCTTTGTCAAAGAATACTGTCTTGGGGGAGGTTAGTACCCAGCAAAAATGATCCCCATGTGGAACTGTTGCACAAGATGGCTAGAAATAATTATTTTAGGCTTAGGGAGTACTCTTCTTCCCAATGAACAATTAGCATCAATATAACCATCACCTGTTTTCCTGACAGAATTGTTAGCACATGAGATCAGAGATAGGCCCTAATTTATATTCTAATGAGATAATAGGTACAATGTTGAAATGGAGCTTGTAAGAAATTATTAACTGATTCCTGAGATAAATAATGCTGATGATGATATATTTGTCTCATGTAACTAGATTCTTTAAGAAGTTCTCGTTTAAGTTGGTGTTTTGCTTGATGAATCTTTCAACATCCTTGCCCAATATCATCTATGTGCTAACATATCAAGTCAAATTTCTGTTATCATTAGTGTAAGAAGCAAAACAATAGGCTGTGATAAAAACCACCACCATTATAACAAAAGTCAAAAGCACCACCATTATAACTCCAGTCTTCACTGGAGTCCTTTCAGCATTTCTAATGTCAAGTTAGTGTGGGCAAAATCATCACCATAGCAACCTGAAATCTATATCGCATGCTGAAGAGCAAATTAACAATGCAGTTTGGGACTATATGAAAAATAAATGGTGGAGGGCAGAGAGAAAGGTTATCTGCATTTTCTTGAAACTATATTCTTAGTGAGTTTTTAAAAATAATAATAATATTACAGCATGATAGGCAAAAGCCATAGACTGAGACCCTGGTATGTACCTCAGATTTTCTGACAGCATATGTCAGACACAGTGATTTCCCCCTCTTTCTGTTAAAAATAAAATAATTATGAGCCTTGCCTTCTTGCCCAGAGCATCATAGTCTCACAACTATTCCTGTCAAGCAACATCCACCCACATGGGAAGAGCAAGACTAAATGAGCTGCAAAACACATACATAATTTGAGAAGATGTTCATGAGGAAGGGGAGTTGATAGGAGGGAAGAAGTGAAAACAAATATCTTTGACCTTTAAGCATTTGCCCAAGAAGTGTCAAAGGCCTGTTATATTAGTCAGAACAAGGTATTATGCTAAAATTGTTCATCAGTGTTTTCACATTTTAATTCATACAATTCCTGCCCCCTGCCCCCGGAATTTCTACCTAAACACATAGAAATGCTTACTTCATGGAAAGATCTCAATGTTAGTGCAGATAATTTAGCAAGTAATTTTTATCTTTCTCCAAGGCAAAGGGGGGGGGGGCAAAGTAGGTCACTTTTAAAATGCATATGAGTACGTCAAACCTCGCTTAACGAGCATTTCGCTTTGTGAAAAACTCGCATAACGAGTGGGTTTTTCAAAAAGCAATCCAACTCGCATAACGAATATTTTCGCTATGCGAGTCCGACTTCCCCTATGGAAATAATCGCGTAGCGAGCATTTCTATGGGGAGAAACTGGCATAATGAAAAAATTTTTGCTATGCGAGTCCGACTCGCATAGTGAAAATATTCTCTATGCGAGTTTGACTTTCTCTATAGAAAACTCGCATAACGAGTGTTTCTATGGGGAAAACTTGCATAATGAAAAAAATTTGCTATGCGAGTTTTTCCCCTAAAAAAGCCCGTTATGAGAATTTTTCCATATGAATTTTCACTATGCGAGTCTGACTCGCATAGCGAAAAACCCACATAGTGAGCAGCCTTGCAGAATGAATTTAATTTGTTATGTGAGGTATTACTGTACTATGAAACCCTAAATTTCCAGGGAGGTTAACTGCAGGCATTGTAAGCAGTAACACCTCCCCCCTGCATGGCCCTACAAGTCACCTCATAATAGTGGTAGATGTCTCCACTGCCACCACTGTTCCACAAGCAGTTGTCTGGTAGCAGTGCCCCTGTAAACAGGGCATGTTGTGATTATATTACAGCATACCATTGATATACAGGATTCTATTCTCCCGTATTCTCTAAAGGGAACTGACTTCATTAATATTCTCCTATTGACTGCACTAGAAAGAAAACAATAACCACAAAAGAAACAGGGGAGGGAGGGGAAAAAGTAAGTCAAAGCTTCTACTTCAGGTACAGCAAGGGGACATGTAACAGTTGAAAACCCATCAGGAATTGCCAGTAAGAAATCCAACAGGAAATTTGCACCATTTAATCCATGTTGGCTTAATCAGGACTTTAATAACCCATTGAGACGTCCTACACACCTATGCTCACAAAGAGCCCCTCCTAATGTTCAAATCCTCGTGATGAGCTATCCCTTCTGAAGTGTTCATAATCTGGAGCAGCAGAGGTGGGGGGGATAAATCACTAAGGCAGGGGCTGTAGCTGATCTCTAGACAACTACAGACCATAAATTCCATCTGAAGTACTCTGTAATAGTCTAACTGTGGACATGTTACAAAGGCAAGAATAATCATTAACAATTAACATGCTAAAAGACTCAGAGCACAGGAGGTCACTTTTAAAGAGATGGCTGTGTCCTTTATGCATTACATTGTTTGAAGAGTAGCCTGTTCCTATTACGATTGATAAAAAGATTGCATCAAACTTGAAAAATTGTCCAACAAAATATCTCTAAAATACTTTTAAATATCTTTTAAATAACTTTTAGAGTAACTAAAGAATCTTATCTTTTATACTTGTCATATTGCTTTTGAAAGCATCATCATTACCCCCAAAGGTAACTTACATTACTTGTTTTTGTACCTTCCAAACTCATACACAAATGATAGCAGCCAGCTCTTAGCAGTTAGAGAGCAATAATGTTGCTCTCCATAGTTTGATACTAAAGGCAAACCCATGGCTCCAAATTCACCCAAAGCTACCTGCATGGATATCTAAAAGTGTGACCAGAGAGTGAAAAGTGTATGCATTTGATTGCATCAGAAAGGACAAAGTGTATTTAAATGTGAGAAATCAGCTTCACGTGAATTGTGTCCTAAAGTGCATTTTAAAACAAAAGATTTATTCCACTCATCCAAAACCTTTAACATTAGTGTTCTGTTGTTGTTGTTGCTGCTGCTGCTGCTGCTGCTATTGCTGCTGCTGCTGTGGCGGCTGTGGCTGCCAAGTGACACAGTCGAGTCTGACCCTTTGCAACCGCATGGACCACTGCATGCCAGGCTCCTCGGTCCTCTGCCATCATCCGCAGCCTGGTCAGATCTATGCCCATCACATCAGCAATTCCATCCATCCACCTCATCTTCTGCCGCCCCTTCTCCTTTTGCCTTTGATCTTTCTCATCATTACAGCCTTCTCAAGTGAGTCCTCTCTTCTCATTTGGTGGCCAAAGTATTTGAGCTTCAGCTTCAGTATTTGTCCTTCCAAGGAGCAACCAGGGTTGATTTCCTTCAGGATTGACTGATCTGATCTCCTTTCAATCCAGGGGACTCTCAGGAGTCTCCTCCAGCACCACAGTTCAAAGGTGTCTATTCTTCTGCACTCAGCCTTCCTTATGGTCCAGCTCTCACAGGCATACATTACTACTGGGAAGACCATTGTTTTAACTATGAGGACTTTTGTTGGCAGGGTGATGTCTTATGCTGCCAAGGTTTCTCATAGCTTGCCTCCCAAGAAGTAAGCATCTTTTTATTTCATGGCTCCAATCACCATATGCAGTGATGTTAGATCCCAAAAAGGTAAATTCTGCTACTGCTTCCATTTCCTCCCCTTCTATTAGTGTGCTCATACCATGGCATTAATAACTTAATGTGTGAATCAATGGGCATATAGCTTACATTCTAGACTGCTTGTGGAATGATCCACTGCAAACTATTTCCTGGTGATCAAATGACATATGAGGAATATTGGAAATAGCCCCTGATTGATGCCCAATCTAGACATTTTTGGGGCAGTTGTAGGGCTACTACTATATAGGACTGGACTGGATCAATTCTCTGATAGGATGGAGGGGTACTTTAAGGAAAATTGCTCCTCTTAAAGTGACTCTGTTTACATAATCATTGTAAATAAGGTACAGGAAAACTGTAACAAATGTGTGTGATGTCAGGGTTACTGACAGTAATTTGCTATTGAAAAAGAGTGTGATTATTCCACTTCTGTTTAGTCCATACAGCTCTTTAAACATGCAACAATGGTCTATTTTCACCAATTTTTTTTAAATTGGAACATCTAATCATTCTTCTCCTCCTTCTCCTTCTTCATTACTACTACCACCCCTCTTACACAGTGGTGGGCAGCAAAACTTTTTGCTACTACACCATGGGTGGAGCCTATGTCATGGGCGGAACCTATGTTGTGGGTGTAGCCTACGTCGTGGGTGGAGCCTACGTCATGGGCGATCTAGTCATGCCTGCCATATGGCCATGTATACATCTGCAAACACAGGCAGCATTACCTATTTGGCTGTAAATGGAGATGAGCACTGCACCCTAGAGTCAGATATGACTGGCCTTTGAGCAAGAGAGACCTTGAACCACTTGCAGGGGCAAAACCTGATGTCAAATGTGAATACCCATCAGGGATCTTCTGTTTTTAGGTAAAGGTTCCCATGCTTAAAAGCCAGTCATTACCAACTCTAAGGTTCAGTGCTCATCTCTGTCTATAGCCAAAGAGCCAGTGGACTTGATCCACAAAAGCTCACATTAAAATACAGCAGTTAGTCTTTAAGGTGCCACAACATTTTTGTCTTTTTGTTTTGTTTACTCTCTGATATGCTTGCACAGAATAAAACTTTTTAAATGGTAGCTGTGTTAGTCTGGGTAGGGCAGGGAGGTGGGTGTGGCCACCCAATTTCACTCCCCCCCGCCTGAAGGCTACCCAATTTCACCACCAGCCTGCCCGAAGGCCACCCAATTTTGCTAACCTCCCTGCCCAGTGTGTGTGTATGTGCGCGCGAACCTGTTACTGCCCACCACTGCTCTTACAAATGCAAGTGTACTTGCCAGTCACTACCAGGCAGAATACAGCCCTTTTAAAAAATATTAAGGAACAACTTGTTGCTTCCATTGATATACTGTATGGGTCTTCTGCGGATTACTTTGTCATAGTGTCTCCCTGATCAATGTAGCTCACAAGTTTCTGATGGCCAATCCATCTTGAACCTTAACAACATTCTGGTCCTTGCTTTTTCAAACCACTGATTGACCTTCCCTCTTCATCACTATGGGCTTTTCTTCTTGCTAGACCATGCTTGGAAGCTCTTTCTAAAATGTATGAACATTAACATCAATGTATGGATTAATGCCAGGAAACTGTTACAACATGCATTACAGTAGCTTATCAATAGTGCCCAAATAGGTTGGCTGAAATGTTATAATGGCATCGACATTGAGTTGCTTAGGGAACTAATCAGTTTGCTGTCCATCTTCTGTGAGGGATGGGGAATTTGTTGGTTTGGCCAAGGTTAAAACCTCATACAAGGGCAGGCTAACAACTGGGATGAGGTCCCAGAATTTACAGAAGCCAAGGAGCAAGCATGGAGATAGAAGGGAAAATGCAAAGCTGGAGATTGGCTAAGAACAAATTGGTTGTAGAGATAAAGCCTTTGGCTCTTTGCAAGTAGAGCTTTTAGTAGAATAACACAAATCTGTGTAGCTAACATAAAAATACAGGAGTTAGTCTTTAAGGTGCCACAGCTTTTTTGTCTTTTGTTTACTCTCTGATATACAAATCTGTGTAGTTTACTCAAGTCGGGTTCTCCCGATTGGGGCGGGGTATCAAGTGCGATAAATAAATAAATAAATAAATAAGTTCAGGTACTGCAAATATACGTGGACATGTGCAAATTGTGATATGCATATACAGGTAGCTACATATATCTGATGGATTTTACCTAGGCTAGATGTCATAACAAATAATAGCCCACCCCCACCCCACCCTCCCACACTCCCACCCCAGCCATGGAGGTTTAACTCTCTGTCCAATACAGCCTGCCATTCTATGTTGGCTCTTTTCAGCAATGTTAATTGAAAGAGATAGTTTCTTATAAAGTTCTGTGGGTTGTCACCTTATTTACTTCTCAGCTCCCTCTGCTTTTTAGAAATGTGGTCCTATGACTAGGGGGGAAATGTAATAACTTGGTGCCTCCTTTTACATTTTACTCCAGAAAAAGAGATTCAGATGGCACATCAGCAGTCTCGTTCAAACCTCCAAGAGGATCTGTATTTGTAAAGTATAAAGCAATTATAATCCCGTTGAGTAAAATACTACAATAAAACCCAGACTGGAAACATCACATCTGGACACTGGCAATCAGAATGATTTCTGGTCAGCAGGAGACTGGGCAGCTTTCCCGCTCAACTTCAGAGTCTAAAAGCAGCAAGCAGCTTGACTTTCTCCTTATTTAAACCTGCTAGAATTGTTTCCTTGAGTATTCACTAGATGTCTCTATACAAGTTAAAAATAGTCTCTGTCAGGCATGCCACAGTGTGATTTCTGTTAACAAGAAGCAGGTGACAAGCATGGTTTGCTCTGGAGAGGCTGCCTTAATAGTCAGCCACTCCATTTTGCTCTTCAAAGGATGGGCTGTATTTTAAGTCAGAGTCCTTTCTGACTCTGGCAGCTGTTGGACAGTATTTTATATGTGGGGTTTTGGAGACTCTATGCATTGTTTTCAGAACCCAGGAGTGCTTCATCATGTAAATAGAGAACAAGAGATACTTTTGGTTTATCCTGTCAAGGGCTTTGCATTTAACATAACTTAAGCTTGCAATTAATTAAAATATTTCTAGACAGTGCTATATTAAGTGATCTTATTATTATTATTATTATTATTATTATTATTATTATTATTATTATTATTATTATTATTATTATTATTATTATTATTATTATTATTATTATTATTATTATTATTATTATTATTATTATTATTATTAACTCACATTTATTACCCCGCCCCAATCGGGTAAACCCGACTCTGGGCGGCTTACAACATGAATTTAAAATCTGTTATGATAATAGCATTTAAGATCTCAAAACCTTAAAATTATAAAAGATTAAAACAGTGCAGCAAATAAACAAAGCAAGAGGGGTGGCTGTCCCTTAAATAAGCCAATAAGATCTTAGTGTTCTAGTCAGCACACAATATTAACAGACCTCAGTACCATCAATAGAATCACTTTTAAATAATCTAAAGCAATTCAACAACAACAACAACAAATGTTGTGTTATTCATAACACAAATTCCACAACCTATACTTAGAAAAGTTCTTATTTAGATATGCAAAGTTTTGAGGTTGTTTCATTTTAAACAGCAGAACACCATCTAATCAGGTACAATTGTTTCTACTTTAGTAAAGGTAAAGTCACCTTTGCTCAAAAGCCAGTCATATCTGACTCTAGGGTTCAGTGCTCATCTCTGTTTACAGCCAAAGAGCCAGGGCTGTCTACATCTGCAGACATTTGTGTGGACACATGGCAGGCATGCCTCAACACCAGAGTGCTCGGAATGCTGATTACCTTCCCACCGAAGTGATATGTTACCTATTTGCAATTTCTTGCTTTTAAACTGTTAGGTTGGCAGGAGCTGGGACAGAGCTGGGAGCTCACTCCATTGTGCAGTACTCGGGAATCGACCTCCGACTTTCCAGTTGTCAAGTTCAGTGTCTTAACCACTTGAGCCACCAAAATGTTTCTTTATGGTAGCAATTAAGAGGCTATCTTAGCATGGCTTTTTAGTCTGGGGGGTGGGATTGACTTGTTGCCTTTTTTGAGTGATTCCTGCAAACCCAACAGCATTTTGCTCCTCCAAAGAAGTAAGATGGAGCTGCAGTAACCCTATCAGTTGCAAGGTAGATTTGTTCATCCTTGCAAGGAAACATCACCTGCTCTTCAACCGTACCATAAGCTGATAGTTTTGTGCCACTTGGCTACATTATACTTAGCTGGCTCTTTATGAAGGAAAGAAGAAGGAAGAACCCTCAAAACTATTTTTATTCTTCACAGCAAATGTGTCTCTTCACGAACGTGCCTCAAACCTGCCTCCCTTGAAACAAACCATCATCTGCAGCAAAATGAAAACATGCAATTCAAAATCATGAAGTAAAATCATGTGTGTTCATTTAGTTTGTGACACAAAAATTGGCTTGTGACAAAACAGAGATCAAGTGTCTAATTATTTTCTCAATCTGTGTTGTTTTTGAAATAAAATTTAAAAAAATTGAATACTTCCTAAAGCATGGAAATTGTATGTATGATAATGTTGACTAATGGGTGGGTGAGTTCAGAAATATGTGTCTATTCCTTGTGCTTCATTAAAAGGGCACTCACTAAAACAATCAAATAAGCCTTATCCGCTATGCCCATTGTACACAAGTGGGATGTTTTCAATTTCTGTGTTTGCAGAGAGATTGAAAAGCTACAGTGCTGACATTTTGATGATATGATTTTTAAAATGTCCTTTTCTGCTCCTTGCCCTGCTTGTGAATGGTGAAGCTCAGCACGATTTCACTGCTTTGAAGAAATTGCTCTGGGCTGCTTTCGCTGTATAGGTCAATATGTGTCAACATTACCACGGCTAGCATCTCTATCTCCTTAGATAGCTTGGAGTGGATAGTGTGAATTGTGATGGAATTAACACCAAGGTTAGAAGTCTTGCATGCCTAGCCGAATGGTGAGTTTTTTGTTTAGGTTCACAGAAGTTGAGACTCTAACACCGCCTAAGTTCTTATTTATCCAGCAGCCTCTCTTTTAGCCCGTTATGTGAAGATAGGGGTGGTGTGTGGCCAAAAGTTAGCATGGTTACTGGTGTACTTGGGCAGTTTGCCCTCCACCTCTGCCAAGTCCTGGAACCCAACCAGTTGCATGAGACTGTTTTCGAAGGTGGGGCCATGTAGTGAAACATAACACTTCTGACCCATTCCTGGTTCATAGCTAAAGATCTGACCCTGGCCTCAGAATGGGCTCTTGCAAAGTTTGTGCAACAATCCAGAGAGCATTCACTGGTTGGCCTTCTTTGTGTTTCAGTACAAAACTAGCAGCATTATCTTATTCTAATTAGTTTTCTCTTCAGTAGTCTCTCTACTGAAGCTGTCCCTCTTTCACTTTCTATTTTAAACACAGGACAGTGATCTATATATTTCACTGTAATGCATTGGGATGAGTTTTATTTATTTATTTTATTTAGATTTATTATCCCACCCCAATCAGGCAAACCTGACTCTAGGCGGCTTACAGAAAAGGGGGAAAGACTATACACAATAAATGCAAAACAATTAAACAATACCCCTACACATTCAGAAATTAAAACCTTAAGGTTCAAAATCACTTAAAAATCAATTTAAAAAATTTTAAACTATGAATTTACAAAAATCTAAAAGATTTAAAATGTTAAAGGGTTTAAAAAGGTTTAAAAAGTTTAAAAGAGCTTGGGAGGGGTGGTTTTCCCATCAGATCAACCACCCAACATGGGACCCCGTATTACTGGAGCCCCACACCTGCCCTGCCAGCAAGGTTTTAGGCCCTCCCGAAAGGGCAGGAGCTCTGTCTGTAGACGTAACTCATTTGGCAGGAGGTTCCAAAGGGCCGGGGCGGACATGGAGAAGGCCCTCCTTCTGGTGCTAGAGAGATGTGCCTCTCTAGCTGATGGAATGATAAGAGAGCTTTTCCGATCCACCCTGGTGGGACGGACAGATGTTCTTGGGGTGACACAGTCTCTTAAGTATCCTGGCCCACTACCATGTAGGGCTTTAAAGTAATGACCAGCACCTTGAATTGCACCCGGAGACATACTGGCAACCAGTGCAGCTCCTGAAGCAGCGGTGAGGCACGAGCATAATGCCCACTCCCCACCACTCTAAAAGGGTGGGGGTGTTTCAGGAGGGGCAATTTTTTTCAGGAGGGGCAACAATGTCATACTCACATATATAACATTGGCATCCTGGGATGTGGTGTGGTGTGGTGTGGTGTGGTGGGCTGTTACCTCTGGAGGGTTTTCACACAAACCTGTTCCCCTGGCTACAGCCCTGGGCTGGAGGCATGGTTGCTTCCTGGACTTGTGTTTTCGTCATCATCAGTGGCAGCAGTGGCAATCATACTGTCTTTCCAGCTTCTTGCATAGCCTCCACCACTCCCTACTGTGGCGGGAGACTCTTCAGAGCATAATTGCTCTGTTTTGGCTTCCCCCCACCCCCACAGACACACTGCATTCCGGCTGCTAGAACATGTAGCTGAGTGACTTCCTGGTTCCATGCTGAGAACCCAGACACTGACACAAGCTCCAGCTGGCACCAGAAGTCGCCCAGTGGTGCATTCTAGCAGCCGAAACACAGTGGGTACACAGCAAAAATAAGCCCAAAATGGAGTGATTATTCTCCAAAAAGCCTCCTACCACCTTGAGGAGCAGCAGAGGCTGTGCAAGAAGCCAGAAAGACAACACAATTGCCGCTGTCGCCACAGTAAGTGACTTTTTTGAACTTTTGGGTGTGGGAGGCAGGTTTAGAGGTGCCCGGATTTTTCCAAGGGCCAGATTAGGCCTGTGGGTCAGGGGTTGCAAGGCCCTGGTCTAGAAGCAGAGTTCTTTTAAGAGGAATGATTGCTCCTTTATTGTAACAGGAGCTTACTTCAGTCCTTATTTGGCAAATTGAATTGCTTCTCTTTTGAA
The DNA here is from genome assembly GCA_030440675.1 of Furcifer pardalis. Taxonomy (NCBI): domain Eukaryota; kingdom Metazoa; phylum Chordata; class Lepidosauria; order Squamata; family Chamaeleonidae; genus Furcifer; species Furcifer pardalis. The sequence continues at coordinate 55,300,239 of CP126890.1, read as the reverse complement.
ATGGACCAATTGGGGGACAGTAAAATCTTGTTTCCATATTTGATGTCCCAGGTAAACAAAATGGAAAGATTTGTCTTCTTTGGATGGATGGCATAAAAGAGGATCTCTTAAAGGCATTATTTGGCAATGAACTTTTGGGTTTTGTCTTTTTCCAGTCGTGCTCCCACTGGTAACAATTGGGCAATGATTGTGATCTAAGCAACAAACATGGCAAGCTATTTGCAAATACTGATAGGAGACTTAGAAAGTACAGAACATGCTGCTGATACCAAAGATCAATTTTTTATTTGACACTTTACCTATCAGAATACTGGATAAAGAGATGAAGGAACTTCAAAATAAATTAAACAATTATTGCAATGGGAAACGTAGAGTAAGGATTGCAAAAAGCTTATGGTATGTATCTCAGCAGGAGGGGGGGATTAGGCCTACCAAATCTTAAAAATTATTATAGAGCGTTTCAGATAAAAACGTGATAAAAATTTTGATGAGGGAAGAGACAATATGGCAAGAAATTGAGTTGAAGGAACTGAGACAATTTGGGAACGCAATTTTTTTAGACAAAAAAGTAAAAGTTGTAGGAATTAAAAACAAATTGCTAAAAACCTTGTTGGAAGAGTGGAAAAAATTAAAACAAGAATTGGTGCCAAATGTATCTCCAATCATCGAAATTCAAGACATTAAAAATTTTCCCATAAAGATTGACACAAAATTTGACATTCTGGAGAAAGGGGGGGGGGCAACATTGGTAAAAGAATGGATAAGGATATGTAAAGATAAGACCAAAAAAAATGAGTTGTTTAATCAGTTGGGATGGAATTGGTTTAAACGATTGGTGGTAGAAAAGTGGAACAACAAATATATACAAGAAAGATCGTTAGAAAGATCGAATACAGAAGTTGAAGAAATAATATTTAAAATAAGGAAGGGGGAAATAGGAACCAAGGGGCTGGTTAGTAAAATATATAAAATACTGAATAAAGGGGGTAAAGCCCAAGAAATATTGAAAAATATATGGGAAGAGGACTTAAAGGTGAAAATTTCGGATAGTGATTGGAAAAAAAAAGTGGAGCAAAAGAATTATGAGAAACTTATCAGTAAGAGTAAAGGAGCATAACTATAAAATGTTATGGAGATAGTATTTGACACCTATAAGATTGCACCAGATGGATGAGAAAAAGAGCAATAAATGTTGGAGATGCAAATCTACATTGGGTACATACGAGCATATGTGGCTAGAGTGTAAAGTGGTAAATCCCTTTTGGGCTAAAATAGGAAAAGAAATGGCAAACATAATGGGAGTACGAGTAGAATTGGACTCAGATACAGTGCTATTGACAAATGTGGAGAAATTTAACGTGGACAAAGACAAAAAAGAGTTAATAGCCGCTATGCTGTCATCAGCAAGGCACTGCATCGCTAAAAATTGGAAGAAGGATAGCCAACCTAAGATGGAGGATTGGTACAGGGAACTGTGGGAATTGGCGTTGAATGACAAATTGACATGGGAAGTGAAAGTTAGGAAGGGTGAAGTACAGGAGAACAGATTTTGGAGGATATGGCATCCATTCATAGAGCATTCATTGTATAATGATAAAACAACACAGCCAGTACAAATGAGTTTTTGGAGGAACATTTAAATTCGGACTAACTGTAACCTCTCTGGATAATGTAAATAGCACGGGGTGTCATTAATTAAAATGTATGTGTTGTATTGTAATGTAATGTTATATATGTGTTTTTTTAAAAAATTATTATTATTATTATTATTAATGTGGTTGGTGTTGAAACACTTATAAGGGTATTGAAAGGGACTCTGGATTATAATTAAACAAAACAGAAATACAAGAGGATAGAATATTGTATAAGAACGCGAGAAATATATAAGACAAAGAAATATACCCATCTATGTGTTAATTCATTTCATATTTTAAGGTATTATTGTCTTGTCTCAAGTATATATTGTAAGTAATGTAAAGTCATATATGTTTTTTTTCCTTTATTGTTATATGTGTTCCTTATTTGTATTTGTCTGTATGTTGTTTGTTTTTGTAATTTCAGTAAATTTAATAAAATTAAAAAAAAAAAAAGAAAGTACAGAACAGCAGAAGAGTTTTTCAGTAGAAAAACAAAATAGAAGGGTTTTTTGGTCACATAAAGGCATTAATATTTGAAGGCAGTTTTTATAACTTTTGCCACTCAGCAACAAATCCTCACTGTAGTTTAACAGCTACCTTTGCTCATTATTATTTTTTTAAAACATGCACAGCAAATCTGAAGGCTGGCTTTGAAAACAAACAAATGCAACCAAGCTATCAGTTGAAATCAAAATGCACAAGGATAAATGTTATTATGAAAAAAGGGCAAAATACATTATGCCTTATAACTGAATTCTGAAATTCCAGTGCAATTACCTAACTAAAATATGGTAACTAAAGTATCATTAATTGCTTAATTAGACTCCATTGTGGTCTGGGGAATGTAAAATAGGTGCTCTTGAAGAAAGATTAAAGGTTGTTGTCAAATACTCACTCCAACAGTTGATTGCATTAATGGTGTTATTTGTGCTGCTGTAATTGCTGCAGTAATTTATACTTCTGGGCTTATTATTATTATAGCACTGAAGATGTCACTTGTCATTATTTCATATTCTTCCTCCATAGATGAAAAAAGATGTTTCCTCAGCATAATTTCAGTTTGTAATGAAACTAAAGGCACAAAACTTTAATGAGACAAGAACAGGTGCTACAGTCCTACTTTTTGCTGGAAAGTGAAGCAACAGGACAGTTCAGGAAAACATCCAAGGCCATTTGTAATGAGGATGTTTGTTAAGAAGGCCACTTATACATCCCCGCTAGAATATGGGGGCAGGCAGAGCTGAAACTATCAAAAGAAGAGTTCACCAATTTGAATAAAATCTGTGACTACACTATTTTGCTTTCAGGGTATTGATGGGCTCTTGGAAGCTGGTCCATCAAGCAAATAAGAAATCCCCCACAACTAAGTTCCCCTTTTGTCACAGCATTCACCTAGCGACAACTTAGTTAGAAATGGAGGGGATAATAAGCCTACATGCACTTTGTTTACAAAATGTTCCTCTGTGTACTTGAAGATTTAACTTTGATGCAGAAGCGTAGCTTACCTTGGCGGGGCCCTGTATAAAAATTGTTTGGGGGCCCTTTATATGCGGGGCGGAGCTAACGTCATGACATCATGATGTCGTGGGGGGAGCCAACGTCATGACATCATGATGTCGTGGGGGGAGCCAACGTCATGACATCATGACGTCATGGGCGGGGCTAAAAATAAAATAAATAAATAAATAAAATAGAATAGAATTAAAATAAACAAACAAACACACACAAACCTCAACCCACCCACCCACCCAAACAACCACAACACAAACCCGTAAATAACTTAAATAATTAAAATAAATAAAGAAATAAAATAAAAATTTAATAAAAATCCACCCACCCACCCAACACACACATAAAAAACCCACCCACCCGAAACACAAAACCCTCACTTACCCTCCCGGCTCCATCCTTGCCCTCTGCCCCGGGCTCCGAGACGCGCCTTCCCACCCCGCCGAGCCCGACCGCGGTGCCCTCCAATGGCGCCGGGCTCCGAGGCAGCCCTGCTCCCGGGAGGCAGGAGGCGCGTGAGCGGGCAGGGAAGAAGGCGGAGAGCCCGGCAGCCGGCCGGGGGAGGGGGCAAGGTGCGCACTCCCGACCCGCCCGGCGCGCTCCTGCCTTCCCCACCCGCTGCCGCTGCTCGCGAGTGGGCTGAGCTTCTCCGGACCCGCTGCGGACGAAGGACGGGCAGCAGCAGCGCATCCTCCGGAGGAGGCAGTGGCGCACTCTCCCAGGCGTCCCCAGGCCATGGGGGTTCGGCAGCAGCGGACAGCCCGGGCAGGCCTCAACCTGCCCGTGGGACTCTGGGCGGCCCCAGGGGAGGTGCCCTCCTCTGAGGGCCACCATCGGAGCCGCTCTGAGAAGCTGCGGCTCCGACTCCGACATTTTATTTTTTAAAAATTGGAGCCAAAAATGGCTCCAATAAAGTGCGCATGCGCAGAAACTCAATCTGACGCATGCGCAATGCGTCAGATTGAGTTTCTGCGTGTGCGCAGTAAATTTTTGCTCTTTTTTTCTTTTCTTTTCTTTTTTTTTGCCATTGGGGGCCCCCGTAGCCCGGAGGCCCCGTATAATTGATACGGCTGATACGGCGGTAGCTACGCCTCTGCTTTGGTGCACATCTCTCCACTGGAAATAACTATGTGTGCCTGTTCAGCCTTTTAACTAGATGTGCTAGTTGGTCTGCATGCAGTGTGCCTGTCTATAGAAAGGAGGTGTATGTTGTTTTATGCACTAGCTTTTCTGTAAGTAAAATAGCAATTACATTCAAGTGGGACTGCAGTGCCTCAGGTGGTTAAGATGCTGACTGGAAGGCAGCAGGTCAGCAGTTCAAAACCTGAAAACTGCAGGATGGAATGAGCTCCGGTCTTTGTCCCAGCTCCTACCAATCTACCAGTTTGAAAGCAAGAAATTGCAAGTAGATATATAGGGACCACTGCGGTGGGAAGGTAAAGAGTGTTATGTATGCTCTGGTGTTGTGTCGGTGTCTAGTCATGCCTACCACATAATCACAGAAATGTCTGCAGAAGCAGACAGCACTGGCTCTTCGGCTATGAAGCAGAGATGAACACTGGACCCTAGAGTTGGATATGACTGACTTTCGTGCGAGGGTGACCTTTACCTTTAATGTCCCATTGCTCTTAGTGTATTCTCTGGGCAGTTCACAAGTTAATTAGCATTTTGCCCCAAACATACTGGGTACTCATTTTACCAACATTGGAGGATGGAAAGCTGAGTAAAATTTGCCCCCTGTCTGGATTGAACTCACAACATTTTGGTTGCAGTACAGCAATTTAACCACTGCACCACCAGAAAAAGTCATAGTAATGCCATTTCTCTCCTGGAGAGTTTTATAGACACACAGTTTGGGAGGTGATGTGGTATTATGGATGAGGCTACACAATATGGCACCATTCATTGTTAATGTGTTTGATTCCAGAGCACCTGAACAGGGCTAATAGAAACTACTGTATCATGATTTGATTTTTTAAAAAAACCTAGTCTGCAGACTGCTTGGCTGATCCTGGAATTCATCCTCCTCTTTTGTCAAAGTCTTCCTATGCCAAAACAAATCTTCCTATGTCAAGCAAATCACTCACTGTTTCTGGATGTAACTTTGTATTTGGATACCTCAACTGTGATAGAGGCAAGGAAGGTTTTTCCAAGCTAAAGCTAGTGCATTTGGTGAACTTGTTTCTTAGGAGGTCAGTACGGGCATAGTACTAGTTCAATTATGGTTAATCTTGGCACTCCAGCTGTTCTTGGACTTCAATTCCCAGAAGCCCTGATAAGCAAGATTGCTGATGTGGGCTTCTGGGAATTGGAGTCCAGGAACATGTGGAGTGCCAAGGTTAGCCATCACTGTACTAGTTGCTACAGTTCCCTGGTGTCTAACCTTTGCACTCTATCTGTTCTGGAACTTCAATTATCAGAAGCCCAAATCAGGCACACCTGCTGATCAGGGTTTCTGGGAATTAAAGTCCAAGAACAGCTGGAGTGCCAAGGTTAGCCATCACTACCGTAGTTGAATCCAATTTGGACTATTTCACTCTAAAAAGGTTTATGACTGAAATCCTGCTCTTAGCATAGGAAGTCACAACTAGAGTAGGAATCAATAGAACCTATGGAAGGGATGACTCCCCCAATCTCTACTGATTCAGTGGCCTGCTTTACTGTACTAAGCAATAGGATTCCAGTCAGTGTTTGAAGAGTAAATTAACAGTGAGTTCTGCAAGGAATGATTCAGGAACTGTGTTAAAGGAGATACAGAAATCATGATTGCAACAGAATCAGTTAAGTATCTCCTCATTCTGCCAGAGCTTGGAGGGATATTGTTTAGAACATCATCCTAACACTGTTCAGTTATGCATGCCACTAGCATACCATTACATCATTCTTCTTAAAAATAATCTCCATGCTCTGCTTTTAACCCAGTCTCTCCACAGCACTCCCTAGACTAGACCAAAAAGATCAGGGAGGGAAAGTTTATATCTTTCATCTGTGGCATGGTATTGAACTGAGTATTACTAAGTTAGATGAAAAAGGAAAATAAATGGGAAAATGTGGGCTTTTAATTGATGGTAAAATATTAAGCTGAATGTGGTTAAATAAATGGAAGATATCTTACTTTCTCACTGGAAGAGGGGAAAATTAAATTCCTGTAAAAAAACTAAGGATGATCAGAAACAATAGCAAGAGCCAATATTATTTGGTTTGCCTGCTCTTGCTTGTGCATGCGTGTGGTTGTGCGTCTGCCTTTGTAAATATGTGTATAACATATTTTTTAGAATAGCTGAATAAACTTTCTACATGAATTTATTCTGAATCCAGTAGAACTGCATACCATCTACTACACACTCAAGCAACTTTCTGGAGAAGTAACATTTCCTTGCATTAAATTAAGTTCACAGGTGTTAAAAAGGCACTCAACTAGAATTTTGTCTCAAGGACAAGCTAATGCCCTATTGCCCTTATTACTACGTGAGACTGATCTAGAGGCAAAATAAATTTCTGCATTTAAAGCAATGCAGTTAAGGATACTCTGAATGTGTCCTTGACCACAGTCCTACTCAGCTGTGTTTCTTTCTATACCAGAATAATTCAATTTCTTTTAAACGATTATGGCTTCAATGGCCAACCCGTTTTCTACTCCAATAAACCAAAGCATTTGCTGTTTCTAATTCTCATAATAACAGCAGAAATGAGAATACAGTTTGTTTTTCCTTTTTTAACAGGACATTGCTCAGATTACTTATTAACACATGTGCTTCTTCCTCATTTTCAGTGGCTGATATCCAGCACAGTATGTTGTAACTAGAGTAGGCCTATTCTTCTTTTTTCTTAGTCAGTCTTTAAAATGCCAAAACGAAGCCACCTTTTGGTGAATTCATTCTGTAGTTCCTCTCGCCTGACCTAGTGTGAAAAAAATTAGCAGCACAACAAGGTTGCCATTGCCCAGGGTATGCCTGAATGTGGTTCAGTAAAAGCGGTGGCTGGAGTGAGATTGTGGGCTGGATGATTTGGTGGGTGGCTCAGGGTGGGCAGTGTGGTGGTGGGTGGGGAGTGGTTGGTGGCTCAGGGTGGTCCCACTGCTGCCGCTGGTGGCAATGTGGGTGGAGTGGTGGAGGCTCGGGGTGATCCCACTGCTCCTGCTGCCACCACTACCTTTGGCAGCAGCACACTGGCACCAGCGGTGGCCCTGCCAGCACCTATCCAGCCTGCCAACAGTCTGAGGGGGCTTGATTTAAGGCAGTGGTTCCCAACAAGGGGTACACAGCCCACTAGTGGACTTTAATTCCCAGAAGCCTAAGTCAGTACATTAGCTGATCATTGCTTTGGGGAAATGACTTCGGCTTCTGGGAACTGAAGTCCAAAAACCAGCATTTGGGAAACACTGATTTAAGGGATTTAACCGGATAGACAGAGTGCCTGAGGAGCTATAGATGGAGGCATCATACAATCGCACTCATCTCATATGCTAGCAAGGTCATGCTCAAGATCCTAAAAGCTAGGCTTCAGCAATATGTGGATCAAGAACTACCAGAAGTACAAGCTGGGTTTTGAAGAGGCAGGGGAACTAAAGACCAAATTGCCAACATTTGCTGGATTATGAAGAAAGCAAGAGAGTACCAGATAAACATCTACTTCTGCTTCATTGATTATGCTAAAGCCTTTGATTGTGTGGATCACAACAAATTGTGGCAAGTCTTTAAAGATATAGGAGTACCAGAAACCTATATGAAGGTCAAAAAATGACAGTTAGGAATGGATATGCAACAACTGATTGGTTTAGAATAGGAAAAGGAGTACAACAAGGTTGTACACTGTCACCCTGCTTATTTAATTTATATGCAAAGCACACCATGCATAATGCAGGGTTGGATGAATCACAAACTGGAATTAAGATTACTGGGAGAAATATCAACTACCTCATATACGCCGATGATACCACGCTAATGGCAGAAAGTGAAGAAGATTCAAAAACCTCTTGATGAGGGTGAAAGAGGAGAGTGCAAAAGATGGCTTGAAACTCAACATAACCCCCCCCCCCCAATCATGGCACCCAGTCCCATCACTCCCTGGCAAATAGAAGGGAAAGAAATGGAAGGAGTGACAGGCTTCCCTTTTTTGGACCCTAGGATCACGGCAGGTGGTGACTGTAGCCATGAAATTAAAAAGATCCTTACTCCTTGGGAGGCAAGCTATGACAAACCTAGGCAGAATAAAAGAAAGTAGAGACATCACCCTGCTAACAAAAGTCTGCATAGTCAAAGAAATGGTATTCCCAGTAGTAATGTATTGTTTTCAGAACTGGACCATAAGGAAGGCTGAGCGCAGAAAAATAGATGCCTTTGAACTGTGGTGCAGGAGGAGACTCTTGGGAGTCCCCTGGACTGCAAGGAGAAAGGAGATCAACCTTGACTGTTTTTTTGGTAGGACAGATACTGAAGCTGAAGCTCAAATAATATGGTCAACAAATGAGAAGAGAGGTCTCCCTGGAGAAGACCCTGATGCTACAAAAGCTGAAATGCAAAAGAATAAAGGATCGGCAGAGGATGAGATGGCTTGACAGTCTCTTTGACATGGTGGACATGAATCTGGACAGACTCTGGAGGATGGCAGAAGGCAGAGAAACCTGGTGTGCTGTGGTCTGTTGGGTCACAAATGGTTGGAATCGACTCTGCAACTGAACAACAACATGCAACAACATAAAAATATCATATCAAGTAAAGAAAGGGACTGCAGTGGCTCAAGTGACTAAGATGCTGACTGGAAGGCGGCAGGTCAGCACTTTGATTCCTGAGTACTGCAGGACGGAATGAGCTCCCGTCTTTGTCCCAGCTCCTGCCAACCTTGCAGTTCAAAAGCAAGAAATTGCAAGTAGATAAATAGGGACCACTTTGGTGGGAAGGTAGACAGCATTCCATGTACTCTGGTGTCTAGTCACACCTGCCACATGACCACAGAAATGTCTGCAGAAGCAGACAGTGCTGGCTCTTCGGCTTTGAAACAGAGATGAGCACTGAACCCTAGAGTTGCATATGACTAGCTTTCGAGCAAGGGAAACCTTTATCTTTACCTTTAAAGATAGAAAAATAGAGCAACATATTTCTATTACCTTAAAAACAACACCATAATAGGCCAGATATCCAAAGATAAATATGCATCTTTTCTGTATTTGTAATACATGAACATTTTATCCCAAACTTGAATATTTAGTCTTGTTCTTAGTAACCATTTTCATTTGCATGAAATGTAGCTTTATTAGTAATAGCTTAAACTGAAGCATAAACAATTACCCTAAATTTGTTAAATCCTTCCAAATAAAATGTTTCACACTTTCAAAGGAAAGCAGGAAATAAATGCAGACTTATTTGCTATACTATACTTCTGCATAGTAGATTTTTTTTCCAATTTCTTGTTCAGCCTGTGGAAACAGAACTAGGATAACGGCCAATAATATTTCTTTTCAACTTGTCTGGAAATTTCACTTAAGCTGCAACTCTATATTCATCTATGCGGACATTAAGTCCCACTAAACTCGAGTATTTTTGAGTAACTGTGTAAAAGATTGTCCTGCAAATATTTTTCAGCCAACTAAATGACAACAGAATGGCTGCCATCCATCACATTTTAAGGAGTTCATTTATTGACATACAAAACAAACAGCAAACCTTCAACCAAAAGCTTATGATCAGCTTATACACAAAGTCCAATTACTTTTGGCTTCACAAACACAAATGTCAAAGCAAATTCTATTTAAGTTTAACCTTCATTTTAAAAATACTGATCTTCAGATGGCTATGTATAGAATATTCTGTAGAATATTCCTACCAAGATGTGTGGTATAGGTAGGCATCACCACAGTGAAGTAAATCTGAAAATATTTATGGACTTTATTTTTTGGTTCCTTTGAGAGGAGTACTGATAAGGGAATTTTTTTTTGGGCTGTATCACCTTTCCAGCTGTGGATCTCAAAAACTGTTCCAAAGATGTGAAAGTCCTTCAGTTCAGAGTGTTCAGATAATAGATGATGACTGAAACCATACATAGGGATGGGTTTTTGTATTTGAAGGCCTTCCACCCCCATAAATTGGTTAGTACTCTCCAGGTTGAATTATGGGAGCAAAAGCCCTTAAACTAGCAGAAGATAGAGCAGCTTTGTCATTTCCCTGCTGTTCACCTCCTCATGCTTTATATGGAGGCAACCAAGGTTGGAACACATCCTCACAGACCCTTTGTGAGTTGTAGGAAATGTTTGTTACTCACATACTTTTGTGGGGTGCTTGTTTCCCTGCTCAACAGAACTGGTGTGAGAAGAGCAGGGAGGTGAGAGTGCTGCTCTATCTCCTTCTGGTTTGAAGATTTTCATTCCTATAATTTAACCTTGCCAGGGAAGGGGTGTTCAGCTGACTTTTGGGAGTGGAGGTCCTTGAAACACAAAAATCCAATTTCTAAAAATTATGTCCCTCTTCCACTGGTGGGAGGCCCTGGAGGATCCAAAGCCTTTGGCAAGCAAAAGAAACTACTCCTCCTCCTCCTCCTCCTCCTCCTCATTATCATCATTTTAAAGGTATACATAGAATCTAAGCCACAATATTCTGAAAGGCATCACCTGAGGTCTTCTGAAGCTACAGAGTGAAGAAACCAGATTTTTTTTTTTTGGGGGGGGTGTCTAATTCTACCATGTTTGTGTTCTCTTATTGGTATTCCCAAGTACTGATAAGGATCTGATAGTTGGACTATGAAGAAAACTGACAGGAGAAAATTAATTGATCCATTCAAAATGTGGTATTGGAGGTGAGCTTTACAAATACTGTGGGTCATCAGCAAGCCAAAGATGATGGTGTGAAAGTGCTGCATTCAATATACAGTTGTACCTCGCTTAAAGAGCATAATGCGTTCCACAGGATTGCTCTTTAAGCGAGTTTGTTCTTTAAGCGAAACACCATTGTAAGTGACCATTTGTGGAGGGGATTGTGAACCCCGATTTATTTGTTAAGTGAGTTTTTGGTTGGTTTAATTTGTTAAGCGAAGCAAACATTCAGAGAAAATTCTGCTCTTTAAGTGAGATGCTCTTTATGCGAGGTTTGACTGTACCAGCAAATTTGGAAAATGCATAAGTGGGCACAGGATTGGAAAGGGTCAGTTTACATTCTAAATCAAGTGTAGCTTGAATTCTCACTAGAAGTTAACACAACTAAACTGTGTTTATTTTACTTTGAACTTATGAGAAGACACACATATCAACAAACCCAGACAATAATGGTAGGAACAGTGGAAACTCCTGCTTTTTCATGCATTCAGCATCACCCCTTTGAACCACCTATTTCAGTGTCAACCATAGTACGAAACAAAAAACAACAACACTGGGGACACCCCACTGAAGCCAAACTGCCTTTAAATGGTTTTAGTCAGTAAGCTCCTAGGACAGAGCATCATATAACATGTAGTACCTGCTTTCTTGCATAATGATGTGGTAAGCCACCTATAAATAGGGGTCCTGTTGTCTGCCAAATTAATGATGACCAATGGTTGCTGGGTATACTTTTCTTCGTAGTTATTCCAAGGATAGTCACTTCAGCTTCACACCTCACCAAGTCTTGCCTGCATGCATTTAGAAGAAGGACAAACTTTATTATTATGCTATATATTGTGTAAATGCTTCTCTGACAAACTAATTAGTGTTGCCAAATGAAGAGAGGAGGAAAATGAAGTAAGTGACTCATCTTACATTGAACCCTATAAACTCATTGGTATCATTGGTAGGGATTTGATGAGGATACTGGACATTGACATTTCTTTGCAGGATGTAACTGCTATAAAAATAAAATGGCTATGTGAAAGACATGACTGTAATCACAATTTAAAGATGAGAGGGGGAAATCAATGATGAGAAGGATTTGTAAAACAAGTACATACATACTTCTAAATCAAATGTTTCTTTTCTTATTTCCTGGCAAATACTTTCAAATAAAGTGTTGCTGCACCATTAGCTAAGTTACATTTTCATATTGGTGTGCAAAAGTTATCAAATTTCACGGTTAAAATTGGCTGCTTCTGTAGACAGCTCAGGAATTGAATGTTACCCACAATTTTGGGTTTAAGTCAACCACCTGCTCATTCCACAAACTGAAATAGAATACCAGTTTTAAACAAAAAATCTACTGATACTGTTAGTAATAGTACTAGCTATTAGACCTCTATATGGACCAAAGTGCTTAGAACACTCTCTGGGTAGTTTGCAATGTAATTAGCACGTCTGCCCTCAACATGCTGGTGTGCATTTTACTGACCTTGGTAGTCAACCTGGAGCCCTGTCAGGACTGTTAGCATTTTTCCCTTTCTTGGTTAGAATTAATATATCAATTCATTGTTCAAATTGCTTCACATCATAGCTTGAAAAGGTTACTCATTTTTTAACTAGAACTCCAAGATGGTTAAGGAATGGTGGGATCTGTGGTCCAAAGAGGCAACATTTCCAAGCTCTGCTTCTCCCACATTAGAAATCTTTACAGTCAGGAAGCAACAAGGTCATCATTCTCAGTCAATATTTACAAAGATCAGCCAAACAGTCAGATACAATATTTTTCCCTATCCCTATAGTAGTATCTCTAAGTTCATAATGAATGAGATTTATTTCTAACTCACACTCTTAGGGCGGATCCCTAAATGTATGTTTCCTAGAAATAGAGTTCTCCTGAATGGGTGGCAATGTGGCAGCTGCAGCTTATATCCAAGAATGGATTTTTTTCCTGAAGCAGAAAAATGCAATTGGTGTGAATTTTTTTAAAGTGGATCCCAGTTTGCCATGAAATGACCCACACACTATGATCACAGAGCCATATCCTGTGGCACATATGAAATGAAATGCACAGGATTTAACACTGAGACTGCAATGGACTGCCTCAGCCTTAAAGATATGGACAAGGTGTGCCTTCACAGCCAGTGCATCTGGCATGGCCTCTTCTGCCATGAGAATCAGAGTTCCTCCTATGCTCATTTTGCCATTTGACCAAATATGATGGTTTTTAGTGACATTTCCTCCACTTAGGGGACCATCATCCCACTGAAAGAAGCTCCTTTGCCTGTAGCCATTAGTCTCTTTAAGAAGTCAGGTTATTTACCACTGCCCAAAACTCGATGTTGAGTTGCTGGCTGTAATGTCTACTCCATTACCATAGTGGATGTCCGGTCAGACATTTCTGAACCAAGCAAGAATGAACTGGATTATGACTGGATTTCTTCAAGTGTTTTATACATTCTGAATATTGGCTATCATCATGGTGGTTGTCTTCCTCTTCTTAACTCCTTGGAACAATTCTTCTGAGGACATTGCACACTAGTCTCTCAGGTTTTTCAGCCATGAGGTCTGTCTATGTTCAGGGCCTCTCTCCCCAAGGGTCTTCCCTTGCATAATGAGTTGGAGTATTCTATACATTATGTCATTCTTCATGATATACCCAAATGAGTGGAGCTTTTTTTTTGTTTAGTGGTCTTAAACAGTTCTTGTTCTTTATCAACACAGTGTAACACTTCTACATTAGTCATATGGTCAGCCCATGGTATTTGTAGCATCCGTCTGTACCACATTTCAAAAGCTTCAATTTTCCTTTCAGATGCTTTAGTCAATGTCCAAGCTTCAACTTCATATAGCAACACTGAGAATATGTAACATCTCACTATTCAAATCTTTGTAGCTAGAGCTAGATCTCTACTGCATAACAAATGTCATTTTTTATGAAATTGGATATTGCTTTTTCTATTCACATTTTAATATCTCCCTCATGATCTGACTTTTCATTTATAAGCAGGACTGGACTGCTTCTTTTCATTCCAGACTAGCAGTACAATCCTATATTTCTTTTGCCAAGAGTAAACCCACAGAACTCAATGAGATTTTGAAAACAGCTTTGATCCTTTTGCTCTAGTGAAGAGGCAAACATGCAAACATTGTTTACAGAAAACACTTGGCACAAATGATGTGATTTTATTCTTAATAATGCCACTCTAATTCATGTTCCTTCAGCCAGCTCACAGCAATTATTCTTCCTTAATCAAAGGAAGCACAGTGAGAACTTGTGAAAATCAGCAACCATCTCTCTGTTTGTTGTTCACCATATCCATTCTTCCCCCCCACCCCAGCACAACAAGAAAGCAGAAGGCTGCTTAAGTGCAAGGTCAAACAACTAAAACTTGATCAGTTGGGTGATTAAAAACATTTATGGTAAGACTCTTATGCTCTGGTGGCAACAGGATTTCTAAAGAACAGTGGCAAACAACATTAAATAAAATAAAATACTTGAGTGGAAACAAAGTCCTGCAGGTGTTTAACTGAGGGCATATGGTTTCTTTTGTCAGTGGAAGTTAATGGCACAAGATCATTTCCTAATTTATGGAAATCTCCTTGAAAGATATAAAGAGTAGCACTGTGTAGAGTGGTGTGGGGTATGTATGAGTATGTACACATGTGTTTCTGTGTGTTTGAAACAAATAGATAGACAGACAAAGAAGAGGAAGAGACCAAGAGAGATGATAGATTTGGGAGGAGACACAGTCAGAGGCAAAAGGAGATAGATCTGTGAAGTGACTTTGATATGTATGTGTAATTGTGTGCCACTAATGCTCCTAGGAAGTACCCTGTGTGATGTAATGGATACAGAGATGGATTAGGTCTTTGGAGACTAGTGTTCAAATCCTCCCTTAGCCATGGAAATTCACAATGGGAGTGGAACCTCTTTAAATATCTCACTTACATTGTTGCTTGTTAGGTTCTCTGTAAGTTGGTTCTGACTTGACAGCACATTACTAAATAATTGATCTTTCCTAGGTTCTGGAATTTTAGTCCCAGAATTGAAATGATATCTTGTCTATCTTAGTGTAATATAAGAGTGAGTGTGCATGTGACTATTCAATCTTTATGAAAAACATGTGGTAAGCCACTGTTATTGTTGTTAGCTGCTACTCATATCTGAGCATACATTTTCCCTGGAACTCATTTTCTCAGTTGATGGATGTGTCTCTGGTGACTCAATAAGCCAATCCTGGCATGAAACATGTGACCACACACATTACATTGAATAGATGGTGGAGGGGGTGGTTGAATTTGACAAAGCTTCTGTGCTTGTTGTTTAGCCTCTTCATGTCTGTTGTGTTCTCCTTCAAAGTGATCAGTAGCAGCAGAGATGGTTGGTGCCATCATGGGCAATCTACAGCTGCTGCCTCCCAGGTTTGTGACACCTTCACAAGAACTGCAATGTTGGTGACATAGTAATCCCACTTGATGTTCAAGATGGACTTTAGCTTCTGTTGGTGAAAACATTCAAGTTTTTTGATGTCTTGGTTATAGAGGGTTCATGTTTCACAGCCATACAATAATGTTGAGATAACAACAGCTTGGTATACCACAAACTTTGTATGAACTGTTAAATCTTTGTTCATGAAGACCCAGTGTGATAGATGACCAAAGGCCATAATTGGGCAGCACCAATTATCTTCATCACAACTTGTTCACAGGTGTAGTTTTTAGACAGGAGGCTACCAAGGTAAGAAAAATGGTCTACCTGTTCCAGTGTTGAATCTGAGATGGTAATAATGAACTCTGGAAGGGCCATCCTTGGGGCAGGTTGTACAAGTATCTTGGTTTTCTCAGCATTTATGGTGAGGCCAAAATGATCACATGCATTCTTGAAACAGTTGACTGACTATTGCAGCTCCTCAGCTGTGAGTGCAGGCAATGCAATAACATTGGTATACTGCATTTTCATTATCCTGTTAACACTGGTTAGTTTTCTGGAGAGTAGTCTAGCCAAATTAAAGTGTCCTCCATCGAAGCGGTATTTAATCTCTATGCCTGTGTTATAATTAAACATTTCATACTGCATGGCAGACAAGTAAAGGGCAAAAAGGGTTGGAGCAAGCACACAACCCTGCTTCAATCTGTGAGTGATTGGGAAGGCATCTGATATGCTGTTTTGATGGAGAATCCTTCCCAGACATGCCATCATGAAGCACCTGGACCAGATCTACAAAATGCTCAGGGCTCTTGAAGAAGAGATAGATAGGCTTCCTGTTTGGCATTGATGAGACACGAGATTTCATCATTGTTGTCATCGAACCAGTCTTGCCTCTACTTTTTCACAAAACCAATGGTTTCCTCAGCAGTTTCTATGATAATATTTTTTAGGAAGGCTCATTCTTGTTCAATGTCATGACTGCTGACTGGGTTATTCAACAGTCGGTTGGAGATCTTATTCTGAAAATGTGCAGTAATGGACTCATCCCAAAGTTTAAAAATATTGAACTTCCATTTGGGCAGGTTAGATGGGTCCCTAGATGGTCTTCAGTGAAAAGTAATCCTAAGTCTAGAGATCAGAAGCTTATGGTCTGTCCAACAGTTGTCATCATTTCTAGCTGTCCTGGTGATGAGGACATCTTTCTTATCACACTGCAGTTAAGGATATGCCAGTGCTTGGCATGGGGATGCATCCATGTGGTCTTAAAACAGTTGGGTAGTCAAAACTGAGTGGTGGGGATGATGAGTTGATGTTCTGCACATAGACCAAGAAGCAGTAGTTCGTTGGAATTGCAGTTATCAAATCCTTGCTTACCCATCTCATTTCCCCAAAATTGATAATCCCTTCCAACTCTGGCATTGAAATCCCCAAGCAGTCAAAACTTGCCCCTAGCTGGTACCATAGTGATGGTAGAGCTCAGCTGATTTTAGAACTTGTTTTTAACATCTTCGTCAGCATTTAAGTGGGAGCATAGGTGGAGATGAACATGATGGAGGTATCTCCTGAGAGAGGTATATGAAGAATCATAAGCCTGTCACTAATTGCAGTAGGAGTGAATTGATAGTCATTTACTAACTTTCTCCTCACAGCAAAACCTACACCATGTATACATCTTTCCTTTCCTAGGTTCTGAAATTTTAGTCCCAGAATTAAAATGATATCTTGCCCATCTTAATGTAATCTAAGAGAAATTGTGAATGTGACTATTTAATCATTATGAAAAACATGTGGTAAGCACATGGAATGAAAAAAACATGTGCCAGTTCCTCTCCCTCCACTGTCTCATTTCACATGGAAAGCAACTCTTTGAAGAGGGAGAGATTGCTGTATCTACACAGGCTGCCCAGATGAGCCAAAATGTCATTTTCTTGGGCAACAAGGGGCTGGGGGGGGGGAGAGAAAGAAAGAAGCAGAACGACTCTGCTGGTTCTGTAGTGAGATGTTGATTTCAGCTTTGATTCTATCCTAGGGTGTCCTTATAAGAACTTTTGATATTGAGAAAGAGTCTGTCAATAGAATCTGATGTGACCTTTAGGCACACTGAAAAAAAATTGCCGCAGTGCTACTTGTGGCTAACTGACAAGGTATCAGGCATGTTCTAGGTGTGCAATGGGACACATAATGGCATCTTGTCATAATAGCCCTGGGAACTTCTTCAGTTCCTCTTGTCCATGTGTAAATATCTGATCCCCTAAGATCTTTATAGCTCAGTTTAAGCTAGCTTGCTCTGCTCCCAAGTTATGTACAGCCAAACATTAGCTGCAAGACTCCAGTTGATAAAAGAGGCAGCTGTTGCTAGAAGAACATTCCATCCTAACAGCTGTTGCATATGCTTTTGCCTATGGGCTAGCAATATTCTGGAATGGGCTCCTGGACCCTATATTAATAGAACAAGTCAGGATGATGTTGGGCTTGATTGGATCTTCCAGGGACTGGCTAAATTAAAATAACAACCTTGAGATATGAGTGTTGAACATTTGCTATAGACACTATAGAGTTTTTTTTTTTAATAATTGTATCAGAAGCTCAGAAAGGTGCTTTCTGGGTTGAAAATTTTTGCTGGAGGAACTCTGCTCCGAGGACTCCCGAATGAAGCTCCTTTCATATCCCCAAGATCTTTTCCCACCAAGGTGGTTCCTATTTATCTACTTTCAGTTTGTTGCTTTTGAACTGGTAGGTTGGCAGGAGCTGGGACAGAGATGGGCACTCATTTTATCATGTAGGACTTGGGTCTTGAAATGCTGACTTGCTGACCTTCCAGCTGACTTGCTGACCTTCCAGTTCTTAACCACTGAGCCACTACAGTCCCACGTAGCTTCATGATGTTACATTTTATAAGTTTGCTCAATTGCACACTACTATTAAACTAAGCATTTTTTTTTATTTTTAAAAAGGCTCGCTGTGCAAGTGGGGCAGCATACAAGTTGAAATAATAATAATAATAATAATAATAATAATAATAATAATAATAATAATAATAATAATAATAATAATAATAATAATAATAATAATAATAATAATAATAATAATACAGTTAGGTTCTCTCAAAGTATTATGAGTGATAATCCCTCCCCCTCAAAAAAAAATCAGGTGTCTCAAGTATGTAATATAATTCCCTTTGTTTTGTCCCTGTCTCTACCAAAGCAATATGGTGTTTTTTTCATAGAAGTCAACATATATTCAACCTATTCATGCTGTTTTCTCTCGCTTTCTGAGAGAGAATTATGTAAATTCTAGCCTCATCTGGACTGGCCATATTGTATACATAGAATATATATATATATACCATTAAAGGTTTCAAAATGTATTTTTGTAATCACCAACCAAGAGTGTTTTAAAGATCAAGTGAGCTGAAAATACTTTTTGGTTTACGCCCCTCCTTTTCATTTCTCCTTTGCATTGTTAGAAATCTTGAAAAATGGATACACAATCAGTCCAGTACTCCTGGTAGTTAGCTTCTAGTAATTTTACCCCAGGCCAACCAAGCAGCAGTTGGATAGCTTTGGGTTTTGTGCTTCTATAAATATAATTGTGAAATACTGGCTGACTAATTGCACACTGGATGATGATTTCTATCTATGCAGAGCTGAGTTCTGTGCCTAAAGCCATTCAGAGCTGGATGGATAGAAAGGTCAGACAGTCAGTTGCTGCACCACAGGGATACAGGGTGGCTTAACACAACAATAACATTTGCATGTTTAAGTACCTCCAAACCCTTGCATGTGGTGTCCTACTATTTAGTGACATTTGTCAGTGATAACTGAAATCATATTCTGTATTCTATGCAAACTATTGTAAACAGTAAGGAAATAAACAGAGACCATTTGATTGACATGATAAATGTTACTAGATCTAGAATTTCTCATTCTAGAGTAGTGATTCCCAATGTGGGGCCTACACCCCATAGGGAGACTTCAGTTCTTGGAAGACTATGCCAGTACACTGGCTGATCAGTGTTTTGAGGAATTGATTTAGGATTCTGGGAATTGAAGTCCAAAATCCAAAGGGAAACACTGGTCTATAGCAGGGGTTCTCAACCTTTTCAAATTGGGGGCCAGGTCACACTCTATCAAACAGTTGAGGGGGCCAAACTAGTTGTGTGTGTCCCCCCTCCCACTGTTTACAGCTGGCATAAATGAGTCTGCAGGTGTCATAAACACATTTACGGCTGCTTTCAATGAGTCCAGCAGCGGATTCTGGTGGTGGTGGCTGGAGCGAGGGCAGGGGCTGGATTATTTGGCACCATGGGCTGGATTCAGCCCACAGGCCTTAGTTTGAGAACCCCTGGTCTAAAACATTCATTTGGCTTCCATTAGAAAGAAAACAATTATCTAGAAGTCATTTGTGTGTTCAGTTATTCCTTACTTGGTTTTTACAATATGTATTGCAAAAAAGCTTGAAGGGGGGCATTCTATGGGTGATGTAGGCAGTTGGGAGTTATGTTTAAAGCAGAAACACGGGTGGAGGGGTGGGGAAGGGGCTGAGTGTTAGAATCAGTTGGAATGTCAATCAGATGTGGGCACTAAACTTTTGAAATTAAACCACAAGCCCAATGAGAATACTCGTTACATTTTCAGATGTAATTGAGGCTGCAAATCAAACTGCAACAGAGTCAAATAGTTCTGATTCTGTGGTTCTATATGGAGCCAACTGCCTCAAGAGGTAGTGGTTGCTCCAACACTAGAAACACTGAAGATCTGCTTTGATTTGGAGTCCTGCAGGGAGTAGGACCTGATGGAATAAAAGGTCCCTTCCATCTCAGTGATTTGATTCCATGTGGCTTTCCAATGTAGCTATATCATAAAGGAGATGATGGTGGTTTGCTTAGAAAAACCAGCTAGAGGGGGCTGTGTTCCCTGTCTCACCTCCTTCACACAAAGGGACGCATCAAACTGTGAGTCACCATTCCACTATCCACCTGAGAGATGCTCAGTCTTGGTGTATTTTTTTTTCTTATTGCCTACATCATGCTAGCCACCCCAGGATGGGCTTGACCAACCTTCCTGGCTGGTGGGTTGGCATTTATACACTTAGTCAGGTTTTAGCATGTAGAGTATACCCTACAAATAGATATATGATCAGAGTATCAAGACCCAACTCTTGAACTGGTGGACCAACAGGTAATCAGGTTATTATCGGATCAGTAGAATGCAGGAAATAGGGCTTCAGTAATTTCAGAAAGCTGGAGGGACCTGGCACAAGGTGTTGGATGATAGAATACACCCGTTCAGATTACAGCAAGCCAGTCAGCAAGTCATGACCTCTTCCAGAATACTCCTTTCTACTTTTCTCATAAATTTCCCAATCCATATATATTGCTTATTTGCGCAGAACATAATTGGTTCTCACAAGGCTGTTATGGGTGTCTATGTCTTCCTTTCATGTATCCCCCCCCAAAAAAAAAATAATTCTACTCCCACCTTTATGCTACTACTTCCCTGTTGTGTGTCAATGGGGGTGCTTTGGTACCCAGCCTCCCACACTTGGTGAGCTGGACTTGATCTTAGTATATAGTGGGAGTAGGCAACCCCCAGAGGTTGGGGTGGCACAAGCTATCCCTCAGTTTTGTAGAGCCAGACCCAACTGTCATGACCACAGCCATTATTTTTATTAGAATGCAAAACCCCTTTTAAAGAAGAAATAAATCTCTTTGCAGGCTGCCCCAGAGTGCAGAGGGGCCATAAAAAATGACAAAATTGTGCTTCCCTATCACCAGGGTCCTTTGAGATTTTTAAAAAAGAAAACTTATTTTATTTGAGGGAGTGTAGAGACATTCTGGAAGTTGTCTACCCTGATATAGATGCTATGTAATAATAATTGTACGATGACCCTTTTCAGAATTTTTTTAGATAGTGATTACTCAGAAGTTATTTACCATTCTGTTCTTCTGAGCGCATCTTTAGAATTGTGCAACTTGGCCTTAACGACACAGGCTGGTTCTTCCCTCAAGAGGTGCAGTGGGAAATAAAAATCCAGATATCTAAACCATTGAACTATCCAGTCAGTATAATTGAATGCATTGAACTATTATAGAAGTAAATTACAGATGCTTGAAACAAATGTAAATTTGAAGCTACATCAAAAATGGTTCAGAATTCATTTAATTTTTATTGATAAATCATGTCTTAGGCATCCTTAAGTTTTATTGAAGTTTTATTCTGATGCTCATCTTGGTGGGGTTTTTTTTCCCAGTCTTAAATTTCTCTTTTGATGTCACTGGTTTGTAAAGATCTGATATGTGATTTGTGTCAAAATATGGCATAATAGCCTCATTAAGCTGTTATCTTTTAAAGGCTGCAAAACAATGGTTAGTATCAACTAATTGGTATGATTAGGTTGTTATTAAAACCATTATGATCAATTAAATATAATTACATTCATTATGTTCAATTAATTTTGAAGAAATAGAAACTGCTTGTTCTTCCTCAACTTACATGAACTTTCCAAGTAATTACTTATGGGACATAAAATACAGATGCACAGTGTGTTTTCATTTAGCGAACACTTAAAATTCCTTATAAAGACTATTTTAGAACAAATACAGTGTAAGTTTAACAAAAGAGGACTGGATGGAAAGTGATAAGCCAAATAACTTTGAAATTCATTGGTTGGAATCCTCTTTGAGTCAAACCGCCTGCTTCACAGATGTAATACAAACAATTAGCTTTTTGACTTCTGTTGGAGGAGGTATCCAGGATTCAGATATTCACTCCACTTGTGTAAGCGCTGTTTGTGCAAGTGAAAGATCCTTCATTACTATAGTGGAAGGGGTTTTAGATTCTGCTGGCACCAAACACTATCCTGATTGTTATATTTAAAGTGAATTACTGGAAATGAAGTGATGCATTATTTGAGTCCCAGGAAAATGATATTTATGTAAATTGAAGCATCCCCATAGGAAAAACAATTTTTAGCATAACTCGAAGAAAACCCATAGGAAATTGTGTTATGTAAACCAAGACATTTATGTAAATTGGGACATGGTTTTAGTGCAAAAATCATTTTGTAAGTCAAATTTTATGTAAGTTGAGGCATATGTAAGTCAGAGTTTTACTGTATTTCCAGAATAAAGCATAGATCATATGTTCCTTTGAATGAAATCCTTCAAAGTTACCTTTAACACCTTCAAATTGGTAAGGGCAGTTTCCACCTAATTCAAAGTTCCTGTCCATATTTAAAAAGCTGTTAATAGTATATTCTTTGCAAATTTCCCCTCAGAATTAATATTTTATAATTCCAATAAGGTACTTCATGGTGTGTGATAGGACCTACTAACTGACAAGCAGTGGTGAAGAACAGCACTTGGCCCAAGGTTTTAGTCTGAAGACACTTAAAATTAATAAAATGTTCCTGCCACATCTTATTGCTCAATTAACTTGCTTATTGAATTTTTTAAGTATTCTGCTTCATTGGAATTCATGGTACCATAATACAGCCGATTAATAAATAATTGAGGTGATAAAATGTGCACAATTTTATTAATTTTATTTTTGCAGTTGCTGGTAGTCACTGTAGGCTAGTATAAATCTCATACCAGCCTCTTGAAAACTGTGGTTTACACTGCAAGATTTAGCCCCAGTGACATGTGTTCCTGCCCTTTCCTACCCTCACCAAATTGCTCCTCCAGTATCTTGGAGACTTTTAGCTTTTAACCATGGTTTAGCATTCCACCTGTCTCAATTTGGGTAATAACTGGGATTGACCAGAGTAGTGACAAATTATGAAACCCTAAGAATAAAACTGAAAGAGTTTAAAGAGTTTTGCAATTAAGCTGCCAGTTTCCTTGTTCCTGCTATCTCTGATTCAAAATTATTCTATTTTTACAATGGGAGGTGCATGTCATGTTCCTTTGGAGGTGCCCTCCAAGGAGGGTGAACTTGACACTGTCTAGAACCTAGGGGTAAATAACTACTCAGAACCACTGAGGAATCAGGAGCCCAAGGCTGTGAATATCAAGGATGCAGGAGCTGAGTTTGGAGAGGAGGGAGACCCCTTCTCCAATCCATAGGAATAGGTACTTCCCCTGCTCTGAAAAAGGTGCTACCACCAGTATAGAAATCCTAGTAATTATATTGGGAAGGAGGACTCGTGGGAAATGTACATCCAGTTTCCTAGTACTGTACTCGCTTCCCAATAGCCCAATAAAACATCCCAAAAATCCATGGGGAAAAAATGCGTGGTAGAAGAGAAAACACATGGATCCCAAAAGCCTTTTGAGATGGATGCAGGTTATACATTTTAATGAATTACATCATTATACCAGTGATGGTGTACCTTTTAGAGACTGAGTGCCCAAAGTGCAAACCAAAATTCACTTATTTATTGCAAAGTGCCAACACAACAACAGGGGAGGGAGGAAATGCTCCCATTGGGCTGCTAGGCAGAGGGGTGGGTCTAACTCTGTGCCGGGGGAGGGAAGAAGCACTCCCTTTAGGCTGCTGGGCAGAGGGGCAGGGCAAATTCTGTGCTGGGGTGACTGCATGGGTGCCTACAGAGAGAACTCGGAGTGCTACCTCTGGCACACATGTCATAGGTTCGCCACAACTGCCTTATACTATCGAGCTCTCATTCACCAAAGTCAGTGTCAATTTCTTACTGACTTCATGGAAGTTAGGGCTGCATCACTGGTTATGAGCAAGAAACAAATCAATCCATTTTGAGCTGATCTGCTGTACCTTAGGCAGTTCTGAATATTTTGAATGAGAAATAAAGAAAAACCTACCTAATGTGAGCTCTGTATTTCTGTCCATCGTTCACTCTAACATTAGTACTGATGTTTCTAATTTCCTCTTTGATGTCACATGCAAATTGGTACTGGAAGAAAACAGAGAGAAACCAAGGATGATATATTGTATTTCGAGGACAAGAAGGATTTAAAAGTTTGCTGATCAAAACTTAGTAAATTCTGGACCAGTGGCAAATAACAAATAAATGAAGCAGTAAGAGAAGTCTTCTACTGCCATGGAACATTCTCCATCCCTCCTGGCCAAGCCTCATCTTTGCTAAAACATCTGCTCCAGAGACTCTCCCAATATGCAGGGGATTCTCATCATCTAGAAGCACAAAACTATTCAAACCAACACAGTGGTAGATTCTCATTAGCATACTGAACTTTCTCTTTCATGGACAGGTTTGTGCATATTGAATGCTGGATCATGCTGGTCAGCATGAGAATTGTGGATCATAAATACAAATCCTGTAGTCAGATTGAAATCTGAACCATTTTCAAAGTAATTCTAAAATAAATATATGCCTATGTTCCTTTACTTCAGATATGACTGGGCATGAGTAATTCAACTTAATTTTCAGGGCCTCCATCTAGGCATAATTACTACTGCTGTCAACATTGCTCAAAGTCAGATTTCCTGCTAAATCATGCATGGCATACGGGTGTAGCTTACATTTATCCACATATTATATTATCAAGAACTTTGTTAGAAATATGAATATATGCTTATTTTAGTCTCCAAAGTAAGAATGGAGATTTCACAAGTTTTCTCCCTGTTGGTGTGATTATAACTTTCATGCATTTCCATGTTTTTACACTTCTTCATGACAAAAATACAGATGTGTTTCTTGTGCAAATGTCTTTGTTGACTAATAACAGCTGTGAGATCTTGGCTCTTAAGATATCAGACACTCTCATACAGTTTCTTGGACACGAGAACACCTGGGCGGCCCGGGAGAGAAGCTGCCTCAGCGTTCAGCCCCGGGACTCTTCCCACCTGTTACCGGGGGCTTTGCCTGGGCTGGGGGCTTAAAAGCCACAACGGAGGCAGGACTCTTTGCCCTCCCAAGAACACCTGGGCGGCCCGGGAGAGAAGCTGCCTCAGCGTTCAGCCCCGGGACTCTTCCCACCTGTTACCGGGGGCTCCGTTTGGGCTGGGGGCTTAAAAGCCACAACGGAGGCAGGACTCTTTGCCCTCCCAAGAACACCTGGGCGGCCCGGGAGAGAAGCTGCCTCAGCGTTCAGCCCTGGGACTCTTCCCACCTGTCACCAGGGGCTCCGTTTGGGCTGGGGGCTTAAAAGCCACAACGGAGGCAGGACTCTTTGCCCTCCCAAGAACACCTGGGCGGCCCGGGAGAGAAGCTGCCTCAGCGTTCAGCCCCGGGACTCTTCCCACCTGTTACCGGGGGCTCTGCCTGGGCTGCCCTCGCTGCTGCTGCCACTAACAGAGCCTCTT
Organism: Furcifer pardalis; assembly: GCA_030440675.1. Lineage (NCBI taxonomy): Eukaryota > Metazoa > Chordata > Lepidosauria > Squamata > Chamaeleonidae > Furcifer > Furcifer pardalis. The sequence continues at coordinate 55,274,625 of CP126890.1, read as the reverse complement.
GGAGCCAGCTGGCTTGCTGATGAGGAGCAGGAACACCTGGGCGGCAGGGCGGGAGCTTTAAAACTTGGACAGTTTTGTTGCCCTCGCCGCCACCGCCAACAAGGCTCCTGGAGCCATCCCAAACAGATAGATATTGTTAAATTGATTACTTTGTAATTTTTGCATTGATTAGTGATTGTATTGTGATTATATTGTTTATTGTCTATTCTGTACTGGGTAGTATTTATGGATGGTATTCTGATTATATTGTGTCTATATTTATTTTATTGTACTATATTTTATACTGTGATATTGTATTATTGAACTGTTACATTGTACAGTATTTTATTGTATGTTGTGAGCCGCCCTGAGTTGGTTTTCACCAAGTAGGGCGGCATATAAATCGAAATGAATGAATGAATGAATGAATGAATGAATGAATGAACGAGTGTAAAATGTGCACAGTTATAAACAATTATAATGAGGGTATGACCTCAAAATATCAGACTGAGTGGGGATAGATGGTAAGCAGTCTGATCAGGGATAGGAAAGCTTCCTGAGTTACCTTATGTACTGTATTTACATCGATTCTCTACCTGCCTCATTTTAAAACAAATTTAAAGAACATATCTATATTTCTCAACATCATTTTTCATAGTTCAACATCAGGCTAACAACCATGAAGACAATGGGGAAAACAACAATTATCTTTGCATGATCTTCTCTTTAGGTAGTCAAAGTTATAGCAAATTTTTGAAAAACAATATAAGAACTAACATCTACAATTCACTGACTAACTGACTGATTGATTTTTCTGCCCATGAATTTTACTATTTTTGTAATGCATCTTATTCTAGTATGTGGTTCAGTGCATCAGAAATATTTTGTTTTCATCTGAGAAACCACAAATAATCTATAAAGCAGGGTCACATTTTTATGTTTTAGTTGGCTTTTGTACATTCACCAAGATCAGCCCCATGGTGGGAAGAGATTTTACTGGGACGGATGGGCGTGTGCTACTGCTCAAAGTCCATACCTTAAAGGGAAACACCACCTTGGCATTTTCCCCTTCCCTTCCTCTTGCTAGTCTCTGCTCTCCTCCAAGGAAGACAGTCCGAAAATCTTCGGGCAGGTTTAGGAGAAGCTGCTAAAGCTGCCCAAAGTGCTTCGGACTTTCTCCCACAGAGCAGAGCAAAGACTGGTGAGAGGAACCAAAGCAGAAAATGCTGAGGTGGTGTTTCCCTTTAAAGTATGGGCTTTGAGCAGCAGCACGCGCTCGTCCATCCCGGTAAAAATCTCTCCCCACCACAGGCCTGATCAAGATAATTGTTGCTATAAGCTCCACATGCCTTTCTATTCTATCACCCACAAATATTATTATTATGTGTCCTAATAATACCATTTGTACCAGAATTTGGAAAAAGGCCAATTTAAACAATGACTTCATTCAAATTTACCTAACCTAAATGAGGCAATTCTCAGCATGATAATTGGAAATAGATAAATGCTTGTTGTTGTTGTCGTTGATTTAAAAAAGCTTAAACTACAGTATCAGAGAAATATCTCTAAAGTTACCTGTAAGAAACCATGGTTGACATAGAGCTGAATAAAGAACTGTCCAGCTGTGTTTGGGTTTTGTTTAATATATAGAAGGACTCCATGGAACTCAGTAGTCTGGAATATTAAACTGATGTTGTTTTGTGGATGCAAATGGAAACCTTGAAATTCCATGTAAGAATCCCCTTGATAGTGGATATAGCTAAAATCTACAGGAGAAGTAGATAAAAACATACTGTTTAATTACATATTGAAGAATTAAGAAATTATGTTCTTCATTACAGAAAATGCATAGATGAAGTGGTATGGCTTACGAGTAGTAATGCATGTAAGTATAACTCGAGGTTTTGGGGGCAGAATTCCTGAGTAGTTAACATTGTAGAACAACCAGAAGTTAATAAGCAGAACTTGTATCTAGTAATGGAGTTTCAATGATGGGGAAAGAACTCCACCTTCAAAATTCTGCCTATTATACAACAGATAGGAGAACATATGAATTGAGTCCTTGAAAGCAAATTCTTCATAAATCTTATGGGGAAAAGTGGCCATCCAGAAATATCTTGACAGATATCAGGATCTCTATAGTATGCTGCATCTATCAACAATGGACAGATCCAATGAGCCTAGCAACAATGACTACACATATGATCTGGTGTCATGTCTCCAGATATGACACGGATGGGTAGGACAATTATCTGATGTCAGCATTCATAATGTCGTACAGTAACACATTTCCAGTTTTCTTGGACTGCTGCCAAGGTACTCCTTACATTGTTGGTATTATGCGTGGAAAATGTATCTTTACATCCCAAAAGTAATAAAATTAATAAAATAATCACAGTGTTAAGCAACTTGAAACAAAACAAGGCTGTTGAAAAACACGACTGCAGTGTAAAATATGACTCCTCAAATATCTAAGTCAAGAAACAATCCTGAAGGCCTATGGCAGGGGTGCCCAAACTTTTTGCACTAACCATGCCCCTGGTACAGCTGAGTGGGCCAGACCACACCAGCAGAAATGGGTGTGTTTGCACATGCACATCTGTATTCACTTCCTGGTTAGGCACAGACGCTGCTGCACATGTGTGAGCTCATTCACAACAAACCAGAAACTGGATGTGGATGCTTCTGTGCATGTGCGAGCATGTCTATGCTGAACCAGGAAGGGAATACAGACACATATGAACATGTGAAGCATCTGTATTCACTTCCTGGTTTGGTGAGGGCATCATGTGGCCTGATGGAATTGCTTTGGGGGCCATATCCGGCCCATGGCAGTGGTGGACAGCAATAGGTTTGCACCCCCTGTCAAGGGGGGGGGGTAGCAAAATTGGGTGGCCTTTGGGCGAGGGGGTAGTGAAATTGGGTGGCCACGCCCACCTCCCTGCCCTGCCCAGACTAACACAGCTACCATTTAAAAAGTTTTATTCTGTGCAAGCATATCAGAGAGTAAACAAAACAAAAAGACAAAAATGTTGTGGCACCTTAAAGACTAACTGCTGTATTTTAATGTGAGCTTTTATGGATCAAGTCCACTGGCTCTTTGGATATAAACAGAGATGAGCACTGAACCTTAGAGTTGGTAATGACTGGCTTTTGAGCATGGGCAACCTTTACCTAAAAACAGAACATCCCTGATTAGTATTCAAATTTGACATCAGGTTTTGTCCCTGCAAGTGGTTCAAGGTCTCCCTTGCTCAAAGGCCAGTCATATCCAACTCTAGGGTGCAGTGCTCATCTTCATTTACAGGCAAAATGCCAGTGCTGTCTGTGTTTGCAGATGTATACATGGCCATATGGTAGGCATGACTAGATCGCCCACGATGTAGGCTCTGCCCATGATGTAGGCTCCACCCACGGTGTGGTAGCAATTTTTTTGCTCCCCACCACTGGCCCATGGACCATAGTTTGGGCATGCCTGGCCTAAGCTGAAGGCAATTTGAATAGACGGTAGCTTAAATGGAGATTTATAAGGCATGGTTACCTGTCAGGGATGTTTTAACTGTGGCTTTCTTGCAGTGGGAATGGACTGGGCTTCATGACTCTTGGTCCTTTTCAGCTCTACAATTTGGTGATTCTATGATCCAATTTTGTTGTTCTAAAAATCTGTACCTGACATATCACCATATTGAATTCTACAGCTTAGAAGTAGTTCTTTATGTGTGTTGTAGGTGTAAGTTCATGTGTTTCATTCATATGAAATGTCATTTTTTTAAAAAAAAATAACAGAGTTTTACTCAGTATTTGACACTGACATTTGAATGTCTTTTGAAGGTCACAAGTCTTGTTTTCAGCCTTCAAAGAAAGAGGGGGGAATCTTCACAGGTTTTCATGCATTTGCTACAACAGCAGCAATGACAACATACTCTCTCTCTCTCTTTAAAAGCAGGTCAAACAATTCAAATTCTAAAATGCTAAAGTATGCTTAAGACGTGGAAGCTTAATAGCCAGCTGTTGATGGCTACAGGGGGTTAGTGTCCTTCAACAAACAGAAACACTGTGAGAGGTATTTGGGCAAACAGGAATCTGTTTTTCTACCACCAGTGATAGTAAGTTGTTGTTGTTGCTGCTGCTGCTGTTGTTGTTCAGTCGCACAGTTGAGTCAGACCCTTTGCAACCATATGGACCACAACTTGCCAGGCTCCTCTGTCATCTGCCATCATCTGTAGCTCACTTAGATCTATGCCCACTGCATCTATGATGCCATCTAGCCATCTCATCCTCTGCCAACCCCTTCTTCTTTTGTCTCCAATCTTTCCCAGCATCAAGGACTTCTTCAGTGAGTTCTCTCATTTGGTAACCAAAGTATTTCAGCTTTAGTATTTGTCCTTCTAAGGACCAATCAGGTTGATTTCCTTTAGGATTGACTGATTTCATCTCCTTGCAATCCAGGGGACTCTCAAGAGTCTTCTCCAGCACCACAGTTCAAAGGGGTCTATTCTTCGGTGCTCAGCCTTCCTTATGGTCCAGCTCTCACAGTCAGTCATTGCTACTGGGTAGACCATTGCTTTGACTATTTGTATTTTTGTTGGCAGGGTGATATCTCTACTTTTTATTATGCTGCCTAGGTTTGCCATAGCTTGCCTCCCAAGAAGTAAGCATCTTTTTATTTCATGGCTGCAGTCACTATCTGCAGTGATCTTGGATCCCAAGAAGATAAAGTTTGTCACTGCTTCCATTTCTTACCCTTCTATTTGCCAGGGAGTAATGGGACCAGATACCATGTTGAGTTTCAGGACAGTTTTTGCATTCTCCTCTTTCACTCTCATCAAGAGGTTCTTCAGGTCTTCACTTTCTGCCATTAGAGTAGTGTCATTTGTATATCTCAGGTTGTTGATTTTTCTCCCAGCAATCTTAATTCCAGTTTGTGCTTCTTCCAGCTCTGAATTACACATGATGTACACTGCAGATTTACAAGCTGATTACATTTATGAGCATGCAGTCATATTTAGGGGCATGTTCTGTTGAATTTGGGAGGAATAACTTATAAGCAGACATATAAATTACTGCTGTTAGCTTGATTATTAATTTAGTGGTCTTTTAAAGACCTTAGTGGTCTGATAAAATTGTTCCATTCTGATTAAAAACCCTTTCCTCATTAACTCTGGGTGCTATCAGATGGACATTTTCTTCACAGTTTGGTCAACTCTGAGGACAGGCTGGTTTGCTCTTTTTCCCATATTTGCTAGAGCAAACCAGACTGTTCCCATAGGATTCATACTCACACACTGAAGCTTTAAATTTTATTTCCCATTTTAATTTCCTCATATCATTAAGTGCCTGAAAAAGACACTTATAACCCATACAATTTATTTCCTGCCAGAAAGGACATCAAAGTAGTATTGAGATAGAATTAACACCTACAGCTTACAATGTTTTAGAGAAAACATCAAAGCTGAGTATGATTCCAATCTTCTTCATGCCCAGAGTAATGCAAATTGAGGAAAGGGGCAGAAGATCTTTTGTCTTGGTCAACATTGGAAAAGTTGTAACAAATGATTTTTATTGCATAAAAAGAGATCAGAAATCTCATTAGATGGCTCAGCCTATCTCTAAGGAAAAAGCTCAGCTCCATCTGTTTCTAAGGAGGGAGGCTTTGCTCAGCTGCCGTCCTGCAACACCTGGGAAAGATGTACTTGGTGTATGCCTCAGAACTACTCTGACTCCTTGCTAAGGTGTGAATATCAGATAGATTAAATCATCTTAGTTGTTTTCTGGTGTGTTTCTCAATTATTTTAGTGTTGTCTCTGAATTTTATTATTATCATAGTATTTTAATGCTTCTTTTAAAAAGTTTCCCTTTTCATTTATTGCCATTTTTGCTACTTTTAATAAAATAGAAAAATATTTTCAACCAACTGTTTGAGTTTTTTGTTCAGAGAATTTACAGTACTAAAACCAGGCCTTGTTTTGACCATCTACTGGAATTTTTTTGTATTGGTGTGGGCATGGTGGCAGTTCAACGTTGCAAGATGAGTGCATTGGTTATAAGTTCCTAGGCTTGTGGATTATTTTTGACTTCTTGGAGCACTGCTATGTCTGGGTGGATTGGAATGTTGTGAGGACACAGTGTCAACTTATTCCTTAATCTTCAACACAATTGACTGTCCCCTGGGGTCATGTACCCCAGGATAATCAAGGTCATGTGACTAGAGTGTGAGCCCCTGGGTATTATCATACTTGATATATGCTTGATTAAGTTTTACACTCCTATTATATAAATCAGGGCTTCACAAACCTTTTACATCATGGGCCTGACCCCTCCCCCTGAACAGCTGAGCAAGCCTGACCATGCCCCCAGAAGTCGAAGCGGGCACATTTACGACTGCCATAAATGCATCCATTTCCACTTTTATGACAGCACATGCACAGGCACGTATTATGGCTGATGTAAACGCATCTGCTTCCACTTTTGGGTGGGGCGGTGGTGGGCCACATGAAATGGTGCCACGGACTGAGTCCAGCCGGCCCATGGACCATAGGGTGGAAACACCTGATCTAAGTACAGATACAGTTTTGTCCCAAGAATAAAAGAAAACACAAGACATTTTGAGCTTGATATAGATTTTCATCAGAGATAATAGTACAAAATGCAATTAATTCAGACCTATTATTTATTGAAACCAGTCTTCATTGATAGATGGTGAAATATGTCTTCATTCTTTTGACTAATCACTCAATTATTGTATCATGTCTTTAAGTAGCACTATTCTTCTGAAGAATTATAGCTCACAAGAAAGATTTTAAAATTCTTGTGATAATTCTGTCTCTGCATTCAATTATTGCCGATGTTTTCAATGCCTCTATTTTGGTGTTACTTAGGTGATGACACCAGCTGGGCAAAGAATCCCTTTCTATTTCTCTCACAAAAGAAACAATATGTTTCCTGTTTCACAAATTAATGTAAGCAGCTGAGCACAAAATAAACAGCATATTATTGTGTTTACAGAATTCACAACATAGAAGCCATTACCCAGTGATTATATCAAAAATGACACCCATCTCAAAGGTTTGAATAATAGTCAAGGGTCAATGGGACATTGCCAAATTTGATACACCACAACTAATAGGTAGTTATATGATGCTATATATGTTGTATGTTATATACTGTTATATTACACCACCTTCACAAAAACTACATCAGCAGAACTTCACATCTAATCTGAATAACAACTAGATATCTGCTATTATCATTTTTAAAAAGCCATATTGATTTGCATATTTATCGGTTACCTCTGTACCTGATGTGTATAAATTGATGCCATGAAGTCTCACACCTATATCTGACAAAGTGGACTTGATCCACGAAAGCTAACATTAAAATACAGCAGTTTGTCTTTAAAGTACCACAATGTTATCATTATCATCATCATCATCATCATTTACTCTTTGATATGTTATTCTCAACAATCCTTTATGGAAACACCAAGGAGATTTTTTTTTTTAAAACCCATTTCTAGATACACAGATTATACTGCACAGTTGTGTAGAAGAGTAAATTCAGCAAGTGTTGAGTCCTGCAGCCTAGGCCATAGCAAGCTTCACATGCTGTAATTTCTCCTTTCACACATCTTTAAAAAGGTGCAGAGGTCCTGTCCTCTATAGCACATAATCACTTTCCAAATTGTTCTCACCAAGGCCTTTAGTTTAGTGTTCTAATAATCTAAATCCTTAGTGCTTTTTCTAACCTTTTACATGGCCCTCTCAGCTGGAAGCTTGGGGCAAGGAAAACTCGCTGCAGCTGCATTCTTAAAATTTCGATCCTTTATCTCTTTATAAAACACTCACATACCTTCTTTCCTTGTGTGTTTTGCCTTTTAAGCAACCACCACCAAAAACCACATGAAGCTTGGGGTTGCCATGTAGATATATAAATGGGGATTCTTTCTTTTAAAGCAGGGGTTTCCAACATTTTCAAGCTGGGAGCTGGGTCACGCTCTCTTAGTCAGCTTTGAGGGCCAGATGGCCATTTTGCCTTGCCTGCATGATGGGGTGGCCATTTTGTCCCAACAGGTTCAAAAGGACAGATATTTTGTTTCTCAAATGCACTTGAAGGGATGCGGGGCAAATAAAATGGTGTTGTCGGCCAGATCCAGTCCACGGGCCTTGGGTTGGGAAACCCTGTTTTATTTATTTATTCATTCATTCATTCAGATTTATATTGCCGCCCACTCACTGAGGCAACTCAGGGCGGCTTACAGTCAAAACAGCAACAGTACAATAAAAATTATAAAATATAACCTCACAAAATACAAAATACAACCAAACCAGAACACAGACTAACTACCCTCAGGCCGTTGTTGTTGGCCCAGAGGAGTTTTAAATGAATCTGCCAGGAGAACAGCCAATCTTCCTTTTGTAACACTTCTCCTTTAACCAGCCAATGTAAAGTAAAAATATAACACTGTATCAGCCAAGTTGTGGTATGATATCTTGTGAATGATACATGATAATTGTGTGCCATCAAGTCAGTTCTGATTTATGGCAACCCTTCCAGGGTTAGTGTGGCCCCCATGTCTCTATACAGGTGATCCCACTTTAAAGAAACAAGCCATAAAAATTGAGACACATTTCAGGTTGTGCTGATCATATTTCAGTGCAAACATGTCACAGAGAAAGGCCAGTATTCACTCTGTCACTTATGTCTTAATCACACAAGATGAAAAGGGTACACTGGAAGTCATGTATTATCAAACCAAAGAAACTAAGAATGTGCTTTCATGTAGCAAATATTCATTAAATTTGAGGGTTTGCAACACACCCAATTCTCTGAAAGTGGCACCATACTACAATGCAATCTAAATATAGGCGTGTGAAAAAATCCCACTGAAATCACACTTTTTAACAAGGCTGTGACACAATATAAAAGCCAGTCAAACTTTAATTAAGCCCAAACATTTCTTGCCTCCAGCAGAAGAATGTAACACAGATAAATTTTGTCTTTCAGGTTCTTGTAGTTTGTATGAAATTTCCACAAAATGTCTTTGTAGAAACTTTTGTGTTTCCTACTTGTGTCACAAAACACATCTAGTAGGCCTAGAAAAACTGACATTGACAAAAACATACAAACAACCTATCCAATATTTCTAATTTTTAAAAAAGGTAATGTACTAGGGTAGCAGTTGTTGTCATTTATTTATAAGAATAAAGAAAACGAAAAAGAGCAAAAAGAAAACAGAAATGTAATAATGATACTTAAACAAACAAAAATCAATATAAAAATTTCAAATAGGATAATCACCAGTGCATGCATCACCAGGACCAACAAGATACCAATATTTATATATCACGTTTTAGCTCATCCCATATTCTTTCCAAAAGAAGTTAATCTTTTGCTTGGATAATTGTCTTTTTCTTAACACAAAATTGAAAAAAAAAACTTTCCAAATCTAGTATAGCTGTGCAATTTGTGCAGAAATCATTTTGAAAAACTGAAAATGCTTTCTCTTTTTCAGTTGATTACATCTTTAGTCTAAAATTTCTAGCCTAGAACAAAAAGCAACACATATTTGTTGGTAGGGATGTACATGGTGAAAATTTTCATATTTCATTTTGGGTTGTTGGGAATGAGGTTTCTCATTTTTTTAAAGATTTCTTTGTGAATTCATGCTGCATTTCCAGGCATTTTCTCCACTTTCGCTGCTTCCAATGGAGAAGGGAGTGAGGTCTGACCATTTCCATGCTATTTTTTTTTAAAAAAATCAGCTCATTTTCAGTGCATTTTTGCTGCGAATTCGGCACTTCTGTCAGTGGCAAGTCACTTCCAGTGTTAGCTACAATCCGGCCCATAGGCTGGGTGGCGACATCATGTGGGCCGGCCCCAGGCAATGGGCTGTAGTTTGGGCATCCCTGTCAAAGACATTCTAATTGGCTGCTGAGAGTAGCCTTCATGACAGTGTGGGATGAAAATAATGCTGAGCAATTTGGAAGACAAAGTGTGAAAGAAAGGTTACTTTTATTATTATTTAAAAGATACCTTCTTTCCATAATATGAATAATTCTTGTTTTAGAGGCTCCCTTTGCCTTTTGCCAATCAAAGAAAAACAAACAAACATGAAAATGAAAATAACAACCAGCCTCTTTCATTTTGTTGTCTTTCATTAAAATATGAAAGACCTCTCCCTATTCTTCAATGCAACATTAGATGTATCTGCAGATTAATAAATCCTGCTCAGTTCAATAGGATGGACTTGAAGGTAGTTAAGCATAGGATGGCAATCTTAACTATGCATATTAAAAATGGAGCAACTTACTCAGTAAATATTTCAAACAGATTTCTCCTTGTTCCCTTTCTATTGAACTCTAATTAACACATAGACGGCTGTGAATACTTTAATACATATTTTTCCTCCTCATTTCCAGTGATTTTTTACAAGCTAAGTGTTACAGTCAGCAGAATGGTTTTCATATGGCCAGAACATACTGAAGAGAATTTAATAACCCCATGCTACTACATGGATGGGAGCAAGAAGGATGGGAGTCTCCAGGACAGTGAGGAGAACAAATAGGTCTTAGAAGAAATCAAACCTGACTGCTCCTTAGAAGGTCAAACAGTAAAGATGAAGCTAAAGTACTTTGGACATCAAATGAGAAGAGAGGATTAGCTTGAGAAAGCCTTGATGCTGGGAAGGGTGGAGGGCAAAAGAAGAAGGGGGCAGCCCAAAATGAGATGGCTAGATGGTATTGTAGACACAATGGGCACAGAGCTGAGCGAGTTGAGGGGGATGATGGAGGACAGGGGTGCCTGGCAGACAGTGGCCCATGGGGTTGCAAAGGGTCGGAATCGACCGTGCAACTGAACAACAACAAAAGAACAGTCCCTCTTTTCCTTTCCTAAGAATTAACTGGGGCCCCTAGAAACAACACTTGGGACTGTGAATTTATTCATGTCAGATCAGATCAGTGACATCTTGACTTTTTACTTCAACGTGCCTGCTTAAATTCTGTAGTTTAGAGTAGTAATTTGCAACTACAGTAGGCCCATTTCAATCAGTGAAATTTATAGACTCACCAAATCAGATTACTGATTTAATAGACCCACTCTAGTGTGATTTATTGTGCTAATCAATAGGATTTCAACCACTATTTCCTCCTTCTCCCTTGCTATTGAAGAACAGGAAAGTTGCCTGAAAGAATGTATGTGAAAGATAATCACACACATTGTCATTGAGAAGAATGTCACAGAATGTTGCATTTTGAAAAAAATGTGGCTATATTTAGATCCATTACAAATGGAAATACAGTAAGGTGTAGGAAAGTGACAGGACTTTGCTGAAAACTACAAATATAAGAGTGGTCCACCAGAGATATTATTCAGAAAGAATGTCAAAAGATAGTTCATGTAATGAAAAGAAAAACTTAGATGAATGACAGAAGAAGCTTATAAATGACAGGTGAAAAGTAAAAGTAAAAGGTGACAGGTATAGGGGTCAGAATCCTGAATGCAGCTTTTTCATCAACTGTCATGCAGAGACAAAGTGAATTCTTACAACAACCAGTGCAAAGAAGTAGAACAACAGAAGAGGAAAAACAAAACATCTCTTCCAGAAGATCTGAGAAATCAAAGGGAAATTAAAACCTTGATTAGGAATGCTTAGGAAAGATTAACAGGGAAGCACACAAATCAGGGCCAGCAGAAAATAAAAAGAAAATGGAAACAGTTTACTGAAGACCTGTACAAAAGAATGACAGATTCCTTTGAAGACAAATCCTATGATGTAGAATGTCCAGTTCTAAAAATATCAGAGAGTAAACAAAACAAAAAAGACAAAAAAACTTGTGGTACCTTAAAGACTAACTCCTGTATTTTAATCATATTTATTTAGCAGGAGATCTCTAGTTGTTAGTCTTTAAAGTACCACAATGTTGTTGTTTTGTTTACTCTCTGATTTGCCTGAAATAGACTAAAATTGATACTATCCCCAAAACAATTCTGTATTTTAATGTTAGCTTTCATGGATTAAATCCACTACACTAGACATAAGAATCAGACTTCATAGCATTATTTTATACATATCAGATACAGAGATACACAATGATTAGCTAGCATAACAGATAGCTATTTACAACTACTAATAACAGAAGATCAGTGTGGCTATTTACACTAATATGAAAAGATTCCTGATTGGGGTTAGATTTATCACTGGATTTAAATGATTTGAGACTGGTTTCTGGGCATTACCATTCCTAATATCTGATTTATGTCAGTTAACTCTTTTGCAAAGAGATTGTCCATAAAGTCTCACTCTTATGTCTGATGTAGTGGATTTGATACACGAAAGCTAACATTAAAATACAGGAGTTTGTATTTAAGGTGCCACAATGTTTTTTGTCATTTTTTTTACTCTCTGATATGCTTGCACAGACAAACATGGCTACTACTTCAACAGTTCTAAAAAGTGAAGGAAAAGCTGCTCGGAAAACACTGGGAAGAAATAAATCATTTGGGTAGATGGGACACTGATAAAACTATTTCAAAGCTTCTTCTTCTTGTGCCATATCTGATTCTGAATATTGGCAATCATCATGGCGATCAGCCATGAAGACTGTCCTGAGAATATGTTGTCATGGCCTTCCATCTGCCTTCTACATTGCAGCATGACACCCCACCACCACTACTGATCCAGCTCCACAAATCACTTTCTAGTCCTGAGCCCTTTTGACAGGCAAAATCCTCCTCATCCCCAGGCCAATATTGATGAAGCTGCTGACCTCCATTAAGATGGATTCAAGTGGGATTTAATCCACTTGGGGACCATCACCTTTTGCCAAGGCTGCTAGTCCTCAGCGTTGTCAGGTTAGTTAATTCCCGACTGATGTTCGGTGTTGTGTCACTAGCAGTATGGTCTACTCTAATACCATAGCAGGATAACCTGGCCAGACTTCCTATTTCAAACCACAGAGATTAAATCAGTCAGAATCCTAACAAGAAAATACCAATAAAATATCACACAGTCTTCGCCTTTTTGAGTATGTGCTAAGGCCCATATTTTGATAGGCAAGGGGAGGTGCCGGTAACAACCAGAGTTCCTTAGTTTTGCTGTGGCATCTCCATGTTGTCATTGTTCACCTTAAACTATGTTCCCATTTCCCTTGTCAGATGAAACTGTCAAGTTTCCAGGAGGCCAGAAATACAGGACTAGTAATCTCTGTTCTGCGTGTTGGGAAGTGGAGTTTGTATGTTCATATTAAATTTAACAGGTAAAAAGAGCAAGATATAAAATGGAATGGCTCCACAAGGTTTGAGTATAAAATATGTGATATGCTGCTTGTGATTCAATTTAGAGAGGACATGAAATTCAAGTAGTCAGTACTGTAGCTCCTTTAACCTTATTCACCAAGATTGATTGATTGATTGACTGACTGACTGATTGACTGATTTATTGATTATAAAGGAATACATTGCATTGAATGTGTTGTGGCATATTTATGTTGACTGGATAGCTGGGTCACCTAGGTATCTAGATGTGGAGCCTCCTGGAAGAAGAGAACATTAAATCACTTGTGCATATAATCTACTTATAAAACCCTAGAAAGGATCATTTTACATCTCACACACAAACACACATGGGTTAAATATTCACATCTTGTTTTCCTAGAACCTAGTGAAAACTCCAATGCCCTCTTCAGAATTGAGCCAACACACTGACAACCCAAACACATTCCTGCTGCTTCTCAACATCATAGTTTGGCCATGAATGGCATGCATTATTTTAGTCTCAATACTCATTATCATGGATTTGATAAAATAATGTCAAGTGGCTCACCAGGTGTATGGCATTAAGTACTAAAATTAGTCTTGTGCATGAGGATTTTTTGAAAATTGTGTTTGGCTCTTTTACTTTATTTTCTCTCTCCCCCTCCTTTAAATGCAAACATACCCATCCAAAATGTGGAGGCACTACATGAATTTGCCCCTATGCTGAATCAGAGGCAAAGCCCGAACCAATCTTCTTTGTGACAAGAGGAAAATTTCAAGTAGTTATGTAAATACTCTAATACCACAAAAATATAATTCACAACCCTTGGGGGGAGGTTTGTACATGTAGTGACATTTCTAGCCTTCTCATGCTGGGAAAGCATGGTATGAAAAATTATCAGGGACATCTTTCAGGAGAAGATTGTACTGCAATGTTCTCATGCTTTTCCTTGAGATTTTCATTGACTGCCTCCCCCTTCCATGCATAAAGATTTCATCAATTTTCTCACTGAGATGGAAAATAAAAGCTAAATGCCAGGATGTGATTGAGGTGACTTTAGCAATCATACAACACAAATAAGGAATAATAAATAGCCCAAGTGCCAAGTCAGCAATCAGACTTTAGTAAACAATTCATAATTTTTCCAGTCTCTTTGCAAATTATGTGCAAATAAGAAAAAAATGTTGAGAAGCATTAAACACATTTGCTCTTGGTCTTTGTAACGTGCTTCATAACCAATCTAATCTCACATTTTTTGGGGATAAATAATGACTGCATATATCAAAATAAATACATTTCGTCACACTAGAAGATCTGTTTGATGAAATGAAGATCATAGTGGTGCCACAGGCAGCAACAAAATATGTCACCAGTGGTCTGAAGTGTTCAATATATTCATAGGTCAATCCTATGCATGTCTATTCAAAATAAAGTTTTGTTGAGTTCAGCCAGGTCCATGCTGGCCTATCTGGTTCCCGAGACTCATCCTGGGGTGCCCCCCAGGCGCCCAGTACCATGGCATCCCCTTTGGGTGCCAATCCAAAGCAAAGGTGACAAAAAAATTCAAACCAAGGGGTGACATTGGTCAGCCTGGTTCTCCTCCTCTTGAGGCCACTGGCAACTGCCCTTCTCTTGAGCCTTGGGTAGCTCTGCACAGGGGGCAGGCATGGAGGGTAGAGTGCCAGGCCGGGCCCTTCTGGGGGTGGCGGCGTTTAGAGCTGAGCAGAGCTGCAATGTCTGGAATGATTTAGCAAATGAGCGTGGCTCTGTGTTCCTCTGCCTGCCTTCCTCCTGTCGTGAAAGATAAGATTACCAAAAAACAGCTCCATTGGCAGTGGAGCCACCATGGCTTTGAGGTTGAAATTTTGCCTTGTAAGCAGGAGGTTGGAATTCAATTCCCCAGGAAGGATAGTGGGAACACGTATAATTTATAATTTCTGACATACTTTTGGAAATATGGTATAAGATGATTTTAAATGCTATAGGAGAGTCATTCTCCTGTAATTAGGAGGTTGTTGGTTCGAATCCTCAGAGGGAAGTTGAAATTATAAGGTGAGTGGGAACGTATATATTTTGTTAGGGTTAGATGCCCTCATCATTCCTTGTCCAGCGTCTTTTTCAGGTAGCCAGCATGCCCCTGAGTTTAGCATGGTTTACTCCCAGGTAACTACTGCAACAGTATGCAATTGGCATCCTCTACAAAAGAAACAGTAACTTTTGTATACAGAAATATTTTTCCACATTTAATACTATAAAGTAGATCTCAATAAGACAACTTACAGTGCAAAGGTATATGTGTCTATATAGAAGTAATTACCACATAACAAGACATATGGACACACTGACTGAAATCCAGTTGTTCCAGAGCAGGCCTATTGCATCATGGGAACTGAGTGAGTCAACTTGTCTGAAAGTTTAATTGATCATATTTAGCTATGCTAAAATAAGTTACAATTAGACTAAACGTATTTGAATCAATGGAAGGTATGGAGGAGTTAACTCGCCAAATCTCCAGTGATTCAATGGACCTGCTCTATTGCAACATACTACATTAAGCAACAAGATTTTAGCCAATGATCATGAAGCTGTCTCAATGAATGCTTCTTTGTTACTATAAGACAGGTGTTCCCAACCTATGGTCCACGGGCCAGACCCGGCTGGCAGCACCATTTCATGTGACCCACTGCCACTTCTGCCACACCAGCAGTGGACACATTTACTTCTGCTTCTAGGGCCATAGTCCAGCCCACTCAGCTGTCTGTGGGTGTGGTCAGGCCTATGGTGTAAAAAGGTTGGGAACCCCTGCTATAAGGCATTAAATAAACTTTTTATTTAACTCATGAAACCATTTTCAATGTTATTTACATATGACATGGGTTGTTTTAAAATAAAAATGTAAAAATACAATTGTTGCTATATACTGGAACTAAACATGCACAGGACTATATACTGTTACTTTCTATGACTGAAAGAGAGACATGGGTTCTCAAAACCTTCTCTACACATGCCCCATATTTAAAAGCAGTATTTTAAAAAGTTGTTGGTGCTTCATAAAATCTCATTCTGTACCATGCAGTGCAATTCTCACCACAGTTAAGCGGGGATTAAGTCATATTGAAAAAAAATTGGGACTCCATGATGAGTCTATTGGCACTGCCACACAATGCGTGTATAGTTGCTAGAAGTAAAGGATAGGAATTGTGTGTTGCTGCAGGTGTTGTTTGACTGAAATTTTCATTAGACACCAGTGTTGATGATTCAGATTAGGGTTAATTAGAAATGCCCTCCAATAACATCAAAAAGGTCAAGTATAACCATTGATGTTTTATAATATTTAATGGGGCTTACTCCCAAGTAAATATGTACTCTGCAAAATTTGTATCTGGGTAACATAGGTCTTCTGTAACGTGTTGGCTAGGTTGCTTCAGCATTTCTTCACCTTATATGAAATTCCTGTGTACATTACTCCTCTGTCAGGAAGGATGAGGGAAGAATTTTAATGAATTAATATGCTAGATTTTTAATTTGGCAAAGAGATATACAAGATGGGAACATTCAGATATTATGCTCTGCAGTTCCCACAATCCATAATCATTGGCCATGTTTGTTGGGCTGATGAGATCAAGTCCAAAATGTTTGGGGAAGCAGTGTTAATTACTTGGTCTAACTAAGTATTTTGGCCAGGAAGAAGGGCATGAAAAGAAAGCACCTTTCAGAAACTACAGAGAAAATTTACTTTGCTTTTGAAAAGGAAGAGACATTCAGTTTCAGAGCAGGATTTCTTTCCCCTTCATAGACCACAAAAATCCCTTAAGGATTATGGCAGAACTTTTATGTGCAAACAAGCCCACACTCTTTTTAGCATTCTCAGATGGGCAGTGAAAATATATATTTCATAACAAGTAAAAAAAATCCACACACTCAAAGCACTGGAGCAAACTATGGCTTTTGTGGTTCCGCTTTTCAGATGTCCATACAAATCATTGCAGAACATGCACTATTTTTTCCTTTACTTATCTTATACATTAAGTTGGTGGCTGCTTTCAGAATAGACTTTTGCTTTACAACAGAGCAGACTTCTAGCCATTCCAGCTCAAATGGCTAAAATAAAAGCATTTGAATGATTCCTAGTCGTTGTGTTTCCAGACATGCTGCTGGGCAGATATAAGACTCCTCACTCTTGGCTCCACACAAGTGAACCCAGGCTTACAAAGAACTTTATGTTTTATTCTGCCAGAGAGGTCTGTGCTGCATGACTTGTCAAGAGTTATGGTTATGTTTTTCCTCACAAAGTTGAAATGTCCTCTAATGTGGCATGCTGTACAAGTGTGATTAACATCCAGAACTGTTTTCAATGGAGCCCATAAGGGTTTCTCAGGCAAACAACATCTATGAATAAACCTTCTTTAGCACCACTGGGAGCAACCCCAACACTTCAGGAATTGTTCTACCTCTCAGGGCATTGTGAAAACACCAAGTGGCTTTTGTACAGTGTATTGTATGATGTCAGAAAGTACCAACTTTGTTTAACACAGAAAATGGTAATTTCCCATGCCAATATTTCCACCTTCTTGCTGTTTTCCCCCTTCACCTCAGTACTTGTTGAGCTTCTTTTGGTTTCTCTTTGGGTTGTCAAAGAGTGTGACAAAGCTGCACACTCCACCTCTACAACCAGAGTCCTTTCTTCCTACACCTCCAAAACATGTTTTTCTTTCTCACTTGTTTTTCTCTTCCTTTGTCCCCTGAGCATATCCAATCACCATGAAACAAACAAACATCACAATTCTCCTAGAAGAAAATGAATAATGAATGTCTGTATTTTAAAAACTCATCCAGAGTTCTTAAAAAAAGAAAAAGAAGAGGAGATATATTCTATCTTGAGTGAGAACAATAAAAGCCATGATTATACTCAATAGGCCCTAGTGCCATATATATGCTAATGAAGACTCAATTTATATCTGTCTGTTAGTAAAAAAGGAAACAACCACAACAAAAGGATTTTCTAACAGTTCACTTTGCTTTAAAAATGTTCAAAGGCACATAATGCTCTCATACATTTTATTTTTCATCAATATGACCCTGTGGCCCTTTGGACAGTATTGTGCAATTAGAAGGAAGTGACTAAAGTCTGGTGACAGAAAACATTCAGTGTCCAAGATAAATTATCTGCTGATTTATTTTTTTAAAAAATATACTAGGAACTGGACTGGAAAGATCTGTATTTGAACTCTGCTGCTGGCTAAAATATAGAAGCCTAATCTAGCCAGAACTCTGAAAAATGAGTCACTAGAACTTCTGTGTTCAAATTTGATACAACATTGGCCAGGTTGGTTGAGGTGTTTTGGAAGAGCTGTAGTCTCCCCTCTCTCCCATAGAGTTTTTCCAGTCTGTGATGTAGACACACTAGTAGTCTGACAATACAGGGCAGCTGCATGTCTTTGTGTGCTGTAGTCCATGAAACACTATGCATCTGATAATTTACCAGGTGACCAATAAACATCTTGTATGCAGTTCAGGAATCTATTGCGATTCATGACCAGGTGTTCAATAACATTCCTGGAAATTACAGGGTAGAAAGGGTGCAATTGTGAATAAGCTGTTGGCTTGCTGGATCAAAAATTGTTCAGAATAATTGTTGGAAAATAACAACTTGGTTGATTTTTAAAATAAAGGCATGTATACTACCCAGAGTTAATTTCCTCATTGTCTACACCAGAGGTTCTCAATGTTTTCGTGCCATGGGCTAGATCACGTCTCCTCAGACAGCTGAGCAGGCCAGACACGAGGTCCCCCCCCCCATTGTAAACACTGCCATATAATGCTTCAGTGGTTGTTGTAAATGTATTTATGACACCCGTGGGTGCATTTATGGCACATTTTCGGTTGTTTTTGCCACTTTTGCTGTTTCTGGCAGCAGTGGTGACAGGGGCGAGGGCAGCACATTTTTGGCAGTTTTTGCCACTTCTGTCACTTTCGTTGCTTCTGGCAATTGTGTAGAAGTATTTTTAAAATTATATTACTTTTCAGGTCTATGCCTTGCCTCCACTTCCTTCTCATACACCCCTGTGAAATGGTCCACACTAAACCCATATGTCTTGTCAAAGATCACTCAGTGATCTTTGCTTCATGACCAATATCATTTATCATACTAAGTGGCCCCCAAAGATTCTACTGTACTAGTTATAGTGACAGAATGTTATGTCTTGGATTTGTTTTTATACTCAAATCTTACCTGCTACAGTGCACTGATTCTCTAGATTTAGAACATTGTTTTTAATATAGAGAAGTATTTTGCTTTAATTAGCTTGTAGTACTGTCCAGCTGTGACTTAATTTATGTTAAAGTGATGATAATTGAGCCCAACAAGTACAGACTTTTCTTTTCGTGTAAGATGATGAATCATCTGAATGAGATACTCAGAAAAAATAAGTCCTAAAAATTCTTCATCCCTGGTGTGTTGAAATATTTTTAGAAGTTATATGCAAGAATTAGCAGAAGTTGGAACAAACTTATAGCACTTTCTATTAGGGCTTTTGAGCTTTCAAAGCTGAATAAGGATTTGAATCCAGACCTCCTGAAATCTAGACCAGCATTCTATCCACTAAAGCTCATTAGATATCCCTAAAGATTTTTGCTGGGGGAATAAAGTAAAATCCAAGCCTCTTCTTAAATATTGTGGAACAAAGATCACCATAGTTCTTTCATAGCTATGAAAATGGACAAAGCAACAAGCAAAAGAAATCTGAAATAATGACACCCCCCCCCCCCGGGTAGGATAACAATGCTTATTTTCATACATAGTTTTACAGATTGTCTTTATGTGTTAGAATAAAATGTTGGTCACATATTCCACTAAAAGGTACCATAAAGGGTCAAATTCCTGTCAGTTAGTTATGCTAACCTAAGTGCAGTGGTAAAATTTTTAGTGGTGAACTGCTGCTTGTTAACAAGATTCCTCATTGCATACCAGATGCATGAATTGGGGTAAAAGTGACAATTTGTTAATCAGAAGAAATTTACAACTGTGATTAAGTCATGACACTTACTAATTAAGAATGCACTCAAACATTGGGAATGGCACACACCCAATTGTACTGAAAAGCAGGAAACAATCTCCTCTAAAGCAAACTTTCTATCTGTTGAGGAATCACTCCAGCACAGTCCTAGCAGTAGTCGATCTTTTAGGTCCAGCCAGGAAAAGATTGGTGTCTGGCTGGAGTACAATTCCTGGTACATCATGTGATTACTAGGTAACATGTTCCAGTGACCAGAACTAGGGGTCCAAAATGTGATCTATTTCCCCATGTGATCACACCCTATCTACAAAAAAAAAGTGTAACTTAGCAATAGCATTCTGGCCAAGAGTTTTTCTTTCTTAGCTAGAGCTTTACAAGAAATGGTTTCCTTCTCAACCCTTCCAATCACTCTCAGCCAAGGAAAGAATTTGAATTCATTGCCACATGTGGGGGACATTCTGTAGTTCTAGATGTCCCTTTTATGCATTTGGTGCTCTTTTTCTGAGAAACTGTTCACAGAGAAAAGAGCAGAAAATAATGGTATTCTAGCTTCTGACTAACATACATGAGGTTTTTAAACTACAAAATGATGGCTAATTTGAAAATAACCTTAGTGAATGTCATTGCATCCTGGAAATTATTCTTCTCAAAAGTTTGTAACCACATGGTCTTTTGGAGTTTTCAGAATGAGGAAGGGGGGAATGTTAATTTATAGACAAGTATTTTCAGATGTAGAGATAATAGCTTTACAATGGTTTTCAGTTCTATGTTTTAAATTATTTTTTCATGTGGAATCGCAACTGTCTTTGTATGAGAAATATACCACATAAATCTTTCAATAATTAAATAGTTCTGTCTGGTCATTGTGAAAAAAAGAATAAGCAGCATATCAATTTTTAAATAAATAAGATAGATAATAGCAATCGCAATGTTGCAAAATGCCGTTTATTATGGAAATTGCAGTATTTATGTAAATGGATGAGAAACCTTCTGAGATTCTCAGGCTTACTGAACAATGTAGAAGTTGATTCTCTATTAACATTGTCTAATAGCTCCCATATTTAGAATAGCTTTAGGCGTATTTCTTCAGCATAAGTGCTATGAAGAGAAACTATAATTACACTGGAGGAAAAAAATCCTGAAACACAAATGCCTCCCAATAATAATTAACAGCAGTTCAATATGCATGTACAATTGCACTACAGAGTGCTTATGTTATCCACACTTAACTTCCCAGCAGAAAGTTAGTACTGTATTGCAGATACTGACAGTAGCTGGTGTTGACAGCATTGGTTTATTTTTTATTTTATTTTTTGCTATTGTCTTATTCCACTAATGAAAAATTACATGTGCCTATTCCCCTATGATAAATGTGACTATTGATAACATAAGCTAAATGCAATAGAAGTCCAGTTAGGTCTGTCACCTGTAACATGGTCAAAAGGGTAAACCTGTTAGCTTTAAATATATATATATATCAGAAAGTAATTAATATTACACAAGTTACTAGCCAGTGTAGTTGAGAGTGTTTATCTAGACCTGAATTTAAATCATTTCTTTGCTATGAAGGTGACTTGATGATCTTTGGCTAACCCAATTCATTTATTCTCAGCTGCACCGCAGGGCCTCTGTGAGGATAAAGTGGGGACTAAGGCAGTCATATATGCTCTCCTGAGCTCATTGGAGAAAAGGAATGATATAACGCCCGGGTGATGCAATGATGCAGTGTACCAAAATACCTTGGCCTGACGCTTGATAGGACATTCTCTTTTAAGCAGCACTTCCTGAATACCAAAACCAAAGTTAGTACAAGGAACAACATCATCAGGAAACTCACAAACTATAAATGGGGAACTCAACCATCCATGTTGCATATATCAGCTTTCTCCCACTTGAATCCATATTCATTGAGGGCAGCAGCTACATCTGTACTGGCCTGGGGCTGAGGAGGACTTTGTGTGCCAAAAGGGCTCAGGACCAGAAAGTGAATTGCAGGGCTTGATCAGTGATACGGGGTGTGTGGGGTGGGGTGTGTGTGTTGATGCTGTGATGCAGAAGGCAGATGAAAGGCCACAATATTGTATTCACAGGATAGTCTTCATGGCTGATCACCATGATGATTGCCAATACTGTATTTGGATTTGTATACCACACAAGAAGAAGGTTTTGATCAGGACATGAAAGAACAAGGCTAAGTGGTTAAACTGCTGTACTGCAGCCAAAACACTGTGAATCGATCCTGACCAGGGCTCAAAGTTGACTCAGTCTTCCATCCTTCTGAGTTAGGTAAAATCAGTACCAGCAAGTTGGCAGCAAACTGATAATTAACTTGTGAACTGCCCAGAGAGTGCACTAAGCACTATGGAGTGGTATATAAGTGTAATTGCTATTGCTAAATATACTGCACCAAAGTAATTTTAAAAAATCATTCATTTTTGGATATATCTTTATTTATTGATAGGTGAACCTAGAAAAGTCAGCTGATTTGGAATTAATTTCTCCATGTTTGTCTGGACTACATATCCTACTTTATCCTTCATTTTGGGAAACCTTTTCTCCTCTATCATTTCACCATCACTGCATGGCAGTCACTGGATAGCGTATCTACCTTCAGCTTTTTTTTTTCATGCAACTGAAAGATTTATTCAGAATATGGAATTTGAAAATATATTCTAAAGGGAAGAGGACCAGAAGGTATTTGACTTTAACTGTGCTACCATCTCTGTGCTTCACACAGTAGTTTGTAAAACTTTTTTTTTAAAAAGGGGGATCTTAAAACTTCTCTTGTAGTCTGGTTGAGAGGAAGATTGGATTTAGAACAAAAATCCCCACTCTTAATAAATTTATTAAAAGAGAAAAATGAGAGGAAATGGAAAAGACAATTTAAAAAAAATGAAAAACCTCTAAGTGTGTGTGTGTGGGAATACATTATCCCAGTAAAATATTTTCAAGTGAACCAAGTTATAGATTGCAAATGAAAATAACTTTTATATTTCCTCCTATATCGATGTCCTCTAGATTATTCACCTTTGCATGCACTGAGCTTGAATGGCAACAGTCTTTGGCAGTGAGAGCCTCCTCCATTCCTTGGGGTTTGACACAAAGAAGCTCAAGCTATCTGTATCAGCTAATTTCCTTTTATATTTACTCTCCCTTGAAAATGGCCATCATTTTTTGATCAATTGTTTAAATTACTCTCTCTTCCTGAGGCCACCTGTTAGGCAACATGGCTATTAGCATTCAACAGAAGAATACACTTTTCCTATGGTTGTTTTGCAAGGATCAAAGCCCCTTTGAAGATCTCGCCTCTTGCTTTCTCTCAGGCATGGGACTCTGTCCCCAAAGGTATGAATGAACTCTCCTGCTTTGCTCCTTAGTTTCTTCCTGTAGTTGCAAATAGTGGTAGACTCTTGTACTAACTCTTATATCCACATTTTATATATCAGAGTACTTAATTTCTTTACAAGATCAGAGCCAGAAAACAGAAACTGGAGAAGCTCAATAAGCCATAGATGTATCTATTGTTTTTCATTGATATGCAATATAATTTGTACTCATTTTAATTACTGATTGGTAGTGATATTAAACCCTTGCTAAAAGTTTATCTGGTAGAGTAATGGTGCCTAAATTAAAGTAGCTACTCAACAATTACAAACCAATAGCTGAAATCCTGTTGGTTAGCATAGTAAATAGGTCCTTTGAATAAGTGGAGATCTAGTGAATCAACCCTTCCATAGGATCCATTGATTCACATGGATCTTTTCTAGTAACAACTTATTACACTAAGCATTAGTATGGGCCTATTTGAATCTATGGAAGTTCGCTTAGAAAATCCCCAGTGATTTAATGGGCCTACTCTATGACACTATGTTTCCATCTTCTATATTTCACATACGTATATAATACATATGTGTGCCAGGACTTTCTCCACCTGCTGATGCTCCCTGGCCCCATGCCACGCTACAAGAAGCTGCTATTGCGGCAGTTGGCAGGACTCGCCACTGCCACCCTCGGACTATGGCCCAGCAAGGTAAAGAGGACCTCTGGCAGGAAATCCCAGGATTTTCTCCACCTGCTGGCACTCCCTGGCCTCACCCCCATGCCAGGCTACAAGAGGCCACTATTGCGATGGTTGTTGGGACTCGCTGCCACCGCCCTCAGACTTTGGCCCAGCAGGGCAAAGAGGACCTCCAGCTGAGAATGCCAGGATTTTCTCCACCTTCTGGCATTCCCTGGCTCCACCCCCACACTGGGCCACACTTTGGTCCGGCAGGGCAAAGAGGACCTCTAGCCAGTAGCGCCAGGACTTTCTCCATCTGCTTGTGCTCCCTGGCCCAAACCCCACAGCGGGCTACAAGAGGCCGCTATTAGGGTGGTTGGCGGGACTTGCCGCCACCACCACCCTCTGATTTTGGCCCGGTAGGATAAAGAGGATCTCAGGCCAGGAGCGCCAGGACTTTCTCCACCTGCTGACACTCCCTGGCCCCACCCCCATGCTGAGCTACAAGAGGCCTCTGTGGCGTGCCACTGCCCTTGGAATTGCTATTGCCAGGCTAAGAGGCCATTGTATTATTGTATCATGTTGTTGCTATACTGTTGCTATACTGTATTATTATAATGATATGCTGCCTTTGTAATTGAGATATGTATATTGTATTATGGTGTATTTATTGTATTTGGTTCGTTTGATATTGTATTATTTTTGATTGTACTGCTGTTGTTATGGAATGTTATATGTATTGATTCTGTGTACCGCACTGAATCAGTTTCACCGATTAGTGTGTTACATAAATCAAATGAATGAATGAATGAATATAATCTACTTTTGTTTACCTCTTGACAGACAGCAACAGCTGCCAAATAATTTATATACAGTGGAACCTTGTATAATGAATGCCCCTTATAGCAACCCCCCCACAAAAACAACAACAACCAACAACCACAAAATGAAAAGGTTTTGAAAAAAGCTGGCACCCTACATAACAAAAATCTCAATGGGAAAAACCACTTAGCGAAAATTTTTGTTGTATAA
Organism: Furcifer pardalis; assembly: GCA_030440675.1. Classification (NCBI taxonomy): domain Eukaryota; kingdom Metazoa; phylum Chordata; class Lepidosauria; order Squamata; family Chamaeleonidae; genus Furcifer; species Furcifer pardalis. The sequence goes on along the minus strand of CP126890.1, from coordinate 55,249,343 downwards.
TTTTTTCCGTAAAGATTTTTGTTCTACGATTTTTTCCACAGGAAAAATTATATAACGAAAAAAATCACATAGTGGAAAGACTTGTAGAATGAATTCTTTTTATTATACGGGGTTTTACTGTATCTACTTATGTCAGTGTAATCACAATTATGTCTATATTTTCTTTATTTTCTGTAATGGCACAAGCCTCATTTCTCTTTTTCAAACATATCTGTGCAACATGCAAGGCCAATAACATTTTTAAAAATAAAGCCTAGGATTTATTTTATTATGGATTACTATTATTCTGTTCACCAGTATTCCATCAGTAACAAACAACAGCACACCTTGTTGTAATAGTTCCTTCAGTTTTAATTTGGATGTGATGGAAGTATAATGGTAGCTAATATCTAGCCTACATATGGAGTATGGCAATTCTAGTTGCTTAGCAACCACCAGCTGACTTTGTGAAAATTTTAAGACAGCTTCAGGATTAGGATGGTTTAAGCACTTGCACATCACCAGGTTGAGTTAAAGCAAAATGAATCCATGCTGAAAGCTGAACCTAAAATTGGGGGAGGCACATTTCCACACAACTTTGTCTAAGAATCTTCACCTCACTGGAAGGCACTATGAAGCATATCTGTGATTCATCAGCCAAAGGATTATTGTCAGTTGAAAACAGCCATTGGATTTTGATGTTGATTGTGTGTGTGTGCATGTGCGTGCTCCTGCGCGTGTGCATGCACGTATGTGTGCGTGTTTGTGTATGTGTATGTGTGAGTGAGTGAGTGAGAGAGAAATTTTTGTTGATAGTTGTTCAGAAATTTGCAACTCTAAAATCAAAATGCATGGTTTCCAAAAAATTCCCCCACCACTATATCTAAACAAAGATTTTCAGTCCTTTCTTAAAACATCCATAATCGTTTATTTAGCCATATAAACTTTCCTAACCGAAATCAGTAGTACCTGAGACTTCTAATTTAATATTCGCCATTACTGGCCACTGAACCCATAAATTATTTGGTCTCATAATCCCATCGCTAGGAATTCTGCAAGGATATTTTATATGCCTTTTTATCTATATTGTAGAAAAGCTAGTATGAATGTCATGCACACGTGGAAGCAACAGTAAATAAGTTAAAGATTTATTTATGTTTGTGCCTTCAAGCCAAAACTGTCTTATAGCAATCACACTTATGTACTGCTCCATAGTGCTTAGTGCATTCTCTAGTTAATTAGCATTTGCCCCCAAAGTTTGGGGTATTTCCCCCCCCAACCTCAGAAGGATGGAAGGCTGAGTCAGGATCGAACTCACAACCTTTTAGTTGCAGGATAGCAGTTTAACTACTGCGGTAGTGGGGTTTTCAAGTTAAGTGATATATTTAAGGAGTGCCTTTTCTAGTTCCACACTGTCCCAGTAAATTTCTGTGTTTAAGTACAAATTTGAATCCAGAACTCCTGAATCTTAGTCCATCACTCTTTCCATTACACTATACTGGGTATTAAACAAGTACTGTATTAGAATTTTTAACACAAATCATGTCATTCCCTCAAAAGAGACAATTGAGATAACTGTTTGGGCTGGATCCCCCCTCCCAAAAGCTAACAAATCTCATGAAAGATTTGTAGGTACGTACATTTATTTGCACAGCAAGAAAGGCTGTTCCAAGAATAATATATTCTGGACTGGAATGATACCTGCAAGAACTTGTATCAAGAATTCCTAAAAACTGAAGATCAAGAAATTGTGGATTATTTACTACATATCTTAATGTACTCCACTACATGAGTCCTGATGTAGCTCGATGAGAGAAATGGATGGAGACTGTTGAATAGGTTAATTTTAAGACATTTACTAGGGTAGCATTGTCATTATTATGAAAATTGGGAGGAGGGAGAAAGGAAGATACTGCTGCTACTACATCATCATCATCATCATCATCATCATCATCATCATCATCATCATCATCATCATCATCATCATCATCATCATCATATTATTATTATTATTATTATTATTATTATTATTATTATTCAGAGATTACTCTGGGTTGAAAGGATTTTTAGGGAATGTCCAAATGAGGCTCCTCTCCTGTCCCCGAGTGCAGCTCTTGGGAATCAAAACCCAACCTTCCAGTCTCCAGCTCAGCGTTTTACCTACTAAGCCACTGGAGGAGTTGCTAAAAGAAAGATAAATAATAACAATTCATATCCCGGCTAATAAAATTGTGATACATATATTGTCTAGGGAACAACATCCATACAAGACAAATTAGTCACAAATTTAGTGCCTTTAAAATAACCAGCACTGAACAATTTGAATATACATGCCCTTTTTCCACTTTTGAAATTATAAACACATTTAAGAATGTTGAAGCTGGTAAGGCACTAGGACACAAAAGGTATGCACTCTGAATTCTTTTGCATTGTAGAAAATATGCAAAATGATGGCGTGCAAAAACATTCTTGGACATTATGTAGACATAATACTACATAAAATGAAGCAATCAAAATTATTGCAATTCTCAACCTGGGAAAAACAACAAAAAAATTACCAACCTATCACATTCTTAAGCACTATCTGTAAGATTCTTGAAATACTCTTATATAACAGAATTAGTCAGGAGATTATACAGATCATCCCAGGAGAAGAAACTGGTATCCAACTTTTCCAAAACTGTGTTCTCTAAGTGCTTTCACTAACAAATTAAATAGAAGCAGAATATTAGGCAAAGCAAAAAAAAAAAAAAAAACAAAAAAAAAACCTCAGCTGCCTTTATAGATTTGAGTGCAGCATATGACACCAGATAGAAACATGGATTGTTATACAAGTAATCCAAAGTTGAAAAGCTATTTGACTTATTGATAATACTTACTGGAAGAGCTTTCTTTGTGACTATGGGAGAGGATATTAGTGCTCCTAAAATACTAAACAATGGTCTACCACAAATCTTGGTTCTTGCAGCCCTCTTTTTAATTTATACATAACCGACATACCTTACACAAATTCCAGGAAGTTTGGTTATGTAGATGACTGGGCTATAGGCACCCAGAATAAATCTTTTGAGACAACTGAAAATATTATTACTACTGATTTAGACATACTGGATAAATATTTTCATTAATGGAGATTACAGCCTAATCCAACTAAAATGGAAATAACATGTTTCAATCTTTATAATAGATCAGCAGGCAGAGAGCTTAATTTAAGATTTAAGGGAAATTTTCTCAATCACGACATGCATCTCAAATACTGTCCTAGGAGTTACTTTAGACAGGATTGAACTCACAACCTATAAAAAAAATCTGATGAAGACTGCCAACAACTGAGAAGTAAAAAGAACATATGGCCTATCATTATGTATGGGCATGAAATCAGGACAGAAATTGAAAGAAATTGATTTGTTTAAAATATGGCATTGGAGGACATCTTTGTGGATGCCTAGGACTTCTAGAAAGATCAACAAGTGACTTCTACAGCAAATCAAGCCTGAACTAACCCTGGAGGCAAAAATGATGAAACCAAGGGTGTCCTACTTTGGGCACTTCACAAGAAGGCAAGATTCACTAAAAAAGACAATAATGTTGGGAAAAGTTGAAGACAGCAGGAAAAGGGGGGGAATCAAATAGAAGATGGTTTAGTTCCCTAAAGAAATCTACGGCATTGAGTTTGTGAGAACTGAGCAGAACATTTTAGAGATCATCCATTCATAGGGTCACCATAAATTAGAGGCAACTTGTTGGCATATAACAACAACATAATCTTTTAGTCATGCAATGCTGGAGTCTTAGCTTCTGAAGTTAATAATTTGCCAAGAACACATACGGCACTACAATGGGGGGATGTCAAAAGTTCATGACACAATATTCAAAATAAATTTATCTGAAAAGAGCTTCCTAATTAGTTAGAGCAGCTTCTTTTGGGAAATGCCATTAGACATGTACAGAAAAGTCTTTGTTCCTTTGGCATCCTGCTGAATACTTTAAGAAGGCTAAATAAAAAAAATCACAGTACTTTTTTTAAAATTTGCAGTTAAGAGGAAATGAGTGTCCAGTGATCACCTACTTGAGAATGAAGGCTGTAAGGGGAATTGGGCACTGGTGTATGGTTCAAGAGAAAATAAAAGTTTATTTACAATCTGCTCTTGAATTGATTTTTTTTAAATGGATTTCCTCAGTAGTTTACAGGAGCAGGTCTCATAATGGCAAGGGTGCTGTTTAAGCAAACAATAAAATTTATTAACTTCTAGACACATTCAAGTGCTCCTCTGGGGCTCAGAATGATAGAAAAGCATGGCTCTGAATGCAAATCACATTAAATAAAACACAAGGAGTCCTCAGGAGTTATTCCTTTTTGCCCCCCTGTATATTTATCTTTCTTTATCCTCTCCATGTTAATTGAAATGTTTTTAAGAGTTTGTGCTGGCAGCATCGACTGGCCCATGACGAGTGTGGAGAAAGCTTAGAATGAGGTTGATGGCAAATGGGCATCTTAACTGCCTGTAGTTCAAACAGGTTGTACAGAAGCAGGGTTAGGCTGTCTGAAAATTGGATACTGTCAGTATTTCATCCCGTGTAATAGGATAATATGGAAATAGATTTTTAAACTACAAAACAGTAGCTCATTGGAGAATAACCTTAGAGAATGCCTCTGCTTTTTGGAAATTATTTCTCAAAAAGCTTGTCACCATGTGGTCCTTTGATTTTTCAGAATGAGGAAGGGAAACAATGCTAATTTGTAGGCAGGTACTTGAAGATGTAAGAGGGACTGCAGTGGCTCAAGTGGTTAAGACACTGACTGGAAAGTAGCAGGTCAACTTAGTACTGTACGATGGTTTGAGTGCCTGTCTCTGTCCCAGCTCCTGCAAACCTAGCAGTTTGAAAGCAAAAAAAATTTGCAAGTAGATAAATAGGGACCACTTTGCTGGGAAAGTAAACAGCATTTGATGCACTCTAGGCATGCCTGCCACATGCTCAACAAAAAGTATGCAAGTGCAGAGAGCATTGAGTCTTTGGCTATAAACAGAGATGAGCACTGAACCCTAGAGTTGGATATGACTGACTTTTGAGCAAGGGTAACCCTTACCTTTACTATTTGAAGATGTAAAGATAATAACTTTACAAATGTTTACAGTTCTATGTTTTTAATTATTATTTTTGTGGGGACTTGTTACCATCATTGTCTGAGAAATATACCACATAACTCTTTCAATAATAATTAAAGAGTTCTACCTGGTCACTGTACTCATTGTGGAAAAAAATAAACAGCATATCAATTTTTAAATAAATAAAACAAAAGCAATCACAATGTTTCACTATTTATTATAGAAACTGTAGTATTTACATAAATGAATGCTACTGGGATAATATGGCAATTGCTAGGATATCACAAACAACTAATATGAGGCCCATCCTAATATGTGCCAAGTTTAACCTTGTAGTGACAACTCAGTCCTGACATCCCAAGAAGTTGCCTCTTCCTCCTCCTCCTCCTCCTCATTATTCTTATTCTTATTCTTATTCTTATTCTTATTCTTATTCTTATTCTTATTCTTATTCTTATTCTTATTCTTATTCTTATTCTTATTCTTATTCTATACAAATTAACCATTTGATTCACAGCTGAGTACTGGAATAAAATCAACAGTTCAAGCCCTAACCAAGGACTTAAGAACTGTTAAGATAACGTCTGAGTATATATGAAGTTCTAAGTAGAGGAGTTGTGGTGGTTATTTAGAAACTCAATAAGGACACATGATTCCCTTTTAAAAGAAATAATACCCCTTCCAGCTTCTTCTTTTATACACTGTTTGGATTAGGAAACAGGAATGAAAGAAGATTCTTTCTCTGCTCTACTCAACACCTGCTTGCAAGGTTGTTCTGCTGTAGCTATTTGGCTAAAGGGGAGGTAGATGTTGCACAGTACAGCAGAATAAGGAGCAACCTAGCAAACTGCTGACCACACATCAGAAGTCTGGAGCTAAGGATAGCTCTTCTCCCCACCCACCTCATATAATAACCACAAAAAAGACTCTTGTGAAATAAAATAAGAGCCAGCAACAATTGTCAAAATAAAACCATGTGCTTAGAAAAAGCTGACCATCTATATGTCATGTAGTATGGTTCTGACCTCATTCTCCATAACATGTAGGAATCGTACTGACAGACAGACTGAATATGTGAAGCCACTGCTGTGTGTTAGGTTTAAGATGTTGGTTAAGGTGCTATGTAATCTTTGTTTGTAGTTCTTGGTCTGCGATGGGCATTTCACAAATACAATTTATCATTTCTGAGTGTTTCATTCACTAAATGATGAACAAAAATATGTAATCTTACCTTTGAAGCTATCTTATTGTTTGTAAAACTTCATTTGGAGGAAATGAATATGGCCATTTACTCTCTAAACAAGAAATGACATAGTGACATAACAGCGAAGAACTGTGAAAGTCAGAGTCAAAAGAAAAGAAATCAGTTTGAAGGAGATTGTGGAGGTGCTTCTCTGCATGTATTAAAAGACTTAATCCTCAGCTGTTAACAGTGGTGTAGTGTGAGTTTCAGCCGCCTGGGGCATAGGCCAAATTTGCCACCTCCTGGGTGGGGCCCAGGATGCCGGTGGTGGGGGGAGGGTCCCGGCACCTGTCCCCACAACAGCCTCTTTGCCCCGGCTGCTAGGAAGTCCGGGGGCAGCGGCAAATTCCTATTTATTGTGAAATTTTGCTGCCCCCCAAAAGTGCCACGCAGGGTGGGATTCCTACCCCCACCCCCACCCCACCCCCACGCTACACCTCTGGCTGTTAATGTGTTTACTCAAAGGTAGGTCATATTGATATATTTACCTCTATAAACATTAAGAAGGCACAAAAAATTACTACAAAAGAGGCAAATAACTTTGGTTGGGACAATGAAGAAATCACATTTGTTAAATATTTTCTTTTCCTTGGTTCAATCATATACCAAAATGAAGACTATAATCAAGAAACCAAAGTGAGATTAAGATTTGAAAGGGCATCTATGAAGGAAGTAGGAAAGATCCTTATGAATAAGACTGTGACACTGGAAACTGAATGGGGTAGAGGTACAAAAGATGAGTAATGAACAAGGTTAAAAGGGGGGTTGAGAGGAATGGCATGCTTGAAATGTGATTTCAAAAGAGTGTTAAGATATTAATGACTGCCAAAAATAGAAGTAAATGCTAGATCAAGCCAAGCCTGAACTCTCACTAGAAGCAATGGTGACTAAACTTATATTTTGGGTGTATAATGAGAAAATAAGGCTCAAGAGAAAATATCTATAAAGTTAAGAAAAATGAGGTTAGTGGAAAGAAAGAAAAACTGATCATGCAATAGATTGATTCAATAAAGGAAGACAAAGGAAGACAATAAAGGAAGATCAAAGTTGCCTCAAAACTCTTGTTGGTATCATTTTACCTAAGATAAAGGGGTCCACAGAAAGAGCCTCCTCTTTCTGGGCAATGGCCACCTTTTGCTGACTAATCTTTCTCATACTAGGTCAGGTGACAGGAACTGCAGAATGAACTCACCAAAAGGTGGCTTCATTTTGGCAGTTTCGCATCTGATCTAGAACAGAAGGAGAAGAATCTAAGATAAAGAGAGAAGTAGCAGTGGATGATGAGAGAACTAAACAAGAATATGACCTTCATCATCCTCTGAATGCATATGTGTCCCATCCACTAAATCAGATCCAGGAAGAGCTTTATGGGAAGGACAAACATTCTTGAGAGTGTGAAAGAACAAAATCATATTAGAAGATGGAGCTCACTGAATAAGAAATAACATTAAAGTAGGATCTGACTGAGGAAATCAACCTCTCTTATGTCACTTGGAGGATCCTGAATAGGCTGAGGGTTGGAGTGCCAAAATGTAAGACCAACATGCTCAAGTGGGGGCTTCTGGTGAACAACAAAATGCTATGTGCATGTGGAGAGGCACACAGCCTAGCTCATCTGCTGGTCTGTCGACTACTACCTAAAACATGTACCAATGATGATTTAATTGTGGCCAACATCAAGACCAAGAATATGGATTCATTTTGGCAGTTTAAAGTTTGATCCACAGAAGAAGAAGAAGAAGAAGAAGAAGAAGAAGAAGAAGAAGAAGAAGAAGAAGAAGAAGAAGAAGAAGAAGAAGAAGAAGAAGAAGAAGAAGAAGAAGAAGAAGAAGAAGAAGAAGAAGAAGAAGAAGAAGAAGAAGAAGAAGAAGAAGAAGAAGAAGAAGAAGAAGAAGAAGAAGAAGAAGAAGAAGAAGAAGAAGAAGAAGAAGAAGAAGAAGAAGAAGAAGAAGAAGAAGAAGAAGAAGAAGAAGAAGAAGAAGAAGAAGAAGAAGAAGAAGAAGAAGAAGAAGAAGAAGAAGAAGAAGAAGAAGAAGAAGAAGAAGAAGAAGAAGAAGAAGAAGAAGAAGAAGAAGAAGAAGAAGAAGAAGAAGAAGAAGAAGAAGAAGAAGAAGAAGAAGAAGAAGAAGAAGAAGAAGAATTCATTTTGTCACCATGAGTTGACGACACATAACAGATGTGATGGTAGGTACAGATGTGATTAGATCTACAGTCCAGTGCAACTGTTAAGATGAAGTTTTAATTTTTTTTCTCTCTCTTCTGAAATGATTTGAACAAAATGAATGTAGGTGATGGATGGTTGTTATTCATATGCGGCATGGTAATGATACATTCTAAGAACAGTTCACAAAATAAAAACAATGTTAAAAGAATAAGAGCAAAACATGCAATACAATGTAATACATTTTTTTAAAAAAAAAACCCTGCTAATATAAGAAACAAAATAAAAATCAAGGGTAGGAAGAGCACGAGAAGACCTAAAAAAAGGTTTAAAGAGCTACAACAAAATTTTAAATGACTAAGGAAATAATTCTTTGTTTGTTGTTCAGAAAAAAAATAACAAAAAAAGAAAAGAAACATGTAATCTAAGCAATCTCTTTGCATCTCAGAATGCTAAATTGTTTATATTTTTATTACTTCAACTTTATCTAATATATCTGCATAGTACTGTGTAGCTAATCTTAACTACTAATGTTACCATCTGGCTTCTCTATTTAGTAAATTCTGCAAGAACAACATGCAATATCAAACAGTATGATTAAGTGTTCAGGCACTGAATAAGCATATTGAGTTAAGTATTTGGTACACTCCACATGTGCATTACCAGCTAGTAAAAGGACACAGGAGGGCATGGCTACCTAATTAGAGAACCAATGTACAGTACTTTGAATCACAGATGCTCAGCTACCATGCATAATAAAAATACATTAGGAAATTATAGGACAGTATTTCAGAAGCTACTTTTTCTAAATTAAAAAAAAAATAGGTTAGAAAGATGTGGAAAAATGTTGAAATTACCAGGTTTCCCTGAAAATAAGATATACCCATAAAATAAGCCGTAGCAGGATTTCTCAGCAGTTGCGCAATAAAAGCGATATCCCAAAAATAAGACATAGTGATAGGCATGGCTATGCAGCAATCTGATGCAGAGTGGTAAAGAAGATGGACAGCCAGTGACATAATAAAAATAAGACATCCCCTGAAAATAAGCCATAGTGTGTCTTCTTGAGGAAAAATAAATATAAGACAGTGTCTTATTTTTGGGGAAACACAGTATGTGAAACTTCAATTTCTATAAATGAGAAGAAATATAGAAACCAATTGGATGCTTTCTGTGTTCACATCAAGTTAGATTTTCTAATAAGAAGTGTCATTATCTTTAAAAAATAAATTATTGTACAACACAGTCCAAGCTTATCTGTAATTTTTCCACTGAGGCATGGAACTAAGCAGTGTTTACTTTGGCTGAATGTTCAGAGAGCTGGATACAGCCTAACTTCTCTTGAGTTGTTGTGGTAGAAATAAAATGGATGGGCAGCTTTATTAGAATCAAATCTTGTTTATGTTGTGCCCTGTCTGCCAGAACTATCTGGATTAACTGTGCAGCCTGTCAAATTATTGTAATTAATTCTCTTTATGGGAAGCACAGTGACAGAGCACAGAGCCTGGAAGAAAATACTAAAGGTGTACAAGTATCTTCAGATGCAATTTGAGTCCAAATGTCAGCTACAGAAATCAAGGCCAAATCACACCAAGCTGGCTTGAAGATGACCTGATTTGTTGTAGGTATTAGTATTCTTCCATATCAGAAGGGGAGTATGAATTCAGTGTAGGGGGAAGGCTATGATTTGACATGGTGGATAGAAAAATATCTATAGTCTGGTGAAGTTGGTCTGAGTCCTTCCCAAATGCTCAGTGATTGCCATTTCTATTTTATTTATTTATTTATTTGTCGTATCGCCTGCCTATCTGGGATGCCCTCCCACTCTGAGAGGCTCACAATGTTAAAAAAGCAGAACAACCACAATAAAACCATAGGAACCCCCCCACACACCCAGTCCAATCAGCACCAAGGACCACTAGCCCAAGTGGCCACAATGGGAGGGTCTTCTAATCATACTTCAACAAGCTGCCAAAGGCCTCCTCAAAAAGAAAAGTTTTCAGGTGCTTCTTAAAGGACTCTAAAGAGTCAATCAAATGCAGCTTCCCAAGTAGAGCATTCCAGTTAGCTGGAATAATACCATTAGTATTATGAGGTGATGTTTGGGCTTTCACTGGGGCTTCAGTTGCCTGTCTCCTTTTATGTTTTCATTTCCCACTTTTGCCATAATGAGATAAGCAGGCATGAATGGCAAGAATTATCAGCAGCCCAGGTTTGAGTGATAAGCTGTGGAACACCTAAGTCAATGCCAACATGAGCATTGCTGGTGTCCCCCCAAACTAATAAATTTTCAGAAAGAAACAAAATGTAATGTGAGGGATGCATTAATTCACTTTTTAAAAAGTCTGAAAACAAGTTGCTCTTTGAATTGGAAAGTTTAAAGAGCATAGACTGTAAGCAAAACATGATTGACTCAGGATTACTTGAAGATACTTCATGAGAAAGAAGGGGTTTCTGTAACAAGTCTCCAACATTTCTTCTGCCTGATCTGCCCTACTGAGGATAAACTCTCTGTTGCTTTTTTGCCAGGCTAATCCTCAATTTGTTTCAATAGCCACATGTGATGATGTCCTTCAATGCTTAGGAAAAGGCATTATTTTGAGGTGTAATGAGAAGCTACAGTTTTCCTTTAACCACCACACTCTGCATGCTGAGTGCCAATCATTTGCAATCCAGCTTTTCTCCGAGGAAAGTCCAAACACTCCAAAAGTACAGAACACTCTGAATATTTTCTTTAAAAGATGCAAAGCAAATTTCTTTTGTCAGAGGAAATGTGGGATCACTAAGAAACTGATTACTCTCTCACTCTTCAGATCAGTTTCAAGGAGCTATTACATGTGTGCTGCACTTGTGAATCTAATTGTAACTCAGATATTTTTTGAGAGCATTTTCTAATGTCTTTTTGCCTTTCCTACTAATAGGGAGTATGAATCACAAACTTGATTAAAGTATCTACAATTGCTAAGAGGTTGTCTACACAGGTATTTGTCCTGATCATTGTAACACCCATGGGACAGGTTGGTCCATTTTTTTCCTGGCATGCATGTTGCTGGAATAAACATATTTTACTTTACTTTACTTTAATTGATTCAGTACATCAGGGTAGAAATACTGGATGCAATAAAAATAATTTCACTTTCCCTGCTTCTCTGTAGACAAGCAGGGGAAGTGTTCATTTAACAGGGGAAGAAGCTGAGGGGTTGCTTGAGGTCTATATGCCATCTGGATGCTAGAATTGCATCAAATGGCATATCACTCTGCCCCTCAACCACTGTGACTCTGTTTACAATGGTTGAGTCTGTAACAGACAGGCCCTATGTCTGCAGTTGTTAAAATGAGGTAAGCTCTTTTTGCAGCCAGGACATTGTATGTTTTTACTTTCTTTTAAGGGCTCATTTTACTCAGGGTAGTGGAAACTGAAAATGTGGACTCAATGTCATTAAATGTATCTATGTGTCTTTTGAACACTGCCTGCAGTACAAAAATGCATGTAAAGAGCAATAAGAAGGAAAGCTAACCTTTCTAATCAGGGTTGAATATCCAAGGTAAGAAAATTAGCATATATTTGCTTTGTTTACATGATTTGTTATTAATCAGTCAAAAGGAGAAAGAAGGAGCCATGGTAGTGAAATAGCCTTCATTTTGATAACTGATAGTATGAATAGCCCCTTCCTCCTGATGGCTATGGAAAAACCACCAGGAATTTCAAACACATGTCCAAATGTATCTTTAAACATAAAGCAGGGGTTCCTAACATTTTCCCACCAGAGGCCATTCCCACCCCTGACACTCAGTTGTGCAGGCTAGAGGCGTGGTTGCTCCCAGTGTTTACATTTTCAGTGGTGGCAAAAGCAATCACCACATATCCGCTACATTTCGGAAGCTAACACACGGTGGTTTGGGATTTCCTTGTTCCACGGTGGGAACCCAGGCACTGCCAGAAGCTCTGCCTAGCACTGGCAGTCCCAAACTACTGTGTGTTAGCTGCCAAAATGCAGAGGATATGTGGCAAAGAATTCTCAAAATGGAGCGAAAATGCTGCAAAAACACACACACTACCATGGGAAGCGGGAGAGGCTATGCAAGAAGCTGGAAAAAAACCCCAGCATGATTGCCACTGCCGCCACAGTGGAAAGTGACTTTTTGGGACTTCCAGTGGTGGTGGGAGCTTCTGACCATGCCTAAGTGGCCACCACAGGCTGTTGCCTGTATGCAGAAGACAAGTTCAGTATTCACAGTTTCAGTTATCTACAGGCCCAAAAAGTTTAATGAAAAACCCTTGAAATACACATTTTCCCAAGCATATCAGAAAACAAAAACGCTACTAAAAGCTAACTGCTATATTTTTAATGTGAGCTTTCATGGATCAAGTCCACTTCATCAGACATAGGAGTGAAATGTCAAGGCACGAACAGATAACAGATACAGAGTCATAGATTAATCAGCATGACAGATAAGTATGCAAATTAGTATGGCTTCCTACAGCTAGCAGTAGCAGATGATATCTCCTTGTTATTCAGATTAGCTCTAAACATTCCCTCTTCAACTATAATAGTGGGGAGATACAAAACAAATGCCTGGCATTGAACATATGTTAAAGAGTTTAACCTTAGTGTTGCTGTGTGAGCACATACTTTGTTCTGTGAGACATGTTGTGAAAAAGAATTTTACAGGAAAGTTTGTGAAGGGGTAAAATATAAGAAAATATAATATATATAGCAGCATATAACAATCTGTGTATCACATTTGATAATTTCCCAGAACCCCCTGGCGAATATTCAAACCTTTGCGATGGGTGTCCAATAGATGGATGTATTTTATTTCTGCTGTCTCTCTTTTGAGTCTAGTCCTGTGATTTCTCTGTTCTAGAATCACAACTTTCAGGTCTTGAATAGAGTGTCCAGGGACATTGAAATGGTTTGAAACAGGTTTCTCTGTGTTCCCATTCTGGATGTCTGATTTATGTCAATTAACTCTTTTGTGCAAAGGTTTTCCTGTTTGTCTTACATAGAGTGCAGAAGGACATTTTTGACAAGAGATGGCATAAATCACATTGGCAGAAGAACAAGTAAAATTGCCTTTAATGTTGTGTGTGGTGCCATTGGGTCCAATAATGCTGTTTCCAGAGTGAATGTGGGGGCAAAATTGGCATCTGGGTTTGATACAGGGTTCAGTTCCCATCTCTGTTTCACCTTTGTGTAGTTTATTGTATGTCAACAGTTGTTTGAGATTGGAGAGCTGTCCATAAGCAAGGGCTGTCACCAAGGGCTTTGGAGAGTGACATAGTCTTGTCCAAGATGGGTTGGGGGATCCTTTACTAAGCTTGTGATGGGTTTAAGTTGAGGGCTGAAAGAGACAACCAGTTGTGTTCAATTGCTTTCTCTTCTGGGCTTGTCTTGAAGTAGGTTACTTCTGGGTATTCATCTAGCCCAGTTGAGTTGTTCTTTAACCATATTGGATGGGTATTGTAGTTTGAGAAATGCATTTTGTAGGTCTTTCGACTTGGCATCCCTGTCTTGTGGGTCTGAACAGGAAGATTTTTGCAGCACACTAACTTAAAACATAAGGTTACAGTTTTTTTGTAGGTTCTTTGTGTGGGACAATAGTATATACTTGTCTTGATAAAAGCTAATGAGTAGCATGACAGGTATGCTTGCATGCATTGATAGACTTCAAGGAGGAAATATTTTATTGCACAGTAACATTGATGTCATTTTACCTATAATGGAAATGTTCAAAGTTAATGAATATCTAAAGCAGAAATGGAAGTGTTATTCTGATCATATTTTGCAGATTTTTCAAAAACGAATGAACTATATTAATACAAGCATGCAGCCACATAAATCCTAGAGTGCACTGAAAAATGCCCATCTGTAGAAAAAGAATAAATGTTCACCAAAAATTAGTGCACTGAAGTTAAAAATGGAATGAGATTCTGGCAGTGCATTTTTCATCAGTGCTATCCTTGATTCTGGTTTAGGTGAATTAAAAAAACCCATGATGTATCTTTATTGGTCTTTATATTGCATTCAACACCACTGTACCTTAAGAGTTTGGAGAGCAGGACTGCAATTAGCTATATTGACCGATGTTTGAACTTTGATGAAGAAGCTTTTAAGCTCTATTTTCCCATTTGGCCTGTGATGAACAGAGAATGAAAACTGCACCACTAAGCTGCAAAAACACCCTGAATTGATAAATTCCTCCAAATGCAGGTAACAAGGAGAAAAGTCATATTCATAAAAATTGTTTTTAAAATGTGCTCATTGTCTCGGAAATGTATGTCATTAAAAAAAAAAATTAGCCTTCACCTGAAATCCATGTGTATACTGTGAAGAGAGAACTGTTTGGTAAGCTGTACTAAAACTTGGGTACAAAACTGAGGAGCCCTGGTGGTTAAACTGCTGTACTAGTGCCAGAACATTGTGAGTTCCATCGTGACCAAGGGTCAAGGTTGACACAATCTTCAGTCCTTTGGATGTTGGTAAAATGAATACCCAGCAGGTGGGAGGGGAGTGATAATTAGCTTGTGAACCACTAAGCGCTATGGGGGAGTATATTAGTATAAAAAACAAAAGATTAATTTGAACCACTGTTACAAGGCCATTATATATCATTTATTTATTTATGTTTCATTTATATGCCACCCACCCATCTGGGAGACACTCCCACTCTGAGGAATGTACTTTTTAAAAAGCACACATAATTCATGAAACATCCAAAACTAGCCCAGTGACAACTTAAGATAAGAGCCAATCAAAAAGGAACAGCATGTCCAAAGAAAATAATTTAAAAACCCACTTAAGTAAACTGGATTAGTTAGCTGGGGATGGTAGGATTCAGCAGGTTCGCCCCAGTTTGCCAGAACTGGTAGCAGAAATTCTGGATGACCCCACCCATCCAAGTTTTGAAATAAAGTAATCCTAATTCGGGCTCAATGCAGGACTTTCCCTTGACCATGCTCACCATGCCACAGCCACAGAGTAGGTAGTAATTTTTTTTTGAATCCCACTACTGGATGTGGGGAGATGCTCATGAAGGCCTCGTTGATCAATGTACTTTTAAGAGAGACAATTTCACCAACTGAAGAGAAAGGAGAGGACAAGGCTTTTTTAAAAAATCACCAGTAAAATTGTGAGGTAACTACAACAAAAATACAGTCCTAAATCCACTTCCTGTTCCCATCTAGAATTGACCTACTGAATCAACTAATGAATTGTAAGTCAACAAACCACATGCCTATGTATCAGATCTCCTAAAGCATGATGTGAAGAAAGCTCAGTCAATTCCCCTTAACATATCCAAACATCACTGTATGGAAGTGCTAGTGACTACCACCCATTGAACAGGTATGGAGATGATGCACTAGGAGAAATGGTGCTGCTGTTTTCCTCTACAGCAGTGTTTCCAAACTTTTGGTTTTTGGACTTCAGTTCCCCAAAGCACTGATCAGCCAATGTACTGACTTAGGCTTCTGGGAATTCAAATCCCCCTTGGGGCATGTGCCCCATGTTGGGAAACAACTGCAGTGCTCAGGAATCTTTGGGCCAAAATTGTGGCTTTAGTTCTAAAACATCAACGTGAGGTGTTAGGAACAAAACCTGCAGCTTGGGTGGGCCACTCTCATGTCTTAGGGAAGGCCCTTGTGGTGTCACTGAGAGAGGGAATAAGGGCTAGAAGGAAGTGAAAAAATAGATAAGGAGGATCCAGATATATAGGCTGGGAATCGAAGTATGAAATCAGAGCCAGAAAAATAATTATTTCAGCAGTCAGCTAGCAAAATGTTATGAGCAGCTGGTATTATCACCGCTGTTTCTTCTAGAGCTCATATTCCATACTCTGGGCTGAGAACCACATATAATAAGGCTTATCTGTAGCAAAAAGATGTTGTGTAACAAAATGCTCATGTGTTGCAATTCTAGTGCTCCACTCCCTTGCTTCAAATGGCACAATGGATTTAAGTGCATGCATCCAACAGCTCTTTGGTACACCACTGTTGCATAAGGAAATTGTGTATATATATAATTTGTGTTGGTGCCAGCTGGCAATGTTTGGGGATGGACACTCAGGCTTTACAAACCCAAAAACTGAATGATCACCTCCTCCAATGCTCCTCACCCTGAGATTTGTTTCTTCATCTGGAGACCAAGAGAAGTATAGAAGTTCTTTGGGACTTCAGCCAGTGCCCTAAATGTTTGCAGTCCTACCTGTTGTGGGGGTAATGTCGGCCAAAAACTTGTTGCTTAGCATAGTAAATCACACTGGAATGGACCCATTAGATCAATGGAACTCACAAAGGAGTTCCTATGCTAAGCACCAGAACTTGTGTTCACCAATCATTTGGGCCAGTGCAGAAGATTGATGTGGCTCAGATGTCATATGACACATAATTTGGGTCTCATGAGATTTTCTTTGTAAGGTCTCAGTACTCATGGCCAGTCCCATAAGTAGAAGGATGAAGTGAGCATGATTATTAAAATGACCTGTAATTGCCATATTTGATAAGTGTTTTACTGCTGCTGTGGACTGCTTATTTTAGATGATAGAGTTGGCCTTAAACTACTATGATTATTGAGTGGCAGTATTAATAGGTTTTCCCCCTCACAAAGCACAATCATATCTACAGAAGGATTTTTGTACCCCCATTATAGGGACTGCAGTGGCTCAAGACACTGAACTCATTGACTGGAAGGTCAGAGTTTGATACCCAAGTACTGCACAATGGAATGAGCTCCTGTCTCTGTCCCAACTCCTGTCAACCTAGCAGTATCTACTTGTAAGAAATTGCAAGTAGATAAATATGCACCACTTCAGTGGGAAGGTAAACAGCATTCCATGCACTCAGGTGCTGAGGCATGCCTGCCACATGTTCATGGAAATGTCTGCAGATGCTATAAACAGAGATGAGCACTGAACCCTAGAGTCAGATACTAATGGTTTTTGAGAAAGGGTGACCTTTACCTTTGTTTTATCCCATTATAATTGTCCACACTTGGGCATATTATTTGATCCAGAAACTATTAATATTTTAGAGGAACACAAAGCAATGGAGGGAGGAAATCAGAACCAATGCAAAGCTGTCACCAGTGAATTATCTACTGCCAAGAACTGACAAGCTAATTGGACATATCAGTCTGCAAAGAGGTGGTATATAATTGTCCAATTTCTCTTCCACAAAGCACTATTTTTAGTGCCTCTGTCTTGCTCAGACAATCACTTTTCTTAGCCATTATGGACAAAAGGGAGGCCTTCAAACTTCCTGGATCCATGACTTCTTTAATTTTACATCTTGCCCAAATGGCTGCTTTTTACACAGAGATGACTAAATGATATACAGCCTCTTGCCAGAAATGACCATCTTCCTCTCAGTCAAGAAATTTGATAAAGAAGTAAAGTCTGTGGAACATGCAGACTTACTGAGAGCATGAAATGTGTTACAACATTAATGATGTAATAATGAATGCTGCATTCAAATGGATACTGAAATGGGGTGCAAGGGCAGCTGTCTGGCTTAACGAAATGAAGGACTGACATCATTGTCATGCTACACTCCATAGCTATTGTAGACTGTTCACATTTCAATACTGAGACTATAATTGCTCACAGTTATAGATATCTCCTTCAAGATTGTCACAGTAGAGACATGGTTGTAATTTTAACTCTTAAAGGTTCCCCACCTCATCAGGCAAAAGAGATTCCTAAGGTGTCTCCAAACATAAAACAGAGGGATAGGAAGCTTTTAAATAAATTAAATTTTACCAGCACCAACTGATGACATCTGCAGCTTCTGCTGGTGTAAATAGATACCAAATGGATTTTGATCCTCATGAAAACAGTCATTGAGCATATGCTATGTGTGTGATTGATTTACAATTGCTGTTTGTTTTTCATCCTTTGTTATCTTGTATTTCTGAAGTAAACTACTTTATAAAAAAAGGAATGTGAGGGATTAATAGGTCATCTGAAAGCAAGGTAGAAGAAATATATATGCTCCCAATATGTCCAATCTATTCTGGAACAGTAGAGTCCCTGTGATATACCTCAGTATATATATCTCAGTATCTTTTTGTGTCTCTGTAGGAGCTTTAGGAGCAATCAGATACAGGATGTAGAACATTAGCAGGCTACAACACAAGATGTGCATCAGATGGCTATCTATCCCCTTTCCCCCCAGTCTCTGAGGTATCTACAAATCTAGGATGGGGGCACCCAAACTTTTTGTGCCATGGGCTGGTCACATGGTTGAGCTGGCTGGTCATGTGGTTCTTCCCACCAGAAGCAGAAGTAAAACACGCCCACACATGCACAAAATGCTGCCGTAAGTGCACCCATGGCTGTCATAAATGTGTTTATGACAGCATTTTGCACATGTGCGGGCATGATTTACTTCTGCTTCCAGGAGTGGCGTGGGTGGCACGGGTCATATTATTAGGCGCTGCAGGCCAGATCCAGCCCATGGGCCATAGTTTGGGCACGCTTGCTCTAGGATCTCCTGAACAACCTTCCCCAACTGGTAGTTTTTCTTCCAGTGCTGGAGCTTTTTAATGGTCTATTTAGAAAGATAAAAAAAGCAAGTGAGATCAACCATATGTCTTCTCCAATCAATATGAGCTATTTTAAATCTGGGGTAATAAAAGATCTTTTGTTTGTGGGAGGAATAAAACAGTTTTACTTCATAAAAAAAGAAGCATAACTCGATAACTCTTTGCCCAAACCTCTCCAAATTTGGCATGAAGCAAGAGCAGACTGTCTGTCACATCTGCTTGGTGCTGATTCAAAGTTTAGTTCCAAAGTTACCATTTTTTTGGGGGGGGGGGAACCATTTTTAGAACTTCCTTGTAGAATGTTGTTTCTCCCTGCTGCATGACGGCATAGCTCCAGCTGTCATGGGGAAGAAACAAGTGGAAAAATCAAGCAGTTATGGCTGGAGGCTCTTAGAAGTGATCAAGAGCACAGGCTTTGCCCCACCATGGCAAATCTTTGTGTTGCTGCTGAACTTAATTTGTATCCCAGCGCTGCCTGTCTGGAACAAAAGCAGGAGCTACATGTTTCAAGATCACCTGCTGCAGCCTTTTTATTGCAGATGAGCTGAAAACAGTCAAAACTGTTTGACATACCCTGATCGAATGTGATTCTTCCCATCAAAGCAGCATGTAGAGCAGCTGCTAGCCTGCTGGCTGGCTGATGCTCAGAGGCGTCCTTCCACTGCTAACAGTGACAGGGTTGTGGTGGCAGCTCTCCCACTTGACATGTGGTGAAAACAGAACTGCTGGAACTGCCCCGTGGAGGAAGAATGTCACCAGCTGGACAGTGTGGAAGCTGCTGGGAAGCCCTATCCCTAAGTACTGGCTGGGCAGCAAGGTTCCTTTTGCCTAAGGGGCACAGACAGCATCATGCAGTGTGTCAAGACCCAATCCTAGCACTATCAGTAGCTGGAAAGAGTCCTAGCAATGGCCAGCTGGCAATGGAAGTCTCTATGTGGTTTGAAAATGTGCGTAAGTATTGGCATCATTATTTAACGACATGTGGGCCTGTGTCATGAGCTGCAGCCCAAGTTACTGTGAATTCACTTTGCACCCTCCTATATGTGTGGTTATAGCCAAGGTCTATTTCTGAAGTAGAGCACATTAAGGAATAAAAGAGCTGGCAGTACTAGAGAACCTACTGTTTCTATCCCAGCCTGGATAAGTGCTGTGAATGTAAAAAGGGATGTTCCTTAAGGAAGGCAAGAAGCTCAGTGTGCTGCCACTTGCAATGACATGACAAGTGGAAGGAAAAACAAGTCCAAGTTCAGTTCTCTGTGTCTGCTGTAAACATCTTACATTTCTGAAGATTTTTTCAGCTGCATTTCGGGGTGACTATACAGCACTAGGCTAATGTTTGGGGAATGTTTTGTTTCATCTGCCACGGAAAATCTGCTATATCCATCCTTCCTTTTTATTTTCCTTCACTTTTACTCAGAATAAAACATTGCACAATATGCACCAAGGGAGACTCAGTGCCACCTGGGACTGAGCTGAGTGCTAAGTGGCATTGTACACTAAAACTCTGTGCTCTTTTCTGGAGTGCATTCAAGCACAGAAAAGCACTCGGCTGCTTTCCCCTCATACATACACAGTCCCGAACCTTTGAATACTGCCACATCTAAAGTGTTTGCCTGCTATTTTTAAAAATTCTGACTAATGCAAAAGTGCAACATGCCCGCTTTGTTTTATTCCTCCATTATCACAGCCCTACTGAAGGAATCAATAAAAAGATTAATTCTGACTGGTGGGTAGAAAGAGCAGGCTAGCCTCCCTCCATATTAGCAGTTGCTATCTATGGTATTTTCCATGAGATCAGAAAACCTGAGGTTCCCATTAGTATAGAGAGATTCATATGTATAGACTGCTCTTCTGCTTAGCTTTAGATTTTCACAATGGAGGACTAGGACAGATGGGGGTGAGACTCTCTTGTTCTACCTTTAGGTTGAGGGGAATCCTGCCTGAGCAGGACTTATTTCTTTCTGAAAAACAGGCAAGAAATAGAAGACTGAAGTAACTTATTGCTATAGGTCACATGTACCCTCAAGTAATTTTTACAGTCTACATTGGCTTCTTGTGCTTCTAACATCAGTGGCAATCCATAACACCCAAAACTTGAACTGAATTTAACTAAAAATTGTGTAGTAAATGAAAAGAGTGGTGTTCCCCACCCCCATAATACTATAAACTAAAGCAGGAGACCCTAAAAGAAATTGAACCAAAATGGAAATTAGAGATTCTGAACATGCACATCCTTGACTGCCAACATGGTTATGGTCAAAGATACTCTGGCCTGAGATAATGAGAAGTTCAATCCAAAACAACCCTGAGGACTGTTGGTAGGAAAAGGTTAATATACACATACTATTGAGGGGCAAACCATGTTTTGGTTGCAATACAGCAGTTTAACCACTGTGCTATCAGGAGCCCTGGTGACACTGTGGTTAAACTGGTGTCCTGAAACCAAAAGGTTGGGAGTTCAATCCTGACCAGGGCTCAAGGTTGACTCAGCCTTCCATCCTTCTGTATGCTGTGACATCTAGGCATGCCTGCCGCATAACCACAGAAACATCTGCAGTTGTAGACAGCAGCTGCTCTTTGATTGTAAACAGAGATAAGCATCATGCCCTAGAGTCAGATTTGTCTTGCGTTCAAGCAAGGGAAACCTTTACCTTTACGGGCTATGAAAAGAGCAAGAGTGGAAAATGATGAGTTTAAATGTTCCTCTCTAGATTTTCTGTCCCTCCTCTCTTTTCTACATCTCACTGGCAAGATTCTTAAGATAATATTATGGATGGACAGAAGAATCTTCTGTTTCCATAAATATTTTAATTTCACACACCTCTGACAGAAGACTGTATTAGGTTGGAGCACAACTGACATTTCTGTACATTTGTTGTAACTGTGAGCAATGCTGGATAGCTCAGTGGCTTAAGTAAAGCCAGAGGCTGAGAGTTTGATTCCCCATTGTGCCTCCTTGATAGAGACTGAGGCTGATGTTACATAGGGTTCGACTGTCGTCATCATCTACAGAAATAATTTTTGTGTAGATGAGAAAGAATGTATGCTTTTCCAAAGTTGTGTAGTCACTTTCTATAGCATTTTACAAACTCCCCTCTCCCCAAAAGTGTTTTACACAAAAATGTTTAAGAAAAACGTTAAGCTTTACTCAACTTTGTATCATTTAGTAACTTGCTTTCAAGTGCAAGTCTTACAGAGAGTAGAAAGAAACTCTCATTAATCCTGTTCCAAATCCATTAAATTGGAACTCACCTGCTTTGTTTTGCTGACATCTTTCAAAACACACAGCTCTGCTTCAGATAGCTCTGGTGTATTACATGCTGTGTATATGGCTATTTTTGTGTTGCAGTGTACTTTTTCTCATTGTTTCTTCAGCAATTTTTGATCTCTAAATGATGTTATCTCTTCTCTCTTATATGTTGAAGGGAGATTTAATTGATAGTTTGGCCTCATTTCCAAGTAAACAACACATCCTGTGTTTAAAATGATTTGTGACAGCTTGACTACTGCTAGTACCTCACTTTGTTTTACAGTTTGAAGGGGTAGCATGCCTTACTATGTAACTATTTTAACAGGCCAATTGTTAGGAAACAAAAGCCAGCTAATTATTTGGTGTTTCCCCCAAAAAAACTTTATGTAGTTACACTGCCCCGCTTTCTTTATCTATCCTGAATGTCCAGAGAAGCTAATAAAATATTACTAAAGGTAACAGATGACACTACCCTAATGGCAGAAAGTGAAGATGATCTAAAGAGTCTCCTGATGAGGGTGAAAGAAGGGAGTGTAAATGTTGGCTGGAAACTCAATATTTGGCCCCAACACTCCCTGGTAAATGAAGGTGAAGAAATATAAGCAGTGACAGACTTTACCTTTTTGGGATCTAAGATCACTGCAGATTGTGACTGCAGCCATGAAATAAAAAGATGTTTACTCTTAGGAAGGCAAGCTATGGCAAACCTAGGTAGCATAATAAAAAGTGGAGACATCACCCTACCAACAACAGTCTGCAAAGATAATGGTCTTTCCAGTAATAATATATGGCTTGTGAGAGCTGGACCATAAGGAAGTCTGAGTGCAGAAAAATAGATGCCTTTGAACTGTGGTGCTGGAGGAGACTTTTGAGAGTCCCCTGGACTGCAAAAAGATCAAATCAGTTAATCCTAAAGGAAATCAACCCTGACTGACAAATACTGAAAATGGAGCCAAAGTATTTTGGTCAGCAAATGATAAGAGAGGACTTACTGGAGAAGCCCCTGATGCTAGGAAAGATTGAAGGCAAAAGGAGAAGGGGGTGGCAGAGGATGAGATGGTTAGATAGCATTGTTGATGCAGTGGGCTTAGACCAGGGCAGATTATAAAGGATGGCTGATGACAGAGGATGTTGGTGTGCTATGGTCCATGGGGTGGCAAAGGGTCAGACTAGACTGTGAGACTGGACAACAACAACAAAGATAGCAAAAAACCCTTTCCTAAATAATATAACAACACAATCAAGATCTGGCCCATTAAGAAATTCATTAATGCAGTAAAAAAGGATTCAAGCTTTTTTGTGTCTAAATAGCACATTGAAAGCAGCATTAGATTTCTGCTTCCTAAAGAGCTCCCTATGACACATGGCAAACAGTTTCCAAAGAAAGGGATGGTTCAAAGCAATATGTGTGTCTGCATGTACACAACACACTGATTAGAAGAAAAGGATGAAAGCTCCCATTGGCACTTGTCAGCCTATGACCTCACTTAAAATAGATCTTTGATTCCATGTTTACTCATTTCGATCACGACCTTGTCACAATCTCATCAGTCCCTTTCATATACCATTTGGCATACACAGCTGATTCTAGGGAGAGGATATATTCTCAAGCTCAATAAATACCCATGTTTTCCTGGGTTGATATTGTACTTTGGGACACTTATTGACTGGACTGGAGAAAATGAGGCAAAGAAAAATCTGCTGACCACTCTGAGGAGGCTGCCAATCCTTTAAAGGCAAACAAATGTGCCAAAAACAAAAGCAGACCGACAGACAAAATATTCAGTTTGGCTGTAGTTATGAAGGTCGACAACGTGGGGTGAATGTTCTCTGTGTTATCCTTGTGTACAAGATTGGGTTGCAAAGCTTTCTTTAAAGGAAAGGCACTAAACTTTGCAAGGAATTTTCTTTCCTCAAGTGTTTCTTTACTCATTGGAAGAAAGAAAGTTTTAGGTTGTACCCATTGTCTCACAATGCAAGGGCAATGTACCATATTTCCTCCCAATACAGACATAGGATGCCATGTTTCATATTTGGGCTAAGAATTTCACTTTATAGTAGTGTGTGAGAAGTGGTGAACCAGATATAGTGAACATTTGATCAGCATTATCAAAGCCACTGAACAAAGATATTAACATTGTTGTGCATGAAAGGACACCATTGCTCAAGTTTTATTGGCTGAAATTAAAGACAGAACTGACTTTTCAATTAATTATCCCAAAGTTGCAAAAGCAGAAAATTAACAATGTAATTACATTCCAGAAAAGACATCTAATCTCTTGTGGAATGTTCAGATATTTAACTGGGGTTTAGCAACTTAGTTGTAACAAGCTAATTAAATAAATTGCTAATAACACCACTGGGCATAAAATAAATAAATCATTAGAATTTAAATTTGATAGCACAAATTAACAACAACTTTGATAATTCTTTATGCCAATAAAATGGTTAAATAATGTCTCATTAAAGTGTATTAAAATACCAATAATTTAATGTACTAATAAGAATGTAATTTACACTGATAATAAAATAAATTTTCACGTAATTGCCCCAGACAGAAGCCAGGTTATAAACTGTTTATCCATTAAAACCCAGCTTTAAACAATCAAGTTGGACATATCATTAAATTACCATAACTTTGTTTTAACGTGCAGGTAAAGCTCTTCATTTTTCTCTGTTTATTTTTCTTTATAGTATTAAAACTTAATCTGAAAACCAGAAGCTGGCTGCAGGCATTATTATTATATATATTTCATATCTGTCTGTCCAGTATAGAACATGGTCAAGAGATGGTGTCTATCCTTCTAAATTAGGAATGGTGAAAATAATGTTATGGATGTTGATTTTTATTCTTTGTGTGCCACCCAGAGTCTTTTGAGTTGCTGACAATATAAATCACAAAAATAAATAAATAAATAAATAGATAAATAAATAGATAAATAAATAAATAAATAAATAAATCTAATATTTAGGGCCTGATGCTGCTGTTTACAGAAAAGGAGAACACATTCTACCAGACTTCAAACATGTTAAAACAAATGATGAAGATAGATAGCATAAAAACTTCCATGTGCATCTGCACAAATCTTATCTTAATCATATACTCTTAAGGCTCCCAAATATTATATCTACATGGGAAAAATACAGTTGTTGCTGATTTTAGGAAACTTTTAAAAATATATACCATAATACCAAAACAAAACAAAACTCTGGACCTATGTGTATACAATGTAGTGTATTAGGAATAATTCTCTCTGAGGGAGCTATCATATTGTCAAATTTAGTTTGCATATATGCAAAAAAAAAATGAAGCTGTTTTGGTTTCTCAATGCAAATCAAATACAGTATCTAGATTTCTGAATGTTTATTTTATTTCAGATACATATCAGCCTGGGTCAGATGTAACCTATATCTAGCTGAAATCCACATCTCCTAGTTGGGTTCCAAACAAACTCAAGAAACATTTATATGTGCTCAGCATTTAGTTCACTGAGCATTTCCCCTCCTTAATCCATGTCATGACTATGTAGTAAAAATTGCATTTGGTATTGGAAATTCTTATTTCTAATTTATTTCTAACATAGATCTGCATATAAATAGTCAGGCCTTTGACTTTCACCTTGTTCAGAGTAAGCTACCTCTACCCTCTGTGACATTAGCAAGCTGATAAGAAAACAAAGGAAAATATATAGCTGGATGATTGTAAGGTCAAGATGTTCTGTAAACAATTTTGTATTGTCTGGGAAAACTCCCTCCAACGTGTCCCTGCATTTTTCTACCTATCTGAGGAAAGGCTTCCCTCCTCCTCTATGCTTTTTTTTAGTTCTGGAATTAAAATAAAACTGATTTGTGATCTGGTCCCTGTGTCTCCCATTCTGCAGAAAGGGTGTGAGTTTGTCCTTTTTCTCCCCTGTCCTTCAGGTAAATCAGAAAGGGAGCCTGCCAGAGGATGAACAAACATGTAATTTTTTGAAAAGCTACTCAGTTGTATACTAAATCTGTTAGTTTTAGACAGGTAAAAAGATATTAGAATTTGCTTACTATGCCATTGTCCCACAAAGATAACTTGTTGGTCATACTTCCATAAATTAAAAACAAAACAAAACAGCAAAACACAAAGAGACAGTCAGAGGAGATACTGAAAGAAAATCCTATCCTCACAGGAGGGCATCACAACAGTAGAAAAAGCAAGACATAAGGTAGGAGGCATTCATCATTATTTGTGCCCCTCTGTTCATGTGTAGAGCAATGTGTTGAAGAAGAATCACTTTCCAGGTGATCATGACTTGGCAGAATCCCAGAACATGTGGAAGTCTTCCACTAACTGAGGAAAACCTCCTCTTCAAAGAAGAGTACATTGATGGAAGAGTACAGCTACCATCCCTCACCCCAATATGTTAATTTTCCCCATATCCATAATGCTGTAAGACGGGTAAACAAAACAATTGGTGTTCATTGTGATCTTTACTGTAAAAACAAGAAACCTATCATTGTACAGTAGAAACATCATTTTAATAAAGCCTTACTCCAAAATAAAATGTCTACATGCCTGAATGAATATTGCATTATTTCAGATTCTGATATTTGTTCTTTGTTAAAAGGGTGCATCTGAAAGTACAAGAAAGCAAACTTTAAAAGGCTTAGCTTACCTGCATGCCTATTTTCAATTATTTGGGTCAAAACTGTTCATGTTCTGCTTCAGGCACAAGAGTTTGAATGCCTAAGGTTAGCTGTCCTACAAAATGGCATTCTCAATAAAAGGTTTATATATTTGTGGCTAACATCCTAAGCCCCAGGCCTTTGACTGAAGCAAAATGAGACTTTGTGAATTGCCTTATCTTCTACCCCTACTGCTCTTGTATGACGCATGGATGAATATGTATATTGATGTCTCCAGGTAATGTATACATCCATCATTACCATAGCAATAGGAACACCCCCATTGCTTAAAAAGAAATGTCTATGTTCCCACTGTGTTTCTATGGAAATAATGAATCCCTAAAAGCTATTATTTGCATTGCTTCTACCTAAAGCCTACCCAGAAGGTTGCTGAAATCCACGGAGACAGTGCTAAGTGTTAACATCAAGCAATTTTGAACATAAAGTGTGGTGCATAGAATTATGCAACTTTTTTGTTCTCTGCATTAAATAAAACCTATTAAGGGAAAAAGCAATGTGATAATTAAAAGATAATAATATTAATAACCCCTAGCATGGTAGCAGTATAAATGACAGTTTTTAAACATTAACTTCTGTTATCCAATAAGCTTATATCTTTGAACATGTCTATATTGTTGGAAATAATGGCTGTAACATAGGAGAAGACCTTGAAAAAAGGCTAGTTAATCGGAAGCTCACATCACAGCTTATATAATGCTGATAGTCGGAAAGATCTATGGGAAGGGGCTAAAATACAGTGGAACCTTGTGGTTTAAGAAATTAATCCGTTCTCCAGGACTTTTTGTATTACAAAAATATCGTAAACCAAATTTCCCATAGGAATGAATTGCAAATCAAAATATGTTAACTGAAATGTGGTTTCCCATAGGAATGCATTGAAAACCAATTAATTTGTTCTGAACAAATTCTGTAAACTGAGGCATTATTTTCAATGGATTTTCATTCGTAAACTGAAAATTACATTAACTGGGGCATTCATAAAAAGGTTCCACTGTACATAATTGATATACTGTATCAGAAGGAAAATCAGGGAACTTGAGGCAAACAGGACCCTCTTTTGTAAGAACTACAAAATTCTGCTTTACGTATACAACACAAAAAGTGGTAACATTAGGATCTAGGTTTGTGAATCATTCTAGCTAGGACATTGTATTTTGTTATTGTTTTCCATTGCAACAGCAATAGAGTAGAAATATGGTCACAAGGTTTCCAGGAAGCAATATGTCTTTACTAAACAGAAAGAAAGAGAGAGAGAGAGAAGTTACCCAGTTAATAAAATCGTTTGCCAGTCCATCCACCAAATGACCATTTCTTTCACAAAATAAAATTTGATCCTTGAAACTCCATCATTATCTGAACTGGCAAAAGCCAAAAACTAAATGCCAATGAAGATTACAATCCCACACAGTTCATGACCTTGCTTCAAGACCATTGATGATAACATAGACAATCCAGCAGAACTTTGCCATTATCTATTAGAAAAAAGTATTGATTTGTGTGTGTGTATGTGTTTTCACAATCCTGAGTGTTTTAGTAATTCTAGTTGGTTGTCAAATCTGGTTACCTACTCATTGCACACTTAACTGCTAGCTATTGATTAGAGAAAAAGTGTGAGTTGCACACACACCTGTATATACAGTATGTACTTTATATTCTAAAAATTTCATTTTCTTCCAAATTAGGCACAAGATCATACCATTTGTATGACCCAGAGTCAATTACACTGCAAATGGTGCATAATAGATTTAGCAATCCCTATAGCAACAATCTAGTAATTGCTTTAAATAAGAAAAAGGCATCTTTGTTGAAATCATTTCAAGAATTCACATTTAACTCTATATTGCAATGAGGCTTCAATGGTGAGTTGGTCCCTAATGGAAAATTCTTGTAAAGAAGAAGACAGGTTTGCAATTATCTAGTCAAAATCTAACGAAAAGAGTCAGGCAGTGAAATCCGTTATATGATCAACAACATACACAAAAATTAGACACTGCACCTCTTTTCTTATACTCCACTTATATATTTTTAATAGTATCAGAAGCACACAAAGGTGCTTTCTGGGTTAAAAGGATTTTTGCAGGAGGAACCTTGCTCAGGGGATGCCAGAATGAGACTCCTTTCATGTCCCCAAGATCTTTTCCCACCAAAGTAGTCCCTATCAATCTACTTACAATTTCTTGCTTTCAAACTGCTAGGTTGGCAGGAGCTGGGACAGAGACAGGTGCTCATTCCATCATGCAGTACTCAGGTATTGAACTGCCAATTTGCCAACCTTCCAGCTAACAAGGCGAGCTTCTTAACCACTGAGCCACCACAGTCCCTTTCTCTTACAGCATTCCTACACAATACTTGTCAATTACATGGGATATCATAGATTTAGCCTTATCAACAGTCAACCATAGATGATTAGACAAGAACAACTTTAGAAGGGCAAGACTTCTACAGAAGTAACAAAAGAAGAAGAGAGCTTTCTTATCACAAAAGACATGGGTGGATATAATTATGTAGATAGAAATAAGCTAACCAAGTCAGTGTCTATTGAAAAAATAAGGTCACTGAAACTATACTTCAAAATATTATCTAGCAGTTTGTTAACTTGATGGGTTATGGAAGTTGCTATACCATATTTTTTAATACTGAAACTAATGCAGAAGAGGAGAGATGCATGAGATGGGGAAAGGATAGACTTTTTTCAATCTGCAGCCAGTTCTTCAAGTTTTTTTATTCAATATATAATACAAAACACACTTAACCTTTTAGCATTTATATCTGAAATTTGGTGAGAATTCCACTGCTCAAAAATATTAATTGTATACATTTACAATTTAGCTTGTAAATGTCACTTTTTGCATGACAATTCCCAGACCTATTTTTTTTTTAAAATGTAATAAATATAAAAAGATATGTTAGTGACAGAAAGAAGAGATTATATATGGAAATGCATCTTACAAAATGTGTATATGGGGTATAATACCATACTTAATTTAGTATATTAAGAGATAGGGATGTGCATATGGTTTTCTTCAATGTAAGTTATTTCCCCCATTCATGTTTTTCTTATTTGTCTTTGCTGCTGTTAGTAAAAGGAAAAGCCCTGACGAACCCAGAATAACTACTCCAAAGAAGCAGTGGCGAGGAAAAATCAATGTACTCCAGAACAGGTTAGCAGAACACCCAACAGCAAACACCAAGAAACAAAACAGCCCCACCAAAACCCATGGAAATATAGAACTTTAGCAGAAGAAATGCATAGTACTGTATAATTCTTTTTTAAAAAGCAGATGAAAAGGGAATGCATATACAAGAGAAAAAAGTAACAAACAGAAAATCAACCCTCACATACAGCCCCAATTGCCAAAAAACAAGAAAAAAGCAAACAAAGGCAAAAGGAAACAAATCTATTAATTTAATCAATTAAATCAATTCCATGACTGGAACCAGGGGAGGTTTCCATCTCTTCTACAACTTGTTTTCTCTCTTCTTTGCATCTGGCACAGAAACAGACAGGCAAGAAAGGAAAGGAAAGGATCAAAAGAAGGACATTATCCAAAAAATAATCACATGGACTCTTGCCAGCACAAAAGGAAAGGATAGAGATTGATGTAGGCAGTTAAGCAGCACAAGATGGAAAAATGACACTGACACAAATAAATTAACACTTCTCTCAATTCCAACCAATCTAGGTGCTTTTCCAGATACAAAATTCATGCTTCCCCCATTGGATTTTCTGCTTGGCTGCTAGCAGCAGTTCTTATGATACTGTTGGATGAAAAATTTCCCAGGCAATTTGACAGATATAGGGTAAAAGAAAGAGTTAAACAAAAGAAAGGAACTTAAAAGGACACAGCACAGTTATGTTCTGCTCCTTCATTAATACAAATTATTCATGTTTAAGAGACTCTTTTTCAGAAACTGATAAATGAACATGAAAACAAAAATAAGAATCTCTCTTTCTTTTTGCATTGACATATGAGTCCTGTTTTGATTTGGAGAAGCAAACATGGAATTGCAGAACTATTTTTGCCATCATTTGCCTAATGCTCAGAAATTTGCAATAACTTTTAGTTAATCCTAATCTCATATGGGAAAAGGAACAAATTTAAGACTTGAAAAATAAATCACAGGAAGAAACCAGAACTAATAGATTCACCCCAACCTAGTTTAAGGGCAAAAAGTTTGACCATTCTGTCCATGTAGAAATTCATCCCTTTCTTGCTTTACAAAAATTGTATAGATTTGGAGACAATAAACGTGTTCACATTGGTGATCAGGTTTTGAACATAATTCCTGAAAGGCTTTTTTAGATCTAATGTTTCCTTTATTCATAGTCATGACGACATGTACACAGAGATAAATTTTCATTTGCTTGCTTTTCCTAAAGTGGGGAATGCAAATAAATCAGCGCTCATTTCAGAATCTCCTCTTCCCAAGTAAGTACTATATGAATAACAACTGCATACACTAGATACTTTGATTGCCATAGAAACAATTTCTATGGAGACAGAAAAGGAAAGCATGGGTGGTTATTTGATGATAGCTGTACATCTAAAAGAAAACAAATGCAGACTAGAATGTAAGAGTGTAAAATTATATCTAATGGCTTCATTTACAACTAAAAAGCAAGGGGAAAGACAGACTATCACAAAAATGTGCTGTGAGTGGCTGTGCAGCAACTAGAGAATGCCATTTGAAGACAACCCTTTGAAACCTAACTCAAGCAAGACTCAAGTGTATACTTTCCACCTTCAAAACTGAGAGGCAGTGGTTAAATTAGATGGAAAAGGAATATAATCTTGACACATTTAAACACTTCTTTCTGTGACAGAAAGATCAGGTGGAACTTGCAACCTAATTCTTGTGTGGTAATAATTTTTTGATTGCATTTTTCAGTTTCCATAAAATGACTCATAATCATAAAAGATTGACTTAACTGTGTAAAGGGCATGCAAAGGTCTAATTAGCATGAGTGTAACCGTCCATGCACTTTTTCTATATATACTTTTATTCCCAGGAGGAAAATTAAAAGCTAAGAGTAAAGCAGGTTAGTGATGAAAGAGTAATTGTAAGGAGTGGAAAAATAAATGTCCCCATCAACAAGGGAAGACAAGGAATGAAAAACCTTTAGCAGTGGATGAAATGGCATAATATTTACAACTCCATAAATCTTAGAGTTGCTAAATTGCCATTAATGATGGTTTACACTGGATATTATTGAAGGAGATTTTTTTAGAGCTTTAGAGAAGGTATGTAAAATATCTTGTTCTATTGAACTCTTTGTAAGGAGAGAAGCACTTTCTAATATGGAAAATCCAAACAGATATATCCATGTTCACCGAGAATTCAAATTGTGTCATACTATTTTAATTAGTTTCATTACAACTAATAAAAGGACCTCAACACCCCTGATAATCACAATGATGAGAACATGGAACATGAGCCAGACATTCTAGAGAGTGAAGTCAGAAAGGCTCTAAAAAACATTGCAAACAACAACGCCAGTGGAGTTGATGGTATCCAAGTTGAACTTTTCAAAGCCCTACAAGATGATGGAATCAAATTATTGCATTCTATATGCCAGCAGATTTGGAAAACACAACAATGGCCACAGGATTGGAAAAGATCTGTATACGTTCCACTCCCCAAAAAGGGTAATGCCAAAGAATGTTCAAATTATCGAACAATTGCACTCATCCCTCACGCTAGCAAGGTGATGCTCAAGATAATACAGGATAAACTGCAACAGCATGTGGAGAGAGAATTACCAGAAGTGCAGGCAGGGTTCAGAAGAGGCAGGGGGACCAGAGACCACATCGCCAACATAAGATGGATCATGGCAAAAACAAAGGAATATCAGAAACAAGTCTACTTCTGTTTCATTGACTACACCTAGGCTTTTGACTGTGTCGACCACAACAAAATGTGGCAAGTAATTAAAGAGATGGGAATACCGGAGCACCTTATAGGCCTCATGAGAAATCTGTACATGAATCAAGAAGCAACAGTTAGGACAGAAAATGGAATGATGGAGTGGTTTGGAATAGGAAAAGGAGTAAGACAAGGATGCATTTTGTCACCCTGCTTATTCAACTTATACACAGAACACATAATGCACAATGCAGGGATGGAGGAATCACAGTTTGGGATCAAAATTGCTGGAAGAAACATCAACAATTTACAATGGCAGAAAGTGAGGAGGACCTAAAGAAACTCCTGTTTAGGTTGAAAGAAGAAAGTGAAAAAGCTGGCTTGAGACTCAATATCAAGAAAACAAAGATAATGGCAACAGGCCCTATCAGTCCCTGGAGAATAGATGGGGAAGAGATAGAAACAGTGACAGATTTTACTTTCTTAGGATCAAAGCTCACTGCAGATGGAGATTGCAGCCATTAAATGAAAAGGCGACTGATTCTTGGGAGGCAAGCAATGAGAAACCTGGGGAGCAAAGTGAAAAGTAGAGACATAACATTGCAAACAAAAATTCGCATAGTCAAAGCAGGGGTATTCCCTGTGGCAATGTATGGTTGTGAGAGCTGGACCATTAGGAAAGCTGAGCGCAGAAGAATAGACGCCTTTGAGATATGGTGTTGGAGAATGGTTTTGAGAGTCCCCTGGACAGCGAGGAGAACAAATAGGTCAATCTTAGAAGAAATCAACCCTGACTGCTCCTTAGAAGGTCAAATAATAAAGATGAAGCTAAAGTACTTTGGACATCAGATGAGAAGAGAGGATTCACTTGAGAAAGCCTTGATGCTTGGAAAGGTTGAGGGCAAAAGAGGAAGGGGCCGGCCCAAGATGAGATGGCTAGATGGTATTGTAGACACAATGGGCACAGAGCTGAGCGAGTTGAGGAGGATGGTGGAGGACAGAAGTGCCTGGCAGACAGTGGTCCATGGGGTCGCAGAGGGTCGGAATCGACTGTGCGACTGAACAACAAAAACAACTAATAAAACACAAGTTACATATAAGATTTCTTCATTGTTACTTGCCTACACTAAACCTGATTCGGGGTCAAGTAAGTCTAACAATATTTAATAATTTAATAATGTACATGGATTTGACTTGTGCATCATAATGTGTTAGTTTCTAAATTGCAATGCTTTTTAAAGAGAATTTTCTGTTCAGCTTCAGCTTAGTCTGGGATGCAATTCATTTCAGTCTTACTTATTTAATTGAGTTTTACTAGGATACAGTACAGTAAGTAACATTACGGGTACCTGTGTCTGATAGGATGAGATCCATAGGGGAAAAAAAGAGTCTAAAGGCCACAGGCCACCTCTCAAGGTTCAAATGACACCCCCCCCCCTCAGTCCAAAACACCTCAAAAAGTCCCCCTTAAGTTTCTAGGGACTGTAAGGAGCATTTTTTGGTCTTGTTTTTCAAGTAGAGGGTGTGTGAGTGTCTTTTTCTGAAGAATAACTAAAAGATGTGTACTGTATCTTTATTGGCTTAATCATCTTTAGAAGCCTCCACTCAATTGAACAATGTTTCTGGGAATCTAACTTCCATGTTCACTGGAGGCAGGCTGTTCTTTTTACCACTCATTTCAGGGATGGGGGCTGTTTGGCCATCAGAGATATGGAGACCAGATTCTTCATTCTGTCACCACTGCCACTTTGTTAAATTAATAACCAATACAAATAGGAAAACAAAACTTTAGGGAAATAATTCTATTTGACAAAGTAGCTGAAAGTAATGAATTTGATTTCCAGAGAACAATTTTTTTAAGATTTGAAGATTAAGACCCGGTATTTATCATGGTTTATTTAAATTTGCACTCCTTTGTTTGAGGTGGGTCTTTCTTAACCACTGAGCCACCGCAGCCCCTGTTACTAGCCATATTCTTTAGAGCAGGGGTTCCCAAAGTTTTCATGCCATAGGCCAGTCACGTGGTTGAGCTGACCGGTCACATGGTTCCTCCTATCATAAAGTGTGTCCGTGGCTGCCGTAAACATTTATGACAGCCCTGGGTGCATTCATGCCAGTGGTTGTGCATGCACGGACATATTTTACCTCTGCTCCCAGTAGCAGTGAGGGCAGCAATGTGAGCCAGGTCTGGTCCATGGGCCATAATTTGGCCACTCCTGCTTTAGAGATTACTATCTGGAGTTACTGGTCAATCTGAAAAATAGCCTCAGGCACTACTGATGCCATTTGCTTTTACAACTAAATGTAATCTTGCATAGAATATTGAACAATTTAGTGCAGTTTTCAATAACTGTATCTTTTTGAAATTGGGAAGAAATAATTTATAACTAAAGATAAAGGTAAAGGTTGCCCTTGCTCAAAAGCCAGTCATATCCAACTCTAGGGTTCAGTGCTCATTTCTGTTTACAGCTAAAGAGCAGTGCTGTCTGTGTCTGCAGACATTTCTGTGGACATGTGGCAGGCATGCCTCAACATCAGAGTGCACAGAACACTGTTTACATTTCCACTGGAGTGATACCTATTTATCTACCTGCAATTTCTTGCTTTCAAACTGCTAGGTTGGCAGGAGCTGGGACAGAGACAACTCATTCCGCCGTGCAGTACTCAAGTGTCAAACTGCTGACTTTTCAACCTTCCAGTCATCAAGTTCAACGTCTTAGCCACAGTCCCAGTTGTAATTAAAACCCTCATGCTTTTTCTGGAGCTGCATCAAGTGTTTCACAAAATACAGTCAAACCTCACATAAAGAGCTCCTCGTTTAAAGAGTAACTCGCTTAAAGAGCAGAATTTTCTCTAAATGTTTGCTTCGCTTAACAAATAAAACCAACCAAAAACTCGCTTAACAAATGAATTGGGGTTCGCAATCCCCCCCCCCCACATTTGGTCACTTACAATGGTGTTTTGCTTAAAGAGCAAACTCGCTTAAAGAGCAATCCTGTGGAACGCATTACGCTCATTAAGCGAGGTACAGCTGTACTTAATTTTGCAAACAATGGGTATACTTACAGGAGACTATTTACAAAGATATATTTGCTTATATCAATATACAATTAACAACCTGCTCTCTGAATTTTACCTAAGATGTATCTGATTCAGTTGCATGGTGTATGAAATGAAATTCAGTTAAAATTTCCCTTTTCATGGTATAAACTCTTTTGTTTGGTAAGAAAAGGAGGTCACCCTTGCTCAAAAGCCAATCATATCTGAATCTTGGGGACAGTGCTCATCTATGTTTACAGACAAAAAGCTAGTGCTGTCTGCATCTGCAGACTTTTTTGTGGTCATATGGCAAGCATGACTAGACACCAAAGTGCATGAAATGCTGTTACCTTCCTACCCAAGTGGTATCTACTTGCAATTTCTTGCTTTTGAACTGCCAGGTTGGCAGGAGCTGGGACAGAGACAGGAGTTTTGAGACTTGGGTCTCAAACTGCCAGCCTTCCAGTCATTAAGTTCTGCATCTTAACCACTAAGCCACCACAGTCCTGCAAGAATAGGACTAGAAAAAAAATCCAGGTTCAAAACCTTATTTAGTTGTGATGAACAGTTATTAACTTGAATTCTTTCAATCTGAATTTTCTTACAGGGATGTTGTGAAGATATGCCACCTTGCACTCCCTAGAGAAACAGTGGGCTAAAATGCTGTATGTGAAATAAATAAATAAATTTGGCTAATGCTTTTTCTAAGAAAGCATACCCATAGAACGCTTCATTTAGAAGTTTGCTTCAGGGAAAATTGTTTCAGTATCAGCTAAGATCTCAACAACAACAGCTTGAAATGACTCAGAAAATAATCTGCATTTTAAGAACACAGAGATATGGAATTTGGGTATCACTTTCCCCCATTCCTATAGAGTTTGTAAATTGAGCACTGAAGGTAGCATAGAATAGAACTGTCCTGCTGTTACCCAGAGCTCTAGTGCTCTCTAAAATGAAACATTCATTCCTGTGTGAAAAAGGAAATTGGATTCTGCCTACCCTTCTGCCTACTGGCTATGTTTATTTGCTTCCGTTTTTCTTACACCACTTCATACATACTGTGCCTCTCAAATACTGTATTTATTTATTTATTTTAAATATATATTTGTATTTTTCCAGACAACAGACTATTTTAAAGTGTTACATTAAATAGACAATGCAGTGTTTTTTAATCAATACAATACCATTTTGTCAGTCATATGAGGTTAAAAACAATTTATCTGCAGACATCCAGCCCTTGGAAACATATGCACACTGCAAATGGACTCATAAGTTTGCAGTCCAGTATGGAACTACTTTTGAAAGCCTACTTCTCTATATTTCTTGCTCCAAGTCAAGAGCAACCTATTACATGTGTTTAGCTGACAGTATTCTGCAACAGTCCCATGTTGGATATCATCCATAAAGACTATGTATATAAATGTTGAATATACAGTAAAACCTTGCATAAAGAGTGCTTTGGTTAGAGACTAACTTGCTTAAAGAGCAGGATTTTCTCTGAATGGTCACCTCACTTAACAACTAAAACCAACCAAAAACTCGCTTAACAACTAAATCAGGGTTCACAATCTCCCCCACCAGAAGTCACAATTGGTCACTTACAATGGTGTTTTGCTTAACGAGCAAATTCACTTAAAGAGCAGTCCCATGGAGTTACCACTGTACAGTACATAGACATATGAAGATGTCTCATATTGAACCCTATCCTTCATCCATTTAGATTTCAATACATCTGCACTAGTTGCAGTGATTTCTCTAGAATTTCATGCTGATGAGTGTTTTTTTTTAATACAAGGGATTCTTTGCACACAAAGAAGGAGCTCCTTCGTTATGTCCAGTTCAATTATTTAAAACATAGCTAATGGCTACTCTTCCTCTACAAACAATATTGCATGAAAGACGAAATATGACCTCTGGGAGTATGATACTAGAACTCCTTAGCACTACTGTTTGTAACCCTAAGCGTAACTTTACAAGTCGGTGCTTCTATGGAGACTCTCTGAGAGCCTCACATAAATCAGACTGAGTTTTATAGTGGGATAAAGGCAGGATATAAATGGATTAATTAAATAAAATTAATGCATTAATTGATAAGACAAACACATGTTACTCTGTCCTTCTTTAGAGAATCAAGTAGGCTTCTTGGCTCACAAATAACCTAAAAGGGCTCAGGGACTATTAGATGTCTGGGCTTCTTGTGAACTTCTCATGGTGACATCGGAGTGCCTGCACATCCAAGGATCTGCTCCAATGGGGCTCATATGCCTATACAATTAGAGAATCATTTTGATACTTCAGGTGAAGAGATAAAAGCTTCAAGTTCCTTTATATCAGAGAAGTAGCAATAAGTGACAAAACTCCTTGAACTTCTGTATCACTCGGAGTATTCCAGTCTTTCAAACAAAGTCAAGATAGTCGATCATTATGCTGATTTGTAAAAAATGGAATCACAATTTTGTATTAAGGTTGACAGAATTCTCTAACCTACAATCTAGGTCAGCTCTCAGCTGAAAATGGAGAGAAACAACACTTGCTTTTAATACTCGTTGTCTGCCTGCTGCTATATAAGTATTTATTAATATTAATGATGTAAAGTTAAGCTCCCTTCATAAATTATTTAACCAAATTTTTTATTGTCAATGATCTTATATAGGTGAAATATTAAAGTTTTAAAATGGTCAAGTTTCCTCTTGTTTTGACAGTTTTCTTTATTACACTGACACAAGCACAAAAGAGTCACATTTGTTTCCATTTTTTCCATGTTTCCATTTTTTACACATAACTGAAGCACTGCATTGTATTGCTAAGGGGAGGGGAATCTAAGGTACTTATCAAGCTCCCTTTTAAAATGCCTAAGGAAGAATGGAAGAATCCTTACCTCCTCCTCACTACAGTTCATTATTTTCTTTTGAGAATCAAAACAGCATGGAATTTGTAGGGATTACTGGGGTGCATTAAAAAAACAGAGAAAGTCTTAATAGGCGTAAGTAAAGTATCTTCCAGTCCTCCGCATGCTTATTGTGAAGTATTGTCCTAATAATACACACACACACACACACACACACACACACACACACACACACACACACACACACACACACACACACACACACACACACACACACACACACACACACACACACACACACACACGAGAAGGAGAGGGGGGCATGGCTTTGGACCCACCCCATGCTGACATGTGGCTTTTTAAAGACTATCTTGAAACATGGGTATCTTGTAACTGAGTGGGGCAACACCTTACCCTGAAATATTGTTACACACATCCTGCACGCATACCTGCACTGCAAATCCCCATTGTCCTGAAGGAAGAGACTTCTCAGGGTGAACAGTGATCAACATCTCTGTTTTAGAGGCTCCATTTTCACTCCTCTTTTACTACCACATAACACCTCATTAGCTTTTTATTTTAGTAAAAAGAGTATACAATGGGAAATGAGTTACTTTCCTCAAAGCAATGAATATAATAAGAAATATTTCTCTCACCCTGTCATTGTGCTGGTGCTGAGCATTGTTAAAGAACTCTCTCATTAAACTTGAACAGAGGGAAATATTTAATATAACTTCACCACCAGAGAGATAGAGATAGACACACACACAGAGAAACAATCCAAACAGGCACTTTAAATATTTGAACAGATACTTGAGATATGGTGGTTGAGCTCTTTTCTTGGTAGTGTGCAGTTTGGATATGCTTCACTCTCTGTATTGTTCAATGAAGGTGAAGGGATTTATATTTACAAAATAATATAATATGTCTATATATTTGTTAATTAAAAGCAAATAATCAGATCAGGAAAACTACTAATAAATAAAATTAATTATTGTGTTCCATTTGCCTTCTCACTTGGTGAAAGGATTTGCATGTTTTAGCTACAAGATGGACTAACCTTAGAATATTATCTGTTTAATTCACTCCTGCTATACACACACACCATTTTTACACCTCTCACTCCCAGATAAAGAATCAGACAAAATTTGTGGTAGGAAACCAAGTATATTTCACACCACACACACATTTACAAAACTGTGAGATGGAAACGGCAAGCAACTCTAAATAACCCAAATGTGCATTACTTAATGTGTGCATGTTTTTTTAAAAAAAATACAAAAGAAAAAAATAGATGCTACAATTGAAGGTGAATTTCTGTGAAGAAAGGTCTCAAGTCATTCAAATGTAATTATCGTGGTGGCAGAAAAACAAGAAGATCCTATCAAGCTTGATAAATTAACATACAGTATAGCTATTTTATTAGGGGAGTATGCAAAACTACTATTCCTGTAGTCAAAAGAACAAAAGAAGAGAACTTAGGCAAATGATGCAATAAATATTTAAAATTGTGAAAGACAGGTGAGAAGCAAACATAAAATAAGCTTTTACCTTATATGAAGTGAGAATGCTTGATGTTCAAGCTGAATCCCAAAAAGTAAGAGGCACATGAGATCATACTGTAAATATCCAGTGGTTACTGGAGTGTATCAAAGAATTTTAGAAGATCAGCCTGTGCTTCATACACTATAGCAAAGCCTTTAACTTTGTGTGGCTCATGGGTTGTTCTGATAAAAAAAATGGGTATGTCTCCATGTTTGATTGTTATGCTATTTAACCTATATTGTTGCCAAGAGGCTATCATTAGGACAGAATATGGAGATACAGAATGTTTCCTATAGGCAAGAGTGTATTTTGTCTCCCTATCTGTTCGACCCAAACACAGAACATACCATATAGAGCAGGAGTAACCAAACTATGGTCCATGGGTTGGATTTGGCCCATGCCACCTAATAATCTGGTGCATGCTTTCCTTGCCGCTTTTGGAAGCAGAAGTTAAACCTGCCCATGCATATATAAAGCACTGCCATAAATGCACCCATAGTTGTCATAAATGCATTTACAACAGCCGTGGGTGCATTTACGGCAGCATTTTGCACATGCGCAGGCTCAATTAACTTCCACTTCTGGTGGGAGGAACCACATG
This sequence comes from Furcifer pardalis, assembly GCA_030440675.1. Taxonomy (NCBI): domain Eukaryota; kingdom Metazoa; phylum Chordata; class Lepidosauria; order Squamata; family Chamaeleonidae; genus Furcifer; species Furcifer pardalis. Next base: position 55,208,480 of record CP126890.1, on the reverse strand, counting down.
ACTTGCCCACTCAACCATGTGTGCTTGAAGGAACAGTGAAAATTGTTGAAAGAAACACCAGCAATTTAAGATATGGAGACAATACTATCTTACTGGTAGAAACTAGGACTGATTTGAAACAACTTCTGATAAAAATGAAATAAGAAAGTGTCAAAGCATCAATAGCAACTACACTTATATACTAGAGCTTAGAGCACTCTCTAGGTGTTTCACCAGGTAATTAGCATTTTTATTCTCTACATTCTAGGTACTCATTTTACTGACCTCAGCAGGCTGGGTGGCTGAGTCAACCTGGAGACTGTCAGGACTTTTGGGTGCAGTACTCAGTTTAACCAGTGCATCACAACAGCTCCTTTAAGGGCTGCAGTTGATCATTAATGCAACAAAAATCATAATTACAGAAGGTACCACTTTAATGCTTAAGAACTACACAACTTTAAAGTTGACAATGAAGAAATTGAAGAATTGAAAGGTTTCATTTGCCTTGGTTCAATCATCAATCCAAAGAGGAATTGAAGCCAAGAAATCAAATGAAGAGTGAGGTTTGGAAGGGCAGCAATGAAGGAATTAGAAAAGATCACCAAGTGTAAAGATAAGTCAGTGGAATACAAAAGCAAGATCACTCTCTTGTATTCCCAATCATCATGAATATCCATTAATGAAAGCTGGGTAGTAAAGAAAACTGACGGGGGGGGGGGGAGAATTGAAATATTTTGCTGGATGGGAGCTCTGTGGATGCCCTGTTTTGCCAGAAAGACAAACAAGAACAAATCAAGTCTCAACTGTCTCTGGAGGCAAAAATGATAAATTTGAAACTGTCCTTCTTTGGTCACATCATGAGAAGACTAGACTCTCTGGAAGAGTCAATATTGCTGGGAAAGAAGGAAGGCAGCAAGAAAAGAGGAAGATGAGTATGCATGACACAAAAATTGCTGCAGTAGAAAGAAATTTATCTGTGACTACTTGTATATTTTAAAACAGTTAAATCCTCATTATTTCTTTAAAACCATTTAAGTCCCTAAGGAGATTAAAATATCATATACCACAATTGTAATGCATAAAGCTCAGGCATCAGCAGGAAATTAGATCCCCTAAGCAGACAATGCCAATGATAACTGGAGTCATGATGCCAAAGATTCCCAAGAATGAGACTTCCAGCCTTAGACCAAAAATTAAAATCCAGCAAAAGACCATCAATTTTATCTTCTAGGGTGGTGCTTTCAGTACAACCTCTTGTAGTCAACTCCAGGATGGAAGTCTATACAGTAAAACCTCAATTCACGAATGCCTCTACTTATGAAAAACTTGAAATAAGAAAGGAAATCTCAGAAAAATAATGCTTTGAGATACTTTTTTTTGAGATATGAAAAGTTTTTTTGGCTCTCCCAATGCTTCCCACGGTGATGGGAGGGTGTTCAGAGTATTTCCGCTCCTTTTTGGAATTTTTCATCGTGTTTTGTCACTGCCAGAAGCTCTCCCTGCAACCAGGAAATAATCAAAAATATCCCCTTCCCCTCAACAGCTGGTTGTTGAGTACTTTTCTTGCAATTACAAGAGTTGGCCACTAGATGGCGCTGACAGAAATGTGCTGAATCTGCATTGAAAACCAAAACAATCAGTTCCCGAGCTCAGAAAAGCCAAATAAATGTCTTTTATCTGTTCAAAACTCTTTCTTAAAGTGAACTTTGGAATATTTTGCTGTGTTTTTTGCCACTTGAGAAAGAGTTTTGAACAGCTAAAATTCTTTTCTTTTTTTTGCCTTTTGCTGAGTTCCGGAATGGATTATTTGGTTTTCAATGCATTCCTATGAGAAACTGCATTTCAAGATATGAATTTTTCAACATACAAAACACTTGAGAAACAAATTAATTTTGTATCTCAAGGTTTTACTGTATCATTAATGAAGGTGAGTCCTATCAGTGGCTGGAGAGTAGGTGGGTTATGTCCGGATTCCTAAATGACTGAACTATCAAATCAGCACCTACCAGTAATGGAGGGTTAATTTTAACCTAAATTGGTAAATAATCTAATATGGCTTTGCTTTATGTTTTCTTTCTGCAAAGAAGCTGAAAGTTTTCTACATCTGCTCCCTTTGTAAAACTGAGAAAGAGACTGAGATTGAAGCATTGGGAATGTGATATGTGCTTCAAAGTTACAGCCCATCAAAAAGCCTTTTGGGGCAGCAGTTCATTCCTAAATCAAAGTAAAAGCATGCTAGGTTTATGCTTTATTCTTGCTATGATGGCAGTTCAGTATATCATTGAGGGGGATGACTGCTCCAAGTGGGGTCTGTAAACCAATAGCATTTAGGTCATAACCTAACTTGCAGTGGTGAAATTCAGAAGCCCAAGATGATCTCAGAAAGAGGAAAGCTGTCAGGTGTGGATGAATGCTGCCTCCCAATTCCAACAATTAATGAATGTAAGGGCCAATGAAACAGCGTTAACAAGACTTGCTTTAAAATAAGCACATGACCAAGGCTTCTGGAAATGAAATTAGATACCAGGAGATGAATAATAATGACATCTGGCAGCACTGATAAAAATGAGGCTTAAAGTACTAAAGAATGTGATAGCAGCTCTACTGAAAGAAGCTGACAAAAATACATGGAATAAAGCAGTATTATAAGGCAAAGGTATCACTGAACATCTCTTATAAACATCTGCTCAGAATATTTTAAATGCACTGCTGGGACATGATAAAATGAAAAAAGGTTGAGATGCATCTATTGCAATCCAGGAGATGCTTTTCAAAACTTTAAAACAATAAATAACAGTGTGCTGATTGGTGCACCATTTCTGTTTTATGTGGCTAAAGTGGGAATAAAATATGTATTTTAATACAATTATTTATTTATTTATTTTATTTGTTTAATTTATTTACGGGTTTGTGTTGTGGGTGGGTGGGTGGGTTGAGGGTTGTGTGTGTGTGCTTATTTTTATTTTTATTTTTTTATTTTAATTTTTTCTTTGGCCCCGCCCATGACATCATGATGTCATGATGTTAGCTCTGCCCACACTGTGATGACATCATGGTGGGGTAGTAAAAATTTTGACATCCCACCACTGGGTAGCACTGCTCTGCTCTATGAGACTGTGTTAGTATGCGGGAGGTAGCAGAAGCATAAACAGACTGTTATTCCAGCTACCAACTTTCCCTGCCTTAAGGCAGAAGGCTACCTCTACCCACACAGAGTTAAAGGGGGTGCAGGTAGGGTTCCAGGAGGTCCCATTTCCCAAGAGTGAGAGAGGGACTCCGAGACCCATCATCGGCTCAACCCCCATGACAAAATTTGCTTTTGGTTCTTCATTATTACTCTGAGTAACTCAAATGCTCTTGTGGTGTCCTGTTTATCATTGTTAAAGTAGAACTGAAAGCCTGATTCCTATCAGGAAATAATAGGTACTGTTGCATTGAAACGTCAGTAAAATAAGTTTGTGTAGGGAGTGAATGGTCAGATACTACTGAGCAGTAGGTCATATCATTGCACAATGCTGATAAGGAATGCACATCACAGAAATCAACCTCAGACCCTATCTGTGAACTACCTCCATTTGTGAGAGGCAAATCAAGAATCCTCTCCCAATTGGTCTTCTTGTGTGATGTGTAGTCATGGCTCTCATTTTCTTCTAGGAGAGTATTGCTTAGGTGAGAAATTAAGGAGGAGTCCTCATGAGTACTTAACTGAGGAGTTTCTTCCATTGGATTATATACCGGGTAGTCCAGTAACAACGACACATATGTTGCAGTTGACTTTTACACTTCAGTTAATTTCCTTGTCAAATGATTGTTTACTCTTTGATACACTACAATTGTTGAAAATGATGGTTCCAAGGAGATATTTGGTGAAAGGACAATTGTTGCCCTGTCCAAATAAACACTGGATAAATCAGAGTCTAGCTCCTGTAAAGATGTAGTTAGAACATAATCTTCTGCTCTAAACTCACCCCTGCTTCTTTCAGGAGGATACAAGGGAGAATACTTCTAGGAACTGCACTGATGGTGTTGTTTCACAAACTGAAATAAACAAATGCACAGATGTATCAATGATAGATTTCATTAATGTGTACCAGCTGGTGAATATCATTGAGCTAATCTAAAATGCTTTGCAAAGTGCAGGCCTTTTGATAACCAAAACTTGATCTGAGCAGTCACTTGAGTTTATTATGTCAGCTGAGCACCCCCTCACATGTGTTGCTTTAATTTCCATAAAGAACTAGCAGATTGCAGGCTGAGGTCTGAGAGCCCCTGGATGAAGGATAAAACACTAATATCCAGATATTCATCTTGAAGGCATGTTTGCCTTCTGGAATCTGACATCACTGAGGAGCTAAAGCTGCCTACCTTTTCAAAACTGTTTGCTTCTGAGGGAAAAACAAATGTCACCAATTATCCAGTCCCCACCTACTGATATCAGAGGAACAGCTGACTGTTGTCTACTGATTTCTTGATGCAACCTTGAATGAATGGAACATGCAATTGTTCAAGTCAATCTTCATTTCTGGTATGCTACTAATTACTGAACTCAAGTATGTGGCAGGTAAAGGAAGAATCACATAATTCCCTACTGACAAATGTTGCACAGCGAGGATAAGAACAGTCATTAACAACCCTGTGATGAATTATTTATTTATTTATTTATTCAAATTTCTATTCTGCCCTACTCACATAGGCGAATGGGATCATACTGTACTCATCTTGTTAGACCAAAACTAGCATCACCTCTCCTGAACTTTCAGTCATTGCTCATGGCACAGCTGTTTTGTTGGGCTTTGCGGTTTTTAAGAATAGGCCTATATACTTCAACAACTGTGAAGAAGAAATTTATTTATTTATTTATTTATTTATTCAGATTTATATTGCTGCCCACTCGCTGAGGCGACTCAGGGTGGCTTACAGTCAAAACAGCAACAGTACAGCAAAAATTATAAAATACAACCTCACAAAACAATCAAAGCAGAACAAAGACTAACTTCCCTCAGGCCATTGTTGTGGGCCCAGAGGAGGGGGCGGTGTTCTCAGCCGCCTGCTAGACCATGGAATCTTCTCCCTCGGGCCATTGTCGTGGGCCCAGAGGAGGGGGCAAGGTCCTCTATTTAGGAGACTAGCAAGGATGTTGCTGAAAACTCACTATCAGTGGTTAAATAGGTTGCACTTGCTTGAAAGCTAGTTGTATCCAACTCTAGGGTATGGTGCTCATCTCCATTTACAGACAAAGAGTCAGCACTGTCTGTGTCTGCAGAGATTTCTGTGGTGATGTGGCAGGCATGGCAGCAGCATTGGGACCACCCACAGCCCCAACCACTCTACCCTTACTGCCACCCCCACCAATCACCCTGAGCCACCCCCCACTGACCCCACACCACTTACCGAAATGACAGAGCTTCATGGCACCAAATCATCCAGCTCACGACCTCACTCCAGCCACTACTTCTGCTTCTGTCACTGCCTAATTAATCCTTCACTGCTTGGCTTGGTTTCGTATGTCCCTAACAGTGTTACATAGCAGGGTGGATGTTGTAAGCTGTGCAACATCCTCCCTGATTTGGAGCACTACCATGGACATGCGATGTTAATTGGAGGGGACAGTGATTAAGGTGGTAGCAGTGGAAGAAGCAGCTGGAGTTAGGGTGTGGACTGGATGAGTTGTTGCTGCAAACTGGATCCAGGCCACGGGCCATAGGTTGAGAATCTCTGAACTAAGCCAATGTAGCCCCTTATAGGTGGAATAGGAGTGTATAGATATATATAGTGTTTGTTTGCTTGTTTGCTTTTTAAAAATATATCTTTCCACATTTGGCAAATTCCAAGCATGGGGACCATCACATTATAGCCATTTGCCCTATTTGTGTTGGAGGCAACAAGTATTTTTAATAAAAGAGATGATGATCCTAAATTAGCAATAATTAGGTTGATCACACAAGAATTCCAACCTGAAGTTTTAAGAATTAAGTGTTCCAAAAAAACAAAACAAAAAACACACCCTGCTTTTGCATTCATCCCTGTAACTGAGGAATCAGAAAGTGTTGTTTTCTCTCAGTTTCAGTGTTTTTAGCTTACAAATTCTTCTAGCTAATCTTTCTCACACTACGTTGGGCGAACAGAACTACGGAATGAATTCACCAAAGCTTACCTTCATTTTGGCAGTTTCATGTCTGACCTAGACATGGAAGAAGAAGAATTCCAAATGCAGAGAAAGCTGCATATTAGCAGGAATTCTTAGAAAAAAAGAGACAGGCAGAAAATTCCCTGCCCATTTGTTTAGGAAAAGGCAAGAACCTGGAAATCTGACCTACAAGCTCTGCAATCTGCACAGAAAGCAAGGCACAGATGCTACACAACATAATTTCTTGCTCTCGAACTGCTAGATTGGCAGTTAAGTTCAGCATCTTAACCACTATGCTACCTCAGTCTCAGTGGTTAAATATCCTAGACCAAAACTTTTAGACAATGTGCTGAACCTTGATTTAGACATCCTGGAGGTTATAAGAATCCCATAGGAAAGTCTATCTTTTGCAGACCTTTAGAGGATAAAAAAGTGAGGAAGAAAAATTAGAAGAAAATAAAAAATGAACAACTTTGGCCCTAGGCTGGTTCGGCAGCAAATTGCATTACTACTTGAAAACCATTAATTCTCACCCAGGCATCCCACAGCAGACAAATATAACTCCGTAAATCATATTCTTAATAAAAGTGCTGGAAAGATTTTAGTGACCCCAAGAGCTGACTAAACGCAAACCCTCACATTATTCACATTGTGAGGGCTGTAGTCAGAACAAAAAGCATTGCTTGGAAGAGATGTATTAAATTTGCTAAATCAAATTGTTTCTGAAAATCAATACAAAAAAGAATAAATTACAGCTCTGCGCCATTGAGAACTTGAAAAGATGACAAGATGAGCTGGAAAAGTTGCAAAGATAATTATATTTACTAATTGGATCTCATTCAATTTGCTTACCTGCACCCAGTAAGAAATACTACTTAGTTTTAAAAATGAGGACAATGAGAGCTAGAAAAGAAAGCTAAAGCATGTGATCTTAAGTTTACAGTGTAATGGCATAGTGCTTGGAACAAATGTAGTTACATGAATGGGTTTAGACATTCAATGCTCAAAACGGGGCACTGCAATTACAATAGTCTTAAATTTTTAATGGTTCCCAGACTATTAGATTGCTTTTCTTTCTGAATTTGAAACACAAAGATACAGGGAAGAAAAGAGGAAATGTAGAAAACCTTGAGAAGAGATGTGTACAAGCATCCTTATGTATGAAAACATCAAGTGGATGAGAAAAGATGCTCACAAGTAAGACACAAGCTAGGAGAAGAAATGCAGTGTTCTCATAAACAAAATACAATTAGTTGCCTTCGAGTCACAAGGCAATCACGCTAATGGAGGGGGGTGGGATAGTTTCATATTGTGAAGGGGTGACACTGGGTGTGTTAGCCAAGCTGAAAAGGAGGAAGTCAGGATGCTGTGGTGTCAGGGGGTTCCCAGGGTCCCTCAGAGACTTTTGGTGTGACAGAGTGTTGAGTGTGATGCAGTCCACCCCAGGACCCAAACCACCTCTGATCTTACTAAGTCAAAGGGAGTGAGATTTTTTTCATAGTAGCATGGATTGTTGCAGTGGAAGTTTACGGTTAAAGCAGAGAGCTCTGTGCCAGTGCTATCCCCAAGCAGAAATCAGCAAGGTTAAAGTCCCAAACAGAACTTTACTTTGTATTCCATAAGATAGTGAAGCAAAGCTGTAGAGAATCAATTCCCCAAATCCCAAAGTCCATAAGTCTGTAGAGTAAAAGAACTCACCCCAAAAATCCATTAGTCCTTGAAGGGGCCAACTGGACTCTTTCCAGCACTGTCCAGTTCCATAGGAGGGCATAGGATGGGATAGGATGGGATAGGATGGGATAGGATGGGATAGGATGGGATAGGATGGCATAGGATGGCATAGGATGGCATAGGATGATAATCATCTTCAGTTTTTTGGAATAGTAGCCATGTTAGTCTGTGGTTGAGGCATCTCAGAAAACCAAACCAAACAAAACAAAATAAACCAAATAAAATAAAATAAAAAACAGTAGCACTTTAAAGACTAACTGCTATATTTTCACTGTTAGCTTTCATGGATCAAGTCCACTTCATCAGACAAGGAATGAAACTTACAAGCATGTTCTCATATACCAAATTCAGGAGGTAGACGGGAGAAGGGTTGGTGTCAAGCAAGATGACAGACAAGCAAGCACAAGAATGCAGTTTCACACAGCCATTAGCAACAATAGATTATTCAGATAAACTCTAAAAGACTCCCTTTCAATCTCAAGGTTGCAACACGAAGAAACCCATCTCAAGCCACTTCAATCTAACTGGACACTCTATCCAAGACCTGAAAGTTGCAATTCTGGAACAGAGAAATTACAAAACTAGGATTGAAAGGGAGACAGCAGAAATCAAATACATCCATCTGTTAGATACCCGTCACAGGGGGCTAAATATTAGTGAAGGGTTTCTGGGACATTATCAAATTTGATGCAGAGATTGCTATATGATTTTATATTACAACTTTCCTGCCAATTCTCTTTAGTAAAACAGAAAGAACCCAGGTACAGAAGTTTGTTTGTTTTTCCCCCTGACATGCAGGTCACAAGATTAGAGACCATAGTGGGCTTACTCAGCAACCTTGAGATTGAAAGGGAGTCTTTTAGAGTTTATCTGAATAATCTATTGTTGCTAATGGCTGTGTGAAACTGCATTCTTGTGCTTGCTTGTCTGTCATCTTGCTTGACACCAACCCTTCTCCCGTCTACCTCCTGAATTTGGTATATAAGAACATGCCTGTAAGTTTCATTCCTTGTCTGATGAAGTGGACTTGATCCACGAAAGCTAACAGTGAAAATAGAGCAGTTAGTCTTTAAAGTGCTACTGTTTTTTATTTTATTTTATTTGGTTTATTTTGCTGTTTTCTGAGATGCCTGAATCAACTTCAGGAAAATCTAGCATAGTCTGATATCCATCAGATTTGTCTGGCAGCATTCTTCTGCTCGTAGGTATTCCCTTGAAAGGGAATTTGGGTTCTGCTAACGAAGCATTTTAGCCTCAAGTTAGGACCCGATCTGATGGCTGAAATGGCCCTTCTTAAATACTGTAAAGAGGAAAGTCCCCCTCCCATAAGAATTCAGTGACCTCATATTAATTACATCACTTGGAACCTTATCAATGGTTGTAGAAGGTTATAGAAGTGTCTGGTAAATTCGGGTAACTTCTAGTAGCTACTAGGAGTTTCCAGGTCTGCAGGTGTTTAGTGACCTCATGAGTTAGACAGCTAACTGTCCAACCTTATCTGACTAAAATCTTAGATAAGGGGGAAAGGAATGCAGTCACCATAGTTACTAACTGTCTCACTAGGATCATAGCATGGAGAATCTGAAATAAGTATAAACAAGGACAGAAAGCAGATAACTAAATGAGAGTCTGGCTAGCTTACATAAAGCAAGTAAAAATGGCTACCTCAGAGTCAGATTCTTTAACATAGGGCTGGTCAAGAGAGGAAGAAGAGATGTTATCCCAGAGTGAACAAAACAACAACAACAACAACAACAACAACAACAATCTTCTTCTTCTTCTTATCATCATCATCATCATCATCATCATCATCATCATCATCATCATCATCATCATCATCATCATCATCATCAGGTCATGCAAATTCACATAGACAAGAGAGAGGCTTATTTAAAGAAAGCCGAATGGCAAGTCAGGTAAAGGAACATATAATATAGATGACAATCTTTGCGAAGAAGAACAACTGTTGCAAGGAGAACAAGTTGCAAACACACAAGCTGACACATGCGTACCTGGTACTTACCTGTGGAGGTCTGAGGTGTTGAAATGTCAGGTGTCAGGAGGCTTGTCTGGGGTTGTGTGGTGCCTCTCTGTAAAAGCTCTGGAGGGAACAAGCTTTCTGTTTGGGTGATGGTTTGTCCCCTCTGGGGAGCCACAGGCAAACAAGTGATGTTGTTTATTCCATCCACACAGAGAAATCCAGCAGGGCAGGTCTGTAGCAAGCAATCGTCGTAATTAAGTTCACAGCTTTGGCCCTAATGGAGACATTTTTAAAAAGTCAGTTAGAGTGCTATTTGCAGTTTCACAGTCACATAGTTACATGGTTCACTTTACTGCTTTCTTTTGATCCCCGTCTCCCTCCAAATGCCATCTATTTAAGTTTGGAAGACTGAACTTTCTAAAAATTAATCTGATCCTACTGAGTGTTTTGCCTCTGCTGGTTTCATGGCAGAGATCTAGACTTTTAAATTGGAATTTAATCATGGCATTTTGTCTTCCAGTCAATTCAAAGTGCAACTATCAGTGCCAAAATAAAGATTCCACTTCATAGTGTCTATGATATTCATATACCAAGAACATATCCCCCAGACATCTGCTACTTTACAGCATAACCGGCTCCTCTGAGATTTACCTGAAGTGATATAGAAGGGTGTAAGCAAAGACTTTATTGTGACTCTATATTTACTTTATGTTGAAATGGCTGCAAATACACAGTGATTCCTATACTTTAACTTGATTCGTGCAGCCAGTTGCTGCCATATCCTTAACAAACAAACAAACAAAAAGGTTGTAACTTGGTGGAATTGTAGTTAGCTGTTAAGAAATCAGGAAATCAGCTGCACATCTAAGCAGCTACATCAGGGGTTCCCCACCTATGGCCTGCAGGTCGGCCCCAGCCCATGATGCCATTCTATCCGGTCCATCGCTGCCCCTCCACCACACATGGAAATGGGCATGTGTACATGAGCAGTAAAAGCACAACAACATTCGCACATGCATAACGGTACCCATGGCTGTCGTAAACGCAGAAGTGGACACATTTACGACAGCTGTAAATGCACCTGCTTCTGCTGGATGTGGGATCCAGCCCACTCAGCTGTCCGGGGGCATGGTCAGGTCTGCAATGTATAAAGGTAGGCCACTCCTGGGCTACATTATCAACATTTGTATGGCTATTCATTGCAAAATTTCCCCTCATACTGGGCAGTATTAAGGAAGGTAGACCACATCTCAAAAATTGGATCCTTACAATCAAAACATAATTTCAAATTGCAAATATGACTGTGGCACTAACACGTTCACAAACCTATGCTCTGGCTAACATATTTTTACCCTGCTCCCTCACTTTCTTTTCATTTTCAATTTCATTCCCATTTGCAAGATGTGCATCCTTTCCTCTATATGGAAAAAATAATAATCAATACTTCTCAGACCATACTACAAGACTTCTGCTCTGATTCACAGCTATCTTTTTTCTGCCTCTTTCACTTCTGTCTTGCTCTGTCTTGTTGTAATATACCTTCCTGTATGTCATTCCCTTTGGGTATGAGTAACATATGCTTTTCAAGTGTAATGAATAAGGTCCCAATTACTTACTTGCAATTTACAGTAATTAGTTACTTTCTAAAGATTCCTTTAAACTGCATTTTGACAGAATTATTAAGATTTTATCATTCTCTTTTCAGTTCTAAATGGTAAGGGAAGTATTATTTGAATTTGTCTTTTATATTTTAAAAATGTCAAATCACACTATCAGAATTGGCCCCTAGTAAAATAGTTCTGTTTCTCTATATGTTTTTGCCATGCTGAAAAAAACAGGGACGAGTAACATGAACTGACTGACAAGAGGTAATGAATAACACAAAGTTCCTTTTAAAATGTAGCATTCCTAGCTTTCCTTTTTCCCACTTCTACCAAGTCTCTTTGAGAATATATGTCTCAAAACACAAACTAATAGTAAACAATATGCAACAAAACATTATCTATGTTTCATTAACATTTTGTTAAATATGGGAAGTAAAAATTATCCCCATTCATTACCAAAATTGGCCATAGAGAGGACCAAAAGAAGGGCAATATAGGCAAATATTCTGTTAGATTATTAGTTTGATCTTTTGTTAACTAGAAGAAATTCTTCTTCTTGTAGACCAACTGTAACTGATTCTCAAGCTAGAATTAATGTAAGACTGCAGTCCTAGGCAGAGTGACTCAGAAAGCAGCTCCCTTAGAATGGATTATGTATTTCAGAGGAAATGATTCTGGAATGGTAGCATTTATTTTTTAGAAACATAGGCTGACATGCTGTTGTGCAATTATGCAAATGTTGTAACTTTTAGAATTGCCAAAAAATCTCTATAAACATTATCAATTGTAACACGTGACTCAGTGCGCAACAGATATTTTTTGTGGAGATTTGTTAACTTACCACAATTTGCTCCCAAACATTATGCAAACAGTATTTCAGCCATAGTGTGTGTCCACACTTTATTTGCTATGTTTCCATCATACAAAAATGTGAGATTTGTTGTTTGGTGAGGTATTCTAACACCATCTAGGCATTTAATAATGTGTAGGATATTCAGATATTCACTTCCACCCCTGGTTTCATTCCCTTTCCTACAAATCCAAATCAAATGTCTGAAGAGGAGCACCCTGTCATCAGAAGTTTGCATGCTCTTTCATTGGAAGGCGCTCCGGGAATATGCTACTTATCCAATACCATTGGGGCTGTGATGGCTAAGTGGTTAAGAAGTTCACCTTGTTAGCTGGAAGGGTACTGCATGACAGTTTGTGCACACATTTCTCTCCCACCTCCTGCCATCCTAGCAATTCAAAAGCAAGAAATTGCAAGTAGATCAATAGGGACCACTTTGGCAGGGGGAAAAACTATTGGGGACATAAAAGGAGTCTCATTCGGGTGTCCCCTGAGTGTAGTTTCTCCAGCAAAAATCCTTTCAACCCAGAATAATTTCTGACATGAAATTATTATTATCCAATGCCACACAAGCTGGCTTTAGGAATTATTAACTTAAATGATTGCTGAAATAGTCCTATGTTTAATTCTTTTTGAAAGCCTCGGTCTTAACTACGGTACATGTAAAGCAAATCTAACAAACCTTTTTTTATTTCTCAACAAGTTAGCTTTTGTATACAAAATCCACATTGTGAAACTACAGAGATGGACCAACTATTAATTTTCTTTAGGTTTCAATTTTATATGTATTACATAATTAAACTGTTGGAGACTGATATTATAAACTTTCAAACATAGATCACGCACATGTTAACAACACCATTTCATTCAACACACTCAACATTTTGTTCCAGAATAGTAGTGAAAAAAGTTATTTTTGTCTGAATAAAACTTAGAGATATATTGTAAAGTTGAATGGATGAATAATGCACATATGCTCAACAGCCAATTCTCAGAGCATTATTATCCAGAAACCTCAGTCCAGCCAAAACCATCTGTGCTTCACATTGGTATCAAACCAAGTGGAGTAAAATAAGCAGGGTAAAAATAATCACAACAAACAAGCAAAATAGCTGTCTATGGATAAATTCTTCTCCTAGCTCATGGCAGATGAAGTCTAAATTATGCCAACTATTGGAATAACAACAATATGACAAATCTGGCACCTGACTGGTCATGGAGAAGGCATCATAGAGCCTTCTGGGTTTAAGGCATAGAGTCTACAGTAGTTGTGGATTGAGAGCAAACAAGAAATAAACAGCAAATTTGATGGTCTGGTACAGAAACTAAACAAAATCTATTTGTTTGAGGATTATTGATTAAAAAGAGCAGGCAAAACGAAATAATAGAAGAATCAGACAAGCCACCACTTTTATTACTGAAATAGGATAAGCTCCTTTCCAACCAAATAAATATAATTATAGACATGAATTCTGCCCCAAGTAAACTATCTTATTAGTCGTCCCACTCCCTATATAGTGCCTCAGCACTACTGAAGAAATGTTGAAATGAAACACAGTTTAATATTGTCAATATGTAATAAGATCAGTTTTGCAGTGTAGTCTTTGCTAGTCTTGTCCAATTTATCTGTATTTGGAGAAAGACAGTCTTATTGAGGTTAATAGGCACAATCAAATGTAATCCAAATATTTTTCTCCTTTTAGAAAGAAGAAAAGAAAAGAACTCATCTCATGGGTTTACTTTGGTAGACATTTAATTACAAAATAAAATGTAAACATTGAGCCCATGTTTTAAGCAAGGAGGGTGCTTGGCATGAGATCTTAATTACTCTGTTTTTGAATGTATAGCTTCAAATCTAATTTACAGTTTCCAGGCTCATTTCTTTCCCCAATATGGATTTCTTTTGAAACATAGGACCACACAATTCTATTGTAGAAATACAGAGTGAAACCATGTAAACTCCTCCCGGATATAGCAGGCTCCTCACTGTGTAGATGGTTTTGTGACCAATCTTACACTGCTTGTGAGATTAGTAATAGAAAAACACCTACAACAGGGGGCCCACAGGCACATCAGATGGGCTATTACAATTATTCCTCCACTCCATGTTTCTGCAATAGGAGAGCGGCCAAATATATCATTGGTAGAATAAGGAAGGCTCTCCCTATTGAACAATGTACAGTAAGATAATTTTTAAGCCACTATCTCCATTTATTCTGGGATTGAACCTTGGTTCCCTAGCTAAGTTCTTTGTACACATCTTTTGTTTATGTAACATCAGTATACTTCAAAGTGAGAAGTGAGGAAATGGGACTAGGGAGAGATGGTGCTATTTGGGGTAGATAATTGTATGTGTGCTCTAGGTAAAATTGTGTAGCATGAGAACCCTAGTGGGAACTGGTCAATTACTGTAGTTTACTGGGATTTTAGAACAGGGGTTCCAAACTTTTTCAAGCTGGGGGGCTGGGTCATGCTCTCTGTCAGTTTTGAGGGCCAGAAGGTCATTTTGCCCTGCCTGCACAATGAGGGTGGCTATTTTGTCCCAACAGCTTCAAAGGGATGGCCATTTTGTTTCTTGAATGCTTTTGGAGGGGCAGGGGCACAAGAAATGCTATCTCAGGCTGCATCCAACCCACAGGCCTTAGGTTGGGAATCCCTGTTCTAGAATCCACAGTGGGAGAGAACATTTCTAGAACCTCTTCTAATTGTATCCATAAGCACATAGCACTCTGTACATAGAGGAAAGTTTTAAATTCCTTAGATTTTAGCCAAAAATTTGGTACCTTACCACAAAGCCAGGTTCGCAGTAACAGAGGTAACCCAAGCCTGGCTCACTCTGGACACAGATTCCATGTATACAAGGGTTAGAGGCACATTCATTGATATCTTCTTCACAGTAGAAACCTTCCCAACCTGTTGTAATGGTTAAAATTAGTATAAATCATTGCTCTTGGTCACGTTGAAAACAAATTAAAAGTCTTTACATTACACACTTATATTAGATAAGAAAAACAATTTGAGAGATTGGGATTCAATGAATAAATTCCAGAACATCAGCAATCATTGCCTTACATATCATGTGCTTTTGCAGGTAGCTTTGCCACAACATTTTTTAAAGGTGAAGCAGCTACACTTTTGAAAAGTAAAAGAGAGGCATGAGATGAAGGGATGTTCATTTCCCCCCAGAGCAGGACCTGCCATTTGCCAGGAGCAAAAACAAGCAGATGTTGTATTGTTAAGATTAACACTACATCAGTTTTCAGGCTGCAAGTATATTAGGCCAGCAGTGGTATGCCTCCCCCTGCAAAACTCACAATAAGCCTTCCTATTGGATTTTTTTGGTGATCCAATAAAAGGCATCATCTTCCTACATTTATTTTGTGTATGGATCACATGGTTGTCTTTGTTTGCCTATGGAACTACTAGATACCATGAATAGCCACCTGACTACACCATCAAGAATGGCAGGGACTTTTTAACATCAGAACAGCACCACAAATTGAAGAGACTTCTAATCACTAGGTAATATTTTAGTTGACTTTGATTTGGCTACATTTGCCGTGCCTAGTATGTAAACCAAATGGCATGCCCAACTCCCTGATGGAAAGTCCCTGGAGTTTTGTGTTGCTTTTGTCTGGCCACAAAAGGAAGCTAGTGCTTCAAAGGCTATGTGACAGTAATAGCAGATGCCTGGCTTCCTGTGGGGGAGGTGGCATGGTACCATACAAACCTGCTCCTGTTTTCCACATGCATTTATAAGAAGAGCAACTGTCAGAAACATCTTGCCATGAACTTTCATTGATAATTTTTTCCTGATGCTTGCCTGCCTGATGAAGAGATCTTGTATCTCTAAAGCTCACACAATGATTTATTTATTTTTGAGTGATCCAATAAAAGGTCTCACCTTCTTCCTGCATTTATTTTGTGTGTGGTTTACATGGCTATCTTTGTTTCCCTTCCTATGGTGTGTTTATTTTGGGGAAAATATACAGCAAATATACAGAGATGATGCCATCTTGGATGGAATTTTATCCATCTGTAACATTACTAATTCCTGTTAATTTAAAAGGGTGGAAAACAGCAATTTTGTTCATTGCCAAAGTGTATAGAAGTGGAAGACATATTAAAAATGAGCCCTCCATTCATTTCCACCACCTTTGTTTCTCCTACTGTTGTTGTTGCTAAAGATACAGAATCTTCTTACTGTTACATTTCTTCCACTTTCACCTGTATGTTCTTCCTATCTTTGAGATTTGTTTCTGATACACTGTATGTGTTATTTTCACACAAAAATATTGAACACATTTCAGTACACATGTTTCCTAATGTACATACATAATGCAGCCAAAGCTAGGAGGTTAGGCAAATGTATTCATGTGCTGAATTGTTCCTGCTAGATCTCCAAATATATTACACTGGTTGGATTGGACTCCTTATTTATTAAGCACTTAATGAGAGTTTTTTTTTAAAGCCAGTATGGTGCTCTACTAAGGGACTAAGACAAACAATACCCGAGTACAAATTCCTGCCTTGCTATGGAAGCTCATAGTTTGTTTGGCACTGGTAAAACAACTCATTAAGCATACTTAATATACGTACTTTGGTGCAAGCTGACAATACATAACAAAGCGAAAGGACAGAGAATGAAGTATTGAACCCATGAAAGATCCATGACTGAGCTATCAAAATTATCATTTGTACCTTAAAGCAGTCATTGGGGACTAAACAAATTTAATTGGGAAACTGGAATGCCCCTAATCATGTTATTTTCCTAATCTAAATTGTCCTCCAAAATAAGAATCCTGGGTGTGGGAACATGAATCTTTTACATCTCACATACTTCACAAACTGAAGATACAATTGTTGTCCATAGACATACATATTCACAAAGACCACAGTCTGAGGACTCATTACAGGCAGAACTGAGGACTTGGACACTCCTTAGGAAACAAACATATTTTATTATTATTTTCTCTATTGAATAGTTTTGTTGTTCAGTCACAAAGTCAATTCCGACTCTTCCTGACCCCATGGACCACCGCACACCGGGCACTCCATCCTCCTCATCAACTCACCCCGCTTTGTGCCCATTGCGTCAACAATGCCATCTGTCCATCTCATTCTCTGCCACCTCCTTCTTCTTTTGCCTTTCACTTTCCCAGCGTCAAGGCTTTCTCAAATGAATCCTCTCTTCTCATTTGATCTCCAAAGTACTTTAACTTCATCTTCAACACTGTAGAACCCCACATAACAAAAAAGCTCTGTTCCATGGTGCTCTTTGCTATGCAGTTTTTTCGTTATGCGGATCAAATGGACAATGACCCACATAACAAAAAAATCTTCATTACATGGGGTTTACATTAAGCAGGGTATACCCCATTTAACAAAAACCTCGTATTATGATTTTTTCATTGTGCGGGATATCGTTCAGAGCATACGAATGCTTCATTGTATGGATTTTTTGTTATACGAAGTGTTCGTTACTACTGTATTTGACTTTCCAAGGAGCAGTCAGAGTTGATTTCTTTTAAGATCGACCTATTTGTTCTCTTTGCTGTTCAGGCTACTCTCAAAAGTCTCTCCTAATATATTAAGATGTGTTTTTTATGTGTGAAATATGGCTTCATCTCAGAGGCAGCATGCCATATCATATAGATAATTGTTCTGTCAAAGAAACATAGAAATTCCCTGGATGATCAGAATTATTTGGTGCTTTGAGTGTCAGCCAACTTAAGGAACTCAGAAACTGAACACATAGATGCAACAAATCATATGGGGATGTCCTAAAAGCAGATAACCTAATTCCAAAGCATATTTTGATTTATTTGCATTCATTTCCAGAAAGCAAATGAATTAGCTCCAGCTTGACAGAATAATTCAAATTTAAAGATATACTAGCTGTAGTGAGACTGGAATGGGCAGAAGCCTGTAGTGCCAGCACATCTCCTGGAACATTTGCTATGTTTGCTGAGATCAGCTGCAGAACGGGCCAAAAAAGAAAAAGGAAAAAAAAGGGGGGGAGGGTTGAAGAAGGGTAGGGGATGAATGACATCAGATCCAAACCCTTCTTAGCCAAGACTCATTATCACTCTACTGGCACAGAGGCAGACCAGAATCAGAGTGGTTACATGCAGTCACATCACATCTGATTTATAGTAACTTTAATAAGGATTTCAAGGTGTGTGAAATATTCAATAATATCCTAGTGTCACACATAAGTGAGTTTCCGTGGCTGATCTCGAATTTGCACACAAGTCTTCAGAGTCATAGTCTACCACCTTATCCAATCCAGCATATCGGCTTTCCTGATCAGATAATCCTAAATAATTTCTAGCATTTGTTAGCTGGGAGGGGTTTAGCACAGAGGGTTCAGCGCAGGCAATTCTCAGCTATCTTGGTTTGTTAGGATTGTGACATTAGTCATGCTTACAGTACAATCTGCTGAAATCAACAAGACAAATTAAGTCCCCTGGACAGCAAGGAGAACAAATAGTTCAATCTTAGAAGAAATTAACCCTGACTGCTCCTTAGAAGGTCAAATAGTAAAGATAAAGCTAAAGTACTTTGGACATCAAATGAGGATTCGCTTGAGAAAGCCTTGATCCTGGGAAGGGTGGAGGGCAAAAAAAGAAGGAGGCGGCCAAAAATGAGATGGCTAGATGGTATTGTAGACATAATGGGCACAGAGCTGAGCAAGCTGAGGAGGATGGTGGAGGACAGAAGTGCCTGGCGGGCAGTGGTCCATGGAGGTCGCAAAGGGTGGTAATTGACTGCGCGACTGAACAACAAAATCTTAGGTTTGACTGATCTCAGTGGGTGTTTTCCAAGCATGGCATAGACCAAAAATTCCAACATGATGCTGTCCCAGTAGCATCAATGAAAAGAAAATTATTCTTCTCCCATTGCTTATGCAGGATTTGGACCTGCCTGAAAAAAGGCTCGAAGATGAGGGTCCTAAGCTTCCAGAACAACATTTGGGATACATGGGGACCAAAGTGAGAAGGCTAACCCACTTCTACTGAATTCTGTTTTTTTACTGATGGACACCAGATCCTTCCTTACACATGCATCTAACCATTATGTTTCCCACTCATGATGATGATGTATGTGATGGCTGGACAGCTATCACAGCAAGTCTTATTGCCAATCCAATTCCAAGAACTGTCCTAATTTAGAATGCAAACAATGCAAACAATTTACTCATAATGATTAATTATTATTTCCCAGACTTGGTGAAATTAGCCACTTTAAAATGCTAATTAATACAACTTACTCTGATTTTGGACTCTGGACAGTTTTAAAGTGCATTTCATTTACTTCCATTATAAAATGTATTTCAGTTTCCATACCTTTTTCAAACAAAACATTATAATTGAGCCTAAGAGTCATTCAGAAATTGAGAACAAAGGAGTTTCTTGATATATGACTTTCTGTTTACAGAAAGTATTAACTACACCACTTAATTCCCATTGAGTATTTTATTATCTAGGCAAGAAAAACTCTCTAAAGTTTTTTAAAAATATACTATCATTCATATTTTTCCAGATGTTTGTTACCTTTCTGACATCGGCAGATGTACCCATTAATAAGGTCTTCACAAATGGAATCATGCAGACAAGGTGATGAACTGCACTCATTCACGTTTGTTTCACAAAACAAACCAGAGAAACCATTTGGACACCTAAAGATATAATTATCAGATAATATTTTTACAGTATAGATTTACATAACATCATGCAGTAATATGTAAGATTCTCTATAGACAACTTTAATATACTGAATTTAGGTTTTATCTAGGCTTGCCTTCCACAATCATTTCTATTTATCTCACTGACCATATTGTCCATAATGGCTAAGGAAGAGAGGAGTTGTAGTTTAACACATCCGGAAAGTGATAGGACAGTGTGGTTACATGCTTTAAAAATAATACATTTATGTTGGGAGTTGACAGTGGTGAAATTGATTCAATTTTACTCATTTAAACAAAAAAATACATGTAACCTTGCACTACATGACCCCAACAAAGCATCAGAATCAGTTTTAAAAGAAACAATTTGCAAAATGATGTAGTTGCAAGAATTGGAATACAGCTATGAAAATAAAGTGATTTACAAGACTTCATCCTGGATACAAATATAGATTCATATTTCATGTAACCATAAATCGATTTTTTAATAATACAAGTTTCAAAATCATTTTTATGTCATTTAACTGTAATCTTGGAGGTGGTTGAAATAGTTTCTGTTTGACAATCACCTGTGAAAACCATGCTTGTATTTAACATTAGAATAGCAATAGCAATTATAATATACTGCCCCAAAGTGCTTAGTGCACTCTCTGGACAGCTTACAAGGTAAATAGCATTTTGTCCCCAACATGCTGGGTGGAAGAATGGAAGGCTGAGTCAATCTTGGATCCCACCAGGATCAAACTCACAATGTCAGCAGCTTTTGACTGCAGTACAGCAGTTTAACCACACTGCCATAAACCCTATATCCAAGTATATTTGTTCAGAAGGATGCTAGATAAACTTGCCATATATAACAGCAACATTTCTATTAACAGTCCCGATAGAAAAGAAGTAAAAATGATTTTTCAATGAATATCATATATATCAGGGGTGCCCAAACTTTGCAGGCCATGGGCTGGTCACATGGTTCAGCGGGCTGGTCATGTGGTTCCTCCCACCAGAAGTGGAAGTAAAACACACCTTGCAATCTGTTTTGCAACAGGATGAAATAGACTTTCGGCTGCCATTTTCTCTGCTTAAACCAGGGATGGACAACCTATGGCCGGTGAACTGGATACGGCCCTGGACACCAATTCATCCAGTGCACACCACCTTTGTCATTCCTGGAAGTGGAAGTAAAATGCATCCACACAGGTGTGTTTTACTTCTGCTTCTGGGAGAGACAAGGGCGGCATGGGCCAGATGAATTGGCGTTGGGGGCTGGATATGGTCTGTGGGCCATAGTTTGGGTACCCCTGATATATATGATTGCAAAAGTGCCTTTGTCATAACAGAGAACTGCCAATATGAGAAGAAAATCCAGAAAATTGATAGTGCAAAAGAGAACAAAACTCAGTGATGTTGATATGGAGCAATCAGGTTGTCTTCTTATTGTGTATGATATTGCATTATAACATGCTTCCACATCTAGTGACAAGAAAACTCTGAATGTTCTTCTTCAAGTGACTATAGTAATTTGGTGCAGTGCCAAAAATTCCCTTCTGCATTCCTCACAGGACAATTTCTACGAAAAAATGTTAATGGACATAAATCAGACATAGAAAATGGCTATACACAGAAACCTGGTTCAAACTAGTTCAGTCTACCTAGACACTGTATACAAGACTTGGAAGTCCCAGATCCAGAGAGAGATAGCAGAGATAAATATGCTGGACAGCATCTCAAAGGTTTGAATATTAGTCAAGGGTTTTGGGACATTATCAAATTTGACACACTGCAACTAACAGGTTGTTATATGCTGCTATATATGTTGTATGCTATATGTTGTTATATCACCTTTACAGAAACTACTTCAATAGAATTCTCATTCACAGCCTCAAGCTACCTCCAAGAACAAAGGAAGTGCTTAGTGCTTGGCCTGGGCCACTTGCACAATAGATGCTAGGCCTGAAGGATAAATTCATTAGCAAATGTGTAATGTTGAGTCTCAAGCCAGTGCAAAAGCTGACTTGAGACTCAATATCAAGAAAACCAAGTTAATCACTCCCTGGAATATATATGGGGGGGGGGGAGTAGAAGCAGTGACAGACTTTACATTCTTAGGATCTAAGATCACTGCAGATGATGATTGCAGCCATGAATATAAAAAGACTGCTAATTCTTTGGAGACAAGCTAGGAGAAACCTGGGGAACATAGATAAAAGTAGAGACATCACCTTACAAACAAAAGTCCACATACCATATATACTCGAGTATAAGCTGAGTTTTTTTACCTCCAAAAATGAACCCATAAAAGGAGACTTGGCTTATACTTGGGTCAATGACCACGAGGGTCCCAAGACCATGTTGGATTGAGATGTGCCAACAATGTAATTAATTTTACCATATTTTCATGTATGTTGATTATTGAAACTCACTAGCAGCTGCTGCATTTCCCACCCTCGGCTTATACTCAAGTCAAATTATTTTCCTGGGTTTTCAGATCAAAATTAGATACCTCAGCTTATATTCAGGTTGGGTTATACTCGAGTATTTATGGTAGTCAAAGCAATGGTATTTCCAATAGTAATGTATGGATGTGAGGTCTGGACCATAAGGAAGGCTGAGTGCAGAAGAACAGACACCTTTGAAATATGGTGTTGGATGAGAATTTTAAGAGTACCCTGGACAGCAAAGAGAACAGATAGGTCAATCTTAAAAGAAATCAATCCTGATTGCTCCCTGGAAGGTCAAATATTGAAGATGAAGCTAAAGTCTTTGGACCTCAAATGAGAAGAGAGGATTCAATTGAGAAAGCCTTGATACTGGGAAAGGTGGAGGACAAAAGAAGAAGGGGGCAGCAGATAATGAGATGGCTAGATGGCATTGTTGATGCAATGGGCACAGAGCTGGGTGGGTTGAGGAGGATGGTAGAGGATAGGGGTGCCTGGCGTGCGGTGGTCCATGGGGTCACAAAGGGTCAGACTCAACTATGTGACTGAACAATAACAACAACAATCCCCAGTGTCTGTCATGCATCCATCTACTAACAATTTGTAATTCAAAAGGGCAAAGCTTCACAACTAATCTGAATAACAGGAAATGCCAGTTGTATGAAAGCTACATTGTTTTGTGTACTTAACTGTTATGCTACCTGTACCTGATGTGTATAAAATGAAGTCTCACCCTTATATCTGATGAAGTGGACTTGATCCACAAAAGTTAACAGTAAAATTTAGCAGTTAGTCTTTAAAGTGCCACAATGCTTTTCTTTTTGTCTTGTTTTGTTTATCCTCTGATATGTGATAATTATTCTCTTCCCAAATTATTCTAAAAAAGAAAGCAACTGAATCACCATCCCAACTTTAAAGCAACAGAGGCTTTATCCAGAGGCTATGGACAAAACCTAACCATTTCTGCTCGAACAACTCCCTTCAGTCTTTCTCTTGGGCTTGCTTCTCTCAAATGTCATGCTATCTCCCCTCCTCCACTTCTAATCCATATCCTGCTGAAAGCCAGTGTTCTTTGTCTCTATCTCTCACCTGTACCCTTTTCTCATCTCTTTTCATCTATCTGCTGACATTTCACAGCTTATGAATAATTTGTATAACTGCCAGGTTGAAGGCTACAGTCTTGAAAACTGGATTCCTCCAACAGAGCTGTTTGCTGGGTCTGTGGAGGGGAAACTAGTTAATGCTCATTTAAATTACCAAGATCACACTTATTTTCTGTTTTCTAGTAAATTCTGCTAGGGGCTTGATGAGTCTAATGGAACAATCTGCATTAGGATAAGATGCAGTTGCAAACCAGAAATATATGTCATTCCTCTCAAGTAAGAAAAGAGTTGAGTAGATGTTTCTACTTCCAATAATTGCTCTGAAGAGAATAAAAAAATCAGAATGAAAGAATATGCTCCTGAGTTCCTACGAAATAAGATAATATAGTGAAAGATTCTTTTATTGTTTATATTCATCCAGCCCCCCTTTCTGATCTGCATTTTCTGGGTCAGAATAAATCTTTTTAACTACTCCACTCTTAACAGGCTAGCTCCATCACTGCAAATTTATATTGGGGTGGCTATTAATTATTAACAAGCTATGAAAAGTCACTGGCTAAATGTCATGGCAGCTGAGATATAGAAGCACCTTGGGATTCATATTGCAAACAGTTTAGTTTTAATCATCTAGGACCACGAGGTGCCTTGACATTTGAGGGACAACTTTTCCCTTTTTAACTTCAACCCGAGTAAGACCTCTCTTATCTCTGCCATAATTTTCAGCCACAGCAGTGATGGAATGTTAACTCCTAAATTAATAAAAGGTGAAAAATCAATCTATCATGGATCTTATCATTCGTTTAATCAATGTTCTGTGCAGGTTTGGAGAATGAAAAAAAGAAAGAAAGAGCAAGGTCAGCTGATAATTCTACAATCTTCAGATCTGTGCCCCATTCAGTTCAGCTATTACATGAATGTCACTGTTGAAATTGTACTACAGGGAGGCTATCTTGAATTTTCTTCACCAGAAAAAAAATTGGTGAGCTTTATAACTCAGAGTTTGTACCACACTCATATTCCTCAAACAGTTCCATTATATCACTGAAACAAGCATGTATGGTATTAAACTAATATACAATTATAATAATCTTCTGCAAAGAAGAAGCATTTTTGAAATACAGAGCCAATGCACAGCTGGTAGAAATTCCACATGCTAGTCTGGCTATTCAAAGATATAACATTAGTCATAGCCAAAATAAAAGAAACAAGTACAGTACTTTTTGTTAGCAAAATAAAAAGGGATATTGTTCTAGAATATAAAAGCATGGTGGATGTTTGAAATCCCAGTTCGATCAAACTTGCCTGTGACAAGCTGAAAGCTGTTTTATGCTTTCAAAAGTTCCATGGAAATGTTTCAAGCCTGGAATTTTCTTTCAATCCTTTTGACTTCTTTCAAACTTTATGCCTGCCTAATTTTTGCAGTTATTATGTTTTTATTCTTTTCTCTACACCCACCCACATACTAATTGCCAACTTGCATTTAAAACATAAATTAAATGATGAGCTCCAAGATGAAGCAGAAGTTCTTCTAACAGGGTTCACAAAGCCTACTATACTGCAATGAACCTCCTCCATCTTGAGTAAGAAATTTGAGTCCTATGTCTGTTCCTCCAATTCTTTGTCATCATTGTACTTAAATCTTAAAGAAATCTTTTTCCTTAATTATGCTCTCTTTGTGCCCAGAGTTGTTCTTCCTTCTGTAATTCTGTGGTGCGGTTCAAAAAGGTCAGGATACAACATTGCTTGAATGTTGTTGAATATCCAAACAAGACATGTTACTTGAATTTCATTTGTACCATTTGCTACTTTCATTTGTTTCCAGCCTAAGATCCACGAACAGGGAAGGAATGTGTCCAAAATATTTATTCTAAAGCTGCTCTTAAAACTATAGTCATCACTATAAAATTGTTGTGTGGATTGCAAAAGGCTGATGAAATATAATTCTCAAAGTAAATCTTGGCAAATAGCCAGGGGTTTGACATGTTATGTAAATCTGACATTTTGGAAAGTGCAAAGCTTAGCTTACTGCAAGCTTCCACCTTACAAGTCAAATGAACCAAGTAGAAGCAGGGATAAGAGTTGGCTGACAATATGACAAAAAAACTGTGAGGTACTTTCCATAGAACTTACAGTCTACCTTTGCAATTCATTACTCCCACAGTTAATGCCAATTTGTTTATTAATGCATTAGACTTCTTTAAACTGAAAGATTTACACATGATTTTCAGAATTAGAGCTGGTTTATGCAGGCTGTTGTATTCAAGTGGAAGCACAGAAAGATGCAAGATTGAGCTTCACCAATCCAGACTTCAGAGGAGGATTCTTTGGTAGCCTCTGGGGAGTCATACTCTGTGAATGAGCTAGTACCCTCATTGGAACTATCATTATATATCATAACAAAAGAATTGTTAAAAAAGATAATAAAACTAAAAAAACATTGAAGGCAACAAGAAGAATAGGCCCACTGAATTAATGAAATTTATGTAGGAACTGACTCACCAAGAAAAGGCAGCCATGGAAGGCAGCTGGCCCAAAGACCACACCACCACCACTGCGAGACCTCCAGCCTCGCTGATAAAGTGGGTATGGCAAGGCATGAGGCTTTCTCCCCCTCCCCCAACCACCATCAAGTGCCACAGGAAGATGACAGTGGTGGCAATGGCGGTGGCAGCGGCAGCTCTTCCATCTCTGCTTCTAGCTGCAGCTGGGTTGGCATCAGGTGTGGTGGGCCCAGCGTTGGTTTGAGCTGTGGTGGAGTGGTGATTTGGTGCAAGCTGCATGTAAAGGTGCGGGAGTTGGCTGCTCGGGAGCTGTGGAATGGGTGGCTCGGCTACGTGTGTGTGTGTGTGTGTGTGTGTGTGTGTGTGTGTGTGTGTGTGTGTGTGTGGCAGAGGCCGTGGGGTGGCAGAATTTTAGACAGACTGGGATTTCAGGATCCGCAGTCCCAGTTATACCATTCATGCTGTTTATGCCATGGACTTGGCCATTGGGACAGATGTGAAGGACTGGTGTGAAGATCTGGCATTAAGGACTGGGGGTGGGGCATCGACCCCTCCTGCGACCAGCCTAGGTCTTGGGACTCTTTTGTGGACAATTTGTTGGACTTTTAAAAATGAATGACTTTTTTCTTAATGTTTTATGATGTTTGTGATTTATGATGATGTGACTTATATGATGTCATGGATTTATATGATACTGTGATTTATTTTTATTATTGTATTTATTATTCTATTTGTGTCCTATTTCATTGTATTGTGATATGTATATTTTCTGATATCATCTGTACAATGTGTATTAGATGTGGTATTGTTGTGAGCCGCCCAGAGTCACGTTGTCGAATAGGCGGCATACAAATCGTAATAATCCTAATCCTAATCCTAATCCTAATCCTAATCCTAATCCTAATCCTAATCCTAATCCTAATCCTAATCCTAATCCTAATCCTAACAACAACAACAACAACAACAACAATAATACCCACTTACTCAACGGGCCTCCTCTAGTTGTGACTTGTTATGAGATTTCAGCCAATATTCCATAGAGTCTCCATAAAATGGAAGCAAATTGATGGTACATAACAACAGTAGGACCAGCTATGATTATGTATAGATTGTTAAAATAATTACAGGGGGTATGAAAAAAGTAGCTCTGAGAAGGTAAGCACTTTGAATAATTTTCTATAGAGGTTATCCAGGTCTCCAGCTGAGCAAGGCCAATGTATCATAATATTTGACTATTGAATCCATTTCATCTTATAAGTACAAATGTATGAAAAGGGAAAAGACAATAGCAATCCTTGAACACCCTCTTATGGTACTTAAATTATGTCACAGAACCTTAGTTGTACAATCTCCTAGTTAGTACAAAAAGGGGCTATTATTATAGGCTCTTACTAAGTACCACAATTTGATAACCATAACAAATGGCATTATTATTATTATAATGGCAGGTCACCAGCTTTCCAGTTCTAGACCGTTGGAGTACCAGAACACTCTAATTCAATATAGATTTCCTTGGTATTCAAGGATACAGGAACTTATAGGTCCTAGAGAAAAGATTAATTTCAGTTGGAAGGAGGGATGTAAGCAGCTGAAACAACTATAAATATAGGGAGCTAGGATACACACTATTACCAAGGCATCACAACTGCAAATGAAGCTATGCCACCCACACATTGGATATCAACAGAGCAGCAGCAGCAGAAAACCGTAATGGAATTCCTTCCATAGATTTAAACTGTCATTGGTTGGGTGAGCAATTTGACATTTCTCTCTGTGTTATATTAATATACTTTAGGCCAAGACATGCATTTTGTCTGTACGGGGAGCACCTCTTCCTAAGAAATTGTACCTGGAGCACTCACACTCTTAAACTGTGTGTTGTCAGTCCTAAAGAAGTCAAAAAGGCTGTGGTGGGATATAAAATAAATAAATAAATATTAAAAAAAAAGTTTTACTTTTAAAATTAAATATTTAGAGATGCTTTTTCAGTCTTTTCAGATTATTTTTGTTTAAAAGTTTCTACAGTTTTAGAATGTGAGTTAAAAATTCTGCTTATTTTTATTATACTTTTTATGCACTTAGTTTCTAATTCTGAAGTATATGACCAATAGCTTTTAGCAAGTTATGAGAATGGATTTATTTTTATCTATTTGTACCTCTTGGTTTTATACTGTAAGAAGTTAAAAGTTTTGTATGTTTTCACAACTTTGAAGTCCTTTTATGCTTATGAATAAAGCACAGATTAATAAAGCTTTTAGAATTAGATAAATTGACTTTGCCTGCACTTAATACAACAATGAAAGGACTAATACCTTGATACTCAGATTAATTTTTGTATGCCCGGAAATGATAGTCTGGTTTATTTCTGGATTTAACCATTTATTGGGATGAATGCCAGCTGTGTTGAACACAGGCTCTTGATATTTTCTCATGAGCTGTATAAAGTTTTCTAGGTCTCTTGAGATAAAGTTCGGGCATCAGACGAATACCCCAAAACCGTGGTGGTGAACCTTGGCACTCCACGTGTTCTTGGACTTCAATTCCCAGAAGCCCAAGTCTCTATAAATCCACACAAATGGATTTACTGCACATATGCAGTACAAGCTTGGTACATCTTACATGACAACCCTTCAAATATTTGAAAATGCCTATCATATCACTTTTGTATCTTCTCTTCGCCAGGCTAAATATGTCCAGCTCCATTAACCATTCTCCATAGGGATTGATTTCCAGCCTTTTTAATACCAGCCTGATCAATCATGTCCTTTTCTGGACATGTTCTAACTTGTCAACATTGTTCTTGATATATATTGCCCAGAACTAGAATTGTACTTTAGTTGATGTCTGATCATAATAATACAGATAGAGAGAATTACTTCCCTTTCTCAGAACATTATATTTCTGCTAATGCAGATAAGGATTGTATTTTTATCTCCCACATTGCACCAGAAGTTTTTCACATGTCCTATTGTTAAACCATATTTTGTCCATTTTATAAATGTGCATCTGATTTTTTTCTGCTTAAATGAAGAACTTTACATTTTTCCCTATTGAAACACATTTTGTTTGTTTTAGCCCAATTATCAAATGTAAAGATTGTCTTGAATCCTGATTCAGTCTTCAGAAGTATTTACTACCCTCCCAAGTTCAAGTGCATCTGCAAATTTGGTAAGTATCACTTCCATACCCTCCTCCAGTTCATTTATAAAATTACTGAATTATATTGCGCCTAAACCAGAACCTGTGATGCTACTTGTCACCTCTTTGTGTGATGACAAAAAACTATTGATGAATCTTTCTTGGATATGGCCTACCACTCATCTACAAACCACATAACAATAGCCTTATCTACCCAACATTTTTTCTAGCAATATAATGAGTGATTTTATCAAGTCTTGCTGAAATCAAGATACACTAATTCTGTAGCATTCTCTCCATCTACCAAGTTTATGATTGTCAAAAATTAATGGTATTCTAACATTATTTAACTTTAAGAAACACATTAGGGTTCTTAAAAATCACACTGACCTTTCCTACTGCTCATAGGCTGCTTGATTAATGCTCAGCAACAAAGAAAGCTCCAGTTACAGAAGATTTTTTTGTATCTCATTAAGTTGCAATTGTAATATAATGCAGTTTTCCCAGTAGGTATGGTACAAGAAAATATGTATGTGGCACTGGTTATTTGGAACTAGTGGTACCCACATTTTGTTTTATTTCCTACAATAAATAATGCATATCAACAAAGTTTTAAAACCCCTTTTGAAGACATGAAAGAGATCATGCATTCATGTATACCTACCTAAAACACAAACATAATTTGTCCTACACATGCATATTGCTGTTTTTCTAGTGATGCAATATATATTTGCTGCTTTAATACACACTTAAATCAATCTCCACCATCAAAAGTAAATGTCTTCACAATATTGGCAAATTGAAAGAGAAAGGCTAGCTTTGGTTCATTTCCAGTGATCCCACAAAATGAAGTAAAACTGTTGTTGTTGTTTGGACTTATACCCAACCCATCTGAGATGGTCTCCGACTCTCACTCCTGCATCAAAAAGCTAGACCTCGCTAACAGGGGAAGGAAGCAGGCCATCTGCAATAGCTCAATCAGAAGGCTAAACAATCCTATTGTCACAGAGTCTGTAGTTTATGGAAGCATTTGATTGGGCTTTCAAGCAGGGGTGGGTTCCAAATTTTTTTACTATCATACTGTGGGTGTGGTATGGCCAGGGGGAAAGCCAGTGGTGGGCATCAGCAGGTTTGCACCAGTTCACCAGAACCGGTAGCAGAAATTCTGGCTGGCCCTGCCCATCCATGTTTTGAAATAAAGTAGTCCTAATTCGGGTGCAACGCAGGGCTTCCCCCGGGCCATGCCCACCATACCACACCCACAGTGTGGTAGTAAATTTTTTGGAGCCTACCACTGGGGGAAGCCCTGAGCTGCACCCAAATTAGGACTACTGTACTTTATTTCAAAACTCGGATGGACGGGACCAGCCAGAATTTCTGCTACTGGTTCTGGTGAACTGGTGAGAATCTGCTGACGCCACCCACTGCTTTCAAGTATCCCTTTTTGTTAGAAAATAAATAAAAGCAAAGATCCCCCTTTTAAAAAAGGCTTCTTCTTTAGTCTCAACTGTCAGAAACATTAGTCTAATTTTTCTTCTGTAATGAAACATTGATTCCTACAAAGCAACAACTTACAGTAATCTTTTCTCTTCACCTTACCTTGGATACCTTGGAGTCATTATTCAGTGAGAAGTCCGCACATTGGCAGGCGTTCCTACCATGACATTCCGCACAAGCAATGACTTGAGAAACCAAGTCCATTTGCATGTGGATTTTTTTTAGCCATTTGGATATCACCTGGCTAGGTGGACCATGATGTGTGCCCTCTGCTTTCTCCTTGCCAAAGGAATCTGGCGGAGGACACTTTGGTGAGTTTTACTCCTGGTTTAACATCATTAACAAGAGATGGGCAACACTGCCTAGTTAGACCGCTCAAGCCCACACCTAGTGGGGGTTTCTCTTCACACAGGATTAAATACCTTCACCAGCTGCCAGAGGAAAGTTTGCCTTAAAGCCTGGTGCAGAAGGTAATCTCTTTTTTTCCTTTTTCCTGTTCTTGTTCTTTCTCTTCATGCTTGCAAGCCCAGGAAACTGAAATCCCATGATACTTTTCAAAAGCTTAACTTCTCAGAGATGGTGAACATTCACAATTCACACTTGCTTTGACTGCAAATGTAGATCACCCAGGAGGCTCTATCAACTCCAAAGCATAGCAATCTACATCTGATTCCCACCTGATTCTCTTTCTCTTTTTTTCCTCCCCACCTCCCAAAATGAACATCATACTCTATACTGATGTTGGATGGTGAACTCCTGGCAAAATGGTGAACCAAAGTACTAGGTACCAAGCTAATCAAGAGGACACAATGATTTAAAAGGTACTTGATGATTGAAAAAGTTTCCAAGAGACATAGAAAGCTTTTTTAAGCAAGGTCAGATAGTTTGCTCTAAAGGTGGCTAACAGATGGCCATATGAAGTGCAGCTCCCATTATTTCTCATGTCCTACACTTCAGCTATGTTGGCTGGGATTAATGAGAACTGTAGCCCAAAAATTGCCCATACTTGAGACTGAATTTTTAATATCACCTGCTTCTCATCATGTTCACATAAAATTCTAGTCTCAATAGCCTAATGATCATTATGTTCATTTTGCCCTTACCTCATTGCTACATTTCTCCACTCAGCCATCATAGGCCTTCTGCTGTTGTGCCCTCTTTGGATCTTGCTGTTGTTGTTCAGTCGCACAGTAGATTCTGACCCTTTGCGACCCCATGGACTATTGCCCGCCAGGCATCTCTATCCTCCAACATTCTTCGCAACCCGCCCAGCTCTGTGCCCATTGAGTCTACAATACCATCTAGCCACCTCATTCTCTACTGCCCCCTTCTTTTCTTGCCCTCAGCCTTTCACAGAATCAAGGCTCTCCCCTCTTCTCATTTGATGTCCAAAGTACTTTAGCTTCATCTTTACTATATGAACTTCTAAGGAACAGTCAGGGTTGATTTCTTCTAAGATCGACCTATTTGTTCTCCTCGCTGTCCAGGGGACTCTCAAAACTCTCCTCCAACACCACATTTCAAAGTAATCTATTCTTCTGTGCTCAGCTTTCCTCATTGTCCAGCTCTTACACCCATACATTACCACTGGGAATACCATTGCTTTGGCTATGTGGATTTTGTTTGCAAGGTGATGTCCCTACTTTTAACTATGTTCCCCAGGTTTTTCATAGCTTGTCTCTCAAGAATCAATCACCTTTGGATCTTAGCATGATCCAACTTGCTCAGTAGCTGAGTTGGAATGAAGATCACAGCATTTCTTTGCCTTTCTTCCACTCAAACAGTTTGTGCAGTGGGGCATGGCTGGCTGGAAGCCAAGCTTACACAAGAAAGAGAGTGGGTATGAAATGCACTGTTACTGAGGAGGAACATTCTCCTCTTCTTTTACCCAAATGGTGTGTGCGTACGCATGTGCATGTGTGTAAAGAAAGGACCTTACAGAATAAACAAAAGAAAAACAAAGGCCCTTTGGTTGGAGGAGGAGAGTCTGACTTGGTTCCCAAATTCCTTGTTAGGGCATCCTATTCAGCAGAAATAGGCAGAAATGATGTGACAAGAAAAGTGTAAACATTCCTGGAGAGCTCTGGTAAGTTGTTTTCCTAGGACCGCAAAATCTTAAAGGCAAATTTATCTAGACAAAATAATGAAGAAACAAAAAAGAAAGAAAAATCTTGCCCCCAAGCAGACATATTCATATGTCTTTTCAACTTTTGGCAAATGAGTCTGCTTAATTTTTAAAATTCATTTATTTTTAAAAAGACTTTGTGTCGTTATTTTAGGAGAATTGAAGTATATAGCAATCTGCATGACATCAAACGGATACTCTAATACATTGTTTCAGCCCTTGGGTGTTATGATCATTAGTTTCTTATTTTATGGGTTAGAGTCTTGAAAAAAAAAAATCCCACCTTTTACTTTAAAGTCATTTTATTCTCCCCTCCCCCATTTCTACAGTCAGCCTTCATATATTGCCCATAAAGAAATATGCCCTTTTCATTTCATGACTAATGGGTTAATTTAGAAAGCTACAAGCTAATCTACTGGCACATAAACTAGTGACAGGTTTATGTAAATTCCAGAATTTCAGAGGTTCCTGCTCAGACTACCTGTTTTGAGTACATGCATCAAAATCTCATAAAAAATGTGTTCTTTCAGTTTAAATGTAAGAGAAATTGATAAGAAAAATCTAATCATTTTCTGTACATAGATTTCTACATGTAGAGTTGAATCACAAACAAAAATGCAAACTCAGTGGAGATGTTCAACTTATTCTTCACATAAAAGTTTATGTGCAAGATAATGCAAAACTTCAAATAGACTCTGAATAGTTAAGTTTGCAGGCCAGCTTATTTGATGAGAACTTCTCTATTTGTTCTTCTATCTCTGAAAATCAGATTTTCCTTTATCAGATTTTAGGATTATAAATTCATTCAATTTTGTTCTGCAGACATTGTAGTTCAAACAATGAATGAAACAGAAGGGTTATTTATATATAGATAAATGGTTTTCACTGTGAGATTAATGTTGTTGTTGTTACATGTCATAAAATTAGAATGGATTTATAGTGAACCAAACAAGGCTTTCAAGGTAAGATATTTAAGGTGTGGCTTTACCAGTTCACATGAGTTTCTGTGACTGAGCAGGGATTCAAACCCAGGCCTCTTGGGTCTTAGTCTGTCACATTGGGCAGCAAAGTGCATATTTATTTTAAGTGATTCTATAATTTTGAGAAGAGCAGCCATGTATTTTAAACAGGTGCTAAATCCATTGATTTAGTGGGCAAGAATAAAGCGATCAATTTTTTAAAAATCACACTTTTTTTAAAAAAAAGGAGCCTGAATTTCTTAAGGAAGAGCTGACTTAACTAGACATATAAACATGGAAAGCAGAAGCAATCATGTTTTAATAAATTAGAGTCAGTTCTTATTAGTCGACAAGCTCTTAGTTTGCCTTGGGAACAAATGAGCTCCTGATGAGCTCACAGCTAGAAAATAAAAATGCTATTTCCATGAGATGGTCCCTCTACATGCTGCCACCTTCATTCATATCACCCCCATAGAGGGACTTACACATCTTCTTTTTTTAAAAAAAAATTATGGAGGCAGCAACTGCAAAAACATTTTGGCCTACTTCTCTGCATTTTAAAGGGAAATGGCAAATAGCATGCAGGATACTTTATCTCTGTTGTGATGCACAGAAGAAAAAAGGCATGGGAAACTCTCATTAACAGCCAGACTCTTCTGATATATTCCAAGAGAACAAAAGAGGCCACATCCCATAATGTTCTCATTGCTAATTAGGTGTAAAATTTTCAGGGCACTGGCTGAAGTCTCAGGAAACTGCTGTGCTTCTCCCGGTCCCTAGCAGGGAGAAAAATATCACAGCAAATGAGGAGGAGGAGAAAGCCTGTTTTGTACATAAGAGAGGTCCTTAATGCCTTGGTACCTGTATCTATCCTTTTCCAGCTGTCACTATGACTTAACTGTTTCCTCCCAATGTGTTTGTATGATTGTCAAGAGTACACTATTGTTTATGGGCATAAAGTCTATATTGTGCACAGCAGATGGGATGAGTGAATTTTGTTGGACTGTCTTAGTCAGATGTTGCATTTCTGGGCTGTTTTGTGCGATACTGATCTTCTATTTGGAAGTGGTACTGGAAATGGGTTCCTCGGGATATTTTGTTGTTTGTTCAAACAGTTTTGCCCAGTCACACGTGTTGCATGAATTTGATTGGCTCATGCTATTCAGAAAAAGATATTTTGGACCATTCTATCCTGTTATGGCTGGTTGGGGAGCATTTATAGCTTTTCCTAATGCAGACTATCTCTATTTTTTAAAAGAATAATTGAAGTACCGTATTTGCCGGCGTATAAGGCGACTTTTTTCCCCTGGAAAAAATGCCTCCAAGTGGGGGGTCGTCGTATACCCCGGGTACACTTCAGTTGGACTCACCTTCCCGTCGCTATTCTTGTGGTCCGGGAGGGTCTCGTCCCTGCATCGCGCCCTTGTTGTCCCCGGCTGAGATGCCTTCGGATCGGCCTTTCAAGCAGGGGCGGAGCAACCGCCCGCATGGCATCTTTCCCCCCCTTCGCTCCTCCATGCTGAGGGAATTGAAGGCTGTCGGCAGCAGCTCCGGCCATGTGTGGAGGAGCGAAGGGGGGGGGGAGAAGAGGCCATGCGGGGAGCCACCCCGTTTCCCCCTCCGTTCTGCAGCAGCACCCGCTGCCCAGCCACCGCCCTGCGTGGCTTCCCGCTGGAGCTTTCCCTATCCCCGCTGTGGAGGGTGCTGGTGCTGCTAATTCTGTGGCCGCCGCCGCTTCCTCCTCCTCCTCTGCCAGCCTGCATTGCCAAGAGCAGCGTTGCCGGGGCCGAGGGCTTGCTTGTGGGCAGCGGCGGCGACTGTTGCAAAGCCGCGCCGGGCAGCGTCCCCTCCTCACAGCCGTGCGGGCTCTGTGTCTCTTCCCCCCCCCCTTCGCTCCTCCATGCCGGGGGAATGGAAGGTTGCTGACAGCATTTGATTCTCCCGCCCAGGAGCAGCGAAGGGGGGAGGGAAGAGAGGCAGAGCTCGCACGGCTGTGAGGAGGGGGCGCTGCCCGGCGTGGCTGAGCAACAGTCGTGCGCGCGTGCGTGTGTGTGTATGAGAGAGAGAGGCCTTTTGTGATTCCCTTTGAACAAGGGCGATCTCTTCCTCCCCCTCCCCTCCCCTCCCCTCGGCAGCAGAGAAGGAGGAGGAATGGGAGGGGCTGTGCTGCTGGTGGTTCCTTCCTCCAAGAGGCGAAAGGGAAATTTCTGCCGAGGGAGATGAAACCAAGGGATTCCTCTCCCCCCCCCCCGGCCTGGCTGTTCAGATCGTCTCTTGCTATTACCAAGATTCTCCCTCAACTGTCCTCAAGGCAGAGTAAGTTTTGCAAAAAGAAAACGTTACTGATTTCCCTCTCCATCCATCCACCTACAACTCCTATTTTCTCTCCCCCCCCCCAATTAGCCTCTCCAACCAAACTCTCAATAAACAGCTAATTACCGGTATATCTTAAGGCCACTCCCCCCCTTCCTATCCTAGGTTGGGGTGTGTGGGTTTGCAATTAATGGCTGCCTCATATTCCTCCTCTCGCTCTTTAGTTTGATCCTGGCTATTAACACCTGAAGCCATAAACTGGGGGAGGGGGGAGGCAGGGGGTGAGATGGGTGGCCAGTGTAATGTAGAAAGCCCTGAGGAGTGGGCTTAGGCTAGGACTGAGCCAGAGCTTCCCAAGGGCCAAGAAGAGAGTCGCTGAGGGAGGGTCAGTCAAGATGTCTCCTTTGCCAGTTGTATCTGACTGTAGGTTTTGGTGCTCATCTCTGCTTATAGCCAAAGAGCCAGCACTGTCTGCATATGTTTCCATGGTCATGTGGCAGGCATGACTAGATGCCATAAAGTAAAGGTAAAAGTTGCCCTTGTTCAAAAGCCAGTCGTATCTGACTTTAGGGTTTGGTACTCATCTCTGTTTATAGCCAAAGAACCAGCACTGTCTATATATGTTTCCGTGGTCATGTGGCAGGCACAACTAGACAGTGGAAAGTAAAGGTAAAGGTCACCCTTGCTCAAAAGCCTGTCATATCTGTCTCTAGGGTTTGGTGCTCATATCTGTTTACATCCAAAGAGCCAGCACTGTCTGTGTCTGCAAATGTTTCTGTGGCAGGCACGACTAGACACTAGAGTGTACAGAACGCTGTTTACCTTTACCACCAAAGGGATACCTATTGATCTACTTGCAAATTTCTTTCTTTTGAACTGCTAGGAGCTTGGAGATATGCCAGGAGCTCACTCCATCAGTATTCAGGTCTTGAACTGCTGACCTTCCAGTTATCAAGTTCAGTATCTTAACTGCTAAACCACCAGTCCTTTTTGGTCACAATTGGGGGAGGGGGCTTTGATTTCTGTCATCTTTCCTTATTTCCTTTCCTGGCTCCTAGGCATGTGCAGAAATACTGGATATAAAACACCACCCCACCTCCATATTTGCAAAGAAAACCTCCACTGGGTCCCTTTGCTGCCCAAAGCCTCTGCTACTTGGTGGGTGGCTAAGAACATGTGCAGAGTTCCAACCTGGCTCCTAGGCATGTGCAGAGTACAGACTGCGGGGAGCATGAGGAGGAGAAGGAGGGGGAGCACAGTCTAAGAAGCCCATTCTACCTCCCTCCCCATCGACACATTGCAAAGGTTCCACCAATCGTAGATGCATGTCATAAGCATTTGAATATAAATTAACATGTTGAAATCAAATCTGATGTTCTTTTACGTTTTATTTGGTGTGTGGAAGGTGTGTGGAAAAGGGGGTCGTCTTATACAGCGAGTATATAACAAAAACTATATTTTGAGTGAAAATGTTGGGGGTCGTCTTATACGCCCAGTCGTCTTATACGCCGGCAAATACGGTAGATGTGGGGATGGAACAATCCTGCAAAACAGTCTTTTCTCACTGAAAATAATCCTGAATCATTTTGTACAGCACTAGCCCCTAAATAATCTAAAGCTAATCAAATGGAAGTTAACAAATCTCTACACCATTGTATATGTTTTTCACATCTGTTTGATGAGATCCTGTTTGACATAAGGACAGAGGCAATCCGAAGTAATAATTTATAATTCACTAATCTTGATATTTGTTACAAGGCTTAACACTGTACATATCAAATCAGTGTCTTAAAGCACATTTGACAAACAATCTAAGCCATTAATCAATATTAGAAAGCAAGTTCCAGCTGAACAAATATCAACATCTGTCTTTTTTCTTGATGAAACGTCTGCCTTGTTTAGTCATGTTGAATGGGCAACTAATGTTTTTAACAAGAAATTTAAAAGAAACAATGATGATAGTGTGCATTATTAGTAAAGTTAGTTTCCCTGCTTTTTCCGATCCTTACCATCATTGTAACAAAAAGATTTTCTGATATTTTAGAGGGGAAACAAAGCATGTCTGGATGCCCCTTGGACCAATGTGGCACAGCTGAAATATTTTTATAATAGCTGCACAGTAGGATCAGATTTCTCAATGAATATATATTAGTGCTGCTTCCAGGAGCAAAAGAAAATGATCCACATGTGACACTAACAAAAATAATAGTCTAAAACAAGAGTTCCCAATGTTTTCTCACCATGAGCCAGACCCGCTCCCAACACTCAGCTGTGGAGGCCAGAGGCATGGTTGGTCCAACTGCTTATGTTTCAGTAGCAGCAGTGGTGGCAGAAATTGCACCATTTTTGTGACTTCTTGCACAGCCACTGTCGCTTCCCAGGGTGGCAGGAGGCTTTTCAGAGCATTTTTGCTGTATTTTTATTTTTTCATCACTTTCCTGGTGCATTTTGGCAGATAAACTATGGTGGTTGGGCACTTCCTGGTTCTGTGGTGTGAGCCCAGGCACTAAAGAAGCTCTGCCGAGCACCAGAAGTCCCCAACCATTGTGGTTTAGCTGCCAAAATGCAGTGGAGAAGCAGGGGAAATAATCCCAAAATGGAGTGGAAATGCTCTGAAAAGCCTCCTGCTGCCCTGAGAAGCAGCAGAGGCAGTGCAAGAAGCTGCAAAAAATGGTGTGACATATTGGGACATCCAGTAGTGGTGGGAGCTTCTGGAGATGCCAGGGGGGCCACCGTGGGCCAAAATAGGCCCACATGCTGTAGGTTGGGAGCCCTGGTCTCAAATATTCCATGTCTGGAGGACTTGAACTTTGGAACAGAGAGGGCATTGAGCAGACAGTTGGACTCAATGGTCTCATAGGTCCTTCCAACTCAGTTATTATATGATTATATGATAACATAGAAAGAAACAAATGTGCAGACTACCAAGGCAAGGTGCACTTTGCCCCACAGGAATTACCAGAAGGTGTGAAATTAATCAATTATTTGAGAGTCAAACAGTTCTTTTTCCTCCCTCTCTGGCATTGTGCAGAACATAATTTTGGAACTATTCAAGAATGTAATCAATTTAAAGATTCTAGCTACCCAAAGTTTCTAAAGGTGAGTATATCTCCCAGGGGATGATGAGTCATTTCCAGGATTGCTATTGTGAAGAGTTAGTGATATTTCCCATTTTCCTGTTCCACAGCTCTAAGATGCTGAAAAATCATATAATAGTGTTTCTATGATAGAATATTGAAATATGTTTATTCTTGGTGAGTACTGGATGAAAGATACCTTCCCATGGAAACAGATGGGAGTGTTCAGCAAGACAACGCAAGGTACCTAACTCTTTGGCAGAAGAACACAAGTATGATGTCTGAGAAAGTAGCTGCATAAACGTGACTAGAACAGAATGGGCCATAGTTGCCAAGTTTTAAAGATAAAGCACCTGGAGTGTATGATGAGTGAGAAAGACACCAGAAGATAAGAAGGAAAATGAGCCATGGAAAGTGGCCCTACAAGGCATAGCTCATAGTGTCATCGAACCACACAAGCCCTCTCACTACAGCAAGGCAGGGGGCTCAGACATATAGTGACCAGATAATGATGCAATGGGTATAGCTTCAAGGACAAGGCATCAAATTAATTACTTGCTTGTTAATGCATTTTGGATATCTTCTGAATGGAAGGGCATACATAGTGTCAAGGCTTATGGCACAGAGTTTTTACAGTATACAAGGAGCAGCCTTAAGCCCAGATTTTTTGAGCTCTCTTATTGACAAGAAGGCTGCCCATTGCTACCTAGCCTGAGCTTCCATGTAGCATGAGAAGAAGGAACAGAGGGAACCCAACCCAGGATAGATGAATATGCAAGCCTCTTTGTATTTCTGTTGCTTGTATTACCTGATTACTCCGTCTGTGTCTAAAATATGCTATGTTTAGCTAGAAATTTGCCTGGAATAAAACTTTGTTTGCTTACCCACTGAACTGGTTAATTTGTCTCTGAGATCCTTTTTAAAAAAGCGCTAAAAGCCCATCAGACCTGGCCCGGAACAGTGAGCTGGCAGGAATTAGACTGAAACTGTACTGCTCAGCTGAACTGTTGTACAAGCTGGCTTACCTGGAACTATGCAAATCAAATTGCTAATGCAATGGGGACATGATGTTTCCCTGGGCTAAAAGAAGTGACCAATATGTTCACTTATACTGCTAACAAAGAAAGGAAATAAAGATACTTTCACCAAACACATGGAGGAGAAAGGCAGGGTCGAGCAAACATAACAATGGTGTGGAAAGAGGCTACTCAAAGCATGCAGTGAATATACTGGAGGAGATGAGGTTGTGCTTGTTAACACCACTAATGTTTGGCATTATCTCACTGCACTATGAATTTCCTGACACACAAAGCAAAGTTAGATGAAGTGGTGAAGCATGCTAATTGATCCATGAATGTCACATCACACATTACCTTAAGCATCTTTTAGATCTGTTTGAGGGAGAGAGAAGGAAACCAGTAGAGACAGCAGCTCCATGTCTCTGAGTCCTTATTCTGAGAACTAAGAGAGCAGAGAAAGTCACATGTGGCGTATATGTTCTTTAAGTGGGTAGGACCTGTGGTTGGAATAATAGGAGAAGAAGTGACCCATTTGGGAAGACCTTGTGTCACAAAATTCTTTTTCATGCTGGAATTCCCTCCAATTAAGCACAGTCCCAGTCCAGGCAGAAGCAAGAGCAGAAGCTTCTCATACATGACATAGGTATTTTTATTTTGGTTCCTCAGCTATGAAAGAAAGAACAAGTTCCATAATACTTGATCACTGGCAAGTTTAGGTAAAATGCAGAGCTTCCAGGATAGCCTCCCCAATTTCACTCAAAGATTGTAAATCACAACCTTTGAAGCCCAAGGGTGTGGCATGATGTTTCCTTTAAATTTAATTTTCCCTGGATCAAGAATTTTTTTAAAACCCAGACAGATAAATGACTCAGTGGCTAGAAATGGTATGGCTGGAAAATACATGTGAATGCAAAAATGCATTCCCAGAGCTTTTTGGAGTACTTTTAAAAAAAAAACTATTTGAGAGGTAAATATTTCTTCGGGTGATGGAGCTGGAGGCAATCCTACCCTCCAAGATCTGGGGAAAGACACAAATGTTTGCTTGCCTGCCTTGTCATAGGTCAGTGATGGGGAACTTTTTAGAGATTGAGTACCTGAGGAGGAAGTCTGTGGGAAGGCACCAGGCATGCAGACACACCATGTGACATCACCAATGTGCCTCTGGCAAAGTCATATGGGTTTGCCACCCCCTCTGTGGGTGCTCCCCAATCCACTAAGGGTGCTCCCCATCCCGCACAAGCATTTCCCACTCCCTGTGGGCACTCCTCCACCATCCTGTGGGATGCTCCTCAACCCCCTGGGTACTCCCCCACCCCACAGTGCTCCCCATCCCCTGCATGTGTGCACCCTTGGGTCCCTTCTGGGTGCACCTGACTCCTAGGTCCCTGCTGCTGCCTCCCTGGCAGGATTTCAGCCTCTCCTCTCACCTCCCCATTGACAGCGGGAGAGGGGTGGGGGGTGGGAAAACAGCGGTGCTGCCCTTGGTAATGGCCAGCTGGTGGGGCTTCCCCTCAATAGCGCACATGCCAACAGAAAGGCTTTTGAATGCCACCTCTGGTACATGTGCCACCACTGTTTGCCACCACTGTCATCGACCATGCTGGCTGAAGCTTTTGGAAACTGCAATTCAAAAGATCTGGGAGGCTACAGTTTGATTCCTCCTGATTTTAATGCCGATTATAATTCCACAGGATTTGCAGTAATAGAAGGAGCTTATCAAGGGTACTCATGAGAGCATTTTATATTCAGAGAGCACAGACGGAATGTAGCTCCTTTCCCATATTTAAACTTTAAAATAACTTTATGGATATGGAAGTGATCAGACACTGCAGTATATATTTCAAGAATTGCAATATGTTCCTCCACATTTCAAAATTATCATAAACTTTCCAGATATACAGAATACTTTCCATTTATTGCAGTCCTAATGCATGGTGCTTAGGACACTCATATCTTAGGAGCACGAAATGTGTTTTCATTTTGCATTTAATTTCCAAAATGAAAGTGACATCTGTTACAGAATATTCTTACTCTATATCTTGATTTGACTGTTGTTGGAATGTAGAGAGTACAGAAAAGAAATTAGTAATTAATATCAATCATACACAACATGAAAAGCAATGATCCAGAACTGATGTCTAGTTCTCTATATATTTCAAAAATCATAAAAACAAGCAAGTACTGGCAATAAAAAAAATCATTAACTTGAGTATTGGTGGGTGAAAGTAAAGAGGGTTGAAAAGAGTCACATCATAGGAACACATCACTTGGAGGATCCTGAATAGGCTGAGGGTCAGAGTCTCTAAATGCAAGACCAACATGCTCAAGTGGGGACTGCTGGCAGACAACAACTCATGCGGCTCATTTACTGGTCTACCAATTACTGCCAGAAATATGTATTGATGAGGAGTTAAGTTTGGCCAATGACAAAGCCAAGAAAGTGGCTTCATTTTGACAGTCCAGGGTTTGATTGGGATGCAAAAGAAGAATGGGAACCCAAATCAGCCATGCAATTTCTTGCATGTTGACTGTTTCAGTGTGTTCAACAGTGGGCTTACATCCTTTCAGTAGAGAAGGAATGGATACTTGCTCAATTCTTCATTCTTGTCAATCAGCCTGTTTTGACACTACAAGATCCCTTGACAAAACATTTTGAAGCCCACAAGATTTCTTGTCTCTAGGTGAGGAATAGACAAGAAAAACTATTTTTTTTCCTCACCAAAGTCTTTGATACTTTGACAAACTGTCTCTATAGAAAGCTAAGGTCCATTGCTGTTGAGAAGCAAAGCACAAAAAAGGATGACTGCTTTAAAAGGATAGCAACAGCCTATTTCTTTCTTATTCTTAAAAATTCACTCTATGGAATAGTTACCATCATAGCTTAGTTAATATGAATAAAAGGAATATCCTCTCCAGCACAAGAACTCTCACTTCTTCTTCCATGTCTAAGCCAGATGTGAAACAGCGAAAATGAAGGCAACTTTTGGTGAGATCATTTTGCAGTTCCTTTCGCCTCTCCTAGTGTGAGAAAAATTAGCTGGCAGCACAAGGTTGCTGTTACCCGGGTATGTCCAATTAGGGTTCAAAATACCACAATTTCGAGGAGGCTCTTTCTGCGTATCCCAGAATTCACTGTGGGCACTAGAAGGTTTTTGCCCCTTTGCAATATAAATAATAATTTTGCATCGTCAAGTCAATTCTGATGTATGATTATGACTCTCTTCAGGATCTTCTAAGTAGAGAATACTCAGAATTAGTTTAAAGTTCATTTCTTCAGAAGGCATCCTGGCACTGTGCTGGTTTTTCTGGGATGTAGCATGAGGAACTGAATTCTCAACCTCAGGCTCTACAGCCAGATACTCAACTCAATGAGCTATCCAGCCAGTTTCTGCAAGGTAAGGAGAATGATTATGCCATTTCTTGTCCTTGTGTATGAAAAAAGAACAAGTTAAGATTCACAACTCAAGTTCTTAGTGAGTGTGTTTAAGATTGTGTAGAATTACCATATTTAGGGGCAGTGGTGGGATTCAGCAGGTTCACCCCAGTTTGTCAGAACCGGTAGCAGAAATTCTGGCTGACCCCACCCATCCAAGATTTCAAATAACGCAGGGCTTTCCCCCTGGCCATGCCCACCATACCATACCCACAGAGTAGGTATTAAAAAAATGAATCCCACCACTGCCTAGGGGACAGTGCATTACCTCTTCCCTCTCTATCTCTGCATGTGGGAAAAAACCTCATCTGTAGGGGAGCTGCTCCTGCTCACATGTAAGCTCTACATGCAGTTAGGGATCTTAAGAACTATGGTTCTTGGTTACTTTGGGACTTCATGAAAGAAAGGTTGTCTACTCTGCAGACATGGGACTTTCCACATGGAAATAAACTGTGATGGAAAGCTAAGGCCCCTGAGTTCGGTGATTCTCTTCATATCAGTAGCATAAGGATCATGTCACTATGAGGAATGATGCTGCATTGTGTTTTGACCTAATCTACTCAGAATGATATCATATGATTACTAATGGATGACGTATTACCAG
This sequence comes from Furcifer pardalis, assembly GCA_030440675.1. Taxonomy (NCBI): domain Eukaryota; kingdom Metazoa; phylum Chordata; class Lepidosauria; order Squamata; family Chamaeleonidae; genus Furcifer; species Furcifer pardalis. The sequence continues at coordinate 55,164,317 of CP126890.1, read as the reverse complement.
GAATTCAAAATAAATACATTGCTCAAAAATTTTACAGTTGACTTTTATGTGTATTATGCACCACTATAAAGCTCCACCTGACAGATTTATCTTTCTCTAACTATCTCCTTCTACAACATATTTTTATTTCTTTTTCCATAAATTTGTCACCACATTTTCATTCAAAATACTGAAAAAGTCCACACTACTTCCTACCTATTTCAAACTGTAACATACTCAGCTCTGTACATGAAACCCACACTTTTAGTGTAACCCCAACCTTACAGTTGCAAGGTGTGTGTGTGTGTGATTATTCATTCTTTGCTGCATTTTTTAAAAATAAGACTCTAGCTTGATTTTTTCTGCACACATTGCATTGTAGCCTTGATATTTTGTAAACATCTTTTAAGTTTCCCCTAAATAAAGAAAAGGCTGTTGAATTTTATTTATGTCTTTTATGAATCACTTTATTGAGCCAGGAGAGCTCTTCCCACATTGTTATACCAAGTATACTATGCATACCAACATTTGTGTACACAGTAGTGCAGAGGTAAAAAACAGACTTAATCTTGATACCAATATAAGTGGATAGAAGCTAGATGGAATATAGATCATTTTAGGCATCCCTATTGCATGTTTTAGTGAAGTCTGAATTATCTAGTTGAATGACAACTATGACAAATTGCTGCAGAGAAACTGTAAATAGCAAGTCATAATTCTTCCTGAAATCTATACTATTTCACACTGATGCCAGGCTCTCCAATATAATTTTCCAGCACAATCATTAATAAATTATCAGTTATTAGCATAGGTAGAACTTCCACTGACATTTTCATTATTTTTCCTTTTCCAGCAATTTATCAAATGGGGATTCTTTCTTTTCTCTCTCTTTTTAATAAATATGCTACCATTTAAAGTTACTTGAGCCTATATTTCATTTGGACTTAAACTAGGATCCTTCACACAAACACAATTTTTGAATGAATTGATCAGTTGACAATATTTCATGCATGTCTAGACATAAATGAAGAGAAGCTATTCCCTGCTTTCTCATGGAAGAAAGTAGCTTTGGACTGCAGGTCAATCCTACACATTCAAAAAGTCAGTAATGCTGGTAGATGATGGATTCATCAAGACATCATTTGGTGGGAGAGCCATGCTTGAAGCTGATAGAGGTAATACCTCCCCTGTGATATATTTGGACCATACAGCAACTATTTGTACAGCCAATCTCTACAAAAAAATGATGTCAACCCATCAGTATGACCTGAGCATCTAGGAAGGAGTGGTAGATTTCTAATCTAGGTACAGTACTTCTTTTTTTCTTTCTTTTGGAACTCACTTGAAAGGTGATGGTGGTTCTCTAGCTACTTGGACTTTGTGTACTCTATGTCTTACATTGGACCAACTAGAGCTGAAGCCAATAATGGACAGAACCAGAACTAACAGTAGGAAATCCTTTGCTCTGGCAGCCTCTTTCTTCATGACATAATTACGTACAGTTTTTCTAGAAAGAAGTACTTTCTCCCCTCCCTTCTTTGTTTTCCAAATTGATTGGAAGTTTAGCTTGTCAGTACTACAGTTCATTCATTGCATGTATGTGAACATGTGTTCTACTGGTAATTCATGCAAGCAAAGCCTTTTTCCCAAATGCAAATAACTTTCCGTTTAAAGCAGGAAGTTATGTTTGGAGCGATACATTAAGATTAAGAAAATTTGGGTCACTGATTAAACATCCCCCAGGCTAATTCAAAAAATGAGCACATGAATGGATCCTTCTTGTACCTTAACTTCTATCCCAAGTAGTAACCATAATGCTACTAGCTATCCCACTCAATACTTGCATCACAAGTGCTATGGAACAGATAGAATGAAAGTGCGCTGGAAGCAAGCGCTTCTGGCGCGCGCTTTGCAGCCCCAGAACCAGGACGCACAGTGATGACGTTCCAGGGCGGGGCTAGCCCTATTTAAGGGCTTGCCCTGGCCCCGGATGCCATTTTGGGCTCCATGGAACAGATAGAAAGAAATGTAGGTTTTGGCAGAAGTATCACCTACAAACAACAAATTTGCAACACAGTCCGATGCACAGTTGGACTATGTTTCTATGTCTTATCCAATTGATCTATATTTGGGGAAATTAATTCTCCTTGCATTTAACATGCTTAACTCCAGATGTGTTAAATCTATAGCAGTTGGCTTGTGAACATAGCATAACTTTTAGATATGATTAAATATTCAATTATAAAAGTTAATTTAGACTGTCTGTTTCTTCCTTCTCATTTTTTTGCCTTTCTTAAACAAACTTTCAGAAAGGATATTCACTGACACATTCTAAATGGCTAATGAAATGTTTACTGGATATTGTGATACTTCACCCATAAAGAGTATTCACTTAAAAAATGAATAATCACACTTCCTCTAGTTGTGTAACAGTGAATATTGATTGACATGAAGTTGTAAAGACTTACAGTACCAGAGACTGGGGTATATCTCTTATATTTGACTTGGAAATTCAAGCTATTGGACACATAGCAAGGTGTTCAAATTACAGGAAGCCAGGTTTTGTTTCAATATCAAGAGAAACTTTCTAACTATTAGAACAATATAACAATGGATTTACTGTATTCTACGTTTTGATCTATGTTGTGTGTATGTATTGACACTTTTATTTTCTAATCCTTTAAGGAATATAGCAACAGGAAAAGGATTTTTTTTAATTTGTTGTTCAGTTGCACAGTCGATTCCGACCCTTTGGACCCCATGGACCACTATCCGCCAGGCACTCCTGTCCTCCACCATCCCCCTCAACTCGCTCAGCTCTGTGCCCATTGTGTCCACAATACCATCTAGCCATCTCATTTTTTGCCTCCCCCTTCTTCTTTTGCCCTCAACCCTTCTGAGCACCAAGGCTTTCTCAAGTGACTCTTCTCATTTGATGTCCAAAGTACTTTAGCTTCATCTTTACTATTTGCCCTTCTAAGGAGCAGTCAGGGTTGATTTCTTCTAAGATTGACCTATTTGTTCTCCTTGCTGTCCAGGGGACTCTCAAAACTCTCCTCCAATACCACATCTCAAAGGCATCTATTCTTCTGCGCTCAGCTTTCCTAATGGTCCAGTTCTCACAACCATACATTGCCACAGGGAATATCATTGCTTTGACTATATGAATTTTTGTTTGCAATTTGATGTCTCTGCTTTTCACTATTAATTCCTACTTGTCTAGCAAAGTATGATTCAAGTTAAAGCTGCCATATGATACAGATCATGCTGGAGATGTGATTTCTTTGATGTGACATCTTCCTGATGCTTTTTGCTTCACAAATGAAAGTAACTCCCACAGTTAGTATGCATAGATTTGGTGCTGAGGAAAGGAAAGAGCAAGATAAGCTAATCTACACCTGGTTTGTTAGATATTCTCTAGGGCAGGGGTGGCCAGACTATGGCCTGCAGCACAATTAAATCTGGCTCACATTGCCCTCATTTGCCATCAAGTCATCTCCAACGTATGGCGACCTTATGAATAAGAGATTTCCAAAATGTCTGTGCTTTCTTTATGGAGCCAATCTATCTTGTTTTTGATTTTCCCCCTTTCCTGATGTTTTCAACCATTGTCAGCATTATCATCTTTTCCAGAGAACCTTGACTTCTCATGATGTACCCAAAAGTAGGACAGCCTCAGCTTCATCATGCTTGTGTTCAAAGACAATTCAGGATTGACTTGCTGTAGGATTCACTCGTTTGTCTTTCTGGCAGTTCAGGGTATCCACAAAGCTCTCTCCTGTCAGCTTTCTTTACTGTCCAGCTTCTGCACCCATACATAGCAAATGGAAACACAAAAGTGTGAATAATCTTGGTCTTTATCTCAGTGAAACATTCTTGTACTGTACTTGATGATATTTCTAATTCCATTCACTATCTCAATTTCTTCATTGTCAGGTTTAAAATTATACAGTTCTTGTGTACTAATAATTATTTTACTCAATTAAAAATAATTCTTGGTTTTGAGGGCATTAGCGATAGTGCTCAAATTCTCTATGACATAAGATAGCACTGTTTTTCAAAAATATGCATGTGTCTTTGCTCTGCAGTTCTAACACTTTAATCCAGGTTTGAGCAGGTCAATCTACAGAGGAATGAAGAAAGATTGACTTCATCCAGCATTTCTACTAGTATCCCATCCTAAATATACTTATGCTGAAAAAAGCTTGAATGATTTCCAGTGAATCTGCCACCAAGTAACTGTTATGTGCTCAAGTTGCCTTTAAAATATACCACTCAGTAAGATGGAACATAAAAACGACTCTGCAAGAGTAGGTCAAACCATTTCCTCATAAGAGAGCACTGCTAATGTCAAAACCTATAAAAAATTATAGTTTACCATTTTAGCTAGAGTAATTGCTACTCTTCCCCATATCTGTGCTAACATTAAGGTAAATGCCACACTTTCAGTATGTTGTAGTATGGTATTATTTTAAAAATTGTGAAGCACATCATAAGTATCCATCAGTTTGGGGGGGGGGAGTGATATAAGTCTGCTCAATTCCAAACGTCCCCTCCAAAGTAAAAACAACAACAACCCTACAGTCATAAAGAATCCCAGGCAACAGAGCATCAAAGTGATTCAGATACTGCATGCAGATATACAAGTCTGGATGTTATCTTAGACAATGAAACGAATGCAACTATAGTTGTACCTCACTTAAAGAGCATAATCTGTTTTTAATCTTTTTTAGATTTTAATTTTAATGTTAACAATTTTAAGGTTTTTAGATGGAAGCTTCCACTTCCTAATCCTGGGCTCTACCTGCCCAGGGAAGGATAAGACTAACGTCCTCTGGCCAGGAGGAGGAATAGGAGGAGGAATGGATTTTAGCTGTTTGTGCTGAGTGTTTTTTGTTTTTGTTTTTTCTGACTGTAAGCCGCCCTGAGTCGCCATGGCGAGTGGGCAGTGATATAAATCTAAATAAATAAATAAAAATAGATAAAATAATATGTTCCACAGGATTGCTCTTTAAGCGAGTTTGCTCTTTAAGCGAAACACCATTGGAAGTGACCAATTGTGGGTGAGATTGCGAACCCCCGATTTATTTGTTAAGCGAGTTTTTGGTTGGTTTTATTTGTTATGCAAAGTGAACATTCAGAGAAAATTCTGCTCTTTAAGCGAGTTACTCTTTAAGCAAGGGGCTCTTTATGCGAGGTTTGACTGTAATAAGGTAAACATCATGGAATGTGTGACTTGAATTTTTGGTGAAACCATCCAGTGTGTGTTGCCATCTCCTTCAAAAAGTAGCAAGTTATCCATTCAAATTTGGAATATGGAGCTACAAATAAGAACCGTGAGGAGGGGAGAGGGAATTTAAAGAGAGAACACACGGATGTCTTTTGACTCTATGAGCTTTTATGCGAACTGATCTTTTAAAAGAAATAAAATGTAAAGAGGGCATCACTGAAATGACTTATCTTTAATAACAAGTGTCAGCTGCTGCTTTGAGAGCTTCAAGGAAAATATCAACCCATCACCTGTTTGGGATTTAAAAAATACTAATGTATTGCATCAGGTATCTCAATCCTCAGGCAAGATACTGCTTTAAAAAAACCTTGCATGAGCTTTCGTGATTCAAGATCACTTCCTCAGACAAGCATCAATTTCATGCGAATAAGGTAGGAAAATTATAAATGAAAGTCCCAAAGTTCATGCCAAGATCTTTTTGCTAGGCTTTGCTGCTTAGAGGTGAATTGAGAAAAGCAGCAGGCTGTTTCTGGTGTTATCCCCCATTTTCAACCAACACTGGGGGTAAAATACCCACCTGTGCTGGCTTTGCCTGCTTCCCCTGGGAAGAGATGGACATGCTCTCACAGGCCTTGCCTGAATGGTGTGATAGGGAAGAGCCAGGAAGCCTTTATAGGTGGTGGCTCCATCTGACCTCGCTCTCATTAACTGCTCTCATTAACTAGCTATTTGATTGGGGTCTCAGTTATTTTGGGACCTTGGAGAGCACTATCACTTGGGGTGCCTCACTGCTGTCTGATTAACCACAGCCCTGGAACAGCTGATTGGGAAGCTTTGCCAGCTTCCTGGTCACATAGCTTGGTCCCACTGTTGTGCACAGTGCTGGTCTGCCTACAGATCTTTTCTGCTGTCCCTATTATTTGGGATCCAAATTCTCTGGTATTGACCTGTGTTATTATCATGCACCCACACTACTTAGCCCCCAGTGCAATAGTTTGCAACAACTTATTTTGGATTAATAAAGTGGTCTATATTTGAACCCATGACATGTGTCTGTCTCTTCACTTGGGGGTGATGGGAAAAGTGGACACAGAAAACCAGATTCTGTATGCCCTCTAGAAATTCTATAGGGGTTGTTGTTGTTTTTTTCCCTCTGTAGAGGAGGGAGAAATTCCATCAGATTAACTCTGCCAAAAAGATAGCTTTCAGCAGATATGCAAGTAAGAAAAAAAGAATTTAGCCTGTTGTGAGCATACATACACAAAAACACACATGTGTGCACATATACAGATGACAAAGGAGCCTGGCATGCTGTGGTCCACGGGGTCGTAAAGGGTCAGACTTGACTGTGCAACTGAACAAGAATGCACATATACAGTGCAGTCAAACCTCGCATAACGAGCATTTCGCTTAGTGAAAAACTTGCATAATGAGCGTTTCTATGGGGAAAACTCGCATAGCGAAAAAATTTTGCTATGCAAGTTTTCCCCACAGAAACGCTCGTTATGTGAGTTTTTCCATAGGGAAAAATCCAACTCACGTAGCGAAAAATTCGTTATGCTAGTCTGACTTGCATAGTGATTTTTTTGCATAGCGAGCAGCCTTACAGAACGCATTAAATTCGTTATGCGAGGTATGACTGTACTGTGCAAAAGTCTTAGGCCACCACCAGCTGGTTGAGGAAAAATTCCATGAGTGATTTATGGGGTGCACTTCCTTCCTTCCTTCCTTCCTTCCTTGCTTACCACCCATAGTTAACTTGAATACCCTAACTCAGTGATGGCGAACCTTTTAGAGACCGAGTGTTCAAACTGCAACCCAAAACCGACTTATTTATTCCAAAGTGCCAACAAGGCAACATAGCAGGGAGGAAATTCTTCCATTGGGCTGCTGGGCAGAGAGGCGGGGCAAACTCTGTGCTTGGAGAGGGAAAAAACACTCCCATTGGACTGTAGGGCAGAGGGGTGGGGTAAACTCTGTGCTGGGGCAATCACATGGGTGCCCACAGAGAGGACTCCAAGTGCCACCTCTGGCATGCATGCCATAGGTTCGCCACCACTGCCCTTACTTCAAACTTCGCCAAAGTTGGAGAGAGTTGAGAGGAGAGTTGGAAGAAGACTCTCTCCAAATTTGGCATGCAACTATTTCCTGACCTGTACTCAAAAACTCATGATACAAATTCAGACGGATCCATTCAAGATCCATTTTTTAAAAAGATTTTTGAATGGGAAAACAATGTTTTCAAATCATTTATGTAAAATTTAAAATAAAAGTGTAGATGATTGTGGTCTTGGTCTTCAGAGATATATCCTTCCACCCAATGATTTTCTCTACTTTTCCAATTCATTGCTCTCCTTCCAAGTCTCAGTCTTCTTCTGTATCATGGCCATAGTCTCAACCTTCATTAATTTATTCAACAATGAGGGTGTCTACACAGACATTTAGTCTGCTGTTTAGACAGCTACAGGGATGCAAAAGACAGGAAACAGATGGCATCATTGCTGAAGTGAACCTGCCTGCCTCCAGAGTGCTCCTACTTGCAGCTTTCTGACTCATATCAGAGACTTCTTTTTTGGTGAGCACACAATCACTCTTTTTTGGCCCATGTCAAGTGTGTGTGATTCCCTTTTTAAAAACATTATTTATTTATTTATTGGCCATATAGTGAAGTGGCTTAAGAAACTTTTCATTTCATGTCTTTCTGGAAAATACAATATTTCTAATACTTTGGGATGCCACAGAGCTTAGCCCCAGCCAGCCAGTACCTCTGCCTCTGAACTAAAAATAGAAAGACCTTTCCACATTTAGGCATCAGCTGTAAGTTATATCTAACACCTAATAAGGTTTTTGTTGGGGGTTAAAACTACCATAATTCAAGATGAACCAAATACAACAGTTTTCTGGAGACCCTAGTGCAGAAAAAAAAAAATCCTATCCCTAAATATTGCTCTCAATATCCACCAGCATGACCATATAAATAGTAACCCTCAACAGCATTGTCATGTAAAGAGTAACCTTTTTTAAAACAAGCTGTGATAGCAGCATTCTATGCAGCATGGAATCATATTTTAAACTTTACATAACTTTGCTTAAATTTAATACTTGATGTGTAAAATAAGACATCAGTCAGGTGTGAAGACACTTCTCCCTCCTCCACCCCACCCCAGTTAAATGACTTCACCAGCAAAGAAGACATGAAATCAAAACAAAACAAAACATCAGCCTCTTCCTTGCATCACTTGATTTATGGCAAAAACAAAATGAAGCTTATATTCGATCATAAGAAGTCACTCATTTCTGTTTTAAACAATAAAGACAGCTTGAAGGAAGAAGGACATATTAATATTGCCATTTTGACAGATGTTTGGACAGTATGAAATAAAGTCTAAAACTATTTTGACATGACAAAAAGATAAGATCTGAGCCTTTTCAGACTAAAGCCCAACAGTGCAGCCAAAGGAAGACAATGAGCGCACTTATGCTGATGAATCTTTAGTATTTTGCATTCCCAAAGCTACAGAGCAGGGGGAAACTCGGGTAAGCTTAGGGAGGGAACTGGTCAGAGGAAAAGAGATGGAGTAGCTTTGATCCCAATTACCCCTCAATTCAACTTTTCCTATTTTTTAAAAAAGAAGTTGGACTAGTTGCTTTCATTTGAGCTTAAAAAAAACCAGTTCCTCTCAGTTGCCTCTTTGCTGAAAAGTTCCATCCTGCCTTCTCTCCATTTGGATGAAGAATGGAAAGAAAGAGGGAGAGAATGATGGGACCTTTCAGCACTAATGCAAACAACCACCAGCAGCAGAAAAAAATTTTCTACTCATATTTGAAATGGACATGTGGAAATGCAAAATTTGGATAAGGTCAGTTCCAAGGTCTCATTCTATAGCTTTTAACTCTGAAGCCAGTCTTTATAAAGAAGAAGAAGAAAAAGGAAACTAGGTTAATTAGGGTACACACCTTTGAGCCTTATGCCTGATTTGTTTCTTGGATTACCACAAGCCTTAAGGCAGGTTGCAGATGATATACTGTACTGAAAACAGTTCAGGTAAATGCTGTACAGTGGTACCTCACTTAAAGAGCATAATGCGTTCCACAGGATTGTTCTTTAAGCGAGTTTGCTCTTTAAGTGAAACACCATTGCAAGTGACCAATTGTGACTTCTGGTGGGGTGGATTGCGAACCCCGATTTAGTTGTTAAGTGAGTTTTCGGTTGGTTTTACCTGTTAAGCGAGGCGACCATTCAGAGAAAATTCTGCTATTTAAGCGAGTTACTCTCTAAGTGATGCACTCTTTATGCAAGGTTTTTACTGTATTTGGAAACATTGCCAGAGTAAACTATACACATGAACCAATCAAACAATACATCACATATAAACCAGATTGTTGAAAAGAGATTTGATTGACAGGCAATATACTCCATGCTGTTGTGATAAAAAAGTGCTTCCTAATTCTTACACTACACAAAACATGCATACTTCAATGGACTTTATTGTCCCAAGAACAAATAAAATGCATGGCTGTAGGGAAGGAGAAGTTGAAGACGGACGATGTTCTAGTCCCTTCAGGCATTTGAAACAGCATTCAGCAGTTACAGTGACATACTTACTGTATTACTGAATACAGACAAACACACACACCCAACATTCAGTTTAAACCAATCTAAACAAATTGCCTTCTTGATTTAATATAACTTTTTTCCTATTTCCCCTCTCCTCAAATCTGATATTTGAAAATAACACATTGGAGGAGCAGTGGGCATTATGACACATATTTTTGAAAGGTTTTTCTTATTTTGGGGGAAGTAGCTCCTGCTATCCATGATATATTCAGATTGTTGTGATATGAGCCATCAATCATTTATTATGATGTTCAGCAGCATCCATATGACAACTGACTGGCTGATCAATTGTAATTTATTTCTTTACTCACGCAAATCATTTGCCAGAGCATGGAAATTAACTTTTTTTTAAAAAAGTTACTATTATACTTTCATGACCCTATAACTTACTTGCCATTGTAGTTACAATCTAATAAGGAACTCACTACTTCCCCATTTTTTTTCAAGTAACAGAAGTACTTTATGATTTGGATCTTTAAAAATCTCTGCTTCTTACAAAACATATTTACCTTGTTTGTAACTCTTCCTCATTTCTGAAAGATGAAGCACAAATTAATGCCTAGCCATGTGACATTCTCCTCAACAATTCTTTGAGTTCTTTTATCATAAGGGAAAAAGTAACTTTAAAAAGTTATAGTTATACCTTGAAAGGAGTGATGTACCTCTTTCATACTGTAATTGCCAATTGTCAGGAAACTTAGTTGTGCCTGAATTTATTAACAGATCAAACCCTCCAATCAAGTAGCAGAAAATATTCACCGTTTGTTTAACTGCACACATTAACATCAGTTAAAGCCTGTTTCACAGACAAAGTTAATACTGGGAAGAACAAAATTGTGGATGGAGGCATATGGGATCGGCATTATGGCAGCACCTCTTTAAAGTGTTCATATTAGAATAGGGAAAAAATTATTTTTTATTACATCTCCTGGCCACCATTATCATTTTGTGGTAGTCCAAAACAATGTAAGTTCCCCATGCCACAGTTTTATCTACTCAGCTTGTGCATAATGCCTATGAGGCTAAGCTTTCTTTGAGTTTTGTAAGCCTGCTGCATAAACATGGTCAGAGAGGAAGTGTGTTAATGGTGTGCTTTTGTCACATCACAGCTTTGGCCTACTATGCAAAGTGGAAGCTCCCTGTGTATGTAAAGCTCTGATTTCCCAAGGTTCCAAGTGTGGATAGAAGAGGATTTCCAGTTCAGAAGATTTATCTTTCTGCATGGGGAAAAATAAATGGAAATAAGAATTTGGTTTGTATTTGTGTGAATCTAATGTAACCCATCCTTGTGTATTTGTGTAAAACGCTTGTAGAATGCCTGAACAAGGAGGTTGTCTCTCTTCTAAAGAAAGTTAACAATTTTCTCTAAAACAGCAATAAAGTCAGGTTTTAATGTGTGACCTGAAACTGGTTGAGGCACTACCTAGAACCTCTCATATCTAACACAGAAAACCTCTTATAAAATGAACATATGACTTAGAAGAAACACTGCCTTCCCACAAAAAGGTGAAAACAAACATTACTTCGCAACATGACACTTGAGAAATGCCACATTTCAGGTACATAATGTGGAACTGTCAGATCACTTAACAGCAAATGTCAATGAATGTACCTTTAAACAAATTCCTGTGATAGGCAACAAAATACTTTTGGAAGAGAAATCCACAACACAGTATTTTACTCTAGTTGTCCCACACCACATCTGTAATACAGGATGATTATAATCAACATACTTAAACACAATAAAATTTCCTATGAAAAGCAGATCTATTCCTTTAAATCTATCCAAGCTAGGGGCAATCATATATTTCCTTTTGGTTTGTTCTAAATTTGCCACCATTCAGTTACAGGGAATAACTGGACTTGGCGATATTATTAAGAGAGGAAGCCAAACTTCTCCCTGCCTGCTTTCTCCGCACCGCACACAATTTCATGTGCCTCTATTGTTTCCCATAGTCACGGTTTTACTATTGACACACAGGATCAAAGTCAGTGATGGGATGTCCCCAGTTCCAGACGGTTCCCTGGAACCGGTAAGAACAATTTCGGAGGGTTCTCCGAGAGGGTAACCCATTTTTAAGGCGTCCGGTTCCGGACGCCTGAAAAAAATAATTTTTTTTTTTAAATTGGACCCAAAATGGCTCCAATTCAGTGCGCATGCGCAGAAGTCAATCTGACGCATGCGTGCTGCAATTTTAAATTGCGCATGCGTCAGATTCTGTTTCTGCACATGCGCACTTGTTTTTGCCGGAGCCGGACCATTTTGAAGTGGCTCTGGCAGTGGCGGAGGGCTTAGGAGGAGGAGCCGTGCCTAGCCGGGCGGACCAGCGCACCCAGCCGCAACTCTCCACGGGCGCCCCAAGCCTCGGCGCTCGGCGGTGTGCCTAGCCGGGCGGCCCAGCGCTCCCGGCCGCAACTCTCCATGGGCAGCTCGGGGCCGCCCGGCTAGGCGCGCCGCGGAGCGCCGAGGCTAGGGGCCGCCCGTGGAGAGTTGCGGACGGGAGCGCTGGGCCACCCGGCTAGGCGCGCCGCGGGGCGCCAAGGCTCGGGGCCGCCCATGGAGAGTTGCGGCCGGGAGCGCTGGGCCGCCCGGCTAGGCGCGCCGCCGGGCACCAAGGCTCGGGGCCGCCCATGGAGAGTTGCAGCCGGGAGCGCAGGGCCGCCCGGCTAGGCGCGCCGCCGTGCACCAAGGCTCGGGGCCAGCCCCAACGGTCCCCATTGTAAGAGGGGTTTGTGTTTGGGGTGGGTGGGTGTTTGGGTGTATTTTTATTTAATTATTATTTTATTTATTTATTTTATTAACGGTTTTGGGGGGGGGTTGAGGGGTGTGTGTGTGTGTTTTATTTTTATTTTATTTATTTTATTTTTGGCCCCGCCTACAACGTCATGATGTCATGACGTTGGCTCCACCCATGACGTCATGACATTAGCTCCGCCCCCACTGTGATGACGTCAGGGTGGGGTACTAAATTTTTTATCATCCCATCACTGATCAAAGTAGTGGAAAAGCTGCTTTTGGGGCCTATACAATGAATACACAAAAAAATTGAATTGAGACAAGTGGACCATTTACATAGTAGAATGGTTGGTAGATCATAATGCAAGAATCCCACACAGCTTTCTCACTGGATTCAAAATATACTTTCTCTTTGTTTACCTTTGGAAGCTGACCAAATCGTGGTGACTCCATGGAGGTTTAAGGGAACCAATGGCCTGGCACACTGTTCTGTTAAGGAGCAGGCAATTTTTGACAGCTCCAATTTGTGTTCTACCATTTTTCTCCACCAGGTCACATGTTTTCTATTTATTTCTGGTATATGTTGAAAAGGTTATATGAACAAAAGCAACAAAGCTAACTTCAGATGCAGAAAGAAACAAACGGTCTTGTGCACACAGATATAAAACGACACCATAGGTTAGGGGTGGCCAAACGTTTTGCACCATGGGCCAGTCACATGGTTCCTCCTGCCGTAAAAGGCATCCGTAGCTGTCATAAATGGCATATGCGCACATCTGGACACATTTTACTTCCACTTCTGGTAGTGGTGTACGTGGCGTGGGCCAGATGATTTGGTGCCACAGGCAGGGCCTGGCCCATGGGCTGTAATTTGGCCACCCCTGCCATAGATGGTCCCTCCAAACACTTTGATACTCAACTTGACTATCATGTTTCAGACCCAATGTACTCAGAAAATAGACACACTATATATATATTTCCTAGCACTGTTCACACACTCAAGATTTTCCAATGATTCTTGCAGCATTGTTAAGTCAACATCAATCCTACTTCTCAGCTATCAGCTGTTTGTTGACCTCCTTCTGAAACTGGATAAGCACTTTCTTCTATAGTGTATTCTTAGCCACATACTTATTTGGAGGAGAGCTCCACTCAATTCAGAGGAATGTACATCTGAGAGATAAACAAATGTGCTAAAGATCACTGCCCTTGTCACAGAGGATGGATAATCCTTAGTTTCAGCAAAAATAGCAATAACAAGACAAGAATGTTTTTCTCCTGTGTTGTCTTGAAACAAAGTTGTTATTGGCTATTTCCCATGGAAGGAGACTATTTTAAACACAAACAAATAAAACACACAGCAAGACTACATTTTTACATCGTTTGGAGCCAAAAATGCAGGCTTTCCTGGATGAAACTTACTGAATTCCAGCTGTTGAAATCCTTTAGCTTCATGTCAGCACAAATAAATTCCATTTTGGAATTTTCACTTCTTATGGTAAACCAGTGTTGAATAAAGCCAGTTCTAGGTAAAGGTCTCCCTTGGTCAACAGCCAGTTGTGTCTGACTCTAGGGGCCGATGTGCATTGCCCTTTACAGCCAAAGAGCAAGCATTGTCTGTGTCTGCAGAACTTTCCGTTGTCATGTGGCAGGTATGACAAGATGCTGGAGTGCATAAAATGTGTTACCTTTTCCACTGAAGCAATACCTATTTATCTACTTGCAATTTCTTGCTTTCAAACTGCTAGGTTGGCAGGATTTGAGACAGACAACAGAAGCTCACTCCATCGTACAGCACTCGGGTCTCAAACTGCTGACCTGCCAACCTTCCAGTTGTCAAGAACAGCATCTTAACCAGTAAGCCACCATGACTCTATAAACCCTGTTCTACTCATTCCAAATGTCCTATGATAAACTTGGCCAAAAAGGACAAAATGCACGCGTGCCGAAAAGAATAATTTTGGCGTGCGCTTTGCTCGCACCCATTCCCGGGGCGAGACGGACTGGCGGCAATATGAGGGGCGGAGCCAGACGGCATATATAAGGCGTCATCGCACGTTGGGCGACCTCTTTCGCTTTCGAAGCTTCGAAAGCCGTTTTTTCTCCCTCGCCCCTCCGCCTTACCTTCGCGTCGGGCGATCTTTTTCATTCGGCGCACAGGTCCTTTTGGCTGGTTGTGGCCTTTTCGGTTTCTCACGATGGCACCCAAGCGCCCACGGCTCGTGCACTCCCCTCCTACTGGCCATGTGACTCGGTCGGTTACCAGGAGGGATGCGCGTCGATCCCATGGGGGTTCTGTGTCTCCCAGCCAGGCTGCCTCGCAGCCCAGCTTTTCTGAGGTTGCGGCCAGGGTTGATGCTCTGGAAGGAGTGGCGGGCCTGGCCACCGCGACCCCCTCAGCTGTGCGTGGTTTGCGCGTGTCTCGGGCTCATCCCGTCTCGAGCGAAGATCTTACTTCGCTCCTCCGTCGCATCGAAGACCTCGAGGCCGCGCAACCGGAGAGCAGGGCTTTTCTGCCCAGCACGGCTTCGGATGCGGATGCACCACGGTCCCCCGTGCATGGGGAGGTCGAGCTCCCCCCCACGCCGGAGCCTTCTGTCCCCGGCCCTTCTGCTCCGTTGCCCTCGTCTTTTCGGGCTTCGGCCCCGGGTGAGTATGCGGTTCAAAGCATGCCTGCGACAAGCCCATTTCCACACACTGGGCCTCGTTACCCCCAGCCGGCTTGGCCATGGCCATCCGGCCCACCATACCCCACGCAGGTGGCTGTTCCACCCGGCCCTGTTGGCATGCCGTGGCAGGCCCCTTACCCTAGGTGGGGCGGGTCGTCCTCTGTGGCGGCACCCACTTTTCCGGCCCCATGTTGGCCTGCCTACTCAGTAGGTGACACTGGGTATAATTCGGTTCCCTCATCCTCACTGCCTTTTGGCGATCAGTCCTTGCCTTTGGGCGATCATTTGCTACCCACTACCCGGGCCAAGATTTGGAGGAGAGAATATGTCGATATATTCAGCTTACTTAACAGGGATTCGGATAAGGCTGACAAGGACAAGGAGGATGAGGCTGACAAGGAGCGGGCCAGGCGTAGGAAGCCGTCGCGCACATGGGCTAATTGGTTGCCGGCGTACCTCATCTATGCAGGTGTATCGGTCAAGGGTGCTCCTGAATTGGCGCTACCGCTATTCCAATATCTCGATATCATTTATCGGGCATATGTAGATTTCCTTGGGGGTGTGTGGCTCCTTTATGATGAAACATTTCGAATGAGCTCGGCCATCCACCCAGACATGCGTTGGGACGTGACGCACCAGCAGCTCTGGTTGCAGTTCATGACCCCTTCTCGGCCCGTTCTGGGCGAGCGTTATGATTGTGGCCACCTGGTTCAACGTCCTCCCTCATCCCAGCTTTCCCGCCAGTCGGTGGGGCAGGCGGTTCAACCCCGCATGCTATGTTGGGACTTCGCGTCCACTAGCAAGTGTTCATGCAAACAGTGCCGTTTTCGGCACAAGTGCACCATCTGCGCTGGTCCGCATGCCGCTGCCGCCTGCCCCAAGGCCGGATCTTCACGGCAACGTGGAGCCCAGCCCGGCCCTCGGCGCACCCCGGATTCTTCCAATGGTTCCAAAGGGCCCCAGTCCGGTTCGGCTTGAGGCCTTGCGGCTGCTCCTGGCGGTCTACCCCAACCGGGTCGACGCCGATTACTTGCTGGCAGGTTTTACTTTTGGCTTCAGGATTGCAGCGTCCAGCCCCCGTACCTCTTATTTTGCACGTAATCTCAGGTCCATGGTGGGGTTAGAACACGTGGTCCGCGAGCAGATTGGGAAGGAGGTGGCGGCCGGCCGTGTTGCAGGGCCTTTCTCATCGCCACCTTTTCCCAATCTGCGCGTGTCCCCTCTGGGTCTAGTACCTAAGAAGGCGCCAGGCGAATTTCACCTGATTCACCATTTGTCTTACCCCCAGGGTGCGTCCGTCAATTATGCTATTCCGGCCGAATTGTGTTCGGTCAGGTACACGTCTTTTGACGAGGCCGTGCGCATGGTGCGGGCTTGCGGCCCAGGCGCTCTCCTGGCCAAGTGTGACGTTAAGTCAGCTTTCAGGTTGTTGCCAGTTCACCCTGACGATTTCGAACTACTGGGCTTCTCATTTGAGGGTCAGTATTTCGTAGATCGTGCCATGCATTTCGGCTGTTCTATTTCATGCTCGGCATTTGAGCGTTTCAGCACTTTTTTGCAGTGGGCTTTGGTTCATGTTTCAGGGCTCCCGTGGGTGGCTCATTATTTAGATGATTTCCTTTTTGGGGGGCCCTTGGGTTCCAGGGGTTGTCAGGCTCTCCTGCAGGCCTTTGAGAAGCTCACCGCTGACCTGGGCATTCCCATCGCTCCGGAAAAGACCGAGGGGCCCTCTACCTCACTCACCTTTTTGGGTATCCAGCTGGATACAGTGCGACAGCTCTCTCTCTTGCCCGCCGACAAGTTGTCCCGTTTGCGGGGCCTCATTGTCGATTTTAAGGGCAGGCGCAAAGTTACTTTGCGTGAGCTGCAGTCCCTTCACGGCCACCTCAATTTTGCATGCAAGGTTGTAGCGCCCGGTAGGCCATTTGCCCAGTGTTTGTGCGACGCCATGGCCGGGCTCTCCCAACCTTTTCATCACACTAGGGTCACGTCTGGTATGAGGGAGGACTTGGGCGTTTGGCTGCAATTTTTGGTAGGCTTCAATGGGGTTTCATTTTGGCGTTCTTCCCTTAACCTGTGTTCTTAATTTCAGGTGCAGTCCGATGCTTCGGGTTCCCTGGGTTACGGCATCTATTTTCAGGGCCAGTGGTGTTGCAGGACATGGCCCTCGGGTTGGCGACGCTTGGGCGTCCTTTCGGACCTCACATTTTTGGAGCTCTTTCCCATCCTCGGTGCCCTTTACCTTTGGGTCCCACAGTGGGTCAATTCGGACGTTACTTTTTGGACTGACAACATGGCAGTCGTGCATGTCCTGCGTTCACTGACCTCCCACTCCCCGCGGGTGATGTTGTTGGTCCGCAGGTTTGTCTTATTGGCCTTGAGGTACAATATTGTTTTTCGTGCGTGCCATGTTCCGGGCCTCAATAATGATATTGCTGATGCTTTATCCTGTTCTCAGCTTTCCAGGTTCCGCGCCCTCGCTCCAGAGGCCAGCGAGGACCCGTTGGAGCTCCCTCCGGTAATCTGGGATATTGGACTGGGGAGGTGACCAGGGCCATTGCCGCATCCCTGGCTCCCGGAACTCATTCTGCTTATGCTGCCGTACTTCGGGATTTCGGTGCTTTCAGGCGGGACGGCGCCAAGCCAGAGTTGTGGCCCATCCCTGTGGAGCACGTCCTGGAGTATATGGTAACATTGCACGAGCGTGGCCTGGCGCCCTCGACAATTCGGGGATGCCTGTCGGCCTTGGCTTTCGCCGCCCGTGCTTCTGGTGTTATGGATACCACGCAGGACTTTAGGGTGCGGCACGTACTGGATGGCTGGTCGCGGGAATGTGGCCACCATCCGGACGGCCGTGCACCAGTATTGGTCGCAGTGCTGCGTAACATTGCAGAGGCATGGCCTCGTTTTTGCAGCGACCATTATGAGGAGCGGCTTTTTCATGCCGTTGTTTCGGTGGCGTTCTTTGGGGCCCTCCGGATCGGCAAGCTGGTGGTCAGCAGCCCTGCTGACCGGTCGGGCCGCTCCTTGCTTTTCAAGGATGTGGCTTTGTCCTCGTCCGCTGCTGTTTTGGCTATTCGCACTTCCAAGGCTGACCCTTTGGGTAAAGGGGCAAAGGTCCACTTGCTGCGTTGTGCCCACGTGGACATTTGCCCGGTCAGGGCATTGCACCGCTTTGTGGCATTTCGCGGCTCTGCGGAGGCCCCTTTCTTCGTCCATTCGGATGGGCGGCCGCTCACCAGGTACCAGTTTTGGCGGGTAACCGGGTCAGTTCTTCGAGCTGTGGGGGTTGCCGGGGCACGCTACTGTTCCCACTCCTTCCGCATTAGCGCGGCATCCACCGTGGCATCTCTCGGCTATTCGGCGGCCGACATTAAATGCCTGGGCCGTTGGGCGTCCGATGCTTTTCGGACATATGTCCGGCCTGTTTAACGCCTTGTTTTGTCCTTTCTTTTAGGTGTTACGGTTGCGACCTCCCCAATCAGGATTTGGATCATTGGGCACAGCTACATTTTCTGGGCTGGCCGGCATGCCTCCCAGGCTCCATGCGGCCCACACCTCAGCCTGGAGGGCCGGGCAGTGGTGACTTGGCTGGGGCAATGGGGCATGCAGTGGATTCACCTCCTTCCCTTTTTGGAGGAGCACCGTCACTGCACCCCTCCCGATCTTTTAGTTTTGCACTTGGGCGGGAACGACATTGGTATCATTCCGGGGGACCTCAGCAACAGGGTGGCCAGGGATCTGTCCTTGGTGCGGGATTGGTGGCCCACGACCCGTTTTCTGTGGTCCTCCATTATCCCCCATTCCAGGTATTTTTCCAGGCGTGATGCTGCGGCTGTTGAAAGCAGCAGGAACCGTGTTAACCATGGCGTGTTCCGTTATTTCCATGAGGAGGGGATTGGGGTGGTGTTGGAACACCCGTCCATTATGGTGGATGCCCCTTGGCTGTACATGCCCGATGGTATACACCTGTCGGAGCACGGCACTATTTTCTTTTTGGCAGGTATCCGCAATCGCATCCTGCTTGAGTTTCCTGCCTTGGGTGGTTTGGACAGGACGAGGTAGCCAATTAAAATAGTTGAAGTGGCATCGTCCTGTCCGTGTGGTGGGTAGCACGGGTGAGAAGGAACTGGATTTTATCCAATTCAGGTACGGATCGCGTTTGGCTCAGGAAAGGTGGTGCGTGACAAGGTGGTGGCAGCGGTGCCCAGCCTAACGCGACCGTGGAATAATGGTACACCATATCAGATGGTGTGATCTATAACCTGCTCACCTGAATTGTCCAAAGGGGAACGCTCAGGTAATGGTCTGCGTTCCCCCATAACTGTTAATAACTTAAGTTGGACATCCCTCACTCGTGCTACTTTCACCAGGCAGGCAGTTACAGTTAATAGTTGAACAAATAAAAGTGGCCCATTTTAACACCAGCTTGCTTGTCTGTCTCGTCATTGGGGGGTGGGCGAGCAATGCACACGCGCCGAAAAGAATAATTTTGGCACGCGCTTTGCTCGCACCCATTCCCGGGGCGAGACGGACTGGTGGCAATATGAGGGGCGGAGCCAGACGGCATATATAAGGCGTCGTCGCACGTTGGGCGACCTCTTTCGCTTTCGAAGCTTCGAAAGCCGTTTTTTCCCCGCCCGCCCTCCCTCGCTGCAGTGTGATTATTTTGGTCGCCTTGTGGGCCGGATGGGAATTTTTGCAGGTACCCTCATTGGCACTTGGATACCTGGAGTTTTTGCCCATCCCATACTGCTTGCGCTGGGTTGTGCTCTGGGGTTTTTTGGTTTCTGGTAGTTTTTCGGTCACTTTGGCGGGTAGCACGGGTGAGAAGGAACTGGATTTTATCCAATTCAGGTACGAATCGCGTTTGGCTCAGGAAAGGTGGTGCGTGACAAGGTGGTGGCAGCGGTGCCCAGCCTAACGCGACCGTGGAATAATGGTACACCATATCGGATGGTGTGATCTATAACCTGCTCACCTGAATTGTCCAAAGGGGAATGCTCAGGTAATGGTCTGCGTTCCCCCATAACTGTTAATAACTTAAGTTGGACATCCCTCACTCGTGCTACTTTCACCAGGCAGGCAGTTACAGTTAATAGTTGAACAAATAAAAGTGGCCCGTTTTAACACCAGCTTGCTTGTCTGTCTCGTCATTGGGGGGTGGGCGAGCAATGATTTCCTTCCTTCCCTCTTTCCTTTCTCTCTCTCTCTACAAACATCTCATAAAACTCATGACCTGTAGACCCCCAATGAAGGCATTCCTTCATCACTGTCTAATGAACAGTTGTAAATAATGAGGCATGATGGTCAAAAGTCATTTATTTTAGTTTGAATAATTTTATTGCCTCCTAAATAGAATTAGGGCTAGGTGGCTTAAGTGGTTAAGACACTGAACTCTACAACTGGAAGGTAGGAGTTTGATTCCTGGGTACTGCATGAGGGAGTGAGCTTCCGTCTCTGTCCCAGCTCCTGCCAACCTAGCAGTTCAAAAATAAGAAATTGCAAGTAGATAAATAGGTACCACTTCAGTGGGAAGATAAATAGCATTCTGTATTGAGGCATGACTGCCACATGTCCACTGAAATATCTGCAGATGCAGACAGAAGGGCTCTTTGGCTATAAACAGAGATGAGCACTGAAACCTAGAGTCAGATATAACTGGCTTTCGAGCAAAGGTGACCTTTACCTTTACCTAAGTAGGACTGACTACTAGAAAGAAATTTCAGTTATGTTTATTCATTGATTCTCATTCAAGGTTTTAAAAAAATTACGGACTTCACCCAGACATCCATATCTCAAAAATTAATGCAAAGTGATCAAGAAACATTGTCTCCTACTTTTTGAAAAACTTAATATGACCATCCCGTCTCACAAATAAGGACCAGAAAATATATCAGATTTTCTATGTGTTCTGTTTGGAACTTTTTGTCTGCTGGTTCTTTCCATCCAAAATATGAAGACATTAATGGATTATGATACATTCTTCAAAAAGTGATATAAATCCAACTTTTCTTGGTCTACACCAGCCAAATTCATAACGTACAACTATTTCCAAACATCGAGAGGACCAAGTTGGACTTACCTATCAGGTAGCTTTGACAGATGAACTCTTTTTCAGAAAAGAAGGAAAGAAGAAGCAACCCCAGATCAATATTATAATCACTGAAGACATCCAAGGCAACATCCTGTTTGGTTTACTTACCATGAAATGGTATGCACAGAAATAGTTATCTTCATTTCCCTAAATGTATACCACATAACATTTTAAACATTAGTATTTTCCCAAGCCGAACATGAAGAACATGCCTGTCTCTGATCATAAAAAAACAAGATGTTCCCAGACATACTAAGTCTCTGTTTCCATGTCTATTGGCTTCCCTCATAGGGAAATGGATCAAGAGTTGGATGGCTTGTGAAGAAATCTGGTATGATCAATTTTCTGGCAGTCATATGTTGCATGGGGAAATGGGCTCCAGTTTGAGCTGATCTATTTCTAAGCTGGACAGCTTTAGTCCAGATATAGAGCATCTGCTTTTTTGGGTCTGGGGTAGAGTGATTCTCTGGCAGACAGAAGGGTAACTTTAAGGGAAATTGTACCTGTTAAAGAGACCTGTTCTCATGCAATTGTGAGCACACCTTTGTAGCTGTCTGATCACATTTGTTGCTGGGGGTGTGGGGTCTGCACGTCTGAACAGGGTTAGAATGTTCTAATTACAGTACAGCTTTTGTTGTATTATATGCATTTTTTGTTGTTCAGTTGAGACCCCATTGACCATTGCACGCCAGGCACCCCATCCTCCACCATCATCCTCAACCTTCCCAGTTCTGTGCCCATTGCATCAACAATACCATCTAGCCATCTCATTCTCTGCCGCCCCTTCTTCTTTTGCCCTTGACCTTTCCCAGCATCAAGACTTTCTCAATTGAATCCTCTCTTCTCATTTGATGTCCAAAGTATTTTAGCTTCATCTGGTATGAATAGACTAGCCCTATTCAGAATAGCTCAGTGAATCAAATATATGGCTGTGGAACCAGAGGTTAGAAAAACTATTCCCTACTCTGCCTCCTTGTAGAAAAGCCAGAATGTAGAGCCCCAGAGCATACCCAGAAGGAATTGTGTATTGGAGAGATTAAAAAAACCTGGAAGGGCCATGATAAATAAGAACTGACTTGACAACACTTAATTATTAAGGTTATTTGGATTTTCTAAGTCCCCATACAATAAAGAAGAGTGGGGACCAGGATGTTAGCACAACCTTCCTTCCACTGTCTTGACAGTTCTCCAGAAGTTGGGGACAAATCTCAGCAGCAAGGAGATTTCTCTATTCAGTGTATACAGTCAGTGGCGGGTTAAAAAAAAAATTACTACCACACTGTGGGCGTGGTATGGTGGGTGTGGCCTGGTGGTATGGTGGGAAAGCCCTGTGTTGCACCCAAATTAGGACTACTTTATTTCAAAACTTGGATGGGTGGGACCAGCCAGAATTTCTGCTACTGGTTCTGCTGATGCCCACCACTGCATACAGTACTGTGCACAGTTGTAGGCCTCAGTGATTTTTTTTTTTGTGCAGAAAATTCAATGAGAGATGGAGTACTATAAAGCAGCTCCTGAGCCATCTAGACACACCAAAATTAGAACATTTCTTCTTCTGACTCCCCTCTCAACCTTCTCCAAGGCTGGTGAAGTTTGGAGTTAGGGTGGCCAAGTTAAGACACACAGCCCTCAATAATTCACTGAATTTTCCCCAAACCAACCTGGTGGCACATTACTTTTGCACATTACTGCAATTCTGGACCATGATTTTTCAGAGCAATGACAACATTGGCAGAAGTACAGGACTAGCATGCTTATCCCTACTCTGACACATATAATTTCACTTGTGCGTGAAATAAGAATGTCCACAGAAGATACATATTTAACCAATGCTTCTTGCTCTGTTGTGAGTTAATCTTGTTGCCAGTAATATGAATTACTTCAGAGACATAAAAATGATTTTGATTCAGCAAAAGCTTATTTCCTCAACATGGTCCCTTTGCTCAAACACATTTTTTTCTGACCACCACTGTTTGACCAATCTTTTATTCTCCATGGAGGAAAGGAATTACTATCAAGGGAGGAAAACATTTTGCTGCAAGTGCTCAGGAGAAACATGTCTGCATCTTGTTTACTCACAGAGCTTTTAAGCATGCCAGTAAGCCTGGAGAAGAAATATGATGTGCAATTTCTTTACACTGTTTTTTCAAGCCAACTGCTGAAATTTAATGCAAACTGATTTTATAGGGTACAGCCAGATTATTTCCCAACAGCCACATAAAGTAGCTTTGTTTTATTGGAAGCTAGAATCCTTGATCATGGGAAAAGGTAATCCAAAGTAATAGTGCAAAACCCTTGTTTGAGGACTATGTCCCTCTACTTGCAAAAATTCACAGTTATTTCTGAACTGCCCTGAGAGTCCATTAAGTGGTATGGATGGGTATATAAATGTAATTGCTATTGCTATTCGGAAACATTTACTTCTGTTTTCAATGGAAATAGGTGCCTAGGATTGTAGCCATTCCAGACAATCCAATCAGTGGTTACAATCCAATACCAAGTGCAAAGAGACTAGGCCAGTGGTGGCAAACCTATAGCATGCATGCCAAAGGGGACTTTCAGAGCCCTCCCTGTGGGCATGTGCACTGTTGCCCCAGCACAGATTTTGCCCCGCCCCTCTGCCCAGCAGCCCAATGGGAGCGCTTCCTCCCTCTCCTGTCTAGGTTAAGGTGGGCAGCTCACATGTGGCATGAGGGTGTGGCTGATGGCAGCCTGTTGAATGTGTGGCAAAGGTGAGTTTGGGCACTTGGTCTCTAAAAGTTCACCATCCTTGGACTAGGCCCATTGAATCTGTGTGATTTGGTGAATTAACTCCTCCATGAGTTCCAGTGCTTTAGTAAACCTACTGTGACTTATTACTGGATTTCAGCCACTGAAATGATTGTAGGTTCAGATCCTAGTATTGATGCCACTTTGAAGTACTGATTCATCTTTATTTCAATGACCATCTAAATTTGTGCAGCCATCTGTCATTGAGGCACCCTATAAATCATGGGTGAGAAAAGCCTTGCTCTCCAAGGATGTTGAAATTGAGGCTTGGATGTTTTCTCACTATCTATTATGCTGTCTGGAATTTATGGGCATTGCAGTTTAGCTGTACAGTAATACCTCGGATAACGACTGCATCGTATAACGCTAAAATCAGATAATGATGAAAAATTTCTAAAGAAATTTTGCATCGGTTAATGATCTGTTAGCATTATCCAATGCAGTCATTTGTAGCAGTAGGGTGGCTGGAAAGCTGAACGGGGTTCTCCATTCAGCTTCCCAGCCATGCTGGAGCTGCGGAGGCAGGGGTGGGTGGCTAGGGAACTTGATGGGGAGCCCCCGTCAGCTTCCCCAGCCACCCTTCAGCTGTGGATTGGGTACTCCCCCCCATTTCAGGCTCCATGACCTCCCTGTCTGCTCCAGGGAGGTCGAGGGACCCGATCCAAGCTATTTTGGAAGTTCTCCCACCTCCCTGAAGGCTGCAGCAAGCAAAAACGTCGGGATTCGAATCCCGATGTTTTGGTTTACTGCAACAGCCATGAGGTAGGGAAACTTCAGAAATAGCTTGGATCAAGTCCCCCGACCTCCCTGGAGGCAGTAGGGGTGCTGGAGAGCATGAAACATGTGAAAAAAACCAGACGTTTCTTTTACCCATTTCAGGTTCTCTGACCCCCCCACCCGCTGGCTCCAGGGAGGTCAGGAGACCCGATCCACTCTATTTCCGAAGTTTCCCCACCTCTCTGGCTGCTGCAGCAAACCAAAATGTTAGGATTCGAATCCCAACGTTTTGGCTTGCTACAGCCTCCAAGAAAGTGGGGGAACTTCGGAAATAGTATGGACCGCCCCCCCCCCGAGCCGGCAGAAGGGTCAGGGCACCCAAAATTGGTGAAAAAAATGGACTTTTTTTCCCACCTATTTTGGGCTCTCTGACCCCCTTGGAAAGGGCAGGGGAGATTCCACTCATGGAATCCCCACTGCCCTTTTCAATGTGGCAGGCTGATCGACCCCCTCTTCCCTTTCCTCTTCAGAAAGGGAACAGGGCTTTTTTTTTTAACATTGTGCGATCAATGCACTCCTGCTGATCAAGGCTTCTGGGAACTGAAGTCCAAGAAAAGCTGGAGAGCCAAGTTTGCTGACCACTGTACTAGTGTGTTTGAAAATCACATATTCCCACCCCTGATATAAGCAGATTAATTTTGCTTCCAACAAGAGGGATTCAAAATATTCATTCAGTCAGTTTAACTACTTCTTGCTTGATTATAATGAAGATTATGTGAGCTACCAGACCTACAACAGAATAGGAATGGGAAAAAATAGATTAACTAAAAACTATTGTCTATGTGGTAAAGAATGCAAAAATGTGTACACACACACACACAAGAATTAAAATGTATACATTACAAATTGTGAGATAACAAGTTCTAATGTCATACCGGATTTTTGAATTACAGATGCAAGAGTGAGCAAACTGGCTTGATCATTTATTCAGCTTGTAATATTAATAAATACTTCAAGAAAAATTGTCATGATACTCAAGAATCTGCATTACTTACAGATAAGACAGCTCTCTGTGATGTTGTTCAAAATTAATCTTGCAATTGTGAGGATAATCAAGCAAATCAGTACATTGGTACCCCGGATAACGTTATGACTTGGTTCCACAAGTCTCGTCGTTATCCGGTTTTTAACGTTGTGCGATACATTGATCACATAATGTTAAAAAAGCCCCATTTCCCTGGAGGCTGCAGCAAGCCAGAACGTCGGGATTTGAATCCTGACATTTTGGCTTGCTGCAGCCTCCAGGGAGGTGGGGGAACTTTGGAAACAGCTTGGATCGGGTCTCCCCACCTCCCTGGACCCGGCGGGGGAGTCAGGGACCCCAAAATTGGTAAAAAAAAAGTCAGGGTTTTTTACCAATTTTGTGGTCTCTGACCCCCCTGCTGGGTCCAGGGAGGTGGGGAGACCCGATCCAAGCTGTTTCTGGGCTTCCCCGACGTCCTCAGCCAGTGCAGCAAGCCAGAATGTCGGGATTCGAACCCTGAAATTCTGGCTTGCTCCACTGGCTGAGGACATCGGGGAAGCCCAGTAACAGCTGTAGATCGGATCCCCTGCCTGCTCCAGAGAGATCAGAGGACCCGATCTATCAGGGATTCCCCTAGCGATATGTGTGGCTGGATGGCAGAGTAGCACTTTTAAGCTCTTACGCAGCGAAAGCCTTCGTGCAATAACACACATACATATGCCTTCAGTGGAAAGGTGCGCTTTACTTACAGTGAGGGGAAGACAGACATACACAGGACTATATACAACAGTCTGTCACTCTCTCCAAGCCCCACAGTAGGTAGACAGCTTGGAGTCCTCTGTTGGCTCCAACTCCAGGAGCACTCAAAAAGTCCTGGTGATCCTTTAGCAGTTCTTTCTTCTCAGTTGAAGAAAAACTCTGAACACCATCACCTCCTTCAGTGTCTCAGTCCTTCTCAGTATATAGACTCCTTCAGAATAACAACCTCCTCACAGATAATCTCCTCCAGAATAACAGCCTCCTCCATAGACCCTTCCCAGAGGGCCACAGTTATACCCTAGTGTTGCTGGGCAGATTCTCTAATCAGCCACAGCTGGGCTGGTACATGAGCACGTGGACAAGGCATGCACAGCCTGGCCATCAGTTTGAGGCTCTATTATGAACACCTGTGTTCAGAACACATGGAGGGCCTTAAAGTTGTACTATTCCACTGGGCAGCAATCTTTGTACAATACCCCCAAATGAAAAATGTCCTAACATGCTCCTCCTATTGTACAAGATGGATGCCACAACATACAGGATAGAATACATAAGCAATATATACATATACACAGTTGCAGTGCAACATTCTTTACAGTACACTCAGTTTCAATATTTATAACATCAGCTTACACTCTTCACATGCCTATTGGCACCAGGAGGAAACAGTTTATTACCTTTTCTTGCACCTTTGAAATACCTTGGTCTCCTAGACCCGCACACCCTATGCCTTTCAGATTCTGGCATACACTCAGACAGGTCCCGAGGTGGGAGTACTTCCCTGTCTGTCTCTGCCTGCTGTGCACCCGACTTTGCACCCGGCAGTGCAGCTGCCTCAGTAGGGGTTTCTGGCTTTGCTTTATCCATTAACACCACAGTGGCCTGATATCTATCAGGTGACCTTCTAGTCCGACTGGACCTTCGTGGCAGGACTATATCAGTGGTATCTCCCCCAGACTCCCCAGAAATGTCAGACTCCTCTGACTCACTTCTTCTCTCTTCTTTTACCCCAGCTTCCCCATCAGTGGAACTTTTGCTAACAAGCTTACTTCTGCTGGGTTGTAAGACAGGCTGCTGTGCCTCCTCCTCCTCAAACAGGAGTCCAGGAATGTGGACACTTTCCACATGTTCCCACCGGGAATGCTCCAGGAACTTGGCACTCTTACTTCTTGTAACTTGGTTGGATCCTGGCATCCAAAACCTATACTCCCTCTGGTTCGCCTCATACCCTATGAAGATCAGTTTGCGAGGGCGAGGCTGCCCTGGGCTGCGTACCCAGGAAGGAGAGCCAAAGACTCACAGGTAGCCCAAGTTTGGCTTCTTTCCATGCCACCTGCTTGCAGGGATGTCCCCAATCCCAGAATGATATACATTATTCAGCAGATGGTTTGCACACTTCATAGCTTCTGCCCAGAGTGTGCAAGGGAGACCTGCATTACTTAGCATAGCCCTTGTCATGGCCTGCAGAGTTTGACCTCTCCTCTCTACAGTTGAGTTATGCTGAGGTCTGTGGTGGACTATCCCATGCTTCACCAGGAAATCAGAACTGGCTTTATTTGAGAACAGTGTCCCATCAGTCATTAGGGTCTTTACCTGTGTGTTTGCCTTGTTCTGGGCGAACCTTACCCATCTGGTTAAAGTTGAGCAGATCTCACCCTTGGACCTTAGCAAATACACAAACCCATAACTTGTGTGGTGATCAATAATGCACAGGGCATACTTTGAGCCACCAGGGCTTGGGCTCATAGGACCTATTAATTCAGCAGACACCACCTCTAAGGGCTGGGTAGTGCTAAAACCACCCACTCTATTTGCAGGAGTGACCTTAGGCATCTCCTCGTTACAAGGTTTACATCTCAGAAATCTACTGCATGGTTTCACAGCTATGCCCTCAGTCAGATCAATGGTCCTTCTCAAGTCTTGGAAATTTACATGTCCCAACCGTCTATGCATTAAGTGTATGCATTTATCATGGGGGAGCTTGTTGCTATGTTCTTTATCAGCCAGATTCGCATTCAGTGTACGGGAGCCTAACACAAACTGATCATTGTGTATAGGAACAGATAGCTCCCTATCTAGTCCCTTAATGACACATTCCTTCCCCTGGAATGTCACTGAGTAACCCATTTTCAGTAGGATCCTAACAGACAGCAAATTATACTTCATCTCAGGGATATAAAGCATTTCTAGCTCTTCGCCCAAAGCCTCACATCTTACCTGGCCTTTACCCAGTGCACGCACACGTGACCCATTGGCTAACGTGACAGTCTGGTTTGTTTTAGACATTTCAGAAAACATCTTCCTATTTTTACAAATGGAAAAAGATGCACCAGAATCAATTAACCAGGTGCCAGGTTCAACATCAGTAAAAGCAGCAACAGATAGATTAGCTTTTCTACATGTCTTGTCCTTATCTGGGCTTGACCTTGCCTTACAGAACTTGGCAATATGCCCAGACTTCTGACACCTAAAACATCTCTTTGCTACACACACAGTGGGAGGAGGGGGTGATTTGCTTCTACCACTTTCAGTTAGAACTTCTGGTTTTCTGAATTCTTTCAGAGAACCCCTTAATTTGTCCTGCTCTAGTAAGCGACTTTGGACCCCCTGGAAATTTAACTCACTCCTGGGCAAAATGTCCAAGGACGAAACATAAGCATCGAATTCTTCTGACAAAGATGAAAGGAGAATATATGCCTTTTGTTCTTCAGTAAAGAACAAGTTTGTTTCAGCAAGACGCTGCAGCAAATCACTAACTGAATGGAGGTGCTGAGCCATATCTCCACCAGGCTGGAGGCGTAACCTAAACAAACGTCTGGTGAGATATATTTGGGAACCGACTGAGTACCTTACATATAATTGCTTAAACCTCTGCCAACATGCGGCAGCTGAATTCTCCCCTCTCAGATATGTTAACTGACTCTCTGCTACAGTTAACCCAATAATTGCCAAAGCCCTTTGATTATCATACTCAAGTCTGTCCCTTTTGTCAGTGTCCTCTTCATCCAAGGCTTCTAGCTTCTGGGGATTCTCAACAATGTCCCAGAGCCCTTCCTTGTGCAGAAGCAGACTGCACTTGGTTGACCACGTCTGGTAGTTGGTGCCATCAAGCAGGGGCACCAGTGAGAGACTGGAAAGAGCCATTCTTCCCTCGCTTGCAGACTCACAAAACATGCAGCTGGCAGGAACACACGAAGCGAAGTGGACGTCTTCTGGACTTCTGTTGGGGCATCTGGTTGCGTGGAGGCGTTGTCCTGCAGGCGATGAGTCCTCCAGGGAACACAGCTCCTCCAAACGCTGATCAGGGCTCCACAGCTCCAGTCCAGGCACACAGCACTTCAGGGCTTGACAGGCGAAGACTCACGGGCGCAGTTAGGGTCGTCAGGCGTATCTGTTAGGCGCACCTGGGCCCATAACCCTTTATCAGGGATTCCCTTGGCGATATGTGTGGCTGGATGGCAGAGTAGCACTTTTAAGCTCTTACGCAGCGAAAGCCTTAGTGCAATAACACACACACATATGCCTTCAGTGGAAAGGTGCGCTTTACTTACAGTGAGGGGAAGACAGACATACACAGGACTATATACAACAGTCTGTCACTCTCTCCAAGCCCCACAGTAGGTAGACAGCTTGGAGTCCTCTGTTGGCTCCAACTCCAGGAGCACTCAAAAAGTCCTGGTGATCCTTTAGCAGTTCTTTCTTCTCAGTTGAAGAAAAACTCTGAACACCATCACCTCCTTCAGTGTCTCAGTCCTTCTCAGTATATAGACTCCTTCAGAATAACAACCTCCTCACAGATAATCTCCTCCAGAATAACAGCCTCCTCCATAGACCCTTCCCAGAGGGCCACAGTTATACCCTAGTGTTGCTGGGCAGATTCTCTAATCAGCCACAGCTGGGCTGGTACATGAGCACGTGGACAAGGCATGCACAGCCTGGCCATCAGTTTGAGGCTCTATTATGAACACCTGTGTTCAGAACACATGGAGGGCCTTAAAGTTGTACTATTCCACTGGGCAGCAATCTTTGTACAATACCCCCAAATGAAAAATGTCCTAACACGATCTACAGCTGCAGAGTGGCTGGGGAAGCTGACGGGGACTCCCTGTCGGCTTCCCTAGCCACCCGCCCTTGCCTCCGCAGCTGTGGGGTGGCTGGGGAAGCCGACGGGGGAGTCCCCCGTCAGCTTTCCAGCCTCCCCACCCCGGCCTCCGTAGCTGCAGGGTGGCTGGGAAGCTGAACGGAGAACCCCGTTCAGCTTTCCAGCCACCCTGCTGCTAAGAACGACTGTATCGGATAGCGTTTAAAATCGCGTTATTCGGTACAAGGTTTTTCCAAAAATCTTGTAACGTTATGCGGTTTTCACGCTATATGGTACTCGCATTATCCGGGGTATTACTGTATCAGATTTTTCAGTGTTTACAATAGCATGTAGCAAAACATGGAAAAGATTTTTTTCCCACTACATCTTCCAGAACCTCATGTGCAACATGACCAATGACCACTCTGGTTGGGGAGTACTGGAAAGCAATCAAATTAAATTTTCACTTCCATAGCTGTCACTAGTTACACCCCACAACAAATCTTAGCATGATTCTTGCTCTTCCTCTGTTCTGTGAACACAGTGGCCAAAAACGTCTTGCTTAAATTGCAACTATAGTAGGCCCACCAAGTCAATGGAGCTTATAAAGGAGTCAACTCAGCAAATCTCCACCAATTCAATTGGTCTAATTCTAGTTGAAACTTACTGTGTTAAGCAACAGAATGTCAGCCACTATGACACATCAAAAAAGTAACATATTTTAGACTATAACTCACCTTGAAAAATGGTCTACAATTAATTAATTAGAATGGCATAGGTTTACATTTCAAAATGAAGTGTGCTACCAGGTTTTGGTTTTATGCTTACCCGCTAGTATCTGACAACAGGTTATTAGTCAGTGTGTGTTTGCCTTATCCTCCAAAGTATCTCACTACTAAATACCCAGCAGAAATACTATTAGTATTGCATCCCATTCTTACACCACCATGTGTCTCATGCTCCCACAGGCTTATATGAATGATTTCAAAAGTGAGATACTTTCTTCAACAATTCAACATAAACAGTATTTAAAAACAACTTTGAACAGCAAAACTTTCCCCTTAGGTTCTTGATTGTGCTTCTTTGTTTCTTGGTGTATTGTTTGGAAGCTATTGTGGAGTGCAGAGTAGAACTAATGTGCATTTAATTGCCACTTAGAGCCCTGTTACCTGAGAAAATATGCCTATTGGTTCAGGAAACAGAGGATAGAAATCAGCAAAATGAAGCTATTCCCTTCACAAAATCAAAACACAATGGTAACTCAACTAGGGTTCCCTAGAGAATACTGCCAGAAGAGAATATAACATTTAGGTATTTTTCTACAGTGTACCCATTATTATTATAGTTCTTTTGCAGAAATAGCTTTCCAAGGAAATAAAGGATTAAGTTTGCAATTCTATTTTTCATTTGTGCATGTCAGTTACATTCTTTACAGAAAGCAACACTGTTGTGTGTAGAAAATACTGACCAGAATGCTGTTGTGTGGTTCTTCCCATCCAGTTGAAATGATATCACAGGCAGTGGTAAATTGCTACTAATTAAAATGCCTGACCGCCCCCCACGTTTGGTGTGTGTGCAGCTTATGTGCAATGACATCAAGTAGCTTGCAACCCAAAATTTGAAAAGGAATTACAGTATTTAACCATCAACCATTTGTCACTGACTGTGACATCACATCCACCATCCAAGCGAAGATATGCCACAGGATACTGACCGCTGTTTATTGACATAATGTGTAAAACCGACTACCCTAAACAAACTTGATCTCAGCTGATTTGAAAACATCAGTAAGGTTATGGCTGATTAGTACTTGGATGAAAGATGACTAGGGAACACAATGGGTCTCCAGACAAGGCTAGGGAAAAATAGTCTCACATCCTATAAAGCTGCTCTCAGTTAGAGATGGCAAGACATTGCTATATGGACTAATGAAAGCAGCTTCTAATATTTCTATGTTGCTATATAAAATACTATGAAAATGTATGATACCTAATCATATCATAAAACTATTAATTTAATATGAATTACTCCCTTGAGTTTTAGCAATGTTATCTCAAATTAATTATTTGAGCTTATTATATCCCATGTCTAATTTGTTCATTTCTTTCTTTACATGTATTTGATCATTTGTAATGGTTTTCCTCTTTGAATAAAGAGATGAGACACAGAGATGGGGTCAGGTTAGCACCATAAATTAATTGGTTAATTATACAGCCGTCCCAAACCTGGTAGTGGAAGATATGAAAGAGGTAAGTTCTTCACCATTGTCATTTTCTGCTTCTAGTGTTGAGCCGCCATCATTGCAGACTTGCTGTAAACACCATCTGATTTTGGCAAGCATTCTTTATCTGGGGAGACCTGGACAGGTCTACTTCATTTCCCCTCTGAAATCTCATGATCTAAAGGAGGTTCGAATCCAGTAGGCCTACAAGTTTGCTCTTATCTCAATTTAGTATCTGAAACGCATGATCTAAGGTGCCAGTCATAAGCCTCCTTCACCAAAATATGATCATAGGTGGTCACTTCACAAGACAGAGGACTGGAAATGGTGGGTTTGCTGTTAACAGACATCTACAAGCTGCCATAGAGCCAATCAGAATTGGACAGCCACAGCTGGTCCTCACCAGCTTTGTAGCCCAACTGACACTCTGCAGGATAGTCCAGTAATGCCTGGTGCTGAGAGATTCCTCCACACCAAGGCGAGGGAAATATGGTCAAAAAATTTGTCAGGCACAATGCCTTAGCTCAAATCCACTCATTGATCCAGGCATCATTGAAATGGCTGCCTGAGAAGTGCTAAGTTTACATCAAGGACCTTCTTAAGAGGCCAGATTTCTGCCTCCTCTCCATATTCTTTTGTAGGGTGTAAGGAGCATTGCCACTGCCACCCACCACCTCTTTTCCCTCACCTTTTCTCTGCACAGATGTTATCATGGGTCCTATGCACTGGAAGATGGTGTTGATCTTCCTGTCACCACCTACTGTGCCACTGTTTTAGTATCAGAATAAAACCTTTTGTTTTCTAGGCATGGCATTACTTCTTCATCCTGTTCTATTTGTTTCCTTCTCTGCTTGATTATGCTCAAGTTCTCTGAATGCAACCACTAAACTGCTTAAGTTCTTCCAGTATTTGTGTGTGTGATTTTAATTCCCATTTACCTGGAGTGGGAAAGATTTGCCTTCAGTGAGTTGTGGGAATATTCTCTATGAGGACTGCAACATACTGAGAGCTTGCAGTTAAATTAAGGATTAATATCCAGTAATTTGTATTTCTTGAACCCATTGAGAATTCCTGTGTTCCCTTGAGTGGGAGGGGTGGGCAAACTATTAGTATCCTAATTATGCTACTGTTGTTCCTTGTAATTCAGGTTTACTGGGGGGGGGGGATGGACATGTTTCTTTTTCTTTTGTGGTCAAATGTATTATACTTCAGAAATGTAAAAAAGCAATAGATTTATTGGCAACATTTTTGTCCTGGCCAATTATTGTTCTGGTGAGGGGAAAAAGCCAGTGCATAGCCAGTGGTTGAAACCTGGCAAGATCATGTGCGACTCCTTAGGTGATAATGTTATATGCTGAATAAGATGAATAAATTGCAGGTCAAGTCCCATCTAAACTAAAATATCTTGTCTAAGTGACTGAACTTTAATCATATATTTGTGTGTGCTATTGCATCCAAATTTGTATCAAAATAAATGAAGACTGTTTCTAACATGCCTTGGTAGATAATAAATGTTGAGTAAACCAGCCTCAACAATCGACAATGAAGAAATTGAGTTAAAAAGTCTTTATTAGGTTCTTCACATCTGAAGAAAACCTGTGAAGTCTCTGCTGTGGTCTGTGCTAGCTAGCTCTTCGTTGCTCTTTTGCAAACTGCTCTGATCTGCTGTTTTTCAGACTGCCTCTCTCTTGCTTGTACTTTTGCAGACAACCTGGCATATCTCTAATACAGTACACACACACAAAGAGATTCCTAGCCAGAAGAAAAATGGAGGGGGAAGGTGAAGGAAGGAGGGAGGAGAGGGTGTGTGTGAGGGGATGAGATATGGGTATGGTGTTCTATTATAACTGACTGAAGAGGGGCCTCTTCTTATCTCTTTAACGCCGTTCACTGCTAGGCTTCAAGGACAGCATGCATTCCTTTCAAGAGGCCCAGTTGTATTTTTCCAGTACAGTAATGAAATCTAGCATAAAAAAACCTAATACAAGTACTATGATCTATAACACAAGTATATAAAGGAATACAAACTTGATTAAGCTATAAATGAATCACTACAAATAAATATATCTAAAAATACAAAAATATTTTACCTTTCTAATTATTATGTTTTGGCTATGTCTGGCCGGACATCCCACTATGGTAATGGAGTAGACTGTACAGCCAGCAACTCAATGCCGAGTGTTGGGCAGTGGTAAGTAACCTTACTCCCTAAAAGAGCCGGTGGCTACGGGTAGATGCCAGTGGCATTTTCCCTGTGTCAGGGGGGAAAATGCATTCTCAGATACGAGTTGCCGTGGCAATTATGTTTTGGCAAGTTGGAATGGACTTTCAGCTATCCTAATAGCTGTCAAAAACAAGTGAGATATTTAAGCAGTGGTTTTACCAGTTCCACTCCCTCAGTGACATTTCATGGATAAACAAAGATTTGCAAAGTGGCTGCAAAAAATGTAAATGCTGTTTTAGGCTGCATGAAGTATTGTCTCTGAAACCAATGAGCTACTAGTTCCCCTTTATTCAGCACTAGTCAGACTACGGTTAGAGTACTATATGCCAACATAACTGGAGCAAATTCAGAGGAGGGCAAGTATGATTAGGGGACTGGGAGCCAAGCCCAAGCTAGAAAGAACTGGGCATTTTTAGCCTTGAGAAAAGAAGACTGAGAGGTGATATGATAGCACTTTTAAAATTATTGAAATAATAGTCATAACAAGAAGGGGCATGACCTGTTTTTGATCATCCCAGAGTGTAGGACACATAATAACAGGTTGAAATTATAGGAATCAAGATATAGGCTGACTATCAAGCAACTTCTTAACTATTAGAGCAGTACAACAATATAAAACCAAGGTTCTCAGGAGGTGGGGAGCACTCCAGGGCTGGAGGCATTCAGGAGAAAAGTGTACAGCCATCTGTCAGCTCTGCTTTGATATGGATTCCTGTATTGAGTAGGACATTGATGGCAAACCTTTTAGAGACTGAGTGCCCAAACTGCAACTCATAACCCACTTATTTATCTCAAAGTGCCAACACAGCAACAGGGGAAGAAGGAAATGCTTCCATTGGGCTTCTGGACAGAGGTTTGGTGCAAACTCTGTACTGGAGGAGGGAGGAAGCATCCTCAATGGGCTGCTGGGCAGAAGACTGGGGTGAACCCTCTGCTGGGGGAGGGAGAAAGCACTCCCATTGGGTTGCTAGGCAGAGTGGCGGGGCAAACTCTGTGCTGGGATGACTGCACCGGTCCCCACATAGAGGGCTCTGAGTGCCACCTCTGGCACACATGCCCTAGGTTTGCCATCACTGGAGTAGTGGGATGGACTAAAAGATGCCATCTGACTTACTTATTCTATGATTGCTTCAACCCTAGTTCTTTACTTTATCCACTACATCATATTGTGTATATTTTTTCTTACAGTGATAGTAATAATTCCCACCCTGTGTTGTGAATGCAGGTGTCTTAGAAGACATTTCCTCTCTTTTTACATGTATGTCTTGAAGCAATTGGATAAGTTACAGCACTCCAACCTCCCAAAAGCCATATGTACCTGCATTTGAATGCTGGTCACACTTGCAAGCTTTGCACTCAATTTTAAAATAATCTTAGCAATATGCATCTCATATGGTACTTCGGCTACCCAAGAAAAGACTTGTATTAGTTGCATCCCTCTGGATACTGATCTCATTCGTGGTCTCTGGGTCTGTCTTTCCTCTTTCTTTGGTTTCATTCTGCCGGCTAGCTGAGAAATTCCCAACGGTAATCTGAACGACCACCACTTCTTTCATTCACAGCCTCAGCTTCTCACTATCATTATAGAAAATATCACAGAACTAAATATTTGTTATTAACTTCAAATGAAATCTCACAGGCAGCTAAATAAAAAAGTAAAAAGGAAGGAAACAAATATCTATACAAGAGCAGAAGACATGGTCTTAGCTAGCCCACAGAACCTAGAAGTACCACATAACAAATAATGATATTATGTTGGTGTACTTTTTTTGAG
Source organism: Furcifer pardalis (assembly GCA_030440675.1). Lineage (NCBI taxonomy): Eukaryota > Metazoa > Chordata > Lepidosauria > Squamata > Chamaeleonidae > Furcifer > Furcifer pardalis. The sequence goes on along the minus strand of CP126890.1, from coordinate 55,127,418 downwards.
TAATGAGGTCATTTTCTTTCTTCAGTTTACAGTACAACTGAAATCTAGCAGTAACCTACAACTAGAGTAGATCCACTGAACCAATAGAATTTATAGAGGAGTTGATTCACTGAATCCACTGATTCAATGTATCTGCTACAGTTGTGACTTACTACTGGACTTTTCCAAATTTATTGATGGAAAAATCATGAAGGAGCAAGTAGCCTTCAAGCTGGGCAGATCATGTTGTGGTTAAATTCTTAACTTTACACAACACATTGAGAATGGCATCTGCAGCTGTCGTAAATACATTTATGACAACTGTGGGTGCATTTATGGCAGCATTATATGCATGTGTGGGCACGTTTTACTTCTGCTTCTGGTGGAGGTGAGAGTGGCATGGGCTAGATAATTTGGTGCCACGGGCTGGATCTGGCCCTGATCTATGCAGACAACACAGCACTGGACATACAAGGATCGCGTTTCAACTGGAAAACTTACCGGAACACCCGAAGAAATAGGTTAGTATTACACTATCAATCATTTGAAGCTGAACCCGAGCAAGACTCAAGTGTATGCTTTCCACCTTCAAAACTGAAAGGCAGGGTTTTTGTTGAATGTTACATGGCAAAGGAATCAATTACAGCATTGTTCAGCACCAAAATACCTCAGCGAGACACTTGACAAGGCACTCTCTTTTAAAGAAGCACTGCCTGAATACCAAAGCTAAAGATAATATGAATAACAGCATCATCAGGAAACTCACAAACTATAAATGGAGAGCTCAACCATCCACACTGCGTACATCAACTTTGGTCCTGTGTGTCTCCACAGCAGAGTATCCTGATCTGGTATGGAGCGCATCCACACATGTGAAACAAGTTGACATCACTTTTAATAAAGTGATGAGTACAGTATAGTAACAGCATGCCTCAAGCCTACACTAGTGGAGAAAATTTATCTTCTTGTTGGTATCGCTCCATCTAAGATAAGAAGAGAAGCATCAGCAGATGCCAAGAGAACTAAGAAGAGAATGATCCTTGACATTCTCTGAATGGCTTTGTGCCTCAAGTCTACCTGCTCAGGTCCAGGAAGTACTATATGGCAAAACCAAACATTCTTGCAGGCACACAAGAGCAAAACCAAATTAGAGGATGGAGGAAGGAGCTCACTGGACAAGGAATAAAATTGAAGGATGATATAGAATTACATTTTTTCCAATAAAAACTTAGCATTTGTGCCATCCAAAGGGCTAAACAGGCACTAGGAGATAATTCTAAAAGTGAACAAACCAAAGCCAACTACATAATATTGCAACTTTAAGTAATAGTAATAGAGGTAATCACATAATAAGCAATTTTAATAATTCTTTAAAAAATAACTTTCTGAATGGCTTTCTTTCAGTGCTACATCAAACAATTTAGAGACCAATCTCAGTGAAACATTCAGGAACTGTACTATGTTGGATGCATATCAATCATTTCTGAGCAAGCTGCTGTTCAAAGCATTCCTTTGAAATTATTGTATTATGCTTTCTGAGTGAAGCTCTGTAATAGGGACTCTTAATATCTTAACACCTTTCATTTGGTTCCTCATTTCTATAGCATTTTCCCCAAATGCGTGATGAGAGCGGGGGGGGGGGAGAAGAGTCAATGAAACTAGCAGTGGAAGACAGAGACTGTGATTTTAACATACCATCATTAACAGGCCCACCCAGATACAAGCCTTTTTAAAGGGATTTTATTCTTACTTAAGCCACCTGGATAGCTCAGTGCTTTTGTTATCTGGCTGCAGAGTCAGAGGTTAGGAGTTCAATTCCCCATTGTTATCTCCCAGGAGAAGAGCCAGTGTGTGTGGCTGCATAAGCCCAAGACTCCAGCAAAAGAAACAACAGGTATACCGCTGCTGTGTATTCTTCTCAGTGGTGGGATTCAGCAGGTTCTCTCCAGTCTGCCAGAACCGGTAGCAGAAATTCCGGCTGGCCCTGCCCATCCAAGTTTTGAAATAAAGTAGTCCTAATTTGGGTGCAACACAGGGCTTTCATCCTGGCCACATCCACCATACCACACCCACAGAGTAGGTAGTAATTTTTTTAAAGTCCCACCACTGATTCTTCTCCTACAAATATCTGGAAAGAGTTGCCATAATTCAGAATCAACTTGAAGGCATGCAATTATTATAACTTACTTAAACATATTTAAGCTTGTATTCTTTTTTTATTTAAACCTGATACACATTTTTCTCTACATGATGCCCTGTGATCAACCACAGATCACACATTACATGAACCCTTTTTTGAGTATTAGCCTGCTCATGTGTAAGTCTGAAATGGTGGTGGGGATATGGGCACACAAACAAACGGAAAATTCCAGACATCTGCCTATTCTTTCATTAAGTATGAAGGGCAGCAGAAATTTTTTAAATTACATTTGGCTGATTGCAATTACCAAAATTCTTATAATTTGGAACTCTGGTTATTCCTCCTACAGCCCTCTTAAGACTATCATCCTCAATGTGGAATGTGTGCAGGGGCTTGTTTGTGTTTCTACCAGCTTTTTAGATTGAAATTAAAAGAGGCAAATGCCTTCATAGGGCTTCTTCTGTCACCTGAAAACTCTCTTTAAAAATGATCAGTTTATAAGCTTCTTTAAACATAAATGAAATACCCAGTGAAGTTTTGAAGGAAAAAGAGATTTTATCAACAAGATCAATTATAATATAACATATACATATGTGGTGCTTAGTTCCATATACATCCAAGAACCCCTACTAACAATTCAATCAGACATATAATTTTTGAGAAACTATATACACATTTTCTCAGCCTAGGTGGGGCTGAGGAGTAGAAGGCATTTCATATTCTATCCTAACACTGCATATTCATTTAGAATGTTCAGAAATGTACAGTCATGCAAGTCTGCTCCTCTTACATAAATGACTCAGTACTTTTTGTGTAACTGTCTTTTCACAAAAAAAATGGTTTTCTCCAGGCCTTACTATAAATTAGCAAAATTAATTAAAGTAGCTATGTGATCTTTAACTGCATACTTATTTTGTTACGGGAAGATGTTAATAAATTAAAATTTATTTATTTTATTTATTTAGTTAATAGATTTATATACTGCCCTAATCTGGTGTACATAGGCCAGCAAGCACCTCACTGACCATACAAGTTAAAACCAATATAAAAACAATTTAAAACCCTTAAGAACATTTGGCAATATTGCCCACCACTATGCCATTTTGCTATCTAAAAACAAATAATCAGCATAACATTAACATTAAAATTGGTTACAGGAGGGCGGGGGAGCCTCAGATGAGCCAGAAAGGGGAGCTATTTCTGGGGTCACACTCCCAAAATATTAGCAGGGGATAGCAGGTTACATAAACAACATTATTGTCCCATCCAATGACAGTGAATCAGGACAAGTTGGTAAAAAAAGGGTTTGAGTTTTTAAAGAAGAGCATGTGGATGAATATCTATAAATATTGTAGTTATGTCCATAAACTTCCACTTACGGTGTTTGCAGAGCTCATTTTGTCTGGCAAATGCACGCAGAAGGTTCTCAAGCAAACAAGAATATGAACAAGCTTCTCAATTGACTCATCTGTACCCAGTGGTGGGCAGCAAAAAATTTTGCTACCACACCGTGGACAGAGCCTATGTTGTGGGCAGAGCCTACATCATGGACAGAGCCTATGTCATGGGTGATCTAGTCATGCCTGCCATATGGCCATGTATACATCTGCAGACATAGGCAGCAGTGGCTCTTTGGCTGTAAATGAAGATGAGCACTGCACCCTAGAGTCGGATATGACTGGCTTTTGAGCAAGGGAGACCTTGAACCACTTGCAGGCACAAAACCTGAGATCAAATTTGAATACCAATCAGGAATTTTTTGTTATTAGGTAAAGGTTGCCCTTGCTTGAAAGCCAGTCATTACCAACTCTTGGGATCAGTGCTCATCTCTGTTTATATCCAAAGAGCCAGTAGATTTGATCCACAAAAGCTCACATTAAAATACAGCAGTTAGTCTTTAAGGTGCCACAACATTTTTGTCTTTTTGTTTTGTTTACTCTCTGATATGTTTGCACAGAATAAAACGTTTTAAATGGTAGCTGTGTTAGTCTGGGTAGGGAGGTGGGCATGGTCACCCAATTTTGCTACTCCTCCAGTCCGAAGGCCACCCAATTTTGCCAACCCCCTGTCTGAAGGCCACCCATTTTTGCTCCCCCCCCCTTGAGGATGTGCAAACCTGTTACTGCCCACCACTGCCTGTACCCTCACTTCACAGGGAGCAGAATGGTAGTAAAGTATTTTCCAGCTTCTTGTTACTTTCTAAGTCAACAGCTAGGTCTATAACCGAATCACTCAAAAGTTAGTGTAGGGTGATAGATCTTGTAGTACTGCCAAAATTAGTGTTAGTTCATTGCACTGCCATGGTCACTACTTGTTCTGAGCTGGCAGTTGTGTTTGCAGTAGAAAATTGGGTACTAGCAGAGATAAGTGTCAGATGAATGAGATCCAGGTAAATTGGGTGAATGAAGTACATAAAACATGAATCTGAAAACCGGAATCAAGATAGGTCTCAGCCACATTAATTTCTCATTCAAAATGATTACTTCAAATGCTTAACACAGGAATGTAATTTCTTCAACATTTTTAATAAGAGGGACCCAGAAATGTAACATGAGGATCAGAAACCTTTGCTCAATTTGAAAGTTCTTTTTAGTCCAAACATTGTCCAGCACCATTGTGATACATTAGTGAGTGGTATATGATTTGCCTTACAGCTTCGAGCATGTTATTCTGCCTTGTTAAAATATTTTAATTGGCCAAAGGATCATTTTACTTGGTGTCATACTTTTTATTTGCTAAAGGGAATGTGGAACAAAAATAATTTCTCATGTTCAATTGTCTGAGCTTTTAGCACTCCTGTTTATAGACTTCATGAGGATGAATGACACAACCACACACATAGAGCAGACATTTCTGTGGATATGTAGCAGGCATGACTAGACGCTGGAGTGCACAGATGTTGTTTACTTTCCCACTGAAGTGGTACCTATTTATCTACTTGAAAGTTCTTGCTTTTGAACTGCTATATTAGCAGGAACTGGGAAGGAGACGGAAGCTCATTCTGTCTTGCAACACTTGCAACTGCTGTCCTGACAACCTTCCAGTTGTCAAGTTCAGCATCTTAACCACTAAGCCACCACAGGCTGATAAATAGCTGCATCCAAATTTTACCTATGGTTTTAATATGCACTCAACTTTGCATAATATTTGCATCCTAATCTGTTTTATGCATAGAATCAAAATCCTTGGCCCATGATTATAGCCCTGCACCCTTTTCTTTGAAACAAAGTCTAATAAATACATTTCTTTTTTAAAGCTGCAAAATAATACTTCACACAGTAATGACCAATTATAAATAAACTCAAAAATTATTGAATGTCACCCACATACAAGTTGCTTAGCAATAAATTGGATAAATCTTGCTTTGTCTTTATGCATTCCAGCAGGATCGTGGAGTTTGTACTGGCAACAAAACAGTTTAATAAGCTAAACAGCATTTGAAGTCATTTCACTACTCAAGTAAGGTAGACATATTTCCAAAAAACTGATTTGAGAGAGCAGTGAGAGAAAACTTATATTTTTTAAAAAAAATGTTCAATGAGAATACCTTTTCAATAAAAAGTTTCCATTCATTTTTATTTAAGAAGGCAGGTGTAGAGAAGATTCAGAACAGCTAAAAAGCAATGATAAATCTGCACATCGACCTGTATCCTTGGAGGTGAGCCCTTCAATGACCATTATTTTCATTATTAAAATCCACTAAGAAAGAACAGCGTTGCTGTGCTTTAATTTGAGATACCATCAATTACAGTCAGGGAACTCCATTTCAGCTGCTCAATATTTTATGTACCCCTTGTGTTTTAAACCCAAGACCATATAGATTGCAGCAAAGTACATAGTATTTTCAATCTCTGTGGTCAAATCCTTCTAGCCATCATCAGATGATAGGACTAGGACCTTCATTTCCTCAACCCTAATAGAAGGCAGGAAATTTAATCCATTCAGTGTAAGACAAGCTTTACAGAGGAGCAGTGAACATTAGAGGACAATGAGTTGAACAGACTGTCCATCTGATCTAAAGTATTTGTTCCTTTAAAAACTGCAAAAATGTGTCCCTCTTTTATAATACCTTGTACTAGCAACAGGACTTTCATTTATTTGAGCTAGTTCTTTGAGAGGCTTCCTCTGTACATCCTAATTATTAGGTTATAAGGCTACCCATCCTGTGATCTCCAGAACTGCTACTACCAGCAACAGTTCCCTTCTTCCTGAAAAGCTAGTAAAATGGCTTAGTTACACAGAGGTGAGGAAAGCTCTTTTCTAAGGTACTCTTTTTGGGGTGTAACAACCTGGAAACTGTCAGGGAGGATTCCTGGCAAATATTGTGAGTTGCGGTGCAAAAGAAGTCCAAGTCCTATGCCTATCTAACTTCCTGTCACAATATGCAGATGTGTTAGGTGAAGAGCTAGTACAATGCTTTGCAGTGGCAATGAATCTGTAAGTTAATTGCACATTGTTCAACTAAAATATAAAGTCATCCATACAGGCCAGTGTTTCCCTTGAAACCACTTAAAAACAGCTGTTTTCATATAAGGTCCAGCCATATTGTGCATGCAAATGATTCTTCTCCTCCTTATAATTTGTTGCCATGTTTGACCTGAGTTTTCCAGATATTTTTCTTGCTTTTTTTAATGGCAAGCATTACAGAGAATAGGTATCCCACAGTTCACATTCAGACAACTAGTGTCCTCTGTATCTGGCCATCAAATGGTGGCTGTGCTGTAAGCTCGGCCATGACCCTGACCAGCCATATTTCCTTTTCTCTACAAATCACTTCCTTTTTTCCCTATCACTGACCATGTTGTCTTACCAATTGAGCTGTATAATAAAAATAAGATCTGCGAGTCATTCTGGAATCTTTTTGTGCACAAATCTCCCACTTTATTTAAAACATAGATGAGTTTTATACACTTGCACATGAATAATGCTAAAGAGTATGATGGTTATGAGTGTGCATACAACCACTGTTTCCCCCCCACTTTTTTTTGCAATGGTTTGCATCCAAGGTGTATAGGACATGCACTTAAGCTTGCTCACCATATCATTATATGCTGATCAGGGTTTTTTTTTTTTTGGAGGGGGGCATCTCTGTATGCAACTCAATGATAAGTAAAGGGGTCTGTGAGTGCATTACAAAGAATGAACTTCACAGAATTTCCTTAGATTGAAATCTTGCCCTATCAGGGTTCATGACATTGGGATCAGAGACTGCAAAGAACACATTAATTTTAATCTCATTAACGCTAAGCAAATTTCTTTGTTTTATTGGAGAAGGCAAAATGGCAACAAGCTAGCTAATGTTTTCAAAATAACATTTAGAGAGAATAGTTTTTTCTTGTTAAATAGCATTAGTCATTGTTTGTCCTCTGCAGAGGCCACATGTGTGTGCACAATCTCTCTCTAGCAATTAAGGAGGGTGTATCCACTTACTTCCAGGAGAAGACTGGCTCTGTATAGTTCCACTTATTCTTAGATGATTTTCAAATGCTATAGAATCTTTACTCAGTCAAAACACAGCTCCTTATACATTGAGGAGGGAGCTGAAAACAGACCTCCTGAATCCTAATTTGTCACTCTACCATGACACCACATCCACTTGCTAGAAGAAATATTTTTGAAAAATCTATGACAAGTGTGTTGAGTTTCCATAGTCTGCAATCATATTAGAAGCAGAGCGCCGATAAACATTTTATCAGACTAAACTTAACTGGTCAGCCAAGGTATACTCTGAAGTTACTGTAATTAGAACAAATAAAAGATAGTACAACATAATGCTGTGTACTTTTTACTCATTTAAAAATGACTGTTTCCACACATCTGCTCCTTATTTACATTTTTCTGCTTGTTACATCTTTTATTTTAAATATGAAGTTGGATCTGATAGCTTAAGGAACAAAAAAAATAGACATATAAAAATAGACACATAAAAGCATAGATTCAAATATATACCTACCATAACTCCTAGATGTTGCACAATTTTGAAGAGAATCTCACAGCCCCCACAGGCTATTGTTTGGCTTTAAAACAAATAAAAGCCTACTCATGGAATCTTCTTACACTGTGTTAAAATTGCAGCTTCCCTTTCGCAGCATAAAAAATATAATAAACCTGCACTAGCTTCAGTAAATGGCTTTTTTATTTACAAAAGATTTGTTTTTTCTTCAGGCACTATAGAATCTAAAATAAAACATTTCAAGGCACATTTGTTATCTTGTGGTAACCAGGGTTCTTTGGTTTACCAATTGGCTATTCACTTTTTAAGTATCAGCAGTCTATATTATTATTATTATTATTATTATTATTATTATTATTATTATTATTATTATTATTATTATTATTATTATTATTATTATTATTATTATTATTATTATTGGGGGGGGGGGTTACCACAGAATTCATTTGGTTCTGTATAAACCAGGGATTCCCAACATATAGCCTGCAAGCCTAATCTGGCCCACAGAGCTCATTAATACAGCCCACAGTGGCCACCTAGACACCGCCAGAAGCTTCCTCCAACACTGGAAGTCCAAAAATGTTACCTCCTGTGGTGGCGGTAGTGGCGGCATCACACCACTTTTTTCATTTGCTTGCACAGCCTTTGCTGCTTCTCACAGCAGCGGGAGGGTTTTCAGAGCATTTTCGCTCCATTTTGGGAATCTTTTTGCCATGTTTCCGCTGCATTTCAGCAGCTAATACATGGTGGTTTGGGACTTCCAGTGCCAGGCAGAGCTTCCATCCAGTGCCTGGGTTCCCACTACGGAACCAGAAAGTCCCAAACTGCCACATTAGCTGCTGAAACGCAGTGGAAACATGGCAAAAAAATCCCAAAATTAAGCAAAAATGTTCTGAAAACCCTCCCACTGCCATGGGAAGTGGTGGAGGCTGTGCAAGCAGTTGAAAAAAATTTGCATTTGCTGCCGCTGCCACCGCCATTCCTGCCAAAAAATGTAAGCACTGGGAGCAACCACACATCTGGCCTGCACAGCTGAGTGTCAGGGCGGGAATGGCCCCTGGCAGGAAAAGGTTGGGAACCTCTGGAATAAACACTGGGTCTGCATGGCCTTCCTATAAAGAAGATGATTATGACTATAAGAAGACCCTCTTTGTATGCATGGTCCAATTTGGTGCTTTACACACAAGTGAGAAACATTGTCTACACCATCCCAACATTGTCAGAGTCTGATGATCAGCTAGCAGCACAGATACAAGGACTCAGGGCAACCAAGCTAAAGGTCAAAGGCAAATCTTATCCATGTCCTAATCCAGTTCCAAGGTCAATGCCAGAAGCAGATAGGGGAACAAGGCTATTCCAGTAAACAAGACACAGTTCAAGCAGGCAAGGAGTCAAAAAACCAAGGAAGTAATTGAAGCAGGGTAACTTTAAGGCTTGAGCAAGAGCAGGACAGCACCATAAAAAAAATCTAAGAACCTTTGATGCTGAGTCATCTTCTTCTTGAGTTAAAGGGAAATCAAATTTCTCATTTATTGCATATTTCTTCTGAATCCTCTAGGCAGGAAAACTCCATACAGTGGAACCCCGCATAATGAATGCTTTGCATAGTGAAAAATTCGCATAACGAAGCATTATTTATGCAAGGGTGATACCCCACATAACAAAAAAAAAAAAATCGTTATGCAAGGTTTTTGGTAGCCGGGGTATACCTGCTCAATGGGAACCCCAGTTAACGAACTTTTTTTTCCCATTTTGCGGGGTACCGCCAATAGTGCTTCACATAATAAAAAAACACATAACGAAGAGCTCTGTGGAACAGAGGTTTTTTTTGTTATTCAGAGTTCTACTGTATATACTTTTGAACTATTGTATCTATAAATCTATGCAGATTACAAAATCTTTGGTCTGTGATTGAAACCAAAGACAGAGAGAAGTGTTCAAACATTCTCATAAAACATACTGAGTAATGTTACAGACAAACCTTCACAGAGGAGCTGCTGGGTATACCTGATTGGGGTGGGATAGCAAATGTGAGTAAATAAATAAATAAATAAACCTATGTAATGAAGTAAAGCATCCTTTACTTCTGTATTCAGACAAAGGGACACAGAGCTGAATCAACTGATGTATTCTTGTTTGGTGATTTCACTTTTTCTTTGAAGTTCTTTTGTTTAAGGATGGAGGTCAGAGGTAGTACATCTACAGAGAATGAACTAGTGTTCTGGCTTCTGAATGACACTACAGTATTTCTAATGCCAAGTTTGTACCCATTTATTAGTTTGCATAGAGACAGGTCTGCTTATTTCTGTGTAAGATACTGTGGGACATTTTGACAAAAGAAAGTATATATCTTACTTGAAGATAATCAGCTCTAACCTGATGGTGTGGATTACTTTGATTTGAGCACTGTAACATATTTGCATCACTTCAACTCCATTGGTGAGAATTACAGCCATGAATTGCTTCCCACCCAGATCACATCCAATAGAAGTATGATTTTCAGCATGGAAGGCTGACCTCAAATCATACTGTATGTGTGAATGCTTTTAGATGCCAACTGTAAGTTAAAAGTAGTATTCATGATGACAATGTATGGGTGAGAGAGCTGGACCATAAGGAAGGCTGAGCACAGACAAATAGACGCCTTTGAAATATGGTGTTGGAGGAGAATTTTGAGAGTACCCTGGACAGCAAAGAGAACAAACAGGTCGATCTTAAAATAAATCAACACTGATTGCTCCTTGGAAGGTCAAATATTGAAGATGAAGCTAAAGTATTTTGTACATCAAATGAGAAAAGAGGATTTACTTGAAAAAGCCTTGATTCTGGGAAAGGTTGAGGGCAAAAGAAGGGGCAGCAGATAATGAGATGGCTAGATGGTATTATTGACACAATGGGCATAGGACTGGGTGGGCTGAGGAGGATGGTGAAGGATAGGGGTGCCTGGCATGCCATGGTCCATGGGGTTGCAAAGTGTGGCACTCAACTAAATGACTGGACAACAAAAAGTCACTGCTGAATAACATGACTATTACCATTAAGATCTGCAATTAGTACCTCCCATAGGGTGTTAAATAACCCCTGACAGTGACCATTGAGATTATTTCCCATCTACACGTTTTGCAATTCTACAATACAGCATAGCTCCCTTTCTTTGGTGTGTATATAAATAGCTAGCTACCGGAACTATATTCCATACCTCAAAAGAGGAGGGGAGAAGTTGTTGAAATCATAAGCCATATCATGTATACCAAGTCTTTAAAGCATCAACTGATTCTTTGTAAAAATAATTGCACATGAGGCAACTACATTCTGCATAACAGTATTGTAACTTTCCAAACATCATAATGCACTAAACACAATTATTGAAAGCTTAGTGATTACCATGTTACCGGCTCTCCACCACCTACCCACTGGCCACTGCTCTTCAGAGAGACACTGTAACCACAATAAATATGACTGAGGAGTGGTCATTGGCTGTTGTGTTTGTAAATTATGGCCATGGTTGCTATGTTGCCACAGATATAATTGGGCCATAGGTTTATGTCATTAGGGAGAGAGACAATAAATTTATATAAGCATTGGAGTGGGTGAGTGTGTCTGTGTGTAAGAGATGTCACAAAACAATCAAGCATTCCGATTACTTTAAGCATTCTGAAGCCTGACTGAATCTAACAAGGTTGAAAAGTTATACAAGTGTGCCTTGGATTATGGCTTCAGAATGCAGTATTATTTGATGTAAACAAATTGATTTTCTTAAATAGAAGGAGTGCAAAGACCTGAACTTACAAAGGCTGCAATGTAGACCAAGTGCTTTTACTTGGTGTTCTCCGCTATATCACTAGCAGAGGAAAGAGAGTTATCCCAATGGGATTAGTTCCAAGATAAATGTATTAATTTGCAGCGTAGCAGATCAGAAATCTCTCAGAGTGGGGAAATGACCTTTACCATTACCCTCTGCAGCTGTAGTTCAGTGTTTCAGCACAAAGCCTTCTTCAAGAATGAGCTACTTCAGCAAAAGCCACTGAGACCAAGAATGTTTTATGTCTCAGCTACATTAATGTATGCATTACAGGAGACTTTAGCTAAATTCTAAAAGAATAAGTATTATGTCACACTGGGGCACAAGAGCACAATGAATGGAACTTGTAAAAATATGAATAAATGTAGTTCAACCTGCAGTGCCAATTTTATGATAAAAAGAACTATGTGTTGATCATATGGGAGGTGTGGGTTCAGGTTCTAGCCTACTCTTTAGGGTGTCAAGAGGCTTCCAACGTATTCAATATCTGCTGCCTTCACTGGTCAATGTAATGGTGCACGTTAGTCGAGAACCTAGATATGAAGAATAACAGTCAGCAAATTTGGAAACTTCTGAAAAAATTAGATGGAGATTTAACCCAACCACAGCAAAACTACATTGAAGTAACAGCAGACCAATTAGCTAGTCAGTTACTGAACAATGGAAAAATGCAAGGCAAAAAGGTGCAAGAACAAAACATCCGTTTAGACTACAGGAACAAGAGGGAGGATTACTTAATGCCCCCTTTGTAACATCTGAACTGAAGGAATCTGAAGGAATTACAGAGCCTGAAACCAAATAAAGCAGGAGGTATCAATGACATAAGAACAGGGCAGATAAAGCAATTTATTTATTTATTTATTTTATTTATTTGCATTTAATATCCCGCCCCAATCGGGCGGACCCGACTCTGGGCGGCTTACAGCATAGCTCATAATATATACGGCCTTAAAATCCATAAAATTCATAGAAAAATTTAAAACATTGAACAGTAAAAACGGATAAAACCCATAATAACAGCTACCAGATGGGGGGGGATGGCTGTTCTTAAATTAGCCATCCTGGATGGGAACCTACATTGGTATGTCCCCACACTTTACCCGCCAGCCATGTCTTCAAGCCCTTTCGAAAGGGCAAAAGCTCCGCCTGCGGGCGCAGCTCTGTCGGAAGGAGGTTCCAAAGGGCCGGGGCGAACACAGAGAAGGCCTCACACTATGGAATGGCCTCACAATTTGGTCCTCACACTATGGAATGGCTTTTGCAATTAATGAACTGCAAATCTTAAGTTCGGCCAGTGACAAAGTCAAGAAGTTGGCTTCATTTTGGCAGTTTAAAGTCTGAGCTACACATGAAAGAAGAAGACTGTCCAACAGAAAGGAAATGTAGTTGAATAATAAACTAAATTCTCACCATCCTTTAAAAAAATCTGAGGGAAATGAAATAAACAGGCATGTATTTGTCTGTGTGTATTTGGGAATGTAGTGCCTGAGAACCCAGTGTCTTGAACAAAATGAATTGGAAATTTGTGAGTTTCATTTTCACTGTGTGTGACTGTGTTAGCATTTCTGCCTTGCGACAAATTTTAGACTGGACTGCAAGCAAGAACAGATCGTAGATTAAGAGGGGATGCTTACTCTGATAGTTTAAAGGTGTGCTAGTGTTCTATTCATTTCATTCCCCCCACCATTCTTCCAGAAATTATCTCGCCTGTCCCCAGGATCATCATTCTGGCTAGGTGAGCAGCCTCTAGAGAGGTTTCCATGGCTAAAGAACCATGACTGAGAAGCTCTTCTCTTCCTTCCAAGTCAACAGCCAGTTAGGAAGGCAGGTCTCAGATGTTGATTTCAGAGTCTGAAGTGAGGTGTTTCAACAAGGTGTTCCAAGAAGATACCTTGCTGTATAAAGAATTAAAGGTTAAAACCAGCACTCTGCATTGGTAGTTATTTGCTTAGGTCTGTCAACAATATGGCTGTAGCAATACCCAATAGTTGCATTGTCTAGAAAGTCTGCAAATACTGGCCAAGCTAACTTGAGCACAGATCATGTACACTAGTTTTTTTTCCATCCTAAAACTTTTGCATTGATACAAAAATTAGACACTGTTTTTGTAAAGTTAGTATGTGCCCTTAGAGGAAAGAAGGAGGGATGTTTCCAAACATCCTGATCAACAAAATAAGTACAGTAATACCCCGGATAACGTTTACCTCAGATAACGCTAAAATCACATAATGTTAAGAAATCTGGGGAGGAGAATTGGATCAAATAACGTTAAGGTCCTATGGGATGGATCGGATAACAACCGCTAAAGCCTTTGCAGTTACAATGTATCTCTATGGAGCTTTAATGTTATCCGATCCATCCCATAGGATTTTAACATGCATCGGATAACACTAAAAATCAGATAATACCAAGACTTGTGGAACCAAGTCTTAGCGTTATCCGAGGTATTACTGTATCCTCATTCTCACAAGGCTTGCTTTTAATTCTTTTGCCACAAGCCCTCCATGTCATGGATGCCAAATCAAACAATTCAGAGAAAACTCCATCCAACACAAGAACTTCAGCAATTTTAACTTTTCACATTTTCAATATATTTTGAAAAATTCCAAAAAATTCAATATATTTTGACTCCTTTGCTGCTGTGTGATTCTGATGCACAAAATACATACCATTGCAACAAAGTGAGTCTGTTGCATTCTAATGTAGACTTGAAGTACAAGAAACTTAGATCGTGTCCAATACAGCCATATGTGCAGAAAGCCATATATCCCACTCTTTGAGACATTTTGGGGCTGGGCTGTTCCACTCTTCTTTACAGATGCTGGTGGTGTTGGATGCTGGAGTGGGACATTGTGTACCTTTGGAGACCCCATCAGGGGGTTCCCTTATTTTGGTGTGCTGCAACATTTTCTGTTCCCGGCACCAGTGGATGCTAGGAACAGGATATATGGAAGCTTTGCAGCTGTTGAAGCTGTTTCTATTGTCAGCTTCCGGTACCTGAAGACAGACAGACAGACAGACAGACAGACAGACAGACAGACAGACAGACAGTCAGTCACACACACACACACACACACACACACACACACACACACACACACACACACACACACACACACACACACACACACACACACACTCACACACACACATTTTACATGTACTGGATGATCACTGTTACAACACATTTCTTAATCATGAGTGGCCTTGGGAAATGTTCATTTTGCCAATATCATGAAGAGGTTCATCAGCCAGTTCACAATACTGTATTCACAAATAAGGTGCTTTTTCTGCTGAACATCATTTAGCTTTTCTCCCACAATACTCAGTCAACCCCAGGCATCCTGATCCAGTGTGCACCACAACCAGCAGTGCACACAAGTCTGTAGTTCTCTAACGAAGATGAGATAATCTAAAGCTACACTATAAATGGCAAATAGGGATGAAAAAGTGAATCTGGAAAATGCATGTGTAGACTTGTGTGTGTGTTTTGAGAATGAAAGTGTGTGTGTTTTAAAAATGAAATTGGTTGAGGAGACAGATTCAAATGAACACTATTCTGAATATCCATTGGGAGATCTGAAAAATGACTTACACAGGAGCATTATAACCATGTTATATTAACCATGAAAAGAAAGAAAAGATACTAAAGAAAACAAGAGGACTCCGAAATGTTTATTTTGTGTGTGTGTTTGTTATGACGGTATACCGTTCCCTAGCATCTGTCTGGACATCCTGCTATGATAATGGAGTAGACCGTACAGCCAGTGACCCACTGTCGGGTGGTGGTAAATAACCTGATTCCCCAAAGGGGCCAATGGCTACCGGTGGATAAACCCCTTTAGGTAGGGTAATTGCCCCCTCAGTGGAGGAAATGTCACTGAAAACCATCATATTGGCCTTAACGGCAAAAATTATTGTAGGAGAAAGCACTTCATTCTGATTCCCAATTATCATGGAGGCAGAAGAGGCCAAGCCAGATGGACTGGCTGTGAAGGCAAGCCTTATTAATATCCTCAAGGCTACGGCATTCCATTACAGTCCTGGTGTTAAATCCTGCTTGTCTCATTTCATATGTGCCACAGCAGAGGGCTCCATAATCACAAGGTGTGGGTCACTTCATGGCAAGCTGGGATCCACCTTAAACAAATTCACGCCAGTGGCATTTTTCCTACACACCCATCAACTGTGAAAATGATTTCTAGTGAAAATGTATACAGTTGTACCTCGCTTAAAGAGCATAATGTGTTCCACAGGATTGCTCTTTAAGCAAGTTTGCTCTTTAAGTGAAACACCATTGTAAGTGACCAATTGTAGGGGTGACTGCAAACCCTGATTTATTTGTTAAGTGAGTTTTTGGTTGGGTTTGTTAAGCAAAACGAACATTCAGATAAAATTCTGCTCTTTAAGTGAGTTACTCTTTAAGCGAGGCACTCTTTATGCGAGGTTTGACTGTACTTGGATATGAGTAGCAGCTGATGATGATGATACCATTCCCACAAGTTTGTTAAATACATGTTTTTTTAAAAAAACCAGCTCTGTCCCTACCTCTTGACTCTAAGTCTCTCAAAGATAAAGAGTTGAGCTGTCACACTTCTTTCTTTCCTCTGTGGCTTGAAATAGCTCTAATAAATGAAGGGATATTCAATTCACATTTTGGGTTCTTCAAATCCTCTACATATTTCAGTCTCCAGAAACCTGCACATTCTTTTAACTATATTCATCCTAAAAAAAAAAAAAAAAGCTCCCTGGTTCACTGATGGGGAACTGAGGGTGAAAGTCAATATGTTGAATGCAAAGATTAAGCTGAATAATGGGGAATGATAAAAGATGACATTTACCCAGCTTCTTTCCATGGTCGCCCCTCTCCTGACTTCTGAAAAGGTGTTGCTGGGGCACTTGCTAAATGAAATTGGATATAGCAGATGCGGTCATGGAGAAATGGAGAGGAGAGGGGATTCTTTAAAATAAAGCACCATTTGCAAGCCCTGCTTGTAAAAGGTGAATCTAATCTTTTTTCGAGAACCTCACATAACTCTCAGGTCCATATGTCACATCTTGTCCCATTCAATACAGCCTCCAGTTTTCAACTGTCATTTTCTGCTGGTTTTGTTAAACTTGCCACAGCTAATTGTGACTAATTGACTAGGGCACATCTGAGTTCTGTGCCTACTGATGATACAGACAATTGCCCAAATGAGATACACTGCTGCATCCTATCAACTGAGTGATTGCACAACTGTGGACGAATGCTTACATTTTTGTTGCATGATTTTTGATGGGCTAGATCAGAATATGTGCACTGGAGTTTTATCTTTCCTACTCCACCACTTCTACCTTTCTTTTTTTCATTTTTCACTTCCCCTGCCTCCTAGCATTGCACAGTTGCTAGTGTCACTGCCAGGCCAGGTCCCAATCTTGTCTTGTGAAGGGGGATAAACATGAGAAAGGGCTCTGGACTTCAAGCCCCTAAAGTTTCTCTCCTAAGGCTTCAGGGCAATTATAGACTCTCATGACTCCTTACAATTCCACTCTGGAACTTTGTACATTCTGCCTGAGTTGCTCCTCTTATTTTCCTCCCGGCCCTCCAACATTGATTCAATGACAAGCCATGGGAAAATTTGCAGTAGGTGAAAAATAGATTAAGCAGAAACAGGTGTTGTAAGGATCCCACACCCAACTTGGAATCAACACTTCCAATTATCATTTTTTAAGAAAAGACCTTGTGCAGACTCCTCATTTTATTGTATCAAAGAATAAAATACAGTTCATAAAGCCAATCTTTTCTTCAGGCAAAGCATAGCCATAGCAAAAACCAAATCTTGACTTAAAAATAAAATAAAGCTTCCCATGGTAGGGTAAAAACTATTGTAGTTTCTAGAAAACTAATCTAGATGCAAAGCCTAATCAATGCTTTGTCTAATAAAATAAGAAAAGTGATAGTTTCTAAAAGTAGCTTCTCCAAGCTATCAGAATATCTTCAAAGTCCGAAAATACCCAGAAAATTGGCAAAGTATGAAAGCAAAAATATTTCTAAGTATTCAGCCTTCAAATCCAGACTAAGTCCAATGACTAGCCTGCCTACCTTCTGATAAATTTCAAAGAGTCAGCCAGTCCCAGCCTCATTTTCTTCAGAATTTCATTGTAGTTCTGCAGATCAAAGGCTCTCGTTGAATTTCCCAAAGTGCTCCTTAACTGGAGATCTTACCTGGGCTAAAACTGCTTTTTATTCCCAAAAGTGGCTCACCCCCATCTAAGGAATGTCAGTTGTCCTTCAGCTAGACCAAGAGATAAGATGTTTGTTATCTCTGTAAGATCACTTAAGGTCCTGTTACCAGGATCAGACCTTATTCCTGGCAAGGTGGCAAATTCCCCCCCCCCCCGCCCCTGGGTGATTGACCTCTTCAACTTCCCCTGAGGTGTCTTATGGATAATCCTTCGCTTGATAACTAATGCTGCCACTAGGGGAACACATCCTGATAATGTAATGTCTCACCGGAAAATCTCAATGCAAAGTTGCACAGAGAAGTTTCATTTCTCCAAAGGAAATGCTGCTGTGATCAACTGAATCATGGTGACACGTTCTGGTGAGCTTATTCTCATAACTAAAGCATCCAACTCTATGACAGCTAGAAAGGTACCAATGTGCAGAAATAAAGTCATTCTGTGTATCGCATCCCTGAAATTGATTGCACTGTGTAGCCTCTCCAGTTCATCCTTGTTTGTGTTTTCTGCATTTATGAAAATTGGATTTTACTAGGAGATTTAGAAACAAACGAATGCTATCATGGACTCCCAACAAAGATAAAAGTGGACTGACAACAAAAGGACAGGGGACAGTTTTGACACCTACCTGTGTGCCTTTTCTTTAAGTGCAACTAGCTCAGGATGCAGCTATACATCTCAACTGGGAAGAGTTATCATTGCTCAGTTGGTTAAAAATACTCCATTATGTTATTAATAAATTGCTATTCATATTACTGTTTTGGCTCAATATTTATTGCTTAAATATTTCATTCTCTCTTTTCCCATCTTGTGAATCCTCACAAGCCTGACCCCCTGAAAACTGCATGTGTTGTGTCATCCCACATTCTGTCATCATAGTCTCATTTTTTTCCTTCCCTTTATCTCCCTCAGTCTGACCCAGCCCTCAGGCTGTTTTGATTGGCTGCTGAACACATCTCTAGTGAGTTTAGTATCAGGGCACTCTCCAAAACCCCTCCTTTCCCCCTGAATTTCAAGAAATGGCCGAGTAGAAAAGATGCAGTGTAGCTTATAAATTCTGTTCATGCTTTTGCTTGTTTTCATAGCCACATAGCAGCTACAGTGTCTCCACCATGCAGTATTTATTTAGTTTTTTTCTTTATTAGGAGAATAAAAATAATGTCCTACACCATAACACTAATATGCCATGACTTCATTTGGTATAATAATAGAGCTTGATGGTACCAAAGAGCCATCAAGCCCAATGTGAAATCAAAGGGGAAACAGCAAAGCTTTAAATAGAGCACTGGACAAACTGTGATATTGGGTATGCTTAGCTAAGGCAGTACTGTATATACATTTGCCCATTTCCACACACTTGCCTGCAAACTACATTTTACTCCTTCCTTCCTCTATGCAATTGCTCTCAGATGAGTTTGGGTGTGAGATGAGATTCAACTCTAATTTCAGTGAAGCCTGGACTGCATACAGATGCAGATGTTCTGTCTTAAATAGAGAAAAGGACTCATAGCCGACAGTGTACAGCAACAATTTCTGCAGTTGGGGCAAAGCATTCTCTAGATTTTGCCATTCTGCAATCTGAGAATAGCCAGCCCACAGGTCCAAATCCTATTTGTATTTACATGTACACAATGGACCATTGCTCATGTGGTTGTCTTTTTTCACTGGTTATACAAAAGTGGTTTTTCCCCCTAACGTTTTCCAGCTTGCATAACTGCATATTGGAGACCATCAGAGCAATTGTCCAGCACACTACTCACACAGCAGTTACATTCTGCAGTTGCTAGTAGGATTCTGCCCTTATGAAATTATATGGGATTGCTAGCCTGACCAATGTGAGGCCATCCTATGTATTTCCTGCCAGTCTTGTAACATCTAACAATATCTAGTGCATATTACCATACAGTATCTAGTGCATATTATATGCCAACAAATTTGGAAAATGCAGCAGTGGTCACAGGATTGGAAAGGGTCAGTTTATGTTCCAAAGAATGTTCAAACAATTGCACAATTGCACTCATCTCACACACTAGCATGGTCATGCTCAAGATCTTACAATCTAGGCTTCAGCAGTACATGGTTGGAGAACTTCTAGAAGTACAAGCTGGATTCTAAAGAGGCAAGGGAGGTAAAAGTTAAACATCACCCTTGCTCGAAAGCCAGTCATATCTGACTGTAGGGTTCATTGCTCATCTCTATTTATAGCCAAAGGGCCAGCAAACTAGAGACCAAATTGCCAATATTTGGTGGCTCATGGAGAAAGCAAGGGAGTACCAAAAAAGTCTACTTCTGTTTCATTGACTACATCAAAGTCATTTATTGTGTGGATCACAATAAACTGTGGCAAGTCTTAAGATAGGAATACCAGACCACCTTATCTGTCTTCTGAGATAACAGGTCAAGAAGTGACAGTTAGGATCAGATATGGAACAACTGACTGGTTTAGAATAGGAAAGGAGTATGACAAGGCACCCATATTTTCACCTTGCTTATTTAACTTATATGCAGAGTACATCATGTGTAATGCAGGGCTGGATGAAGCACAAAGTGGAGTTAAGATTCCTGGGAGGAATATCAACAACCTGGGATATGTAGATGAAACTACCCTAATGGCAGTAAGTGAAGAAGATCTAAAGAGCCTCATGATGAAGATGAAAGAGGATAGTGCAAAGGCAGACTTGAAACTCAACATAAAAAATCCAGGACCATGACATCCAGGCCCATCACTCCCTGGCAAATAGAAGGGGAAGAAATGGAAGCAGAGAAGACTTCACCTTCTTGGGAGCTAGGATCACTGCAGATGCTTATTCTTTGGGAGGCAAGCTATGGCAAACCCAAGCAGCATTAAAAAAAATCCAAATTATTAAAGCAATGGTGTTTCCAGTAGTAATGTATGATGGTGGAAGCTGGACCACAAGGAAGGCTGAGTGGGAAAGAATAGACACCTTTGAACTGTGGTGCTGGAGGAGACTTTTGAGAGTCCTCTGGACTGCAAGAAGATCAAACCAGTCATTCTTAAAGCAAATTAACCCTGACTGATCCTTGGATGGACAAATACTGAAGCTCAAGTACTTTAGACATCAAATGAGAAGAGAGGACTCACTGGAGATGATGCTGATGCTAGGAAAGATTGAAGCCAAAAGGAGAATGGGGTGGCAGAGGATTAGATAGTTAGACAACATCGTTGATGCAGTAGGCATAGATCTGGGCAGACTGCAGAGGATGACAGATCAGAGGAACCTGGTGTGCTGTGGTCCATGGGGTTCCAAAGGGTTGGACTTGGCTGTGTGACTGAACAACAACAAAGTGCATATTACAACATTGTGTATCCAGCTCTGCATTAAGGGTACAGGGGGGAAATGTGGCATTTATGACTGAGGTGTGAATGAAATGTTTTGTCATCTCCCAGGTGACATGTGGGTTTCAATCACAGCCAAAAGCATAATTGAGAAATGCCAAAAAAAGTTGGGGGTTCCACCCTCAGTTTATTTTCCTTCATATAAATCCTTCCATCAATTTATTATACCACCCATTTAGTGAATATATACGAGGCTGGTGGTGTACAAGATAAAACAGAAAGCCCACTGCCTCCCATCCACAACATACACAATATAAAGAAGCACACCTGGAGTCCCCACTCCCAATTCTTCATTTAGATAATTCACAAAGCCTGGTATGTTTTGAAACTTGTGATATCTTCATCTTCTTTTCACAAATTGATAGGCAAAATGAGTGGAGCAAAGTAAAACCTTCATTCTCTGGGTTGTGTGGCTTCATTAAAAAAGCCCCAACCCCTAAAAGTCATAATTTGCAACAGAGGTTTTATGTTCATCCTTTCAGCTTGCATTTTTGTGGGCCGAAAGCATTGACTGGAATCCATCTGGGAAAGCTCCATAGGTAGATGATTTCCTCCTCACCTTGTAATTCTCATGCATCACCAGCAGTGGCTCTGGGAACATGACCTCCACCTCTCCAGCATTAGAATTTGCCTGGAGTGGAAGATGAGAGAAGTGGACCAGGAAATAATGACTGTCCACCACCATGGCATTGAATTGAAGCAATTGTTTCCATTCTGCTGCTCAAAGTCATCTGAGATAAGAAGGTAAACAAAGCTTTGTTGAAGGAATTTCATATCTAAAGCTTTTGCTTTCTTTTTTTTCTTAATCCTTTTCCAGGAGATTTGTGTTTCTTTATTTTATATTCTCACAAGGCATAAATATGATTTACATAAACAAAACCAAGGCAAAATATGGCTGATGTTGCTCATATCATGCAGCCTTTCATTGAGGAAAACATAGCAGGTAAATGTCTTCTGTTAATATTCATAAGCTTCCAGAGCACCACACGCCATACATGTCTGCTGGCTCCCCATGGGAATTTTCATTTTAGGCATTAGGGAGAATTGTTTTTATTCTCTGCCATATACTGGGGCAAAAGTATAAAGAGGGAGGGCTGAATCTGCTGCTTCTTGATTTATGTTTCTTTCACCATGCATGCTTTGCTTGTCTTTTCTTAATTAATGCCTACCCAAAACATCAAGTCTCTTTGTGATCCTGGGAGCTTAAGTTTGATGTCATCTATATAGTGAGTTCAATACCAGCCTACAGTTTTGGAGACCTTCCTTGGCTCTGAGAAGATTTTTACTATTAATTTGCTAATTTCTTTAATGCTTCTCATTATGACAGCAAGTTGCTTTAATTAAGGAGATTAAAATACAAAACAAGGTAGGTGGCTGCAGCTGGAAGTGTGTTTTCCAAAGGTTCCTTCCAATGGCAATCTGCCCAGGATGGCAGTGAATTACATTTCCCTAGACATGTCTCAATGTTAGCATAAACTGAAATTCATACTAGAGCTTGAGTCACAATAAATGCTGAAGAGCATACAAGGTGAAATTCTGGCTGTGGTTAGATACTGAAAAAATCCCTACATTTGCCCTGGAGTTAGCACTGGTGAGATTGATTAAAAGGTCAAGGTTCACACTGTGTGGAAATCAGTTTACATGATGCAGTGATTAGTCCCCATTATTAGGTCCCAAGTGGATGATTTTGAACAACTCACCTGGAATTGTTTCTGTTGCACTATAGTTGTGGATATCATTTGGGTATGTGTGTTCCTGTGTGTCAGGTTCCCCCCATCTCACCATCAGTTGGGATGTCTCCATGAATTAGCTTATGGTGGGGGCAATCTGTGGCAGTAGAAGATCATGAGTCCAGCTGATTAACCTGTGGGACACCTGAGAAATGTGGCAGCCTGGGCCCCTTCTTTGCTGTTCCTCTGGGACATATGTAGCATCTAATAAGGGTTCCAGCTGCTCCATGGGTACCTGATATCATGGATCAAGCCAGAGCATCTTTTCAGCTGCCCTGCTTGGTCAGCTGGACCTCTTCTCAGCTGATCCATGACAATCATTTTTAAGAATGATTTATTTGAAATAGTGCTATGTCACTTTGAATAAATATTTTAAAATATGAAATATATTGATGTATAGTTCATGTGTATATCTATCAATATATAATGCACATGAAATAAATCAAGTTCACATTGGATTTAAACCCCTCCAATGTCAGTGTAATATTTTTCCTGTCTAGCAGCAACCTCTGTCACATTCCTTCCCTTTGATTTCTTTTAAAGCCATGCCTATAATTTTTAAAGCCATGTGAGATGGTGACCAGGGTGTTGGCCTGGGACTCATGAGAGCAAGGTTCAACCATTTATGCAGCTGTGCATGACTTGAGAGTCAACATCAAGGAAACACCAATGTAGCATGTTTGAGTCCCCCTTTGAAATGAAAATAGGTGTGCCACAAATAGTTTCCAATTCCAATGTGCCTAAATAATATATTCTTTTTAAAAACACACCCTGGAAAACATTCTTGTTGTTCTGCTGCTATTCAGAACATTTTTTTTTTTTGCTGTATTTGTACATCTTTGACACTACACTTCCAAACTTCTTTTCCCACATGGCTGTTTCATTTGAGTGGCAGAAGTAGCCCATGTTGTTTTGTTTGCAAGCATTCATGCTATCAGATCAGGATCATGTCACATCATGCCATTTACAAAGTCACATTGATAATAATACCCAAGAGTGAGTAAAATGGCAATGTGGTGAATGCAAGCAGATGTATGGCAAAAAAAGGAAAGACAAGAAACAGAAAAGTGTGGCATTTAACAGCATGATTGGCCCTGGCTCTTTTTTTGATACCCCTGTAAACAAATATAAGGGGTTGCTGAATTCTATCCAATCTCCCGTCAGGCCTGCTTATGTGAGAAAAACTGTGTTAGTACATTTAATGGGTGTGTTCACAACTAAGAGCTTTTCTGTGGTTTTAATTTTTATGTTTTAATTGAATTCATTTAATTCACAGCTTCAGTGTTTAAGAAGCTCGCCTTGTTAACTGGAAGGCTAGCAAGTCAACGGTTCAAGACCTGGGT
The DNA here is from genome assembly GCA_030440675.1 of Furcifer pardalis. Classification (NCBI taxonomy): domain Eukaryota; kingdom Metazoa; phylum Chordata; class Lepidosauria; order Squamata; family Chamaeleonidae; genus Furcifer; species Furcifer pardalis. Next base: position 55,102,888 of record CP126890.1, on the reverse strand, counting down.
ACTACATGATGGATTGAGCATCTGTCTCTGTCCCAGCTCTTGGGGTCATGAAAGGAGCCTCATTTGGGCTTTCCCTGAGTTTCTTCCACAAAATTCCTTTCAACCCAGAATAACTTCTGACACGAACTTATTATTATTATTGAATTAATTGTTATTGGTACTTTACACTGATTGCTGTTTTGATTGCCATTTTTGGCAGGAAGGCAGAATGGAAATTTAGTAAAGAAATAAGTAGTTTTCACTAAGGTCTAATTCAAATGTGTGTAGAGATTTTGACATTTGTTTTAAAAAAACAAATATAACAGACAGTATGTAAATGTTCTGTAGGGTTTACGAGATATATTTTAGAGTTAAAATCCACTAAGCTATCATTGCCATTGTTCTTAGTAATTATATGAAATATTATTAATTCTTCTCAGTTTTACTCAAGACTATCAACTGCAAAACAGATAATGGGATCTTGAAATGCATGCTTTTGGAATATTCTGGTATTTATAAAGGAAATTATCATAAAGAATTAAAACTCATTTTTATATTGTTTTTTCAGTATGCACGTAAGTCAAAGTGGAATCATGCGTACTCTTTTTATTCAAAAAGAATTTGATAAATGCCTTGAAACAGCCTAGAGAATATTTAGAGCTTTTGTGTATATAAATATTTTGTCCCCTGTAAAGAATTAATTAAATCATCACTACCACTCACATCATGCTGAGTCCCTCCAAATGTGTACCACTATCCAATCTCTCCAGCAGTGTTTGTTAAATCTAATATCCTGCTGTATCATCCTTGCGTGTATGTGTATTTATGTGTGTGTGGTCATGTTGCAGCCAAATTATGGCACCTCTAGCAGGGCTCTCAAGGTACATGCATTGCTAAGGAGTGGTTTTAGCAATTCCAACCCCTTCTCTGAGTTTCCCAGACTGAGTAGGAAGTGAACACAGGAATGTCATTCTGTCCACAATGTCATGATGCACTTAGTTCTCATCATGTCTATCTTATTTTAAAAGGCTATTATGTTTGATTGTCTCCCAGTTTTTCATGTAACCCTATCCTATCCCATCCTATCCACAATTTTGGCTTTCCTGACTTTTCTCTTCCTTTCAGTGAATTCATTGGAGAGAAAAATGGAAATTACATGGCATTTCCCTTGCCAAAGAAAAGGGCTATTAATAAATGCTATATCAGATAGAATATATCCTGAAATTTTCTTGCGCAAAACTGAACTGATATAATTATTTAAAACTAAATTTCCATTGATATTATGTGAAAAAGGTCATTTCTATATTTTCCACTTCTCTCTTCTTCTCTAACACTGGTCACAAAGAAATAATCTTAAAACTCTACCTAGATTTTAGAGTAACCACAAGTATCTGTTTTGTGCTTTGATGAAACTAAAATTTATGAACAAATTGGAACTGTAAAGTATGTTTCATGGGACAAAAACAGATGCAGTAATACCTCAGATAACGTTTGCATCAGATAACGCTAAAATCGCATAACGTTAAGCAATCTGGGGGTGAGAATTGCATCAAATAATGTTAAGATCCTATGGGATGGATCAGATAACAACCGCTAAAGCCTGTGCGGTTACAATGTATCTCTATGGAGCTTTAACGTTATCCGATGCATCCCATAGGATTTTAATATGCAACGGATAACACTAAAAATCGGATAACACGAAGTCTTGTGGAAGGAAGTTTTAGCATTGTCCGAGGTTTTACTGTAAAATACAGTTCCATTCAATCATATGTTCTTGCTCCTGCCGGGCGGGAACTTTAAAAGCCTCGCACCGGCCAGGTTGTGTTCTCCCTGCCTCCGCTTGGAACATCTGCGGTGAGAGAAAGAGAGGGACGCTGACAACACCAACCCCTGCTCTTGCTCCTGCCAGGCGGGAACTTTAAAAGCCTCGCACCGGCCAGGTTGTGTTCTCCCTGCCTCTGCTTGGAACACCTGTGGTGAGAGAAAGAGAGGGACGCTGACAACACCAAGCCCCGCTCTTGCTCCTGCCGGGCGGGAACTTAAAAAGCCTCGCACCGGCCAGGTTGTGTTCTCCCTGCCTCCGCTTGGAACACCTGCGGCGAGAGAAAGAGAGGGACGCCCACAACACCAAGCTCTGCTGCTGGGACCAGCTTCTCCTGCCGGGCGGGGAATATAAACCAGCCATGTGGACGCGGCACTCACCCCTGGAGGCAAAACAACATCCCAGGGGACTGGGGAAAGGGCGCCACTCGCCCCCAAGGATTTTTTGTGCCCTAGGATGTCTTTTGGTGGGGGGTGGGGTAATGAGGGTAAGTGTAGGAATAGTGATGTCTGCCAGCCAGGAAATAGGAAAGGAGCTCTGCCCAACACGGCCGGGAAGTTTCCGGGGACACAAATTGGTGTGGTAACGGGCATGGGGTGTTACAGCGGGAGTCGAGGGGCGGGCCGCACACGGGGAACGCGGGACAGATGTCTAGTTGCTGTCCCCTGTTCCAGCCCCCCGGCTACACCTCGGGCTCCTGAGCAGCCGGTCAAGAGTGACCCTTCCCTTAGGCTGCTGCTGGTGAATGCCAGGTCCGTCTGCAATAAAGCCCCCCTACTCTCAGACTCCATTCTGGGGGAGCGGGTGGACCTGGCATGCATCACTGAAACCTGGCTGGCACCAGAGGACGGAGTCCCCCTATCTGAATTGTGTCCGGCCGGGTTCGGTATTTGGCACCAGCCTAGAGAGAAGGGGAGGGGCGGTGGAGTCGCCGTGGTGGCCAGGGAGTCACTGGGAGTCGCCAGGGCCACGGCTTCGCATATTCCGGGTTGTGAGACCCTGCTCTTGCGTGTGGGCCCAAAAGGGCAGTTGGGAATCTTGGTCCTATGCCTGCCTCCCTGTAGGGTAGCGGATTCCCTGCCTGAGCTCCTGGAGGCGGTCTCGATGCTGGCGCTGGGGTCCCCCAGGCTTATGGTGCTGGGGGACTTCAATTTGCCATCGTTGGGGCCTGGCTCGGAGGTGGCTCAGGAGTTCATGGCTTCCATGGCAGCCATGGGCCTGACCCAAGTAATCCAGGGCCCTACCAGGAGCAGTGGTCATACCCCGGACCTAATTTTTATATCGGAGATGTGGCAGAGTGATCTGAAATTACAGAATTTAGTCATCTCTCCTCTGTCATGGTCAGATCACTATCTGGTGACCCTAGACTTTCTGGGGGCGAATCTTCACCGTAGGGAGGCAGGGCCAATTAAATGGGCCCACCCCCGGCGACTAATGGATCCAGAAGGATTCCAGAGGGAACTGGGGTGTTTTCCTCTTGACCTGCAAAGCGATTCGACAGAGGCTCTCGTCAACTCATGGAATGAGAGAGTGACGGCAGCCTTGGACAGGATCGCTCCACTACGGCCTCTCCGCCCCCGTTTGCACCAATCTGCCCCTTGGTTCACTGAAGAGTTGAGGGAGCTTAAACGGGCAAAGAGATGCCGAGAGCGCCGCTGGGTGAAGACCCGAAGTGAGCCTGACCGAACACTAGTTAGAGCAGCTATTAAAGACTATCTAGTGGCAATAAGGGCGGTGAAACATCAATATTTCACCACCCTTATCGCCTCTGCGGTTAATCGTCCAGCTGCCCTGTTCCGGGTGACCAGATCCCTCCTTGGAAGAGGGGGGTCGGGCCCTGGTTGGCAGGGCTCGGCTGAGGCATTTGCTGATTATCTAGCGGAGAAAATCGCTCAGATTCGCTCGAAGTTTAATCCCGGCATGAAACGTATGGAACTGGGGTTGACCTGTGCACAGTCTGGCCATGTTATCTGGGATCGGTTCGATCCCGTGGACCCTGAGGAAGTGGACAGACTTCTTGGATCTGTTCGTGCCACAGCCTGTGATCTGGACCCATGCCCTGCCTGGCTAGTTAAAGCATCAAAGGCGGTGGCAGGTGGTTGGGTTGGGAATATTATAAATTCATCATTGAAGGAGGGGTCTTTCCCAGCGCCATTAAAACATGCCTTGGTGCGCCCCCTCCTAAAAAAACCATCTCTCGACCCTACGGTAATTTCGAACTTCCGACCAGTATCAAACCTACCCTTTCTGGGCAAGGTGTTGGAAAAGGCTGTGGCACAGCAGTTGCAGGAAGTTCTGGATGAAGCGGATTATCTGGACCCTTTTCAGTCAGGATTCAGGCCCGGACATGGTACTGAAACTGCACTGGTCGCTTTGGTGGATGATCTCTGGAGAGAGCAGGATGGAGGCCATCCTTCCATCCTTGCTCTTCTCGATCTCTCAGCGGCTTTCGATACCGTCGATCATGACATTCTTTTGGGTAGGCTCCAAGGATTGGGGATCCAGGGCACTGTGTTGGCCTGGTTTTCCTCATTTCTGAGGGACAGGACCCAGACGGTATGTCTGGAGAATGAGAGGTCCAGCCCTAGGCTCCTCCAATACGGGGTGCCTCAGGGCTCGGTACTCTCACCTCTCCTGTTCAACATCTATATGAAGCCGCTGGGTGAGATCATCCGTTCCCACGGGGTAAGGTACCATCAATATGCTGATGATACCCAACTGTACATCTCAGCCCGTGGGGACCCAAGCGGTGCAGTAGAAGTCCTGACCAGGTGCCTGGAGGCTGTTAGGGTCTGGATGGGGGAAAACGGGCTACAACTGAATCCCGGCAAGACTGAGTGGCTATGGGTGAGGGGCCCTGTGTTATCCCGGGAGCTTCAAGCTTTGGTTCTGGACGGGGCTGTTTTGCCCCAGAAAGATCCGGTGCGTAATCTGGGGGTCCTCCTGGACTCACGACTACTGTTCGAAGAACAGGTGGCAGGCGTGGCCAGGAGGGTTTTTGCACAACTTCGTGTAATATACCAGTTACACCCACTCCTGGATCGGGACTCCTTGCTCAGGGTCACACATGCACTGGTCACCTCCAGACTTGATTACTGTAATGCGCTCTACATGGGGCTGCCCTTGGTGACCATTCGGAAACTCCAGCTGGCCCAGAATGCGGCTGCTAGGGTAGTGATGGGGTGCGGGCGTTACGCTCGTGCCTCGCCACTGCTTCGGCAGCTGCATTGGCTGCCAGTATGTCTCCGGGTGTAATTCAAGGTGCTGGTCATTACCTTTAAAGCCCTATATGGTAGTGGGCCAGGATATCTCAGAGACCGTGTCACCCCAAGAACGTCTGTCCGTCCCACCAGGGCAGATCGGAGAGGCTCTCTTGTAACGCCATCAGCTAGAGAGGCTCGCCTCTCTAGCACCAGAAGGAGGGCCTTCTCCGTGACCGCCCCGGCCCTGTGGAACCTCCTGCCTATTGATTTACGTCAACAGACAGAGCTCCTGCCCTTCCGGAAAGGCCTTAAAACCTGGCTGGCAGGACAAGTTTGGGGATCCAAAAACACCGGATCTCATGTTGGGTGGCTTATCAGATGAGTCAGCCACCCTTGTTCTTACCTCCTCACCCGGTCCTTGTTTTTAATAACCTTTGTCATTTTAATAACCTTGGTAATTTTATATCTTGGAAATAACTGGGAATTGTTTAATCTTTTTAGCTTAATCTGTGAACATTGTATTAATTTATATATTTTTTTAATCTATTAAGAGGATACTGTATACTGAGTTGTATTCTTTAACTATGTATTTCTTAAATTTGTTTATGTAAGCCGCCCAGAGTTGGGTTTCGACCCGATTGGGGCGGGATAACAAGTTGGAAATAAATAAATAAGTAAATAAATAAATAAATAAATAAATGTTATAAACAACTGTGGGAGTGGACATTTCAGATTACTGTATTTACTCGAGTATAGGCCGACCCGAATATAAGCTGAGGTACCTAATTTTGACCTGAAAACCCAGGAAAATAGATTGACCTGAGTATAAGCTGAAGATGGAAAATGCAGCAGCAGTTAGTAAATTTCAATAATCAAAATACGTGAAAATATGGTAAAATTAATTAATTTTTTTGTGCATCTCAATCCTACGTGGTCTTGGGACCCTCGTGGTCATTGACCTGAGTATAAGCCATTTTCCCTTTTGGGGGCTCATTTTTGGGACTAAAAAACTAGGTTTATACTCAAGTATATACAGTATCTCATATCTACCCCCAAGAGAAAAGCAATGAAGAGGAAATCTGAATTTTTACACAGCTGTTTCACAAAAGAATTATTTCTATACAGGTCCTATGTATGACACCCTTAAGTAAGTTTGGAGCATTTATATGACCCAAACTGTGGCTGGATTAGTTCATCCAAGCAACTAAACCTGTGTCTTGCTCTTGTGCAGAAGCATGAGAGCTCTACTTCTGTTCATTTCAAAAAGGCATTTTTAGACTATGGAAAGCTCAACAAGAAAAAAAGGACTTGTCTCATTTTTTTGCACTGGAAGTAGGGAAATCTTGAAAAAAATTAATAAGTGCTTGAAAGACAACCTGTCTCACTGAGAACAAATGATCCAGTGAGATGTCTCCCTATTGTTATCAAGCTACATTGATGGAGCAGGGGGGCTGAAGCATACCTCATTGACGCTAAACTTCTCTTCATTTATTGATCAAACTGTTGGAAGTGTCTTTTGGATTCTACAGGTAGACAACACATCCCTCTGGTTGTCTACTTAAGGCAGTGATTTTCAACCTGTGGCCCACAGGCCAAATGCGGCCCATGGTGCCATTTCATGTGGCCCCCAATGCTCCACCACACCAGGAAGTGCCATGTGGTAGAGGAGCTCCCGATGCTGTCTGAGGGAGCATGACTCAGCCCCCGGCTTTAAAAGGTTGAGAACTCCTGACCTAAGTAAGGATTAATCCAAACATGCAGGAGTTTCACATGGAAGTCAGAGGCAAATAAATGACATTCCAGCAGACTCAACACATTGCATTCAACATGTCACTCAGACAAAGTTAAATCTTTGCTGTTTCTAGATGCTTAGGAACTTACCATTAAGAAATAGGGCATGAAATTCAGTTTGGTTTAGAAAACAAACACGTAACAAATCCCTCCTCCTTTTTCTTGGCTTAACCACTTGATGCAAATCGATTACTCTTATTTTAGGCAAGCAAACTACTGACCTGCAATAAAAAGTTCTTCCAGGGCCATCAACGCATTTACCTCCGTTGAAACAGAGGGATGAGTTTAGAAGAGGTTCAGTGCAAACATCAATATCCACTTCACAAAATTCACCAGTGTATCCGCTCAAGCATGTGCACTCAAATGCATTGACCAAATCTTGACAAGAACCGCCATTAAGACAGAGAGCAGATTCACATTCCTGAAGAGATAAATGACAATAAATTGATTTTCAGAGCCTTGGCAGCATAACATTGTTTCCTAAGAATGCATCTCTGCACTCTATTCAAGGTATTGAGAAATGTTGCCTTCCTCAAATGCTATCTGCTTAACTTTATGTACCTAAAGAGAGCCACTGATCTTAAGCAAGTAAGAAGTTATCAATTTTCATTATATGGGAGGGGGGGTAATTTCTTGGAGGGCTGAATACACATAAAATGAGTTTTGTTTGTCTTTTGGATTCTAGTCAATTGAAAGAAAAGCAAATTAAGCTTTGTGCACAGCAAGAAAAGTTTGTTATTCACAGGTCATACATCCACCCAGAAATTCAATTTAATAGAAAATGATTTCTGTCTGCACTGCAAGAACAACATGTGGTGCTGATGAGAACTACATTGGAGACATGCATATACGTATGAGAATTTGCATTCCATTTCAGGAATTATGTATAGTTTACAATCCATTATTATAGAACAAAACACATGGAATACAGACAAAATATTAGTTTCAACTAGAGTAGACCTACTATATTAATTGATTATAATTCAACACTTAACACAGTTGCATTGGTCTGCTATGTCTGCTCTAAATGGTACTAGGACTAGGATTTAGACCCTTGAACAGATTGGTGGATCCAATTGGAGCCAAAGGATCTTCATAACTAGCCCTTACTCTCACTCCATGAACAGGTTTTACTCCACTCAGTAGATCTGTTTGCAGAAGACTGAAAGCACTATTGACAGAAGACTGAAACAGTATTTGGATTTATTTATTCTTTGCCAAGACAGGGCAAAGAGGTAAGAAATGAAGAAGATAAAAATGAATACCAGAAATGCAAATGCTTTAAGTAGGATAGGAATTCAGAATTAATGTTTAGGCCAAAGAGCCTCATAGACTTTCTTCCCTTTAGCTGATATTTATTCATTTCTTAATTCAACAGATTCAGTCCAAACAGTTTTGTTTGGCATGCTTCAGGGCTTTGACATAACTAATTGGGTTTTTTTAGTCTTTTCTAAATATTAAGTCCAATGTATACACATCATTTTAAAAAAGATTAAATTATGTAGGGCTTTTATTTTGTAGGGACTTATTTTTATTACCCTTTTTAACAACAAAGAGTATAATGTGGAAGTACTGAGAACATGGGATTTTTTACCAAAATGTTAAAAGCAATAATGTAACATAATCTGCATACAAAAAGACAGTACAGATCAGATTAGAAGATATATTAAGGAGCATTTTAAAAAATGCTTCCTGTTCTAGTCACAAATCTTTCAAGTCATATATGCTCATTGACTCATAGTGACACATTAGGAATGTGGCACATGTTTTTGCATTCCTCCTAGAGCACTGGTCATCCTGCTTGATGTTGTGTTTTAATTATCTTCTTTAGTCCAGAATTTTGCAATTTGTGAAGACTGGGACTGTTGAAAGAAGATGTACAAGCGAGTAGGGGGGAAATAATTCATAAAGTAGGAATGTAGGCTATGGCTACCTACTTGTTGATATTACATCTTACACTTTGGTTGAAATCTCAATATATAGTCAAACAAACAAGTTTATTTACTGTACATGACCAGAAACAAAATACATATCAACATACAAATGCACAAATAGGTCATATGGCTCAATAGTGGATTTTTTTTTTCCAATTGAACCAGCTGGAGGTTAACCATTCAAAAACAAAGATAATGGTCTTTGCTAACAAGCCTAAATCATATGTTTGGCACCTTAATTCACTGCACATAGAACAGGTTCGATGTATAGTCACAAATGGGTAACCAAACAATTGGTCTGTTCTTTTATTCTGGCAATTATATGAAATAACCCAGGAACATTCAGCTGGCTCTGTTCTATAGAGGGGAAAATTAAATCTTTTGGCCTAGCTTTGGAACCAATGGCTCTATTCACTGCCCCTGAGGTCTTTAAGCAAAGACTATTAGATATTGACTACCAGATCCAATAAAATTTGCTTTCCCTTGAGGTTGATAATCCTCCCGCTGTGAGTCCAAATGGTTCTCTATTTGTGTAACCTGACTCTCCATCAACAGTGCAGGGCCTTTTCACTGACAAGGTTTAACATTTTGCCCTCTGAGCTCCTATTTGGGAGATTTAACAAAATCACATATTTAATTTAATTGTTCAACTTGTATGCCTCCCCACTTGCACAGTGACTCTGGGCGGCTGACAAAAAATAATCACAGAGTTTCACATCACCTTACACTAATACAACAGTCAAAAAACATATCAGAAACAATGTATATAATATTGCAAACAATTCAAAAACTCAGCCCCCAACATTTAAGTCCACTTCCCTCCAGGCCAGACAGGCCGAGGGAAGGAGTCTGGAGCATTGTCGGGAGGGGGGGCGTTTTTGTGGCCACAGGAGCTGCTCCCACTTCCCTCTGGCTAGCTGGGCTGAGGGAAGGAGTCTGGAGTGGTTTCGGGGTGGCATTTTGTGGCCATGGGGGCCATGGAACAGCTGCTCCCACTTCCCTCTGGCCGGTGATAGGTTGTGTCCTTGCAGGGCCAAACATGTTGAATCAGTTATCTGTATTCTCTTCTACTGCCCATTTTACAAGGAAATCTGTCTCAACTACCCATTTTAACCAAATTTAGCAGACTCTCAGACTCCTCTTGATTGCTGCTTCTCTTGAACAATGGCTCCACTGATTACTTGGACCAAGTGACTGCCTTTCTGTCAGGCATCATCCAGTCTTAACCATTAGGCAGGAGTTGGTGTTTCTTGATTTTACATGTTTTGTTTATGCCACTCCTCATTGTTTTAATCATTTTATACTACTTGCACTTGTGGTGCTGTTGTGATGCAGTGAAGATTTAATATAAATTATGTAAGACAGGATCTGCCCCTCTGTGGCTAAATAAGCTGAAATGGTTATTCATGTCTGTTTTTATTGCCCATATTATGAGGAAATCCACCTTAAAATTTTAAACCCCCTTTTGACAAGTTTCAGTGGACTTCCAGATTCATCCTGTTGTTTCTTTTAAACAATAATTCTACTGATTTTATGGATTGAGTGGCTGTTGTTTTAATGTGTGCTACTAGACTAGAAGTAGGAGCAGTTGACCCCAGGTTCCTCGTTATTTTATTTGTACCACACCTCATTGTATCAAGTGCCTGTGATGCTCTTGGCACTGTAATACTGGTCGTAATGCCAATAAAGTTCATTTGAATTTTAATTCCAGGATCAGATCAATTTTCTCCTGGGATGCCCCAACCTACACCTTTCTGAGCTTCTGTAATGGGCTTCTGCTTTTTTGGGTGTGGTTTGTTGTGCTCTAATTTAGTCCATTTCTGGTAGATGCAGTCACTAAGAATGGAATGGACTCAAGCCTTGCAGCAATTAAAGCTGCCAAGCTCCTTCCAATGTCAGTTTCCAATATTGTGAACTTGGCAATTTAGCATGCATCCTGCTCCTCTAAAGAGGGGCAGAGGAAGTGAAATTACATTTTTTTTTGCTTGTGTGAGGCCATCATTTGTGTATTGAATCACTTAGATTAATTTTTTTTAAAAAAAATGCCTTTCTCTGAAGTACCAATTAAATCTGTGACTGTGAACAGTTTCTTCATTGGGACTACACATATGCCTAATATATTTTTTTTACCAGTAATATAAATGATTTAATAGGATACACAAAAAGAGCCCCCTCAAAGATCGTGGTATTTTTGAACCAAAATTGGGTGTCTCCTGGTAACAGCAACCTTGTGTTGCCAGCTAATCTTTCTTACATTAGGCCAGGTGAAAGGAAGTGTAGAATGAACTCACAAAAAGCTACCTGATCTGTGCAAGCCACTTTTCTGGGTGGTCAAATGCGAAGAATAATTCTCACCAGTTCCAATCCAAATTACCAAGTAAGAGATACACCTCAATTCTAATTGCTTTTGTCCCCAGTCCTCCTTTCTGACATGAAAGGGAGAGATTTGGCTCTGCTTCAACCATCCATATACAGGATGAGTAACTAATAACATTAAACAATATTTGGTAGATCTGTTTGACCTTCAGGAGTTTGTAAGATTTTTCTGTTGGCAGAGAAACAGGATTAAGTAGACCTCAACACAGTGAGAAGAATAATGCTTTTCACTAAATTAAGCAGTGTGTCTCCCAGAAACTCCAGCTGGAAATTCAGGGATGGGAGTAAGTGTTTGACAAATTTCTTTCAGCATTGCAGCAGTTGTCAAATTGTTGTCAGTCAGGTACCTGAGACACTAAGCGCAGGTATCAAAAAGTAAATTGCTAAAAAAAAAGTGTACTGAAGTATCTGTTATACCTTTCTACAATTACTGAGTATTTCAGTATTGACCAGGAATAGATTTCCTCATGATATAACAAGATGGGAATCTCTCACACTTTAATTTGAATGCAAATACTTACATTCAAAGGAAATTGCACAGACAACACTAACACCATGGAAAAACAATCTCCTTTCTTTGTGGGTACTCCAACTCCAAGAATGATTTATTTGAAAACATTCTATATAGTAATTGAATAATGCATCACAAAGATAGAATATTTTCTACACTGCATAACAATCTAACCTATGGTTTGCAAATTAGTCTTTCGCTAAATTCATTAACATGCCTACAGGAATATACCAAATTTATAATAATAAAAAAAGACCAGTCTCTTGTTCCAAGTTAATGGTGCTCTGCTCTTGTGTACTAAAAAAGATGTGTGCCCCCCCCCCGAATTCTTTACAAACATAATCCTGCAGCTTGTTAGTGTTTCAAACTATTCTTGTAGCTTTGTTCTGTTTTCTGTACAAATTTATGGGGAACAAATCAACCCAAAATAATAGTTCATAGGAGAAAGCATTAAAAAATCAATGAGAAGTATCAAAGCTATATATGAAACTGGGAATAAAAATTGGCATTCAGTGCAAGAACAGAATTCAGACTGCATTAATATCATACTTTGAAGGACTTGATCAATGTGTCAGGCATTAAATAGTCAAGACTTTGAGTTTTCTTGATTAATTTCAGAAAATTATGAGCTTGCCACTTACTTCCATTTTTTTAACAATTATTCGTAAAGAACAAATTATTTGTAAATAATCAAACATTATGTGAGATTTGAGGAGTGAGAAGCAGCCCAAGTAAAGCACATTAAAGTCCCATTAATTCTAAAAAGGAAATAATACACTTAACATGTTTCCATTGGAGTCAATACAACTTAATTGTGTTTTATTTTGGCTAGATAACATTATAAAATATTCCAAACATCTGGTGAAGGAGTATTGTTGGGTGGCTATAACATTCAATCTGATGGAAGAAGCAAGAAGGCTTTCCTTTCCTTTTCCACTCCCTGAAAGCTGCTTCTTCATTTGAATTGTATATAGCAGTGATGGCCAACCTTGGCACTCCTGGTGTTCTTTGACTTCAATTACTAGAAGCTCAAGTCAGTGCTCCTGTTGATCACGGTTTTTTGGGAATTGAAGTCCAAGAATACATGGAGTACCATGGTTTGCCATAACTGGCATATAGCCTTGCTCAGCAGACATTTATACACAATTGTATTAATGTTTGCCTACATTTAAAGAACTGGGTTACAGGCCATGAAAGTTTATGCTGAACAAACTTGTTAGTTTTCAGTGGTGTCATGTGATTTGTTGTCTATATACTTCACCATTCTATTAACATATTTCCACAGATATACCTCTTATTGTGTCCTGGGGGAGATGCCTGGAAAACTTATAACTCTGGATTCATTTGGCTGACTGAATGCTATTTTACAATTTGAGAGATCTTTTTGAAACTCAGACATCTTCTTGATTTTTAAATTTATTGGATCACTAAAGGTTTCTGCAGCCAATAGCCTTTTCACACAATTGCCCAGTCACTTGCCATTGGAAAACCCACTGGGAGTGTGTGAATCTAAAAGTACTCTCCATCTTATGTTTCCCAGCAGACACAATGTAATACACAGCTATCCTGACCAGCAGTGATTTCCATGTTTCTTTTGTTGTTCAGTCGCACAGTTGATTCCAACCTTCTGCGACCCCATGGACCACTGTCCACCAGGTACCTCTGTCCTCCACCGTCCTCCTTAACTCGCTCAGCTTTGTGCCCATTGCATCTACAATACCATCTAGCCATCTCATTTTTAGCCGCCCCCTTCTTCTTTTGCCCTCCACCCTTCCCAGCAACAAGGCTTTCTCAAGCGAATCCTCTCTTCTCATTTGATGTCCAAAGTACTTTAGCTTCATCTTTACTATTTGACCTTCTGAAGAGCAGTCAGGATTAATTTCTTCTAAGATTGACCTATTTGTTCTCCTCGCTGTCCAAGGGGACTCTCAAAACTCTCCTCCAACACCACATCTCAAAGGCATCTATTCTTCTACGCTCAGCTTTCCTAATGGTCCAGTTCTCACAACCATACATTGCCACCGGAAATACCATTGCTTTGACTATACTAATTTTTGTTTGCAATGTGATGTATCTACTTTTCACTATGTTCCCCAGTTTTCTCATCGCTTGCCTCCCAAGAATCAGTCGCCTTTTTATTTCTTGGCTGCAATCTCCATCTGCAGTGAGCTTTGATCCTAAGAAAGTAAAATCTGTCACTGCTTCTACTTCTTCCCCATCTGTTTTCCAGGGACTGATAGGGCCCGTTGCCATGATCTTGGTTTTCTTGATGTTGAGTTTCAAGCCAGCTTTTGCACTTTCTTCTTTCAACCTAATCAGGAGCTTTTTTTAATTCCTCCTCACTTTCTGCCATTAGGGTGGTATCATCTGCATGGAACGCTGTTACCTTCCCACCAAAGTGGTCCCTATTTATCTACTTGCAATTTCTTGCTTTTGAACTGCTAGGTTGGCAGGAACTGGGGCAGAGACAGACACTCAAACTGCCATGTAGTATGTGGGTCTCAAACTGCCAACTTGCCAGCCTTCCAGCTAACAAGGAAAGCTTCTTAACCAGTGAGCCATTGCAGCCCCTCCCAGAGGATTAAAGGCTTGCTTCCAGAACTTGCTTGGAATTGCACTGGATCCCCCGCTCCAACAAAAGGAAAGGAAAGCAGCAGCTAGAAGTCAACTTCTGTTTTTCAACAACTTGAAATAAGAGATCATGGAAGGGGCTGAACCCATACTTTAAAAGGAGAAATGTTTTTCCTAGGAGCCCCTGGAAGCAACAATTACTGGTACTCACTTTCAAAGAAATTCACAGATTAATATATTTGAGATAAAATTTAAGACAGGCCTTTGTAAATGGATATATCATAGATAAACATATTATTTTAAATTTAAACAATTGAATAACTAATTTTCAATCTGGCATTTTAAAAAGGAGTGCAATTAGTACAATCCAGCACATTTAAACACATTTAAAGTGTGTTGCTTTTTGAGGAAAATATTTACCCACATGCTTAAGTCTGCCATTTAACTTAATGGAGTAAAAAAAAAATGCTTAACTGTGGCTGGAGTGTGTCCTGAATATTTTATGTTGTTAAAAACATCAGCATTTCAAAAAACCCAGGCAGCCTACTCTGCTCTGAAATGCAAAGATGTCTACAGTTGAAAACGCCTCTATTTGCTTTTGAAATCCTTCCCTCTCCCTCCGTTAACTTGGGAAACAATGCAAACATAAAACAATCTGCCTAGTAGCTACAGAAAGAATTGGCATCTGTTTCTTAATGAATTAAGATACAAGACCTGCAGAAAATTTAATGCCTGTTTTGGAACAAATGAGAATGGAAAATCAAATAATTCAGGCACCCTAAAGAAAAGTAACAAACATTAATTGATGATAATTACTCAGGGACATACATGTTTTTGAAGAGTAACAATAATGCCAGACTGGATGGGATTATACAGTTCACCCTCATTTCAGGATCTGGTTGCATTTCTTTATCATTTCTGATTCCTCACTGCCTACCCACTCCAAATAGTGAAGAATGGGAACCATTGTGTCACCATACAATTTTGTTTGCCTAAAATTCATATTTACACACACACACAAAGTTGTACACTCGGGGGTGTTGATATGCGGGTAGCAGAGTTAGCAGGCTGAAGTCTGGCATACACCTGCTAAGGTCTGGCCCCTTTGGAAACAGACAGACAAACAGGCAGGCAGTTTGGTGCAGAACAAACTTAAAGCTGGTTTCCTCGGAAGTAAGGTGCAGGTGTATTTACAGTGCAGCAAATAAGGTTTCCCAGTTACATTCACTGGTTCAGTCCAAGGCACTATATACAGTTCACAGTTCAGTAGCTGTGAGCAAGAACCAGTCACAGAGGTTCACAGCTATAGTTTCTCAGTCTGTAGGTTTACCCAAGTCATTTCAGTGAAGAAAGCCTGCTGGGTGATGCCAGAAACCCAGTCTCCAAGACAGTAGGTACAGAAGCCTCACTGCATACCTGGCAGCAATCAGTGCAGGCTTTGAAGCAGGCAAAACAGCACCTGCACACTATAGGCTGGTAGCTGTTGGGCTGAACAGCAATGAAGCAGTCCCTCAAACACAGCTCCAGACATCAGCCTTAGAATCGCTCTTCATATGGTGTCAAAACCACTTCTGAAGACAGCAGCTCATGGAGACAACAGCTCATGGAAACCAATGCTCAAAGAAGCTCTCTGTAGCTCCTGGCTAAATACACAGCCCCATAGTACACAGTAAGGTAGAACGTGCTCCCTTAGCCAGGTCTTAAAGAAACATGGCTGTAATACACCTTGCAATACACCAGAGTGTCAGGCAGACACTTACACATCCTAACAGGGGGCTTGACCCTTATCAGGAGTCTTGGGTAGGGGAGGGGGGAAAACAAATGCTCAGGCTCCTATCCCTTATCCTATGGTCATTAAAAAGAATTTTCATTAAAAAAAGAAAGACATGCATTTTACAATGTTGCTATTAACTAAGATACCTGGATTTATATCTGAAAATCAATGGGATCTACTAGTTTTCAAGCTGAAGAATATATTTTGTTTCAGTTCAAAGACTTACATCAACATTGATGTCACATCTTAAGCTGGTCCACCCGGCTTCACAGTGACACTGATAACCATCTATCAGATCAATGCATCTGCAAAAGGAAATTGTATTTTTATATAGTTGTTTATCCACTTACACATTTCATCCAACGTACATGCTCACATCAGTCTGCACTGTCCATATATAAATTTCAGACTACTCCTGGCTGTACTATATTAAGTATAATGGAAAATGTTCCTATAACTTTATTGTGTTGTGGTTGAAATCCTGAAGTATTTTAAATGCAGTTACACAAAAAAGAATCTTACTTTAACATACTGGAATTGAAAGGCTGAAAAGCTGCTTGTACACATATTAAGATCTAATTGACATACACTTAATGAAAATTCCTTTGTGTCATTTCCCTCAAATGAAAAAGAAAAGAAAAGAGATAATGTACTACTACAGTAATAACTCAGATAACGACTGCATCATATAAAGCTAAAATCGGATAACGATCTGTTAGCATTATCCGATGCAGTCGTTTCGTAGCAGCAGGGTGGCTGGAAAGCTGAACGGGGTTCTCAGTTCGGCTTCCCCAGCCACCCCACAGCTGTGGAGGCAGGGGTGGGTGGCTAGGGATGATTTGGCTTGCTGCACTGGCCAGTGAGGTCGGGAAACTCCAGAAACAGCTTGGATCAGGTCCCCCAAACTCCCCAGAGTTGGCAGGGGGGTCAGAGAGCCCAAAATGGGTGAAAAAATGGATTTTGGGCTCTCTGACCCCCCCTGCCAGCTCCAGGGAGGTCAGGGGACCTGATCCAAGCTATTTCTGAAGTTTCCCCACCTCCCTGGAGGCTGCAGCAATGCAAAATGTTGGGATTTGAATCCTGACATTTTGGCTTGCTGCACTGGCCGGAGAAGTGGGGGGACTCTAGAAACAGCTTGGATTGGTTCCCCCGACCTCCCCGGAGCCAGCAGGAGGTCAGGGAGCCTGAAATGGGTGACAAAATGGACTTTTTTCACCCATTTTGGGCTCTATGATCCCCCTGCTGGCTCGGGGGGGGGGGAAAGGTCAGGGGACTGAATCTGTGCTGTTTCCAAAGTTTTCCCATGTCCCTGGAGGCTACAGTAAGCTAAAATGTTGGGATTAAAATCCTGACATTTTGGTTTGCTGTAGCCTCCAGGGGAACAGGGCTTTTTTAAACGTTGTGTGATCAATGCATTGCACAATGTTAAAAACCAGATAATGACGAGACTTGTGCAACCAAGTCTCATCGTTATCCGAGGTACTAGTGTATATTGCATCAGGTTAAACTGACATCCTTTAACTCTGTCTGTACTTTTCATTTAGGAAACAGCATAATTTTCTTCAGGAACCTTCCTAGGCAATAAATATCTGAAGAATGATCTTCAACAACCTTCCTAGACAATAAATCTTATACATTGCATTTGTATTTTTTTTAAAATAAGAGTAGCAATGGCTGTTGTTTTTAAATAGCCACCTTCCATGAAGACAAGGTGTTGACAAGCATTCATCAACATTTGTTCCACAATTTATCCCAACAAAACCACTCCGGCAGAAACATGCATACGAGTTGATGTTGTCCACACAACTTCCATTGTTGAGACAAGGTGCTGAGGCACATTCATTTATGTCCACTTCACACTGGCTGCCTGGGGGGAAAACAGAAAAAGCTTAAGCAATAGTACAGTCCAAATACTAAAAAAAAGTCAAGCTTCACCTCCCCTCCCAAATATTTACTTTGGTTCCTGTTCTGGCTGTCTATAAAACGGGTCCTGAACACACATTTAAAAAACCTTTCCCAACACTGAAAAACAAAACCTGAAATTTTACAAACAAGAATATGATTAATCTGGCTGAAAAGTTGGGAGTTCCACATTCATGATACCTCCCAGAACAAAAGCCAGTCTCTGAGCCTTTGTGCAAGCTACACAGTCCAAGAAGAAAGGAAGGGCAAACCTTTCAAGGTATTTTTTGCCCTAGAAAACCCTGAAAAGAGTTGTTGTTAGTTTCTTTATGGCATGCAATTATTATATTTTATTATTAAAGATACAGTTTAAACAAAATATGGAATGATTGTTGACTCCCTAAGGTACTGCAGAGAATATCATTCCAATTCCACAGCAGCGGTACTAGACTATGAGAAAACTATATAGTGTCCACCTAACTCAGCATGTCATCCAGATACAAGAAAGCCATAAATTCACCCTTTTGATGGTATATGAATTGGGTCTCAGACATTAGGGTATAAAATCTGAGCCACATGGAAGCTGCACGCATGCCACTCCTGATAATGTATAAATTGGACTCACAAATTTGGACTTGAGAAGACATTTGCTTAGTGCCTCTGGGTTTTCATCTTGCTATTTGTTTGAACTTTATGTTGGCCTTTCCAGAGAGTGGTTTCACACTGATTCACTTTTTCCCAGGTACTTTTCTGCAGCTGAACTATAGAGGATATATGGATAGATAACTGTGGGATACTTTCAGACAATTTAGAATCCTGCTTCTTTCCAGATTCTGAATCACATGGAGAGCCATGGAGCTTGAGTTCACCTGCATATACAGTCAAGCCTCACATAAAGAGTGCCTCCCTTAAAGAGTAACATGCTTAAAGAGCAGGATTTTCTCTGAATGTTTGATTTGCTTAACAAATAAAACCAACCAAAAACTTGCTTAACAAACAAATCGGGGTTCACAATCCCCCCCCCCCCAGAAGTCACAATTGGTCACTTACAATGGTATTTCACTTAAAGAGCAAACTCGCTTAAAGAGCAATCCTGTGGAACACATTATGCTCTTTAAGTGAGGTACAACTGTACTTGCAAATAATTTACTTCATACATCAGAGGATTGAGAATCCACCTATAGTGTGCAACATACAGGGAACAAGACTTCAAAAGACAAGCCACTCCTCATTCCAGGTCTTTATCAATCCCATAGCAAATACATAGCAAACTAGCAGAAACCATTTTCATCCTAGTTCTAAGACCAACACTTTTGTGAAGGCAGATTGATCTTTCTCCAGCTATTTGTGGCTTTTGGTTTGACTTCTGCTGGTCAATTTTGTGTATATAACTCATAAATTTTGGTTTTCACTGGTGCTGATAATCTGGGACAAATAGACATGAACAATGTCTTCCACCTGAAAGGCCGCTAGAAGACAATCCCTATTTAAAAGTATCTCCATTTCAAGGCCAGTCCAGTCCAAATCTAATTTAAAATGGCAGGAGCTATCATAAGGGAAATCAAGGACTTCCCAATCCTCAATGAGCACTAAAATCAGACAGAACACAGGCCTTTCTTGCTCTTATAAAATGCACCATGTTTCTGACTTATAAAAATAATTTGTATTTTTTTCTATTTATGCATATTTTACATATATACATATTAGGCTGGCCCCTTCTTTTTTCATTCTTTCACCAACAGTTGTTGCAACCTTAGGCCAGCCATGTTAGGTGCACAATGTTAAAATGCAACAAAATATATAGTATTTATAATCCAATCAAAATGGATTAAAATAGAAATTATGATTAAGTGTAAATTCTTAATCTAGTTAATGCAGTGATTCATCATCTGCTTCCTTATTGTACAAGCTGTTGTACGAAATTTTGCCACTTTGGCTGTGGATTCCCTTGAGGAATTAGAGAGGAGGAAAGAAATTGAAACTCTATATACTATTTTAAAATTGGGGAAATGTGTAACTTATATGAATCCATATAAAATATGTGGTACAAAAGAACACTTTCCACAGTTTTCAGAAGAGCAAGACAAAAGTGCTGGTCATAAGGAATCCATAAGTATTTCTTTCTAAATAGGCTGAAGGCTGAGCTTTAAAATGGGCTAGGGTAAAAGCTTTCCAATATCTAGAGTTCTAAATTATAAAGATGGTATTCTTGGGCAAAGACCTTGCTATGATCACAGCAACATATAACGTGGAGCTTATGCAATATCAAGTTGGAGGGCTATATGCAAGATATGTTTCCTAACAATCTTTTTGGCCTTCAGAAACCTCAGATGTAATAGAGATGGAGCGGATAACTCATACTGGTTTTAACCATGTGAGGCACTTTGAGTCACCTCATTGAGAGGAAAACAGCCAAGGAACAAACAGGCAGACAGACAGGCAGAGCCAGCAGTTTTCAGCAAATCTATGTCCTTCTTTGTCTGTTTTGATGGTATATGCCCTTGTTCAATAAAGTTTAAATGTTTAAGAGCTGGTCTTGACCTTGAGGTTTTTTCTGTTATTCAGTAAAGACAAGAGTATTGTATGAATTGTTGCTGCAGTGGAATAAACTCTCAAACTAAAGGAAAGCAGGTTCTACCTGATCAGACCCATCATGAACACATTTCAAGTTTTGTTTCTTTGTGGACTTGTAGCAGCAATGCTTCTCTAATTCCCATTAGCTGAATTAATAGAGCATTTAATGTACAAAGCAGAGGTCTATGTTTCTGAAAGCTAGAAGGGCTGAGTTCAAATTCAGTCATTTACTCTTGCTAGTAATAATATTTTAGATTAATTAATCACCATCACACTCATGCGTCCTCCTATTATTTAATCCTGAATGCTTTTCATGGCACATTGCCAGCATATGACTGGATTTTTATCGCTACACAATACAAAAGTTCTCTAGCACAATTTTGCTACAAAGTACCAAGACAGTTAAAGCACAAAGCTAGAGATTTACAGCTAAAGAGACACAAATGCACTCTGATAGTGCTTTCCTAACATGTCTCCTCAGTAGTAACTCCACTGAATTCAACAGTTTTTATTTATTTGGAAGTGTACATTATGCAGTCTGTTCAAGAAAACTAGTGTGTAAGGGGCTTCCACTGCAATAACATTAGAGCGAGACAGATCTAGCCTGTCTATACAATCAAAATCTATTTGTTATAATAATATCCATTCATTGATATGAATGGAACACTGTGCAGAGAGCCTTCTTAAAATGTATACAAAAGATTTGTTTTCCCTATGTACCAATTCTGGTACTCAGAAATCCACTCCCACAGAAATAGGAAAAAATTACAGATTTAGCCTATTGTTCCTGAAATCCCCCAAGCAGCATGACTTGTTGCTGTGCTGGCTTGTGGATCTGGAAAGCTGTTATCGAAAATTAAATTAAAATAAATAAGTTATCTGTGCAGTGAACCCTGTAATCATGCTCAGCAGCTACTTTGGACAGCAAAATGTCTTAGGAATTCTATCAAGCAGTTGATCTGTCTTAAACCCACTGTCCATTATTCTAGTAAATAACCTTTTTAGGAGTCCTTATATAATCTGAGGTAATGTTTCCATTAAATTGGAATTGTACAAAAATCCACAGAGGCAAAAGGACAACATTGTTTTGTACTGTCATTTGATAACGTGCTCAGTGTAATTCAACCCTATCCATCGGCTGCTTGAAGAACTGCTGCTCCCTCAGTAACTACAGAATAATATGTCTCTTCACAAAAAGAGTTTTATAGAACAGGTGTCCTAGTTTTATAAGTATCATTTTATAAGATGCATTTTATAAAAAATACATCTAGTGTAGTTCTAAACCATATAAAGCTCATGCCTGTTCATAATTCTGGTATCCAAGTGCTGTTGTTAAGAGATTACTCAAGCTTCATTACTTTAATGCAACTAATATTACTTAGCCAAATTTCAGTCTTGTTGGGAATCTGGTTGGTGTGTCATTATCTCAGTAAAAGTATTAGGCAGGTATCTAAGTTGGTAGTTCAGCAAAAATGGAATCTGTAGGTTCTGTCAAGTTGATTCCAACTCACAGCAACAATTGCTAGAGTTCCATAAGTATTGAGTTACCAGAGATTGCTAACAATTCCCTTCTTCTGGAAGCACTTTGGGACTGCATATGTTCACAGCCTGGTTCTTCTTGTTTAAAGAACAGTGAGGCATCAGGTCAGTTCTCTGGCTCCCCATCAACGTGTTCCATCTCACTGAACTATCTAGCCAACTCTAGGTTCCTGCAGCCTCCTTAATATAATTTCAAGTTCTCATTTGTGAACCACCACTTATTTTCACATAAGAAACATACATTAGTCAAAATAAGAAATAAGCCAAAAACTTATTTGCCTTTAAGAAAACATACAGTTATGCTGAGAATGGACAGAAAGGAAGGAAGGAAGGAAGGAAACTATCAAATGGAGATCAATATCATTTATATATCAAAACCTTTCCTTATGATCACTGACACAACAAAGGCTTATATAGGTATTACCTTTGATGTCCAGGGGATTGAGTGAAATCAGTAAAAGGGGAAGAGGATCAGACCACAAATATTTTCTGGATTGAGTTTTAATCTCCATATATTCAACATATTACTACTGCACTTGGGGATATGAAAGAAGCCTCATTTGGGCATCTGCTGGGTGCTCTACAGCAAAAATCTCTGTATAATAATAATAATAATAATAATAATAATAATAATAATAATAATAATAATAATAATAATAATAATAATAATAATAATAATAATAATAATAATAGAATTGTTTTTCTTTTCTTTAAAGAGTCATCACATAGAGCAGGAGTTCTCAACCTTTTTAAGTTGGGGGCCAGGTCATGCTCCCTGAGAAAGATTTGGGGGCCAGATAGCCATTTTGCCCTTCCTTCCACTACATGATACTTCCTTGTGTGGCGGAGGCAGGGGGACATGAAATGGAGCCATGGGTGGCATCCAGCCCACAGGTGGCAGATTGAGAATCCCTGTCATAGAGAATAGCAGAACCTGCAAATACTGGTGCCAATCACATTTTCACTTTAATATATTTTTGAAAATGTTATCCAAATCCACAGATATTTGTTTTTTTTCATATTCATGATTTGAGGTTTATAAATTGAAAGGGGTGTGTGAGTGTCTTGAAGTCATATTGCTAATCTGTCTGCCTCAGACATCAGCCCTGTGGAATGGGAAGAGACCTTTGGCCAGGAGCGCAAGGACTGCTTCCACCTGTTGGCGCTCCCAGACCCCAGCCTCCATGCCGGGCTCAAAAAGCCACCGGCCGCCCCCGTCAACCATCAGACTTCAGCTCTGCTGGATGGGAGGAGATTTGGACACTTTGTAATGAGTCGTATTGAATTTCTTGTATTATATTGCTTTGTTTTTGTTGTATTTGGTTGCTCATGATTTTGTAACACTGTATTTTGCATTTCTGTAAGCCACCCAGAATCGCTGTTGCGAGTGGGGTGGAGTATTATTATAACAACAACAACAACAACAACAACAACAACAACAACAACAACAACAACAACAACAACAACAACAACAACAACAACAAACGAACGACGACGACAATGACCACCACCACCACCACCACCACCACCACCATCATCATATTACCAATAGCAATTACTAATGCACAAGAGTTAAATATAGAATAATTTCTTGACATACACCTAGAAATCAGTTGGCTTTGATGGTACTTTTCGCACTTGTACAAAATTTGTTTATATGCCCTTACGAAGAATTTCAAGGCCATATGATGAGCAATTCATCATAAATGCAAATATTATAGTCAGGTCAGATTTATATTTTCAACCAAATAGTTTTAGAATTTTGTGACATTACTACCAGTAATTTTAAAGAAATCTTCTCTGCTGGTGCAGTGGTTAAAAGTGCTGCCTTCTTCTCCTTGGGCATTTGGTCTCTAAAAGGTTTGCTGTCACTGCACTAAGGAAACAATGAGATGGGGGAAATAACAGCAGAATGGGAAGATCATTCAGGGCTGTCCATGTACCGTATTTTTTGGACCATAAGATGCACCTGACCATAAGATGCACCCAGTTTTTAGAGCAGGAAAACAAGAAAAAATTATTCTGACCCTTCGGACAATAAGACGCACCCTCATTTCCCCCCCACTTTTGGGGAGAAAAAGTGCGTCTTATGGTTCAAAAAATACGCTAAGTAAAAAAAAACCTTTCCTGACATCCAGGACACTTTTTCAATCCAAATCTGTTCATGAGGAGAAAAAATCATGAAAAAATTGTAGGGAAAATTAACGGATCTAACAAAGAAGGGAATGATTTTATAATTGTTGTAAATCGCCCTGAGTCCCTTTTGGGAGGAGGGTAGTAAACAAATTTAAATAAATAAATAAATAAATAAATGAATTTTGATCCTAACCAGGCTCAAGTTTGACTCAGCCTTCCATCCTTCTGACATCTGTAAAATGAGTACCCAGTATGATGGGGGAAATGCTAACTAACTTATGAACAACTCAGAGAGTGCACTAAGTGTTATGGTGTAGTATACAAGTGTGATTGCTTTTGCTTTTCTTCTCCTGGCATGTTAAACTTCTCATCATTGTACAGGTTTCTAGACCTCTGTCTTCCTGAGCTGGACATATTTAAAACCTAATGTTCCAAATTAGTTGTTTATTAACTGTCGATTCAGAAATGATGTGTATTTAATAATCTGCAGAGACACAAAAGACTGGGGCAGAACACCTGTTTGGATGCCTAATTCTCAGGAACCTTGCAGAGTTTTAAAGCAGCTTATCTCAGTATAGGACCACAACCTATATCAATGTTAATCAGTGATGGGATTACCCCGGTTCCATCCAGTTCCCCAGAACCGGTAGGAACAATCTCGGAGGGTTCTCCGAGAGGGTAGTCCATTTTTAAGGCGTCCGGTTCCGGACGCCTCAAAAAAAGAAAAAAAATTAAAATTGGAACCAAAATGGCTCCAATTTAGTGCGCATGTGCAGAAGTCAATCTGACGCATGCGCGCTGCAATTTTGAATTGTGCATGCGTCAGATTTCGTTTCTGCACATGCGCGCTTGTTTTTGCCGGAGCCGGACCATTTTGGAGTGGCTCCGGCAGTGGCGGAGGGCTTAGGAGGAGGAGGCATGCCTAGCCAGGCAGCCCAGGGCCTCCTGGCTGCAACCCTCCATGGGCGGCCCCGAGCCTCGGCGCCCAGCACAGGCGGCCTAGCCGGGCGGCCCAGAGCCTCCCAGCCGCAAACTTCCGAGGGCGGCCCCAAGCCTCGGCACCCAGGCACTGAGGCTCGGGGCCGCCCGTGGAGGGTTGCAGTCGGGAGGCCCTGGGCCACCCAGCTAGGCACACCGCCGCTGGGCACCGAGGGTCGGGGCCGCCCGTGGAGGGTTGCAGCCGGGAGGCCCTGGGCCGCCCGGCTAAGTGCGCCGCCGCTCGGCGCCGAGGCTCGGGGCCAGCCCCAATGGTCCACATTGTAAGTGGGGTTTGTGTTTGGGTAGGTGGGTGCATTTTTATTTAATTTTTATTTATTTATTTATTTTATTAACTGTTTTGTGTTGTGGTTGTTTGTGTGTGTGTGTGGGTTGAGGGGTGTGTGTGTGTGTTTTATTTTTATTTTATTTATTTCATTTTCATTTTTTTTATTTTTGGCCCCGCCTACAACGTCATGATGTTATGACGTTGGCTCCACCCATGATGTCATGACGTTAGCTTCGCCCCCACTGTGATGACGTCAGGGTGGGGTACAAAAAATTTTATCATCCCATCACTGATGTTAATCATTTAATGCAATATATCATTAAACAGGGATGAAATAATGCATTTTTCTCCTC
Source organism: Furcifer pardalis (assembly GCA_030440675.1). Lineage (NCBI taxonomy): Eukaryota > Metazoa > Chordata > Lepidosauria > Squamata > Chamaeleonidae > Furcifer > Furcifer pardalis. Next base: position 55,077,159 of record CP126890.1, on the reverse strand, counting down.
CTCAGGTTAACTACTATTCATAGAATATATGCTGCTGGATGGAGCTGTAAGATAATATGCCAAGAAAATAAGATATAGACCAGTGATGGCAAACCTATGGCATGTGTGCCAGAAGTGGCATGCAGAAGCCTTTCTCCTGGCATGTGTGCCATTGAAGGGAGGCTACACTTTGCACAGCCTGACAAGCATCAGTTCCCCACCACCCCCTTTCTCTGCTGAAGGAGAGGCAAGAAGGGAGTCTGAAATCTTGGCAGGAGGCTGTGGTTGGGAGAGGTAAGGTAGGGAGCACTCATGGGGGAAGGCCTGACAGGCAGTAGGAAGACTGGGTGGGTTGTACGAAGGCCCGGTGGGGGTTGGGAAGGCCTGACTGAGGGTAGGAAAACCAATAGGGAGTAAGAAGGCCCAGCAGGGGTTGGAAGGGCCAGAGGGTTAAAGGAAGGCCTGGTGGGTGGTTAGAAAGGGGGGCGTAGGAGGGACCGACTGGTGGTAAGATGGCTTGCCAGGGGACTTAGGAAGACCCAGTGGAGTGGGAAGGCCCAATGAGGGGTGGGAAGGCCATGTGAAGCTTTTCCCAAGCCAGAGAGGACTTTCTGGCAGCCGTGTAGGGCTTTTCCAGAACCCAGGGGGCCTTTCTGATGCCTATTGCAGCTGTGCAGAGTTCGTCTGGGGGTGGCGGCTTGCTGGGGTGGTGGTGGCACAAAGCTTGGTGATGCATGGGTGGTGCACATACACGTGTGTGCACAGCTTGAAGTGTGCCGGTGATGTCACATGGGTGTGCACCTACCCACATGACATCACTGGCATGCGTGATGCCTGCCGCCCAGTTTTGATGCCTCTTTGGGCACTTGGTCTTTAAAAGGTTCACCATCACTGGTATAGACAAATTTATGGTTTTTTAAAACCATAAACAAAGCAACTTTTGATATTCGAACTGTCTAATACAGAAAAAACCATTAACAGAGTACCCCAGTGTTTCTCTCCAGAAAATTAAAATCCATTGAGTTTAATAGAGCTGAGTATGTTAGTACAAGATTGTGACCTTAATAAACAAATAACTGTCTCTATTTGGGAACTCAGGCATACACATTTGCTATTAGTTGTTAGTGCTTCACAGTTCACCTGCCTTTTCACTTCATTCTTCACTAGCAATTAAGCCCCAGGGCATATATATTCAGCCAGCTTTCCTGAGCAGGGAATGTTCCATCTAAATAGATTGGTGACAGTATAATTAGCCAGGTCCTGATGTTTGTACATTGACTATGAGAAAGGAGAGTCAGTGCTAGTAATGCAAACACAAATTTACATATATACATTTTTAAAAAATTAAGGAGAACATTTCTAATGTCCTTATAACAGGATTTAGACTTATATCCTCAGTTACATAGCATATTATTATTATTATTATTAACTCACATTTATTACCCCGCCCCAAATGGGTAAACCCAACTCTGGGCGGCCTACAACATGAATTTAAAATCACAAGTAAATCTGTTATGATAATAGTATTTAAAATCTCAAAACCTTAAAATTTATAAAAGATTAAAACAGTGCAACCAATAAAACAGAGCAAGAGGGGTGGCTGTCCCTTAAATAAGCCAACCTATGTGGGATCCCGTATTACTGGGCCAACATACATGCTCCGCCAGCCAGGTCTTCAAACCCTTCCGGAAAGGTAAGAGCTCTGCCTGTAGGCGCAGTTCCGTTGGGAGAAGGTTCCACAGGGCCGGGGCAAACACAAGAAGGCTCTCTTCCTAGTGCTAGAGAGATGAGCCTCCCTAGCCGATGGGATAACAAGAGAGCCCCTCCGATCCGCCCTGGTGGGACGGACAGACGTTCTTAGGGTGACGCAGTCTCTTAAGTATCCTGGCCCACTACCATATAGGGCTTTAAAGGTAATGACCAGCACCTTGAATTGCACCCGGAGACATACTGGTAACCAGTGCAGCTCCTGAAGCAGTGGTGTGGCACAAGCATAACGCCCGCACCCCATCACTACCCGGGCCGCCGCATTTTGGACCAGCTGCAGTCTCCGGATGGTCACCAAGGGCAGCCCCATGTAGAGCGCATTACAAGGGCAGCCCCATGTAGAGCACATTATATTGGGCCGAAAGGGATGTCCAACAGTTTCAGTCTTAGGTGAGTACTTCAACATCCTCCCATGCCATCTTCTTCTTTTTCTGCTATATCCAAATCTGAAGATTGGTGATCCTCATGGTGATCAACCATGAGGACTGTCCTGTGCAATGGCCCTTCATCAACCTTCCTCATCACACCATGACACCCATACCACTGATCCAGTTCTGCGAGTCACTTTCTGGTCCTGAGCCCTTTTGGCACACAAACTCCTCATCAGCCCTAGGCCAGTATTGATAAAGCTGCTGCCCTCCATTAAGTGGGATTTAATCCACTTGGAGACCATCACCCTTCCCTGAGGACTTTGCCACCCAAACCATTTGTCCTCAGGGTTGTCAGGTTAGGTAACCGCTGCCTGACACTTGGTCTTGAGTTGCTGGCAGTATGGTCTAGTCTATTACCATAGCAGGATAACCTGGCTAGACATAGATGTTCAGGATCTTTAAATCTCCCATGAATTTTCTTTGCCATTATTTTGAGGGCATCCTTGTTGTCCTTTGGCATTAGTAGTGGGCCATCTTATTGCCACCTTAGGGCTCCACATGAAAAATATGGCCTACTATTTGGAGTCTTTGTGCAACAATATTAAGTAATTTGCATGAGCCACTCCTTTAAAGTACCTCCTCATTGGTAATATGATCAAAATATATAATATTTAAAATTATTTGGAGGCACCTCTGCTAGAAGACATTAAGTCTCTTATTAATACTTGTTGATGCCTTCCAAGACTCTCAGGCATAGATTTATTTATTTATTTATTTATTCCACTTCTACCCTACCCATATAGGGGGGGTCTTCCCCACTCTGGCCAGCTAACAACATATTAAAAACATCTTAAAATCGCACAATAAAAATACAAATACCAGACCTAATTAACAGTGGGGGAGGCCAACAAGAAACTGAACACTAGACAGATTGACTGCTTTTCAAGTGGGCTACTTCAAATGGTGTTACAGTAAAACCTCATATAACACTAAAACCTGGTTCCACAAGTCTTGGTGTTATATGATTTTTAGTGTTATCTGATCCTCTATGGGATCCATAGAGATACATTGTAACCACACAGGCTTTAGCGGTTGTTATCTGAAGCATCCCATAGGATCTTAATGTTATCTGATGCAATTCTTCCCCCCAGATTCCTTAATGTTATGCGATTTTAGTGTTATTCGATACTAATGTTATATGAGGTATTACTGTATCTCTGTTATTTATTAGATCTTCTCAGGTATACATGGTGGAGCATAAACTCCATGCACATAAATGCTGAACTGATTGGATTCCTTCACAGATCACAACAGATGGCTGTTGTGATCACTATGAAGGTGAACAAACAGCATTTAATTTCATCTGTATAGATGATGAGGACCAGATCTTATGTATTCTTTGGAAGACAGCTGTTACTTTTCTAATATGGCATTTGATATCTACCTCTGGATCTCCATTTTGGACAATCATACTGCCCAAGTAAGTAAACTTCCTCTATCCGCTGTGACCTGAGTATGATTCCCTATATCTGGGTAGTGGGTTTCACATGCATGACTTTTGATTTCTCAGCACTTATCCTAAGGCCAATTTTATTTGCTTCTCCATCCATGGCAGTTGTCACCTATTGTAGTTTCAATTAATCTTCTCTGAGCAAAGTGATGTCATCACCAAGATCTAGGTTTCAAGACTATCTGGTTCAGACCAAGGGATGCTTGCCCCATTGTGTGCTGCTCATTGCATAACAGAGTTGAGAGTCATGAAGAGAAACAGAGAAAGAACACAGCCTTGCCTAACCCCAGCAGTAATTTCAAAGAAATCTGTATTCAAAGAAATCAGCAGCTTGAATGTATGTATAAGTCTTTGAATATGGTAATGAAGATTGTTGGTATTCCATATAGATGCAGGGTCTGCAAGACAAACTCTAGGTAGACACTATCAAATCCTTTCTTGAAATCAACAAAATGAATGGCCAGTGGATGCCAATACTCAACACACTGTTCTATGATATTTCGCAAGGTGAAGATTTGTTCTCTGCAAGACCTTCCACTGCAGAATCTGGCTTGCAATTTTCTCAGGTATTGATTAGGGCACTTTGTAGTTGCCTAAGGAAGACTACACAAAAAGCTTTCCCAGACCCTGCAAGTTGGTACATTCAGAGATGTAACCTTTCTTAGGGACTTTGACAATTGTCCCTTTTCACCTGTCTTCTTGGACTACACCACTTTGCCAAAGTCTATTTAACAGCTATCTCAACCCTTTCACTATAGCCTGGCTACTGTGCTTTAAGATCTCTGTTGGTATTTCATTCAAACCAGCTGGCTTGTTGCATTTAAGTCTTTTAACAGTGAGCTCTACTTCTTCCATGTTATTCTTGCCAGTATTCATTTAGAGCTCCTGGTGGGCATTCTTATCATTAAAACTATATGTAGTGGTCAGGTCAGGGTGGTTAAGAGTTTCCTGTAAATATTTGACCCACCTTTTATTCTGCTCTTCTTGGGTGGTCAAGAGTTTCCTGCTTTTATCTTTGATCAGAAATACTGGAAGTGTTTCTTTTCCTAGTCAAGTCATTGACAATGTGGTAAAGAGTTTTAGCATAATTTCAATGCCAGGAAAAAATGACACCTGGGTAGAGAAATATATTTGTCTATTCCTAATAGCCTCTCAGTGGCAGACTGAAATTCATTGTAAAAAACACTTAACCACCAATCAATGCAGCTCAAATACATATTTGAGAACAAAGGTTCTGGTCAGGACTATCCACCAGATCCAGACAACCTTCTGAACTGAGCCTGATTTCAATGTCCTTTGTACAACATCTGGATTAAAGCTTAATGGCAGGATTTGATTTTTTTGGCAAAGTGGAACAAATGTATAGAGCAATTTGTTTTTGGAGCATTATCCTCATCATCTGGTCTATGCATCCCTTCAGATCCCTTTAAAGCAAAATTTAAAGGGGCTTCTAAATTGGATTGGAGAACCTCTCAACATGTTATGCCTATAAAATCAATGGCCAACATAAATCACCCATTACAGCTGGAGTTTTCTAGTAATAGACTATGTCAGAATGTAGCAAGAAAAAAAATGAAAATTCCTGCCTCTACAAAAATAGAGAAGGCGAGGCTACTGTCCACAGCTGGAATCTTTACATCATACTCCTTTGCTAGTGAAAGTGTTGGTGAGACCAATAAAAAGTCTTAGACATAGTTCTAACAAATTGTTCTTTAAGGAACAAAATGAATATGGGAGAAAGCAAAAATGACATATTTAACCCTGCAGGCAGAGGGTTTTATTGAACTTTTGAAAATCTGGCTTCAGATTCCTGTGTATTCAACCATGTTAGTGGTGCTGAATTAAGATTGATTCTTCTTTTTAGGATGCACAGATAACAGTTGTGTAGCAGGCAAGTACAAAATCTTCTTCAGAACAGGAATGGCTGTTATCTGTCCAATGACTGTTACCCATGTACATAGCTGAGAATTTCATATGGCCTTTTTAAAAATAAGAATTTCTTCTGGGGGGTATTTGAGGGTGGTGGAATTGCTGTCTTTGCAAAGTAGAAAGCATCAACAGACTGTCTATTTTGTGATAGGATGTAGAAAATCAGGAATGATGTGAAAAAAATAATAAGATGTTTTCCCCCCTCTCTTGTAATACTAGAAAATAGAATTATGTCCCAAAGCTGAGTGGTGAAATATTCAGGAATGATAAAAGCAATGATCCCTACATCTCGGCTCCCAATGTTCTTGAACTACAAGTCCCAAAAGACCAGATAATGCAGCCAATTGCTTCTGAGGGGGTATAGCCCACAAATACTGGGGAGCACTAATGATTTGTACATAACTGAAGAGACATTGGTGCCCAAACAAGCACACCAAATAGAATTAAATATTCAGGAGTTCCAGATCAGCCACATAATGCCAACCCTTTGGTTCCTTTGCTTTCACTGAAAACACACTAGCAGCAGAACAAAATTGGCCAATTAAGAAGGAGATAGCAAGATTTGTTTGTGCTACTACATGAATTAACAGGAAATTAAATTTGGAAAGATTAGACATATGCTACACATGGTGTAAATGGGATGTCAGTCCATGCCATCTGCCTAGGGCTGCCATTGTGTTACTTTCAATAATCCACAGAGACAAAAGACCCTAACTGATTCCTCACACAGTAAGGTCATGGAGTACCAGGAGCATTGATGCAAAGCAGAGGTAGGGTATCCTGGATTTAAAGGTAAAAAGGTAAAGGTCTCCCTTATTCAAAAGCCACTCATGTCCAACTCTAGGGGGCGGCAAGTTCAGCATCTTAACCACTAAGCCACAGGTTCTTTGTATCATAATACTATTACCAGTGGTGGAATGTCAAAAATTTTACTACCCCACTGTGACATCATCATAGTGTGGGCGGAGCCAACTTCATGATGTCATGGGCAGAGCCAATGCCATGACATCATGATATCATGACGTTGTGGGCAGGGCCAAAGAAATTTAAATTTTTAAAAAATAAAATAAAAATAGGCACACACACACACACACCCCTCAACCCACCCATCCACAACACAAACCCATAAATAAATAAAATAAAAAATAATTAAAATACACCCACACACCCACCCCAAACACAAATCAACCAGAGCTTTTAAACCAGAGCTTAAAGCTTATTCTGGCTAAACTTTCTCACACTAGGTCAGATGGAAGGAACTACAGAATGAACTCACTACAAGATGGCTTCATTTTGGCACTTTTCAACTTTTCAACAGTTAAAGAAGTCAGGTACTAAGTCTTTGCCTAACCAGTTCTCTAGGATAATATCCCTTAATGTAAATGTAAAACAGCTGTACCTCCTTAAGGGTTCTCCAATTGGAACAGCACAGGTGTAACTTATTGATGAAGTAACTCCAAGACTTTGCTTAAAAACCCCAAGCCAGGCTGCCAGGCCTTTTTAGGAACTGTGGTAGTACGTCAATATAGGTAAAGGTATTAAATACACATTAAAATACACACAGACACACAGACACACCACATCCAAAGGTGAGTCACTTACCGTAGGGAGCTTCAGGCTAGCAACTTCTCTTCCTCCTCCCCGCTTGGGAGGCCAGCAAGGAGGCTGTGCATATGCACCAAGCACTGTAGGCGTGCATGCAACCAGTGAAAAGGTAAGCCCCGGAGGTGGTCCCCCCTGAAAGCTGCTACTGGTTCTCTGTGACACAGGGAAAAGTTACTACTGGTTCTGGCGAACTGGTGAGAACCTGTTACATCCCATTCTCTGACTATTACAGTAATTCTAAACTCTGAAGTGCCTACCTATGCTAACCAGCTATGCCTTTATTAAATCTAATGCATTAGAAAATGAAAATCACTTCATGTATATATTTTCTCCCACAGAAGAGATTTGCATTGGAACAAAAATGTCACGTCTGTATCCTGAATTCTTTATTGATTGATACATGGGCATACTGTTCAGTGCTATATAGTATATATGCCAGCAGATTAGTGTGTCACATTGTCAAGCCTGTTAGTGCACAAGCTGGGGGTTGTTGTTTTTATTGTTGAAGTGCCTGAACTCTGAAACACTCTTCTCCCTTGGTGCCTTGTTCATTTCTAATCACCCAATAAGGATGCTTGTGAATGTGTGATATACAGTACATTTGCAATGGCTCCTGTGAGGACTATTATACACATTACCATGATGCCATGCAGTTCAAGTTGTGATGCTGCAGGCCAAGAAACACAACTAGAATTTGGGTTGCTACATTGCCAGTTAGCTAGATTTTGACTGGATTTTACCAGTACAGTCAAACCTCCCTTAACGAGCGACTCACTTAGTGAAAAATGTGCATAACGAGCGGGTTTTTCGCTAACCGGTCCGACTCGCATAACAAAAAAATTTCACTATGTGAGTCTGACTTGCATAGCAAAAATATTTGCTATGCGAGTTGAACTTTCCCTATGGAAAACTTGCAAATGAGCGTTTCTATGGGGAAAACTCACATAATGAAAAAAATTCGCTATGCAAGTTTTCCCCACAGAAACAGTCGTCATGCAAGTTTTTCCATAGGAATTTTCCCTGTCAGTTTATTTCGCATAGCAAAAAACTCGCATAGCGAACAGCCTCACAGAACAAATTAAATTTGTTATGCGAGGTATGATTGTACCTATCTAGATCATAATGTGGGATTTAAAAAAAGAATTTGTTGTTGTTCAGTTGCACAGTCGATCCCGACCCTCTGCGACCCCATGGACCACTGTCCGCCAGGCACTTCTGTCCTCCACCATCCTCCTCAACTCGCTCAGATCCAATTTATATAGAATTAAAGTCATAAGGCAAAACAAGCAACTACTGTTTTGGTCAACAAGAAATAAGATTATCAGTGCAGTTAGCCAGTAAGTGAATGACTTTGATGGAATGGATTTGACAGGATCTCATAGCTGGGTAAACTCAAGCTATTCCATTTCAGTGCAAATGTTGCAATTGTGAGAAAGGCTGCTTTGCAAACAGCTGAAATCTATTTGCTGAGCCATATGAAAACACAGCACAGAAAACAATGACATCAGAAGATGAATGCTAGCAGTGGAGTTATGTGAGCAGTAATCCCATTTCCCTCCTAAAATCCAATATTATGCATTTTACCAGCTTTCTAGAAAATCATTTTCCATTTTATCTTCCACATGCATCTGGAAGCTTAACTGGAAGGTTAGCTATGCTATTCTGGATGGGCTGGGAAAAATAATAGGATAGGTAGAGAATGAAGAGGATGGGAATAATAAAGTATTATTGCTTCAGCCTAGTGTTTTTGAACCCTTCAAGATATTTTTGAATTCTGTCCCCATCTTCCAAAATACTGTATTAGCTATTCCATTCAATTTGTGTAATCCACAAATGTTGTTGGATGAAAATGTTGAAGAAAATGGAGCCCAGGACTGAGCATTGTGGTACCCTGCTTGTTACCACCTCCCAGTTTGGAAAGGATCCATTGATACACAGTCTCTGACTATAATTTTGTGACCAACTATATATCTACCCGACAAGTGCATTATCCAGGACACATCTAGTTAGCTTGCTAATTGGAATATCATGGGGCAATTTTTCAAAGGCTTTGCTGAAGTAAAGATATATTCAGTCCAATGCATTCCCATCATCTATTAAATAAGTTACCTAATCAAAAAATTAGATATAATTAGTCTGGCATAATTTGTTCTTTATGAAGTTATGTTTTAGTCATTAATGCATTGTTTTCAAGGTGCTTGAAGAGTGACCACTTTATAATCCACTCCAAAATTTCCCCTGGAATTGATGTCATCCTGTCTGATCTGTAGTTCCTCAGTTCCATCTTTTTAAGATAGTGACATTAGCCCTCCTCTAATCATCTGACTTATACACAGAGCACATAATGTGCAATAAAGGGTTGGATGAATCACAAGTTGGGATCAAAATTGCTGGGAGAAACATCAACAACTTGAGATACACAGATGATACCACCCTAATGGCAGAAAGTGAGGAGGACCTAAAGAAGCTGCTGCTTGGGTTGAAAGAAGAGAGTGCAAAAGCTGGCTTGAGACTCAACATCAAGAAAACCAAGATAATGGCAACAGGCCCTATCAGTCCCTGGAGAATAGATGGGGAAGAAACAGAAGCAGTAACAGATTTTACTTTCATAGGATCAAAGATCACTGCAGATGATGATTGCAGCCATGAAATAAAAAAGCAACTGATGCTTGGGAGACAAGCTATGAGAAACCTGGGGAATATAGTTACAATTAGAGACATCACCTTGCAAACAAAAATTTGCATAGTCAAAGCAATGGTATTCCCGGTGGTAATGTATGGTTGTGAGAGCTGGACCATTAGGAAAGCTGAGCACAGAAGAATAGATGCCTTTGAAATGTGGTGTTGGAGGAGAGTTTTGAGAGTGCACTGGACAGTGAGGAGAACAAATAAGTCGATCCTAAAAGAAATCTACCCAACTGCTCCTTAGAAGGTCAAATAGTAAAGATGAAACTAAAGTACTTTGGACACCAAAAGAGAAGAGAGGATTCACTTGAGAAAACCTTGATGCTGGGAATGGTGGAGGGCAAAAGAAGAAGGGTGCGGCCAAAAATGAGATGGCTAGATGGCATTGTAGATGCAATGGGCACAAAGCTGGGCAGGCTGGGAAAGACGGTGGAGTACAGAGGTGCCTGGCGGGCAATGGTCCATAGGTCCTGTTTGATGCAAGATGGGATATGAATATAGGTAGACAGGCAGGGAGGCAGGCCCTAGAAATTCTACTTGAAATATCAGGTGGTTGTCATTAATGTAAATATACAACCACAGTCAAACTACATGGGTGACAGCTGTATACATAGCCTAGGATAGCACTGAAGGATCCATAGTGGGGACAGTAGTCCAAGTGGGTATTTGTACAATGGCTGACATAAATAATAGCTACTAAAAGTTAGGGAAATTAATTTTTTAAGCTAAATGCATAGCTATAAATGGTAGATTTGGATGTGTTTACACATAAGATCACATACAATTAAATTCTAGTGTAATAACAGCTGGTCAAAATCATTCTGTACTGTACACCTGACAAACCAAACAAATGTGATTACTTTCCTTTTTCTTTTATATTGTGCTGCTTCAAACTGAGGAAAGTGGCAGTGCCAACTGATTACAGTGCCATGTGGTGTGGCATGCTCCAGCATATGTGTGGATGATTTGAGCTTTATTGAAAAATGCTTCAAGAGAGATGCAATTGTGATTCTTTCATTACTTTTGCTGGAAGATGCACATATTTGCCATCAAAGCAAAAGGCAGCAACAAAAATATATTTGTGTCTAAATACAAGAAGATCAGCTGAGGGAAGTCTTTAAATGGATGAAAAACACTCTTCAGATCAATAGCTGATGATATGCAGTATTACTGAATAGAACATTATTTGTTATATCATTAAGGAGAAGCATGATGTTGCTTCAAGCTAGAATGTTTTCAAGGGCATGATTTCAGAAATGCTTAGAAATGGTGCAATAAGTAAGAAGAGGAAATTTGGAAGCCAAACTATGTCATGTTATACTGTATTTCCCAGCAAGGGGACATGGCTTTCTTCACTAGTGAAGGACATCTTTCCCTCATATATGTGCCCTTGGGTACAGCTTTCCCAGAAAACAGTCAAGAACGGCCAAACAACTCATTTAAATTCACCTACACAAATCAATATGACCTTTCTGCAGCTTAACAGTCAGTAAGGTTACAGGGACAACAATTTTGGAATAATGAAATGGCAAGCAAGATTTCTGATGATTTCATCTTACTGCTAATTGTCTCATCCCTTCTTCTCAACAAAAAACTTCCCTTCTAAAGTAGTATATTCTAAATGCTGGCTTGGCATTCCATTCCCTTTCTTCTGACTATGTATTAACTACAGCAATATTTCTTTTCTTTTTTTCACATTGGCTGCATAATTTGTGGTTGATAAGGTTCTTTAACCTAATATGCTATTGATTTAACCTTCTAAAGATTTATTATAGGTTAATGGCTAACTGTAAAAGCTTGGCATTTGTATTGGGGGAGGGGTCATTTGGTGATTTATTGCAAAGAATTATTGTAGGTTTGCTAAATAAATCAAATGAAATGGCTCCTATATGAAGAGGTGATGCTAGGTCTGCTTGCAGGTAAATATTTTTGACTGGATTTTGTAAGCATACTATTTTGTCTACTTTCTACAAGAAAGGAAACATGACTAACTTTGCAAGGAAAGGGTAGTGTAGAAATACCAGCATTCTAGAGTTCAGTTCACATACAGTGATAATTTTACAAACACTTTATAAGTTAAATGTCAAATATTGCCCACAGAGCATCCCAAGCCTAGATTTGTCCTTTAATCTGAAAAGTAGCTGCATGAATAATGTGATTGTTATCTCTTCAAGCACCTTTTGATGTATTCTTGCAAGCTTTTTTGTCAGCAATATGGCATGAGACATTGGGTGGTGGTAGGGAGGGACATCTTCATTAAGTCAGGATCATCTATATTTTTGTACTTTGTGTGTAACTTAATAGGCAGATACTTTGCACTTGTCCACTTACTCCAAATCAGAACGACCACTTCTAAAGGAAACACACCAGGCAAAGATCAGCACTCTTAAGTCCCATGGATGGATTTTTCAATAGAAAACCAGGATGTCTTAAAGAGTGCTGAGCTTCATTTGGATCACAGGTGTACTCACACCACTTTCTCACATGTACTAGTTGAGGGGCCCTGCTCTAAGGGAGTATATGGCCAAAAAGAAAATCCTTGCATGCAACTTCCTGCAAATAAGCAATTTCATTGGAAGAGACATCATGACGTAAAGCAGCATTTCCCAAACTATGTTCTGTGGCACACTGATGGACTTTAATTCACATGAGGCCAAGTCAGTACATTGGCTGACCAGTGCTTTGGGGAATTGATTTAGGCTTCTGGGAATTGATGTCAAAAAACCAAAGGCTAGGAAGCACTGCTGTAAAGAATGGCTCTTGCTGATATCACTATCAAGCCACCCCACTGAATGATTAATGGAGTCAATGATACACAGATTTCCTCCAACTCTGTCTTTGTTTCTGTTGTGAACATTGACAGTAGTTCATTTTACCACTCTCTATCACCATTCATTCTCACAAGCAAAGGAACAGATGACCAGGAATGTCACTGAGAAAGATTTAGCAGGAGAAAAATGTAGATCGGACATCTGACATATCTTTATGAATGATATAGTATACTTTTGTACATGAGGCAATGCAATGCTTAGTTTATAATTATAATTGCATGGCCATTAGGTTAAGTTGAATCGCTTTCAGTGAAAATGCCATTGGGTGTACATGAGCTGCAAAGAAGATTGTGGCTGACCAGTGGGCTGACTGTATCAGGGGTGGCCAACCTAAGGGCTGCGGGCCTAATCCAGCCTGTGCATATTATTAATCTGGCCCACAGTGGCCACCCAGGCACTTCTAAACCCACCTCCACTGCTGGAAGTGATGATACATCACTTATTGTGGTGACAGTGACAGGAATCGTTATGTTTTTCTGGGTTCTTGGACAGGCTTCATCACTTTCCAGGGCAGCGGGAGCCTTTTCAGAGCATAATTGCTCTGGTTTGGGATTTTTCTGATGCTTCTCAGTTGCACTTCATAAGCTATAGCTTGACCATGGGTGACTTCCAGTGCTGGGTGGAGCTTACGTCAGTGTCTGGGATCTCAGTGCAGAACCAGGAAGTCACCCATGGTCAAGCTATAGCTACCAAAGTGCAGCTGAGAAGCATTGGGTAAATCCCAAACCGGAGCGATCATGCTCCAAAAAGGCTCCCTCCATCCTAGGAAGTGGCAGAGCCTGTCCAAGAACCCACTAAAATGGTGTGATTCCCACCGCCAGCACCAGCAATGATGATGATGAAAATGTAAGTAGTGAGTGCAGCCATTCCTCTGGCCCCTACAGCTGAGCACGATTGCAGGAACTGGCACCTGGTGGGAAAATGTTGGGAACCCCTGGACTATATAAACAAGTAACATCTCCTGGAGCTTATAGATCAAGGGTGGTCAACCTTGGTGCCCCAGGTGTTCTTGGACTTCAATTCCCAGAAGCCCTGATAAGCAGGTGTGCTTACTTGGGCTTCTGGTAATTGAAGTTCAAGAACTTCTGGGGTGTCAAGGTTGACCACCCCTGCTATAGATACTGAAAGTATAATTTGTAAAAATGCAGCTGCTTATGAAAGAGCTAATTGACACAAGCAGTATCTCCATACATATAAACCCTTCTAGCTCCAGTTTTACTCATGGTACAACCAAGCATTTCTTAATTAGATCTCCATTACTCTGCAAAAGTCAATGAGAGATTTGGGGTATCATAATGCAACCCCTAAACTGACCTAGGCACACCAGAATTGGAGACAGTCTTCTTCTGTCTCTCCTCTCAAACCTCTCCTGGTTTGGTGATGTTTGCCCACCCCCAGATCACTAACTTAATTTCTCCCAAACCAGCTGGGCATGACCTAGGATTTTTGTACAGCACTATGTGTCTAATTGCATACAGCGAGTCACACACATTAAGAGGGAAATGTCACAAATGCTTTGAAGATGTAGTCCTTATGCTGGTGATAGTATCCAGATGTGCTATCTGTATTCTGCAATAAAAGTTATGGTTTTGGAAGATCATGTTGAAGTTGAGCAAACACTCTAAACTCCTTAGCATGGAAATGTAAAATTATCTCTTTGGGGTAGAGAAGGAAAAGAAATCTGCATTAACCCAATTAATTCCTTCCTTCCTTCTTTCCTTCCTTCAAAGGAATGCAATTTTTAGTCTGTGAGACTGTAAATGAAAGCATGAGATACAGTGATGGGATGTCAAAAATTCTACTACCACGCCATGACGTCATGGACGTCATGGGCGTGGCCAATGTCATGACGTCACGATGTCATGGGCGGAGCCAAAGTCATGACATCATGACTTTGTGGGCAAGGCCAAAAATAAAATAAAAATAAAAAAATAAACACGCACACAGACCCGTAAATAACTTAAAGAAATAAAATAAAGAAATAAATTAAATAAAAATTAAATAAAAGTACAACCACCCATCCAAAACACAAATAAATCACCCACCCACCATAAATATAAAAGCCTCACTTACCTTCCTTGGCGCCGACGAACCTCCATGTGGCCCGGGGCCACCCGGCAAGACACGCTGCCCCCGACTGCGGCTGTTTCCTCCTACGAAGGCCGCGGCCGGCCCTGCAGCCGCCGGCCACGGCCACCACAGCCGCCTGCAGCCTCTGGCCAGCCACCGAGCTCCCACGGGCACGTTGGTGTCTGCGCGGGCCATCCGCCACCGCCGTGCCCTCCTAGGGACTGGGGCCCAACAAACCCCCATGCCCTGGGTAAGCCTGGCGGGGCTCGCCACCGCCGCATCCTCCTTCGCCGGGCGCCTGCCTCTTCCTCGGGGTGGAGCCTTTTCGGCCCGGCTCTGGCGGCGGCCACGGGCGGCCAGGGCCTGCGGGGAGCAGTGGGTATGGTGGCGGCTGCCGTCCCCATGCCGCACCGCCTCCAGCTTCCTCCTCCGCCAGGCGCCGCAGCCGGGCTAAAAAGGGACTGGCCCAAGGAAGAGGCTACAGGGATGCTGGCAGGTCCGGCGGCGGCAGCGTGGGGCGGCAGCTGCAGGCACCCAGTCCACAGGCACCCGGCGGAGGAGGCGGCGGCAGCGGTGCACCGCGCGTCCCCAGGGCATGGGGCTTGTCTGCAGCGGACGGCCCAGGCAGCCCTCAACGTGCCGCGGGGGAGGTGCCCTCCTCAGAGGGCTGGTGCCGCCGCCGCCGCTGCCGTCCTGAAAGCAGTAAAACAATTTTTTTTAAATTGGAGCTAAAATGGCTCCAATTGACTGCGCATGCGCAGAAACTCAATCTGACACATGCGCAATGCGTCAGATTGAGTTTCTGCACATGTGCAGTCAATTGGAGCCATTTTAGCTCCGATTAAAAAAAAAATTTCTTTCGGTGAGGCGTCCGGAACCGGACGCCTCAAAAGTGGACTCCCCTCACGGAGAACCCTCCGGAATTGGTCCTACCGGTTCCAGGGATCCGTCTGGAACCGGGGACATCCCATCACTGATGAGATATCATTCAGTTTCCTATCATTACGTAAAAATCATAAATCAGCAAATTCTTCTGCCTGGCTTTTTGAATTATGCACAAAGAAATACACAAAAACTGAAATGTGTATCTTTAAAACATGTACATAAATGGGAAGATGTGGGCAGAATGTGTATGTGAAAAATGCATTAAAGGTGTATGTATAAGAGGGAAAAGGTGCATTATAAAATCCAAACAATTTTCCATGTATAACATCCTGGAAGAAGTCTGACAACCCAACACAAAAGCAGGAAATGGGGAAAGTGTAAGAATGATTCAGAGAAAGGCAATAAACTTGAGACCAAAAGGTTTTCCAATTCATGGCATCAGGCAAGGATATATAATTTTCTATTCTCATTGTTACAGAAATAGTACTGAATGAAGTGGCTTGCCCATTTTTCTAGTAGCCAGCTAATAGCATTGAGCTATTCAGCATATAGCCCAGTGGGGATGAATCTTGACACTCCAGCTGTTTTTGGACTTCAGATCCCAGAAACCTAAGTCATGACATCAGCTGATCAGGGCTTCTGGGAATTGAAGTCCAAGAACAGCTAGAGTGCCAAGGTTCACCACTGTGGTTATAGCCATTTAACTTCTAAGTGCTGGCAGTTTTCTGGAGGAACATTGGGTTTTACTCACCATTCTCACTTTATCATTCCTCAAGCTGATAGAAACAATTACACTTCTTTGTCTTCTGCCTATGTATACCTTTTTGCTCCAACCTTCAAGAGATGACATTGATATTTCCAAAATAATGTCCAAAGCACTGGGAAATGTATAGCTGATCTACAAAAAACTTTGACTGGAGAACCCAGTCCCACTGGGGGAGGGAATGACGAAGGACAAAAATCTATGCACTCCAGAAGGCTTTAAAGCCAGTGCTGTCTCCTTTGGCACCAGATGTGCCCCCGGTCAGTCCAGCCAGGGGAGGGAAGGATGAAAGATGAACACCTGTGCACTCCAGTTTGCTTTAAAGACAGTGCCGCTGCCTTCACCACCGGATGTCCCCACGGCTAGTCTGACTGAAGAGGGAAGGATGAAGGACGAACACCTGCATGATATGGTAGGCTTTAAAGCCAGTGCTGCTGCCTTCGCCACTGGATCTCCCCCTGGCCAGTCCAGCTGGGAAGGGAAGGATGAACACCTGCGTGGCCTGACCAGCCTTAAAAACAATGTCACCACCAAATGCTCCTTTGGCCAGCTTGACCTGGAGAGAATTGATTATAGTGGGTGGAATAAAGTTTTTTTTTGCACATTGTTTTTGTAATATTTTTGAAGTGTTTGATGACTTGATATTTTGCAGCTGTGATTGGGGAGGTTTTGAAATGTTTTTGTGATGTGATTTTTTGTAATTGTGATACATTGTTTTTGTTACTGTATACAGTCAAACCTCGCTTAAAGAGTGTTTCGCTTAAAGAGTAACTCGCTTAAAGAGCAGAATTTTCTCTGAATGTTCGCTTCGCTTAACAAATAAAACCAACCAAAAACTCACTTAACAAATAAATCGGGGTTCGCAATTCCCCCCCCCCCACACACACACACACACTTGGTCACTTACAATGGTGTTTCGCTTAAAGAGCAATCCTGTGGAACACATTATGCTCTTTAAGCGAGGTACAACTGTATTTTGTATCTTGTTAGCTGCCCAGAGGAACTTGGCAAGTGGGGTGGCGTGAAAGTAAAAAAATGAAATGAAACCCAACTGATGTTTGTTTTGCTTCTCATCTCTTCTCAGTAAATCTGAGAGAGCTGCATTATGACCGCGTGTGAACTTACTGCTGCAACTTCAGCCTCAACTGTTGCGGTGTGCTCTACCATCAGTACTGATTTAAAAGTAGACTTTGCTTTTATATCTAGTGCGGAAGCAATAAAGTTCATAATAGATCTTCATTCCCAATTTCCAGATTACTTATTCAGCACCCAAATTTATAAGTACAGTTATTATCATCTGAATATACATCAGAGGCTTAGTTTAGCATACAATATAGTAGGTCCACTATCATTACCATGCCTGTGGTGGTAATAAAACATTATTGTATGTGATTTGTTGTTTATTTTCTTCCCTGTGAATCAGAATAAAAATCCTTAATGTAAAAATATTTGACACTTCCTTTGTCTTTATTCCCTGTTTCTGCAATTACTCCTATAAAATCTGATGACATAATCAGCATTGATAGAGTTTTGGAAATTAAACACTTCATAATGTCATCCTGGTTGAATGTCTTCCCCTAAGGAGATCAGCCTGCATCACTCGTTCCTCCCAAATGGTGCAGCTCCAGGTGCCAACCCCAAGATTAGCAAGGAAGGCCATGACTCGGAGAAGAGCCTTCTCAATGGTGGCACAAAGATTATGGAACTTTCTTCCAGTTGAGCTGCATCAGGTCCCATCTCTGCCTACATTTAAAAAACATTTGAAAATATTTCTTTTTAAAGAGACTTTTGAGAATGTTTTACCAACAGCTGAGTGTTAGGGAATTCACTTTGTCTCTCTCTGGCACCAATACAGTAATACCTCGGTTAACGCTAAAATCGCATAACGTTAAGTAATCTGGGAAGGAGAATTGGATCGAATAACGTTAAGGTCCTATGGGATGGATCGGATAACAACCGCTAAAGCCTGTGCGGTTACAATGTATCTCTATGGAGCTTTAACGTTATCCGATCCATCCCATAGGATTTTAACATGCATCAGATAACACTAAAAATCGGATAACACCAAGACTTGTGGAACCAAGTCTTGGTATTACTGTATATATTTTTCTTTTAAGTTTTTTTGTTTCTGGTGTAATTTTTTAAAATGTATGACTGTTTTTAATTGTGTGAGTTTTAAATTGTTAGCCACCCAGAATAGGAAATTCTCCTAGATGAGCAAGGTATAAGGATAACAAACAATCCTGTTGATGGCTAGGTTTTCGTTAATTAAAGATTTCTTCTCCCTGTCTTGCAGCTTCCATGACTTTCATATAATGTAAGTTTTATTTCTGCAAATTAAACTTTGTACTATCATCACCTCTTTTAGATATAAAATAATGTTAAAAAATTGTATTTTGATGAAAAATTGTTGTCAGATGAAAACATTAGTTAGGTTCTAGGATTTTTTTCTTGTTTGGTGTCTGTTGTTGTTGGGGCTAAGGAAAATAGGGCTAATTCACAATGAGGTGATTATATATACAGCAATTATAGCCATCACTTTGATTTGTCTTCTTCTGCCTCATTTACTTAATCAAGCAGACAGATCTGGTTGTCTATCTACTCACACATTCCTTTTCTAAAAAAGAAAAGAAAGAAGAGCCATAACATTGTTGTTTCTGTATGCTGTAAAATTGCTTCTTACTTATGGCGACCCTATGAAAGATCAATCTTCAAAAAGTTGTCCCAGGAATAGGCTGGGGAGTGGGGAGAAAAACTTGCTTTAAGGGATATTTCTAGAAAACAGATTTTGTGGATAAGAGCAGACCCATGCTGGCCATTTGGGACACAGGGATAAGTCCCAGTGCACCCCAGTGACTGGCACCCCCAGAGGTGGGCAGAAGTATGTCACCTGGCAGCTACAATCCATGATGCCATGCGGTATCCCCCATAGACACTACCCCCTCCCTCCCTGTCCAGCACCCTTTTAGCATAGCAAAAAAAAACCTGGATAAGAGAGCATATTTGCCAGTATGGAAAGGTATACCTGTTTCCTCAGCCTGCTAATAGGGCTATAAAGCATGGATTTACTTCAGCTCAGCTTTATTGGGAACACACACTAGTGAATGTTCATAGTCATAGTCATAATATATATGTTTGGAAAATGTCAGCATTTCCCAAAGAGTCACAAAAACTATCTGAGAATTTTATGTCTTGTCATTGTGAATGATGAGCAAATTTCATTCACTGTAACAGATATGCAAGTGGCCGAGTGGGATTTTTATTTCTAGACTGAAACACTATCTACTGAAATGGTCCTCGTTCATTGTACCAATGGAAGATTGCCTTATTATTTAATCAGATGTACCTTAAAGTGCCATTGTAAGTTTCAGTTAGAGTAGTGGGAATTTGGAGACTCAGCTCTGTTTATTCAATAGCCCGCAGCTCCCCTGGTGTCTTGATGGTTAAGGCACTGAGCTGGAGACTGGTTTCAATTCCCCGAGAGCTGCACTTGGGGACATGAAAGGAGACCCATTTGGACATCCCCTAAAAATCTTTCCAACCCAAAGTAATCTGTGACACAAAATTATTATTGTTATTCAATAGGCCTATTCTGGTTGCAACTTATTTCTGGGTTTCAGCCAATGTCTACCATATAGCATTTTGGCAGTTGAGCAAATTAACCCATAGAATCACAAGAGGTCAATATTGCACTAGAATGTTTTTGTCTTTCAGTCCAGTCTCCACAATCTGGAGGGATTATTTACTCTTCAAAAAAAAAAGTGTGATCCTGTTCATTTAAACAAAGCAAAATTGAACTACATGCAGTTTATTAACTTCCAGAACCTTGTTTTAGGCGGTTCTCACCAATGAATTAATCATAAACCCAAAAGAGTCATGTAAATTTTCTAAAAATTCAAACATTCTATTGGTGTAATAACCCCACGGGATGTTTTATGGGCAGAGGCAGTTGGAAAAAGAGACTGCAATGTAATATTTTGTTCAGTGACAAAGACAAAATAGACTCACATTTAATCCATGATAGGGGATAAAAATTACTTTGTTCTGTAGAAGAAAAGATACTATGCTGCAAGTATGATTAATATCTAAAGGAATGCACCATCCTGCAATAACATCTTGCAGAAACAAGACCAATGGGGCTATGCCCTCCTGAGAATAACATCATTCTCAAGACAAAACATGCATTCTTAAGCTTGTGTCATTTATTTTATTTCTAGATTTTCAGAAAGAATGTGGTTCCATGACATACTAAAGTCATGATGAAGAGATGTATAGTTTGATCCATCTGGTTTCATTAGAATGCACATATTGAATCACTAAGATTCCAACTCTTGGTCCTCTGTTGATATTCAGGATCAAATTCATAAAATCCTTTTTAATTCCTCAGGTTTTAAAATTTACCAACAGTGGAAAAAAACCTGTGCAAAGACATGCATTGTAAAACAATATCTTTATTTGCTTTTCATCAAATTTGCATTTGGAGTTGTCAGGACTTTCATGCTACTTTTATTTAGAGTAACGGACTAGGAATGAGGAGCTGTCAGTTTGGTTTCCCAGCTTTGCTATGGAAACTGACTGGTGTGTGTGTGATACTGGTAAAATTTATACTTGCCTTGAAAATCCTATTAAGGTCACTATAACAACAGAAAAATACTAATTTATTCCTCCTTACAAGATAATAATATAAATTAAAACCACTTAGGTTTGCATCCAAAAGTTTCCTTGTGTTAACACAAAAACCTCTCTATTAGCAGCTGCACATTTTCATACTAAGCACCATTCAATTTTTGCTGCAAAAAGGTTATACAACTTATTGTGCAAGCAGCTTCACAATTACTGGAACAAGTTCTTGCAAGACTACTTACACAACAGTGTATCCACCCTATGGTGGCCTAGATAACAACTTGTCTCTGACAGCCACCTCTTATTTCGCCTATCTTTTCTTTCTTTCAAAACTACCACATGACTACTCATGAAATAAAGGAATATCATGCACTCACAAACATCCTTCTTGGACTCAACAATGTTTGAAATGAACTGTCACTTCTCTTCTCCACTGTTCAATGCTTCCCTTCATAGCATTTCACAGACTATGTATAGCTGAGCCAGAGAGAGAGGGCAGACACCACACAGCTGTCTGACACATGTACAGTTGGAGTTTTCCACTCCGGATTCAGTTTCAAACTGGATGACAAACTAGTAAGGAAAAGGTTGTCTTTTCCAACTGTTTCTCTTAGTTTATGTGGATTGCACTGGATTGACTTGGCCATAAAGAAGAGCAAAAAATAAACTTGTGAATTAATTAAATTTCCAAAAGCAACTGTATAATTATATCACATGTTGTTCACATCATCATCATCATCATCATCATCATCATCATCATCATCATCATCATCATCACTGAAATCTTACCAGCTGCCTGTGGCACCATTTAATGTGGACCCCACTGTCTCCACCACACCAGGAAGTGCCATGTGGTGGAGGAAGAGCAAAATGGCCATCTGCCGCCACCACCACTGCCGCCACCGTGCCCCCCCCCAAGTTACCTGAGGGAGTATGACCTGCCCCCACCCCGGCTTAAAAAGGTTGATAACTCCTGGTCTTAACAATCAACTAATCAGAGTATGATTGCTGCCACATTCTAGCACCCCCATCTTGTTCCTTTGGAGGTACAAAATGCTGTAGGGACATGAGGATCATGCTACCCCTCCAGCCTCAAGCAGCTTTTATAAAGCTTCTCTACACTCAGCCTTCTGGGCCAGTGTAGATGAGTACTGAATGCACCAAATATGCTTGCATTACCATAGCTGTGTTAATGGGTGTGAAAGAAAGTCAAGTATGGTAACACATCAGTTCCAAGTAACATACATGTGACAAAAGCACTGGGTGCAAAGTCTGTCTATCTGTCAATGTCACTTACAAGTCTGACATAGGTCTGTTTTATGGATCTAGTAAAAGGAAGAAGCAAAATGTAAATGTAGCTGAAGAGACTTAAAATGTTCTTTAAATTCCAACTAGTCCAACATGTTGCTGTAACAATGTGTTGGGTTCCCCCCCCCCCAGGGCTATGCATTTGGAACATATTACACCAATGTGGTAGCAGTCACATTGATCATCTACTTATTGGCAAGATCAATTAAAAGTAGGATTGGAATCAAACTGTTTGATTGCCTGAACCTGCTTTCTAGTTTACAGGTTAACTCAGTCAGGTGGATGGGTATCAGAGAGAGGGATTCCCCCCCACCCCACCCCATAGCAGCTGCAAACTCCCATAATCATCTTTCTTGGGAAGAATGTGCATCCTTACCCATCCTGGAGTTTAAATAGACTCTGCTTATATATTTGCCTCAGTCTTCTGCAGAAGTATGATAATGTAGTTTGTAGGGGGGAAACCTCTCCTCCTGTTTTTATATGGTTAACAGTTGTTATATGTAGTTGTTTTATGCTGCTTTAATATTCTGAGCTGTATCCTTTGGGAAGACTGTATCCTGAAAGGCATTTTGAGAGCCTATTAATAAACAAACAAAAATATGTCTGACTTTACCCAAATGCAAGCTGAGGGTAACAGCTAGAGGTCATAATGCTGCAGAGGAAGACAGCATGTATGTATTCTAGATCTCCCCAGTGCAAAATATGTATAGATATATATGTGTATATTAAATTGAGAAGAAGCAGATGGAAGTGTATTTGCTTTTTAATCAGCTAAATATATTGCCTGCTTATATCGCCATAAATTCACTGCCTTTAAACTGCTGACATATTGACTTTTTAAATTGTCTTTTTCATTATCCCAAACGGAGGAGGTTGGCACTCTCACAAACAATATGTTTTCGTTTCTTATGAATTAGGTGACATAAAACCAATAAAACACAGAAAGTAGTCATGCATCATCATAGCTTTACAGTACATTTCTAAAAGTACATGTTTCTCAAATTTTCAAGATGTCGATAAATTGTCTCTGGCGCTAAGTGTCAGCCTGCTATAAAGCAGGAATTGTGAGCATCTCTTTCTTCTAAGAATACAGTGTGTGACCTTCTTGAAGTGACTCCCCTACCCCAAAATTGCAAATAAGAACACTATGCATCTTCTTCTACATAATTTGTCAGAAGCTAGATCAGGGGTAGCTAATCTTTTTCTTTCTGTGGGCTTAACCATGTCCCCTCAGACAGAGGTGTGGGCTGGAGGTGTGGTTCCTTCCATCACTTCCAGCGCAGTGGCCATGGCTGCGTTCACAGCACATTTTTGCCTGTTTCTGCTGCTTCCTTCATTTCCCGTGGTGGTGGGAGCAAGGGCAGCATGTTTTCCTCATTTTCCCATGCATTTTCTGCAAGTTTTTACCAGTTTTTGGTGCATTTTGGTCAATACTGGCATGTTTTCAGCATGTTTTGGATGTTTTGGGCACATTTTGGGTGCCCAAAACATTTGTGCCCTAAACATTGCAAAACACACTGGAAGCATCCCAAATGCACTGAAAACACAGCAAAAACACACCAGAAGTGCCCCAAATGCACAAAAAATATTCCACAAGCACCTAAAACATGGCAAAAATGTGCCAGAAGTGCCCCAAACCTGCCATTTTCTGTGCTTCCAGCAACAGTGAGGTTCTCACCACAGATTAATTGGCACTACAGGCCAGGTCCAGCCCATGGGCCATAGGTTGAGAACCCCTTAGCTACATAAACCAAAACTCAGTAGCAAAATTAACTGCTGCTAGAATTCAAAAAGGGAACCAGCTGGGAGAATTATCAGAAGGATCTTGTTAACAGTTTCGCTGGTGCATAAAAGGCTGAAGTCAACTAGTTCTATGAAGGCTTAAAACACCTTCTGGAATTGACATACACATACACACACCTACTCCTCATGATTATAGGGGACTGGAATGCCAAAGTAGGAAACCAAAAGGTAGCTGAAATAATGGGCAAGTTTGGTTTTAAAGTACAAATTAAATAGAGCAAAGGCTAACAGAGTGTTGTTAACAAAATGCACCTGTTATAGCAAATAACCTCTTCAAGCAACCTAAGAGATGACTCTTCACATGTATATCACCAGATGGCCAACAACAAAATCAGACTGATTATGTACTTTATGCAAAAAATGGAGAATTAGTATGATCTGTGCCACAGTCATTAAAAAAACAAGCCAAGACCTGGAGCTGACTGTGGCACAGATCATACTGACTACAAAATTTAGGCTTAAAATGAAGAAAGTGGGGAGAACCATTAGGCCATTCAGGTATGGCCTAGATCAGTGTTTCCCAAATGCTGGTTTTTGGACTTCAATTCCCAGAAGCCTAAGTCATTTCCCCAAAGCACTGATCAGCCAATGTACTGACTGAGGCTTCTGGGAATTGAAGTCCACTAGTGGGCTGTGTACCCCTTGTTGGGAACCACTGGCCTAGATGACATCCCTTACAAATATATAGTGGAGATAGTGAATAGATTTAAAGGGATTAAACTTGATAGATAGTCTGCCTGAAGAGCTATGGATGGAGGCTTGCAACATTGTAAAGAAGGCAGTTTTTTGAACCATCCTAAAGAAAAAGAATTGCAAGAAAGTGAAGTGGTTATTTGATGAGGATTTACAAATAGCTGAAGAAAGAAGGAAAGCAAAAGGCAAAGGTAAAAGAGAAAGCTTCACCCACCTAAATAGATTTCCAGAAAATAGCAAGGAGATATAAGGAGGCCTTCTTAAATAAACAATGCAAATTAATAGAGGAAAATAACAGAATGGGAGAGACTAGAGATCACTTCAAGAAAACTGGAGAAATCAAGGGAATATTTTTAAGCAAAGATAGCCATGATAAAGAACAAAAATAGTAGGGACCTAACAGAAGCAGAAGAGATTAATAAAAGGAGTCAAGAATACATAGATGAATTATACAAGAAGGACCTTAATGTCCCTGAGAACCACAATGGTGTGATTGTTGACCTCAAGCCAGAGATTCTGGAGTGTGAAATCAAGTGGGCCCTAGAAAGTATTACTAACAACAAAGCTAATGGAGATGACAGTATTCCAGCTGAGCTATTTAAAGCCCTAAAAGATGATGCTGTTAAAGTGCTGCACTGAATATGCTAGGAAATTTGGAAAACCTAAAAGTAGCCACTGGATTGGAAAAGGTCAGTTTACATTCTAGTTTCAAAGCAAGGCAATGGCAAAGTATGTTCGAGCTATCATATAATTGTGATCATTTCACACACTAGCAAGATCCTACAAGTTAGGCTTCAGCAATATAACTACCAGAAGTGCAAGCTGGATTCTGAAGAGGGAGAGGAACTAGAGACCAAATTGTTAACATTTGCTGGATTATGGAGAAAGCAAGGGAGTACCAGAGGAATGTCTACTTCTGCTTCATTGACTATGATAAAGCCTTTGACTGTGTTGATCTCAACAAACTGTGGCAAGTCCTTAAAGAGAAGGAAGTGCCAGACCAGCTTACCTGTCTTCTGAGAAACCTGTGTGCTGGTCAAAAAGTGATAGTTAGGACCAGATATGAAACAACTTTTTGGTTTAGAATAGGAAAAAGAGTATAATAAGGCTGCATCTTGTCATTCTGCTTATTTAACCTATATGCAAAGCACATTATGCATAATGCAAGGCTGGATGAATCACAAACTGGAATTAAGATTGCCAGGGGAAATATCAACAACCTCAGATGGCAGAAACTGGCAGAAACTGAAGAAGATTCAAAGTATCTCTTTGGATTCAAGATCATTGCAGATGGCAACTGGAGCCATAAAATAAAAAGACTCTTACTCCTTGGGAGGCAAGTTATGGTAAACCTAGGCAGCTTTATAAAAATTAAAGACCTCACCCTACCAAAAGAGTCCAGATAGTTAAAGCACTGGTCTTCCCAGTAGTAATGTATGGGTGTGAGAGCTGGACCATAAGGAAAGCTGAGTGCAGAAAATAGATGCTTTTGAACTGTGGTGCTTGAGAAGACTTTTGAGAGTCCCCTGGACTGCAAGGAGATAAAAGCTGCCATTTTAAAAATGGAAGTTAACCTGACTGCTCCTTGGAAAGGACACATACTGAAGTTGAAGCTCAGATACCTTGGCCACCAAAGGAGAAGAGAGGACTCACTGGCGAATGCTGGGAAAGATAGAGGGCAAAAGGAGAAGAGGGTAGCAGAGGATGAGATATTTAAACAGTATCATTAACATGGTGGGTATGGATCTGGGTGGACTCTGGAGGATGGCAGATGAGAGAAAAGACTAGCATGCTGTGGTTACCATTGGTGGTCTGATGAAGGATTAGACTCAATTGTATGACTGAACAACAACAATCGTTAATAAATGTAAATATGAATACACAGCAAGATGAATACAACTGGTTCCTGAATAGAACCTGTCAACCATAGAGAAAAGTTCTTCAACTCTTCACAGCAGTACTGAGATGAAGCCCACATAGGTGAAGGCCAGCCTACAGTCTACACCAGTAGTTCCCAATGTGGAGTTCCCAGAAGCCTAAGTCAGTACATTGGCTGATCAGAGCTTTGGTGAATTGACTTAGGCTTCTGGGAACTGAAATTCAAAAACCAAAAGTTGGGAAACACTGGTCTACATTGTGTGCCACTGACAGGAGCCTTCTGGTAGTGGTCATTTATCTCTTCTAGGCTGTTTAAAGTGATAAGACCCATGAGAAGAGACCTTTCAGCCAGAACTTCACTGGGGGCAATTCAGCACTTTGGATATAATGCTGAGGAAAATCATTCATGGAAAATCATAAGAATCACACAGAGATCCAGGCAAGGAATGACATAATTAAGCTTTCCTAAAGCAAAAGCAACTCATGAAGAGAGGAAGGTCAACTGGATGCTTTTTCATTCACCACTGATTTTCAGCCACCATGCTAGACCCTTCATTCTCCAGATGTTTTGGACCTCATGCACAAATCTCTTTATCATTGGCCAAGCTGGAAAAGGTCAATTGGAGTTGAAGACCAAAACATACATATGATCCAAAATTCCCTATTCTTGATCTTACTACCTTTGTAATTTTTATGCATACACATCTATCATATATTTTAAATGATCCGTTAATTATGATCACATGGTACTAGAATAAGCTTCTATGCAGCTCTCCTTAGTAAATAAAGCACTCACTATGTGAGTTGTGTTCAAGAGTGCAATATATGAAAATCAAGCATTTAATAATTAATTTTACACACACACAAACAGAGAGAGAGAGAGAGAAGTCTCAGAATCAAATTTATTTATTGTTAATGTGCCTGAATTTATGTTGAATCACTAAGCATCCAAATTGTGATAAAAATTGGCACAACTGAAAAGTGGGCTGTGATATATGCTACTGCAACACTCACTTGGTAGCTATACTAATAATTATTTCACTTGGCTGAATGCACAAAATATTGATTTTTGCTCTGCACTGTGTAACCTCCTTTTTAAAAATGTAATTCAGCTAAGTATCTGGAATGGTAAAGAACCAATAAATCAGAAATGAGGTAAATAAGGTCCAGAGGTGCTTACAAAATGCAGATTCAAGAATTGCTGGGGCAAACCTTGATTCGTCTTTTCATATGCATGTGAACTCTTTGATTATTCTAGACATAGTGACAGCCTTTGCCCATGCTAAAATGTTTCCAAACTTACAGTGTGCCATGGTTTGCTTCTACAGTATTTTGCACCTGTTGATGTACCTGCAAAGCCAGGAGCACAGGCACACTGGTACCCGCCAGGCTTGTTAATGCAATTTCCTCCATGCAAGCAAGGTCGCCTTTCACATTCATTTACATCCAGCTCGCACACTGAACCATAGTAACCAGGTGGGCAGTTGCAGAGAAACCTGTTAGGAAAGGAAACCGGAATGTTTCAGTGGACAGCACTAGCTTTTCTACTAAATAATATAGCTGTCCATTGCATCCAGATAGCTGGCCTAAAGCAGAGGATTAATGCACCAAATGCATGAAAGATAAAACAAATACTGGTTGATTCTTTGGTAAAAGACTGTCTGGATACATTGCGAAGAGAATGGTGAAAATGTGAGATTTTTCCTTTCTGCATGAGGGTGAAATATCTAATCAATTTCTTTCCATTAGCAAAAGACTGCAGATTTCCCTACTCAAAACCCTTATATTTTGTATTAGAATTCTTTTGAATGGAAAACATTGTATTTTACCCAAAATATAAAGGCTTTTATGAAAAATGCTCAGTTTTGTCAGTTTTTTCTCCAGCTCTTTTTTTAAAAAACCACCCTATCAAAATTATTCTTCCATCCACAACTTCACCCATGCTTTTCATGAAGGTTGGGAGGGAACAACTCCTGTTTGCATGTTAAACCCAAATGAGTTATGAAAATGTCTTGATTCCTCTGGCTCTGACACCCATCACTGAGTATGGGAGGCTTAAGGGGGACGTCTGCTCACTTCTCTCTAAATCCAAGTCGGAGTACACTCCCCAATGTTACAAGTGCAAAATCTAACAAAGGTGGATTTTCAGTGATGTCACATTTGTCTCCTGCTTTATTAATGTGAGAAAAAATGGAGCATGGAAACAATTGCCTAAATCCTGTTGCTTAGTGTAATGAGTCACAACACAGTTGGCCCACTGAATCAGTGGCGATTTGATGAGTTACCTCCTCTATAAATTCCATTGATTCAAATGAACTTACTTTAATCAATATTTGCTATGCAGAATCAATAGAACTAATGGAGGAATTGACTCACTAAATCTCCAGCAATTCAATGGGCCTGCGCTATGTGATTTACTATGCTATACAAGGGGATTTCAACCACTGCTTTCTTTGGACAACAGTCCTCAGAATTCCTAAGCCAACTAGTAGCCATGTTGGCTAAGAGATATCTGCAAAAAGTATAATGTTTTAACTGCTGAATTGGGGATTCTGTACATTGGAGACCCAAAAAGAAAATGCTTCCAACGTCTCACTAGAACCGCCCTTCAGACTTTGTGGCAAGATATGTAGCAAGAAATGTGAGGCCAGCAATGCTGGGGCACAGCCAACATGCGTCGCTATGGGCCTGATTTGTACATTCAAATGCCCAACATATGTTACATACTATAGTTAGGCATAACATATGAATAGAGTTATTGACCCTGGTTCCTGTCTTTGATTATAGTCCCATTAAGTATGTGATAAGAATACATAACAACATTAGATGACCCTAAAATACTGATCTGATTGAGTGGGTTCAACATCCATTTCTAATATTAGCTTGCCAGATACTTTTTGGAAAAACCTACATTAAGGGAACACTATGTTTCTGCTGCTTGTCTCACAAGTATAATTTGGATATGGACAATCCATTTAATTACCCTGGCTCATGCATATTGCCACATCAATTGGATTTGTCTACCCAGATTAAGATCTATAATTTATTTGTTTGTTTGTTTGTTCAGATTTATATTGCTGCCCACTCGCCGAGGCGACTCAGGGAGGCTTACAGTCGAAACAGCAACAGTACAGTAAAAAAACCTAAAATACAACCTCACAAAAGAACAAAAGCAGAACACAGGCTAATTCCACTCTGGCCATCGTTGTGGGCACAGAGGAGGAGACAAGGTCCTCAGCTGCCTGACAGGTCATGGAATCTTCTCCAAGTGGGGAACTTTTGACCTTCCAAATGTTTTAGAATACAACTATTATGTACTTTTATTAATGTCAAGTTAGGCTGAGCCAATGAAACTGTAGCTCAAAATATCAAGAAGGCTGAAGGTTCCTTTTCCTGCTTTAATCCCTTTTTACAAAGGGAATATATATGTTTATGTTGCAGCAGAAATTTTCAATTTACTATTAATTACTCTATTAATAGTATAATTAGCAATACAGAGTGAAATATTAATTTTATTACTAGTAATTGTATTACCAGTACAAGCTTCCTGTTTTCTCTCATATAGTCTACATGTGCATTATCAGCAGAACCAACAGCAAGTTAATTCTGGAAAAACCATTAGAAACTTGATTTTACTCACAAACCTGTTTATAAGGTCTATGCATTTTCCACCATTTGCACAGGGACTTGATGCACACTCATTAATCTCCACTTCACACAATGTTCCAGAAAAGCCATCTCTGCAGAAGCACCTGAAAAGAAACATGCCATGTTAGTGAATTTTGAATAATCTTCAATACCAAGGGAAGCAGCAGCAGCAGCAGCAAGCAAGCAAGCAATCTTTATTTCATGCTGTTTATTCCACAATCATCATCACTGGTCAAAATTACCCAGCCAGTAAAAACTGGGGGACATTTGAATATTTTCCTGTTTCTTCATATGATGCAAGTGATAGTGCAGTTTAAAATGGCACCCACTAGACACTATTTTAAACTACAGTAGGGATTTCTCTGGGGTGGGGTGGTGGTGGTTGTGGCTTAATGGTTAAGATGCTGAGCTTGTCAACCGGAATATCAGCAATTCAAAGCCAAAGTGCTGCGTAATGGAATGAGTGCCTTTGTCTGATTCAGCTCCTGCCAACCTAGCAGTTCAAAAGCAAGAAATTGCAAATAGAGAAAAAGATACCTATTTGGTGGGAAAGGTAACAGCATTCCATGTGCTCCAGCATCTAGTCATGCCTATCATGTGACCACAGAAATGTCTGCAGATGCAGACAGCACTGGTTCTTTGGCTGTAAACGGAGATGAGCACTGTCCCCTAGAGTTGGACACGACTGGCTTTCAAGCAAGGGAGACATTTATATTTAACTAGGGCTTTCTCTGCAGTCAAGTGGGGGGTGAGGCCATTCCTCCCCTGCATGGCTGGCTCACCCAGTGAATATCAGGACAATGGGAATGGCCAGGGAGCATGGCAGCAGTGGTAGCAGAGATGTCTTTAATGTTCTGGAAGACTCTCTACCACCATTAAACCAATGCCACTGATGCTGCCACCATATACTCTTTGTTGCCACTTTCATTGTCTAGCCACCCGCCAGACAAGCAAGTTCTTAGGAGGAGGGAGGGCTCCCTTCCCCAGCCAACAGCAAAGGCAGCCGAACTTTGTGACAATAGGAGCAGGGGCAACATAGAGCCTGCATGTCCTTTCTTTAAAATGTAAGGAATCACATTCAAACAGAGAACGTTTGTGTGTTTAGTGGGTATCATACCTGTTTGCTCACAACCTGCAGGTATAACTTTTGCTGTGGATGATAGCAAATGTGTAGTTTTTACTGTTATCTGTGCCTAAACCAGTGTCCTTATCCTTACAGATGCAAAACACACAACCACACATGCAAAGCAGGCACAACTGGCTCTTTGGCTTTAAACAGAGATGAGCACCAAACCCTAGAGTCAGATACAACTGGCTACCTTAACTTTACCTAATTCTTGGTTGAGGAGAAATATTGTGTGATTCCTTGTCTCTGCACACAAGGTTTTGCAGTCCTACTAAAACCACATTAGCAATAACTATTGTCTTTGTCTGAAATAGTCCCAGAATCTAGTTTTGTTTTTCTCTAGACTATTTTTCCTCACCTGTAACTGTTTATCCCATCCACACAGTGACCATGATTCTTACATGGGTTAGAGATGCACTCATTGTTGTCAATTTCACAGTAAGTACCTCCAAATCCTGAAAGATGGATGAAATAGATATGGCTCAGTGATTTCCACTACTCAGTCTGCATGTCAGGATCAGTGATAACAATAGCTCAGGTGAATGCTTTCTAAATGGAACTTTAAAACATTTGAAGCATTTTTATCCCTCAGACTTAACACGCAATGTTTCCTCTCGGAGAATATCTCATAGCTGAAAATACTTTAACACAGGGATAGAAATAGGGTAGGTAGAATGCAAAAAATAAGCATCAAGATAAATCTGCTAGGTAACAGTGGCCTCTTCTAAAGGCTTGGGTATGCTTCATTGCAAAAAGGGATAATATTGCCAAAAGCAAGAAAAATCTGTCAGATAGTAAGTTTTAATCTGACATCTCAGAAGTGACTTATTGGATTCAGAACATTTCTTCTTCTTCCAATACAGACTTTTCCCTTTATCTTTGGCATCAGAGGAGAAAATACTTTTAAATGGATACCAAAAGAGGTCAGCTTCTAAATAGGAAATTTTCATTTCTGGAAGACTCAGAGTTTGTGAAGAGTATCTGCCTTCTGCAATGTAAGGTGTCATGTCTTTGGAAGTTTTAACACTTTTATTTATTGATTTTAGTTGTTAATGGCCAGCAGCATTTTGTGTAGGTCTATCTGTATAACAGTAGTGATATCACTTGCAGATTGCTCCTAATGAAAGAGTTTCTTTTTCATTTTCAGAGCATGCACAACTTTTTATCATTGTGTGTGAGTCACATATACCTTGAAATTAAAAAAAAGGGACTCTAATTAGTGGCAATTTCCCACTGTTGGCAATGTCACTCCTATTGCATAGGCAGAACTACACAGCAGGATATTGGCCTTTATTTTAATAATTCATAGTTTTATGTTCTGAACCACACAATGAATCTCTGGTGTGGACCTGTTTCCTATGTTTTCAGGAATAGAAATAACAACAAAAATCTATTAGCAGTTCATGGACTCAAGAGGTAGAATATAGAATCCTGCTAGTGTGGGATAAAGCATCACTTCTGTTGGCTCTTGGCAGCCTTGCAGAACAGAGAAAACTTGTAAATTTTATTTGGCTTTTCTATTAGCATCTCATGAACACATTTTGGTGGGTCAATGAAATAGGCAACGGAATTAAAACACTGAATATATAAAGTGCAACAATCACTTTAAATGTAGCTACTAACTCAAAACAAGTTTTTGCTAATACAGAGAATCTTGCATGGCTGAGTTTACCAATATATATAGGCTATAATCCAGTTCTTCTATGACTAGGCCAATCATGAAACTGTCAAATTGAAGGCACCTTTTAGTGCGTTCATTCTGCAGTTCCTTTCACCTGACCCAGTGTGAGAAAGATTAGTCAACAACACAAGGTTGCCATTAACAGGGAATGCCTGATTGTGGTTCAAAAACACCACAATCTTTGAGAAGTCTCTTTTTGTGTAATCTAATAGTAAGTCACAATTAGAATAAACCCACTGAATCAACTGAGTTTACCAAGGAGGAGACTCCCCAAAATCTCACTGATTCAATGGGTCTACTCTAATTGTAAGTTTGAGAACAGGTGTTTGCTACTATTATGGTTATAGAAGGCACCGCTGAACTCCCTGAGGAAGACTTGTTCAGTTCTTGCAAGTTGGAATATTTATTTGAAGATTTTCTTCTAAAGGATGGCCACTGTGATAACAGAGGCAGAAGGTAGTTGAAGAGTTAGCTAGTTCTTAAATACAATACTGTATATCCATTCCTTAGGAGAGGGATATCCTTCATGTTGTTTCATCTGCATAGAGCAAAGCAGAAAGCTCCAAGCCTATAAATGCCTAGTTGGTCTGCCAATAGTTCACCTCCTTCCAGGCAAGCATCTGAGCCCTTGGCCACCGTAACTGAAAGTCCCAGCTCTTCCTTGAATGAGAAAAGAATCCATCTCTGATCAGCCATTCTCTTCCAAGAGCTCATTTCTTTCCAATTTGTCTCCAATGTTTGAAGTGCATTTATGAACCTTAGACAGCTCAGCTACTAGTGAAGATGGACATTCCATAAAATTAGCTGTTGTTCTGCTGTCTTCAGAGAGGAGTTGGAATCTGTTCCAAGAATACACATACTGTACCAGTAATATGGTGATTTAAGGACTTATCTTGTGAGATGGCACTTTCTGTAAAAAGAGAACTAAGACAGACTGGCTGGGTGGAAGAAAGTAAAGTCTACTGCCAAATGAACAGTCAAAGTTCAAGGCAGTGTGCGTTATGACTACTGAGTAGCAAACATAGAGAGATAATCTCCAGTACTAAGCCAGCACTTCAGCATGAAATGACATTCTTCTAGGTCCCTTACATCTGAAAATACACACACACACACACACACACACACACACACACACACACACACTTTATCATGCAGGGTTGCAATCTCTGGGGTAAAGAGAGAGACTGGGGGACAGTGAGGGACAAAAAGAAAAAGACAATACATATTATCTAATAGAATTCTTTCTCCACAACTTTAGAAAATAGGCTGTTTTATCAGCAGTCCATACTACAAATTTCATCCTCGACAAAGGCACTTGTTACATCTACTCTTTCATTTCCTTCCCAATACCCCAGTGAATGAGCACTTGATGGAAGCAGCTGAAATAAGGATGCAGATCTCGGTGCTAGGCACTGATCTGTTCTTCCATTATACTTTCCCATTTATTTAGCCAGTTTTTTCTCTTTTGAAGGTGCAAAGGTTGGAAAGCACAATTTCACTTTTTTAAAAAAGGAAAACTGTTCTCATAGAACACTGAACACTGTCGAGTTACCACTAGCAATATTTTTTCAAGTTACTTTTGTTGTTGCTGTTGTTCCCAGGTGACTTAGAATGAAGATATTAAACTGGTACCGTATATGCCGGTGTACAAGGCGACTGGGTAGATAAGACGACCCCCCAACATTTCCACTCAAAATATAGAGTTTGTTATATACTCGCTATATAAGACCACCCCCTCTTCCACACACCTTCCACAAACGCAAAAGAGTAAATACAAGAGTTACCGTAATCTTTAAGGTGCCACAAGTTTTTTGATGTTGTTTTGTTTAGTCTCTGATAGGCTTTGCTCAGAAAATATTACGGTATATTTTTGCGCAGGAAGACCTGTCCTTTCCCCTGATTGGGCGAAGGGGAGCTTGGGGCGGGATCTTCCCAAAGAGATGGAGGAGCCAATCAGGTTGCCGCGGGCTCGAGTTTGAATGCAGATGAGTTTGAATGTGAGTTTGAATGTGGGTGAGTTTGAACGCGGGCGAGTTTCAATGTGGTCGTGCGGGTGGTTGCCGTGGGAACGAGTTTGAATGCGGGTGAGTTTGAATGTGAGTTTGAATGGAGGTGAGTTTGAACGTGGGCGAGTTTCAATGTGGTTGTGCGGGTGGTTGCCATGGGAACGAGTTTGAATGGAGGTGAGTTTGAATGCGAGTTTGAATGCGGGTGAGTTTGAATGCAGGCGAGTTTGAATGCGGTCGTGCAGGCGGTTGCTCTGCTGCCCTGGCCGTGGGGCAGCTGAGGATGCCTCCGCCTCTCCCCCCGGATTTGTTCCACCTGGCCGGGGGATAAAGGGCAGTCGGCAGGAGCTCAAAATCGCGACAAGAAGGTGGCGGGGAAGGACTCGACGGTCTCCCCGGAGCTGCTGCCCAAGCCCCGGTAAGTATTTGGGAACCCAAATGACGTGCACCCGGTAGACAAGACGACCCCCCACTTGGAGGCATTTTTTTTGGGGGGGGGGAAGTCGCCCTGTATGCCGGCATATACGGTAGTTTAATTGGTTAAGTTGCTGGTGTGTTTCCTTTAATGAGAATGTGTTTCAATTGTTATATTCTCTTTCCTCTTCTTGTGCCATATACTATTCTGAATATTATCCTCATGGTGATCAAAGATGAAGATTGTCCTGGGAACAATATAATGCAGTAGTCTCCCACTTGCTTTTTGCATCACAGTGTGACAACAATATCACTGAACCAGTTTCACCAGTCACTTTCTGGTCCTGATGGTTTTGGCACACAAAGTCTTCATTGGCCCCAGGCCAGTATTGATGAAGCTACTACCCTCCATTAAGATGGAGTCAACTGAGATTTAATACACTTGGGAACCATCATCCTTCACTGTGGACTTCACCACCCAAGGCCATTAGTCCTCAAGGTTGTCAGTTTAGTTAACTGATGTCTGATGATTGGCCTTGAGTCACTGGCAGTATAGTGTACTCTATTATCATAGCAAGATAACCTGGCCAGACAGACTTTCCTTATTAACTACTGTACTCCCTTTTTTTTAATTGCAGGAATCATACTGTATTTTATAATATATAATACTGTATTTTACTCTGTGGGTAACAAACTAGCCTGAAACTTTAAAGGTATATAAACTCTGCTGATATAGTTCTGTTTTGTGTACCAAAGCCTTCTAAGGGTTACAGTAGACAATACAATGAACCAATCATTAAAAGTAAAGCTCCCTCGAGGGACTATTTTGCTTAAATCTTTTACCTTATTTTGATGTTTTGATGGGAATTTGATGAATGTCTTACGTTTCAGTTGGGTGGTCTGGCAGCTTTGGCGATGTAATGAAAATCATGTAGTTTCAATGAGCTGCCACCACAAAACTAAAGCACTCATGAAAATAATGGTTACATCGACTGAAAGCTCATCTCGGTGACTTTCAGAATTGTAAAGAGCCATTGGCCCAAAATGCAAAATGATGACATCATTGATTCTGAAAGTTGCCTCGAAAAAATGCAATATTCACTGGGGGGGGTCAGTTTTCAGTGGCCCAGTGACCAAACCAAACAACCTATTTGGGTAACCCAAAGTGCATTTGAAAGAGGAAAGAATAACCTTTGTGGTGACACTATTACATTTGAAATTGGACTTTGGAAAAAAACCTATGAAGCATTTTACAAAAAAACCTCTCAAATGAGATCACAAAAATGCAAAAATAAAAGAAGAAAATGTGTTAGAAACTGAATATGACAACTTCCTGAGGTGGATACAGTTCAAAAACAACATGTGGAGTAGAATGATGCTGAAGCAGGAATCAACATCAAAGATAGTAAGGAAAAACATGACTCGTAAAAATGACATTTTTTTTTTTGGGGGGGGGGGGTCAGTTGGCAGTGAGCCAGTGACCAAACCAATCAACCGATCGAAGTGATCAAAAAGTGTGATTGATAGAGGACAAAATAACCTTTCTTGTGACACTTATACAATTTGGATCGGACTTCAGAAACATTTTCTATGAAGGTTTAAAACAAAAAAAAATACACGCTTTCTTTCTAACCTTCCTTCCTTAAACAAAAAAAGGGCTTTGTAGCCACCAGCAATGACTCAGCTGTAGTTCGAATTCACAAAACAAATCACTGGATGGTAGTGTCCTTAGACTCTATCTGCCACTTTTTTTCATCTCTGAAAGTTTCAATGCATCTTGTTTTTGCTTGGTGATTGGTTGTAGAAAAGGACAGGTCCTGTTAGTTGATAATGGTGATTCTATCCTACAGGGCTCTATGTCAGTGATGGTAGCCCCTTACTTCATTTCCTTCCTGTCTTTATTAGGGCTGATGCTTTGGACACTGAGCCTTTCAATAATGGACAGCACCAAAATAGACAAGCATGAGCTGTTTTATCTCTGATTAATTGCTGTTAACACTATCCACAAGTTTTTACCTGAGGACATTAGAGGCTTTAATCCTGGATTCATTATTAAACATGTTATTTTTTTTTTAAAAAAATTGAAATACTTTTAAGATGCAAATAAACAGCAATTTAAAAAGTCTTTCTCATATATATAATCATACATCTTTACATAACATGGTTTCAAAAATATATGTTTATAATAAAATGCAAACACAAATGTATATTTTTCTGAAAATTAAATCACATGTAAATGCATATGTTAAAGAAAAGCATAGGATAGACTTACAAATAAATGCATGTGACATTGACTTGACCCGTAAATAGACCAATCCAACTCTCTCTATACTCTGTACCTTTTCTCCCAATATTTTCACCACAACACCTGTCTACTCCTAGTATCTCCACATGAACATGTCTAAGGAATGTTGTTGTGGTAATGTTATAGAATATAAGTGTTCAATAGGCTATTCAAAGCTACAGCTGCACGCCCTGGAACCAATTTCTATTGCTCTGGTAGTGTTCTTCCCTTCAGTTGCTATGGTAACAGAAATGAATTTACAAAGGCCAGAATCCTGTTCCTTTATCTGTTTATATAATGACATTTGCACAGTGATTTTCAGTTACATGATGTGCAGGTCAAAGAGGGGGGGACCATTTGGATGGCTGCTGCTTCCTAAGCAGTCAACTGAGCAAGAGGCTGGCCAAAGCATTTTGTGGCAGCTAAAAGGCGAATACTTTTTATTTGGCATCAGTTTTTGACAAATGAAGCCAATGAATCATTATCTGTATCCAAAGAAGTGGGTTGCAAGCTATGAAATTTTATGCCAAACAAAGTTCAAGCAAAGTTTTTAAGGTGCTACAAGAATCTTGGCTGATTTTGCTGCAGCAGACTACTGACTAAAAGAGCCACACCTCTGAACAAGAAATCTGGATCCATAGATGATCTTATTTACACATATTCCCCATTTAAAAGGCTTCTCTGAGCTGAGTTCA
Organism: Furcifer pardalis; assembly: GCA_030440675.1. NCBI lineage: Eukaryota > Metazoa > Chordata > Lepidosauria > Squamata > Chamaeleonidae > Furcifer > Furcifer pardalis. The sequence continues at coordinate 55,038,605 of CP126890.1, read as the reverse complement.
CTACAACTGATAGCCTATTTGGTGAAGTACTGAGAAAAAATGAAGGCCATGTTTATCCTCCTTGGGTACTACTTTTTAATCTAGGAAAGTGGATCTGAGATAGCAAGTTTAAAGGGGTACAATGAAGTACATGCAAACCTGAGACAAATTCCTGCTCATCTGAAGTTTATAAAAAGCCCTGTTTCATCATTCTGACCTAATGAGATTATAATTGTTTGAATGAGATTGGAAATGAGTTCTTTACCTCCATATGCTTTTTTGCTGTCCTTCTCACTACCCTGTTGCATCCCTGAGTTAGAGGGCAAATGTCTGCAATGGACTTCTTACTTACTTGCACAGTTTAGAAGCCCAGACAATCAGAGCTTTACATCTCAGAGCCCACATGAGTAGATCCAGTTTCCCAGTTCATGGAGAGTGACTGAGAAGGTGGACCCAGCCTGCTTATCCCTATTTTCCTCATGACTCCTATTATACAAGAAATAAGGAGTCCCTTACCTTCCATTAATCTGTTTTTTTAAACCATTTGACAAATTATAAGACTATTTAAACTATTACAGTCCTATTCAGGCATTGCTTGTCTTTCTTTGTCACATAATCACTAGAGCATAAAGCCTAGCCCCCATCATCTTGCACAGAAGACAACATATCTGAAGATGAGGGAGCCCCATTCACCTGGACGTTATGGAGCCAGAAATGGTGAGCTTGATTCACCACAGTATGTCTGAGAAGAGTATGTCTGAGTAGAAGAGTATGAGGAGAAGAATATGAGGAGAAGAGTATGTTTCAGGAGAAGAGCCAGCCTATGTAGCAAGTTTCAGAGGGTGCCCTCAAATGAAAGAAATAGTAAACTACTTCAGAGAATTCTATACCTGAAAACCCTGGAAAGGGCTACCATAAACCGGAACTAACCTGGTGGTGCATGTACACACATACATGTGGAAAGAAAAGAGTACAGACTGAATAACTCTTTTCAAACAAAGTCTGTTTGATTGTTGAAGTTGTTTAGCATTTTTTTAAGGGCTAGCTATAATATTACGAATTAACATCGATTTGCAACATTGAAAGAATTTGCACAGAAAACAGCCTTTGGAAAACATCATCATGTAAATCCCAATGCACGTCTGGGACCGAGAATATAGTTCATTCATTTAAATCATGAAACAGAATGGTTTAAATTTTTGCAAGAAGCTGTTTTGTAAATTGGCATATTAATCGTGTGGCTACAAATATACATTTAGGACTAATGTATTGTTATGGTGATGATATTTACTAGTTTATGTACTAGAGTAATAAGCACATTTAAATGCAACTACTTGCTGCTGTTGGTCATGCAAATCAGTGAGGCTCAGGAATACGAATTATAAGTCAATAGTGCATGGAAATGATCTGATACAGCCCTGGAGACTAAGACTTTAGACAATAATGACATACAATGTATTTTTTTCCTTCATATTTTTCTTATTTCCAGGCAAAGCAAATTGCTGTTCGTAAGAGACTTGGGGATGTTTTCCTGCTACAGTTTCAAAGATTGCAGCCATTTTTTCTGAGTAAACAGGAATTGCCTTCTGAATTGACACCAACCCTGTGAACTTTCAGATGCAAATATTTACTTAATCAACAGTGAATAATAAATAGTATTTTGCTCTTTGCTGGAAGCAACAGAAGACAAACCATCCATGTGGCCAGACCTAAAAGCATGCTGAATTTTGCAAAGAAATACATCTTGTATTTTTTTTAAAAGAACTGAGGACTTCTGCGATGTTAAGAAGAGATAGTCCAATAGACGCATACCAATCAGTCACAATTCCCTACTTTTACCGAAGCACACCATTAGTACATTTTTATATCACAACAGTCTGTTCTAAGGGTTTTGGAAGTTGGATAGAACGAAGAACCTAAAGATTACATCTACATGTTGACAGATTGCACTAAGGACTAGCATTTTTTAAAAATGTGTGAGTCTTATTTTGATTTCTTGATATTTTTAATTTTATTAAATTGGTCTACATTATTATTATTATTATTATTATTATTATTATTATTATTATTATTATTATTATTATTATTATTATTATTATTATTATTATTATTATTATTATTATTATGTTCTTCTTGTTCTTGTTGTTTTAAGCCACCCAGAGTGGGAAAATATCCCAGATGGGTGGGGTATAAATGTAATTAATTAGTAAATAATAAAATAAATATGTATGTTGCATGCTGCCAAGTAGGAAATGATTTGTGGTGACTCTAAGAGGGACTGCCAAGTAAGTGAGTAGTTTTACCAGTTTAAAAACAAGTAAGTTTTGAAGCCCAAGAAGGATTTTGGACCCAAAGGATAGAGATCACCTATCCATTACACCACCCTGAACGTCTACACTACGTTGTATATCTATGAACAGGAACAGACTTTGTTAATTTTATTTTAGGTGTGTTCATGATTGATTTGGCTGTGTCACCATCTGTTTTTTTGGCTCTTGAAGCAATCAGAAATAGGCCTCCATGGAAGCGTTTCAGAAATATTTGAAACTACAAAAGTGTCAGGGACATATTTGTGACAAAAAAAGTGCTGATTAATGCAGTCTTCAGCAGACTCAGCTGAATGGGTTGTGGCAGAATGTATTAGGTAAATGTAGCTAGCAGAGCTTAGCAAAGGCACAGGGCTGCTTCCCGAGGGGAGATAAGAGATGCATGGGGTGTGCAGATATTTCTCACACTGTGTCTGCCTGTCAGCATACAAGTGTATGTGTGTGACTAATTTATAATGATATTATAAAATGTTTGTGGAGTTACAGTTGTTGGTTCTGGGATGCTGCAACACATTGTACCAAGAGGCAAGTGAGTTACTAAAGGGCCAATTATATTTCACACCCATCTGATCTGAAATTTTATTTGTTGTTTGTTTGTTTGGAATGTTAATAACTTTTAGGGTAGGAAATAAATATGTTTGGCTTTACACAGATGCTTCTTTGCTTCCCTAAGTAACAATAATGTTTTGTAATGGCTGAGTAAGGAAAATTGAATGAGAGTTGAAAACTTATTACATGGCTATGCAAATTGTGTACATTTTAAAGACAAGTTGCTGTAAGAACTTCTTCTTCTTCTTCTTCTTCTTCTTCTTCTTCTTCTTCTTCTTCTTCTACTACTACTACTACTACTACTACTACTACTACTACTACTGAGTCATCTACTACTACTACTACTACTACTACTACTGAGTCTACTACTACTACTACTGAGTCATCTACTACTACTACTACTACTACTACTGAGTCTACTAGTAGTAGTAGTAGTACTACTGAGTCATCTACTACTACTACTACTACTACTACTACTACTACTACTACTACTACTACTACTACTACTACTACAACATCTAGGCCAGACTTGAAGCTGCCAAAATGAAGGCACTTTTTGGTGAGTTCATTCTTCTGTTCTCTTTGGCTGACCTAGTATAAGAAAGATTACCAGAATATGCCCAATTGTGGACTAACAGCCACAACAACTCTGAGGACTAATGGCCTTGGATGGCAAAGCCCACAGGGAAGGGTGATGGTCCCCAAGTGGATTAAATCCCACTTGAATCCATCTTGATGGAGGGCAGCAACTTCATCAGTACTGGCCTAGTGCTAATGAGTACTTTGAGCGCCAAAAGGAACAGAACGGTACCTTCGAGGCAGTGACTGCTGTTAGAGAAGGGTCTTTGCCGCCCCGCCCCACCCTGAGTGGTCGGGTCGGAAGACAACAGCGTGGAAGGCTGGGATTGGTTCACTTGTATTGGGGGGCGTGTCTTGTTGGGGTGTTATTGTCCTGAGTTCGAGAATAATCTTTGTGGGTTGGGAATTGGTCGCCCGCCCGCCCACCCTAAAAATCAAGGTGGCAATAGTGGTCGCAATATTTTGGGCCGGGTAGGAATTTTGGGTCATGACTGATTGGCTTTGCTGGTGGCTGTTTTCGCCTACCTCATCTCGATGAGTAAGGGTATAGGGGCGACAGAATTGTACGGGTTGGGCGGAAAGCACGAGGGAGTGGTGGGGGTGTGGTGAGTTGTAGGGGAGGGGGAGGAGTTTGGGTTAGGGCGTGGTTTATGTTAATTTGGCCTAGCCCAAATCTCCCCCTGGAGATTTGCCCCCGTGCTTTGCTGGCCCCTGCATTTAGGGTTGTATATATATTTTCACCTGTCACTTAATAAAGTGGCCAATTTCTATTCCACGAAGTTGTCTTGTTGTCCTTGTGTGGGGGGGGGCATGGGGTGGCAAAATGACTTGCAGAACTGGATCAGTGGTCACACTGTGATGAGGAAGGCAAATGGAAGGCCACTGCATTATATTCTCAGGACAATCTTCATGGCTGTTTGCAATGATGATCACCAATATTTGAAATCAGATATGGCATAAGAAGAAGAATGATGACAGGGTGAAGAAAATGAACAGAAAACTTGCCAAAATATTCCTTGAGGGAGGAAGATAAGCACAAAACATGGAATTCTCTAGCATTATATCTACATGTATAGAAGTGTCATAAAGCACATTAAGAGTTGAGATAATTTCATATTGAGGACTGCATCTCGCAGAAAAGATTTTTCCCCTTTCCTGAGCATGGTGTCCCATATACTCAGTTGGCATCTGGTCCACTGCCAAGAAGGAAAATCAGAAAGATGTTTCATTCTTTATTCTTCGCATGAACACACATCTGGAATGAACAGGGGCAACAAGGGAAAGACTGTGATATGAAGCTGTTCAGTGGCCTCTGCATTCTGAATGCCTTTTCCATAGCTCATGCAGAGGCAAGAGAGACTGGTGAGGCCAGTATTCCCTCCCTTTATTTATTTATGCAACACACATCCTCTAGGATGGTACTGAAGACCAAAAGGAAACTTTCACAACAAAACTAGTTCACTATCTGTTGCCTAACATAACTGTTATTCAGTCTAGATGTTTGTTGCTTTAAATACTTGTTTTATTTAAGTGTGATGCAGCTGGCAACAAAACAGATGTTACACAAAGGATATAGTATGCAACAGATTTTGTAGCATTTACCTTTTTGACAGATGCAAAATGGCTTCCCATCAACTTGTGCCAAGCAAGTAGAGTTGTTGGTACATGGATTGTAAGGGACATCACAGGGGTTGTAGCGATACTGGCAAATTCGCCCAATATAAAATGGAGGACAAACACACAGAAACTGGCCATGAACAGTGGATTCATAGCAGGTGGCTCCATTCAGGCAAGGTTCTGAATCACATTCATTTATATCTTCACTGCAGTGTTGTCCTTTCCAGCCTTCTGCACACTCACAACTAAAATAAAACCAGAAACCAGATGAAAACACTTGTAATGGTCCCCTATATCTGCTCCATTAATTTATTTCTCTGTTTACACATACCAGGTAAAATATTCCCAGGACAGACAGATATTCTTTTGAACAAGTGAAGATAATAATAATAATTTCATATCAGAAATTATTCTAAGTTGAAAGGATTTTTGTGGAAGAGACTCCATTCAGGGAACACCCAAATGAGGCTCCTTTCATGTCCCCAATTGCTGGGACAGAGATGGGTGCTCATTCCATCATGTAGTACCCAGGCCTCAAACGGCTGACTTTCCTGCCTAACAAGGCAAGCTTCTTAACCACAGACTTAAGTGAAAATAAAAACTTTCTTCATGGAAAGAAAGGGAAAGATAATATAAACAAGAGGAACATTTGTGCCTAGAATAAAATATCTGTTCATTGATAATGTGTGACTACTTGTATAAATGCATAAGCAAATATGTTGTGTATGTGCCTAAGTTATGTATATCCTGTCTTAGAACCCCAAGGCAGCTTATAAATGCAATTTAAAATATTATGAAAAACACCAATTGTAAAATAAATTGAACAACAAATGAACAAATTAAATAACACAGCCTAAAAACAAACAGGCAAACAATAAGTGTAGATGAATATTAATTATTATTAAAGGCTTGACTGAGCAGAATGGTCTGAAAATATGATTACATAGGAAATTCATAATTAGGGTAGGAATGGAAGAGCATATTATATCCAGTAGCCACCTGCATATCTTCCTAAACCAGATGAGGATGATCTCAGCTGACGGGTAGGTTCATACAGGACAACACAATCCTCTATATACCTTTATCTCATGTTGATGAGGGCTTTTAAAACTAGCCCCTTGAATTCATTCTAGAAATGAAATGGGAATTGCTGAACAACTTTAAGTTATTGTCAATATCTTGGATGTTCTATTCTGGATCAAGTAAAATTTCCAAATGTATTCATCCATGTTTTTATTTATTAAATTTAGCTCCCACATTTCCATTAAACAAAACCAACCAAACAAGCAACCACAATAGATTTACAGTTATGATTAAAATTTATTGGTTAAGAACATACTGAGTGAGACATACCAAACAGAACACAGTTGTGTCAATCTATTTCACTTTCAATGTAAAATAGAGCAGGGGGTTAAAGCAGTGTATGAAAGGTTCCTTGCCACAAAATTATTTGCAAAGTCTCTGAATGACAATATTGAGGTAGTTTGATCAGTTTTATTTCTGCAACACAAATATGGAGTTCAGAAATAACCTTTCTTACTATGCTTTCAAAATATTTTAATGATAGCCATGACACATTAGAGAAAATTCCCTACATCTACTTGCTTTTCCAAAACATTTTGAATAAAAACTAGACAAATCAACTGCCCCTACCAAATCAACAGGGTAGAAAATGTTGGCCTTTGCAGAATTGGACAATGGGGAGATAAAAGAGGAAATTGAGATTAGGAGATAAAATCAGTGTAGTTTAGCTAATATTAGATGGTGGGGAAAGAGTTCCTTTTTCTGCCCTTTTCTGACATACAATAATGAGGCAAATGAGGATAATAAGATTTTCCTGTGTTTTCTCTCTAAATAACCCTCAAGGTTCTGTTTATATGACACTTCTATAATTTAGTTCTCTAAATTTTAATCCACAACAACAATCTGGGGAAGTTTGCCATTGGTGTGCCAAAATAAAATCAATATATTGTTGAGATTGTAGAGATGTGTTTTAGAAGGAGGAGATTTTTCTATCCTGTACTAGATTTTTTTCAGTGTTATGGGAGTTACAGCTGCTTTGAACTGTCACAAATTATGCCATGGTTGAAAGAATGTGTGTGATTTGCATCAAAACAAAACCTTTAAATAAATAAATGTCATTCATCAGTTTATGGCATTAGTAAGGTTCTGCATATGCTACCACACTCTTGCTTGGTCTTGAGATTGCTTCAAGATCAACAGCCATGAGGAGATTGTTACCCCAAAATCAAGAATCAGGCATCATATATTCCTATGCATGATCAGTTGTGCTTATTAAAGCTCTATTAAACATGAAAACATCCACTGCACACACATGGGAAAAGGTATGAAAATAAGGGAGAAGCCAAAAGTTTAATGGCTAGCAAAGAAATAACAAGGTTTAATTGGAAACCTCTCCAAAAGGAGGGGGGGAGGATTAAAACCCACTAGTCACATAGACTCTGGCAACTAATTATGTCACCTATTGTGCCCATTTCCTAAGGCTCAAGAGCTTGCCAAAGGTGTGAAATCCTTGCAAAACTGGTTTCCTGATAACAAAGCAGAAATTCCTTTTCATTCCTTCAAACAACAAAAGGAATGAATGCCTGAATTTTAAAATCATACATCTGGTTTGATTCTCCTTAATAAAGTTTAATTAAACATTGCTATATAACTGACCAAGGCAGAGAATACATATGGGGGGAAAACCAACTATTAATTAATAACAAGTTTAAGGCTTAATATTAAAGCCTCAAAAGTTCTATGTGAGCAATTGCATTAGGAGATGGTGGCCTCCCAGGGGGGGGGGGGAGATGACTCATCGCTAGAAACAATAGGGACTAATGTCTTGTCTTTATCCCCTAAAAGCTCAATGGAAACTTACCTGAGAATGACCCCAAGAAGGAATGTGACAATTTAAGAATTGAAAGGAGACATTTCAGCCTTTTACAGTATAACCATTGTATATGTAAACTGCAATGTGTGCTCTTGAAATTAAGCTCTGTAACATGCAATCAAGAAGTGTAAATTACCTTTTTAATTGCCCTCATTTTAGTAAACAGAATTTCCCCTGCACTCATTGTTCTAGGTTTAAGTGGTCTTCAGTAAGAAGTGTATAAATATTGTTGTACAACAGGAAGAAAGGAGGCTCTGTCACGGCAATCATGATGGAGCCCCCCGAAATTGGTTTTTCATTAAAACGTTTGAGGTGAAGACTTCTGGTCTATAATACCGGTCCCTGTAGATCAGAACCCTTAAAAGCCAATAAAACCAATTTTGTTTTGATCAAAACCATGTCTCAGTGTCAGTTCTTTTTGAGGTTAATCCATTCTCCACCAAGAAGCGAACCTAGCCTTAATTTTGCAGTAACAGGATGAACTACTGTAACACCAGTGATGTAGCTATAGAGAAGAACTAGAGCAACTGCTGGGACAGCACTGAGGCTGAAATCCTGTACAGCTCTATGTGTATAAGGGAAAATTGCATTAAGGGAGAGTGCAGCTGGGCAGAACAGGTGGATTCATGCAAGCACCTTTTCCACTTCTTTATGCTACAAATACAGAAATTGATTCTCCAAGGTCAAGCACTCAGAGGAAACCTTCCAATCTTTAAATAGATCTGCTTATCAAATCCTTCCAATGAATCTGGTTATATGTCAGCCTCATGGCAAAGATGAATATTTTCCTACTTAAAATGTTTTACAAAAAGTTCATACTGTATTATCAAGAGGTTAAGAGTTCAGTTTACAAGAATTATCAGGACATACACTCTTTTTAAGAATTCAGTAGAAGTTCAAAGCAAGCAAGAGCCAAACAAAAACGCTTTGTTTTTTGTCCTACTAGGCATATACACATTTCTGTGTTCTAACACGGGCAGCATCATCTTCAAAAAATTTACTAACTTGTTTTGTTGTACAGAGGCCCTCTTGAGTACTGAGCAAAACTGACTCTCCAGTGGTAGGGAGGCACTCCAGTGGGATTGTTTGTCACGTGCCACAATCCCACAGTAAGCCAAGGGCCACCATAGGCTTGCTAGTTTGAAAAATCCAAATGTATGCAGGAATAGGTCAGATCTTGAGGATCTGTGTGTGTGTGTGGGGGGGGCACCCAAATATATCTACCGCCTCCACAGAGGAAACAGCTATTACCAAATCTTACCAGGAAATAGTCTGACCATGGCAACAGAATTAATCATGCATGCATACTCAATCTCATACATATGCAAATACACTCTTCCAGAATCTCATTTCACTACTCAGAGCTATGATCAAATCAAGGACATGTTTGGCATTATGTATAGAACTAAATAAATTGATTAAAATGTGCTGAAAAAAGCAGGCTCGGCTTATACTCAAGACATTTGCTCTATTTACCTGGCTGCATGGGAGATCTGCACTTCCTGTTTGGGTCAGGAACCACTTCCTGTCCTGGTCAGGAAATGTTTAGATCTAGATCATGGCTGCAGTCATGTTCTTATGGTGATTTTTTTTCTGCCAGAGAAAGGCATTCATGTAGAAATGATTTTTGAAACTCACTAGCCGCTGTTGCATTTTCCACCCTTGGCTTATACTCAGGTCAATCTACTTTCCTGGTTGCTCAGATCAAAATTAGGTACATCAGCTTATATTCGGGTCGGCTTATACTTGACTATATGTGGTAATATAGGTCCATGAAATCAGAAGCCAGCAACTTTCTCAGCTGCAGTTGGAAAGGGCCAGGCACAGTATCATATAGTCCTATATCTGACCAGTAAAGCCATGCATGGCGTTACCAAGCATATGTGGAGGACTCAGACAAAGCTGGGCGGCCAACCATCCTGCATTCTGCGAGGCAATCCCATTTAGGGAGGGGGAATTTCGACTTACCCTTGTTTCGAAAATGGTACCGGACCTCCCCCGTTGCGTCACGGAAGCACCGGTTTCCACTCCGACCGGCAGACAGTTAAAGAGAAACGGAGCCGAAAAGGCTCCAATAAACTGCACCTGCGCAGAAACCCAGTTTGGCGCCAGATTGGGTCTCTGCGCAGGTGCAGTTTATTGGAGCCTTTTTGGCTCCGTTTCTCTTTAACTTCCTGCCGGTCGGAGTGGAAAGCGGTGTTTCCGTGACGCAACGGGGGAGGTCCAGTACCATTTTCGAAACAAGGGTAAGTCGAAATTCCCCCTCCCTAAATGGGATTGCCGCGCAGAATGCGGGATGGTTGGCCGCCCCGGACAAAGGATTCAGACAGTAGAGACAAATTTAATTAGCAGACAATAAACAAAGCAGATAAAGGATAACCAAAATCAGACTCACAACAGATAAAGTCCTACAGGTAGTTCACCAACTCAAATGCTACAAAGATAAAGACACATCCATTTATCAAGTGAAGGTCTGATGACAAGAAAGCCAAACATAGCACAAATCTAAGGAGCTAGGTATTGGGGTGCCATTGTCAGCAGCTTTTATTGCTACAGTTCCCACACTTAAACACCATCAAGGCTGCAGCTGTAGCAGATCAATAGGTAGCTAGCACAGGTCCTCTACAGAAATGCTTACTCCACCCCAAACATTTTCTAATGCAGTTTCCTGCTTCTTGTAGACAGAATGGTCTACTTGCCTACATAATAGCACAAAATGAATGTGGATTTAACTGATTAATTCATGAAAGTATTTATAATCCAGGGCCCAGATGTTGGCCCATGGTGCAAAAAGAAATGTCGGAACAGGAGAAATCAAATTGCCCTTGGCACCTCAAAGAGTAGGATCATTTTTCTAAAAAGCATTAAAAGCCAAATGTAACAAAAACATAATCAGTACCCACCTGAAATTGAAAAGGATAACTAGAACTGTGCTGCTGTGAGGCAATTTGCTGTGAGACAGAGGGCCATCTTCCATGTTTCTATCTACTTTGGGTGGAGGTACGGTATGTGCTAAGTGCAGAATTCTGCTAGTGGTGTTTTTAGTAGAATTTTCTTACCTTCATCTATTTTAGGTCAGCATAGTATCCTAAAGTCATTTCTAGAATTTATTTATTTATTTGTTTGTTTGTTTGTTCATATTTTTCCACCGCCCTTCTCACTGAAGTGACTCAGGGCGGTTTACAAGTAATAAAAAAATCACAATAAAACACACACACTACCTAAAAACCTCAAATACAAAACTGTTAAAATTAAAATTTAAAATTTAAATCTAAAAAGATTAAAAGCACACCAAATGCTACATTTTACTAATCTTACTAATTAAAAACTAGAGGGGGAGAGGGACTCAGATCATCCAGTGAGCTGGGGTCATTATACCTCCCACACTCCATACCTGCCCTGCCAGCCATGCTTTTAGATTCTTCCTAAAGGGCAGCAGCTCTGTCTGAAGACGTAGTTCCATTGGCAGGAGGTTCCATAGGGCAGGAGCGGACACAGAGAAGATATTTTGTTAATGTTGGTATTTAATTATTTATTTAGATTTGTATGGCCGCACACTCACTGAAGTTACTCCAGACAGATCACAATCATATTGCACATAACCTTTTATAAAAGACCCAACATACCATTAAAAACCTTACATAAAACACTTACATAAAATCTTCGTGGCAGACAAACAAATAACCTAAAAACCCAGATGGTGATTAGCATGTACATATCAGCCAACAGGGGGTAGCTGTTCCTCTCTCAGCTCCCCACACCTGCTGGGCCAGCCATGTCTTCAGCCCTTTCCTAAAAACTAACAGTTCTGGCTGAAGATGAAGGTCTGTTGGCAGGAGGTTCCAAAGGGCCGGAGAAGATGCCAAGAAGGCCCTCTTTCTCATACTGGAGAGGTGAACCTCTCCAACAGATGGTACCTTCAGAGAGCCCCTCCAGTCCGCTCTCATGGGACAGGCAAATAACCTTGGAGTGATGCAGTCTCTTAAGTAACCTGGTCCACTACCATGTAGGGCTTTAAAGGTGATAGCCAGCATCTTGGGTTGCATCCAGAGGCATACCAATAACCAGTGTAGCTTCGACAACAAGGGTGAGGTGCAGGCATACCGTCCATACCCCATCACCGTGTGGGCGGCTGTGTTCTGGGCCAGCTTCAGCCTCCAAGTGGTTAGCTTAATAGGCCCCAACTTAATAGGCCCTACTTCTTTGTACATGTCCATTGTTTATTTATATCAATTGTGAAAACTGGTCCATCAAAATTAGTTTTTTCTGTAATGTTTGATACCACTGGTAATTGTAGACAGCTTAGTTGCTTTCCAGCAAAGCCATAATGAAGACTTCCTTCTTTATGTCTGTTCTGAATTAATTCATAATTATGTGCCATACAGTAGATTTCAAGTTATGCCAAACATTTTTCAGGATGTCTTAGGTATAGAATGCTCAGAAGATTGCCCATTTTGTGAGGCACAGCAGGGAATCAAACTCTGAAATACTCGCTCCACAGCCAGATACCTATCCACCCAATGTTTTTAATAAAATACTTCAAAACATAATATTGATATTGTCCTTAAAAATCCATCAAAGTATCTGGCACTGTTTGAAAGTGACATGAATAGACATAGTGGCCAACTACACTAATTCCATGTCACTGACACCTACTTTTCTTCTTAATAGAAGAAATTTCTTAACAAAATTCTTTCTTTTCTTCTTAGTAGAATTCTTCCATGACTTCATTTTGTTAAACTTTTTCTCTTCAAGCAATGCTATCAAATAAAGACAGGTTTTCTCTTTGAGATTGTCTTGACTGCAAATCCTTGTTACTGTTGAAATTGCTTAATGAATCATTGGTTTGTTGTTTACATTAATGTCACACTACTATTTACTGAGACAGAGAGCTGCTAAATATTTATCACCTTGGGAATTTTCAGTGCCTTTTTAATCCAAGTCAAAAAACAAATGACCAAAGTCTCTGACAAATAAAATCTGCCTCTGGGAGTGGCAGAAAACATGTTACATTACAAAGAAAACCTGCCAGGTTTTGACAAAACCCATTCAAGATGCCAACAGAGATGACCATACTCAGTCCTTCTGGAGAAGCAACATTGCATTCTGTTGTCTAATGGGAAATAAACAAAAGCAAATGGACTTTTCAAGTTGATGTTTCTGCCAAGCTTGCTGAACAATCAATGAAAGGTCTTGTTTTTGCTATGGGTAAAGGCCCTTCTGCAGTGTGAAATGTTCAAAGCTGAAACAAAGGAAAGTGTCAAATTTGCTTCCAGTTAAGCATTCTCAGGACAGCAAATGGATTTCTGAATTAAACTCTTGTACATGAGAATCAAATCTCTTTATGCTGACTTATTGGATGTTTCCCTTTTTTTCATCCTCTGATCACAACATTCAGTAGTTTATCCTTCAAAGAGTCTATATTCAGAAGCTGGGAAAAGCCCTGATCAAAAGTATGGTCCAATTGGATGACAAGGTAATTTAAAAAGCAAACAACAACAGCAACAACAACAACATTGGTGGTGGCAATGACAGTGATGATGATGATGAGGAGGAGGAATCACAGCTTTTAATGTCAAAATCATGCTAGCTCCAAATAGCTCAAATAAAATAATATTTCAGGCCGTGTCATGAAAAATACACTATCCATATTCTCTTAAGTAAAACTACACACTCTGTACCTTCATGTATAACTTATTTCTGTTTTTTTCTCTATACTGAAAGGATTTATGCTGGATAAACTCCACTCAGGGAATGCCTGAATGAGGCTCCTTTCATGTCCCCAAGATTATTTCCCACCAAAGTGATCCCTATTTATCCAACTTGCAATTTCTTGCTTGCAAACTGCTAAATTGGTAGGAGTTGGGATAGAGACAGGTGCTCAAACCATAATGCAGTACCTGGGTCTCAAATTGCCAGCCTTCCAGCTAATAATGCAAGCTTCTTAACCACTGTGCCACTGCAGACCTGTTGCAAAGCAATGATATTTAATAATGATATTTAATAATGGAATTTCAAAATAATTTCTGTCTCTTATATTATAAAGTGGACTTTTGTTATTAAAGTCTCTCTTGGTTGTCATTCCTTTAAAAAAATCTATTTCTATATTTTTAAATAATTCTGATATTTACCATATGCTGATGTACAGCATATCCACATTCTCCTTTTTTTACCATGCCTTTTAAACCAACATATATTTTCAAGTTCCAAAATTCATAAGGATTAATCCTTTTTGTAGTCTTTTCCAAGAATCTTTTTAAAAGACTCCTCCAAACACAGGTATGTCTATCAATTCCATTTCTTTGTAAAGCTGAAGATAAAAATGGATATTGTCCCTATATGAGCAAAAAAAATTTGAGAAGAGAAAGCTGGAGATAGAGATAAAAGAAGGCACTATTATTATCATCTGTGTAAGTACATGCTTTTATATATGCAGTCTTGTATAAGGAAACCTTAGATGGTGTATGCCTTTATTTTTGTTCCTCCCAAAATAATTGGGCCAGTCTTTTTTTTTAATATGCTCTTTTTCTAATAGTTTAGGATTAATCCTCCCACCCACCCCTTTCCTATCATAACCTCCCCAGTCATATCTTCTACAGCATCAACAGACAGATGTATGTTTAATAAACTGTGTATCATCTAGTACAGAACAAAACTGATGATCTACATTTCTATTAACTCATAACCTTTCCCAGTATTGTCAACATGGGTAGGGAAAGGTGGCTGTCATAGAAGGGACCCCCTTTTAAAAGGTGCTTTTTCTGTTAGCTTTGAACCCACTTAATTGAGTTTTAGTTTACTTAAAATGGCGATTCTGGATCTGGGGGAGAAAGAAGAATTCAAAACAATTGAACCATATAGAATTGCAAAAATGAAAGTGAATATGTGCTTGACATCCCTTGTTGTAAGATCATGGGCTGGATTCCCTAAGGAGGAGGGCCAGAGTTGTAACCCAGTGACGCAGGCACACACACACACAGCTTTTGCTCTCTATGGAATGTTGTGCAGTCATTCTGCAAAATGTGAGACTTGTGGACAGAGGGGGAGCCGCGTGCTTTCCCTGGAACCTTTAATGGTTAATTTCTGCTTTCAAATGCTTGCTGATCTTTTGATAAAATGTCTCTTGTATGTTACAATGCTTTCAATATATTTCTTGAAGAAACTTGGAGTAGTTATTTGGCCTAATACTACCTTTTCAACGCACATCCAGGGCCTGGGTTGTCCAACCAGAGAAGTGCAACCCAGAAGAATGTAGGGGCCTGCCCAAGAGACAGGTCCCTTCTGTTACAGTGGGTAGCCCTGGTTCCTCCACCATCACATTGCTTATTTAATCATGAATAAGTCTGAAGAGGAGAGATTCCTGCCCATGTATAGACTCCACTCAAAAGCAAGAAATCCAGAAAATTTAGTTTCCTGCAAATGAGTAGAACCTACATGTGAGCAGGATGTTTCTTCTTTCCATCTCCATTATAGTTTATAAGAGAGAGAAAAGAATGGTGGAAGCATCAGGACAAGTAACCATCTCTCTCTCTCTCTCTTTGTGTCTGTGTGTCTGGAGTAGCCAAACTATGGCCCATGGGCTGGATCTGGCCTGCAACACCATTTCATGTGGCCCACCACTACCCTCGCCGCTACCAGAAGTGGAAGCTGTAAAATGCACCTATGCATACATAAATGTTCCCATGCCTGCCATAAATGCACCAACAACTGTGTTTACGACAGCTGCGGGCACATTTTACAGCAGTGTTTACAGAGGAAGGAACCCCATAATGGGTCTGCTCAACTGTCCAGGGGGCATGGTCAGTCCTGCAGTGCGAAAAGTTTGTGAACCCTGATCTAAGCTAAGCCCATAGGCTGATTGCTGACCAGATTTATATTTGGCAATGCTTCTGGCATCCGGATTACATCCTAAGCCTGAAACAGGGTTGTTGAATTATTACTAAAAAATAAATAAACACCTTACATGCCCATAGGCATTTGTGGACCGTGCCCAACTTCATCACAAGAAGATTGACATCCATGAAATATTATTTGAAAAAATAAACAATTTGTAAATTTTTCCAATGTCACAAGATTCCTTGTTGCTTTTGTATCAATAAGGTAACAGGCTAGCCCCACCACCACCACCACCCAGGAAATTCCTGAAATTGAAGTATCTGAACAATGTGTTACAAAGTTGCTTAATGTAGAACATTGCACTAAAAATGAATACTATGTTAAAAGAATTCAGCAATGGAAAAAGCACATTGTTTAGGTTTAATTGTATTTTAATGCTGATATTTTATTTAGTTGTGATTTTAAACATAAGTGTTTATGGAATAAGGTGAAAGATGGGTTATGAATAAAGTGTGTAATAAAAATAATAAATAATAGCAGTAGTTAGATGCAAAGCTGAAAAATGATAGTATTGTGCAGCAGGAGATAAGAAGCTACCTATCCAACATGGTGTAGTGATTAGGATACCTAGACCAGTGATGGCTAACCATGGCACTCCAGCTGTTCTTGGACTTCAATTCCCAGAAGCCCTGATCAGCAGATGTGCTGACTTGGGCTTCTGGTAATTGAAGGTCCATTATAGCTGGAGTGCCAAGGTTAGCCACCAGGGACCTAGTCCTAGACAGACCTAAAATTGATTAAATATTGCCCCTCTAGAGAACCAAATCTCCCCATTCTGCCTTTTAGAATGCTGATTTCACAACATTAAAATACAATACATTAAAACAATAACCCACATTAATTGTGACAGCTCTCACTTTCTCTCTCTCTCAGACTCTCCAGGTTGTTATATATTACAATTTTGCCTTGGTCACTCAAACCATTGTTAATAGATGCTAGCTCATTTGCATATGTGTAATGTCACAATGTTTGTTTTGCATCCATCCTTTGGATGTGATGCATCAACTTGCAAGAGAAGTTTGTTTTGCAATGATTTGCAACTAAATAGGCCCAGGGTTCACAGCAAGTTTGAATATCAACCTGGGATTTTCCATTATTTCCAGCTGTAAATAGCTAGAATGTTACTTTTCTGTTAGCCTGGCCAACCATTGTATGCCTCTGTACCTGATGTGTATAATTTGATGTCATGAGGTCTCACTCATATGTCTGATGAAGTGCATTTGATCCATGAAAGCTCACATTTAAATATAGGAGTTAGTCTTTAAGGTATCACAATGTTTTTTTGTCTTTTTGTTGTTGTTTTGTCTAATCTCTGATATACATACAGTTGTACCACACTTAAAGAGCACAATGTGATCCACGGGATTGCTCTTTAAGCGAGTTTGTTCTTTAAGCGAAACACCATTGTAAGTGACCAACTGTGACTTCGTGGGGGGGGGGATTACAAACCCCAATTTATTTGTTAAGTGAGTTTTTAGTTGGTTTTATTTTTTAAGCAAAGTGAAGATTCAGAGAAAATTCTGCTCTTTAATCGAGTTACTCTTTAATCGAGGTGCTCTTTATGCGAGGTTTGACTGTATATTGAATGACTACAATATAGCTTCTGCAGCGACACAAGCCTTTCCTTACAGGCCTCCCCTTTTGGGTCTGGGGAAGCAACCTCTAATTCTGAAATTCAATTTTAAAATCAAATAGGCTTAAAATCGGATTTAGGGTTGTTTTTTGTTGTGTTCTGTGTCATCTTGAAATGCTTTGAACAGATCCAGATAAAACACTATCACTGAAAGGGTTAGTCCCTAGCTCAGAGAGACTCATATTAATTAGACATGAAATGGCTGCCCTTCTGTTTTATCATATACCAAATTCTAGTAATGAAATGTCACACACTTTTACTGAAAATGGTGTTTCAGCAGAGCTTTGAAAGGCAAGCATACAATTACATTATGCATTATATCTGTTCTGTAGGAAAAGCTAAGCATTGGAAAGGACATTAAAAATGAAAAAAAAAAGATACCATCTTACATCCAGGAAATTGTTTCAAACACACAACAAGAATTGATTGTGATTCTTCAGAGACTTCTACAGCCATCCAAAAATAATGTAGCAATTTCCTTTGCTCTTCTACAGAAAGAAACAGTAACCAAATCTTCTGTAGGCACATCAAATTTCCCTTTTATTGTCTGACAACTACCTCAACACTACTTTGTTTCTGAAACTGTTATGTTACATTAAATTTTGAGTTAAGCAACCTTAAGTTTCTAGTTACAATGGCATGGGGGGGGGGGGAATCCTAAAGCTGTGTGCATCTAGGTCAGTGTTTTTCCAACCTTTGTTTTTTGGAAGCCTAAATTAATTCCCAAAAGTACTGATTTAGGCTTCTGGGAATTGAAGCACCCCTGTGGGTAATGTGACCCACATTGGGAACCACTGCTCTAGGTGCAAATTACTTTCTAAATCCAAACAAGAGAAATATTATTTAGATAGATAGAAACCAAAGTCCTCTGGTAGGGCACAAATACAGTATTGTAATTTTTGGAGATTTTATTTCTACCAGAGCACTGCACAATTTAAAATTTTGCATTTATATAAAACATAGAAAAATAAAGACATTAAATATTTAAAATGATTATTTTTGACCAGAAGCAGGCTACTTCAATAGCATTATCTCAACTATTTATTAGATATTCTGTTGTATTCATAGTAGGTCATAAACTGCATGTACATAGATGCTGAATTGACTGTATTTTTCACATTCACATAGAATTTGTCCTGAATTTTAGTAACACCAGTCAGTAATAATCCTGTATGATTCATTGAGAGCTACTTCTACTTGTTTTGTATATGCTGCTATACAGCATATAGTGCTAGCATATTTTGCTGGATAAGGATAAAGCCATTGTTCTCATTGTTTGTGAGTCTAAATCAGTCAATTTCCTAAATAAGTTATGTCTGGTTGCAGGTTGCAAATGTCAGTTTAATCAGTTTTTGTTCATAGGTCAGGATTCAATCTAGAATGATGTCAAAATACTTTGAAGGAGAGTTTTGAGAATCCCCTGGACAGCAAGGAGAACAAATAGGTCAATCTTAGAAGAAATCAACCCTGACTGCTCCTTAGAAGGGCAAATAGTAAAGATGAAGCTAAAGTACTTTGGACATCAAATGAGAAGAGAGGATTCACTTGAGAAAGCCTTGATGCTAGGAAAGGTGGAGGGCAAAAGAAAAAGGGGGCAGCCACAAATGAGATGGCTAGATGGTATTGTAGAGACAATGGGCACAGAACTGAGTGAGTTGAGGAGGATGGTGTAGGACAGAAGTGCCTGGCAGACAGTGGTTCATGGGGTTACAAAGGGTCGGAATCAACTGTGCAACTAAACAACAAAAGGCAATGTTCCAAAATCTTGCCTTCCAGGCTAACTCAGAATTTCCTCTGGGTCACTCTTTTGGAAGAAGTGGAAGGCAGAGACCTCTGTTTTTAAAGGATTTGATTCCAGCTGGTTGTTTCTATGGTGTAAGGAAATATCTTCTAATACAGATGGTAGCTGATTCACAGTGGACTCAGATGTTTTCTGCCTGGAGTGTAATGGGGAGATCATCAGCATAGATGAAATTCCTGGGTTATGGAGACATCAGTTTATCATTTATGTAAATATTAAAAATCAATGGTGCCACAAAACTACACTGGGAAAGACCATTCTTTTGATTTATGCAGTGACTTGTGCCTCCCTTGAAATTCAACAAAAATGTACAGTATTCAGTTTTGAAATAGAGCAGGAACCACTTCTGTTAGTCCATGATCTTTACAAATAAGGTAGAACTTTTTGAGCTCTTTGGAGACAAATTGTCCCAAGTTTAGTAATCATTGTGTGACTCAGAATGCAACTAAGAATGTCCACAATGATTTATAAACTTGAGGCAAGTTGGCTTAAAATGTTATGCTATTCAATCACTTTATTACATTATACAACCAGCACAGTAAAATGAGAGGTATTTTTTTAAAAAAATAAATGCTTAGAATGTAGTTAAAATATATTATTATTATTAAAAAACAAATATCCAGAATTTTTTTAAAAAACAATTAAATGCTTAAAATGAAGTTAAAATATATTATTTAAAAACAAATCCATTCAAAGTTAAAAGAAATAGAATAAAATCAGCTTTTTAAAATAGTGCTACAGTAATTGCTACTGTATTGCATTCAGTAATTACATTCAGTTTGTGTCACTGAGGAGTCTGACAGAATTGTTCTTCTAATCCTGATCGCTGTAGCACAAAACATGGCGGTATTATGGGTAAAAGCAGGACTTTCATCTTATAGTAGCCAGTGAGTGTAAGTGCTGTTTGATCAACCAGGATTTTTGCAGAGCAGTGGGGATATGAGTTTATCTTGGATATCCCTATAGAAAGGACAGCTGCATAAAACAAGTTCTGTAGTTTCAGCTGAAGATGTCCAAAAGCTAACAGCCTTATACATTTGCTCCAGCCATTGTTTGAGCACTTTCAACCATAGACATGCTATCTAAGGGTAGGACTTTGGCCAGAGGCAGGAAAAGACACAGGAAAAGTCCTTCTGATTTGTCCCTTAAAGACACAGATGTGTCAAGAAAGAGAATTTTGGCTATTGTTTTATAATGCAAAAAAAAAAAAGTGCTTCAGATTGCCTGTATTTGTATCGGTATCTACATCTGTGTTCCCACACTGTCAGAATGGTGGAGAAGGAGCCAGTGGGATTGACATGCTTTCATTTTAACCAGCCTTTCAAACTTCCTGTATTCAATTTGGGTTTTCCTGTCTGCATCCAGGCTAAATAGAATTTTTCTGGCATATCTCTGTTTTCTGTGGATGTTATTTTTATCTTCTGTATCCTCATCCAGTTGGAAGAGGGTGATTTGTTCTATTTTTCTTAGCTCAGTCACATTTTGTTGGTGTATTTTTGTAGGGACAGTGTTGTGGGTCAAAGCACCTAGAGAAAGATTGGTAGGTTTTAAGGCTCCTGCTGCTCTTGTCTCTGTAGCCAATAGGCAACTTGAGAATCTGTTTGGTGTTTGTTTGTTTGTTTTCTTCAGTCGCACAGTCGATTCCGACCCTTTGTAACCCCATGGACCACTGTCTGCCAGGCACTTTTGTCCTCCACCACCCTCCTCAACTCACTCAGCTCTGTGCCCATTGTGTCTACAATACCATCTAGCCATCTCATTTTTGGCCGTCCCCTTCTTCTTTTGCCTTTCCAAGCATCAAGGCTTTCTCAAGTGAGTCCTCTCTTCCCATTTGATGTCCAAAGTGCATTAGCTTCATCTTTACTATTTGCCCTTCTAAGAAGCAGTCAGGGTTGATTTCTTCTAAGATTGACCTATTTGTTCTCCTCGCTGTCCAGGGGACTCTCAAAACTCTTCTCCAACACCACATCTCAAAGGCATCTATTCTTCTGCGCTCAGCTTTCCTAATGGTCCAGCTCTCACAACCATACATTGCCACAGGAAATACCATTGCTTTGACTATACTAATTTTTGTTTGCAATTTGATGACTCTGCTTTTCACTATGCTCCCCAGGTTTCTCATAGCTTGTCTCCCAAGAATCAGTTGCCTTTTTATTTCATGGCTGCAATCACCATCTGCAGTGAGCTTTGATCCTATGAAAGTAAAACCTGTCAGTGCTTCTACTTCTTCCCCATCTATTTTCCAGGGACTGATAGGCCCTGTTGCCATGATCTTTGTTAGGTGAAGTAGGAATGACCCTCTGGCTGGAATTGGAAATACAGTAGTGAGAGACAATCTGGGTATGGTAGCAGATGAACATGAAAACAGCATCCCTTCCATTACACTTTGTAAGCCTTCATGGATGTTAGAATGTCACATGATGTTGCACTGCAAAGAGGAATAAATAACTGTGTACTAGCCATTTAGTGTAATATTAAAGAAGGTATATGTCTGAATTAAATAGATTTAGGGTCACAAAGGAAAAAAAAACACATTCTACTACAATGATTTATCACATGATTGGATGAGCAGTCGAAGATGTAACTGTAATGATGCAAACTATTAAAAAAAACCTTTAGAAATGAATTTCAAATATGTGTTTTTAGCACAGTAAAGGGAAAGATTAAGCTCAACAGTTAACAAGATTTACACAACATTATAATTAACTGAGCATTTAGTCTTCAGTAGATACTTAGCATTTTAATAGCAAGTTTGTCATTCAAACAGCAAAGTGAAGTGTTTGAAAAGAGTAGATTGCTACCATTTGCATAAACAGAAGGTAAAAGATACAAATATGAGCAGCACTAAAAGGGCTTATAATCCTCTTCATGTTTGATAAAGTACAGTGATATGTGTAACACTGTTAAGAAATAATGCAACCAAAAGTTGGATAGAGTATTATTGTTTCATCTGTTATAAGGCAGATTTCATTAACTTAAGCAATACTTTTGAGAAGGATCAGTGGTACCTATTTATCTACTTGCAATTTCTTGCTTTCGAACTGCTAGATTGGCAGGAACTGGGGCAGAGACAGGAGCTTATTCTGTTGTGCAACATTCAGGTCTCAAACTACTGACCTATTGACCTTCCAGTTGTCAAGTTCAGGCTCTCAGCCACAAAGTCAGGGGTGCCCAAACTTTTTTGCACCAAGAGCCTGACCACGCCCCCAGAACAGTTGAGCAGGTCTGACCAAGCCCCCAGAAGCAGACATGCTTATGCATGCATGTCTGGAGCCACTTCCGGGAGTGGTGTGGATGCATTTGTGGTGACCAAGATAAGCAATGGACACTTACAATATATATTACTGGAAAACTAATGGGATATGGCTGAGAAGGACCAGGGGGATACAAAGGACTGTGCTTGTAGTTAGAAAAATCAAAGTCTAAAACTAATGGGATCATATGCAAGGAATATACAGCTCAGACCTCCCTAATAAATAACCTGCCTGTTCACAGAAATGCAACAGCAAGTTTTATTAATGACTTCTCACTTTTTGAGTCTGAAAACCTAAGCATGGCTTTTACAGTTGTTCTACATATTGTACATTTACATGAAATTGCTTATTACTCATTGTCCATGGTTCAATAGGATTTAATGCCAGTGGCAATTCCTGTAATACTTTGAACATTTTGTTTCTTTGTATATGTCATAGACATTGGCCATGCATGAAATATCTCATCTATATCAAACACTGATGGATGGGTTTTCCTTTCTTTTCTAATGAGCCATTGTAAAGTGCCTGGACTATTTTGTATTTGTTTGTTCAAACTTCATATTTTACCAGGATTTTTCTAAAGATGTCGCCTGGTTTCATAAAACCATTGAATCAAGGGCAAAAGAACAAACAAAATTGATTTTGTTATGACTCATCTGCAGTAGACATGCATTACCACAAGTTTAGATTAGAAATAATGAGGTCACTAAGTTTATTTTTGTATGCTTTCCCTCTTATTTTTTATTCTCTATTTATATGTGTTGCAATTTTAACATTTGTCACATAAAATTCCCGCCTGACACTAATTTCAGATTCATGTAACCAAGTCTGCAATTTATTGGCTGTAGTATTGCAAATGTTATGTGCATTACAGGAACTGTATGATGACCTCTACTCTGTGAAAGATCTTTTGCCAGTTTGATAATGAAAGATGAAAGCATGTTGGACAGCTAGATTACATGTATCCTGTCTACCTCAGTGTCCTCCAGTACACCTCTCACCCAGACAATGCTTGATCTTTTGAACCAGGCAACCACATGCCTACATCAATCCAACCTAAAGATTGAGGAAAGAAGGGGCTCTATGTTTCCTGGAAGGATATTTGTCCAGTGCTTGACCAAAGGTGTATCAGAAAACAATGGAAAATTGTATCAGCTACCCAAAAGCTTGTGTATGTATGTGAAAGTTCCACTCAGTGTATCCTTTTCAAAACATTGTGCAAGCAGAAGCAAATTAGAGGCCAGAATTAATAGGTAGAGTATATTTATCAACTAAATTTGGCATGGTTCCATCAAATGATACAGACAGGCAACAGAGTCCATTTTTTCCTTATATTAATAAAATATACTGTGTAATAAATACATTCTGTAATGGGGATAAAAGACCGAGGATAAATAGAAAAATTATGGTATTTACTGCAAAAGGAAGGAGGGTTGGATGTTCCAAATATTAGATATTATTACATCACTAAGCGAGTGATGAATATTCTTAATATAATTAACCCAAGTGAGATTATGAAGCTGAATAGAATATATATATTTAAAGAAGACATTAAAAATACTATAAATGATAGAAATAACCACTAATTTAAATAATATTTTACTCTGTTCTTGGTAACTTCCAGTGAGTACTCCAATTCTGGAGGCATTTAAGAGGAAATTGGACAACCATCTGTCAGATCTGCTTTGATTTGGGCTCCTATATTGAGCAACTATATTGAGCAGGATATTGGATTAGATGGCCTCATTGTCCCCTTCCAATTCAGTTATTCTATGAGTCTCAAATTCTATGAAATGTGGGGTATATATAAGAAAATGCCAAGGAGAAAGGAAAAAATACAATCACTTGAATACAGAATTTCAAAGAAAAGCAAGGAGAGATAAGGAAACCTACCTGAATGAACAGTGCAAAGAAATAGAGGAAAACAATATCAGGGGTAGGACTAGAGATCTTTTCAAAAAATTTGGGGAACTCAAGGGAACATTTAAAGCAAAAATGACCATGATAAAAGACAAAGATGGCAAGGAGTTAGCAGATGCAGAAGAGATTAAAAAAAGACGGAAAGAGTACACAGAGGAACTATACAAAAAGGACCTCAACACCTCTGATAATCACAATGATGAGAACATTGAACATGAGCCAGACATTCTAGAGAGTGAAGTCAGAAAGGCCCTAAAAATCACTGCAAACAACAAAGCCAGTGGAGTTGATGGTATCCAAGTTGAACTTTTCAAAGCCCTGCAAGATGATGGAATCAAATTATTGCATTCTATATGCCAGCAGATTTGGAAAACACAACAATGGCCACAGGATTGGAAAATATCAGTATACGTTCCACTCCCCAAAAAGGGTAATGCCAAAGAATGTTCAAATTATCGAACAATTGCGCTCATCCCTCACGCTAGCAAGGTGATGCTCAAGATAATACAGGATAGACTGCAACAGTATGTGGAGAGAGAATTACCAGAAGTGCAAGCGGGTTTCAGAAGAAGCAGGGGGACTAGAGATCACATCGCCAACATCAGATGGATCATGGAAAAAACAAAGGAATATCAGAAACAAGTCTACTTCTGTTTCATTGATTACACTAAGGCTTTTGACTGTGTCGACCACAACAAAATGTGGCAAGCAATTAAAGAGATGGGAATACCGGAACACCTTATAGCCCTCATGAGAAATCTGTACATGAATCAAGAGGCAACAGTTAGGACAGAAAATGGAATGACGGAGTGGTTTGGAATAGGAAAAGGAGTAAGACAAGGCTGCATTTTGTCACCATGCTTATTCAATTTATACACAGAACACATAATGCGCAATGCAGGGATGGAGGAATCACAATTTGGGATCAAAATTGCTGGAAGAAACATCAACAATTTGAGATATGCAGATGATACCACCCTAATGGCAGAAAGTGAGGAGGACCTAAAGAAGCTCCTGATTAGGTTGAAAGAAGAAAGTGAAAAAGCTGGCTTGAGACTCAATATCAAGAAAACCAAGATAATGGCAACAGGCCCTATCAGTCCCTGGAAAATAGATGGGGAAGAAGTAGAAGCAGTGACAGATTTTACTTTCTTAGGATCTAAGCTCACTGCAGATGGTGATTGCAGCCATGAAATAAAAAGGCGACTGATTCTTGGGAGGCAAGCGATGAGAAACCTGGGGAGCATAGTGAAAAGTAGAGACATCACACTGAAAACAAAAATTCCCATAGTCAAAGCAATGGTATTCCCTGTGGCAATGTATGGTTGTGAGAGTTGGACCATTAGGAAAGCTGAACGCAGAAGAATAGACGCCTTTGAGATGTGGTGTTGGAGGAGAGTTTTGAGAGTCCCATGGACAGCAAGGAGAACAAATAGGTCAATCTTAGAAGAAATTATCCCTGACTGTTCCTTAGAAGGTCAAATAATAAAGATGAGGCTAAAGTACTTTGGACATCAAATGAGAAGAGAGGATTCACTTGAGAAAGCTTTGATGCTTGGAAGGATTGAGGGCAAAAGAAGAAGGGGACGGCCCAAGATGAGATGGCTAGATGGTATTGTAGAGACAATGGGCACAGAGCTGAGTGAGTTGAGGGGGATGGTGGAGGACAGGAGTGCCTGGCGGACAATTGTCCATGGGGTCGCAGAGAGTCGGAATCAACTGTGCGACTGAACAACAAGAAATATAAGAAAATATTTAATTCAATAATTTCCCTGTTAACTCAGCTAATAGACCTGGAAAATTTTACTGAAAATCTTAAAAAAGAGTTTAGTAGACAGTTTGAAAAGAAAAAAGTTATTAGATTGGTTAAAGAAAAAAAAGTAATAGGGCCGCAAAACTACATCCACTGCCAGAATGTGATGGAGAGATCGATATTGTCTCCCTATCAATGAAAGCAGACCCCAAATCTCCAGATGAACCCCCTCCATGGCTTTACATAGATTTTAAATAACATAGTGAAGACAATTTTCCATAGAAGATGCCCACAACGGAATATCCATTGGGAACAAAACAGCCTCTCTGAATTTGACCATTTGAGAGTGACAATTGAGGAAGGACCAAATCCACCATAAAAGAGTAACCCCTGATTCCCAATCCTGACAGCCTTTCTGAAAGGACAATGTGGCCAACAGTATCAAAAGCCACCCTGAGTGATCCAGGAGCCCCAGGCAGGATGAGGCCCCCAAGATGAGGTATATTCCTCAACAATCAGCTCAACATTTTGCACATGCTTTGCTTTAGCCTATTTATTTACATTTATCCCCTGCGTTTTTGATGCAGGCACTGCTCACTGAGGCATACAATATCTAAAACAAGCAATAAGAAAGATACATTACAACTAATAGCCAATACAGTAATACCTCGGATAACGCTAAGACTTGGTTCCACATGTCTTGGTGTTATCCAATTTTTAGTGTTATCCGATGCATGTTAAAATCCTATGGGATGGATTGGATAATGTTAACGCTCCATAGATACATTGTAACCACACAGGCTTTAGTGGTTGTTATCCGATCCATCCTATAGGACCTTAACGTTATTCAATCCAATTCTCCTCCCCAGATTACTTAATGTTATGCGATTTTAGCGTTAACTGAGGTAAACGTTATCCGAGGTATTACTGTATATAGTGAAACCTCAAATAAAGAGCGACTCACTTAAAGAGCAGAATTTTCTCTGAATATTCGCTTTGCTTAACAAATAAAACCAACCAAAAACTCGCTTAACAAATAAATCAGGGTTCGCAATCCCTCCCACAATTGGTCATTTACAATGGTGTTTCACTTAAAGAGCAAACTTGCTTAAAGAGCAATCCTGTGGAACGCATTATGCTCTTTAAGCGAGGTACCACTGTATTTAAACAATAAAATATGAAAAATCCACAACAACCATTATTCTTAAATATGTATTGTTGTTTTAAAGCAGGGGTTCTCAACCTATGGCCTGGGGGGCGGATGCAGCCTGCGACACCATTTCATGTGGTGCCACACCACATCCACCACACCAGGAAGTGCCATGTGTGACAGGCAGGGCAAAATGGCCATCCAGCCCCTGAAGCTGTCTGAGGGATGGGACCTCGCCCTCAGCTGGAAAAGGTTGAGAAACCCTGTTTTAAAGACTATTTTCTGGGCCAAGTTCCATTTGTGAGTTGGTCAGAAGTCTTGCTTTCTCTATCTGTAGTCATATTCTTTTCCACTCAAAGGAAAATGCTTTCACGTCTCCATTGGCTGTTGTGCCATAGATTATCTGTGTATCCATGTGGTTTCTTGACTTTCTTTAGTGACTCCACCAGGATTGCAAAAGCTCCCTTGGCTAGCTTGGCAAAAGTTTTCCTTGTTCAATGTATAGGGGCATCTCTTTCCATTAGAAGTGGCATACTGGCAGATATTTTTTCTGAAGCGGTATGATCAGAATGTGTGACCAGTGCATCAACTGTGACTGATGGAGAAGACTTTTTATCCATTGGCCGTCTTGTAGGCATTTTGGCTACAAAGTCTTGTAAAAGACCCACACACTTCCACTCCTCTTTTTGTACTTTATTTTTTCTGCCCGTTGAGAGCTGAGGAGTTGAGGTTGGAGCCATGTCCATATGGACCTGTTCAGCATGTTCATAAGTCCATTTGACTCGTCCAATTGGAAAGCTCACTGAGCAGATGCAGGAGACAGACCAGAGAATCACCCAAAACCAAAATACCTGCTTTGCCATTTCTCTCACTGTTCTGTTTCACTGGGGAAAAAAATGCTCCAGAAGGATGATGAAGCTATCATAGTTCAACCGGTGCATGTGAGGTCATAATCAGGTTGCTACGAGCTACAGGAAAACTCTAGAACTTTGCTAGACTTGGGATTCAATTGCAATAATTTTTTTTTATTATGTCATTCACAGGACACCAGGTAGTGGTGAGCCTTAGAACTTTGGCTGACTTATGAAACTTCTGAGCATGGATTGCCTCCTGGTCTCTGACAATTTGGGAATCTGTTTGGCATTTCATCCTATAAAACCATCAGCTAAAATATTGGATATCTTACTCTTTAAAAAAAAAAAAAACACATGTTAATTAAAATAAAAAAAATCACAATGACAACAAAAACAAAAACCTGAACAAAAATATGTATGATTCAATCAATCAGTCAATCTGTCTGTCTGTCTCCCATCCACCTGAGATATTTTCCCACTCTGGAGGGTTTACAACATATTTCAAAAATATTTACAATAAATTTGAAACAAATTGAATTAATTATAAATTTTCATGCTAGGTTCAGCTTGCCTTCTGCTGTTACTGGCATTGCTTTAAATTATCATTGCTTTCCTGTTTTTGACTGCACCATCCCCGGCAGCAGTGAACAGCTTCAGCTACAGATGGAGAATCTGTGTAGTGCTTACCGGTCCCAGATGCCAGGATCTGGAACACTTCTTACTAGCTGCATCTGGCTATTTTTCTGGCAATTCATCTCTGCTTCATGGCCAGCTCTTCTTCTGGTTGTGTGGCAGAGCTGTGCCTCAAACTGTTTTGTAGCTGGGTTATAGAAACTCCTGGCTGGCCTTTATCTGTGTCCACAGTGGAAATGGTGGGGAAGTGTAGGAAAAAAGCAGGGAGATAAGCAGATACAGAAACAATTCCAAGGAGGCTACAAATTCATCAATATGCATCTCAATATATTTTTTTTAAAATTCAGTAACATAGCCAGAGAGGCAAGGGCAGTCCAGATGCAAAAGAGAAGATGTGTATGAGAAGGACGCCATCGTCATGCTTTTTTGGTGAGATTTGGGGGAAAATATGTGGGTGCCTTATTGCTTTTCTTATCTGCACTCAAATTTCTGTCTTTTGCTAAAACACAACACCTAGATTCCTGATTGAGCTTGTGGCTCTCCCTTCTAGGTACTGTATATTATACCAAAGGCCTGGCCAGAGGCAATGCCTCTATGTGAACTTCTGTGATATGTAAAGAGCAGTGCTAAGAGTGCTCTTTGTATCACACTTGGCGTTGAAGAAGGAATTGCATGTCAAAAAAAAAATGTGGACGCTGAGCCTCCAGCAGAACTCCAGGAGAAACCTTGTTACAATTTCTTTTGGGTTCCTTCCTACACTTAATTTAACCTAATCCTCCTGTCCAGTGATGGGCAGCAAAAATTTTCACTACCACACTGTGAGCAGAGTCTATGACATGGGCAGAGCCTACATCATGAGCCTATGTCATGGGCGATCTAGCCATGCCTGCCATATGGCCATGTATGCATCTGCAAACACAGGTAGCACTGGCTTTTTGACTGTAAATGGAGAGGAGCACTGCACCCTAGAGTCGGATCTGACTGGCTTTTGAGCAAGGAAGACACTGAACCACTTGCAGGGACAAAACCTGATAGGGCAGGGCAGGGAGTTCAGCGTGGCCACTCAATTTGGCTATTCCCCCTGCCCAAAGGCCACCCAATTTCACCACCATCCTGCCTAGAGGCCACCCAATTTTGTTGCCCCCTCCTGGGGGGTGCAAACCTGTTGCTGCCCACCACTGCTCCTGTCCCCCCATCTATGAGGTGTTAACTGGTGTATTTTAATGTTAGCTTTCATGGAGCAAGTCCACTTAATCAAACAATGTTTATTGTGGCACAAGATATATGCTGCTCAAATCTTCTATTGTAACATCAAACTTTCTTTCCAAATCCAAAGCCCCTCTCTTCAGATATGAAGTTGAATGAGGCTGTTGTACTAAAAACAGAGTGCTATACTTTATTGGCAATGAGGTTCATACATTGAGAACATGAGTCTGGTGAATATCTGTGCTAAAAAAAAAAAACAGCTTCTGGCATCCCAGAAACCCTGCCCCATGCTGCCGGATGCAACAATGCTTCCCCAGCCACCCATCTCCCTCTGCCAGTGGGGAGGCAAGAGGGGAGGCTGAAATCCCTCCTGGGAGGAACTGCAGTGATGAGATGAGGCAATGAGACATCCCACACACCCCCATCTAAGGAGGAGGAGCTGGCAGTGCCGGCACACAGGTAGGCACCGCACATGAGCACACATCAACGTGACAGCACCAGAGGTGTGCAGGCAACATCACATGGGTATGTGATGTTGGAATGCATAGGGTCTGCCTGCTTGCCACCATCACCTCCTTAGGGACTTAGTCTCTCAAAGGTTCCTCATCACTGATCCAGGTTGTCCCTAAACTATCTCCAAATGTAATCTTGCATGAAAAGGTAGATACAAAGGGTAAAGGTAAAAGTCACCCTTGCTTGAAAGCCAGTTGTATCCAACTCTAGGGTTTGGTGCTCATCTCCGTTTACAGTCGAAGAGCCAGCACTGTCTGTGTTTGCAGACGTTTCCATGGTTATGTGGCAGGCATTACCATTCCCACCAAAGCAGTAACAATTTATCTGATTGCACTTTCTTGCTTTCAAACTTCTAGGTTGGCAGGAGCTGGGGCAGACGATAGGAGCTCACTCTGTCATGCAACACTTGGGTCTCAAACCACTGACCTGTCACCCTTCCAGTCATCAAGTTTACTGTCTTAACCATTAAGCCACTGCTGTCCCCTAATATAAAGGGTACATATGCTAAAATAATGACACCAATGCTATACTCACAGATTACAATAGAGTTTAGCTGCCAGTATATGATGAGATGACTATCTCTCCTCTTCCTCTCCATAGTGAGAGCAAATCAAAGCAGATTGAATTCCACATTGTCCAAACCACCCTTTCCTTGTCTCATATGCACATTTGCTTACTCAGTTTCGGTGGCTGTTGACCAGATTGGATGGCTATTCAGGCATCTCATCAACATTTGACAAAATAAAGGTCTGATACCCCTTTTGATTTCCAATTTGGAAAGGCTGGTTACATTCTCTTTCAAGTACATTGCCAGGACTAATACTACATAAAACATGTTGCTTATTGTGCCTTACTGCAACCTGCATCATTTTTGTAGATTTGCCTGCAGAGAATGTGACTTGTGCATCCAAGCTCAATGAGTCATATTAAACAGCCACTATATTGCTTCCTGCCCAGTGGGCATATTTTTGTTTATGTTTCAGCAGTTTCTCAGAACAGTGGCATTTTTACCCCAGTCAGATATAAAACTTAAAACAACCTGCTATCAAAATGTGGTAAACATTTTTTCAAGCCAATGTTTCCATTTTTATCTGCCAATAAAGCAGAATGGGAGCCCCCTGGTACCTTGCTTTAGAAAATGATAATATTGGGAAGGCCCTATTTTATTCTCCTTCAGGTAGGGAAGCAAAGTAAATGATCATCTTGGTGAGCACAGGTTCAATATATTTGCTTCGGGGATTGTAAAAGCACATTTACATATATCTGTATAGCCTCCGCTCAGGCATTTTCTATGGTTCCCAAACGCATGTAGGTACTTGAGAACGCAGTAACCTGAAGTTAAAAAAAGAAGTGTATATAATTCTCATTAAACACCATCTGAACAACCGTTTCATTCAGAAAAATAGGAATGAGAATAGGAATGATTTTTCTGATTTTTATCTCACTCTTCCTTGTGAGAGCTCAGGGCAGCTAACATTTCAAAACTAAAACTACAATGAAAAGTGATGGATGTTAAAAATCAGAAAGCTAAACTCAGAAATTAAAAAAAATATGTAAAGTAACAAATATGAAGTTATACATTCAATTAAAATTACAACTACTGTATTTGAAAGTGGAAATAACAGATCACTTAAAATGGTAAAAATAACACAAATGAGCATAAGTACAAGACCAACTTATCACTTGGCTGTCGTGCAAAGGTTTGTACAAATAAATATGTTTCAAAATGGTGCCGGGAAGATGAAAAATGTCAGGGGATAACTAGATTACCGATTCCAGGTTCTACAATCAGGGAACCACCATCAGGAGAACCCTGAAAAATGGGTTGTAGCCTTGGAGACTTTAATGTTTGGAGGCAACCAAAACAAAGTTTTCTCTCTATATTACACATTGCAAAAGAGAAGGAGAAGAAAAGTGGTGTGTGATGTGGCATAAGTGTATTTGCAAGTTTATGTATAGATATATCTAGTTACCTAGCTATCATTGTCTATTTATCTGTCATCGATTTCTAAGAAATATATAGCTATATTAGATGAGAGAGAGACTATCCCTGTAGTCACCCTCTTTGCAAACTTAATATCTGCCCACTAATATTTGCTAAGTTATCCTCAGGTCCTCATGAATCAGGCTAATTCTATTGACAGGAAGAATTCCCTGGAACTTGCCTTGCTGAAACTGGTGGCAGTTTGTACTACCTAAAAACATAAACAAATTGAATGCACATTCTGGTTTAAGATGAATAACCACTTGGTTATTCAGCTCTTTCCCCTCCTTTCATTTCAATGGTCCTTGATTTTAGATCGCATTCAAACCCAGCAAAAACAGTAGAGATGACCAAAAAAAAGGGAGGGAAAGGATTAGTAGTAGTGGTTTTTAATGCTCATGATGGGCTATGGTTGCAAATCACCAGATGAAGTACATACCTTAGTATTAGAGTATTCATAAACACTTCTTCTGCATCACCTTGAAGAGCTGCCTCTGGTTGCCCCTATTCCTAAGCAGAATGATCTAGCCCTATCATTATTTATCAGCTTTATGCAACCAGCTGTTTTAGTGTGCAACTCCCATTATCCTTGGCAATTTATCATAAAGTCTGGGAATACTGAGAGTCATGATCCAAAACATATGGAAGAGAGTCGTTTGATGAAGGATGTTTGGATTAACTTTAGTAAAAAAAGAATGAATTAGGCCCAACCTGCCCATCTTCCTAAACAAAGAAAATATGACTTCTGCTCTCCTCCAAAGGCAATTAGAAAGGCAATTAGCTAAAAACAAGCCTTCAGATAAATCATCTTTTTTTTTCTTCACATGCTGCTTGGGGAGCACAAAGAAAAGTTAGATCAGGAATTCTCAACCTTTTAAAGTCAGGGGCTGGGTCACGCTCCCTCAGACAGCTTCGGGGGCTGGATGGCCATTTTGCCCTTCCTCCACCACATGGCCCTTCTGGGTGTGGTGGAAGCAGTGGGGGGGGGCAGATGAAATGGTGCCACAGACTGCATTCAGCCTGTGGGCCACAGGTTGAGAATTCCTGAGTTAGATGCATAAGAATCGGACAATTTCTGGTGTTTTCCGAGAGAGGTCTTGCACACAGTCAAGCGAGTTTCCTATTATTTATTTACCTATTACTTCAACATCACCTCATCATTGCGAACGTTCTCTGGGCACCAATGCATAGCTGCAAATCATACAAAACAAATACCACAATGTACAATGCAATAAAATAAAAGCCCTGTCACTAGCTGAATTGATAAGGTCTGCATTTGGATAGAATAACACACACATTTAAAACAGATTTAATCTCAGAGCAAAATACTAGCAGGAGGCAACTTTACAGAATTATTTACAAAATTCTGTCTCAATTAGCTTCCTGAAAACTGATAGGGATGGCATTGGGAAAACCTCTGTAGGAAGCTTATTCCAAGGGAAGAGATTGTGACTGAGAAATAATAGTTCCTGGTGTTATCCCTTTTGGTCTTCTGGGGTGTCACAATTTAAAACATCAAGGACTGTGAGGACTGGCTCTTAAGAAAATGGGTGAGATTCCATCAGTGACACCTCCTCAAAACTGTTAAACAGATCAAACCAAAGCTCTTTCAGTCCATACTTTATTTTTGTCATGTAGTCAGGCTACCAGCGGGAAGCCTTAGCTCTGCAGCCTATTATTCTCATTCTGTGCATTTCCTGACTCCAATTCCAGCTCATAAATGGCAAAGATGTCTATCCATTCAAGGGTGTTAGTCACAGATTAACTTTTCCATCACACAGTTTGAGTACCTATAAGAAACAAACACTTACAAAGCTTAGATTTCAGAATGTATATTTAAAAGCACAGTGTGTGAAAATCCTAATTAAGGATTCATTATAAGGGCCTATTCACCCTGGCTGCTCTGGTCCAGTATGATCCAGAATACAGAGGGTCACTTGAAAGCAGGGGAAAGAGCAAAATACCAAAAGGTCAGGGGAGGTACATTCCCCCCCCCCTCCCAGTCTGTGAGATGATCAAAGTTGTGCTCAATTGTTTTGTGATAAAAGTTTTAAAAAATGACTTCCCTTTCACTTGAAGTTTGTTCCCAACATCCACACTCACTGTGAACATGTCAAAATAGTAAAACCAATTTACAAGGGCTCAAAATGACATAGATTGGAGTAGAATGGCCCCCTCCAGCACATAACATGTGGGCCATGTTATGACAAATACAGCTGGACAAATGTCCATGTAGATGACCCCTTACATAAACTAGTTTCAGGCTTTATGACCAAAAGCACTCGTGTTACTTTAAAATATTTTATTGAGGACAAATCTATTGATAATCTCTATCTGAATGAATTCCACATTATTTAGCAGTGTAAAAAATCTGTTAAATTTAATTGAATTTATTCCTTAAATCTCCTCTGCATTTTTCTTTTATCTTTATGTTTAAATGTTATAATATTTCATGTTTCTTCCCATATTAACCTTTACATATAGCAGGGGAAAGACTTTTTTTTAATTTGTGGTTTTATTTGTGTATTTTTCTCAATTTAGACTTAAGCAGATTGATGGTTCTATTTTCAATTATACATATCTTAGCCATTCAAATTTTTAAAAAGTGTACACTATTTTGCACATACTTTTTGTTTCCCCAGAATGTTCTGTTAACCTCACAAAGGTGTGAACTGACAACATGAACTATTTTTCTCCTCCTGAGTGACATGAAAAGGTTCTTTTTGTTAATACTGTCAAAACCAATTCAGTTATTTCTCATCCTTTTTAATACAATGTAATCCAGTGTGGTATAGTGGATATGGACTTGAGTATACCTCAGGAGACCTGGGATCAAATCTCTTTTTAGCCATAGAAACTCACTAGTGGCTGATACCACTCCTGAGATATCTCACATACTTTGATTACCCTATTAGAATCACCATAAATCAATAGTAACCAGACAGCGTGCGATATACACTGACAACCTGAATGTCATTTGGTAATGAATTTGAACAGGAGAGTGTGTTTAGCCTCAAGTCCTGCTTGAGGAAATCCCAAATACAGTGGTATTTCGACTTACAAATTTAACACGTTCCAAGGCATTTTTCATGTTATGAAAAATTTGTAACTCGAATTTCCCATAGGAATGCATTGAAAACCAAAATTCATAACTTGAAACATGGTTCCCCATAGGAATGTATTGGAAACCAATTAATCTTTTCTGGAAAAATTTGTAACTCGAGCCATTATTTTCAATTGATTTTCATTCGTATTGTGAAAAATTTGTATCTCAAACCATTTGTAACTCAAGGTACCACTGTATATCTGATGGACTACTTTAAGAACACTGTGCTGGACTGGATGGGCCTTTGGTCAGATACAACCTGATGCTTCTTATACTCTTAGAAGTAAAAGTACAACCAGGTTTTAACCAAGCTAGTGTAACATATTTTCAAAATGTCTAATATAGATTTATATGTTTTTATTCATCCACTGTATGCTTTGACCACCCTAATGTGGACAAAATATATCTAAACATCCCACTTTTGTTGTGATTATTGGCTACTATAGTAGTCAGTACATCATCTGACCTTTTAGCTAAATCTCTCTCTCTCTGTATACATGATTGTCTACCCTTTTCTCCTCTTTTCCTTGGTGAACATCCCACATTTTGGTGTCCACTAAGTCCTAATATATTGCTCCATCCCATCTCCTTTCTTTTCCCCTTTAAATCCCTTCCAAGCAAAATCTGCATCATTATTTGCAATTTGTAATACAATATTTTGAACCCCCTTTTTATCCTTCTCTATGGATACTTCAGAAAATTTACTAACTTTATCTTATTCATTACTATTTCCCCTTGTCTTCCCTCTTGCTACTATCAGTTCTCTAGAAAAGCTCAAGAACTATGACTATTCTTTACCCAGGAAGATGTTCTGCTATTTGAAAACAAGGAAGCATTGTATAGTTCTGTTATTTATGACATACCTTTATGCTTAAGGCTGCAACTACAGTAAAACCTCTACATATATTTTTCCCCATTCCACAAGGTTATTTGTATGTCAAAAAATTTGTATGTCAAAAACACATTGCATTATCAGAAGAGGCCACTAGATGTCACCACATTTTTGTATGTCGAATTTTTCCTATTAAAATTTTGTATGTCCATTTTTTAACCAGGATTTCTATTTGTATGTTGAATTTTTTGGTAAGTCGAACCATTTGTATATTGGGATTCCACTGTATATAAATAATTATGCACAAGTAAGTCTAATTGAACTCAGTGACATTTACCACCAAGCATGCATAAAGTCAGTCTCTTAATGTAATAAAGAGTGTACAATTTCTGTAATAGGCACATGACCTCAGTGTTAAATTCTCTATTTGAATAATCAATTCATTCTGAGGCTGATTTAATGTTAAGGGAGAACAAAAAAAGTTACACATTTAAAGTTAGGCACGTACTCAAACAGGAAACAGAAAACTTTTCCATTTACAGTACGCCAAACAACTTTTGATAGATGGGCGATTAAATACATAAGGCAATTCAAGTGAGCTTATTAAATCTTACAAAGCTTTTTCTTTCTGACTTACTCTAAATGTGCAGCCAAATATTCCATGATGACCTTTCCATGCCAGCAGGATAATTTACTGTCAGCACTGACAGAGTGAGAAGAATGAAAGATACACTCCTGGAATGGTTTTGAATGCCTTCATTCTGACGAAGAAAAGCTTGGCATAGAATATGACCTACAACTGATTATCAAAGCAACACAAACAAATATAGAAACTTTCAGGGCCATAGACGTAAGTGATCATCAACAATACCACAAAATGAAGCAATGACATCGCTTTTAGATTTTTAGGATGAACAGATGAATCAATTGCCATTTGAGGGAAGATGTCAAATGAAAGGAAATTGAAAGAGCTAGGACACCAAAAGCATCTATTCTAATATTGATTAATAGTACAAATTATGCAGACACTACAAAGAATGTTCTTTCAGCTAACAATGAGTAAGTAAAATAACACAAAATTATAGCAAAGTAACAATGCTTGTGATGCACACATTAGGAGAACTTCTGTGCTGAGTATTTTTACCCCACAGTGAAGAATTCACTTAGATGGAATACAGTATAACTTTGCTGTGGAATGCATAAAAGTGACCTATCATATCCATTTAGGATATTTTAGCGGTTGTATTGCATATGAGTATCCCAAATATGCCTGCTCCTGGACCAGGACTCCTTGCTCATGGTCACACATGCTCTGGTCACCTCTAGACTAGATTACTGTAATGTGCTCTACATGGGGCTGCCTTTGATGACCATTCAGAGGCTGAAGCTGGTCCAAAATGTGGCTGCCTGCATGGTGATGGGGTGTGGGTGTTATGCCCATGTCTCACGCCTACTGCAGAAGCTGCATTGGTTACCGGTGTGCCTCCAGGTGCAATTCAAAGTGCTGGTTATGACTTTTAAAGCCTTACATGGTAGCGGGCCAGGATACCTAAGAGACTGCATCACCCCAAGGACACCTGCCTATCCCACCAGAGCAGATTGAAGGGCAGGTCTGTAACCAGGATTCTAGATGGGTGGAGGCATGAAAAAAAATTTCAGGAGGGACAGAAAAAAATTCAGGAGGGGCAACAATGTCATACTCACATATATAACATTGGCACCACGGGGTGGGTGGGCTGTTAGCTCAAGAGGGTTTTTTGGGGGGTGGCCTAGGCCCCCTGGCTATGGCCCTGACAAAAGGGCTCCTTAAATGTACCATCAACTAGAGAGGCTTATCACTTTAGCACAAGGAAAAGGGCCTTTTCAGTATCTGCCCCGGCTCTTTGGAACCTCCTGCTGATGGAGCTACATCTCCAGAAAGAGCTAGTGCCCTTCAGGAAAAAATCTGAAAAACTGGCTGGCAAAACAGGTGTGGGGCACTGATGATGTGATAGCCCCCCTTGCTGGTTGATATAATATAGGTCACTTTTAATTTTTACAATGTTTTAATTAGTAGAGTTGGGTGGTCACTTTTTAATGGTTTTAATGGTTTTAAAGTTTTAAAGTTGTAATTTTATGTGAATGAGGGCTGTTATCTGTAAGCCACCCAGAGTTGCTTGCAACTGGGGCAGCTATATGAATTTGAATAAATAAATAATATGATGGTATATATTCACTTGGACTTGTGCGATCAATGAAATATACTAACAAACTCTGCAAAAATTAAGCATTTGTTAAACCCAATAAAATTGATTAAATTAAGCATGCTGAAAATTTTATAGGGCTGTGACAGCAGCATTCCAAATGGTGGTTCATGTGATAAATAGTAATTCAAGGACTTTAAATAAAAAGCATTATTATTATTATTATTATTATTATTATTATTCTGTATCTACACCAGACATGAAACTGCCAAAATGAAGGCACCTTTTGGTGAGTTCATTCTGCATTTCCTCTTGTCTGACCCAGTGTGAGTAAGATTAGCCAACAATACAAGGTTGTCATTACAGGGGAACACCCGATTGTGGTTCAAAAATACCACAATCTTTGAGGAAGCTCTTTCTGTGTACCCCAGCAATATTGTTGATCTTCCTAGAAGTTATTGTTTAAGAGCTGAGAATTAGATTTATGGCTGCTCCAATCTAAATGAAGATGCAAAAAGCACTTGATCCCTTCTTAGAACAAAAACAACAGGGAAAAATCCAACCCTAACCCTCATTATCTTATTGGCTGAAATATGAATAGTACATGTTTGTTTTTTAAAAAATCTTACAGACAGATCCAGAATAGGATGTGAACGAATATAGGCAAAACTGAGATGTTTAAAAAATAGGTTGCTGTATTCACCCACTTCCTCCAGCAGGTGACCTTGAAGGGCTCAAAAGAGGGAAAGCTGTGCATGCTATTTGAATCTCTATTCTTAATACCCACTTAATTTTGACAAATGATTACTTACCTATCCACCCTGCTAAACAAAACAGCAGCTAAGGAGGTACTGTACTCACG
Organism: Furcifer pardalis; assembly: GCA_030440675.1. NCBI lineage: Eukaryota > Metazoa > Chordata > Lepidosauria > Squamata > Chamaeleonidae > Furcifer > Furcifer pardalis. Next base: position 54,999,078 of record CP126890.1, on the reverse strand, counting down.
AAAGTGAACCCAGCCATTTCTATTCTCCCCTATTCTAATTCAAGTGCTAAACTCTTGATTCCTTCAAAAGAACAAGTTGTCAGGAAATCTGTTTTGTCTTGTAAGCCATCCTGGGCAGAACCATTATGGAAGGGCAACTGGACTGGTGACTCAGGACAGCAATATAGAGAGGGCTGATATTTTTTTCTGGAAAACTGTTAACTCTCAAGTGGTATTTGCAGCTGTAAGTATATAAACCTGACCACACTAAGTGCTAACATCTTCTTTCTGCAAGTATAAATAAACATGAAACAGGCAGGCTCAACATTGAATTAAAATGGTCCTCATGCATTCAGATTCCAGGGTTCCCTCCTGTTTCTCTGTACTAATTCTCATCTGATCAACACTTGACCAACTAGGCAGCAAAACCCCAGGTGACAAAATTGTTAAAGCTCTGGTTATGGGTTTACTAAGTGACAATCTGTCCTCCAGAGTGAGCCTGAATAGCAGAGAACAAGACAAAGATTTCATATAGAGGAGAACCTCACTTGAAAGTACAGAAGAAATAAACAGAAGTAAAAAGACAATCATAGTTACTTGTGACACACCATCTCATCTTCAAAAGATCTACCAGGAAGAAACATGGCTCCACTCCACATATTAAAAAATGTCACACCTTCAATGTTTATCAGAAGGTATTAACTTATTCTCTAGAAACAATGTTTTAATTCAGAAAAAAATAGGAAGAAAAGAATGAATGAACAATAGTTATAAAGCATCACTAGGCAGTTCCAATGGCAACATTATTGTTGATCTTCCTGGAAGTTATTGTTTAAGACAGAAGTTCTCAACCTTTTAAAGCTGGGGGCCGGGTCATGCTCCCTCAAACAGCTTCGGGGTCTGGACAGCTATTTTGCCCTTCCTCCACCACATGGCACTTCCTGGTGTGGTGGAGGCAGTGTGGGGGGGCACATGAAATAGCACTGTGGGCTGCATCCGGCCCATGGGCCACAGGTGGGAATCCCTAGTTTAAGAGCTGAGAATTGGATTTGTAGTTGCTCAGATCTAAATAAAGAGGCAAAAAGCAGTTGATCCCCTCTTAGAACAAAAACAGAAACAATGGGGAAAACCCCACCCTGTTATCATTTTTTGTAATGATGTGGATGCTTCTTACCGGAAGTCATTAAAGAGATCAATGCAAGTGCCATTGTTCTCACAAGGTTCAGAGTAACATTCATTGGCTTCAGATTCACAGGATGGCCCTTCCCATCCAGGGAGGCAGACACACCGATAACCCTGAAATGAATTGGGGGGGGGGGAGAGAAAATTAACTTCTTGTTGTTTTCCCATAGTACTAACTGAATTCATTATTTAATAGTGAATTATTTCATGTCATTTAGCATGCAACTTATTTAGACACTGACAAATTATTTTGATGGCATGAAACTCTCAGAATTTTCCTTCCAACTGACAGCAGCATTCTGAGAATTTTAGTCAAAAAAAAATAACTTTGCAAAGCTCTGCTTTTAAGGAGCAAAATATTTTGGTTGTTCCTAACCCCAATATCATCTTCACATAGAATGAAACACAATAAATACAGTGTGATTAAAGAATAATGTTTAATCAAACAACAAAAACACAGGGTTGCTCCATCATTTTAACATAGTGGTGCCAAAACTTTCTCTGTTGCAAGCTGTTCCCACTCCTGACACACAGCTGCAGAAGCCAGAGGCAGGCTGCTCCTACTGCTGACCATTTCGACGTCAGCAGTAGTGGTAGTGACAGCAGCGATCGCACTTTGTTCCCACTGCTCCCCCACTGCTCCGAGCAACCTCTGGCTCGGTCCACTCACATCAGCAGCCTTTGGGGATGTGAATCCCTACCTTGGGGAAATTTTTGGAGCCTTCCTCACTTCAAAATTTGCGGTGCTAGGAGAGCCCCTTGGTGAGACTGGGGTGATGTTATCCTGGGCATGTCAAGGGGCTCTCCTAGAGCCACAGATTTTGAAGTGGGGGAGGCTTCAAAAATGTCCCCAAGGCTGCTGAAGTGAAGGGACCACATCCCCAAAGGCTGCTGAAGTGAGGGGACCAAGCCAGAGGCTGCTTGGAACAGTGGGGACAAAGCATGAGCACCGCCACCACCGCTGATGTCAGGCGGTGGGAGTGGGTGGGTGTCAGTCTGGAGAGGGCCTGGGTTCTCAGCCCTGGCTGGATTAATGAGATACATGGGCCAAATTGGGCCCACGGACCATAGTTTGAGCGCTGATGTTTTAACACATGGGAACCAGCTGACTTTAATTTTGCTCTACATTGCTGTCATAATGTGTAGCAGGTTGAAAACACATGGGACAGCATTGCATGAATTCATGTCATTGAACTGTCACCAAGAACAAATAGGTGGGATGTGAGATATGTGTCACTCCATTCACGTAATCCCATTACAGTTATTGTGACAAAACCATGGGAAGCCAACAATGTAAGAAACAGCTCAAAATGTCATCTCAAATATTTTTTTACACAAGAAAGAACTTTTAACATTTATCTTCTACATTTGGACAATCCATAGGTGGCCAATAAATAAAACAAAGAAATGATAAGTGGTTGTTCACATCTAGTCCTTGAAAGCCTACCATGAGGCCTTCTGTGTTTGGTCACATTTCTTTGCTGAATCCCTACTCCTAATGTAATCTGCACTCTCAAACATAAACTAGCCAACAGTTTTGATGGTGTGAAAGGAGAATTATTATGCCAGAGGAGAAAGCAGAGATGAACGAATGTCCCTGAGCAGTAGGGTGCATGGTTTAATCATGCCTCTTCAAGCTCGCCATAGTGGTGTCCAATGAAGTGGGGAACATGCAATGTAAGATGGCGCACAGACAAAGTCAGCCCCATACACCATCTTCCCCATTTTAAATGTGCATTTTTCCACTGTCCATCTCAGTCATTTCATTGCCAATCAATGGCACACTGGGCTATCAATGCATAAAGATAGGAGGTGTGTGTCAGTACATATGTATACATAATCCTTGCTTATGCATACATTGTGAGTGATTCCATGATTAAGAGCTTTGCCCTATCATGTTTCCTGAACACATTTGCCCATATGGATTTGCTTAGAGGCTCCTGTTCCAGGCTCCTGTGTTAAAAATATAGGACTCTCTGATATTTTTGGGTGGGATGAAAAGTTCAGCTCAGTGCAGAACTTGGCCCTGCTCCTGCTAGCCTTTTGGTCTTACCAGTACTTAGATCATACCATCATGTCTGAACACTGTTCCTAAGTGTCCATGAGTAAATGGTATTTGAGGCATTTCTGTGTGCCATTGGAAAACATGCATGTGGATCTATGGCCAAAATCATGTCATTTAGTGTACTAAAATGCAGTAGAATAGACCCACTAAATCAACGAGACTTTGGTGAGTCAACTCTTTGAAAGTTCCAGTGATCCAAATGCATCTACTTTAACTGACACTTACTATGCTAAAGCAAGGAGACAAATCCCCACTCTATTGTGATTTATGACACTAAACAACAGGATTTTGGCCATGTCAAAGGAAAGAGCATGTTTTTGTTTGTTTAAGAGACAAGGAATGGTGCATTTCCATATTTATCCTGGATCTTTCCACCACCAATTATGGTAATCAAGTCAGTGAGCTGATGTCAGAAGTAGGTATATAAGGCAAGCTGGACCAAGAGCTTGTCTCTAGTGTGAAACCATCTTATTGGATAGTACAGCTAGGTCATAGTGAGTCTGTTTTGGGTTAAAGATGAGTAGGTGCAGCTGTATTAATAAACTTGACAGTTTTTGCTACATTCGTAGCAAATATACCCCATGTGATCAACGCAAGAACCTAACCGAAAGGGTGAGATTCACTAATTTAAGATTTTTATGTCCTAGGCAGAGTCGGACTTCAGATTTGGATTCAGCACACTTGATTTAGTATAGGACACATGGATTAGACCAAGTAGCAGAGAACCAGAAAGCAGAAGGTAAATGGAAGGCCACTGCATTATATTCTCAGGACAATCTTAATGGCTGATCACCATGATGACCAATATTCGGAATCAGATGCAGCAGTTGAAGAAGAAGAAACTGTGTTAGTCTGCAAGCATATAGACAGTAAATAAAACAAAAAGGGAAAGAAATGCAAAAATGTAATGGCACCTTAAAGGCTAACTGCTATATTTCCATGTTAGCTTTCATGGATCAAGTCCACAACTGATCCAGAAAGATAACATTAAAATACAGCAGTTGGTCTTTCTTTTATTTTCTTTTTATTTTCTTTACTATTTGATAAGGCTTACATGAATACTAGCTGGAATCTGGGCTATGATTCTGCACAAATGAAAACAAAATCCATTTTCTCTTATATAAGGAAGCTGAATTATTCTTCTTTCTCCTCTTCTTTTCATTCCTACTAGGAAGAAAAGTTGGGGAAATTGGAATGGCTTACTGAAAAATGTACCTGAGCAATTCTGCTTTAAATTGTTTGGCAATCTGAATTCAAGTTAAAAGTATCTGAATCCCAACTCTTAAAATAGACCTTGTGTGCTTGAATTGGGCTTTTAAAAAACTACTTTTTGGAATAAAAGATCTTTTCTGTAACAATATTCTATCATGTTTTGTATCTGACATGTTGAACAGTTCTTTTTTAAACAGAAAAGAACAAAATGTGCAAGTCCTGATTATAGAGAAAAAACCTGCAGCTCTGTATGAGATTGTTAAATGGTATGGACCAGTTAATCAAGTAGAAGCAACTGCTGTAAAACTCAGAAATAAAGAGAGAACATTTCAGACTCAGAGAGATATCTAAAGAGATTGATTTTGGAGAGCATGTGTTCATCTTTTATTAAGAACTGTGAAGGTCTTTGTAAAGTGGTAGTATATGTTTTTAATGGCTTCCTGCTCTACTAAAATAAAACAAGAGAAATAAAGCAATGCTTTTTATTAGCTTTGTCAGTATTTTGCTCACCAACCACCAGATTTGGTTCAAAACCTGCTTTAGTGCTTTGGAAAATGCTCGGCTCAGATTAGATTGGAGACAGTAGACTTCACCTTGATTCTTGAACCTGACATGTCATTCAAGAGTCTGTAAGATCATGCCTCACACTGAATATAATGAGGATTTTTTTAAAAAAACCAATGGCTATAACTTTTTTCTCTTGGTTAGAACAAGACAAAACCTGTAGGCCAAACATACTTTTAGATTATGAAATTCAAGTACGAAAATATGTATACCACATGTCTTTAAATTTTACCTTTTAAAATGAAAACTGAAATACAAATACATTTTGACTATTGGCACCATGTTTCAGAAGTGGTGGAGGCATTTTTGTCTAAGAGGTGCATTTTGATATGGAGAACATTGGAAAAAAAAAACCCTAAAACATGCTTGTCCATCAATGCTCATTGTAGGCCAGTATGCACGCAGGGCGTGTGCAATCAGTAGCTCATGATCTCAGCCACAGTCCACTTTAGGTCTTGTTTTTGCTGACTGTATAGAGCAGAGGTTGGCAACCTTTTAAAGTCAGGGTCACACTCCTTCACACAGTTGAGGGGGGCAGACTGGTGGTCCCTCACCATAAATGCCACTGTAAATGCATGCACAGCTGCTTTCTGGCAGCGGTGGTGGTAGTTGGAGCAAGGGCAGAGGCTAGAAGATTTGGCACCATGGGCCAAATTTGGCCCACAGGTCATAGGTTGCCGACCCCTGGTATAGAGTTTCTCCATCTTTGGCTGCAGAGTATGTAATCAATCTGATTTTGGTGTTGGCCATCTGGTGATGTCCATATGTAGAGTCACCTCTTGGATTGTTGGAAGTTGGTGTTGGCTATGACCAGTGCATTCTATTGGCAAAACTCTATTAGCTTTTGCCCTTCTTCATTTTTTACTCCAACACCAAACTTACCTGTTATTCCAGTTACCTTTTGACTTCCTACTTTGGCATGCCAATCTCCTATGGTGAAAAGGACATCTTTTTTGGTGTCAGTTCTAGAAGGTGATGTAGGTCTTCATAGAACCTATTTACTTCAGCCTCTTCTGCATCAGTAGTTGGGGCATAATCATGGATTATTATGATGGTGAATGGGTTGTCTTGTGTTTGGACTGAGATCATTGTGATGTTTTTGAGGTTGTATTTCATTACTGCTTTCCTCACTCTTCTATTGACTATAAGGGGCACTCCATTTCTTCTAAGGCAAGGATTCACAACCTACAGCCTGTGGGCTGAATCTGGCCTGTGGTGCCAATTAATCCGGCCTGTGGTGAGGACCCTACCTCCACCACCAGAAGCACCAAAAATGTGCTGGCCCTACATGACATAGCCTCCTTCGAACCACAAAAGCCATTCACAATGGCAAGGGAAGGATCCTTTAGGAGGAAGTGTTGTTTTTATTCCACTTACTTTTTGTTTTTCCTGCCATGTTGTCCAAAGTTTGCACCATTTAGACTAATTTTTACAATATAGCAGGCAGCTATTTGCTCATTTGGTAGCAACAATGCCATTGTCTCTTTCTTTCTATTTCCACATTTTGTAGATCAAGGAGTGGCAAATTATGGCCCAGGGATCTCCATGTATCATCCATGTTTCCCCTTTCAGTAATGCAAACCTGAAGTCCTCGGAGGTCTCGTGAGTTGTTGAAAAAAAATGCCTCTTATATGGAAGACTATTTTGCTACTTTCTCTGCTTCATGGGTGCATTTAATTTTATTTTTAAATATATATATTTATTTTAAAAGCAATATATCTGTGTTCACATGTGCACATGCATGTACACCTCAAAGGAGTCGTTCTTAACAATGTGAAAAGTCTAGAGCAGGGGCCAGCAACCAACGGCCCATGGCACCAAATCATCTGGCCCCTGCCCTTGCTTCAACCTCCACTGCTGCTGCCACCGCGACTGCCAGAAGCCACCACAGATGTGTTTATACCAGCTGTGGATGCATTAAAACAGCTGTAAATGCATTGTTGGCAGCCACAGACACATTTAAGCAGATTTTATGGTGGGGGAACACCAGTCCGGCCCCCTCAACTGAGCCCTTTGTCCTCAATGTCAATTTATTAGCTGTAATTTTAGTTTGCTCTTTTACTCTTTTAATCTGTTTTAGCTAGTTTTAAACTTTTGATTTAACAATTTTAAATTGGTTTTAACTGTTATTGATGATTCTGTTGTAAATCGCCCTGGGTCACTTTGGTGAGGAAGGTGATGAATAAGTTTGACAAATAAATAAATAAATAAATAAATAAATAAATAAATAAATAAATAAATAAATAAACTGTCTGTCAGAGCATGACCCGGCCCCTAACTTAAAAGGTTGCTGACTCCCACTCTAGAATAATATCTAGAAACACACATTGTTTATAAGCAGGAAGGAAAATAAGTATTAGGCACATACTGTATATGGAAAGGTTTTCACACTTAAACTCTTTAGATCCTTGTCATAGATTATGTTAAATATGCAGTATCATGCCCAATTCACAATATTGTATACTTTGTGTGTGACACAACTGGATGTGTGTAGCTAAAATGGCCATTATTTGCATTTATATTGGAAGAATGGAGCTCAATAAAATAATTCAAAAGGTCACATTGAAGCCCCTTATTCCCCTCACTTACGACAGCTAGCACCAAAATCAATACTTTCAGAAACAGTTAAAATATCAGGAGGCCTTATCATTTCCATTTCAAAATTGAAATGTGAAGCTTTTTAAAAAAGTTTCATGCTCTTAAGAAGAACTAAACAGAATAATGTATTAGGGATACTATTTTAGAATTATTTAACTGTTAGACTCATTTTAACCACAGAATACCTGAGGAAAAACATGAGGTAAATGATAGTCTCTGTCAGGGTTAGAGAATGCATGCCATTTGAGACTCATAGATGCAGATGGTTTACTGGAATGTGTGATGCCATCTAAGCTCCAGAAATTCCTGGATAAAGTGGATTATCTGGCTCCATTACAATCTGGTTTCAATTTTGGTTGCAGAACAGAGATGGCTTTTATCACTTTGCTGGTTGACCAACACTGGAAACTGGGCAGGTAGAATGGATCTTTATCAGCTTTCAATATCATCAATAATGATATCCTTCTTGCATGCCTTTCTGGGATGGGTCTTGGAGATAATGTTTTACTGTAGTTTCAGGGTACACAGAACGAGCCTTCTCAAAGATTGCAGTATTTTGAATCACAATAGGGTGCACTCTGGGCAATGGCCACCTAGTCCTGGCTAATCTTTCTCACACTGGGACAGGTGAAAGGAAATGCAGAATGAACTCATCAAAAGGTAGCTTCATTTTGGCAGTTTCACATCTGGCCTAGACATGGAAGAACTATAGTTTCAGTCCTTCCTGGGTAGTAAAATTCAGAAAGTGGTGCTGGGGGAATCTGGCTCAACATATTGGCCATTAGACTGTGGCAACCCCAGAGTTCAGTTCTGTCCCTCATGCTATTCAACATCTACATGAATCCATTGATAGAGCTTATCTAGAGTTTGTGACAAGACCAGTGCCTGTTTTCAGTTGGTTATTGGATAAGGGCTATCAAACAGAAACTTAATCCAGATAAGACAGAGGTGCTCCTGATCAATCAAAAGGTCAAACAGAAGACAGGAATCCAGCCTCTACTGGATGGGGCTATACTTCCCTGAAAGGTCAGGTGTGTGATTTGGGTGTGTACCTGAATTCAGCTGTAAGGTTGGGTATACAGGCCTCAGTGGTGGTCAGGAATGTCTTTGCATAATTAAAACCCATGCACTAGCTGCACCCATTCCTTGAGTTGTCCAATCTGACCATGATGACATAAACATTAGTTACATCTTGTTTGTATTACTGCAGTGAACTCTACATGGGGCTGTTTTTGAAGAGTGTTCAGAAACTTCAGTTGATTCAAAATGCTGCAGCCAGACTGCTGACTGGCACTGGTTAAAGGGAGATTATAACTCCCTTATTACAACCACTTCATTGACTGCCAGTTTGTTTTTGGACCATGACAAAATGCTGGTTATTACCTATAAAGTCTGAAATGGCTTGGGTTGAGCTACTTGGAAGGTTGTATCATCCAATATAAGCTTTCTCAGCATTTTAGATTTGCTGGTGAGGCCCTCCTGTCAGTTCCCCCCACCTTCCCAAACTTCTTTTGTGAAGAGGGCCTGAGACATGCTCTCAGTCTTTGGAAAGTTCTCCCCTAAGAAGTCAGGTTGGTCCTTCTCCCTCTTGTCCTTCTGTCATTAGGCAAAGATGTTTCTTTTCAGACAGGCTTTAAGCAGTAGGTGAGGTTTTAGGGAATGTTGTGTTTTTAGTTTAGATATCTTGTTAAAAAATTTAAATTGTTTTCAATCTAGGTTTTACTTTTCATATTGTAATTTAAGCTTGTTGGCATTGATCTTTATGAGCCTCCTTAAGGAGAGAAGTGTGCATATGCACACACATACAAACACACACATCTTGGGCTCTCTGGATGTTGTTGGACTACAGCTACTCCAATTGTATCATTAGGGCTGGTGGGATTTACAAGCCAATAAGATTGGGAGGGCCTCACATTCACCTAGTTGTCATCTCAAGTTCCTGGTTTGGGAGACTTTCAAATGTTTACAAGATATCCTGAACACTTCATAGATGTGGCATGATACAGATGGTTTCTGTTAATAAGGAGTAGCAACTGACCAGTCCATTTCTGTTATGGCAAAGAAGCCTCAGACATCAACTCCCTGTGTCAGTGCTACAACACAGTATTCCAAACACTTCAACTAGCAACTAGCTATTTTTAATTTTATACAATTGGTCTACATTATTATTATTATTATTATTATTATTATTATTATTATTATTATTATTATTATTATTATTATTATTATTATTATTATTATTATTATTATTATTATTATTTGTTGTTGTTGTTGTTGTTGTTGTTGTTGTTGTTGTTGTTGTTGTTGTTTGAAAGGATTTCTGATGGAGAAAGACTACTCAGGGGACATCTGAGTGAGGCTCCTCTCATGTCCCCAAGAGATGAGACAGAGACAGGAGCTCAAACCATTATGCAGTAACCGGGTCCTGAACTACTGACTTGCTGGCCTTCCAGCTAACAAGGCAAACTTCTTAACCACTGAGCCACCACAGCCCCTAGAAAATGTATAAGTTGCACAGGTTGGGAAAAGAAGTTAGCTTTGGTTGTCCTCTGGAATGTGTAACCAGAAAGAATAATAATTGACACCTATCTTTCACACTGCAAAAAGCTAAGCTTTTGCTTTAAGAGTCCACTAGAAAATTTCTGGCTCTTGCTTGCCTATTTTGGTCTATTTTGTACTAGGGTTACGGTGATCTAGACACTCTATTTTCTGTACTTTGTTAGAGAACAGAAAAACAAGTAAATTGTTGGTTAGCCTGCAATTTCATAATTATAGTGGTTTGTAGTTAAAAAAAAAGATATTTTTTTTAGAATCTGAAATTGGTGAACTAACCAGCTGCAGTGAATTGTTAGATATTTACTCCGTACTGGATAAAGGGTAACCAAATTTGTTTAGACATCACTGCACCCTGAAGGAAAGAGATGGAAACATCTGCCAGTTGTACTTTCTCTCACATTACAGTTTTTCTAGCCTATTTTTGAAGAAAATAGTACTGTAATTCTGCATAGTATCTTTATCACAAACCAGCTACTTGAACTAGGCAAATATGGTAGTTACATGGTATGTTAACTCTTTATATAACTCCAATGTCACTGCCTGAATTTATTATTAGATTATGTTTAGTTTCTCACACATTTTTTGTATAAAATCTCAAATCTATCCATTATATTTATGAAAAAAGTTATAAGTTTAGAACATTCTTATTAAAAACTAAGCCAAACAAAATTTTCACCCATCCACAGTGACTGGTCTTTCTTCTGATACTACAGGTTCACAAATTATCACTCCAAGTGCCTTTCTTGCTTTAGTAGGAAATATAAGGTTATATCGGTTGACACAGTTATATCCATCTCTTTCACCAATACAAAATAGCTACAACTCCCTAGCCCATGTGACTCTAACAGAAGATACACTGAAAAACTAATAGCTTTTCCTAAACATGTTTTGTCACCCTTGAGAGAGAAACCTAAGAAATTTGTCAGGCATTTTAATTTTGGAAGAGCAGAAACTTGATGCCGTAATATCCAATGTATTCAGAGCACTGGCAACTAACAAAGAGATCTGTTTCAAATAGCCTCAGAGCTCCTTGGTGGGATGTGAATTATATTCAAAATGATGTTTTAATACATTTCCAGTGCTATAGGTTTGTATGTTGTTTATTTATATATTTATGTATTTATTATATTTGTATACTACCCATTTGGGAAATTTCCCACTCTGGGCTGTGTAGATACAAATATCAAATAACCAAACAAAACACACAACAAATCAAAACAGACCAACCAAACAAATACATCTCAAAGTAAAATAAAATAGCTGACATCTGAGGTCACAGAGGATCAATTAGATGACTAGTTTATTGCTAAAAGGGACCACACCCTGGAAGGCCTCCTTGGATAAGAAAGTTTTTAATTGTTTTTTTTAAGACATCCACTGATGGGGCACTGGTAGTGTGTTCCACAGCATTAGTGCCACCACCATGAAAACTCTATTTCTAGTTATAGACTTTCTAACCATCCTTGTGGTAGGCACCTGGAGCTGTGCAGATTGTGATGAACAGGTGATGTGGGGAGTTGTTCTGAGGGAGAGATGCTCTGACAGATAACAAGGTCTCAATCCATATAGGGCCCTATATGATAACACTAACACCTTGTATCTAACACGGTAGACAACAGGTAACCATTGCAGGCCTGCTGTGACTGAGAAAGTATGATTGAATTTCTTCATGCCTGTCACCAGCCTGGCTGCTCCTTTCTGGACCCACTGTAATCTCTGTATCAGACACAAGAGCAGCTCCACATAGAGAACATTACAGTAGTCAATCCATGAGATTACCAATGAGTGGGTCAGGGTTATGAGAGACTGTCTGTTCAAGTAGGAGCTTAGCTGCACAATCTGACAGAGCAGGAAAATAGCAGCTTTGGACACCACCGCTATTTGTTGTTCAAATGAGAACAATGGGTCCATTATGACCCCCAGATTGTGGACCTGGTCCCTAGGAGTAATAATAGTTCCACCCAGGGTAGGAACCAGGCCTCCCAGTTGGGCAGACAGCCTATCAAGCACCAACACTTCTTTCTTGCCAGGGTTCAGTTAGAGCCTGCTAGCTTTTATCCACTCCATTATTGAGTCCAGACACTCATCAAGACGTTAGACAGTATCGACGGCAAATGATGAAAAGGAGAAACAGAGCTGAGTGTCATCTGCATATTGGAGACATCAAACCCCGAATCTCCTAATGACCTTTCCCAGTGTCTTCATGTAGATATTAAACAACAGGGAGACGATTGACCCCTGTGGAACACCCCACTGGAGGGTCCATGGGGCCAAAACGAACTCCCCAAGTTGAACTCTCTGGGTCTGCTCATCAAGGAAAGGGTGGAACCACTGTAATACAGTGCCCCATATTTCTAGCCCTGATAAGCATCTCATGAAGATACCATGGTCAATGGTATCAAAAGCCACTGAGAGGTCCAGGAGCATCATGAGAGAGGAAGCTCCCCTGTCAGCTTCCTGGAGAAGGTCATCTTGCAGTGCAACCAATGTGGTCTCAGTGCCATGGTGAGGCCTAAAATCTGACTGGAATGTGATCCAAGAATGCCTGCAGCTGACCTTACCCAAAAAGGGGATATTTGCTACTGGTCCAAAGTTGTCTAAAATATCTTGAGAATTTGGCTTCTTGAGAAGTGGGTGAACAATGGTATTCTTCAAACAAGATGCCAGCTTGACCTCTATTGTAAAATTAATGATGTTCTGCACCCACTCCCCAGTAACCCCCATGGATTTTACTAGCTACGATGGACAATGATCAAATTGAGAGGTTGTTAGTTTACAGTTTGAAGTGCCTTGTCCACCTCCTCAGATGACACAGGCTGAAACTGATCCCAGGAATCAAGACCAGACGGCTCATTGGACATCCCAACCTGATCTACTGTAGTAAGAGTGGAGTCCAGCTCATGTTGGATGGCCTCAACTTTAGATCTGAAATGCTTGGCAAAATCTTCACAACTCTGAAGACTATGGCCATTCGGAGGCTGCAACTGGTCCAGAATGCGGCTGCTCAGGTAGTGATGGGGTGCGGGCGTTATGCCCGTGCCTCACCACTGCTTCGGCAGTTGCACTGGTTACCAGTATGTCTCCAGGTGCAATTCAAGGTGCTGGTTATTACCTTTAAAGCCCTATATGGTAGTGGGCCAGGATACCTAAGAGACCGCGTCACCCCAAGAACGTCTGTCCGTCCTACCAGGGTGGATCGGAGAGGCTCCCTTGTGATTCCATCAGCTAGAATGGCGCGCCTTTCTAGCACCAGGAGGAGGGCCTTCTCCGTGGCCGCCCCGGCCCTGTGGAAACTCCTACCAATTGAACTACGCCTACAGACAGAGCTCCTGCCCTTTTGAAAGGGCCTAAAAACCTGGCTGGCAGGGCAAGTGTGGGGATCCATGAATGTGGGGTCTCATGTTGGGTGGCTGATCTAGCGGGACAGTCACCCTCCCTGCTTCTTCCCTTTTGTTGTTTTAATCGTTTTTAAAATTTTAAATCTTAACTAGTTTTAGTATTTTTATCAACTATAGTTTTAATTTTTAACGGTTGAAATGAATTTTAATATGTGTGGACTGTTCGGTAGGCCCCACAGTTAATTTAATTAAGAATTTGTTGTGAACTATGTCCTTTTTGAATTTTATGCTGTAAGCCGCCCAGAGTTGGGTTTACCCAATTGGGGCAGGATAACAAATTTAAATAAATAAATAAATAAATAAATAAATAAATAAATAAATAAATAAATAAATAAATAAATAAATAAATAAATAAATGGTGAAGTCTACTTGAGTAACCTCCTGCAGTGAGGCCAGGGACTATACTATACAGCTCCGCATGTTGTTTCAAGGCCTCTTGGATCTGTTGGGCATTATAGGCCTTTCTAGCCCTCTTTATATAATGCAGATATATTGAGGTTGCTTGTTTAACTAGTCTCAGGTTCTCATCCGAAGGAGCTTGTCTCTGGCTACAGATATTTTAGACAACTTTAGAGCAGTAGCAAATATCTCCTTTTTCGGCAAGGTCAGCTGCAGGCATTCTTGGATGATACCAACTGCTTGGATCCATTCCAGTCAGGTTTTAGGCCTCACCATGGCACTGAGACCACATTGAGATTGAAGGAGCTTTCTCCTTCACTGCTTCATCACTCGTCATTCCTCTGTGAACTATGGGAATGACCAAGCTCTGCAGTGGAGAGGACATTTAGTTGTGATCATGTCAACCATCCGGGTTGCCTCCACATACCACCTAGTAACCTGAGCATTGACAGGACTGTCAGGCAGGTCTGCTGGAAACCTGCCCAAAGCTGTTTTGAAACCAATTGGATCCAACAGCATTCATGGGCAGACCATTTCATTCATTCCATTCCATTTATTCGATTTGTATACCGCCCCACTCGGTACAACCGGCGGTTTACAGGGACCATACATATAAGATAATCAAAAGAATATAACATAGTCAAGGTCATACAACATAATACAATAAATATAACAATACAATACAGCAGTGCAATAAAACAAAACCACACTGCGAAATAAAGTTACAAAATACAGTGCAATAAAACAAAACCACACTGCAACATAAGGATACAAAATATTCCAATTACATATACAGTACATGATATAGAAAATAACACAGTAATCACAGTCTCATAAGCAAAATCTTAAAAAACGAAGACTTCTTAAAGAATTAGTATACAGTCAACCAATAAATTGGACAGGCAGAAAAAACATACAATATGAAAATGCAACAACCTAGCAACAAAATAACAATAGCGATAAACAGCATAAATACGGTCCAACACTACAATATAATCACATATTATAAATACACTATCACCAAATGTAACAACTACAAATATAAATATCATCAAGTATCACAAAAACTACATGCGCCCACCGACACTGTTCTTAATCAACCTCCGGGCCGGATGAAAGGGGCCAAGGGGAGTGCGGGAGAGTCCGTGCACCGCCGCTGCCGTTCTTATGTCAGCCTCCGGGCCGAGATGGAGGTGGTCCCGGAGGGAGGCCGGGGTGGCTCCTCACCGCCTGCAGCTGCGGCTCGCTCTATCCCTCCCCGGCCAAGGTGAGAGGGGCCCGGGGAGTGCGGGAGAGTGCGGGAGAGACCATTCTAATTGCTCCTGGGTCCCCATGGGAGAGGGTTGATGTCATAATTTTGAACTTCAACAGAGCATGATATGACAATGATAAGATGGTGGGGACAATCTCTACAAACTTCAGATCATTGTCTCCACAGCCCCTAGAGAATATCAGGACCAGATGATATGCAGGTTTTTATTTTCTCCCTTTTAAACTTTTTTTGTATATTATTCTTATGTTGAGAGTCTGACCAAGTTATCCTGCTGTGGTAATAGAGTATACTGCCAGTGACTCAACACCAAGTGTCAGGCGGTGGTTAACTAACCTTACAACCCTGAGGACTAGAGGAATTGGGTGGCAAAGTCCACAAGGAAGGGTGATGGTCCCCAAATGGATTAAATCCCCCTTGAAGTCATCTGGAGGGCAGCAGCTTCATCAATACTGGCCTGAGGCTGAGGATGGCATTGGGCTAAGGACCAGAAAGTGGCTCGCAGACCTGGATCCAGTGATGGGATGACCCCGGTTCCATCCGGTTCCCAGGAACCGTAGTAACAATCTCGGAGGGTTCTCCGAGAGGGTAGCCCATTTGTAAGGCATCCGGTTCCAGACGCCTCACCGAAAGAAAAAATTAAAATTGGAGCCAAAATGGCTCCAATTTAGTGTGAATGTGCAGAAACTCAATCTGACACATTGCACATGCGTCAGATTGAGTTTCTGCGCATGTGCACTAAATTGGAGCCATTTTTGCTCCAATTTTATTTTTTTTCTTTCGGAGCTGGAGCCACAACTTTTCAGAGCGGCTCCGGTGGCGGTGGTGGTGGTGGCACCAGCCCTCAGAGGAGGGCACCTCCCCGGGGCACGTTGAGGCCTGTCTGGGCCATACGCTGCTGCCAAGCCCTCCCAGGGACTTGGGGCCAACAAGCCCCCATGGCCTGGGGATGCCAGGCGGGGCACACTGCCACCACCTGCAGCCTCCTCCTCCTCCAGGCACCCACTGAGGATTGCGGTGGCAGAGGCAGCTAACTGCGGCCTCCTCCTCAGGCCGGTGCCTTTTTGGCCCGGCTACGGCTACAGCCAGGGGCTGCAGGCAGCAGTGGCTCTGGCTCCTGCCATGGCCGTGGCCAGGGGCTGCAGGCAGTGGCAGCCCTGGCAGTGACTCCGGCCGTGGCCAGGGGCTGCAGGCAGCGGCAGCTCTGGTGGCGGCTCTGGCCAGCAGCTGCAGGCAGTGGTTCCTGCGGCCGTGGCCTTCGGAAGAGAAGGAGGCTGCAGTTGGGGGCGGCGCACCTTACCGGGTGGTCCTGGGCCATGGGGGCTCGTCGGCCCCAAGGAAGGTAAGTAAGTGAGGGTTTTGTATTTGGGGTGGGTGGGTAATTTATTTGTGTTTTGGGTGGGTAGGTGGTTGTATTTTTATTTAATTTTTATTTTATTTACTGTATTTCTTTATTTTATTTATTTAAGTTATTTACGGGTTTGAGTTGTAGCTGTCTGTTTGGGTGGGTGGGTTGAGGGTGTGTGTGTGTGTGTTTATTTTTATTTTTTTATTTTTTATTTTTTATTTTTGGCCCCACCCACAACATCATGATGTCATGATGTCAGCTCCGCCCATGACATCATGACATCATAACATTGGCCACACCCATGACGTCCGTGAAATCATGACATGGTAGTAGAATTTTTGTCATCCCAGTGGTATGGTGTCATGCTGCGATGTGGAAGGCAGATGAAAGACCACTGCATTATATTATCAGGACAGTCTTCATGGCCGATCGCATGATGTTCACCAATATTGGGATTCTGATGCAGCAGCAGAAGAAGAATTCTTATGTTATAAGTTGTGCCTTATTTAGTTGCTTTACTTGTTGTTTTGACATTTTTATATGTTTGTAAAATGTCTGCAGACACAGACAGCACTGGCTCTTTGGTTGTAAATGGAGATGAGTACAACTCCCTTGAGTCAGACATGACTGGCTTTCAAGCAAGGGAGACTTTTACCATTATTAAGCTAAGTGGTGCATGCACCAGAAGGATAGGGTATAAACATTGAAAATAAATAAATAAAATAATAAATAAGCAAGGCATCAAGGCATACATATTTTCCTTGTTTTTGGAACAGGCGGTAGAACAATGCATTTTTAATTTTAACTAAATTTCAGTTGGGACAAAGTTTATAGTGGTTTTGAAAATCAGATTTAAAACATTCTGTTCACATAAGACTTTACAGACAAATTTATAGATTTCATTTCTAGAGAGGATGAATATGTTGGGTTTCATTGTATTTAGACAGAATGTATAAAACAGTAATTAAAAGAAAAAATAGCTGGAAGTAAGGATATTCAAGAAGCATAATAAGTTTGCAGCAATAAAAATTTTAGACTTCCTGTCAAATATAAGCATTGAAAACACCATGGGAAACAATTAAAAATGATCATAAAAATAACTGTGGAGAAAATGAGACAATTTAAAGCTGTTTAGGAAAATAATTTCTTCTAAACGAGCCATGTTTGGGATCAACATGTAGGGTGACCCCCTCATGAATAAATGGCTGAGTATAGCTGTCCTATCTGAACCAAGTAGAATTAGGATGATTCAGACAGATCTGCACTCAATCTAGATTGAACTGGACCAATGTGGTTTAGTTCCAGGATGGATTGGAGTGACCTGAAATATTTCAAACAGCTTTAAGGTTTAGGGTTTTCTTTATAAGGGCAGATGTGTAACAAAAAAGGAAAAGGAAACCAAAATGATTCCAGTTGAGGTGAGGTAATGGGACAGGGAGAAAGAAGCACTGGTTTTCACTGACCTGCAACTTTATCTTGTAGTCTAGGGAAAGGAGCGCTCCAGCACTCACTAATCACCAAATGTGTATGGAGGGACTGTGTGTGAAGTCACTGACTAAATATATTCTTTTGCAACCAATGTTTCTATTTTGGTTAGGTGTTTGGTTGGTTTAGGTTCTTCCTCCATCTGAGATTAGCAATTGATTTCCCATTCCAGCATGAACTTTCTCAATCATGTGATCTCTTTGCTCAGGTCACTAATGATCAATTTTTGGGATGCAAAGACCTCTCTGCCTGTCATGAAGGAGATGTTTGACAGATTGAGAGAGGGCAAAATTGTACAAGATGAACCATTTTGCCATGAGAAGCTGCATATTCCTGTAGAGACAGGAAAAACAGCACCAGTAATGGGAAGTGTGGAGAGCTGATTTACAGTGGGGTGAGTTTAGTGAGTAGGAGATATCTTAATAACAGCGGCAGCAGCATTCATCTGACCAGTGCTATCCCCCCCCCCCCAATATCATCATCACCATTAGCAGCAGAAGTATTCCCAGCACCAGTAGAAGAAACAGATCAGAGGTAGTTCGCACAGCATCTGTGTCAAGGCTTTGAAAGAAACAGTTGGGTATCAAGGCTTTCAATCCATTAAGCAGGAAAACAGTCTCACAACTGTGCACATTGACTGACACTATTGTACCAGAGGAACACTTCTGAAGTAACCATTAGGTGTTTTGTGAAGCCATGTCTGTTCAGAGTTGGCCTGATTTGCCAAGGAAAGGCTTTCTGGACTATAAATCAATATCCCAAGTGAATTACTGTTTGCTATTTAGTGGGCATTATATTAACAAATCACCAACTTGGTTCAATTGATAGAGCAGTTGTTTTTCCTGAAAGTCAACTTCCTTCTGCTGGAATACCCCAAACTGAACACCAGCACAATGACTGAGTAAATGGCCTCCCCTACTCTGCTCATGTACCTGTTCTTTCTTTGTTCCATATTTTACTCTATATTTCATTCAAACCCAAGGGTCTAGTCCCTGTCTTGAATAAATGGGAGGGTCTGGTGTTGGGGTCTCTTGTAGCAAGCGAGCTGTCTAGCATTTCTCTTTCCATGCAACTGTCGTTGCCCATATCAGTATCTTCTGCAACAGTCCTGCAGTTATGTACTAGCCAGTATGTGGTACATTCTCATGGCTGCACACTGGTCTGCCTGCTTATTGCTGCTTCTGTGCAGCTATCCCATCACCTAGCCACATGTTAAAACACACACAAACAAAACAAAATGTCTGGATAGCAACCCATCAAGGATGCTTTAGCTGTGGATTTCCTGCTGCAGCAGAGGGCTGGATTCTATGACACTTGGGATCACTTCCAGATCTATAATTATGAATTTCTACAAGTTCTATCTGGAGTTCTCAGTACAGGTGCAAGTGTAATCAGTGGTTCTCAGTATTAATAATCCTGGACATCAAACCCATTGGGAACAAAGTGCATCTTCAATGACACCAACAAAAGCTATTGTTTCCATGCTTTCTCCTTGGGTCCCTCTGCCATCTTCCCATTGCCCATGCCAATTGGCCAGCACGCTCATTATCATGCTCCTTCCTGAGAGAATACTAGGTCTAGATAGCTAGGTATGTGCATTTTCTTTGGGGGGGAAATGTGAGAAACCACACTAAATTGGAGGTATTTTCTACAATTCTGGGAGACAGCTGCAACCACTATAAATTCCCTAAGCTTCCCTAGATACTCCAAGCACTAAAGTACTAAAGAAGATTAAGACTGTGATAATCCCATGTTCAAAATGTTTAAAATGTGTGAAATTAATACTTTTAAATCAATGAAATAAAAATAACCTGAAATGTGTTGCAATTATACAGATTACAATTGGCATAATGCTTTCCAGAAGGTTTTTGGTTTTATGTTTTACTCTATTATACATTTAGTGATGGGCAAAGGAACAATGATGAAGAGGGTGGTTTTAAGGTGGCAGGACCTACACAGCAAAGGAAAACAAATAAAAACAGCACCCTGAAGCTATTTGCTCAAACAATCCAGATTCTGAAGGACCTTTAGAATATTGAGGTTTTGATCAGTGTATCTGATATGACATTTACCTCGAATGTTCAGTGAATAGTGAAAGGTCATAAGCAATACAAATAAGCAGTTGAACACGAATGTAGAAGAATTCATCTCCCTGTACAAGGACATCAAATCCTTTCAGTCTGCTCCTAAATCCCTGGACATGACAGTGCTTAAAAGGAAAAGTAATGTGCTAAAATGCATTCCATTTAATGATATATCCCACTTTACTTGAATTTCCAGCAGGCTAGCTGAGTTATTTCATTGCAGCAAGCATAAAAAAAAAGTCTTATGACATCTTCAATACTAAGATGTTTGGCTTGGTATAAGGCTTGTGGATCACAGTCCTTATCAGATGTATTTTGCTTAGGGAATAGGCACCATTATATACGCAGGAATTTTTAAAAAATTACATTGAAATAATAATAAGTTATTGTCTGATACTATGGAAAACCCAGTACAGTATACTGAAACTACAGCATGGTTTGAATTAGGTTAATGTCTACTGCAATGGTTCCCAACATGGGGCACATGCCCCACAGGGGCTCTTCAATTCCCAGAAGCCTAAGTCCATACATTGGCTGATCAGTGCTTAGGAGAAATGACCTACGCTTCTGGGAATTGAAATCCAAAAATCAAAGGTTGGGATACTGTGGTCTACTGGGAAGGTTAAGTGCACAGGTTTAATCTTCCTGTCCTAAGAACTTCAATGGTCTTAATTATATGCACATTTCTGACAACCAAACTCTGTCATTTCTCCATCATTGCTTCATGGTTCATCAAGGGATGAGGAGGAGCATGGAGTATTACTTGTCCCAATAGTCAGGCCATAGTCAGTCAGCCAGCCAGCCAGCCAGCCAGCCAGACAAACAGATGGATTACAGCAAAAAAAAAAAAAGTAAATTTCAAGGACAATATCAGACTTGGATATTTCATGTCTACTTAAAAATATATGACAACTGAAGGAAATGTGGGAAATTTAGTTTACTCTTCTGCAGATGCTAATATAGTAGAATGCTGGGAGAGGGTGCTGATAGTGCCCTTAGTGGGCCATTGGATCGTATCTCAGACATTCAGGCCAGAACTTCAGGGCCAGCTAAAGCTGGGTCTGGGATTGGTGATAGTCCTGAAGACCAATCCCAAGAGAGTGAGGAGACTACCAATAAAGAGAGCCACATGGAGGAGAATGGATGACAAGAGACTTCCCAACAGCTGAGGGATATAGAAAGTAGTCTGGGAGAGGTTGAAGAGAGGAAGGGTGGAAAAGGCCACAACATGAAGGTTGAGTCCTCAGACCTAAAAAACAAAGGGGCATGGGAGGAACCTGGAAAGGCTTGCAGTATACAATAGGTCGCAGAGCCTGCGGTGCATAGTACTACATTTACTGTGGAAATGTTTGGACAGGGGCCCTTGTGAAGCTCTATATGCTGTCCTAAGAATTTCAATGCTCCTAATTATAGGCATACTTCTGACAACCAAAGTATGTTATTTCTCAATCATTACTTCATGGTTCATCAAGGAAGGAGAAGGAGCATGGAGTATTACTTGACCCAATACCTTACATCAACAGGCCAGGGCTGGGTGCACCCAGCCTTGGCACCATGATCATCACTGCTGGTTGGTGCCAGGACAAACAGCTCCCATGACAGTGGAGTGACTACGCTGGAACTGAAAAAAAGGCAGATAACACACCAGGGATGCTTCCAGCAACAACAGCTACCTCTGTCACCACAACCGCAGACTCTGCTGAGCCCTAAGCCTTGCTCTGCTGCAGGCTAATAAGCTTTCACTCTTCAGCATCCTTGACATTAGAGACTCTCCAGCCTCTGTGAGGTTAATTCAGGGCCCTAAAAGAGCAGAGACTGGACAGAACAAGCATTGTTAATGTCACCCTTGGATCAGATAGTAAGAGTAGAGTGTGATCCTGGAGTTGTTTCCTCTTCCCCGGTTCCAATATACCCTACTGAACCCAAACTAAACTGTGCAAATTTTATGAATGTGGGCAAGGAGAAGGGACCACCTGCTAACCCAATCAGGCTTGGATACAGCAGGGTTTACATATGTCTGTATTGCTGCTGTAGTTTTCTGTGAGTCCCATAACAAAATGTCCAAGCCTGTTGGTTAAAGCTGAAGCCAAAATAAAAGTGAAAAAAGACACGCCTTATTCAAACAGATAGCCTTCATATAAGACATGTAACAGGAATATTTATATCATGATTTTGAGTATTGAATATAATGCTAAGATTAGATTTTTTTTTAAAAAAAGAAGAATTCTCAGTGAAATCTTAGTAATGAAATATTAGAGGTACATAGGAGCAAATCTAATGATCTGCTAAAGCAGGGATTCTCAACCTGCAGCCCATGGGCCAAATGTGGCCCACAGCACAATTTCATGTGGGGGCCCCACTGCCTCCACCACTTTCAGAAGTGCCATGTGATGGAGGAAGGACAAAATGGCTGTCCAGCCCCCGAAGCTGTCTGAGGTTCTAAGAATGCTTAAAAATGTTGAGAACTCCTGTGCTAAAGCAATGTTCTGTGAGTCATTACTGGTAGGAGGACACAGTCTAACTTTTAATTGGGTGGACTCCTGAATCAGAACCATGTTAGATAGACTAATATTTACTCTGTGCCAAATCTGATGATTGGACAAGTATATTTAAAGTTCTTATTTCTCTCTTTCTTTTTAAAAAAGTTCCTACCCTGTGTGATTTTGTTCTGCTCTCAATCTTTCCAGCTCATAGCAAACTTGATATCTTTCTTTTTACAAAACAAAAACAAAAAGCACCTACTATTGCTCTCACCTACAAGCTTTATTTAAGATTTAGCGTATTAACCCTGTTGTTCAGAAGGTAGCATACCTTAGAAGTGCTTATTTTTACATAAGCAATTGGTTTCATTGTATGTTGTCCACATTCAGAGGTTTCATTGAATGCATTTACTGTGCAATGCTCAAATAACTATGGTTATTGGAAGTTTCAAAGTGAAATCAGTCAACCAGTATAGTTATAAGTTAGAAATTCAGCAAGGAGGAACAACTACCCTGACTACTTTACACTACCCATCATTAAATTTTGTGGCTATAAGTGGGGCCACAATCAAATGTCTATGACCGTCTAGACATTTTCTTAGGAATCATATAGCTCTTCCAAGAAAAAGAAGAGGAAAATGCAAATCCACTGGCCAGAGATGTACCTCTTATATCTAATTAGAACTCATTTTTAGAAGAAGTAGAAAGAGAAGGAAATAATTTTTGTCTTTTCAGTTCTACAGTGTTAGGACATTTTTCATTTGGGGGTAGAAAAATAATAAACTGTTTCCTCCTGGTGCCAATAGGCATGTGAAGAGTGTAAGCTGATGTTGTAAATACTGAAACTGAGTGTACTGTAAAGAATCTTGTACTGTAACTGTGTATATGTATATATTGCTTAAGTATTCTGACCTGTATATTGTGGCATCCATCTTGTACAATAGGAGGAGCATGTTAGGACATTTTTCATTTGGGGGTATTGTACAAAAATTGCTGCCCAGTGGAATAGTACAACTTTAAGGCCCTCCATGTGTTCTGAACACAGGTGTTCATAATAGAGCCTCAAACTGATGGCCAGGCTGTGCATGCCTGTCCACGTGCTCATGTAACAGCCCAGCTGTGGCTGATTAGAGAATCTGCCCAGCAACACTGGGGTATAACTGTGTCCCTCTGGGAAGGGTCTATGGAGGAGGTATTCATTCTGGAGGAGGTTATCATACTGGAGGATTTTACCTGTGAGGAGGTTGCTATTCTGAAGGAGTCTATATACTGAGAAGGACTGAGACACTGAAGGAGGTGATGCTGTTGAGAGCTTGTCTTCAACTGAGAAGAAAGAACCGCTAAAGGATCACCAGGACTTTTTGAGTGCTCCTGGAGTTGGAGCCAACAGAGGACTCCAAGCTGTCTACCTACTGTGGGGCTTGGAGAGAGTGAGAGACTGTTGTATATAGTCCTGTGTATGTCTGTCTTCCCCTCACTGTAAGTAAAGCGCACCTTTCCATTGAAGGCATATGTGTGTGTGTTATTGCACTAAGGCTTTCGCTGCGTAAGAGCTTAAAAGTGCTACTCTGCCATAAAGCCACGCATATCGCTAGGGGAATCCCTGATAACGGGTTATGGGCCCAGGGTGCGCCTAACAGCTACGCCCAACGCCCTAACTGCGCCCGTGAGTCTTCGCCTGTCAAGCCCCGAAGTGCTGTGTGCCTGGACTGGAGCGGTGGAGCCCTGATCAGCGTTCGGAGGAGCTGCGTTCCCTGGAGGACTAATCGCCTGCAGGACAGCGCCCCAACGCAACCAGACGCCCCAACAGAGGTCCAGAAGACATCCACTTCACTTCGAGTGTCCCTGCCAGCTGCATGTTTTGTGAGTCTGCAAGTGAGGGAAGAATGGCTGTTTCCAGTCTCTCCCTGGTGCCCCTGCTTGATGGCACCAACTACCAGACGTGGTCAACCAAGTGCAGTCTGCGTCTGCGCAAGGAAGGGCTCTGGGACATTGTTGAGAATCCCCAGAAGCTAGAAGCACTGGATGAAGAGGACACTGACAAAAGGGACAGACTTGAGTATGATAATCAAAGGGCTTTGGCAATTATTGGGTTAACTGTAGCAGAGAGTCAGTTAACATATCTGAGAGGGGAGAATTCTGCTGCCGCATGTTGGCAGAGGTTTAAGCAATTATATGTAAGGGACTCAGTCGGTTCCCAAATATCTCTCACCAGATGTTTGTTTAGGTTACGCCTCCAGCCTGGTGGAGATATGGCTCAGCACCTCCATTCAATTAGTGATTTGCTGCAGCGTCTTGCTGAAACAAACTTGTTCTTTACTGAAGAACAAAAGGCATATATTCTCCTTTCATCTTTGTCAGAAGAGTATGATGCTTATGTGTATTCCTTGGACATTTTGCCCAGGAGTGAGTTAAATTTCTTGTCTGTTCAAGGTCGAATCCTAGAACAGGACAGATTAAGGGGTTCTCTGAAAGAATTCAGAAAACCAGAGGTTCTTCTTGAAAGTGGTAGAAGCAAATCACCCCCTCCTCCCACTGTGTGTGTAGCAAAGAGATGTTTTAGATGTCAGAAGTCTGGGCATATTGCCAAGTTCTGTAAGGCAAGGTCGAGCCCAGATAAGGACAAGACATGTAGAAAAGCTAATCTATCTGTTGCTGCTTTTACTGATGTTGAACCTGGCACCTGGTTAATTGATTCTGGTGCATCTTTTTCCATTTGTAAAAATAGGAAAATGTTTACTGAAATGTCTAAAACAAACCAGACTGTCACCTTAGCTAATGGGTCACGAGTCTATGCAGTGGGTAAAGGCCAGGTAAGATGTGAAGCTCTGGGTGAAGAGCTAGAAATGCTTTATATCCCTGAGATGAAGTATAATTTGCTGTCTGTTAGGACCCTACTGAAAATGGGTTACTCAGTGACATTCCAGGGGAAGGAATGTGTCATTAAGGGACTAGATAAGGAGCTATCTGTCCCGATACACAATGATCTATTTGTGTTAGGCTCGCGTGCACTGAGTGCGAATCTGGCTGATAAAGGTTTTAGCAACAAGCTCCCCCATTACAAATGCATACACTTAATGCACAGACGGTTGGGACATGTAAATTTCCGAGACTTGAGAAGGACCATTGAACTGACTGAAGGCATAGCAGTGAAACCATGCAGCAGATTTCTGAGCTGTAATCCTTGTAATGAGGAGAAGTCTAAGGTCACTCCTGCAAGTAGAGTGGGTGGTTTTAGCACTACCCGGCCCTTAGAGGTGGTGTCTGCTGAATTAATAGGTCCTATGAGCCCAAGCCCTGGTGGCTCAAGGTATGCCCTGAGCATTGCTGATCACCACACAAGATATGGGTTTGTGTATTTGCTAAGGTCCAAGGGTGAGATCTGCTCAACTTTAACCAGATGGGTAAGGTTCGCCCAGAACAAGGCAAACACACAGGTAAAGACCCTACTCACTGATGGGACAGTGTTCTCAAATAAAACCACCACTGATTTCCTGGCTAGACATGGGATTGTCCACCACAGACCTCAGCATAGCTCAACTGTAGAGAGGAGAGGTCAAACTCTGCAGGCCATGACAAGGGCTATGCTAAGTGATGCAGGTCTCCCATGCACACTCTGGGCAGAGGCTATGAAGTGTGCAAGCCATCTGCTAAACAACGTTTATCACTCTGGGATTGGGGACATCCCTGCAAGCAGGTGGCATGGAAGGAAGCCAAACTTGGGCTATCTTCGAGTCTTTGGCTCTCCTGCCTTGGTACGTATCCCGGGGCAGCCTCGTCCTCGCAAACTGATCTTCATAGGGTATGAGGCGAACCATAGGGAGTATAGGTTTTGGATGCCAGGATCCAACCAAGTTACAAGAAGTAAGAGTGCCAAGTTCGTGGAGCACTCCCGGTGGAAACATGTGGAAAGTGTCCACATTCCTGGACTCCTGTTTGAGGAGGAGGAGGCACAGCAGCCTGTCTTGCAACCCAGCGAGCTTGTTAGCAAGAGCCCCACTGATGGGGAAGCTGGGGTTAAAGAAGAGATAAAAAATGAGTCAGAGGAGTCTGACGTTTGTGGGGAGTCTGGGGGAGATACCACTGATAGAGTCCTGCCTCGTAGGTCCAGTCGGACTAGAAGGCCACCTGATAGATATCAGGCCACTGTGGCGTTAATGGATGAAGCAAAGCCAGAAACCCCTGCTGAGGCAGCTGCACTGCCAGGTGCAAAGTTGTGTGCATGGCAGGCAGAATTAGACAGGGAGGTATCCCCACCTCGGGACCTGTCTGAGTGTATGCCAGAATCTGAAAGGCATAGGGTGTGTGGGTCTAGGAGACCAAGGTATTCCAAAGGTGCAAAGAAAAATAATAAACTGTTTCCTCCTGGTGCCAATAGGCATGTGAAGAGTGTAAGCTGATGTTGTAAATACTGAAACTGAGTGTACTGTAAAGAATCTTGTACTGTAACTGTGTATATGTATATATTGCTTAAGTATTCTGACCTGTATATTGTGGCATCCATCTTGTACAATAGGAGGAGCATGTTAGGACATTTTTCATTTGGGGGTATTGTACAAAAATTGCTGCCCAGTGGAATAGTACAACTTTAAGGCCCTCCATGTGTTCTGAACACAGGTGTTCATAATAGAGCCTCAAACTGATGGCCAGGCTGTGCATGCCTGTCCACGTGCTCATGTAACAGCCCAGCTGTGGCTGATTAGAGAATCTGCCCAGCAACACTGGGGTATAACTGTGTCCCTCTGGGAAGGGTCTATGGAGGAGGTATTCATTCTGGAGGAGGTTATCATACTGGAGGATTTTACCTGTGAGGAGGTTGCTATTCTGAAGGAGTCTATATACTGAGAAGGACTGAGACACTGAAGGAGGTGATGCTGTTGAGAGCTTGTCTTCAACTGAGAAGAAAGAACCGCTAAAGGATCACCAGGACTTTTTGAGTGCTCCTGGAGTTGGAGCCAACAGAGGACTCCAAGCTGTCTACCTACTGTGGGGCTTGGAGAGAGTGAGAGACTGTTGTATATAGTCCTGTGTATGTCTGTCTTCCCCTCACTGTAAGTAAAGCGCACCTTTCCATTGAAGGCATATGTGTGTGTGTTATTGCACTAAGGCTTTCGCTGCGTAAGAGCTTAAAAGTGCTACTCTGCCATAAAGCCACGCATATCGCTAGGGGAATCCCTGATATACAGTTTCCTTTCTGCAGCTTTTCCCAAGGTGAAAAGAAGGTAATAATTATAAATGTTTAAAAATTGTACTTTTTTCATCAGAAAGCCAAACAGATGAAAATGACTGGTGGTATTTCGGGTAGTTTATCTCGTGTAATAAGTCTCTCTTTAACCTTTCAACTATTATCCTCATATTCAGGCAATTAAGCCTGAAGGGGAGGAAAATATCAGAACTGCTAAAGAGGAAAAAAAATCCAACTATTTAAATAATTTTGCCTTGCTTTAGGCTTATGTACAAACATCTTTGATTTATTTCTAATACAGTCATGGTTATTGAAATATTTCTTTGTCAGATCAGGGCTATTTTTAAGAAATGTACTGATGTTGTACTGATGTCCTTTGCATTTTCTAAACTACCATAATAACACCAATAAATGTCAGAAACATCAGTAAAAGATTGACAAGACAGGTCATCTCCCAATAAACTACTCCTAAATAATCCAAGCATTAAATTTGCCATTTTCTTTGGACACAAATTCGATTTGCACTATCACTTTATAAATCCCTCATCCCACTTCCCTTTGAGACAGCTACATAAGATAGTTTCTCTCAATCACAAGTTCATTAATTTATGCACTGATTCCCTCCTTCTCCTCCACAATACACATAGTTCAAGGGCATCACTCTCTCCTGTTTCTGTAGACAGATGATTTCTTTTTGTTGTTTCCCTTCTACAGTGTGGCCCATAAGTCCCTACCCAGCCACAAAGAGAGTAGGGCTCTGCTGGGGGAGTGAGGAAGCATTCCCACTGGGCTGACGGGCAGAGGAGTGGGGCAAACTTTGTGCTGGGAGGAGGGAGGAAGTGCTCCCATTGGACTGCTGGGCAGAGTGGCAGTCACCTGCCCACAGAGAGGACAGGTAGGGACTTACAGGCTGGGTAGGGCCTTACGGGCCTTACAAGGCTGGTTATCAACATGGCTGTATTTACTCTAGAAGGTTGACTGCTACTACTCTTCAACAGAAAAATGCCTTAGCCTATCTTGATATTCCAAATGGAATAAGCCTGAAGAAAGAGGTTTCTTGACTGGGGAAGTAAATCAGCTTTCATTGTAAAGTGGGATGTTTGTCAAGCATGGATCAATACATTTGCTTAACAGTAAAACATACGTCCACACGTAAATACAAAATAAATTGGTTCACATTGTGTTAACTGAAATACCTGCAGGATTTGCATGAAAGGAGCACTGACAAATTAATGCCTCATAAGAGCTGAAATTAACTTCCTCCTAGAACTGCCAGATGTCTTACCATTTGGAGGGAACTCTTTCTTTAAGAATAGCTCATCTTCACAGATAATAAATACCTGTCATTTCAAATGTTCATATATAATCTTCCCCACAGACATATGCATACAACACTATAACTGGTTCTTAGTTGCAACTGCAATACGTGTGTGTGTGAGGGGGTTACATTTGAAAAATAATCACTACCATAGAGTTGTATGAGTAAAAAACCATTGCCCATTTAACCTTAAGTAAATCCATTGGCTGAAATCCTGTGGTGCAGCTATGCAACAAGTGTAATTTTAGCAAGAAGTTACTATAGTAAAGAATTCTCTGTAGACTCAACATGCCTAGGCAACAGATAATGCCTACAGAGATTTCTTGACATATAGCAATTTACTGTTAAAAGTTACAACTTTCAAGTAATTGTGCAGTAGGATTCCAGCCACAGGGTATGCTGGACTTGCATAAGGGCTGACTTAAAAAATCCTATTCTTTCTCTTCATCTAGTAGGAGTTTGGGGCTGCAGTGGCACAAGTGGCTAAGATGCTGACTGGAAGACGGGAGGTCAGCAGTTCGATTCCTGAGTACTGCATGATGGAAAGAGCTCCCGTCTTTGTCCCAGCTCCTGCCAACTTAGCAGTTTGAAAGCAAGAAATTGCAAGTAGATAAATAGGGACCACTTCGGTGGGAAGGTAAACAGTGTTCCGTGTGCTCTGGTGTCTAGTCATGCCTGCCACATGACCACTGAAACATTTGCAGAAGCAGACAGTGCTGGCTCTTCAGCTTTGAAACAGAGATGAGCACTGAACCCTAGAGTTGTATACGACTGGCTTTCAAGCAAGGGAAACTTTTACACTTACCTAGTAGGAGTAAAAACTAGACCTTGCCTGTAGAACATCAGTGCATCACTTATTTTACAAATATTTTGAATACAGTGTTGTATAATACACATCAAACAGCTTGCTTGCATCCATCCACACACCCATCTTATAGACTCATTAATATTTCTGAGGGAAAATATCTTGAAGTTGTGTATAGACTTCAATTTCTGATCAGAGTGAGAATTGTCTGTGGTAGAAGTAGAGCTACTCTCTTCACATGGGGATGGAAGCCCTCTCCCCAATGTGACTGTGAAAAGAAGACCAAACCATGGACCACATTATATTTAGGTGTCCTCTATGCTCATTTAGAGGCACATTGGAGGACTTGCATAGTGCCAGAGATGAAGCCCTTCAATGGCTTTCAAATCTAGATGTGGAACACTAGCTAGGAACTTGAGATGGACAATTTGTGCTTACTGTATATATCAGCATTAATGTAGACAACTGACGTTCATCATAAGATAAATACGTTTCTGATCAGTAAATATACTGGTTCATAGGTCAAGATTACCAGTGATCTTTCTCCAATGACTATAGTAACTCTGAGACATCAGCGATTTCTCGTGGATACACTCAGATTTCAAGGAGGGGACAGATATTATTGGACTGTGCAGGGACATATCACACATAATAGTTAATTAGCCAATAAGGTTTTTCAGTTTCACTGTTCTTTATGTAATTTATATTTCCATCTCTGGCTGGACTACGTACTGAATGAGCAATAGCCATTTAAGAAAGTTTAATACATCACTGTGGGAGGGATAGGGTTTATGTCATATATTGTATTTTAAGTTTAAAACATTATGTTATATTTCTATGCTAGAGTGGGAACACCTCACAACATAGAAAAGTATTTAATAATTAAATAATATTAAAACAATATACATTTATCTGGAGCTAAAATACACAGTTAATAGTCTATTGGTATCACTGGCAGGTAGGCTGTGCGTGTGATTTGAAGATACTCTGATAAAAATGTTGAAGCAGATTTTGAAGGCTTTTGGAGAACAGAGACACCACTTCCAAAACCTGCTTGACCAGAAGGTGTTGGAACAGACCACCAGCACAGCTGCAAGTGATCTGTACCATTGACATGGAGTAACAAATAGTCCTCCCAAAGCATCAATATATATATATATATATATATATATATTGGCTGTGTAAATAGTGAGAAAACTTTGTACAAGTAAAGGTTTATCAGCGCAGGAAGCCTCTACTTTTTGTGTTTTGTTTGTTTGTATGTCTCCTTCTTCCCAAAAGGGCCCAGAAAGCCCTCTGGAAGTTGTGTTTTTCTTTCTTTTCTTTCACAGGCACAGGGTATGCAGCAGTGGAGAAGGAGAAGTGAAAAACTGCTTCTGTCACAAGATGAGAAAATGGTAGCCAAGGAAGGTTGCCTAAATAGATTCCCTCCAGTTATTGTTTCTGTTGAGGGGCATTTTGCATGGAGATTCTCCTTTCTTAAATTCTGTGTTGTGTGGTTTGCTGAATGAAATGAATAATCCAGAAATACTCACCGTAAATTGAAATTACTAGAGTGAGCCCTGCCAATCCTACTAGGGACAATGGATGATACCTCCTCTCCCTCACTGGTTCCATGGACTTGACCCATGGTATCTTGAGCAACAAAGCATTTATTGAAATTTGGATTGAGGAAGCAAACAACTCAGGAGGGTCCAATTAACATCACTGGCGTCTGTTAAGTTCCAGTCTGTTCCTATTAAATGCATGCCACTATCTTAGTGGTGTTCTCTACGTGGAGACAAGAAAAGAACATCGAAGCTTTTGAAATGTGGATCTAGAGATGGCTTCTAAGGATATCATGAGTTGACCATGTGACTAATGTAGAAGTGTGGTGCCAGATGGATAAAGAACAAGAACTGTTTAAGACCATTAAACAAAGAAAGCTCCAATATCTTGGGCATATTGTGAAGAAAGACATGAAGTATAGAATACTCCAACTTGTTATGCAAGGGAAGTTCCTTGGGAAGAGAAGCCCTGGACATAGACAGACTTCATGGCTAAATAACCTGAGAGACTGGTGTGGAATGTCCTCAGAAGAACTGTTTCAAGGAGTCAAGAACAGGAAGACTATTGCCATGATTATAGTTAATATTCAGAATGGATATGATACTTGAAGAAGAAGAAGGTGGAGTCAAAACTAGATGTCTTGAGAAGCAAGAGTTGGTACAACTGGAATGATGGCATGGCTCCTGGACAACTGATTGGAGACCTAGAAGGATGCTAGTTCCTCCTGCTCTTATCAGAGAAGCCTCTGGCATTGCCTTTTCCTTCTACAACATCATAGCTAGGAATGGGTAGGCTTTCCCAGTTTGGGGAGATGCTCCAGATGAGGATTAGGGCTTTGGTGTTGGCTCAAGAGGTTAAGAAGATAGGGGCTTGTGTATCTTAGCCCCAGCCTCTTTGGCACATAAAATTCCACTATGATCCCAGTCCAGGGATCTCTCTGTGGATATAATCCCAGGCCCCCTCCAGTTCTATAGTCTTTTCCCTATTATACACCTCTTCTACCTCCTCCTGGGCATCAACCCATGCTCCATGTTCCTTCAGCTATTTATCAGGCCCTTATATCTCTTTTCCCTCCTCCTCCTTCTCGGTTTCCCTCTCCCACTTTCAGGGCCCCTTTTATATTGCCTTTGTCCAAGATCCCCCTCTCTTTTCATTGCCCCTCCAGAGGTCCATATTTAACCTGCCCTTCCCCCTGTTCTGGCCCTCATCCTTTCTTGCCTTCTGCTTTCAATCATTCTTCCACCTGCTATTTTTTTTGCTTGTTTTGTGTGATGTGGTCTATCCTCCTTGGATACTCAGTGACAGTGTGAGCTTCAGCTGCTCCCTGTCCCTCTGGGTATGAGGGGGCAGTAGGGTCAGACAGCTTGCTCAGTGTCTCAAAATCAGTGGGTGTTCCTACCACAGCCTGGTCTTCTTGAGATATGGAGGCAGTTGGGCCAGATAGCCCCCTAAGGGAACCTATAGTAGTGATTCCCTCACAACTCTGGCTGGGAGCACCAGGACTTTCCACTTGCTGGCACTCCCCGCCCCCACACTGGGCTACAAGAGGCCACTACAGTGAGCCACTGCTGCCGCTCTTAGAGTTGCTTGTGCCAGGGTGAAAGGCAGTTATATTGTTGCATTGTACTGCTGCTATACAGTATTGTTATGGTGATATGCTGTCTCTGTAATTGAGCTATATATATATATCTTGTATTCGATGCATTTATTGTATTCTGTTGGTTTGAACCTGTAACGGCTGATCTTGTATTCCTTAGATTATTGAATTTTGTATACTATATTACTGTATTGTTTATTTGTTGTGTATATTGTTTGATATACTGAGTTATTATATGTATGTAAATTGTATGTAATTTGTAACTATATAACTGTTCTGTGAACCGCCCTACTCAGGGCAGTATATAAATTGAATAAATGAAATAAAATGAATGAACTAGCAAATCTAAAAGCAAATTATATAGGAAAAAAATAAAATGGAATAAAAATACATATGATTTCTAACAGAACATACACTTCTGGCATCTAAAAGAAGGGAGAAAAATATATCATTATATCTTCATTATTTTAATTCACAAATAGTTGAAACATTAAAAGGCTTAATATCAAAGATAGTTTTGAAAAATTCAGAGGAGATTTTGCTATTAAGCCCATTTGGGCAATCTCTTAAGTGGCCATGTTAAGATAAAGTAAATGGATAGTATCTGTTATTGCTGGTTGAAGGAACTGAACAATCAGCTCTCATTATAGTAAATGTCACCTATCTCATCATAAAAGTTCTCACTTACTGAGACTTCAGATGTTCCTAAGAAGCTACGGCAATTTTTAATAACCGTTCCTGTTACTATTAAACACTCTGTGATAGGAAATATGGATTATCCACTACATAGGCAATTTGTTTTTGGATCTCCTGCAGATGTGTTCAATGACCTTATACTTTGTTGCAACCTTTCTGCTGGAACAAGGCTAATGTCTAAGGTGACTTCAAAGGTCAACTCTAAAACAAACAAAACCTCAGGACAGTAAAAACTTTATAGCATGCCTTCTTTGTCTAAGCAGCCTTTAATTTTATCTACATTTGGATAAATGAGCATTTTAAAGCAAGAAATCGCAAGTAGATAAATAGGGACCACTTCAGTGGGAAGGTAAATAGTGTTCCGTGTGCTCCAGTGTCTAGTCATGCCTGCCACATGACCACGGAAATGTCTGCAGAAGCAGACAGCACTGGCTCTTTGGCTTTGAAACAGAGATGAACACTGAACCCTAGAATTGGATACGACTGGGTTTCAAGCAAGGGTGACCTTTACTTTTATTAGTCTCATAACTAAAAACATCTTTCTAATGGAAATTGTTGAAACTGCAGACTAGATGGCATACTGTCAGCAAGTTTATTTGAAATATGTCCCACTGTATTCTCTCAGAAACCATCTCTATAATTTCCATCATATTTCCCAGCAGGCAATGTGACCAGGATTCTGCTTATATTCTCTAGCATGTGAAAACATGAGATTTCAGTGAGATCTCATGAGATTTCAGTGAGATTTTGTGAGATCTCTGTGAGATTTCATGAGATTTTTTCCAGTTTTCAGTGCTTCCAGGCAGTGGGGGGAACGTGGAGGATGTCCGGAGCCAGATGAGAAGGCTTCGGTGGCCAGGTTTAGCCTGCAGGCTGTAGATTGAGAATGCCTGCTTTAGAGGCTCCCTGATTTCTAAAAGGATGCACTAATTAAATATGCTCTCAAAAGACATATGGCTGGCTGAAATTGATGGCATAATCTCAACAAAACTCTGCATAGTCAAAGTAATGGT
The DNA here is from genome assembly GCA_030440675.1 of Furcifer pardalis. Classification (NCBI taxonomy): domain Eukaryota; kingdom Metazoa; phylum Chordata; class Lepidosauria; order Squamata; family Chamaeleonidae; genus Furcifer; species Furcifer pardalis. Next base: position 54,964,296 of record CP126890.1, on the reverse strand, counting down.
ATTTCTAGTAGTAATGTATGGTTGCGAAAGCTGGACCATAAGGAAGGCTGAGCGTAGAAGTATAGATGCCTTTGAACTATGTGCTGGGGGAGGATTTTGAGAGTACCCTGGACTGCATGGAGATCAAATCAGTCAATCCTGAAGGAAATCAACCCTGACTGCTCATTAGAAGGACACATACTGAAGTTGAAGCTCAAGTACTTTGGCCACCAAATTAGAAGAGAGGACTCACTTGAGAAGGCCTTGATGCTGGGAAAGATTGAGGGCAAAAGGAGAAGGGGCAGCAGAGGATGAGATGGTTAGATGGCATTGTCAATGCAATGGGTGTAGATCTGAGCAGACTGAGAAGGATAGCAGAGAACAGAGGAGCCTGGCATATGGTGGTCCATGGGGTTGCAAAGGGTCAGACTCTGTGTGACTGAACAACAACAAATCCTCTCAAGCCTGTTAAGTTTATGTGGTAAGAACATGAATAAACAAATTATCAAGAAAGTAACAATTAGACTCTTTTTTTCTAAAAGTTCCCCTTTCCTAAACTTTAACTAATTAGAGCCATGACCTACAGATCAATTAAACTTACTTTGTTTGGGGTATCTGGGCCAAGATCTGTGGGAGGGACAGTATACTTCACATACCTGTATGGAACCTGTTGGTTTTCATTCCCTTCTTCATTAATCAGTTTGGATAGTCCAATTCTGTGATAGTGTGTCGTTGGCCTAGAATTTCCTCCATATGTTCAGCCAGTTTGGTGCCATCTGAAAAATCACTGGCCCATAAAACAGAGTGAAAGGAAAAGTGCCAAGTGACCGGGGGATGCTGAATAAAACATTGGCTGCTTGACAACACATCATTGTCTTCTTGCTGTTCTGAGAGTAGAAAAGGTACTGTCTTTCTACAAATTAATTCTTCAGGGGGACTGGGTTGCCAAGTCCAGGTAAGAGAAAGCAAAGGGACAGAAATTGATTCTTATTCCCAGTCTTTCCTTTGTGATTCTTATTTGTGATATTTCTTTACAAGCAAAGTTTAGCATGGTTGGGGTTTTGAAAAGGGAAAAGCCAAACTTTGGGAACAATGCCATGTGGCTTCATGAGTGTGAAGCCGGATGTAGAATTTCAATACCCCAATTAGTTTAAAGCACTGGGAAGCAACATCCCCCTAGGCTACAAAGAAATCTGGTTAGGATATGTTGTCATTGCAAGGTTCTTTAGTCCAAGAGGGGAAGAGGTTTTTAGAGTCTTGTACAGCAGCCAGACTCTAAAGCCAGCAAAAGACTGTGCCAAGTTTTGGATTGCCTAAACACTGCTGTTTCTCAAAAAAATAAAGCCACAGGAACAGACAACAAAGAATCTGAGGAAAATAATCTTTCTTGAAGGGCTGTAAACTTTTCTCAAATCTGATCATGTAATTCCACCCCCATTGATGTTCAATGGAAATAACTTTAGCCATCCATGGAAACCCTCTCAAAAAGTTATGAAAATTGCAGTCACGGTTTTTTAAATTTAGTTTTCACATGAAATGTCTTCATGTCTTCAAATGTCTTCAAATGTCTTCAATTTTGAGGACAAGCACTATATTGGAAAGAACTCTCATTTAAGACAATTGTATCTCTAACCCTTGATACGGTACAGTATTTGAATTTTCCCTTAGGACTAATTCATGGTCATGCCAGAACAAAATTCACTAATATGTTTTTGTTGGTTTGTTTAGGTAAAATCAGATGCTTAAAACCCAATGCTGCATATTTTTTGCATGGTGAATTCCTATGGCCATAGCCAAAGTCCATGATTTTATACTGGAGCCCTCTGTCAGATTACCAGAATGCAACATAGTGTGAAACATTTTTAGCAGAGAGACTAGAAGTATAAATAAAACTCTGGGAGAGCAGAATTTCCTCCTTTTATTATTTATGATGAGTAATTTGATGTACCAGATACTGCAGTTTGATAATAGGGCAAACTTTCAAGGCTCCTACTTCATTTTTTTCTTATATTCTCTGTTATTCTGTCATCTCATACAATATCTTTTCCACTTATCACACAGTATGTTATAGAATAAAATATCACTATAACAAATAAATCAGAAAAAGCTCTATTTTGGATGTCACCAAATTGCCTTCCAGTGTTAGCCCTGAGAACCTATGGATCCGTTTACTTCAGTTTGAATGGGTGAAATAAATCCAGAGTACTGAATAAGATAAAGGCACCTTGAATCATTACTATTGAACAACTCACCAGTACAAAGTTTTCAAAAACTCTTCTTGCTAAAAATAAAATAACATAAATTGAACTAAATTTTAACCATTTTTAGGTTTTTAGGTAGTGTTTGTGTTTTATTGTCATGTTTTTCTTTTTGTTTTTTTATTACTTGTAAACTGCCCTGAGTCACTTCGATGAGAAGGGCAGTGGAGAAATACGAACAAATAAAATAAATAAATAAATAAACTACATGAGGTAAATTTCAAGAAGTTGTTGTTGCTGCTGCTGTTGTTGTTTGAGATTGTCTGGCAGTCATGTGGCCAAATATCCTTCTTTTAAGCCAGCATATATTTTGTGTGTCTGTGTGTGAGCCAGACAGTACAAGAAAAGAAACAAGAGCCAGTTAAAAGATGAGCATTTTTGCACTAAGTAGTTTGAATGGAACAATGAAAGAAATATCTTTGTTACAGAGACAAAGTTACACTAAACAAGAGAAAATCCCCAAACATGTTTTTTTTTTCATCAGTTAAACACTTCTCACTCAAACACAAAGCAATTGTCATAGCTGGCTTTTCTAACAATGTGAATAGTAGTGAGTACAAGAGAGAATCCTGTAGACTAGGAATTCGGAACCTTTGCCCATGGGCTGGCCTCATGAGAATACACACAAAAACTGAAGTAATCTCATGAGAACTCATGAAAACATGCAAGAATACATATGAGAACTCACAAAAATGCACGAGAATACACGTGGAACCATGTGACCACCTCACTCAGAGTTAGCAAAGGAAGTCATTGGAAACCAAGGTTGAAGTTATTCATTCAGTGTAAAAGAAAGGCAAAAAACATAAACTCATTTGAAATGTGGTTTTGGAAAAGAACCTTACTGATGTCAAAGCAGAAAAGTGGGTGGTCAAACAAGTCAAGCTTGTACTTTTTAAAGAGTGAAAATGAGTACATTGAGTCTATCCTACCATGCACATATAATGAGAATACATAAATGACCAGAAAAGACAACATAGGAAAAGTGATGCAAGGGACAGTAGGAAGAGAAGATGACATAACATGAGATGGATTGTCTCAATAAAGGAACCCACAACTGTTAGTTTGCAGGACATGAGGAGAACTTACTGGAAAAGACAATAATGCTAGGGAAGGGGAAGGGTTGTAGGAGGAGAGGATAGTTCTGAGCAGAACTGTTTTGACATTTATGTGGTCATCAGTTCATATAGACATGACACATCAGTGTCTTGATAGCAGATAGCATATTTGGATCCCCCCCTTGTCAGTTTATGATTTTTACCCTGGGTTCAGCCTCATCCAAGATGGAGATTTCCATGCATGGGAGAACCTTTAGCACATAATTTAGAGGGAGTGGAATGTGTAAACATGCTGGCCTCATGGGTTGGAAGAAATTGAAACCTAATATGTGACGGACATGTTATACTGTATGATCATTGGCTGGATTCCTTTAGGGGAATGGAAAGGGGTAGACCATGTGTAAGGAGATAAGCCAAGAAGATGGGGCCAAGATGTTCTCTCGATTCAATGTTTTGAGCTAAGGGTGAGCTGCAAGCATGTAGGTGCTTAAGCCGGAAAAAAAGGGGGGCTGGGCTTCCGCATAGAGAAGTGTTCTTTATTTTTATGTGCTTTCTGAACTTTTAAAATACCCAAAAATGCCTGGAGTGTTTATTTGGCTGTGTGTTTCCTTATCTACCCTAATCTAGTATCCTGGGTTGCTTAGCTAGGAAGGTGGCAGCTTGGAAGCAGGAACCAACCACTAGTAGGCAAGAAGACCTACTTGTAAGTACATTTGATTCCTGACACCCCTTAACTACCAAACAATTGTATAGTGAGTAGATAAATGGAATGGTTGAGACTATTATAACATATAAGCATCAAAGGTCTTCTATCATCAAGACAGACCATCCCGGGCCACAAAGTAAAGAACAGTAATTTTACAGGTTTAAATAGTGAACTTTTGAATATTTATTCTCTACTTTTAATATATATATACAATCATACATGAAATTCCTTTGAAAACACAAATCCCCATTTGACTAGGGAAAAAATCAATTAGGTCCTGGCTAACAAGTTTAATTTTAGATCTCCCCTTTAAAAACAAGTGTCAAGAGCCTGATTTTAGACATTCTGGCAGAAAGTTTGCTGAAAGCACTTGGGGCTGGGATAAACAAAAACTACTTTTCAAGTGCAGAAATACTGTACTTTGAAAGTGCCTTACAAAGTTGTTTGCTAATTTCCGAGAGATGACAAAACGACCCTCTTTCTGGAGAAATGTCACTCCATTGCTTCCTTTAAAGGAAGTTTATTTTAAAAAAATCATTTAAAGAAAATCCTTCTTTTGACTCTGTTTCCATTATCTTTAGTTGCTCTAAGTCAGAGCTTCTCAATGCTTTCCTGCCATGGGCCAGACTACACCCCCTCAGATAGCTGAACAGGCTGGACATGTGGTTACCCCACTATAACCGCTGCTGCAAAACATGTCTGTGGCTGTCGTAAATGTGTTTATGACAGCCATGGATGCATTTACAGCACACGTTTGGTTGTTTTCACCTCTTCTACACTTCTGGCAGTGGTGGTGATGGTGCTGGGAGCAAGGGCGGTGAGCCACATTAAATGGTGCCATGGGTCTGGTCCAGCCTGTGGGCTGTAGATTGCAAACCCCTGCTCTAAGATTAAGTCCTCAAAACTATAACAATGTATCTAATCGGGAGCACACTTTTTGTTAAGTCTGTTCTATGTGTACTCAGTTCATAACAAAAACACTGGATTTTTTTTTCCATTTTGAAAGGCCTTTTTTGCGGATTGTTATTTCAGCCCCTGCACTCCAGAATCTTTCCAAGAAAAAAAAAATCAGGCAAGACTAAGCATTCTCTCTCAACATAAGTCATTTCAAATTACATGATCTATTTTAAACCGAAAGATGATTAGGGTCATCTGTTTCTGAATGTGGTGTAAACACAGTTTTATTCCCTTTGAAAATCATAACTTTAAAACTGTTTTACCAAACTAGGCACAAAGCAACATTATACTGTCTACCACTTCTGTGCCAAATTTTATGCTTATCCAAAGTTATTTTATTTAGGGGTGCACCCAATTTTAGAATATTTTTATAGAATATTGATTTGCTCTGCTGCACAATGACATAACAACACTATTTTGAAGGTATACTAAAATGTATCACTTCTCATTTGTTTGGACTAGATTTAGTTTATATGACAACTGGCACTCCAGACAATAATTTGGCACTTCAGTTACTTTCTCCAGCACAAAGCTAGAGAAAATAATTCTTTCCTCACACTTCACAACAGAGATAAAAATAAAGTGTTATATACACCAGAGGAAGGAAGATAGAGGCCTTTGATATTAACTCAACCTGCAAAAGACTAACCATCAAACTATCCAAGAGATCAACTTTGCAATTAGAAACAGATAGCATCCTCTCCAGAGATGTTTGTCCTTTAGAGCTCTATCTTGACCAATCAGACTTGAATATGAACTCCAATGAAGCCTACCTCTCAGTAGAGTTGGGAGTTTTGGTTTTATTACTTCTACCATTCCTTACAGGCACCTTGAAAATACAGTACCAAAATGTGAGACACCTGGGAAAATGATCTAAATTAGAATGCTTTGAGGTTTATACAGGTTAAGCTCTGCCCAGGTTTCTGCTGTGTTGCTAGCTGAGAGTTTTCATTCTGAATGGAAAACTGGGTAGAATATGGCTTAACTAAACCTCAAAGCCTTTTAATTCAGTTATTTTCCCCAAGTGCTTCACATTCAGGATTTGCAAGGTGCCTGTAAGATAGGAAAAAACAGAATGAAGAATTATGGGTATTTGTCATTCAAAAAAAAATCCAGAAATCTCATTCCCTACCCCAGTTAAAAACCTGGCTAGCAGGGCAGGCGTGGGGCACCAGCGATGTGGTAACCCCGGCCTGCTGGCTAATTTAGTAGAACACATTCTCTCTCTTTTTTAATCTTTTTTTTACTTTTGTCAGTAGTTTTTAATGGGTTTTAATTGCTTTTAAAACTGTGATTGGTTTTATTTTCTATGAGCCGCCCATAGTCTTTGGAGATGGGCGGCAATAAAAAAATTGGAACATAAATAAATATATAAATAAATAAATAATAGCGACCAACCATAATATAAAAGTTAAATTACAATCTGCAGTGATGAGGAAACCATATGCTATGATAAAAAAGATTGTCTGTAGTCCAACATCCAATGAGTTCTGGTTCTACTGATATGTAAAGTGGATTGCCTAGTTTGATCCTTAGTCAGGAAGGAGTCAGTCTTTTTGGCCTACATAGTCAAGTAGGCATTTCAACAGAAGATGTGAAATGTATTGTACAGTCACATTGTTTGGGGAAATTTTATATGTAAAGAACTAAAAGGCTCATTTTCACAACCCCCTTCCTCACTACCAAGTAAAAAATAGTGGCAGAATTCTTTCCCTCCCTATGAAAGATTCAGAACAAAAATATTAACTGGAAAAATGACAAAGTAATGATACAATTTCTGCACAGCACTAGCCTAACTCTTTTGGGTACAATTTAACTGAAATGTTGGAAAATTCTGACTATGGATTATATAAACTGGCTGCATGGTGTTTCTTCACTTTTACTATATACACAACCTAGGCTTATGCTGAATTTTCTTCCATTTGTATTTTAAGGCTCAAAGTATTTATTTGTCCTGTGGAGTCAAGTAATTCATGTGAGGAAAAATTTATTTAGGGAACATTGACTCTTGCAATAATAACATTTTTCATCTAAGTTTCAGCGATTTCAGCTGTTACTTTGCCACCTCTTTAATTTGTCTGGTCCAAGCCACACAGTGATGAAACAATGCATGTTATGCTATGCTACTGCAGGGACAATCAGGTTTGACTGCATGTTGAGCTCACTAAAGGCACCCATTTTATAGTGAAGTTGAGACTTCCTTAGTTATTCACACAGTTGATTAAGCCAATCTGGAAACTTATAGGATGCTACTGCTGATTCCAGTGTTACCCAGTCAGATTTCCTTCAGCGCTAATGTATGTGAAAATAAATGAGAACATACTATGAAAGCCCTTTGAAAACTGTTGCAAGGAAGGAGTTCTTTTTGAAGCCAACAATCTCCTATTCCCATTGCTTTCCCTTTTGAATCAGCCCACATATGGGCCTTCCTGTGGCTGGACTGACACAGCATTATTTTATGTTTAGCTTCACCTCTTTGGCAATTTTTAAAATTAATTTTTCTGTATGGATGTTAATTACCCAGCCAAATTAGCCTCTGCCATATGGTGTTATGTCACAAGTTGATGCAGTAGTTTGCTTTAGTGAATGCCCCTATGTTTTCCAGACCAAAGTATCACACATCCATTTAATCTGCTTTCATACTTCAGCTGTAGCAATGCCTTAATCCATCACATTGACAGTACAAGTGAACACTATGAACTTCACATACCTACAAGATATCATAAATTGTTTCTAAAGGCAGTAGATGAATGGCTCTTACTACTGCAAAAATAACACTGCCTCACTTGTTCACTTTTCGCCATTTCAAAGAAAACCTGGGCGAACTTGTGTATTACTGAGTTTGATGGTATCCATCATTTATTTATTTATTTATTTTTATTTTTCAATTTTTATACCGCCCTACTCGGTTAGATCGACTCAGGGCGGTTCACAAGCACAGATAAAACAGCAAGTTCATAGACACAACATGTAAATATAAAAAATAATCAGTATCAATACCACAAAACATCTCAACATCAGTACAGAATTGAAAATTCAATAGGCATCAGTTTCAAACAACAATCAAAAATTACAAAACTCATCAAGTTTACACAAGGATTTCAAAAACAAAAAACTAAGCAAAACATTACTAAATCCCACAACAATTGCCAAGACTCTCCCCCTGACCGCAGGTGTTTTTGGCGTCAGCGTCGTGAAAAGTCCTGCCGCTGTAGCGGCTCTTAAGCCCCAGCCAGGGTGGAACCCCCGGGAACAGGTGGGGAGAGTTCCGGGGCTGGATGTGGCAGTGGGCTCTCTACCCGGCTGCAGGTGTTCTTGGTGGTGGTGGCACGAAAAGTCCTGCCGCCATTGCAGCTTTTAAGCCCCAGCCCGGGCAGAGCCTCCGGGGACAGGTGGGGAGAGTCCCGGGCTGGACGCTGGAGCAGCCTCTCCACCCGGCCGCAGGTGTTCTTCCTTTATTTTTTTGCTCAGGCTTTTAGATCCAACAATGCATACCATGTATATCTGTGATGAATGATTTTGTGTACAATGGTTATGACATACTCCCATGAGCCTTACATTGACAGGAGGAAGCCTTACTAAACACAGTGCACTTTACATATGAGTAAGATTGGTTTGGACTTTTTTATGTTTTATATCTAGATGACTATAGATATATGTAAAATTATGTATATAGATATATGTAAAAAGAAGGAAGAGACATTTCAAAACATCCAATTACTGTTGTCACAAAAAGAACTAAAACAAGTGATATGATCATTAACTATTTTTCCACTTCTGGTACACTAAATACCACATTCTTTTTTTATCATTTGTTTTCTATATACAGAAGAGACAGCCGGCAAATCTTGCAAACTGCATGCCATTTGTTACAATGCCCTTTTAAAAAATCACAACTCTGTATAAAACATAATATCATTACCATGCTGTTCAACAGTCCACATACCTTCCACTTTAAGATAAATATTGATTCCACACAAGGACAAATAGAAGACTCAAAAATATTAGAAATTACTCTTAGAACGTATTTTTATAATTGAACAAACACAGTTTACCAGATAAAATGAAAACATTATCACTTGCTATTATGAAAAATGTTCATAAGTATTTATGGCGTGAAATAGCTGGGAGTGACACTGCCATTGTCTGTGAAAGATCCTCCACCAATGTCATCTTCCACTTTTTTTTTGTTGCCCAGTAATTGCCTTCCAGAAATTTTCCCACCCTTATCACTACTGCAACCATTTTTCAACTGTTGATGATGTGACTGTTACTTCCGAAGATGGTAGATGCATTTTAGACTGATATCTCACTTTGTCATTCTGCACTGGGTGATCCTACTAGGACTCCAGACTTATAATGTAATCTAGTCCTCTGATGGAATAGCTCTCAGATTCTTTAACACACTCAGATCCCTTAACTGCATTAGGGTGTGCATTCAAGAGCTACTCAGTCAGCTATTGAGAAAGAGAAAGTACAAAAACCAACACTGCTGTTGCTAATGATGTAACTAGACTAAATCCAAAAGGATGTGTAGTGGCTGAAATGCACAGAGTAAAAAGGAAAACCTGATGCTACATGACACATACAATTGGAACACAGCATGTGGGAAGTATGAATGAAGATCAAGTGGAAATTGTAATGCAAGAAATGGGCTATTTAAACTTTGCAGTAACCATGGCTGTATTTAAGAAAATAAAATACCTGTGTAAGATTAGAAGCATGTCCAAACTTTCATCAACATTTGATAGGGTTGTAAAAAATGATCTATATCTGAACTGAAATGTGTGTTTATAAAAATCACATCTATGCCTTAAAAAATCTTAACTCTCAAACTATTTCACCCAAATACATAGCAACACCAGACTGCCTACTCCTACTGTATTTGCAACAGGATTCTGGAATTCAAGGTGCTTGCAAGGAATCAGCAATTAAAACCTAGTGGATTTTGGAAACACTGGCAGAACAGATTCCTACTTGCTCTCAGTTCAAATGTCCAGGGAATAGGGTGGTGTGGTCTTGCCCATTCCGACCTGCCCTTGCTAGGTAATACATTATAATGGGGAGGTGCTGCCACACCTTGTGCTTGATGAAGATCATTCTGGTGTTTCCCCTCCAACACACACACACACACACACACACACACACACACACACACACACACACACACACACACACACACACACACACACACACACCACATTTACAAAGTTTTTAGAAATCCCATCCACTTTCACTCAAAGAAATAACTTGTTCAAAGAACATTGGCTACTAGAAATCCCTCATCTTATAAATGCAGTAGCCATATCACAATGCCAGCTGGTTGTCACCAGCAAAACACTGTATTATAGTGATGGTAATGATGCCTCTTTGTCTTCATTTAGGCTGTTGCAATAATAAGTCACACAGTTATCTTAGGACTTGAAGCCCAGATCATTATGTTTTGACCTCTGGGATTTCATATCAGTTATTTTGGTGCTTGAGGTCAACCAGTTATCCCTGCATGGCTTCCTACATTTCCTTTGTATTAACTCTACTTCATAATGGTATCATTCACAGATTTATTTCTCCTTATAAATTATTTGACTCCTTCAAAAAGTCAGCAAAAACAATATTGAACAAAATGAGGCCTATAAGAAAATCCTTAGCATTTTTTATCATTTCTCTGTTTGACAGGTTGCCTTTTAGTACAACAATTCATCTTCTACCAGTTCATTGCTGATGTCACAGTGTCTTTGGTAGTAACAAAAATGAATAATGCAACTTCTTTTGGAGAATATAAAAAGCAGGAATCATGAAGTTTATATCTAGCAGGTCCTTCTGGGGAATCTACACACATCTTAGAGGCCAAACAGTTTTGGACCCAAACCTCCATCACATAGTTTATTGCCCCACGTATTTTCATAAATCACTAAAATTCAATTTTTAAAAATTATATTTATGACCTGTTATGAATACCTGCCCCCAATTCTTTTTCACCTAACTTTGCCACAACAGTCACAACAAAGCATGAAGCATAGTACGAACCCACACTTGTGTCATGTAAGAAGCCTCTTTAATTACTTAGAAAAGCCACTATCCTTATATAAAATTACTTTAAACACTGCAGTTTTATCACAGAAAAACTGGTTATCCCTCATTGAGCAACATTTGTTATGTAAAATAGTTATATCTTCCTAAACAGAAAAAGGGACTCATTACAAGTAACTAATTATTTCTAACTTGTTATTTCTAGATTCGGAGCCATAGTTTGGTTCCATCCCAAGTGTATACAGGAGCAATACAGAGACATGTTCCTTTACTGTATGTCATGCTATATGTATGGAATGCATGTACATTCACTCTTACAAATGACATCAGGTGTTTTTTTTTATTAAAAAACAACAACAATCAGTTATCTTGATCTGAATCTAGAGGAAGAATTGGTGAATACATTTGTCCTTATTGTTACTGAACTGTTAATATCTGGGTAAACCAGACAGCCAAATTCAATCCCCCTTCCATTAACATTTCCATATGTCTTATACTGTACTCGGAAATGTTTATACATCACAAAGTTAACATCCTGTTTATGTATTTTGTTTTAAAATGTGCTATTCAATAAAAAAAGCCATTTTACAGACTCATAAATAACACATTCACTTTCTTTGTGTATGTGTGTGCTTTTATTCCTACAACAAATGAAGTCTCCAGAGGAGTTCCTCCCCATTCCCTTCTGGCCTGGCTTTCTGAGAAAGGATGACCCAGTGGGAATTTTATTGATTTGCTAACTATGTCACAGTCCATTTAGAAACAAAATGGTGTACGTTTTTGACAGGGGGGAAATGACAGATTACTGTAGAAAGAAAATTGAGAGACTCGAGTGGTGGTAACAAAGCAACAACAACAACAACAAGCCTCTTGGGACATATGAAGAAAACGAATCTAAAATATGATGCTGTAAATGGGAGTGAATTAGCCTTTTTATGGTAGGATTTGGCTGGGTGGGGTGGAAGCAAAGGCCATGAGCTCAGTGGCTCCCAAGACAGAGGTAAACATTAGTCACAGCAAGTAATTTTCCTATAGTCTTTTTATTATGGTGGATTCTTACAGGGATGTTATTCCCAAGAGTAGATGTGAAAGATAAAGTAGGCATTCATCATTCTGTGATGCATTAAGGCTTATATTGCCAAACCAACTTTTTTTTTGCAAAGGGTTTTACACAGAACAGATGTACTATATCATTCAGCCCTTGTGCCTTCCGATAGCCTTGTGTTTAGTCTGCACAGCCATGCAGTGCAGGTGAGACAGAAGGCTTACAAGAAGCAGTTGCCAAGGTGTATTCTGACTTTAGTAGTCAAGAATTAATTAGACCAGCACATGGCAACATAATTAGATCCCTGAACATATGCAGAATGTCTTTTCCTTTCTGCTGAATATGTGGCCTGCTTTGCCACCCCAAGTGAAGGAAAAGGCTTAAGGACAGGCAACATCCCTTTTCAAGTACGTAACTTGCATCTCTGCCTTTGTATAAAATTAAACAGAGTTTAATTCTATACAAAGAGTTTGGAAGGCTCCCAGAATCCATCAGCTGACATGGCAAGTGTTCATTCAGATTCGGGGGTTCAACTCAAAGTAATTGTTTTTCAAAGTTCTGACTAGCAAGCCTAGAGATCAAAGCTTCCTTTGCCATAAACTCTTTCCTAGTTTTTGAGCTCCTGTCCATAAAATCTTCTCAATTTAATTATTGCCTAGTACACAAACACAGTCCAAATTTATTCACCCTTTCTCTACAGATTCTTCATTATGTCCTACCAGACCAGTTTCCTTTTGTGCCACAGTAAAGTTGAGAATATTTTTTTCTTCTTTGCCAAGTTTAAAAAGCTGTTTTGTCAGGCCAACTGATTTAGCTGGAAAAGTAACCTCCTTTCACTACCATCACTTGGAACATCAGAAACCTGCAGTCTTCTCTACTCCATCTCCATTATTAAAATCTCATGCTTTTAAAATTTATTCTGATCTATTATGACTACTGTATTTCTAGGGATTACTAGTTACAGAGTACTCAGAAGTGGTTTACTATGCTTTTCTTCAGGGGTCACTCTGAAATTGTGCAACCTGGTTTAGATGTCTATTCTGTCTATTATCCAATGATAAAAATTGTGATCATAGCTCTTCTCCATTCCATTGACTGTCCCCATCACCATAAGAGCCAATCCAAACTCAGTGAAATTAAATGACCCAAGATCATCTAGTATAGGATTCCGAACCTATGTTCTGAGGGCTGCATGCAACCCTGAGCAATTTCTGAGTGGCCTTCTAACCTGCTTTTTCTACTGCAATCAGCTGCAAGGCATTTCCCCTGAGAACCACATTCCCCTTCCTGCAGCACCATCTCCTGTTTATTTTATTTATTTATTTATTTATTTATTTATTTATTTATTCCAATTTGTATCACCACCCAACTCTGAAGACTCTGGGCGGCCCACAGAAAAACCCAGTAACAATTAAAAACAATAAAAGCCCCATTAAAAGCATTAAACAGAAACGAAATAAGTTACAAGGTTAAAATATTAAAATATTTAAAAATTAAAAGAGATAGAGTATTTCACTAAGTTAAACATCAGGCCAGGGCTACCTCCCCACTGTTTCCCCATACCTGCCCTGCCAGAAGGGCAGGTATACCCCATACCTGCCATGCCCCTTACCTGCCCTGCCCCATACCTGCCCTGTCAGAAGGCACAGGGACCGTATGATATAGTACATCTATTCTGTGTAAAACTCTTTGCAAAAACAAAAGTTGGTTTTGCAATATAAGCCTTTAACCCTTTCCTGAAGGGCAGCAGCACTGTCTGGAGACATAGCTCAATTGGCAGGAGGTTCCATAGGGCCGGAGCAGACACTGAGAATGTCCTCCTTCTAGTGCTAGAGAGATGTGCCCCTCTAGCTGATGGAACAATGAGAGAGCCTCTCTGGTCTACTGTGGTGGGACAGGCAGATATTCTTGGGGTGATGCAGTCTCTTAAGTATCCTGGTCCACTACCATGTAGGGCTTTAAAGGTAATTACCAGCACCTTGAATTGCACCCGGAGGAATACTGGCAACCAGTGCAGCTCCCGGAGCAGTGGCAAGGCATGGGCATAAAGCCCACACCCCAACACCACCCAAGCCACCACATTCTGGACCAGTTGAAGCCTCCAAATGGTCATTAAGGGCAGCCCCATGTAGAGTGCATTACAACAGTCAAGTCTGGAGGTGACCAGAGTGTGTTGTCTTCCCTGATCTTTTCTGATAAAAAACAAAACAGCAATATGGTTTCTGCTGATATCCATGGTTCCTCCTGTCAGCTCCCTGTTGGTCTCATTCTCCATATTAGCATTTTGGCCATTCTGGGTGTTTTGCTAGCCAGCAGAACTCAGGTACCCATAACATTAACATTTTGTTACATTTTTATTTAAGATGTGGCCCTCTTAGGCATTCTAATGTCCCAGAAGGTTTGGGACCACTGATCTAATGAGTGTCACAGTTCAGTAGGAAGTTGATCCTGAATTTCCCAAGGTCCAAACCAATAAACTGAAGATGGAATATAGTATCCTCCTCATCTCCCCCCCAATTTGTCATAACAACAATCTAGTCAGGAGAGCATGTTCCGATCACCTCATGCTCATCATTAATTAATTTGTGCCTAATTAATCAATAGATCAAATGATGCACTATCACTCTGGGACTTGGGCTTCCATGAGACATGTCAATTCTTTCATCTTTATATCAAGTTGATTTTAAAGTTATATTATTCCTCCCAGATTCTATCAGAAAGCTAACATTGTGTTTTTGCTTTCAGAGTAGCTTTGATCAGTTGACAATTGGAACCAACAGCTGTACATGTTTTTATTTCTGTTCTCCAGGACTTCACCATATGGGTGTGGGTATGCAAGGGAAATGAGGAGAACAAAGCCTTATGACGTGAGAATTTAGATTCCATAAAGTTAGATTTTGCCAGAAGGCTTCTCAAGGGCAGAGTGTAATTGTCTGTGAATATATGAACAAAAAGAAAAAGAACACAGCACAACAGACACTATTGCAGCACCAACCAAACAAATAAATGAAAAAAGAATTAATAGTGTGTGCTTACCAAATGGAGATCCATGCAAGTAGAATTATGCTCACATACATTAATAATGCAGTCATCAATGTCTTGGTCACATTTTTCTCCAGCATATCCAGGATTGCACAAACAATAGAAGCCATCAACCACTGCAATAATGTATTTAAAGAAGAATGCTATTAAGCACAATTTTACATCATTCCAACAAAACACTCCACTAAAGCTAACACTTGTAGTATAAACTGGACTTTCCTCAAAAATGTGCATCTTATCTGAGGTAGAAATGGGAAAAGAAAGAACCACCTAATAGAGAATTCTTCTGTGTAACTATCACAGACATTTAAAAGTTCATATCATTGCTGGTAACCTTGGAGAACTAGATTGATTGAGAGGCAATCCAAGTCTGTCTGTAATACTAAGTTTTGCATTGCCAAGAAATACTAGAAAGATCTGTCATTCACAGCAAGCAGGATGATCTCTCGTCCAGGCACCTATATTGTCTATAGACTTTGATTTCCAAGGCTAAAGAAGATGCCATGCTATTTAGATAGTTTGCTGCTGTGCTCAGATGGTGGAGTGTATTGCCTTGTACAGCCCCTGAATGCAAGAACAGTACAGTTACTCAGCTTATGATTGGCCTACCAAAATCTTCCTGGATTGCTATGGTTTTGGACTATAGAACATTGGATCATGGCGTCTATCTCCTAGACTTTTGTTCTGGATTCTGTTCTGTTTGAGAACTGTACTTGGCATGTATAGAATACAAAAGCTGCATTTTATTATTTTCATTGCCTTACATTGCAGTGGATAAATATGAATGAATAAATAAAATAAAATAAATACTTTTACCCAGACTGTTTTCTGTATTAAAGCTACTTCCTTAGAAATATTCCTCATTGTAGTTATTCTTAAAAGTCATAATGCTAAATCTAGTATCTTGCTAGCATCTAGGCTCATTGCAAGTGAGCAAACTGTCTTGCCTCTTGACTCTCAGATATGTTCTGTCAGGTTTAGGAGTTGCTTCATCCACATGCAATTGAATAGACAGGGAGGTTGTACAAGTCTCTTTGCCAGCTCGGTACCTTACTCCTAAATAAAACATTAGTCTTGCAGGGTAGATTTCTAGAAGCATCTTATGATAGCAGGGGGACTGGGAACAATGAACAACGGGGAAGGTTTGGCCAGATTTTCTTCACCCCACACCCTGCTGATCTTTGCTATTGATGCATGACAAGTGTCTAGCTGAGGATCATTGACATTACCCAATTCATACATACATACTGTATGTTTCTTCCTCACTCGTGACTATGGGACTGTTATAGGTAGAAGCAATTTAATCATACACATGATCTAAAACAGTTCAGTCTGTGTGAATTCTGGACTAATGAGTAAATCAGAAAATAGTTATTCTTGAATTATTCAGTTGTGAACTCTAAAATGTATGAGGCCAATATCCTGAGAAAGTTGACAAAAACTCAAAGTAAAATATAACAGTTAGTCTTTAAGGTGCAACAATGTAGTTGTCTTCTTTCTTTATTTTACTTTTGTTTTGTTTGTTTTTTCCTTATATGATAAGGCTGAAATCCTGTTGCTTAATTAGAGTTGGCCCACTGAATTAGTGTGGGTTCAGTGAGACAACTTCATAAATTCCACTGATTCAATGGCCTACTCTGACTGCACCTTACTACATTGTGCAACAAGATTTCAGCCAAAAAGTATTTTGAAATCAAATATATTTGTAAATTTATAATTTTGGTGAAAATCCATTTAGAAATGTGTATTTTGTGAGGAAGATATGTTCAAAAGTGCAGAATTTTTCCCTTTTATTTTTTAAAAAATGACAAGTTAATATTATTATTATTCAGCTGCCATTTCCATTCCAGATATTGGCTATCATCATTGTGATAGTCTTCCTGTTCTTAACTTCTCAGAACAATTATTCTGAGCAAATGTCACACCAGTCTCTCAGGTTCTCCATCCATGAAGTCTGTCTACGTCCAGGGCCTCTCTTCCCAAGGATCTTTCCTTGCAGAGCAAGTTGGAGTATTCTATATTTTATGTTGTTCCTCATGATATGGCCAAGGTAATGGAGCTTTCTTTGCTTATTGGTCTTAAAGAGTTCTTAATCCACCCGCGCAGCACTTCTACATTAGTTAACATGACTAATTAGTTAATATTAGTTAATATGGTTAATATGGAAGCAGGGTTAAACCAGTGCTGTGCTGAAAACTGATTCACATTTCACTCAGCTGTTAACACAATACATCAAGGTTCCCAAACTTTTCAAGCCAGGAGCTGGGTCACACTCTTGCAGTCAGCTTTGAGGGCCAGATGGACATTCTGCCCTGTCTGTATGATGGGGTGACCATTTTGTCCCAACAGCTTCAAAGGGGTGGTCATTTTGTTTCTTGAATGCCATTGGAGAGGTGGGGGCCTCATGAAATGGTTCTGTGGGCCACATCTGGCCCATGGGCCTTAAGTTGGGACCTCCTGCTGTACATAACAGAAAAAGAACCTGAATTTGGAGAAATGTCCAGAGGAAAATAAACATTTCAAAACATTCTTCTGGTTGGGGTTATATTTGCTCGTTTATTTAACCTCATTCCTGTCTGATCAAGTTCATGTGGGAAAATTCTCTCCTTCATTATCTGTTCAGTGGTTTACCAACTCCTTAACTTCCCTTACATAGATTAAAACTAAGGGGAAGACAAAAAGTAATACTCTCAAAGCCTCTTTCACAGCAGGAAGACTGCAAAGTGATGGGGAGATGTGTACACAAACCAACAAAATGCTCAATGATCTCTTAGGTACATTAGAATGATAAGGTAAACTGAAAAACACCACCATAAAGTAATTCTGAAATGCTCTGAGAATGCAATAAATAAACTCCAATTTCTCCTTTGTATGGGAGGTGAAGTTGTGGGGAACTGGATGACAGATTTTGGAACAGAACCATCGTCTCATTTTCAGAATGCCATGTAATACTGCTCCCCTGACAGGGTGTGCTGCAAAGAGCATGTTTCTCACACAAACAAGAGCCTCATTCAAGCATTCAGATAAGAATTAAAATAAATATGTGAGGAGATGAAATAACTAAATCAGCTCTCTTTCAAGCAATTGAATAGAACTAAATAAATTTACTTGCAAGATCCTGGGGAAGGAGCCCCTAGAAATTTCAACTGAGCCCTTGTTTCTCAGAAGACATTTCCCTGAAAATATTTCTGAGATTCTTATTTCATCCATCCATCCATTTGTCCTTCCACTCATCCGCCTTTCCTTCCTCCCCCCCTCTCTCTGACCCCCATGTCACAAAAATGATACAAAGTAGCTACTGGGCCCTGCATAATATGTAAAATGACCAGACTGCTAATACAGTTGCTGCTGTGCAAATTGCTACAGGTGACAGCTAAAGAGAAATCCCACCTTACTGAAATTGCTGGAGAACTTCTCTTGCCTTTCAGGATATTTCATTAAATGATTCCCAATTTCTCTACCTTTGAAAATGACATCACATGTTGATGTGATATTTATAAACAGCTATCAGTGATATTGTGATGTAATGGATAGAGTGATGGACTAGAACTCAGGGGCTCTGGGTTAAATACCCACTCAGCCATGTAAAATTATCTGGGGATGTGAAACTGGTAAAGTTAGTTAGTAATGTGGCATCAAATTGGAACCAACCTACAGCAACAGGGCTTTCAAAGTAAGTGAATAGTTTGACTAGTTCCACTCCCTCAATGAGGTTTTAATGGCCAAGTGGAATTGATAAAACGATTCATTAAATGACTGACTTAACCACCCCGAAACCCCTATTGGGGTCATTATAAGTTGGTTCTGACTTGACAGCACATTATATAGCAAAAAATGAAACAGATGAATAGATGAACATAAATGAAAAATGACCAAATCTTGTTGCTTAGTGTAGTAACTCACACTTGAGTAGGCCAACTGAATCAATGGGATTTTGGTGAGTTAATTCTCCTGTATTTTCTATTTATTCAAATGACCTTTTTAAACTGTGACTTATTTTCCTTTCATGTCCAGATCAAACTTTGAACTGCCAAAATGAATCTGCTTTACTTATTATCTTCACACCAGAACAAACCAAAGGAATGTATTATACTAAATTAAGCCACAGCTAGCTTATCTGAGGCTTTGTGCCATCCCTCAGTTCCTATGCTATGTCACAAATAGAGTACGCCCACTTGTATCAATGGTACTTAAGGAGAAGTTGACCTTACAAAATCCCTATTGATCCAATGGGCCTACTCTAATATAATTTACTATAGGATTTTGGCTAATGACTGGAGGCAGCACAGATATAAAACCTTGCTTGCTTAATCTTTGCAACTAAGAATGGTAAGCTGCAACATTATTCCCTTCACTGGGGTTTTGACAAAATTCTTGCATTGCAAGCAAGATGTTTTGCAAAACAAGCAACAAATAAATAACACAAACCAAAACAAAACAAAACCAATAATATTATATATTATTTATGTGTTATAAACAAGTCATTGTAAGTCACCCTGAGTGGTGCCTGCACCAAAAGGGTGGGGAATAAATGCAAACAATAAATAAATAATAAAACTATTTCCTACCTCTACAGAGAAAAACACTATTGTCTGCCCCTCACACCCATGCAAATTGAGTGAAGGAGCACTCAGAGAAAGAACATAGAGTTCAGCTTTCCTCATGACCCTGCTATCCTAATGTATCACAGATAATGACTGTGACAACTATTTAACTTGAGGCGATTCACTTCCCAGTGTTTTGCCAATTGCATGATGCCTCCACAACTATGCAACAGAATTTTGGTCAGTCTATCACAGTGAAGGCTAACCTTGGCACTCCAGATGTTCTTGAACTTCAGTTCCCAGAAGCCATGACCAGCAGAAGTGCTGACTTGGGCTTCTGGTAATTAAAGTCCAAGAATACCTGGAGTCCCAAGGTTTGCCACCACTGGTCTATCATATATGTTTCATCCATCAAGCTACATTGTTTTGCTTCTGCAGTAATGTATGAATGGAGAAAAACTGCAAGATAATGTATTTAACTATGTATTAGCAATAGCAATTACACTTATATACCATCCCATAGCACTTAGTGCACTCTCCAGGCAGTTCATAAAGTAATTAGCATTTTGCCCCCAACATGCTGGGTACTCATTTTACTGAGAAGAATGAAAGACTGAGTCAACGTGTAACCCTTTTGGGATTGAACTCACAATGTCAGCAGTTTTGGCTGCAATTCAGCAGTTCAACCACGGTGCCACCGGGGCTGATGTATTTTTTTGTTATTCAGTCTAAATTTATTTTCTCTAAATGTTTGTCAAAACTTTCTTCAGCTAAGAATATTGGAAAATGTAACAAGTGCAGGAGCATGGGAAAACTGGATGTGATTAGACAGTGAAGCTATATAGGGATGGACTGTATTAATCAGAGTCATCTGAATTGTGCAGTCTGATATTTAGTCTGATCCACACATAAGGATCAGGTGGTTTGAAGACAGGAAATCACAACAAACCTCAGCTTCTCAGCTCTGCCCCTGCACAGGGAGCAGGAGAAAATCCCCCCACCCCCCCAAAAAAAGATTGGTAAGTGACATTTTACTTCATTGACTTACTATCCAAGGAACACTGCACTGAATTGCTGGGGGACTTCACAATGCCACTTTGTTTCAATACCAGTGACCATAAATGCCTGAAAACTGACCTAAAACAGTGTGATCCTATCTAGAAAAATAAAATAATAATAAAAATAATGTACCCCCTCAAAGAGATCTCACCAGCTCCAAGTAGGCATGGATGAGGAGACTATGTCAAGTGGTCACTGGGCACAAGAGTAAACCAGCCCATTCCCAAACCACAACAAACCACAGGTCAAAACCCTGTTCCATCACACCTTCATTTCTGATATCCATTTTAATCTGGAAGGCCCAGAGGACAATGTGTCATTTTGTATGGTGTACACTCTTCATCTAAAAATAATAAATCATGTTTATGAAGTTTACAAGGCATTGCAGTGAAATAAACACAATGTACATTTTAAAGAATAGATGTATTTCAAATACAAGCTTATGAGAGTGCTAGCTATGCTGTCCATTCCTATCCTGAGACTTCCAAACAGGGACACTGAGAATACATGAAGTAAATACAGTAATACCTCGGATAACACTAAGACTTGGTTCCACAAGTCTTGGTGTTATCCGATTTTTAGTGTTATCCAATGTATGTTAAAATCCTATGGGATGGATCAGATAACGTTAAAGCTCCATAAAGATACAAAGGGGGAAAAGTTGGGAGTCATTGCTTTAAAGATTTTCATTGAATTATGTAAAAGTCATTTGTCTATTTGAGAAACTAAGAAATAAGGTGGTTTAGGGCAACGTTTCCCAGCCTGATCTCTTCCAGATGGGTTGCTGTACTACATCCCTCACATGCCTTTGCAACACGTCTACTTGACTACCTGGAAGGAAATAGTATACATCGTAGTGGGTAACACACTGGTGTGAATCTGCTTTAAAGCATGCAATATTCTGTTGCTAGCCTTCCTGCCTCACATTCATTCTTACTCTTTTCTTACAAAAACTCCACACTTTCTACACCACTGCAGGGAAATGGAAATCTTCAATATTTCCTCTCTGGTGATTTTCCTTCCACTCCAATGTGCTTTTCCCTTGTGTGGGAAAAGATGCATGAAGTACTCTCAATGATTTGCATCTGTTTTTATTTTTTTCCCATTTAAGTAAGAGCCAGAGAAAGAAACATCTATTTTCTAGAGGTGCAATTTTCACACGGCACCAGATTATTAAAAAGAAACTGCAGTTTGACAGCCTTGATCAGCTTCTCTCATGTGTGCCCATGTTTCATTCTAAGCTCTCTGAGCTAACAATCAGCCCTTCCTCTTTTTCATCATTAGTGATGTAAAAAGAGAAGGAACTTTAAACAGCTACATCTATACAAGGGAGCCAGTGATAGCAATGATTGCAGTTCTTACAAGCATAGATTTATTATAGCTTTACACAGGTCCCTGGGTTCTTCATTATCTCTAAGATTTACCATGTAATCTGTGGTGTCACTCAGTCTCTGCACATGTAACTGCTATTACTCCCATTAAATACTCTGAGCCCTTTGTTCCAGGAATATTTTCTCCCCAACTACAGGGAGACATTCACATTTTTCTTAATTTGCAGTTTTAAGCTATAACTCAGCTATAATACTATCCCTTCTTTTTAAGTTCCAAATGAAACCTCACGTGTTTATTCTAGCAAGGACTCATATTGGAACCTGAAGCATAAGATTCTGAGAAGGTACATAAAAATAATTCAATAGAGACTGAAGAAATAGCAGTAAAAGAAAATCACATTCACGTGATAGGAGGGAGGGAAAGTGACATAAAGATATCAAGGATGTGTGTGTGGGATATCCAACGCCTGAATTTTCTAAAAATCATTTCCTTTCCTTTTCATCCTTTTCCCATATTGGAATGTGGCAATTTTGGTACAATCCTAAGCAGCTAAAATGGCTGAGATGCTAAGATGGTAGTAAGTTAACTGAGACTGCATTAAGTCTAGATCTCTCTCAGCCTAAAGGTATTAGAAATTACATATGACTACACTGACCCTGCTCAACCATGGTGACTTAGCGGTTAAGACACTGAGCTTCATAACCAGAATGTTGGCAGGTCAGCAGTTTGAGACCCAAGTATTGTGTGACAGAGTGAGCGCTTGCCATCTTCCCCAGGTCCTGCCAACCTAGCAGTTTGGAAGCAAGAAATTACAAGAAGAAAACTAGGTATCACTTTAGCAGGAAAAGTAACAGTGTTCCATGCACTTCAGTGTCTAGTAATGTCTCCCACATGACCACAGAAACATCTGCAGATGCAGAGAGCACTGGCTCTTTAGCTGTAAACACAGATGAGCACCATCCCCTAGAGTCAGATACGACTAGCTTTTGAACAAGGGAGATGTTTACATTTTACCCTGTCCATGCCTACGTTTATGCTGGACTGAATGGAGTTTGCATCTGATGTAACTCATCTTTCTTACTGCCCCTCCCTTTCTCTTCCACCTTTTTGGCTCCTCTGTCAGCTGATCCTACACAGCCAACCGAATTGCGCCTCTAGGCAGAGCTGCCAGCCTTTAGAAAGGGCCTTAAAACCTGGTTAGCGCAGCAGGTGTGGGACATTGCTGGTGTGGTACCCCCCCCCCCAAGCTGGTTTATATAAGGCCGTCCAGGTTTTTCAATTTTATACGGAGGGTGTTTTAATCTGGTTTTAATGATTTTTAAAGTTTTAATTGTTTAGTTCTGTATGACAGGGACGTTTTGTATTTTGAACTTTTGATACTGCTGTGAGTCGCCTGGAGTTGGTTAGACGAGGGAGGCGGCAATACAAATCTAAATAAACGAATGAATGAATAAAAGTTGTGATGACTGATTTAGTTGTGCTGGCAGGTTCGAGATCAGTCAGCACAAGAAGATTGTGCAGCAAAAGAGGCCTCAGCTCATTCCAATCCCATTCCAGTCAGCATATCTTTCAGTTTGGCTTGCATGGTTGATGTGGGTTGTTTTTTTTTTTTGGGGGGGGGGGGAGGGGTTGCAAGAAAATTTGTATTTTCCTAAGTTTATGTCTTCCTCTCTTGATCAATTTGAATTTGCTTTTTTTTAATTGGGAAAACTTCTAAAGTCTTAAAGTGTGTGTTCCATTTTCTTCTTCTGAAACATATACACTTTCAACTGTATGGGCTACATTTTTATAACAATGACATTACAGGTAGAGGAGTCCATTTTGTTGAAAATACTGAATTCTTTTTTCAAGGTTTTTTATTTACACTAGTCTTAGAATACCTAGCTTGACTTGACACAATTCAAAAAGACAAGGAGCCAAAATTTCTTGTCTCTCCAAATCGCTGATGGAGTGGCCTAGCTTCCCCTTTCTCCTTTGCCTCAACTGCAGGGGACAGCTTGTGAACAAAAGTGAATGAATTGGCTTCTCATCAGATAGGAAGGTTGTCCTCTCCCCTTCTCTGTCTCACTGTAGTCTGACGAAATGGTGTGTGAGAAATGGCAGATGATGTATGGAAGAATATAATGGAACTGGTTTCTGCCAATGTTACATACCTTCCTGCACTTTAAAGATATAGTGACCATTCCTAGGATTCCTAGAAGTAAATGACTCAAGATTTTTTTAAAAGAGCCCAGCCTTAAGAACATTCCTTGTCAACATTTTTGAGCAGGGTCTCTACTTCATAAATATTGTCAGAAATATCTAGGAAGGCATCACACAACTAGATTCATGAATGGATTGAATTGATTTCTGAAGGGAATTAGATCCAAGTGTGATGACATTTAGAAGCTGAACACACACAGTACTATAGGTCACACCCAAGCTAAAGTTGGTCATTCAGACTCATTGGAATTTTTGATGAAAAAGAATCTACCATTTCCTGAGAAAATCTTTCCCATAATCAGACAGTTCATGTCACAAAGAAGTTCTTAATGTTTCCAAATTCCACCCCTCCCCACTTTTCCTGTAATTTAAATCCATTAGTTCTGGAACAACATAAACCAGGATTGTCCAAACATGCTTTTCCCCAATCGATAAAGAGATGCTTGAATTTTTCTTACTTTGCACTTTTCAGATGTAACCGAATTAAAATACTTCCCAGTGGTGTGTGTGCCTCTGTATTATGTGTCCTCAAGACAACACTGACCTACAGCAATCCTAATAGAACCTTCAAGCTAAGCAAGATATTTAAGGCATGGTTTTGCCAGTCCATACCCAATCCCCAAAATTTTCCATTGCCAAACAGGAATTTGAACATAGGTCTCTTGAATCTTACTCTGTCACTTTTTTTATTATGTCACATTGGGTATCCCACTTAAATCGAAGCCAGAAGTATAAAATACCGGAAAGAAATAGAAAATAGTGTTATTGTATATATCCTCTTGGTGAACTGCAGTGACTTAGTGGTTAAGATGCTTTACTTGATGACTGGATGTTCGGCAGGTCAGCAGTTCAAGACCCGAGTGCTTCATGACAGAGTGAGCTCATATTTCTGTCCCAGCTCCTGCCAACCTAGCAGTTCAAAAGCAAGAAATTGCAAGTAGATATATCGGTACTGCTTAGGTGGGAAATATAATAGTGTTTGTGTGTTCCAGAAGCTAGTAATGTCTTCCACATGACCACTGGCTCTTTGGTTCTAAATTGGGGTGAGCACTGCCCCCTAGAGTCAGAAATGACTGGCTTTCAAGCAAGGGAGATCTTTACTTTTACCTTATATATCCTCTTGAATACAATATTATCTATCTGAGAACTATTCTTGAAGAGAAGCAGTGATGGGATGTCAAAAATTTTACTACCCCACCGTGACATCATCACAGTGTGGGCGGAGCTAACATCATGATGTCATGATGTTGTGGGTGGGGCCAAAGAAAAAAATACAAAATAATAATAAAATAAAATAAAAATAAGCACACACACACACCTCAACCCACCCACCCATAACACAAACCTGTAAATAAATTAAATAAATAAATACATTAAAATACACCCAACCAGTGGGGAAAACAGTGGAAAGGTAAGCCCCGAAGGTGGTTCCCCACAAAAGCTGCTACCGGTTCTCCGGGACACTGGGGAAAGTTACTACCGGTTCTGGCGAACTGGTGAGAACCTGTTACATCCCATCACTGAAGAGAAGGGATGTGGAGAAAATCAAAGCATAAGCAAGAATAAAATACAAGTCAGTCTGTGGCCTTTCAACTATCATTGTATTATGTTACTCCTATGATCTCTTCTTATTGCTGTGCTAGCTAGAGTTCCTGGAAATTGGAGTACAACAACATTTGCCAGGACACAACTCACCTCCTCTATATAAAGCATTTCAGGTCTGTTCAACTAAAAACATGAAAATCTCCCTCCAGTTCAATGCATAAATGTCTGAATATGGGGTCATGAAAGGTCGGGTGAAGGTACCTTACAGATGTGGCTCCAGTATCCCTTCCATGGATTTTTGCAAGACATGAAGCACATGATTGAAAATAAGACTTGCATTATTTCATCATATTATTATTTGGATCTAGCTGGACTCTGGATTTTCAAATAGAAAACTGAGAGAATCATAAAACTCAACTGAATGTTTTGTCTTTATCCATAACCACAGAAGTATAATTTTGTAGCCTGAACATTCAGGTTTCTCCTGCTGAGCAGCAATATGTAATCTCTCTTTGAGGCTTTCCTGAAGTAGATATGAAGACTACCACCTGATAGGCATATTGAGAGTTAAACGTCATTCAGGGCAAATAATGCCTTCCCATTATGTGAACTGAAAACCTGTCTTTCATCCACACCATCTCATTTAAACAGAACATTCATACATATTTGTTAAACTCATCGCAAACACTGCCTCATTGCTCAGAGGAGCTTTATTTTAAGCACCTGAAAATTACTCACCATCAAATATATTGCACAAAAGGCATTTGGGCTAATTGAAGCATCAGAAGAGACAACTCAAAAATCTCATTAGAATTTCTCATTAGCTGCAGTTGTGACCTCTGGATGCATTAACCTATGTGCCAGAAAATGAGATGTTTTGGCAAACTCCCTTTACTTCGTGAATAGGATACAGAGTTGTAGCCACCAGCTGATCTCCCTGAAACAACTCAGACTCTGCTGCCAGTATGTTCTTTATGAGAAAAAGCAACACAAATTGAACTCACCATCATAGCAATATCCATGGAGGCAAGGGTTGGAACTGCACTCATTGATGTTGATCTCACAACGAGGGCCTGTAAAGCCTTTCCTACATCGGCATTGGAATCCAAGAGGAAAGGCAGCCAAGTCCTTTTCTTTTAGACATACAGCTCCATTTTCACAGGGATTCCCCCCCTCACAGGGCCTGAATTCACAATTAAAGCCTAGAATAAAAAGGGAAAGAAAGCTAATTAATGTGTGAATTGTTCCCTGTTGCCTAGCCTTTGTTATACATTATTTCAAGATATTGCCTTGTTTTCTAATCTCCCTCTTTTCCTTTTATAAAATAACATACATGCAGCTCTTTCTCCCTTTAGTTTTGGAACAAAAAAAAGGACATCCATATTCCCAGTCAGAAAGTACCTTTATGAGAACCAATGTCACCTACAGCAGACTCATTGAATCAAGGGGGTTATATAGCAATTGGGTCTTCCATTCAGCAATTCATTCAATGGAGCTATGCTAATAGAGGCTAGTAAGTGAATGCAGGCCACAAAGTTTGCATCCAGTGACATTTGGACTGGTTCAAAGAAAATAGAGATTTGGGATTATTTTCTCTTCACCCCAAAAAGTTCAAACAAACTCTCCAACACCTGACTTGCAAAGATTCACTCTGGGTCTGATTTTCAATTTTTTTTAAAAAAATGCAATTGTAATGTTCACACAAAAGAAAAGCCAATTTAAGAGAACCATGCAAGAATGTTTGCAAAATGTAAGCAATGATAAACTGGTGGTTTATTTGGTCCCTACTTTTTAAAAAAGAAAAACTACCAAATTCCTACTTTTCAACATAAAAATGCACCATTTTTGCACTTCTTTATATTTTGTATTTCTCTGATTCAGTTTTATATCTGTACATGCAGGAGTGTGGCATGTTATTTTAATATGGACAATGAGTGCCCCCAAAATTTCAGCTCCTTTGTCTCTCAAAGGTAACTTGTCAGGATGTTAGAACCTCATTGATATTTTTTGGTGGAAGTCCCAAAAAGCATATAAACTCATATAACTATATCTCTCAGTGATTTCACTTGAAGAAAGATGCCCCATATGGGTCCAAGTTGCTCCCAAAAGGTCTTCTCAGCTGCTGCTGAAGCTCTCCAAGTTTTGAGGAGATCTGGCCCACATGGATCTCTGATATTCACCTTTATTCAGTGGAGGGGAGAATTGGCCCATGTGGGCTCTATCTTCTCCTTCAGCATAGCTTTTGCAGGTGAAGGAGAAAGAGAAGGAGAGTAAGGCTCCATTCTTAGTTGCTTCAGCGAATAGAGCGGCATACAAATCCAAAATACAAATACAAAAATCCTCTGCCATCACTCTGCCCTCCACAACTTGGTATGGGTGCTCAGAAACTCCACTGTCTTCTGTTGCTGCTTTCACTTCTCCTGCCACCACTGCCAATACTGCCACTCTCCTTGTGGTTGCTTGGTGCTTAGCTCACTGTATATTGCTGATTTTTGCCACCACTGTTTTGTTGTTCTTGTTGCCACTGTTACTGTCATGTTCTCTTTGATCACCCCAAAGTGTTGAGCCAGCTCTGCTTATACATCAGGCAATTGAGCTAAATTGAAGCCTCCTATCCTCCAATCTAGCTGCCTGTGATCTATTTTGAAATTTCCCACTAATTAATGTAAGAATGACAGGCAGAAACCACTTTCCAAAGGGAAGTCACTGGGGAGGAATTATAGCAACCAACCCATAGTGTTTAGTGCATTCTCTGGGCAGTTCACAAGTTAATTAGCATTTTGCCCCCAACACACTGGGTACTCATTTAACCAACCTTGGAAGAATGGAAGGCTGAGTCAACCTTGTTCCAGGTCAGGATCAAACTCAATGCTTTCACTGCAGTACAGTGGTTTAACTGCTACACCACCAGTGCTCTTCTAATTCTCCTCACTACCATCCTAGCCTAGCCATGTAGAAGCAGCCATGATGGCTCCATCCCCCTCAGCATCTCACCACTGGTTCACGGCTGTTGTTCTGGCAACAACTGGGATGCCTTGGTCACCCAGTGTCCCCATTTCTTTGCTGGCACATGGCCTCCAAAAGACTGAACAAAAAAATTCTGAATACTGTTTTTGGTTGCTGGGTGTGATGGAATATAGATATGGGTTTAGATCATATTTTATCTCTCCTAAGGTGCTTTTATACTGGACTCATATTTTAAATAAAATGGAATATGTAACAGGAGTCTAGATCCATTATTGATACTGTTTAATTATGTAGCAGATGTCTGTAGTAGAAACCAGGATCTTCTTGTTGTCAATTTATTTACCGTAGGAAATATTATTTTGGCAGGATATTGGAATGCAGCCACAATTGCAAAGACCAGAGAATGGTTATTTAAAAATTTAGAATTACCTCATATGGAAAAACTAATGGAATTGGTACGCAAAAGAAACAGGCATTATGTTGTTTTCTTTTTATTCCATTTTGAAATGTGTATTTGTGAGATATGTTGTATATATTTATTTGTAGGGGATAATAATTGGATCACTGGTTTGGTTCTTATTGTAAAGAGACAGTTTCTTAGCTGTTTGATTCCCAAATGACTATTGTTGGGCTATAAAAGGTTATTCTTCGCCTGCCCCCAAACAACAACACCTGGGAAATGACATAGAAAAAACATGGAGGAAAATACTTGGCAACGATTTTTATATTTGAAATAAGTGTGTGCAAAATTGCAGAGAAATATTCATGCATGGAAGAAAAGGCAGACAACTTGATGTATGTGGTCATGTGGAATTATTTATTTATTTATATTTATATTTGTTTATCGCCGTCCTCCCCGAAGGGACCCAGGGCGATTTCCAACAATTTTAAAAACACTTAAAAATTAAAAACTTTAAAAAGCTTAAAAACTTAATTAAAAGCTAGGTATTATAACTTGGACGTACTTGGACTTCTTTTAGTGGAAGCAAAACAGGATGAATTTGTCCTTGGTGAGAAAATCCTGAGCAATATAGAAAGTGAAACATCAATTTCTCTATCTTAAAAATAGCAAGTTTCCTTTACTGGCTAGTTACTTCATTGGATGCTTTATATCTGACCAGCAACAACTGCACAGGCTTCTGTTTTGTTTCTAATCTAGAAAGAAACAATACAATACAATTAGAAACAACAACAACCTAGTGTTGGTTTCAACTTAATGAGGCCAGCTAATATAAAAGGCCACTTCTTGTTCTGTGACCCTGCCTATATTTTAGGACCTACTGAGATGAAATCCCTGCTGTATGATATGCTATGCCTCATCATCAAGGGAGGCAAGATTGTATGATGTAGGGAAGAATTAGAAGGTTGAGCTTTCTAAGGAACTTGATTTAAAGGATCTAATGAGATATTTCTCAGAGCTTTACTTTCCCTTCAACTTTTTAAAAAATTGAACCTCAAGCATAAAAACAACAATCAAGAACCCCTTAGCATCTCTGTGATTTATGAGTAACAAGAAAGGAGTAAATTAGATTTCCACTTTAGTCAGAAAGTGTAATGTAATAAGGAAAAGGCAAGAATCAAAGCATTCCTAGTGGATAAAAACCTAATTAAAATGAAGCTGACATACTCTCTGGTGAACTCTGCTTGTTATTATTTAGCAAAATATTTTTAATGGGGAAAAATGTTAATAGCACCAAATCTCTGGGTACTACTTATTACTAGAATACCATTATTCTCATTTTCAATATTATTCCCTGTATTGCTTCAGTGTGACATCTTTTCTGTTTTATTATCGTTTAGTACTTTTACTGCTGCACCCTGTTTGCATGAATGAACAATTCATTGTTAGAGGGCTTCTCTCAAGGAATCCTGGGACCTGTAGTTTTAATGACAAGATTTGTAGGATTCCTAGTTAATATTCTGATAGAAATACATCCATCAGGATTTCTAGGATGGAATATATATTATCTAGTATATATACAGTTTAACCTAACATGTTACAATAATTGCAATATTTACTACTAACCTAAGATAGGACAAAGTGAGTAATGCTGTTTCTGGACCCAACAGCACCACACACAACATTAAAGGCAGTTTTATTTGTGCTTCTGCCAATATGATTTATGCCATCTCTTGTCAAAAATGTCCGTCCGTGGTTTATGTAGGACAAACAGGACAATCTTTACCCAAAAGAATTAATGGACACAAATCAGACACAGAATGGCAACACAGAGAAACCTGTCTCTAACCACTTCAATCTAACTGGACATTCTATCCAAGACCTGAAAGTTACAATTCTGGAACAGAGAAATTACAAAACTAGGATTGAAAGGGAGACAGCTGAAATCAAATACATTCATCTGTTAGACACCCATCACAGGGGACTAAATATTGGCAAAGGGTTTTTGGGACATTATCAAATTTGATACACAGATTGCTATATGATTTTATATATTATATTACAACCTTCCTGCCAATTCTCTTTAGCGAAACAGAAAGTAACCAGGCGTTTTTGTTTGTTTTCTGACATGCAGGTCAAAGGTTGATCAGAGACCATAACGGGCTTTCTCAGCAACCTTGAGATTGAAAGGAAGTAATTTAGAGCTAATTTGGACAATGTATTGTTGCTAATGGGTGTGTGAAGCTGTATTGTTGTGCTTGCTTGTCTGTCATCTTGCTTGACCACACCCTTCTCCCTTTGACCCCCTGAATTTAGTGTATAAAAACCATGCCTGAAAGTTTCACTCTTTGTCTGAAGATGTGGACTTGGTCCACAAAAGCTAACAATAAAAATATAGCAGTTAGTCTTTAAAGTGCTACAGTGTTTTTTATTTTATTTTTATTTTGTTTTGTTTTCTGATATTCTTGAACCACAGACTAACACAGCTACTATTCCAAAAAATAGTCCAATTATACACTTATTCATTGGCTATAGGGAAAATGTTCTTATAAGCCTCTTTAAACAGTACAGTTTTTAGCTGTTTCTTGGTGACACATGATTTTTTTGTTTTAGTTGTTTCCCTGTTCTTTTTACAAAACTCAGCAGCAGAAAGCTGTAAGCAAAAAAAAATACATAGCAAAAAATATACACTGTACAAAAATGAATAGAAAAGTCCAATGCTCTATTTGCTACTTCATGTAAGAAAATACCACTTATCACATTGTGCAGTAATCAATTTATTAGAAACTTGAAAAACAGTTTTGCAAATAGAGAAAATCTCCCTGAGATGGTGGCAGATGGAATTATTTTTCATTTTCTTGTTTTACTGTGTGCAACTAAACCAAATTAAGATATGTATTCCAAGAATCTGCCTGTACCCCCCATTTAAGGATGTTCTGGACATTATCTGAAAATGGGTTTGAAATAAAATTAAGAGTTTGCAAGTTTTCTATTCCCTACTTTAAGTCAACAATACCATCGGCTGGCCCTGTGCTCTTCTTTGCTAGCTTGTGCTTTGCTGAGCAACTAGCTGGGGTTATGTGAGGTTCCTTCTATCTACCCCAACTTGCTTTGTACTAAATATAAAGAGCAGAGCCTCCTTGGTGTATTTGCAGTTCTATGAACTGGCACTATATAAAATACTGTCACCATTCTCCATCCCTGGAGGCTGGAGGGGACCTGTGTCAGCTGTTTCCAAAGAGATACAAGCACCAAAGCAATCAAAAGTGAAGGGCAGACATCTGATCTCATCTCCTGCTGTGAGATGCTCCAATGTGAGTCAGCTTCACAGGAGAGCAGTTCAGAAATCTTCAACTCCCTGGACTACATCTGTGATGGGAATTCCCTCAGAGGCATGTTGCATCTGAAATTATAGATGCTGTCATTTTTGTAATCCCTCCACCCCGTCAAGCCCTACAATTTCTACCACAGCTGTTTGTTTTTAAGCAATGCTTGTACTAAGCCTTCTGTGTTAATATGTAGCAAAAGGAGCCCAGCATCATAGGAGGCCATTGGAAAGACTGTTCAAACACAGTTTCACATTTTTTTTCCTGCATATATGCCAAACACACACACACAGAAGAATATAGAAACACAGAGCCTGTAGCATAAATTAATAGCACATTGTGTACCTAAGCAAGCGGCATTTCACTTCACAAGACATTAGCAAACTTCTAATAGGTGCTGGAGGAGTGCAATAAAAAAGACAGTGATGTCTTTCTGCCTGTGAAGAACAAATATATTAGCCAAATTTCCCTGGATGGAGGTGTGAAATTTCACAATTTAAGACAAGCTCCTTTCTCCATGGAGGACTAAACTGTGTAAAGCTGTCACAGAACAGCACCTTTGCCTTCCTTTAAAAGTGTTAACTGTCACTATAGCTTTCTTAGTTTGTGTGTGTGTGTGTATGTGTGTGTGTTAAGATAGACTGGCATTTAAAGTCACATTCAGGTCATATTTTCTCAAGTGACCAGGGTTAGGCGGTAGGGTAGGAAGGAATATAAATCACTGCTCTATTCTTTAAAAATAGCTCTGGATTTCAGCATCTTTTCCCCCCACACATTCCCAAATATTGTCAGTGTTTCCACTCCATTTTGGTACTACAGTATCTATGCCATCTTATTAGCCCCTGTTACCCCACCATCTTCTGTTCAAGCCATTGCATTTCTAATAACAAAGCTAAAAGGTTTTTCAAGGTCATTTGGAATCACCTCAAGGTCTTCTAAAATAAATCTAATGAAAATGGCTTTGTGGGAGATTGTCTTTCCTTTTTTAAACAAGGGCATTTGAAGATAAGGGCAAGGCAACATACCATAGAGACAATACCACTGCCACAAAAGGTGGTCTTGATTAAAAAAGCATCTACTTGACCAAAGCTGGATTTTTCAGTATCTTTAAAACAAATTACCATATTTCTTTCTGTTTTGCAAACATGGGAAATCTATGCCATAGTTTCTAATGAAGCTCAACTTAGTCTAATAGCTGTAAGTAATGGGCTTTCAATAATGCATCAGTAACATCATAGCCCTAAAAACAGTGAGAAAAAGGAGGCACAAGTTCAAATCATTCATCATCTCTGAGGGAGGATTAAATCCAATTTTGCACTAGCAGAGATCCCCCTGGTATAATTAGATTTCTCCTTTTGTTATTCCTAGCCAGGTAGCCTATCATGCCACTTGAAAATCAGTCTTGGAGAGTTTCCCAGCCATCTGAAGCAAAAACTGAAGTTGCAGATATAGTCAAACCTCACAGAAAGAGTGTTTCGCTTAAAGAGTAACTCACTTAAAGAGCAGAATTTTCTCTGAATGTTTGCTTCGCTTAACAAAGAAAACCAACCAAAAACTCACTTAACAAATAATCGGGGTTCGCAATCCCCCCCCCACAATTGGTCATTTAGAATGGTGTTTCACTTAAAGAGCAAACTTGCTTAAAGAGCAATTCTGTGGAACGCATTATGCTCTTTAAGCGAGGTACAACTGTATACTGTTTCTTTTTAGAATATAGCAGGACCCCCATTATCAACCATTCCCACTCCACAGAACAAAACCAGGAACAAAAATAAGAAACAGTGAATGAGTGAGGCAAACAACCAAGCAGCTTCTTAACACACCAGCAAGTCACAAATCAGTAACAATAATGAGGCTGTGTGATCATGCCAATTCAAAAGATGGCATGCATTCTTTGACTTCATGCTAAAATAATAGAAATGTAACATCATACCTGCATAAAGTTCTGAAAAGAAGAGGTGTGAGTTCATTATTTCCAAGAAATAAAACTTTTCACAGTCAAAACATGATAGACTAAAATGCCTTTACATCTTGTGTAAATGGCTGGAGACATGTCAAAAATTTCTAGCATCCAATAAGTAATGAGGAACACAAAGGGTGTGTGGGGAAAAATTGGTAAAATAACTTCATACATCTTTCTGCACAAAACATTATTTCTCTTAAGAATCAGTTGTTATAATAGGGAATGATGAATGTTCTGACATGATTGTCTCCATGTTGTGAAAGTGACAGTGGCAAGGATAGACATAAATAAATAAATAATGGCTGAGCTTCTGTTACAAGTGTGCACTGTTTTTGAACAATTGTGCAAAGAAGCACTGGAGTATTTGTGCATTTACAGGGTGAGTACAGGGCAGGACAAAGAACTTCCGGTCACCTGATTTTCCATCCAGCATTATACAAAGATCCTCAGCAAATTGAATGCAGAAAGACTGAGCTGCTGTCACCACAGAGAAGGCCAATATTACCTGAAACCTAATCCCTCAAAACCCCAATATTTTTCCTCTACACTACAATTACTGAGGTACTAAGGAAGGCTCAGATTGACGTTATTATATCACTTCTCCAGCTTCTGTTGTCAATTTTAACTTTATCCAGTTTCTTCCCCCCTGACCAAACTATTTTGCAACAGCCAAAGTAAGATAATCAAGCAAATAAAAAAATACCATGAGCAGTGTTTAGCATGTTAGTCCTTGCCCAATCAGGCCTCATTATCTCCAGACCTCAGCAGGATTGCTTAAGCGATGCCACGCTGAGGACCTGCAGGATATTCTATAACTGTACAGATTTAACAGAATTGTTCAGTGGTGCTGCATCAGAACAGCCTCCGGCCAGAGATGAAGTCTTTTAAATTGGGAACTATTGCTTTCATATTTCAGTAGAGTCCCAGATCTGAAAGGTATTGGTCTTCTAATAGCTGTAACTCTCCTCCGAGCCATACTATGAAAAATGTAACCTGTGATCACTGAAAATTCATTGTTCATTTTCTCCATTATCTGTACTTTTCTCACTTACCTCCTTCATGAGGGCTTAAATCTCTTTCCTAATAATCTGATTTGCACTTAACCATTATCAATAATAGTGGCTTACATTAAAACTCTCATTGTGACTGTACTACTTCTTTAATTTCCCTCTTTGAGTTGTTCATATTGACATATCCTCCTGCCCCCTCCCCCACAATCTCTTAACAGTCCATTAGTATTTCAGCTTTCATCTTAATTGTTGTTCTTTTTGGGAACATGTGTCATTAAGAGTGAAACAAATACAGTGGAACCTGGTGTAACGACTGCATCATACAATAAAAAAAACATATAACAAAGGGAAATTTGGAACAAATGGGTGCATTGTACAACGGAAATCTCTATGGGAAAAATCGTACAATGAAAATTTTCGTTGTATGATTTATTCCATAGAGATGTTGTTGTACGATTTTTCCCATGCAATGAAAAAACATCATATAATGAAGTGCCTTGTGGAACCAATTATTTTTGTTATATGAGGTCCTACTGTAAATTCTTTTTTTAAAAAGCATAACTAAAATTTTGACTTAGTATTTAGGCAGTTGGGATCAAAGAATAATATTCTCCCTCTTCCTCCATAGAAGTCAATAAACAAGTATGATCCGAAATCACAGCATTGCTTGACAGTTCAGGATTGTTAAATAATGATGAGTTAGTCTATAGGAAGCCATGTATCTTCATTTGTTTTTAGAAAACTGACTAAGTAATAAATAGATTACATAGATCATCAGCTGCTTCATATTTGGCAAATGTATTCTTCCCAGCTCTGTCATAGCCCAAGTATACAGATTTCAGTTGTGCCAATAGACATGGACTACATTCGCTATAGTTCATGTTCTCTTTGAGCCCAGCAGAAGCTTTGGAGTGATTCTGCCATATTGCCTGATGGTGCTAAATACTTCTTGCTATTATTTGACCAGAACCTCAGCATTGGTGGCCCCTCTTTTCTAGGGGATCTCCAGCTATTCTGTCGTCTTCTATGCTTCCTTCCCTGAACCTTTAGGACAAAGAAGTTCCCAACAGCTGAATAACAGGCAATAATATGTACTTTGCATGCTCTACATGTAGAGAAATTGATTTGCACAAGGTGGATCTATACATCATCAGTGGGAGTTTATGTCTTCAAGTCCCAGTAAAAACTGAAAGGCTCTATTAGCAACAGTGGCAGATAACAAGCTCACAGATGACTCCTGGAGCCTATTATATATGAAACCTTTCTACTGGAGGGGGTGGGGAGTCTGAACTTATCCTTTGAGAAATGAACATTTCATTTGTTACAAGGGAAATGTCTGGTGGTAAAAAGTGAATCCATTTAGGGCCTTGGGAAACCATAAGAGTGGTCAGACAGATGGCCAGACAAAAAGTAAGGAATCTGAAGTGTAAGAAGCTGGAGACAGGTGTCAAAAATATTGTGAAGAAAACTAATAAAAAAGAATTGTACAATAAGGCTACCTGAAATATCTTCTAGCTATAGCTGGAAAAGAAGCAAAAATGAGTTGAGGGGGGAGAGAAAGAAGAGATGGAAGCAAAGGTTAGTGACTTAAATCAAGAGTGAGAAAAGCTAATTGTCCCTAAATAAAGTACCTGGAAAGCCTGCATGGCTCAATTAGGTGGTCACTGGCTCTGAAACTAGTAATAATCCTTTTTCTTCTTGTTCTGAAGATTAAATGAGGTGACAGCTTTATACTCTTTATGGGTATTTCTATGTGTACCTTGTCTATCTCCTGATGAGAGATAGCCATGTGTAGCCTTCAGGGTCAAAGTATAAAGATTCACATTTCTGTTCTCTGGTGGATGAAAATTCTGTGGAACATAGTTTGGGATATGCTGCTCTACTGTCTCTTAACATATGAATCAGCACAATTAGAATCTTGTATTGAATAATTGTCTCACTAAGTGGCTTTGGCAATGTTAAATCACTTCCTGATCTTACATATCTTGAAAATGCTATCATTATAAGACAGTAGCAACTTTAGAACACCCAATAATCACAAGTTATGTATCATCCAATTAAATTTGTCTCCACATGTTTGCTATGCAGATGAGGACTGGCTTTTCCCAAGCTGGTTTAGAGATAGCCTGAATCAATCTCTTCTCTAGTTTGTGCAGGTATTTCCATTTTTAAGGGAGGGGGCTGTGTACAGGAATGTGCCCTGGGAGGAGAAGATCTTCACAGTACCATCAGATCTGGGAATATGGTAATCAGTTAGTAGGCAAAACTCCCAATGGCTATCTTTCTTTCTTTAATTTCTCCTTCCCTAAATGGGGCATTCTGGTCCTTCCAAACCTCCTGCCCTTCCATAAATGCACCCTCCATCAGACAGCAGCAAGCATTTTTAAAAGGCACAAAGAAAAAAACAAAGGGGCATGAGAACACCAGTGTTACTTTGATCTACTCAATCAAAGTCAGCACAAGAAAGAAAGTTACCCACCTTCTCTCTCTGTCTTAAAAAAAATTCCAGAGAGAGAGAGACTCAGTCCATAATGTAATGAAAACTCAGTGTAGCTACCTAAAATGGTGTGTGTGTGTGTGAAAAAACAGCAGAATGTCTAGGAACCATTGAGCACTGTCTCTGTGCCATACCTGAATGCAAAATGGCTGCCATTGAGCTTGTCTGAACCTTCCATAATGATTCAGCAGATGGAGTGTTCCGGAATAGTTTTGGTCATTGGAGCATCAGGTGTCAATCCCTTTCTGTTAAGCATTTGCTTCCTTTCCTACATGAACTAGCCCCAAGTATTTTTTCTCTCTTAACCTCTGCTCATAAAAATGCCAGACCAGACAACATGAGGGTGACTCAAGGCTTTTTGAACCACCCTGTAATGGATCTGGAATCACACAAATACCTCTGTAACAACTTGTCTGAACACTTTTATCTACAGCCAGTACGTGTCCATGATATGAACATCTCCACAAACCACAAATTGTTGTTAATAATTTTAGAGATCTAGTTAAGCATGGCGTATACTGCATATATTTTTCTTGGATCTATAGTATTGATGCTGGTTTCAGCATTAGTCTAGAAAAAGTGAAATGTAGCTGGTGTAAATCAATTTTTCCAATGATAAGTTTTAACATATATACATGTTTTAGAATAAACAGCAAAATGATCAAAATTCAGTGGTAAGACACAACTAGAGGAGGCTCATTAAATGAATGTAGCTAGCATAGATGTTAAATCACCAAATTCCCACTAATTTAATGGATCTGCAACTTACTGTTGAATTTCTGCCACTGTAGTGACACATATAAATAAAACCGAGTATGAATGGCTCTGAATTTCACCTTATCTGAACAAGGCAGATAAATTTATCATTCTTTCCCCCATTTTGCAAAGCATAGTTCTTCCTTTATATCAGTTACATTTGTTAGCATCTTTTCTAATAAACAGTAAATCATTTCAGTAGATGAATAAACAAAGTTTGTTTCACATTAAATAAGATATAATTGGCTGGTCACTTTTTCTAGCCCAATTTGAGAAAATAAAGGTCTGATCATCCTGTCTGGAAGAGTGAAATGAGTTCAGACAAGTGACAGAAATGCTTTCTAAAGTTAATTATATTTTCTCTCCCTTCTCCCTTGGTGTTCATTACCTTTAAATGGAGCCACACATTGGCAGTAGTAATTACCAGGCTGGTCAATGCAGGTGCCTCCATTCTTGCAGGGAAAAGAAGCACACTCATCTATATCAGTTTCACAGTGTGTACCTTTGAGAAGATAGTTGAAGATGCCACAATTTAGTAAGACAAGCAAGTGCCAACCAATAATTCACAGCTCGAGTTTTCAGACCCATCTGTCTAAATGAAGAAAATACGACACTTGCGTACATTAAGGTCAAAAATTTTCTTGTACTTTTTCTATGAATTCTTACCATATTTCCAAGAGATATAAGACTTTCTATAAGTATTTGTAGACTACACCAAGTTGAAGGAATTAGTACATTTGAATGTAAGCGTCTGATAAGATTTTAGCTGAAATATGGTTTCTGACTTTAATATATATTATGCCTTTATTTTCTTGATTTAGATGTCTTGTGATGAGGGACAATTTTTCTTTGCATCCTTGTCTTGTTGCAGGTGTTCAGAGTACTTCTCCTTCTTAGCACACCTTCGCATGGCAAAGTTTGAGTGTGTCAGTGAACCTGAAAGCAATTCAATCAGGAGACCAGACTTCTTTATGACCCTGGACTCCTAAACAGAGTCACCCAAGGCAGAATAATCACAGCTGACTAAGATACATCCATCTTCTTCAGGGCAGCTAATGTGCAGCAACAGTAGTTGAAGAGGACTCTGGTGAAGGAGGCAACACCCAAGCTAACTTTTGTTAGTACTATAGGAAAAGTGGAAAACATTCCTTAATATGAAAACAATAGGATAAGAGTGTCCAAAAATAAATAAGAGATAGGACTGGAAGATGAAACTCCCAAATAATGCTCTGTGGCAAGAATACAAACACAAACAAATTCTGTGTAAGGTGAAAATATCCTGGGTCTTTTCTCAGGCTGGTCATGATCAATTTAACTAAATTTCACAGTGATTAAATTTGTTGGGAATGCAAATGAAACATTATGTTAGGACAGATAAAGAGAAAGGAGAAGGTTAGAAATTGAATAAAGTTTCTTAGTAATGTTTTAATGACTTGGAGGCTATTCTTCCACCAGGAAAGGAACCATTATTGATGCTACTCACCAGTGAAGCCAGAAAGGCACGCACAGTCATATCCATCGATAAGATCAGTACAGGTAGCATTATGGAGACAGGGGTTTGAGTGGCATTCATTGATATTGATTTCACAAAGAGTGCCTATAAAAGAATTGGGGGGGGGGCAATATTTTGTGAGATAAAAACATTTGAGTATGACTACGATTATATTTCTTATTTTCATGTAAAGTAGCTATTTTCATAATGCTTTCTGTCAGTAATGATACTTTTAACCTGTCACTCTGTCAGATTCAAGAAATATTTTTGTTCTTTTACTGGTTTTCTAAGAAATCACCACCAAAAATATGACAAAACAAGTAAGAAGTCTTCACTGACACTGGATTGATTCTCAAGACCTAAGGCAGGCAATTTCCGTATCAATAAGAAGAGAAAAGAAATGACATTAAAATATATCAGGCTACATTTGTGATGATGTGAAGGGAAATCTTCTTTCTATTCTCATAAGGCAGTAAATGATCTCTCACCAAAATGAAAAGTAAAAAAGGAAAATTGAATACAAGGATGAATTATATTACTAAAATCAAGTGAAATTTCATAGGTAGTATTTTGTAGACTGGGATGTAAATCCTTGCTCGTCTCATCTTGAATCCTAGGATGAAACACAACATCTTCAGAGATATGATATATTTTTAAACTCCAACTCCCAGAATTCTCCAAAAATTTACTGCACAAGATTCTGGGAGTTGCCACCAGTAGACCCATACCTATGGACTCTTACAGACACCTACATTTTGCTATCCTGACACTTTATGGTTGTTTCAGACCTTCTTTTCTGTTCTAACTGTATAAAAAGGAAGCTGGTACAGATCTTAGTTCTTTAGGAGGCACCCTCTATAGGACCTAAGGATGATGAGACTCCTCCTCCTCCTATGAAACACCATGGCAGCTTCCTTTTTCTTCTAATGCCAAAATTGATGGCACAGAAAGGGCCCAGTAGCTCCTCTTAAGTGTGTGTGTGTGGTGGTGGTGGTGGTGGTGGTGGTGGTGGTGGTGGTGGTGGTGGTGGTGATTGTGATTATTATTATTATTATTATTATTATTATTATTATTATTATTATTATTATTATTATTATTATTATTATTATTATTATTATTATTATTATTATTATTATTATTATTATTATTTTGCTGGAGAAACTCCACTCAAGAGACACCCAAATGAGGCTCCTTTCATGTCCCCAAGAGCTGGCACAGAGACAGGTGCTCAATCCATCATGCAGTACCCGGGTCTTGAACTGCTGGCTTGTTGGCCTTTCAGTTAAGAAGATGAGCTTCTTAACCACTGAACCACTGCAACCACTAGTGTCTTCATAATAATGAGATATGTAATGATTGAATAGCACTAATGACCTCATGGTTGAAGTGTCAAAAATGTTGAGGAAAAGATTCCTTATCATCTAGATGGGGAAAAAAGAATATATATATATATATCAACAGCCCATGGGAAAAAATAATCTCTTTTTTTTTCTTTTGCAAAGTCCTTATGAGTGAAATTACAGCATCACCAGAAAGCATTAAAAGGGGTATTTGCAATTGCATTTTCAAAATACTGGCAGTGTGTAGTTAAATTTCTGGTATTTGGTAACCCTAACATGGCAGTACTAGATAGGGAATACTGTAACAGGCTGATTAAATTACCTGGGAGTTTATAGGCATAGCTAGATGACTGCACACCACTTAACTGGTTATACATGTTATAGTCCTACCATACTGTTGTTGTGTGCTGTCAAGTTGTCTCTAATTTATGGGAAACCTAAAAATGAGAGGTGTCAAAAATGATCTCTCCTTAACAGCCCTACTCAATCCTTGTTAACTCAAGCCCATGGCTTTCTGTTTTTCTTTCTTTCAGAAAAGTATACCTCTAAAAGTACTTGGCCAAACTGTCGAAAAGTTGTCACAAAACTAGCCTCGACTGTCTAATAATTACCTACTGAGTCTAAACCAAAAGTGGGTTTGGAAATTATAAATGTTTTGTCTGCATTGCCCTGTTTTAAGTAATGACTGCTGGTACTCAGTTTTACTTTGCGGTGAAATATTGCAGTCAGGCTCCATACAATAACAATTAGCAAACCATAGTCATTTTAGGATTCAAGTAGATAAAACACTTCCATGGTTCTTTCTTCAAGTTAACAACATAATTCTGGGATCACTTATCAGTACCATTTATTCCAATGAGATTAAAAAATTAATTCCAATAAGACTAAAATTAAATTCTACACATATAGTTATACCCTTGAAAGGCATTCTAAATACTAATTGGGAGAAGATACTCTCAGAAACTAAAATTGACATGGTGTTGGGTGAGATCATGTTTGTTTTTCTGTTACCTTGAAATCCATTTGAACATAAGCAGCTAAAGGCATCAAGTTGGTCAACACAAGTAGCGCCATTGTGGCATGGGTCACTTAGGCATTCATCCACTTCTGTAGCACAATTATTACCTGGAAATAAGAGAAGAATTCATTTAGTTTAAAATATATTACAGGACATTACAAGAGAGAACAACAGAATCATACAGAACAATTTCCCTAGGACTCAAAATACTTTCCCAAGTCCCACTTCCTCATCTGATGCTTGAGCTGAGGCAACAGGTCACAGCTGTGTGGGGTGGCCAGGAGGCATAAAAACCTCGCTCCTGCCACCTCCAATGCTGGCAGACTTCCTTAGCTGATGCTCAGGCCGAGGCAATGGGCCACAGCTATGCGGGTGAGCCAGGAGGCATAAAAACCTTGCTACCACTGCCTCTAATGCCGCCTCTGGCTGAGAGTGGGACGAGGAACACCTGGCACCCTGGTGGACTATTAAAAAGTTGCACCCACTGTTGCCGCCACTGCCTCATTGCCGGAGGTGCTCCAGCTGGTCTGGCTGAGGGCAACATTGAGCCCTGGCTCTGTCACAGATGTTGAGCTCAGGCTCTGTCAATGGACATTGAGTCAGGCTCCGTTGGGGATATTGTGGGTCTGTCTGTTGGGCTGTATGATATTTTTATTTCCATGTGTTTGTATTTCAACATTAGTAACTGTATGCCACTTCCCTCT
Source organism: Furcifer pardalis (assembly GCA_030440675.1). Classification (NCBI taxonomy): domain Eukaryota; kingdom Metazoa; phylum Chordata; class Lepidosauria; order Squamata; family Chamaeleonidae; genus Furcifer; species Furcifer pardalis. The sequence goes on along the minus strand of CP126890.1, from coordinate 54,921,066 downwards.
CCAAAGTAACTCGGAGTGGCTAACAATGTTACTAATGCTGAAATACAAACACGTGAAAATAAAAATATCTTACAGCCCAACAGACAGACCCAGAATATCCCCAATGGAGCCTGACTAAATTAATTAATTAAATAAATAAATAATGGTGAACAACATCAAAGCATATATACCTCTATTCAGTTCTATAGATTTTCCCTCCCCCACAAAAGAACCTTCTAACTGAGCCTAGAAAAATTACTATATATATTAATATTTATATATTACATTTACATTATTATATTAATCTACATTAATAGATTTTGAGAAAATTTAAATAAAAGCTTACCTATAAAACCAGGTGCACAAAAACAATGATAACCATCCAATTCATCCTTACAGAGACTGATAACTCCACAAGGCTGTGATAGGCAACCACCAACATTTGTTTCACAGAATTCACCAGTGAAACCTGTTTAATTTTTAAAAATAAACAGATAGAAACAAAGTGTTCTTGTTCAGTAACATAAAGAGAAAAGAGAACTGTATATGAGCTACTGCCAACATTAACTCTGCCATTGCCGGTCCCAATCCTGGATGAGAAAGAAGAAGGTTTGGGTGTTGGTTTAGCACTGTAAAACTTTATTGCTGAAGAAACAATGAGGAGCTTTGTTGCCCAATATGATGTAATGGTGGAGACAGGCATGAGAAGGAATTACCACTATTACCACCACCACCACCACCACTACCACCACCATTAATTCAAGCAAATATTTAGATGTAATTTTTGGGTGGCATTTTAAAATTGAATTTAATATAAATGACAAGATAAGTTACACAATTTCATAGTATTTCTATATTAGTTACTAAAGGTCAACTGGACATTAAAGCAAATGAATACTCCTTGTGGTTATTTCATTTTTTCTCCTTCCCATATGATGTTTTCAGTGATACATGCCTTAGCAGCTGGACTTGCAAATTAAGCTCACATTAATCTTCCACTAACAAAATATAGAGCAAAGCATATAAAATGCAAGAGATGGATATAAGGAAAGTAGCACACTGTGACAAACAAGAATTTTTCCTGATTTGAAGGTGCACAACTCATCCTGCAAATATGCAGGAAATGAACCACTGAGAAAATCCTATCTAGAAATAATTCCTTAACATTTTAGTTGACAGGTAACTTGTCTAAAGAGAACAAGGGAGGGATTATAATATGAAGTATATCTGTAGTCCTGATGGGAAGTATATATGCTTCAGTAACTCTGATGCAGAAAAATGTTTCCTTTCCATTAGTTCTCAGTGGCTTATGCATGCTCATGGAAGGAGGCAGAACCAAAGTGAAAGCTGCCAAATGCAGCTTTTTCTTGGCATCCACTCCCCATATCATAGAATTGTAAAATAATGGAGTTGAAAGGTGCCTATGAGACTATCGAGTCCAGCTCAACTCAATGCAGGAACCTAAAACAAAGCAAATCTGACATGGCTGTTCAATTCTCTCTTGGATGTCACCAGCATTGGAGCACTTGCCACTTCTCAAAGTAATTGGTTCCATTGTCATACTGCTTTCATAGTTAGGAGGTTTTTCCTGATATTTAGGCTATACCTGGTTTTCTGTAGCTTCAGCCCATTATGACGTGTTCTGTAGTCTGGGATGATTGAGAACAAATCCTGCCCCCCCTTTTTATAACTATCTTTCAAGTATTTGAAAAGTGTTATCATCCCTTCCCCTCCCTTGTCTTCTCTTCCCAAGTCCCAGATCCTTCAGTATTTCCTAATTCAGTTTGGTTTCCAGGCACCTGAACATTCTTATCCCCCTGCTCTGAACTTGCTTCAGTTTGTTGGCATTCCTTCTAAAGTGTTATATGTATTTGAGTAGATTCAACCTGTGGATCTGAGATGCAGAATAAGAATGTTTACATGGTACACGATTTGCACTGGTTTGGTTTTACCTACCATTGGGGGAAGGTCAAAGAACTGGGATGGAGGTAGTGCAGTGATTAAATGAACTGTCCAATAGAAAGATAATGTGGGGTAGAGATAAATATGCACTTCTCAATGTCCACACTGGAGCTGGTCTTTTCTAATGAGATTTGCTTTGGGAGAAAATACCTACCCACACTTTGAAGTCCACATGTAAAGTCCTGGGTCCAAGGGGCATGAGTCAGGAGGGGAATCCTGAGCTGTCCAACTGGGTGCAAAATGGAGACGGGCAGCGGGATGTGGTTCCAGAACAACCCCATCCTTGTTGCATTCCTAAATAGACACTTTGGCCTTATGGCTACTGTAAACAGCCAAAGTAAACTTAACCCAACAGATGTATGTGACTACATCTGCAAATTTCTTATGAACATACTGGTAATAATACCTGCATTATCATTAATTTAGAGTGCTAGAGGAGAAACCTTGTCTTGAGCTCTACAAATGGCAGACAGTGCTGAAATGCTTTGTTCTGGGGGGGGGGGGTGTTGTGTGGAACTAACTGTTCTGTTCCGATGGAAAGATGGCTTGTAAAAACTATGACTGACAAAGTTTCCTAATCAACCATCCTCCACTGCTTGTGAAAGACTAGAGGAACAGAAGGCTGTGGAGAAAGAAACACTCACTATCTTCCCTAGTTTCTTAAATGATGTGTTATTCCTGACAAGTCTGCATAAAATCCATGAAGAATGGGCATTTGATAAATTATAATTTCTTTTAAAATTGGTCAGCAATTTTATATTTAAATATTTTTTTCAAACTTAATTAGATTGATATATTTAGCTATTTTAGCGCTTCATTTAAAAAAGAAAGGGAAAAATGAATTGTTTGATCAAGACAAAGATACACAATTCTCTCAGTTCCAGAAAATCTGGATGCTGTCACTTGCTGTTGGCAGTAGAGTTTGTTAGTGTTCCAACCTCTGTGAAGAATCTTATTTACAGGGCAATTGCTCGAAGAAGAAAATGTTGATGCAAGCAGAACTAGAATGTGTACGCTTTGGAAATAAGTGTCTGTTACAATTCCATGAACATATAAAACAACTCTGGTCTAATATTTGCTCTGGAATGACATTTCTAGTTCATGGTTCATTTCTTTTTGGAGCAAGAGAAACAACACACACAATGGACTTTAAAATTTAAAGTGAAGGTGAAAAGTTGTGATCAGTTTGACAGTAAAGTTGAGGTGCCCAGTGCCATCAATTTTTAAGGAAACTATTTTCAAAATATGTTCCACAAAAAATAAAATAAAAATGATTTGTATCTCATCTCTGTACATGCCTCTGTCTGTGTTTTACACACAAGTGACAGTGGATGGCCATACACAGGCTTTAACAAAATAATTAAAATGTTCTAGTTTTCTTGGTTTCTAAGCAATCCAGAACCAATTCTTCTTCTTCAAGTGCCTCATTTCAAATATTGGCTACCGTCATGGTGATCATCCATGAAGATTGTCCTTCAGACAATATAGTGCAGTAGCCTTCCATTTGCCTTCTGCATTGCAGCATGACACCCATAACAAGGATCACTTTCAAGTCCTGAGCTTTTTTGCCACACAAAGTCCTTATCAGCACCAGGCCAGTATTGATGAAGCTTCTGCCCTCCATCATGATGGATTCAAGTAAAATTTAATCCATTTGGGGACTATCACCCTTCCCTGTGGACTTCACCACCCAAGGCTGTTAGTCCTCAGGGTAGTCATGTCGGTAAACCACGGCCTGATGATTGGCATTGAATCACTGGCAGGTTAACCTAGCCAAACAAAACCAAAACCACTTAACACAGGTAAAATGTGAATCACATCAAGAGAGTTTAGTGGTTTCAGTAAAATACTGGTTATTTCAGTAAGAACAGAGTGTTGTTACCCAACAAAAATTAGTCTTGCAAATTCTAAAACAGAAATTGTCACACATCCTAGCAGGGCAGTTTCGAACACTCAGCTGACAGTAAGAATGGCTGGTATACATCTTTATAATATGCCCTGCTGGTAGTTGAAAAAGAGACCTCATCTTGCCAGGTACAAAAGAGTCAGCCAGGGAGCTTTCTGAAAACTAGAGATGTGCTTCTGATTCAGGAATTATTTGACATCCAAAGCAATGTCAGGGTATTTGTCAGTTTTCAAACCAATTCAAAGAAAGCAAGGATGCCCAAAGTGGTACCTGAGTCCCATCAGAAGTCCCTGAAGCACCAAACATTCCTTTAGTGCTTTGGAAGTTGAAAAAGCTGAACAATTTTGGGAAAATGAATATAACCCTCCAACTGAAGAAGAAAACCAAACATAGGAGGAAACTGACAGCTCAGTCATCAACGAAAAGCCCAAAATCTGAAAATTTTCATCATTGGAAGGGAGAGTACTTTAAAAAATGTTTGTTTAAATTAAATTGGATGCCTATTTGGTCCAAACAAATCAGCTGCAATTTTTGAGACCAATAATTGGGACTAAATCAAAGCAGTTGGCATTTGCACACCCTTATGTCAATTGTACTTTTTTATCATATTGGGGAACACAGAATCCCTCCATGGTTGAAAGCTAGTAGAATGCTAAGGTCTTCATTGTTTCACCTATGGATGAAGTATTTCCTGTTCTATGTCACTTACATATGTGTTCACTCATAAGTCTATTGTACTTCTTGATTAATTGATTTTTTTTTTTTGTTCAATCGCACAGTCGATTCCGGCCCTTTCCGGCCCCATGGACCACTGTCTGCCAGGCACTTCTGTCCTCCACCATCCTCCTCAACTCGCTCAGCTCTGTGCCCATTAAGTCTACAATACCATCTAGCCATCTCATTTTTGGCTGCCCCCTTCTTCTTCTGCCCTCCACCCTTCCCAGCATCATGGCTTCCTCAAGCGAATCCTCTCTTCTCATTTGATGTCCAAAGTATTTTAGCTTCATCTTTACTATTTGACCTTCTAAGGAGCAGTCAAGTTTGATTTCTTCTAAGATTGACCTATTTGTTCTCCTCACTGTCCAGGGGACTCTCAAAATTTAAAAAATCTGTAAAATAATAAATTTGAAAAAAATATTTTGAAAGAATTTGTTCACAAATTGCTAAAAGTATTGTATCTTAGGGGAACACACACACACACCAGTTTTAAGGTGCCTTTTCAGGGAATTGCAATACTCAAAGCATTAACATTTTCACTTGTACCCAGACATTTAGAATACATAACTGTATACTGTATTTTTCAAAAATGGAATCCCTAGCTCCTCAGTGGCTTAGTGGGAAGGCACTGATCTTGGAGACTGGAAGGACAGGGTTTGATACCCAAGAGCTATATGATGGGGGACATGAAAGGAGCCTCATTTGGATGTTCTCTGCAAAAATCCTTTCAACCCAGAGTAATCTCTGACACAAAAAAACACACAAAATCCCTGAAACATCCTTGCCCATAGCTACTAGGATAGATTCCTGAATAGTCAAACCTTCCAAACTGCCAAGAGAATCGGAGCTGCCTAGGTTCACTGAGAGGGGGGGGCATGGGTTCTGCATGTGCTAATGTTTTAGCATCTTGGATAAAATATTGTTGTGTCCTGAGAAAGAGGGGTATACAAAAAAAAGTGCACCGAAATGCCTGCTACTACTCTGTACAGGAAAAATGAGCTATTCAGGATCAAAGTAGGAATGTGTGCCTCTACCCCATTATTTTGAGTAGTACATGGTGAAAGAGCAGAATGGAGTAAAGGAAGGCAAGAATACTAGAGTACACCTTTCTAGGGCCTGGGTTTAACTCCAATTTCTGCCATGAATCCATTGTGTAGAAAAGGAAATGCATCTAATTGTTCACACTACTTCAGGCTCTTTGGAAACAGAAGCAAGAATGATGAGGCATTACACAGAAAGCTGGACAGAACTAGGGCCACTTTGATGAACTGTTTCAGTGGTCCTAAGAAGGGATCCTTAGGTGCAGAATGGGGCATAAGCGTGTCCATACAGGGTAAAGAGGAGGCCAGGCTATATATTCAGCCATTTCCTTTAAGTACTGTAGAGTGTAATCATCCTTAGTTACTTCCTCCTGCAGCTTAAGAGCTCTATGTTGGTGACTGAAGGTGAAACATAAGAGACATCCATATCCCACATCTGAGTACCACAAAGAGTTTCTACAATTGTCCCTCTCCTTCTTCCCTGGATGGCTTCACTTTAACCCATTCTGCCAGGTAGGCAGGGCCACAGCCAGGGTTCTAGATGTGGGTGGGTGAACAGTGTTTCAGGATGGGAAACAAAGCCTCTTTTCAATGCATTCCTATGGGAAACTGCGCTTTGCCAGGGTGGGCAAACTACTAACTCAGGGTGGGCCAAGCCTGCCCTGTCCACCGCTTGGCTATGGCCATGCAGGTAGGGAATGAAGTTTCTGTAACAGGTGACATACCCAACATTGAGTGATTTAAGGATGATGCAAACCATTGTCAAATTGATGAAAATGCTTTGTTAACAACAGAGGGAGTGAAAATCAATGAGGAATAATGGACAGTGTGCTTGACATGAGTTCATGAGAGCTGCATTTAAACCCACACTCAGTCATGGAAAGTCACTAAGTATTGGCAGTAATAAAACCATTCCTTAAATACCTCACATAACATGAAAACCCTACAAGGGTCATCATAAATCAGATGCAGCTTGACAGTATGCAACACCAGCACAGGATGCAACCTCTGTAAATCTAGTGCTATGTAACTGAAGGTGGTTTATCCCCCCCTTTTTTTTCCCCAGGAAGAGGTTGGAGCAGGAGAGGACCCATTTGCTTCCCTGCTGGGCTGCCTTGGGATGGGTCTTGGGGCTTGCTAAGCCTGCCCTACCTCCTGTCCAAGAGATGCTTTTCTTTGACGCATAACACTGATAGCCTGGGTTTCCTCTTTGATAGGCTTAGATTCCTATGGGATGGATATTAGAGAATGAGGGTGGTAGTAGTGAGTCCTGCAGGGTGTCATTAAATGATTGGGCACATGGTTAGGTACCATGAAATGTGGGATTCAGGTGCTCAGGTGTCAACCTTGTGAGGCCCCCTGCAATATGGCCAGCTTTGGCTCATGACAACTGGGTTAGAGGCCTCCCCAAATAGTCCATTCTTGACAAGGCTTGGCAAGGTTGCAGCATTTGCCGGGGCATTAACTCACCTAATTCAAGTTAGAGAGGGACCAAGAAGTTCCACCTTCCCAGGCACCAGGTTACAGGCACCACTTTAGCATCTCCCCCTGAAGTTTAGAGAATTAATTAAATAAATTTGTAGCCCTATTTCAACCCATTGATTTCTCTTGCCTCTTCATTTGCTGGTTGAAGCAAAGACCTGCAGGAGTGCATCCTCTGCTTTGAATATGAACATTTAATTATTATGTTGTTAATAATTTGATAATGAAGAATTTTCAATAAATGTAGTAACAAACTATTTGTTTCCAGCACAATTTCTAGCATTAACAAGAAGGAAAGAAGAACGAAGAAGGAACATGCTGGAACTTAAAACAAGTTGTCAGGAAACATAAACAGTTGAAGTCACGTAGAATGTGATTCTGTGGAGATAGCTGGCATTTTGAAACATCATGCAAGGACTGAGTTCATGCTCACTGGGGTAGCACAGCTGAAATTCCTTAGTCAGAATATTTATCAACACGTAGATAAACAAAAAGGTCATAGCAACCAGAAGACACTAGGTGCCAGGCAACCAAATGGAATGGTTCACTTTCAGATTTAAAATCATATTCCTCATAAAAAATAAAGCACATATTCAGCCTCTATTTCAGGTATTTAGTAGATATGGAGAATACTCCCAAATATTCTAGTTCTCATTTGTTCTTTCCACAAGTCTATGAAATTATCTATGTTCTTTCAGGTTTCCATTAAAAAACAACAGTAACATTTCCATAAATGGAGAGGAGGAAGCAAGTAAAATCAATGGGGCTACCCTGGATAAGTGACTTGTCCACTTGAAGCCCATACAAAATATTTATTCCACAGCCGGTACCCACTCTTAGTCATAAAAGAATAATCTTTTGGTAAACTAAGCTGAGTGCCATCAAAAAGAAAAAAAATTCTGGTCGGGTCACGCTCCCTCAGATAGTTTCAGGGGGTGGACGGCTATTTTACCCTTCCTACACCACATGTCACTTCCTGGTGTGGTGGAGGCAGTGGGAGGGGCACATGAAATGGTGCTGTTGGCTGCATCCAGCCCATGGGCCACAGTTTGAGAATCCCTGGACAAAACAATGTTCCTTGTTATTCTTTTCAGTCTTCAGCTCTGCAAAATAGCTGGGTGAAAGGGGGTGCATTGGCTGATCGAGCCATCTCCTGAAGAACCCAGTGGTTGAAGAGCCCAGGGGAGACCTTAAGCTTTATTGTGATGGTTCATCAGTCACCCTCCTTCTCCCTTTGCACCAGCAGCTCAATCTACTGCCCTACTTTTGATTTTCCCATTTCTCTTTTCAAATTAACAGGCAATCTTTGCAACACTACCTGTGGTGTTTGTGCACCCAGGCATGAACAGACACTCCTTGATTGCATGCATAGCTACCCCAGAATCAAGCAAATACCCCAATGTGATCCAGTTTTACAGATTTTCCAAAAGAGAATGTATATGCGCAATCTGTTCTTTTCAAAATGTGTCATAACTACCAGGTTATGTTATTATGGCATTGGCCTCTAGGAGGATTCAGCATCAGAGATTTCCTACAGGAACTAAGCCCCATTTTAAAGTAAGTTACTTGCTTATTTAAATAGGTTGAACTAAGTTGTCACTGAAATTTCATGGCAACCACAAAACAAAAACTTTATGTGAAGCAACAAATAGCTGTATTATATTCATTCATGTAAACACATGAACCCGGCAAATATGCTAAAAATACATTTCATTTTCAAAAAATTCAGCTTTACTGCATGCATATCTCCATGTCAGATGGCATGATTCAGTTTTTAAATAACACAATGAGAAGTTCATTAACACTATGTTATCAGCTCAAGACCTATACCTTTGAATGTGTGAGCCATAGACTTTCTTAGAGTCAAGATGCATAGTTTTAAACTAAAAGATAAAGGTAAAGGTTGGTGTTGCTCAAAAGCCAGTCGTATCTGCATATAAGGTTCACTGCTCATCTCTGTTTACATCCAAAGAGCTAGCACTGTCTGCGTCTGCAGATGTTTCCGTGGATGTGTGGTAGGCATGACTTGACATGGAATGCTATTTACCTTCCCACCAAAGTGGTACCTATTTATCTACTTGCAATGTCTTGTTTTTGTGTTGCTAGGTTGACAGGAGCTGGGAAAGAAACAGGAAGTCACTTGGCTGTGCAGCACTCAGGTGTTGACCTGCCGACCTTCTAGTTGTGAAATTCAACATCTTAATCACTAAGCTACTACAGTCTCTAACTACATTAAACTAACATTCCTTATGATATGCTTCCTTTGGTTCCCCCAGTGAAAATAGTTGTTATTGTCAAAATATTATTGCTATTGCTACTATATGCTATTGCTATTTTTTGAGAGTCACACAGAAATCAGTGTTTATTTCCTTCATTCTTAGTATTTCAAGCAAAAATATGGAATTATCCTGATTTATTGAAGCCTTAAAATCAGTGATGGGATGTTACATGTTCGCACCAGCTCGCCAGAACCAGTAGTAACTTTTCCCAGTGTCACGGAGAACTGGTGGCGGCTTTTGGAGGGAACCACTCTGGGGCTTACCTTTTCGCTGGTTCCCCCACTGTGCATGTGTGCCAAGCGCTTGGTGTGCATGCACACCTACAGCACTTGGTGCGCATACACGGCCTCCCGGCTGTCTTTTCAAGTGGGGAAGAGGAAGAGAAGCTGCTAGCCTGAACCTCCTATAGCCTGCTCCCCAGGGTAAGTAACTCACCTTTGGGTGTGGGGTGTGGGTGTGTATTTTAATGTGTATTTAATGTATATTTAATGTATATTTTTATGTGTTTTCTGTGTATTTAATTTGCATTTTATGTGTTTTATGTGTATTTAATGTGTATTTAATGTGTATTTAATGTGTATTTATTTTTAATGTGTATTTTTATGTGGTTTTATGTCTATTTAATGTGTATTTATTTTAATGTGTATTATATGTGTTTTACGTGTTTTTTTATGTATTTTTATGTCTATGTAATTTGTATTTTTATGTGTACATGACCAACTTTGGCCCCACCCATCAGGTTATATGTGACATTGGCTCCACCCATAACATTGGCTCCACCCACATTGTTGGCTCTGCCCATTAATTAGGCTCCACCCACAGTGTGGTAGTAAAATTTTTGACATCCCACCACTGCTTAAAATGGTTGGCATTTAAGAAGAATTTCCCAACAACCTTTTTTTCCCCATGTCTGTACCAGACGTGTAACTGTCAAATGAAGGCACCTTTTGGTGAATTCATTTCCACAGTTCCTTTTGCCTGACTTAGTGTGAGAAAGATTAGGTGGCAACGCAAGTTTGCCATTACCAGGATACACCTGATAGTGGTTGAAAAATACCACAGTCTTTAAGGAGGCTCTTTTTGTGTACCCCTCCCAGCAAACAGGAACCCATCCCATCCCATCTAACTGTAACTAAAAACAAAGGAAGCCAGTTCTGGATTAGAATATACTTAGATAGTTTGTGGTGGGGCAAGTCTGGATTTTAGGAAACAAAGACATGGGTATTATATCATATATTTGAATTATATAGATGGACAGAAGATAGCGGAAGATATGCTATTTTTCTTGATAATCTCCACTATAAATAGCTACCTAAATGCTTCTTTGTCCCAAAGGTATTTCTTTCCTTGCAGTATGCCCAGCCATTTTATTGTCACTTATTATCTGATGTAAGAGTACAGGCACTAGTGCTGGATTACACCTCCAATATGTGAGGCCCTTCAGCTGAATGTAACTATCCATTCTCATCTTATCAGTAGGAATCTAAAATTATATTCATAGCTACTTTTTGAAAAGGTCGCCATGAAATGCTGTTAGAAGGTGATCATATACACCCCTTGCCTTGAAAATGAGTCAATTTGTCGCACTGTTCTGGCACTTCTATTTGTGGAGGTTATTCATTCACAGTCATTAATACATGGAACAACTGGACGTGAACATTATATTGATGCTCAATGGTAGAAGAAGTGCTTTGTTTTTTAAATACCCTATCAGAGCAATCAGGTATCAGAGAAATGCAGCAGGACTAAGGATGGAAATGATACTTGCTATGTTCTTGTGAATTTAAATTCTGTGCCCTGTGAGATTCTTTACTTTCAGCTCAGAGTGTGACAAAGAATTCTGCCCTGCTTTCCTAGTCTCTCTTAAGTTCTGTAGAATGCCTTTGGCATTCCTTTCATTTAAGAAAAGAAATGCACATACCAAGCAGAGAAGGAATGGTCAATAGCTAAGAAAGATCCTTACAAAGCAGGTGCTTCATAATCTGGCCCTCTTAAATTTGGACAATTCCCAACATTCATGCAATTGGACAAATTGTGGTATTTGTGTGAAACTATTATACAACTTTGGCCAAAACACTGGCCAAAGTTTTCTTTGTTTCCCCATCAGCATAGGAAAGAGTGACAGAAAATCCTTTGCCATCTTTAGTCATCAGACAAATGTTACCATTTCTTTTCCTTTGTTAAAAGGGCAAGTGAAATGAGGATTTGCATCGAACATAGGACATAAGAGCCGATCTAAAAATGCTGAAACCCTATGAGGAACATCCACATCACAGAAGGCACAATTCTGTTATTCCAGATCCTTCAGCTTATTGTATTTAGGTATGTGCCAACGTCATGTCTTCCATCAATGGTCATGCAGCTGAAAGAATATGCAATACAGTCAAATCTCGCATAAAGAGTGCCTCGCTTAAAGAGCAACTCGCTTAAAGAGCAGAATTTTCTCTGAATGTTCGCTTCGCTTAACAAATAAAACCAACCAAAACTCGCTTAACAAATAAATCGGGGTTTCGCAATCCCCCCCCCCTTGGTCATTTTCAATGGTGTTTTGCTTAAAGAGCAAACTTGCTTAAAGAGCAATCCTGTGGAACACATTATGCTCTTTAAACAAGGTACAACTGTATATACATTCTTACATTGAAAAAGTCATCTTAGATCTGCAAACTCCTAACTATCAAAAATGTAGACGAATAACAAACAGCCAACTCTAGCTGTTAAGCTAGGAGCACACCCTAAGTAAAATCATGGAAATTATTTACCCATTTGGCCAGGAAAATATAAATAAATATATAATAGCTGAATTTGTTTTCTGGTTTAGATGAAAAATGTAACATCTCAGTTCATCTTAAATATATTTTACATTATGATCACTCAGAGAGCAATATGATTGTGTCAGAGATGAAAACCACCTTCAGCATTTATGTAGTTTTGCAGTAAGGACTTGATTTAAACTAAGCACATCAAGAAGCAACTGGTGTTAAAATCTCATTCCATCCCTCTTCAGTTCCTTTATTATTTTTCTGTTTCTCTTGGCCTCAGGTACAAATGGTATACCAGAACTCTAAACAATGGGGATAATTCATATTCAGTTACCAAATACAAATTCCATTCTGCATGACCAGGCTTCACTTAGTTTTGATCATGCACATTTCACCATTACAGCAGAACAAAATAAGACCAAACTGAGACCAGAATGATAGGATCTCCATTTTTAAAAATAGATTGGCTACAGGTCATAATATATCTAAATGTTCTTTTTTGTACTAGATCAAAGCCACTAGTAAATTGTGGCCCAAATCTTCTCCCTTAGTTAGGCTACCATAACATAAACAAGGTAACTCTGGGGAACAATTGCCTTAAAACAAATCAGCATATGCATTTTCTATAGCATCCTGAGCTGCATGACTCAGCACACAATTCATAAAGTTTACAATGACTTCTTAGCTTGGGGCAACTTGCCTCCAGAGGTTATGAAATCTGCAAAGCTGTGCAAAATGATTCCAGTCTGATGTAGAAAGTTGGTTTTATATTTTTGTACTGTCATGCTGTGTTTAGCTATAATCATGCAGCTTTTAATTTTTGCTCTTTGTGGCTTCTTGTAGATGTAATACAGCCAGTGGGTTGGATCAATGAGTTTTGAGTTTGCATTTGACCATAAAATGATGAGGGGAATATCTGGTTCTCCACATGGCTTGAACACCTACCAATGCCATCAGGCATGGCCATGTACCACAAATGCAGAAGAAAACCTTAAAGGTGCAAAAGTCCCTGTCTGTGTTACACAGGAAGAGCCCTGATGGTGCAGTGGTTATACTGCTGTACTGTAGCCAAAACTGCTGGTGTTGTAAGTTCACTCCTGATGGGAATCAAGGTTAACTCAGCCTTCTATCCTACTGAGGTTGGTAAAATGAGTACCCAGCATGTTGGGGGAAAATGCTATTTACCTTATAAACTGCCCACAGAGTACACTAAATGCTATTGGGCAGTAAATAAGTGAAATTGCTATTGCTGTTACACATGAATGATCATGACAGTGCAGTAGCTAGATATTTAGCCTTCACAGAAGCAGAGGGGTGTGTGTGGTGGGGTGGGGGTGGAGGATGGGTGCTGGTTGCAGGGGTGGCTTTTAAGGTTATAATTTCAAGTGGGATGATGGATCGGTGGGAGGCTCTGGAAGTCATAGCTCTAAAAATAACTGTTTAACCCCCAGCTTTATTACCAGTATCTTAGCACTTTTTAGTTCACAATCTGCAAGATCTATTTGTTTCACAGAACAGTTATGAGGAAAAGGGGCTGGCAATCACTTTGAACCATAAAATAGTTGCATGAGTGACTAATAGAGAGATCTATTATAATATCCAGGTCTCTAATATTGAGAGTATACTATCCCCATGTTCCTAGACTATTTCTATCTTAACTGCTTTTATAGAGCAGTATGCATTTTCAAAATGTGCCATGAGTTAGATTTATGAACCGTAACATGCAATGCATTTTCTGGGGGGAATAGTGCTGAAAACAAACATTATGAGATTTTGTAGGAAATACAGCTTTAAGGAATAAAAAGAGCTGAAACCAATGTTCTACGCCAATTTGCATAACACCTGGACAAATGAATATGTGGTATTTTATTTTGAAAAAAAGATTTGAGTAAATCTATCCAGTTTGTAATCCTACTCCATTTACATGGGACTATCATTGAGAATTATTTCTAGGTAGAAATGCTTAGAACTGCACTGATAGTCTGGGCTCATGCAGCCCGTATATACCACATTCCTCTGATTAAAGAAACATAATTTTAAAAAACCCAAACTCCATTAATTTTTAATTGAACATTTACCCATCCCACTCTCTTACACTTGACTAGATAACAGATGTTTATTGACTGCATTTACAATGTTGTCATTTTATGTATTATTCATTTAGGATAATTTTGGTGTGCTTTAGACTGTACATCAACATTAATTTCACAGTTTCATTTTTCTCGTAAAGCACACTGAGCATTTGTTTTAGGCAAGTAGGAGTCTCAATTAAAAAAAGATTTTTATCTTTATATGGGGTGTATAAATATTATTTTAATGTTTATTTCATATATTTGATTGATACTATGCACTTTGTGGGGGAGATTGTTTGGGCAACTGTCTGATTTCGTTTAGTAATACTGATAATGCTTGTGATGCTTGGGTGTGTTTTATCACCTATCTTTGATCCTTTATTAATATTTATTCATCTATTGTGACCTTGTGTTTTTGACATGTTGTAAGCAGGACTGTGGTGTCTCAAGTGGTTAAGACACTGAACTTGAAGATTGAAAGGTCGGAGTTCCATACCCAAGTACTGCATGATGGTGTGAACTCCCGTTTCTGTCTTGTGGTCGGCTGAGGGCCCCTGTTGTTGCCACTACAGCTGCCCGAGGCTTCGCCTTCCCCTGGCCAAGGAAGGGATGGAGAGCCACCCTATTGTATTGCATTTTTTCTTTTCCTTCTTATGTTAGATATATTGATTGTATCAACTGTATTGTGTTATGATGTTGTATTTATATTTTATATCGTAATATTGTTGTTTCATTGAATGTTAGCTGCTCTGAGTCGCACTGTCGAGTAGAGCAGCATACAAGTCTAATAAATGAAATGAAATGAAATAGCTTCCATCATGGGAATGAAGCAGAGTCAATTTCATTTTTTTCTGAAGTTCTATGAGTTTTTTGTGGCTCCTATTTTGTAAAGGAAAACCATGGCAACATCCTTATGAATTCTTACATGAATACATGCATGACTAGCTGTGCAAGTAATCTTAACTCACAGCTCTGAAATAACTTGTTGGAATTAATTAGTTGTGTGTCTCTAGTTACTTTATGACAATCATTAGCATAATTAATAGTTACAAGGGCACTTTTGGAATGTAACACCTAGTTTCTTTAGAAAATTATTTCTAAAAGGAATTTTAAACCACTTACGGAATCATTTGAACAATTTTATGTCTCTCTCTCTTATATCTGTCCTAATTAACAAGAGGAAGTATTCTTTAGTTTTGTCTAATGTATTTTTATAAACATTTCCAAAGTATAATACTAAATTTGGACATTAGAAAGTATAATATAGTATTTCTCTGCATTTTCTGTTTC
The DNA here is from genome assembly GCA_030440675.1 of Furcifer pardalis. Taxonomy (NCBI): domain Eukaryota; kingdom Metazoa; phylum Chordata; class Lepidosauria; order Squamata; family Chamaeleonidae; genus Furcifer; species Furcifer pardalis. The sequence goes on along the minus strand of CP126890.1, from coordinate 54,905,580 downwards.
ACATGTAAACAATGCATGGATGTCTTATATCAGGGTTCGCCAACCTTTTTAAGTTGGGAACCGGGTCACACTCCCTCGGACATTGAGGCGACTGGACTGATGGTCCCTTATGCCATAAACACTGCTATAAAATGTGTCCATGGCTGCCATAAATGCATTTATGACAGCCATAAATGTATAAAAAATGTGTTTACATCCACCGTAAATGTGTCTCCAGCAGACGTAAACACATTTACAACAGTTGTGGACATGTTTCATGGCTGTTTACACTGCTTCCGGTGGTGGCAGCAGTAGGAGCAAGGGGAGCCCCAGGCGATTTGGGCCTGTCAGCTGGATCTGGCCCATGGGCCGTAGGTTGCCAACCCCTGCCTTATATTAACAGTGCAGTATCAGTGATACCAGCAAGCTGGTTGAATAGAAGTAAGGAGTAACACAGTGAATTCCTTTTAAAATTTAACATCCAAGCTCTGTCTTTCATTGGCATTTATTAATTTTGTCATTCCAGACACATTGATGCTTTGAAAAATGACTGGTAAAACTATTTTTCACTTCTGATAAGATAAACTTTTTTCTTTTGCTTGTCTTTACCTATACATGCAGGGTAATGAGATGGGAATGAAGAAATGGGAGTTATGAGGTAGTAGATTCAAGTGAACTGTTCAAGATTGCATATGGTAAGCCACATTTTTTTATGGTTCTTCTACAAAAAAGAAGCCGCCATGCATTTAAAAGCAAGTGTTGCATAGGGAGAGAAATTCTGATTAGTTATTGATTGACTGATTTATGCATTCATGGGTGAGGCATGCATGTAGTAGAGTTTTCAAATGTGTTGTTACTCACAGAGAGGGCTATATTTAAAGAATGGGCATGTTTCCTGTACTTTAAATAGTTGGGTGTGTATGAAGGAGATATTTCAATATACAGTAATACAGTACCTCCCTTAAAGAGCAAAATGTGTTCCACAAGATTGCTCTTTAAGCAAATTGCTCTTTAAACGAAACGAATGTTCCCATAGGAATCCAATGAAAACCAAATTTTTGTTCTGGACCTCAGAAACCCCCCCCCAAAAAAACAAAAAAAACAAAAAAAAACCTTTTTTTGTTCAAAATTATTTATAAAGTGCAGTTAAACAGCATAAATAGTGTGCAGGAACATGTTAAATCAAACAATAACATTCCAAACATCAATTTTCAACTTTTAAAACATCACACACCAAGAATAAAAATGGATTCTTTTACAGGGTACCCGTTCAAAACTCATTAATAAAGTGCTCTTTAAAAGCAACTGAACATAAAACACACTTCAACAGGGAAACATGGAAAACTGCAATTGTCCAGCATTTAAAAAACTGGGCCAATACAACAATGTTTTAGGTAAAGGTTTCCCTTGCTCGAAAGCCAGTCATATCTGACTCTAGGGGTCAGTGCTCATCTTTGTTTCAAAGCTGAAGAGCTAGCGTTGTCTGCTTCTGCAGACGTTTCCGTGGTCATGTGGCAGGCATGACTAGATACCGGAGCACACAGAATGCTGTTACCTTCCCACCGAAGTGGTCCCTATTTACCTACTTGCAATTTCTTGCTTTCAAACTGCTAGGTTGGCAGGAGCTGGGACAAAGACGGGAGCTCATTCCATCCTGCAGTACTCAGGAATCGAACTGCTGACCTTCCTCCTCCCAGTCAGTGTTTTAGCCATTTGAGCCACTGCAGTCCAATATTTTAAAAACTGTGCAAACACAAAACATTTTTTAAAACTGGGGGAGGAAAAGGGGGAGGAGGACAAAAATGCTCCTCCTTCCACACTCGCAGCATGCTGGTATTGTTGCTCAAAAACCTCCAAAGTGCAATGCAGCATGGGAGAAATTCTAGTCCAGCCTTTTCGCACCAGTGACTAGACCCACCCCCAACACTCCCCCCCAGAGGGGACTCTCAGGTAGAGAAGGGAGGGGGAAGCAAGGAGTTCTCGGAGTTCTCTTGATCACCCCTCCTTTCTCCCATAGTGCAAGCAAGCGAGAGAATTCTGTGACGTCCTTGCTTTCCTCCCCCTCTCACTTTGCACTCCCTCCAGTGTTGCGAGAGGCTGTCTCGCTTGTCCCCTCTGCCGTTTCGGCAAGTGGATGGATGAGACAGCCTCTCGCAAAGCACTCCTCAGCAATTGGCAAAAGTCTGTTTTTGTTAAGCAAGTTTTTGCTTGTTCAACGAAGCAGACATTTTCTCAAAAAACCTCCTCGTTAAGCAAGTTACTCGTTATATGAGTTACTCGTTATGCGAGGTATTAATGTATGAACCTCACTAGTTTTCCATACAACTAGTAGAGGAGCAGGATTAACTGATTTAAAAAAGGACTTTGGTTCTGAATTTTCCCTTGCTGATGGTGGTCAGAGATACAAGCTGATGGACCAGAAAGATAGTGGCTAGAATCTACTGGCAATTCATGTGCTTAAGTTAAATGGTAGAAGTCACAGTGACAAATTGCTGTTAATTAACATGTTGTCAGTCATGTTCCTGTTTATGTGACCATTGCATGGCCAAAGACACAGTCAGGAATACAAGCAATGTCTCATTAATTAATTGATTGCACCTTAATTTACACATTTTCTCTTATCCATATCTGAATCACCAACAGGATTCTGGCCACTAAGTACTCTCAGAGCATAGTGTGTATAATTAATCAATGCAAGGTGAGCAATCTTGTAACTTCAATCTCATACATGACTAGGTTGTTCATATTACATCACCACCAATGCATAGGACTGTAGCCTTTGAGAACATTGATTATATGGGACAGAAATATAAACATTTGACAGTATTGCAAAGAATCAAGCTGTTCCTCTGCAACAAGGCACTCCAGCTTCTTTATTTATTATTTTTAAAATAAGTTCTAAAACATTGTCATCTCTGGAATGGGGGATAATCTGCCAATCTGTAGCATTTTGAAGCAGTCAGCTTTGAAATCTATTTACTCATTCGACAAACCTTGTTTATTTCTGAAAATCGACCAGCCTTCTGCATGCCAAAACAAACTATAAAAGCTATGTCAGATATGCAAATTTTACTTCACTGCTCACCCACCTTGTCTAAATTGTGAATATTGCATTAAGCTTTTCAAGGGGAATGACTTCATAATATTCACTTTCCTCAACCAGTTCTGGTACTAAAAAATAAAGTGAATATTTTGCAATATTTTATATTTGCCTAGCATTTCTGCCATACAATGTCAATGCTGAATAAGCTTATGTTGCTTGGGTTATTGTTTCACAGATTTATTCCATTGTCCAGTAAAATTTAAACACAGTCCCTTACTTGCTTATAGACAACCCTCCAATCTCAAACAACTAATGACAAACAACAGACTACACAAAAATGAAATAAAGATGGGAACTAAATCCTGCTGCAAACTCAGATGTCAACTTTGTCCCCACATTCACTCTGGAAACAGTATTCCTGGACCCAATAATGCCACACACAACATTAAGGGCAGTTTTACTTGTTCTTCTGCCATATTTTGCCAAAAAAAAAAAATGCCCTTCTGCACTCTACATAGGACAAACAGGACAATCTTTGTGCAAAAGAGTTCCAGAGAGAAACAACAGAAACAACAACAGAAATAAAATACATCCATCTGTAGGACACCCATCACAAAGGTTTGAATATTAGCCAAGGGTTTCTTGGACATTATCAAATATGATACACAGCTTGTTATATGCTGATATATATGTTGTACAGTTGTACCTCGCTTAAAGAACATAATCTGTTCCACAGGATTGCTCTTTAATCGAGTTTGCTCTTTAAGCAAAACACCATTGAAAATGACCAATTGTGGGGGGGATTGCAAACCCCGATTTTTTTGTTAAGCGAGTTTTTGGTTGGTTTTATTTGTTAAGTGAAGCGAACATTCAGAGAAAATTCTGCTCTTTAAGTGAGTTACTCTTTAAGCGAAACACTCTTTATGCGAGGTTTTACTGTATATTATATTTTGTTATATTACCTTCACAAAAATTTCCCTTGTAAAGTTCTCACTCACAACATAGGATGTCTCACAGAACAAAGGATGAACTCACACAATTGTCAATAGATGCTAAAGGTTAAACTCATTAGCAAATGTTCAATGCCAGGTGTTTGTTTTACATCCCCCTACTATTTAGCAATTGAAAAAGGGATATTTACAACTAATCTGAATAACAGCCAGAAATCATCTGGTATTACCAGTTGTTAAAAGCCATATTGATTTATATACTGATCTGTTATGCTAACCAGTCACTCTGTACCTCTTTATCTGATGTATATACATTGATGCCATGCAGTCCCACTCCCATATCTAACAAAGTGGATCCATGAAAGCTAACATTAAAATTTAACAGTCTACCAAGTACTACAATGTGTTTTGTTTATTCTCTGATATATGCAGATGATACCACCCTAATGGCAGAAAGTGAGGAGGACCTAAAGAAGCTCCTGTTTAGGTTGAAAGAAGAAAGTGCAAAAGCTGGCTTGAGACTCAATATCAAGAAAACCAATATCATGGCAACAGGCCCTATCAGTCCCTGGAAAATAGATGGGGAAGAAGTAGAAGCAGTGACAGATTTTACTTTCTTAGGATCAAAGCTCACTGCAGATGGAGATTGCAGCCATTAAATGAAAAGGCGACTGATTCTTGGGAGGCAAGCAATGAGAAACCTGGGGACCATAGTGAAAAGTAAAGACATCACATTGCAAACAAAAAATCGCATAGTCAAAGCAGTGGTATTCCCTGTGGCAATGTATGGTTGTGAGAGCTGGACCATTAGGAAAGCTGAGCGCAGAAGAATAGATGCCTTTGAGATGTGGTGTTGGAGAAGGGTTTTGAGAGTCCCCTGGACAGCGAGGAGAACAAATAGGTCAATCTTAGAAGAAATCAACCCTGACTGCTCATTAGAAGGTCAAATAATAAAGATGAAGCTAAAGTACTTTGGACATTAGATGAGAAGAGAGGATTCACTTGAGAAAGCCTTGATGCTTGGAAAGGTCGAGGGCAAAAGAGGAAGGGGCCGGCCCAAGATGAGATGGCTAGATGGTATTGTGGAGACAATGGGCACAGAGCTGAGCAAGTTGAGGGGGATAGTGGAGAACAGGAGTGCCTGGCGGACAGCGGTCCATGGGGTTGCAGAGGGTCGAAATCGACTGTGCGACTGAACAACAACAACAAAAATGCTATTCTAAAATATCTCCCTACTTGGCCAATAGTTGTAAATATTTTTTCCATTTCTTTCTCAGCATATTACTTGTAAATATTATCCCAAGTAAACAGAGTGTCCACACTGAAAGGTGCCGGGCACACCAGCATGCATGTGTATCAGTTACAATTGTAGCACGGATGGTTTGTTTACTGGGGAGAAATGGAGTGAGCGTTACTATTTGGCTTACTCTGAACAACAGGATTTGTGCCAACATTTTAGTCAGTTTGAAACAGAGCAGCAACCTAGTTAATTTTACATTTTATGTTAATTGTGAGAAAGAAGAAATTGCCTTTCCAACAAGTTTTATGTACTTAATTCTTCAGTTTCTGTACTAACACTCAACAATCTTTTTAGGGCCATTATTTCCTGAATAATATAATTCTGCTTTTAACCTACCCCTCCGTTATCCATCCATGTTGTCTTCAGAAACAACTGGCTTCATGCTATTTTTGCACTGTCCCTAAAAACAAACTCCTGCTTTCCTCTGTGTCTCCATAATTGCTTTCTACCTTGCAGATTTTTTAGAAGGGACAAAACTCATCATCACTGCTTGTGTGACTGCTCACTTGTTCTACATGAAAATGGAAAGACATGTAATGTTCTGGCAACATGTGATCTCAAACCTAGTCTCCCCCCCCCCCCGAGCATCTGATACCCTCAATTTCATCTATTTATTATTCATTAAAATCATTTCCATTTTGTGTGGGAATGGCAACTTTGCATGGCCAGTCTGCACCATGATTTCACCATTAATCTCCCACCCCAACTGGTTGTGACTTCCACTTTTGGCTCTTCATGATTTGTTTACATTTTGAGGGCTGGTGAAGCCCCAGATGAGCCCTGCAATTAGAATATTTACTTCTGAACCTCCATAGTTTGCCCATGCCAAAATATAAGGGGGAAAATTATAACTCCATGGCTTTTGAAGTAAGTTGCCTTTTTACTTTTTCTCTGGTAGTTCCACTCAGTCAGAAGCTTAGGTCTAAATGTAATAGTGAACTCCAAAATATCTCCTGAATCAATGGATCTTTTATAAATACACATTTATGTAACCCATGTTGATCAGTGGGTCTACTTTGCTTGGGACAAATAATGAGAATTATACCTTAGTTTCAATTTATACCATGTTCGGAAGGTTCAAGAAAAAAAACCCCTGCTTAACCAAATCATGTCATCTCATTTATCTAGCACAAGAAAGACAGCCATAGGTATCTTGATTGGAAAGGTTAATATAATGTACTACTTTTCCAGCATTCCAAAAGAAAAGAGAAGAAAAAATGAGAGATGCTTAAAGAAATGCAATCATCTGCCATGCTAAACCTTTTGAAGACCCAAAGAATTGTGGTGTGTGATTCTCCACCTCCTACCATGGAGTCTGTATCCAGCTACAACACTCCACCAACCCACAAATAATCACAACCTGCAATCAGTGTATCATCAAATTTAAAGGCTTTAGAAATTAGAATACCCTGTAGGATCTATTATAAATGCAGCTAATATTTTCATAAAATAACATTCCCTTCATTAGTATGCAACACCTCATTTTCTGAGGTGTTCAAGCAACATGATCTGGAAGCAGATTTATATAAAATACCAAGAATGCTGTCCTAATAATAGAAGTGCATTGCATCACAGGAATATTTGCACATCTTCTATATATAGCTGATATGGTGGCGGGGCTGGGGGCTGGAACTCATACAAAGCAAATTTGAATCTTAAAAACTGCATCTGAAGAAAGAGGTTTCTATTTCCAGTCCTGACTCTTCACCCACCTGAGCACCTACCTGGCATGCATTTACAGTCAAATTTGCCAGTCAAATTATGGCAACCGGCTTCATTTTTGCAGGGCTTGAAGGCACATTCATCAATGTCCTTTGGGCAGTTTTTGTCTGACAGAAAAGAAAATGGAACATTAAAACTATAAATCATGTAGGATTTGGGATAACAGAAAAGCTACTTCATAACCCAGCTGACAACTACATAATTTCACTTTTCCTGGTTGGGAACACTGTATTTTATGTTTGCTTGACAGAAACAAAGCAAAATATTGTTTTTTACAGATCAGGGATAGTAGTTAAATAAATTAATTCATTTGAGGAGCAAGAATATAAAGCAAAGGAGGAAGCATTTACAATCATAATTTGTTATAAAACCACATTTCCAGAGTGTCATTATAGTTAGCATTACATTAGCATCACTTTAAAAAATATGGAGTTTTTAAGTGCAGATATCAAAACAAATGACGACTGATATAAGCAGACAATAAAGAACCCTAGAGAAAATATGCAGGAGGTAAAATGGTCAGCCAGATCCTACAGGCATGTTGAATTCTCACTTCTGCAGTATTTCAGACCAGGCGAAAACAGACATATAGCTACAGGGATAGATAGAAATATATGGCAACTATTCTACAACCATTTGTAGCAACTATAAAGCTTGTATCCGTGAACCTCTGCACACCACCCACAGAAATGGAAAGTATTAATATGGTAGTGCATTTTTTTAATGTTTGTGTATTTTAATTTTTTGATGTTTGGTTTTAAAGGTTTTTAATACCTTCTCTTTCAAATTTGTTCAATACAGCTTTGTAACCTGCTATGAGATTCTGTGTTATAGAACCCCCTATTAATGTTTAAATAAACAAACATGTCAACATTTGAAGAGGACAGATATGAAGTGTTTCATTTTATCCCTCCCCCACAACACACACAACATACACAAGAAATAGATGAATTGTTTTTTCTCTTTATTTCCTACAAGTAGCTCCATTAAGAAATCTTCTGCTGTCAGAAGGTTGTTGAAGCAATCTTTACTGATTCTTGCTCTCTCTATTGTTCCCTGCATCAACTCCCCCCTTCTCAAGAGATTTCTCAACTAAAGATATAAAGAATATCTTATTCTATTGATTTGTGTTATTTCAACCTGCTGAAGCACCTCAGCAAAGACTTTTACAATTCTAGAACATTCCTCACTTTCAGGCAAAAAAGGAGAAGAACTCTCCTTCCTCCTTTCACCAGAGTTTTTCAATTTGCACCAAATGTCTCTGTTGTGCTTTCCGGGGGGGGGGGTGCACATGCACACAAGAAAAGACAAATCTCTGACTGCTTACTAAGAGAAACACAAATAATCAATTGATTCCTTCATTTTTAAAAAACAAAACAGTAGTCATCCCAGTTGAGCAATTTACAGTTTTGCACAAAATCTAGAAATGTTTGCAGAGAGAATTCTGCAGAAATAGCAGAGAATTCCTATGTCTTCCCTAATGATTTTACTTCAGTGCCTCATTCTCACATGCCTTCACAAGGCAAGTTGAGGATTTCCTTCCTTACCTTCAGAACATATATTTGAACTATAGACCTAGATTTCCAGAAGCACAGAAGTAGAGATGAAAACCTCTCCATATTCATTTTTTAGATTTCCCCAAATTCTTCTTCCTTTATTTCATATTGAGTTCAGAGGCGTAGCTACCGCCGTATCTGCCGTATCAATTATACGGGGGGCCCGGGCCACGGGGGCCCCCAACGTGCATAAGCTAAACAAATCTTTACCCTTCCTAAGGGCCCCCAAACAAATTTTTATACGGGGCCCCGCCAAGGCACGCTACTCTTCTGATTGAGTTGTGAGATTTTAGAGGGATGGTGAATTGGCATGTTTGTCCACCCAACATCTTCTGATTCTTCATTTTGTCTGATTTACAGTTTTCTCCTCATTGACTAAAGAATATTTTGCATACTTGTTTTGAATTGTGAGCATTTTTAGCCCTTTGCCTTTCCCATAAGTTGACAAACCTCTGTCACTACTGTGTCTTTATCAAAGAGCCATATGGCTGATCTCTCTTATTCCAATTTTACAGATGAGAAAGTGAAATAAAATGGTTGCGAAATACAAATAGATCTTCAGTGAACCCATGGAATTAAGCTTTTTTCATTGCAACACTGCAACCAAGCCTAAGGTTTCTTTAAAAATAACTCTTATGTCTGTGTTTTATAGGATATTTAGCTGAAAAGAGTGAGTCCTCCTCCTCCTAGACTTAGTTCATCAGGATACTGTACATTACAATCAAGTTTGTTAAACGTATTCAACTAATTCTGACTATATTAGACTACAAACACGTCTTAAGTGGAGACACTGTTCTCATTTTCTTGTTTCTAAAATAAAATATACCTACTAAATAGGTTAAGTAAGTAAGTAAGTGAGTGAGTGAGTGAGTGAGTGAATAACTTTGTAGCATTCCATAAATGGGAGACATAAAAAGAAAAAGGAACTTTCTCTGTCGCTCATGTTATTCTTCATTGATGAATGAACACATTTTCTCCAGATGATTTCAACTCTCCAGCTTTACTTCTAATTAAGGAAATCATGCTAATTATTTGCAGATGAGAAACTTTCAGCAAATTATGCCTCTGATTTCATGTAAACAAGGCACTTTGGTTAATTTCTAACAGGGAGAGAAAATTGTGTTGTTGAACCATAATTGATTTTCTCTTTAATTTATGCAACTCCCTAGTAGGCCTACTCTTTTCCTTTCACACACACACACAAAATAACTGTTTGACTTATTATATAAAGTGTCTTGAAGATCCTTGAAACCCAACACCTCCATGAGCATTTTGCTGGATCAGACAACCTCAACAAAAGTATTCTTTTGAGAAGAAGTGATGCATTCACAGTATTTGCAAAAATTTTCAGAGAAATGAAGGATACTTATTTTAAAAATGTATCTAAAATATGCACAATTTGGAGAAAAATATGAACAAATCCTGGGGTTTTCATTAAAGTTCTCATTATGGGAAGAAACTATGTTATGTGGAGAAAAACATTGTGGGCTTTGTTTGTGTGTAGTTTTGCAAAAAAAAAAAAAGTACAAAATCACCTACAGTTATTCAAAACTACATATTAGGAACTGCTTGAAATGTGTGAATTACTGGAAATTAGCAGAATTGTTGATTTAAGAATGTGAACTACTAGATGGATTGTTTGTATCATATTTATGAATCAAAGCCTGGTGTATTTGGGTAAGCTTTTCCTCTTAATGGGAAAGGAGACAGAGACCTTTTCTGTATATTACATGGGCTTGGAAGGAGCAAAAATAGCCTTAGAGTCTTGCTGTTGGCTAGAATTGAGGAGTTTCATAGAAATTTACAATTTCTTGCTTACCTCTGCACCTGTCATTCATCATTGTGCTGTTGAACAGACAGTTCATTTCTTGCTGTCAGAATTCAGGATGATGCTGTGAGGCCATGATCTCATGCTACCACTCCTGCACCAGCATCCTGGCCACTGAATCTCAGGATCCACATGACCAAGATGCAGGGCACATTAGAACCACCCAATTTCAATGAGGACTCACTGTGACTAGTTTCCCTTACCTGCCAGTGTATTTAAATAGATTCCACCCAGATTCACTCCAAATTCCCAGAAGCAGCCAGATTGGGATAGACAAAAAAATCCACCACACATCACCTTAAGAACCAGTCTGATAATGGGGCAAAAATTCCTACCCAGCCCTGAATCGACTAGCCAGTTTCATACTGAACACACTGGGTGGGCTGCTCGTTGCCTCAAAAGAATCTGATTTCAAGAACAGACAAGTCAAAACTAGCAAGGGTCCCTTCCTGAATCAGCCAAATTGCAGGCACCTATTGGTGCTCCCTGATGGTGGAAGTCCTCCCAGCCTGAAAGGGAAGCACAAAGATTCCCCCACCCTATATGTGTTGAGCTTTACACAGGGTGTCCTTATGAAGGTATCACGTTATGTGGATCTCAGTGAGACTGAGGAATGTAGTGAATGTACATGCCACCACTAGCTATCCCTCAACAGCCACTGCCAAAATCTTAAATTTGATGAATTAATATATTCAGAAATTAACATAAAATGGCCAGAATCTTATTGCTTTTAAAATAAGATTTGTGCAACTTGCTGCACTCAATTGCAGCTAATTGATGAGGTACCAAGCAGGCATCTTGGTCTTGTGCCTGATCACAAATCCCAACTGACAACTGTGGTGTATCCCAATGTCTTGTCTATCAGCTGCAAATAACTTCAAAACAATTCTGGCAGTTAGCATTGTATCACTTCAGTCTATGGAAATTATTTCTGAAGGGCTATCCATTGGGTCAGGATATATAGGATTTTTTAGAAGTTCACAGAGTTTTTCCAAAGATTCTTCATATAACTTTTTATTCTTTTCCAAGACATGGTCAGTCAAGAAAGATTTTTTTTCTGCATATATCCTATTCTGAATGTCTAACATTCTGATTGCACTCTTCTTTCATCCACCTCATTGTTGCTTAAATACTCACAACAGAGTTTTAGGCCGCAGTGCAAAACACAACATGAGTCAGTGTTGGACCCATGTCAGATTCCTCTAGCATCATTTAATGAAATGACACTCTTTAACAATAAAAAGAACTAAATTGTTTCATTGCCCTGCAAAGAAGTACAGTTTCTGTATTACCAGAAAAATCAATACAGCGCCAGCTAATTATTTGTAATAAGTAAACTTGATGTTCTGAGCCTGCAGCAGTTGATAGAGGGAACAAACCCTAACAGGAAAAAAAATGTGTTCCATCCCAGTATGCACTATATTTGAACCATTTATTGCTCTTCTGTAGGGGGTGATTAGTCATTAAGAGTTGTGAGTACGTTTAAAAGTTGCTGTCAATTAACTCAGAAACATTAATGTCAGCATTTCTCACTTTCATTTTATCATCATAGGATTAAAGAATGTAATTGATGGACCTTATTGCAGCACACGGAACATTCTCTTTTTATTAGCAATAAGGCCATATATAAAATGTGTTCATGGCCAGTTATTTACTTTTAATTTTCCACAATATAATCGAGCCTTTAAATATTTATTGTTTCATTTAAAGTCTTAGACAACACCTTATCCATAAAGCCTGGAGGACAAACACAAGTGTAGTCTGCAATCAGGTCTAAACAGGTTGAATTGTTTTTGCAGAAGCTATAAGAGCACTCATCAAAGTTGATTTCACAGTTCAGACCTTCAAATCCTTGCTTGTGTGTGGCAGGGAGGAGAAAGGAGATGACAGTATATTATTTATCTACACCTGTGTCTCTTCTCTGAGTCCTCTCTTTGTAAATGATAAATCCATCCTTATCAAATTACTCTATAAAACTGAAATAATTCTCTTTTATGACTCACAGTGAATGCTTTCTAAAAGCTGCCTTGGTCCTCATCTGTCATTAGTAAATTACCCCTTTGTCTTGAACACTGATAGTACTTAAAAGAACAAGAGCATGGAAGAGAAGCTGCATTGGTATATCATCATGCAAACCCTTAGGTCTTCATGAACATGATACAAAACAATCCTTGCAGTAAGAAACAAAAATCCATCAATACAATTACCATTTCCTGCTTAAAATTCCCATTTTCACAACATTCCATGAACTACCTGTATGTTGCTCATGATTCTCTTTTGCCTCTAACTTTATCTATAAAAGGGTGAAGCAAGGAGGTAAATAAAGGCACAACCAGAAAAGAAAAATGTTTATCACACCAGGAGGGGAAGGATCAGACTGAGCTTTACCTCATTTACGTGTTTCTTGATGGGGGACCATCTAGCAACTATACAGTGTCATACAGCAGTTGATGAGCTTTGGGAGGTTGGGACCAATTTCCCACCCTGTGTCCCAAGGGGACCTACCAAATGTCCCAGATGGGAGGGGGAAAGGAATCCAAAATACAGAAGGAGGGAGAAATCTGCTTTCCATTTCATTGCATTATTATACTTAAAGAAATATGAGGGAAACAGATTGTTGAGATGGATAGTGGTTATTTTATGGACTTCTAAGAGTGAGGTTCAGGTTCTGCAGGATCTCGAGCAAGAGATCTTTTTAAGCCAGGGGCTGGGTCATGCTCCTTCAGACAGCTTTGGGAGCCGGACAGCCATTTCCCCCTTCCTCCACCACATGACACTTCTGGGTGTGGTGGAGGCAGTGGGGGACCACATGAAATGGCCACAGGTTGAGAAACCCTGTTCTTGAGGCAGTCCACAGGCCAAATTATGACTAATTCTGGTAAATGGTTAGCATATTGGCCTCTGAAAGGAAAGATACACATTTAGTATCCCAATCTCTTGGACCAATTCATGTCTCTCGGCCTACCCTACTTCACTGGGATACTGTGAGGAAAGAATGGAGGATTCTTTTGTGAGCATTCAGAAGAAAGGCACTGTACACATAAAGAAGATAATATTTTAGGATCCTGTCCATTGGTGGGATTCAGTAGGTTTGCACCAGTTTTCCAGAACCGGTATCACATATTCTGGCTGGCCCTGCCCATCCAAGTTTTGAAATAAAGTAGTCCTAATTCAGGTGCATCATAGGGATTTCCCCTTGGCCATGCTCACCAGGCCATGCCCACAGAGTAGGTAGCAAAAAAATTGAATTCCACCACTGATCCACACCTTTCCCTTTTCCAGGAAGGGGTAAAAGACCTGTTAGGCCTTGTGGCTGGCTGGGAAAGGGACAGAGAGCCACCCCATTGTTTGGTATTTTTATTCTTATGTATTGTATTATGATGTTTTTGAACAGAGTGGTTTGGGCTGAGTTTGTAATGTATTTCTTAGTTTTGCTTTTGAAATGTTTTGGTAATTACTTTATAATTGTAATTGTATAATTGTGATAGTGTAATTGTGATATTTTGCAACTGTGATATTGTAATTGTACTTATTGTAACTGTGATATTTTACTTCTTTGTTAGCCGCCCAGAGTTGCATTGCAAGTGGGGTGGCATACAAGTCAAATATTGAATTGAATTGAATCCTGTCTACCAAATCCTTATCACATATAGAAGGTGATAAAATCCCTGCCTTAGTTAACATCATGTTGATCATTCATTTTTGCCAGCCTAAGATTCAGTGTTGCATCAAGATCTGAGTCCACTGAAGTTGATGTCCTAGCCCAGTTAAAGTGATTGGATAAGCTTTGTCAACTTAAGTTTTTTTAAAAAAATTATGTACTGGCCATCATGAAATACCAGGTTTGCTTTCCATCCTGTACTAGCCACCCTGCAAAATGGGGGAAAGAAAGAAGGAGTGTTGTAATGGTTGCATAAGAATTGTGTTGAAGAACAACGTCAGATGAAACTTCAGCTAGTCCACTTTGACAGTGCCCTTAAGTCACACTACTTCTGAATTGTCCTGTTCTATCACCATACCTGTATATTTTCTTTCAATTAATTTATCTCAGCAAAAAAGATAGGGTTTACTAATCCCTGGTGCTATCTATGTAGTGTAGTCAGATCTCTACTTTTACAGGCAATATTTTGTGCAAATTTGTGTATGTATCAGCACAATCCAATGTATGTTTACTCAGAGACAAGTCATATTGGCTGAAATCCAATAATAAGCTGCAACTAGAGTAGGCCCATTGATTCAGTGCAGATTTACAGAGTCAGGATCTGAGTCTACTGATTCAACAGACCTTCCCTAGTTGTGAGTTACTACTGGATTTCAGCCATTGTGTTATTTGTTACCTAACCTGCTAATAGTGTCATGCTCAATGATGAGGGACTTATTATTTATTTCCATCAGGAAGCCAAGACTTCTGGCTCTTAAAACATGTTGGACTACAACCTCTACCCCCTTTATAATCTGGCCTTTCTAGAAGAGACTGATGGTAGTTGAAGGCAAAAGCATGAAAGAGGCCATGAAACCTGACTGCATGTTATTCTTTGGCTTATGTTCTGCAGAGTGTGCAACTTGCATCCCAGCTGAGGTCAGTCTAAACGCTAAGGGGTATGGCAGGCTTCTTGTGACAAGAACTGATGAAGAACTCTCCCCTTTGGTATCTGACATTTTATGCTCTTGTAATTTTATTCTAATGCATGGTCACGCTACAAAATGACTGTCATTAAGTGCTGTCACAGGCCATGGCTGCAGGAACACCATGACTAATGCTGAGCTATCAGCACCCACAGTGCAAGGCATATTCTCATAATTTCTCAAAATGACCGTGGAACCAATTTCTACTGATCCCTAAGTCATAAAATTTTACAATTACCCTGAGTTCATTAATAATGTATACAGTAACAGATCTCATTCACATAGCGACTTTAATCAGACCCATGTCTCCTGACTTGATAACAACCAATCCACAAAATGATGGCTCTGAATACCAAGTGTTACTTTCCCCAAGTCCAGTGATACAAAGTGTTTGGAAACCAAGAGGACCATTGTGTTCTGCTGCTGTCTGCTTTTTTTCCTAAGACCATACATTATGTGCATGTTGATCACAACTCTAATAAAAGAACAGCTTATATGTCTCAGAACCATTAAAACAGCATCTTGAAAGATAGCATCTTGGGAACTCTATAGAAGACATCATGTATTCTCATATTAAACATTTCATATTTTGGAAATGATTATGCTTCCCATTGTCACAGAACTCTTAAATGAAATGCTCCTCATAAGGAATTATTCTATCCTCAAGATTTTGTCCTTTGAGCTTATGTCCTTTGACTGAACGTCGCTACAGGAAGTGGATGGAGATATAAAAAATTTAAACTGACTCCCCATTGTCAGGAACATTTAGGTGCCTATCCAGGTGCAGTAAAGGATGAGAACTGTGTCTTACCCAACACAAATAGATTCTTCATTCATATGGAGAAAAAGCATGACCATCAATTTTAGCATCTAATATCACCTAATATTGTACATTTAATTACCTAATATCATACATTTAATGTTAGATATTTAAGACACAGTATCTAAAAGAACTGTGCAATATTTTTGCAAATAAGAGAAGGTCTTTCTTGATCATTGTTTCTAGACTGTGTATCTTCTTGGTAAGAAGGGCAGGGTTCACCTTTATTCTATTGTTCTTCTGCTAGCAACATTGTTTTTCCCCCTAGGCAAACTTTTGGCATATATTCTAATCAGTGACTGAAAGATGTTGAATTGGTTGAGTGCTGTTTAGTTTTTAAAATTCCGAACCCTTTGTTCTTTGAACAAAGTAGCATTCCTTATCATTTTGGTGTACTTTGCGTTATTTACATTGTTGTATTTTTGCATGATAGCATTATTATTTGGCTTAATTTGTGCATAAAATTAGTTATTATTCTCATCATCTTCAGTTGTCAAGAACTCCATAAAATACCTCATCCCATTGCAGAGTGAGAAAAACAATGTTGGAAAGAAAAATTAAATCATCCTGAAATTGTTTATCCAGTTTGTGGTCTGCCAGTCTACTGATGAATGTATCTTTCAGTTTTATGTCATTGGGAGTAAACTACAAGCATCAGATTCTTATCTTTTGACAAGTATATGCAAAGAAATTTCAATGACAAGAGATGTGTGTTTGAAAAAAATGCACACAAACAAAATTCATACATTTTTCAGAAGATAAGCAAAAATGCATACGTTAAGGGTCTCACAACTGCCGGGAGAGAGAGAGACTGACGGTATTGCCAACCTGCTGAAATTCTTTTCCTCAGGCTAAGGGCTATTTTGACTCCCACAGCTCCCAAAACTCCAGCCCCATAACCTGTGCATTATTTATTTATTTATTTATTTATTTATTTGCTCACATTTACTATCCCGCCCCAATCAGGAAGACCCGACTCTGGGCGGCTTACAACATAAATTACAATCACAGATTAAGTCTATTATACTGGTGATATTTAAAACCTTAAAAATTCATAAAAAATTAAAAATTAAAACAGCGCAACAGATAAAAAACAAGAGCAGGAGGGGGTGGCTGTCGCTTAGATCAGCCAACCTATGTGGGATCCCACGTTCCTGGTTCCCCACACTTGCTCTGCCAGCCAGGTCTTTAAGCCCCTCCGGAAAGGCAGGAGCTCAGTCTGTAGGCGCAGCTCAGTTGGGAGAAGGTTCCAAAGGGCCAGGGCGAACACAGAGAAGGCCCTCTTCCTAGTGCTAGTGAGGCGAGCCTCCCTAGCCAATGGAATAACAAGAGAGCCCCTCCAATCCGCCCTGGTGGGATGGACAGACGTTCTTAGGGTGACACGGTCTCTTAGATATCCTCGCCCACTACCATATAGGGCTTTAAAGGTAATGACCAGCACCATGAATTGCACCCGGAGACATACTAGCAACCAGTGCAGTTCCTGGAGCAGTGGTGTGGCATGAGCATAGCGCCCGTACCCCATCACTACCCGGGCCGCCGCATTTTGGACCAGCTGCAGTCTCCGAATGGTCACCAAGGGCAGCCCCATGTAGAGTGCATTACAGTAGTCAAGTCTGGAGGTGACCAAAGCATGTGTGACCATGAGCAAGGTGTCCCGGTCCAGGAGTGGGCGTAACTGGCATATTACACAAAGTAGTGCAAAAGCTCTCCTGGCACGGCTGCCACCTGCTCTTGAACAGTAGTTGTGAGTCCAGGAGGACCCCCAGATTACGCACCGGGTCTGTTTGGGGCAGAACTGCCCCATCCAGAACCAAAGCTGGTAACTCCCGAGGTATCACAGGGCCCCTTACCCATAGCCACTCAGTCTTGCCAGGATTCAGCTGTAGCCTTTTTTCCCCCATCCAGACCTTAACAGCCTCCAGGCACCTGGAAAGGACTTCCACCACACCGCTTGGGTCCACACGGGCCGAGATGTACAACTGGGTATCATCTGCATATTGATGATACCTCACCCCGTGGGAATGGATGATCTCAACCAGTGGCTTCATGCGTATGTTAAATAGGAGAGGAGAAAGTACCGAGCCCTGAGGCACCCCATATTGGAGGGGCCTAGGGCTGGACTTCTCATTCTCCAGCCACACCGACTGGGTCCTGCCCCTCAGGAATGAGGAAAACCAGGACAACACAGTGCCCTGGATCCCCAACCCTTGGAGCCTTCCCAGAAGGATACCATGATCCACGGTATCGAAGGCCACTGAGAGATCAAGAAGAGCCAGGACAGACGGATGACCTCCATCCCGCTCTCTCCAGAGATCATCCACCAATGCGACTAGTGCAGTTTCTGTCCCATATCCAGGCCTGAATCCTGACTGAAAAGGGTCCAGATGATCCGCTTCATCCAGGACTTCCTGTAGTTGCTGCCACTGCCTTTTCCAGCACCTTGCCCAAAAAGGGTAGGTTGGATACTGGTCGGTAGTTAGTAAGTAAGTACCATAGGATCGAGGGATGGTTTTTTCAGGAGGGGGTGCACCAAAACATGTTTAAAGGGTGCTGGAAAAGACCCCTCCTTTAAAGATGAATTTAAAATCGCCTCGACCCAACCACCTGCCACAACCTTAGATGCTTTAATCAGCCAGGCAGGGCATGGATCCAGTACACAGGACGTGGTGCGAACAGATCCAAGAAGCCTGTCCACTTCCTCAGGGCCAACTGGATCGAACCGATCCCAGATAATGTGGCCAGACTGTGCTCTGGTCAACCCCAGCTCCATACATTCCACACCAGGATTAAACTTTGAGCAGATCTGAGCAACTTTCCCTGCCAGAGTTGGCTTCTGTATCCCCTTGGGTCACAATCCAAACCAATGAGTTGCAGAAGGTTTGTTTAGTGCAAAATGATGCAAGTAGGAAATAAAGTAAAGATATGCCAAAATCACATCAATCTGGACACAACACTTCCAAAATCCTTTGAAAATAACACCTGGACAGTCTTAGTTTTTGTTAAAAGGAATAACAACGTCCATAAGGCAAATAGTTGCTTCAGTAAGCAAAGCAAAGTATGCAGTTCAAAGTGCTGGTTATTACTTTTAAAGCCCTACATGGTGGTGGGCCAGGATACTTAAAAAACTGTGTCACCCTGAGAATATCTGTCCATCCCACCAGAGCAGACCGGAGAGGATCTCTTATTGTGCTATCTGAAGGACACCAGAAGGAGGGCCTTTTCTGTGTCTGCTCTGGCCCTATGGAACCTCCTGCCAATTGAGCTCCGACTCCAGATGGAGTTGCTGCCCTTCAGGAAAGAACTAAAAACCTAGCTGGTGAAGCTGATGTGGGGCACCAGTGAGGTGGTTACCCCTGCCTGCTGGCTGATAAAATAACAGCAACATCACTCCCTCTTTTAATCCTCTTTCTTTAATCTTCGGTCTTTTAATTATTGTAGTACTTTAAATTGGGTTTTTATGGGTGCGGTTTTAATGTTTTTTCTATTGTATTGTTTTTAATGCTGTGAGCCACCCTGAGTCATTTTGAGTTGGGTGGCTATAAAAATTGGAAATTAAATTAAATTTAAAAAATTATATAGCAAAAGCTAAAAAGCAAATCTGGTTCAGAAAATGCAAAGTACAATGTGTCATCTCAAGGTTCTAATTCTAGCTAAAAAGCTAATAAGTTGCTCTATCTAGCTAACTAATTCCTAGGTATGCAATGTCCCTTAATACTTGAGTCTAGAAAATAAAGAAACATTTTTTCATTATGGGGGGTATCGGCCCTGCATAAAAAACACTTCATTATGCAAATTTTTTGCTATGTGAAGTGTTCGTTATGCGGGGGTATTGCTGTATAGAGGTATTTGTATCTGTATCTCTATCTCTATACAGTCAAGCCTTGCATAAAGAGTGCCTCGCTTAAAGAGTAACTCGCTTAAAGAGCAGAATTTTCTCTGAATGTTCACTTTGCTTAACAAATGAAACCAACCAAAAACTCACTTAACAAATAAATTGGGATTCACATGGTGTTTTGCTTAAAGAGCAAACTCACTTAAAGAGCAGTCCTGTGGAACGCATTATGCTCTTTAAGCGAGGTACAACTGTATTGCTCTAATTGGTTTGCTGAATTTGCTGTAATTGGTTTGATGGATTCCCTCTAGCCTGGCTTCAAAAAGTAGTAGTGTAGCTGTAGGACTACTACCTTTTGAAACCACGCTAGAGGGAATCCATCAAACCAATTATAGCAACTTTTTGTAAGAAAGGATTCAGAGATCTTGAACAGATTTCGATTTGATTTTGGTATGCTTTTGCTTGGCTTATAAAGTACTGCTATAATATGGACTTTGGAACAAGTTTTCTGGCCACAAATGCAACCTGCCTACGTTACCTACCTTCCTCATTGGAGAAAGAAACAATTTACAAGTACCTGTGATGTGTTCTTAGAATGTTTCTGTTCTCTAGGCCACAGGTCTGTTGGTGAATATTACGTACAGTACATTGTTAAGGAACAAACAGGGACTGCGGTGGCTCATGTGGTTAAGATGCTCAACTCACTAACTGGAAGGTCAGAGTTAGATTCCCAGATACTGCATGACTGGGTGATCTCCTGTCTCTGTCCCAGCTCCTGTCAACCTAGCAGTTTTAAAGCAAGAAATTGCAGGTAGATAAATAGGGACCATTTCGGTGGGAAGGTAAACAGTGTTCCATGTCTGCCACATGTCCATTGAAACATCTGCAGACAGCACTGGCTCTTTGGATATAAACAGAGATGAGCATTAAACTCTAGAGTCAGATATGACTGGCTTTCGAGCAGGGGTGACTTTTATCCCAAGGAGCAACCATTTTTAATAGAGTTGGGACAACTGAGAAATAGTTGCCAAATAAATAAAATAAGAGTTCATTAAAAAAAAAAAAACCTTATAAACTGTTTCTTTCCTGTCCTAATGAGGCAGTGGAAGATAAGTGGGTGTTTTATAAAAAATATTAAGTTCCAAAGAAAGACATACAGATAGAGAAGGAATTGGTTTGATTATTCTTTTCAAAATCTTTGTCTTTCAGTAATATCCCAGTCTCCAAAAATAAAGGTGTCTCTTCAACTCCCAGCCCATAGATGAGCATTTTTCTATCATTGATTAAAATGAAATTAATTTGCTAAATAGGCATAGACAATTCTAATAAATGAGTTAAAGATTAAATCTTTAATTTTACTGTAATTTGGAAAAATAAGGAAGTGAAAATCGTTTAATGAAGGCAAATCTTTCGGCTTTAGCTGAAAAGTTAGTACTTTCTGTTAAATCTTATTTATTTAATAACTATTTATTTAATCCAGTTCTTGATGTGTTAGATAATGTTTCTAGAAAAGCAGGTGGTCTTGCAGGCAAACTCACTGACCTTTGAGTTGTTGTTTTTCCTGCTTTTCAATCCTGTTGTTTCAGCACAATTAAAAAGCATAAGCCAAGTGCCAGACATACCTATTTACAAGTTCTTATAGGGAAAGGCTGTCTTGATGGACAAAGATGCAAATGAAACTACAGGACTGAACAACTTGTTTTGATAGGAAGGATGTTATGAATGCTAAGAAAATTGTCAAGAAGACAGCTTTGCAATCTTTGGGCAATCTTGGTGTGTTGTCATTTATAATAAAAATACATTGTGTTGAAACAACTTACCTTCTGGGCAAAAACAGTCATTTCCATTGACATCATCCGCACAGGCAGCACCATTCAAGCAAGGCCCTGAGTCACAGGCAGTGGCTTCTTTCTCACAGAACTGCCCTGAAAAGCCTGTGGGGGCAGGGGAAAGAAAGATATGTGAATTATAGCATGTTTCACCCAGACATGTGCATATTTGGATCATTTCTTTCTTATAAATCATTATTCCATATATTAACAGTGAAGGGGGAAATTAGGCAGGAGTAGAAAAGACTGCTTTTTGTGTAATGCCTGCAGTTGTGTTTTGCTGGTGGTAAAAAAACACACACAAGGGGCACAAGTCAGAACCAAATCCCTGGAATGAAATATGAGGTTATATTATACAAAACAGGTGACAGAACATATCTTGTCAAGAAACAACAATAGAATGAGCTCAGTTTGTTCCAAAATTATAACCGGAGAAATGTTTCTGGATGACTTGCAGAGACACATGTCACTCTAATAAAGACAGGGCATCATACATATATGTATGAGTGCACCCATGCTTGTGTTTCATTAGCTCCAAGTACAATGAGCAGGCACATTCCTGCAAGTATAGAGTATTGTCAATGTCTCCCTATATGTTTACCTTTTATCTTGTAGTATTAGGGCTCTTTAGGCATGCTAGAACTAACTCTGAAGGAACTACAGTTGTTCACATCAAACTTGATTGTTGTTGGCACAGGAGAACCTGGTGTCTCAAGCTTGGTTGTTTTGGACAACTTGGGGTCAGGATCAGAGGATGATCAGACATGGGACCTCATCTGTTGGTGCTACAGACTATTGAACCCATGGCCAGTATATGATTGGACCCTAGGAACATGAATGAATTAGACTGAAGTGTCTGATGAAGTGGGATGCAGTGTGCCAGTGTTTATATTAGAAATGAAAATATTAGTCCTTGTCATGCCAGGGGACTCCTCATCTAACACAGCTAAATTACATTGCTCATAGGAAAGGTGCATATGGCCCAAGATTATCCTGATTGAACCCATTCTACCATGCACAGTTCCAGGGTATTCTGAAATCAACACCATAATGCAGTAAATATAGCTTCATTCTTGAACCTACAGTGGAGATCCTTCAAGTCATACCAAGCTGCCATTTTGGGGATTTAGCATCATGACTATGGCAGGAGGGAATGCTAGGGATTTAGTTTTCAGTTCAAGCTGGTATAGAGGGCCAAGGATTTACAATGCTTGTCTTTTGAGACAAGTCTTAGGAACTTGTAAATTTCTTATTCATGTCCAACCACTTTACTCAAGCTAGAACTTAGTTAATGAAATCTGAAAAGAATAAAACTAACCAAATCTGTACAATGTAGTTCTAGTCTGAAGCAAGATTTAATAGGGTAAGCCTGATAACAAGGTAAGCCTGATATTGGAGCAGTTAGGAAAACCCACAGGAAACAATATTACCCCCTACCCATCAAATAAAGAGGCAGAAGACAGATTTGTGGTGAAAGGCATTGGGTCAGATTTATTAATTAAATTTAATCAGTTGATATGTGGAGGGGCTGGTAGTGCTAAGCAGGAGACTCCTTTTTCCCTCTCCAGATCAGATGGTCAAATCCCTTGGCCCTGGGCAGCACTGTACCTTTGACAGCTATTACTGAGGTAGGCTAATTTGGGGAGGCATCTCCGTAAACATTTCCAACTCTATTCATGGGAATGGATTTTGGACAAAACACAGAGCTGGCTCATGGTGCCCCTTCCCTGGTACCAAACCAATTCACTTCAATTGTGCTCTCCACCTAGGTTTCACCTCATCTAACAATACCCTTAGGGATTCAGTGCTACCACCCTAACCCAACACTACCTGCCTAAATGTACCTATTTAAGGACTGCATCCCTATGCCACAAAATTCAATTGTGTCAGGATGGGATATGTAAAAATTTACCCATCCACCTATTAAGTGTCAATCATGAATATGGGCTAAAATTCCTATCTTGCCTCAAAAAGTGACCCAAATACTCATGTCACAAGGGACGGCTGCCACTTTTATAAAAAGTGGGCTGGTACAGGGCAGGACAGGCCTATAAATTATTGCCAATGAGCAGGGACACTAGGCCATCTCTTGCTCTCACCTGCCCTCTCATTGACAAAAGTGGGTAAAATCCCCCATTCATCCAGGCTGCATAGCAGCCAGATGTACAGTTAAGCACAGAAGAACTTCAGTTGTTTATACAAGTGTAAGAGTTCATGGTTTAGTCCACTTTGCACATTGACCTATTCTTTTTGTGTCATATCTGAGGTGGAGAACTTGTTTTGTTTTGCAGACAAACACTCTAATTAAGCAAAATGTACTAATTTCCATGCTAATGCAAATTGTTTCTTTAATGTATTTCCTTAAAAGGCATACTACATAACAGATCTGCTCCCTATTCATCATGTTCAGGAACTGCTGAAATTAGGCAATTTAGAATTCTAGTCTGTGCAAACTCTTCATCCTATGCATGTTTTATATCAATATGCAGAGCATAGTTATTGAAAAGTTTCTGAATCAGCTTGTTGATGCTAAAGATAGTGGAAAACTCAGAGAGCAGCTCCATCACACTCCTAAGACACATTTAACAATCTTCACAAACAGCAAAAATAGAGAATTAAATTTTCCTTATCTATGTCTGATTGCATTGCAGAATTGCTGTGCAATATTTGATGGAGCAGCTACCTGGTTAAATCCCATCTAAATCCCATGGTTGATGAACATTCAGAAAGTTTGTTTGCCAGCTAGAACTTGTCATCCTTCTAGTTTCAAGAGAAAAATGTTGGTATTATAGTAATTTATTGAAATTCTTCCAAAGGATGGGAGGAGGGTTAATTTTTTTGCACCATACTTCTCAAAGATGGGACATCAAATAATATTTTTGATGAATTCAACTGTTTTTCCAGGCTATTCTCTAATTCTCATTATACTATTCAA
The DNA here is from genome assembly GCA_030440675.1 of Furcifer pardalis. Taxonomy (NCBI): domain Eukaryota; kingdom Metazoa; phylum Chordata; class Lepidosauria; order Squamata; family Chamaeleonidae; genus Furcifer; species Furcifer pardalis. Next base: position 54,881,157 of record CP126890.1, on the reverse strand, counting down.
ATCAAAGAGGAGGTGATTTGAATTTCAATCCCAGTTTGATATGAAAAATGTTTAATTCGGAAGATATCTAACATGTATGATTCAGATACTCCTGAAGTATTATTTGTGGCACAACATTAAAGTTACAACATGAAAGTATCTCTGTTCATAAATGGCCACAACAATAGATTAATAATATAATGCAGACTGTAACTAGTGTTAGGAAAGATATCTTTTTTGCTTCCATATCATACTTTAAGAAGTACCTGTGATATATTCTTCAATTTCTTTTTAAACAAGAACAAAAATGTACATTAGAAAGATTGATACTAATTGTGTGCTTTCAGGTCAATTCTAACTTGTGGCAACCCTTCCTAGGATTTTCTGTGTAGCAAGTACTCAGATGTGATTTACCCAACCCTCTCCCTGGTGGTGCTTTGGCATATTAAACCTTGTCCAAAGGCACAGAGGTTGGCTCTTCTTCCAAAAGGCACAGCATGGAATTGAACTCCCAATGTCTCCAAATATGGAAATATACATCTATTGTATGCACATGTTTGCATGGGATTTTTTTTCAATTTATTTATTTATTTAGAGTATGGCATTTATACACATTAGTCATCACATAACAAGAAAGACTATATATATATATATATATATATATATATATATATATATATATATATATATATATATATATATATATATATATATATATATACAGTTGTGCCTCGCTTAAAGAGCATAATGTGTTCCACAGGATTGCTCTTTAAGTGAGTTTGCTCTTTAAGCAAAATACCATTGTAAGTGGCCAATTGTGGGAGGGATTGCAAACCCAACTTATTTTTTAAGCGAGTTTTTTGTTGGTTTTATTTGTTAAGCAAAGCGAACATTCAGAAAAAATTCTGCTCTTTAAGCGAGTTACTCTTTAAGCGAGATGCTCTTTATGCGAGGTTTGACTGTATGCTGGTGATGGTAATTTCTGCAAAAAGTCCACACAAGGTTGATCAAAACTGGGTGGTGTTTCAGTTACACATTGAAAATTCTGGTACTAGTGTGAAGCTTTTTCTAACCATTCTTTTGTTCATGCATCCTGCAGGTTGAACTCTTCATTGCCTTCAATAGTGGTGCTAGATAAAGGTGGATATCTTGAACAGAGTATGTTAATATTCAGGTCTAATATATCAGAATTTACTGGTAGTTCTGGATTCTGAACTATTTTGCAGTACTCTCTTAAAAGAGCATTTTTTAATGCAAAGTTCTGGTGGAGGAACGTTACTTAATCCTGGAAGCCAGTAAGTAGGTGTGGACCTAATTGTTCTGGATGTAATGTGCATGGTGTTATATAGCTGTGCATCAACCTATTTTTTCAAAATTTATAGACAGAAGAAAAAGTTGTGGGTCAAAAAACCCTATGCTTGAAAAAAGTAAATATGTGGAAATCAAATTTAATTATTCTATTTTTAAAATGAGTACCCTGTGTGATGTAGTGGAAAGAGTGATGGACTAGGACTCAGGACGTCTGGGTTTAATTCCCTGCTTAGGGAAATGTTAAGAAAGCCTTCAAACCAAGAAAATAAGGCAAAAAAAGTAAGAGGCATAGACAACCGCACACAAAATGATTCAAGATGGAGGGCAACAGGAAATTAGTGCACCTACAAGGAAGAACCGAAATGTAAGAAAAGGAATCAATTTTATTCCTGTATTCAGTTTACTGTAATACATTCATATAACTCACAAATGTCTTGCTGGCCATCTCGTCAGCTTTATCCCCATGAGGCAGGGAACGGGAGCAGGGAAGAGAGGTCTTCTCCTTCCCTGCTCACCAAGCCTTTCTCTCCAGTTCTGCTTCTCACCGCTATGCTGCTGAGTAACCACAGGTAACCTCAATTGATTGTTTCTGGGCTCACCGCCAGAGGAATTCTAATCCTCTCAAAAAACATATGCTGAGTCTTAGAAGATCGAAACATTGTTACCAGCGGGAACCGTTATTTATACAAGACAATTGATGTGTTCCTTTTCTTATTAGGGGCATTGCTGAAAGGTTATCCTCAGCTTCTGGCACTGAAATTTCACTTATTTTCATGTTTCTGAACGGATTACTGGGGAATCATTAATTTTAACTGCTGAACTAAGGTGAGGTTCTGGCCAGATGGAACAGACATTTGACTACATTTTTTTTTCTCTAGACTAAAGAGCACTTCTCCCTAGGCAATTCCATAGCCCTTTGTACTTCTGAGGAAGGATCAGTTTGCAGCTATTGTTTTGTTAATTCTTCCTGGCAGATGATATTGAGATTGTTTAGGAATTCTTCACACTAGATGACAGTTTTACCCAACTGTAGGCTAATTAATTGGACTGTCCTTTCACACTGCAAAATTGTATAAATATGCATCTCGCCTGGATCTTTCCCTCATACAGAAATTCATTGACATGGGTTCATGTATTGATTACTTTGTTTTCAATACATGAATTTCTGTCTCGACTAGTTGTGCTCTTTTTGATTCTTCCCTTCCAATGGACCTGGTGAAAGTTGACTTCTACTTGAGACCTTCTGGGTCTTAATTTTGGATCTAATTCATCAAATTAAATCTGACAGAAGTAAAGCGCACTGGCCCTTTACTGGGCACATACCAACCCAGACACTTTTAAAATATTCATAGTTCCCACTCCCCTGTATCTTACAATTGACTCCTGACAGCAGTGGTGTGGCTTTTTGGGCTATGGGTTTCCTTGGATTACAATGTCCACCAGGGGTGGCAAATTTGGTTTAAACCCCGGGCAGCTGAAATCCACATGATGTTACTGGCTGACAGTCTAGTTTCAATGCTCTTGGGTGAAAACATTCTTGGGCAATTTGACAGAAATAAAGGGTACTGTAGGGTTATCTGATAGATCTACACATAAAAGACAGAAAAATAGTAATGTATCCCTTTTTCAAAGACAAAAAAATGCTTTCTTTTGGCAACTGATAATAATAATCTCATGTCAGAAATTATTCTGGGTTGAAAGGATTTTTGCTGGAGGAACTCCACTCAGGGGATCCCCGAATGAAGCTCCTTTCATGGCCCCAAGCTCTTTTCCCACTGAAGTGGTCACTCTTTGCTTGAAATTTCTTGCTTTCAAACTGCTAGGTTGGCAGGAGCTGGAACAGAGATGGGTGCTCAATCTGTCATGCAGTACCCGGGTCTTGAACTGCTGACTTGCTGACTTTCCAGCTAACAAGGCAAATTTCTTAACCACTGAGCCACTGCAGCCCCCTGTAACATCATGTCAGAAGCACACAAAAATGCTTTCTGGGATGAAAGGATTTTTGCTGAAGGACCTCCACTCAGGAGATGACCGAATGAGGCTCCTTTCATGTCCCCAAGATCTTTTCCTACCAAAGTGGTCCCTATTTATCTACTTACAATTCTCGGTTTCAATCTGCTTGGTTAGCAGGAGCTTGGACAGAGATGGACGCTTAATCCACCATGCAGTACCTGAGTCTTGAGCTGCCAGCTAACAAGGCGAGCTTCTTAACCACTGAGTCACCACTATTGGTAAAACATTAAGTAAGTAGTTCTTTCATGCTTCAGGCCTTCAGTTAAGTATAAAAAGTCCCTCATTACTCACTATGTGTGCAAAACAATATATATTTAGTGGTGGATTTTCCCAGTGATTTAAGTTAACATGGAATCAAAACAGCTTTTGCAAAGTAAGGTTCTTGTTTGGAATATACATGAGGCAGATGTCCTCTGATGTAGCCAAAATGGAATCAATTTACTTTCTGCATCAGTGAACTGATCTTGTTTTTGGTTTATACCCCAATAATTATGCAAGGGAGAAAAACGTAGAAATATAAATGAAAGCATGGTAACCATATATGAATAGACATTTCAATCTGGAAGAACAAATAGCTCAAAGGTATCTACACAGATAACAACGAACACAATCAGTCCACTGTCACTTATATGCAGTTGAAACATGTATGAAAATTTCTCCTTTCGGCTGAAAATGCCAGTGCAGTAAACTGTTGTTTGGCTGCACTGATGTCATTAAGGACACAGTTGGACACAAACAGTTCTATTCACTCCAAAAAAAAATCTGCAATATAGCCTGAAGAACTCTTTTCCCTTTTAAAGATAATTTGTCCTTTAGACTGAAAATGATTTAAATGTGAAATAATTTGCATTTATTTTAATTTGCTCTAGAAATAACCAATTACGTGTCTGCATAATAATATGTTCCCTGATCATGTTTATTTGTGGTTATTTTGTATGCCACCAAACAACTCCTGCCCTCGAATCAAAATAGCTGTTTCTATGTAGTAGACAAGCAGAAGTTTAAAGCATAATAAAACAAGTCTTTGTCATATTTCCATCAGAATAGAAAGGGGATAATGGTTTTAGTTATTTAAACCAATACAATATTTTTCCTATTTGATACTGTAAAACAGTAATAGTCTTCTTTTCTTCTATGGTACAAAGTGAAGAATGCATCTGGCTTGGGGTTTATTGTTGTTGTTCAGTCGCACAACATGCGACCCCATGGACCACTGTTCACCAGGCACTTCTGTCTTCCACCATCCTCCTCAACTCGCTCAGCTTTTTGCACATTGTGTCTACAATACCATCTAGCCATCTCATTTTTTGCCGCCCCCTTCTTCTTTTTATCTCCACCTTTCCAAGCACCAAGGCTTTCTCAAGTGAATCCTCTCTTCTCATTTCATGTCCAAAGTACTTTAGCTTCATCTTTACTATTTGACCTTCTAGGGAGCAGTCAGGGTTGATTTATTCTAAGATTGACCTATTTGTTCTCCTCACTGTCCAGGGAACTCTCAAAACTCTCTTCCAACACCAGATTTCAAAGGCATCTATTCTGCGCTCAGCTTTCCTAATAGTCCAGCTCTCATAACCATACATTGCCACTGGAAATAACATTGCTTTGACTATACGAATTTTTGTTCCCAATGTGATGTCTCTACTTTTCACTATGTTCCACAGGTTTCTCATCACTTGCCTCCCAAGAATCAGTTGCCTTTTTATTTCATGGCTACAATCACCATAAATACAGAAGTCCAGAAGCTGAGATATACATAAATTGTTCTCAAATTCTACAAAATTAGTTTGAAAAATAAAACAATGAGAGAAAATATTTGTTATAAGAAATAACAATATAAATTGAAATTGGTTGAACAAAGAGAATAATTCTTTTCCCATCAATCAATTACTTCAGGTCAACTCTTTAGGATGATTAATCATGCTCTCTGGTTGTGTTTTTCAAGGCTGCAAACTCACATCTATTTACCCAAGAGTAAATATTACTGAATTCAATCATACTTACTTTTAAGCAGATATATATAGGTTTGTACTGTCAGTTTGAAGGTGGCCAGTATTTTACTGCATGCTGTTCATCCATACCCAAGTAGTTTCTGTGTGGCAAATATAGATTAGCCACTTTAGAAAAATAAACAACCAGAAGCTATTATCACTATCTAGTGATTAAGAGTGTCTTTCCTGACTGTTGTTGAGTTGTTCAGAGACATCTCTAGCTAAAGGGAAAGTTTGTCAGAAAAAATAATCAGCTATATTTAAGTAGATTTATGTCGAATTGAGTTCATCAGAACAACACTTAAAGATCAATGGGCCTTCACATTTCCTAACATGGGCTGGACTAACCATAATCTTTTGTGTCTTTCATGATGAGCAAGTTGTGCTTCTTCCTCCTTTATTTTTCCACACTTCAGAATTCTCAGTTCAGGACACAAAAGATGCATGGTTGTTCCCAAGAAGACCTTTGGTCTCTCATACCATTTACCAAGAGTAAACAACAAAATCAAAAGAAGGGAAGTTCCTTGGGTAATCAATGCATTGAGGATGTATGCTTGGACATCAAACCTCACTGCCCAAAATGTAACTTCATAATAATGGTATACCACTGTGCCACCAGGAGCCCTGGTGGTGCAGTGATTAAACTGCTGTACTGCAACCAATAGGTTGTGAGTTTGATCCTGGCCAGGAATCAAGGTTGACTCAGTCTTCCCATCCTTCCAAGGTTGGTAAAATGAGTACCCAGCATGTTTGGTGCAAATGCTAATTAACATGTGAACCAACCAGAGAGTGTGCTAATCACTATGGAGCAGTACATAAGTGTGACTGCTTTGCTATACAAAATAGACTGAGAGATTTTATTTGTTTAAGACACAAAATAGAGATAGAAGAAAAATTCATTAAATTTGACAGCAATGTAGCATTTTCATACCTCCTGTCATTTGTCACAAGAAAAATTTGCACAATTGAAAGACATATGGCAGTCCCTAGAAAATACATTTGTCAATTATTGGGGAAAATCAGTGGAGAAAGGTCACTGCTCTCATACTGCTTCTGAGTTTCCCATGGGCAATGGGATGGCCACTGTGGGAACAGAGGCTAAGCTAGAAAGGTCTTTGATCTGTTCTTATTAACCTGGGCAAACCCATCAAAGCATAAAATGTGTCACTTTTTCAGCCTGCTCACATCTGCAAAAAGTGTATGAAGGATAGCAAGCACTTGGCAGGCTGATGCATAGTCTATGTTTGGCCTGATGGGCTGCGTGTCGGCTTGATGGATCACACAAGTTGCCTAGGTCTGTACCAAAAGTTCTGCTAATAGTCATGGAAAGTGAAGATGAAGAAAGTTATTCCAATGCATATTTATTTCCTTTAAAAAAAACTGTATTAAGCACATATTTTGTTTTTGTGTTTGGTAAAGGTAATCCTTGCTTGAAATCAGTAATGGGATGTAACAGGTTCGCACCAGTTCGCCAGAAACGGTAGTAATTTTTCCCAGTGTCCCAGAGAACCAGTAGCAGCTTTTGGGGGAACCACCTTCAGGGCTTACCTTTTCACTGGTTCCCCCACTGCGCATGCACGCCAAGCTCTGGGTGATTTGTGTTTGGGGTGAGTGGGTAGGTGGGTGTTTGGGTGGGTGGGTGGGTGTATTTTAATGTATTTTTATTTATTTATTTATTTAATTTATTTACGGGTTTGTGTTGTGGGTGGGTGGGTTGAGAGGTGTGCATGTGCTTATTTTTATTTTTATTAAAAAAATTTATTTGGCCCCACCCACAACATCATGACGTTGGCTCCACCCACGACATCATGACGTCATGATGTTAGCTCTGCCCACACTGTGATGATGTCATGGTGGGGTAGTAAAATTTTTGACATCCCACCACTGCTTGAAATCCACTCATATCCGATTCTAGGGTTCAGTGCTCATCTCTGTTTATAGCCAAAGAGCCAGCACTATCTGCATCTGCAGACGTTTCCGTGGACACGTGGCAGGCATGCCTCAACACCGGAGTGCATGGAACATTGTTTACCTTCCCACCGAAGTGGTCCCTATTTATCTACTTGCAGTTTACTGCTTTCAAACTGCTAAGTTGGCAGGAGCTGGGACAGAGACAAGAACTTACTCTGTCATACAGTACCTGTCAGTCCAGTCAGTGAGTTTAGCATCTTAACCACTTGAGCCACCACAGTGTTTGATGTTTGATGGATATATAAATTTCTAAAATGCTGCATTTTTTTAGCCAGTTATCCCAAATAGGATGTTACATGAATGCAAAGTTTCTCATTATGGGAACATTATAATTTATTTTGTGATCAGCATATTATACTTGCATGAGCTTAACAGCATGCTGAGGTCATCATGGAACATTTCAACCTGGGGCCCACAGGCTGGATGCAGCCCATGGCACCATTTCTTGTGGCCCACCACCACCTCCACTACACCAGAAAGTGCCAGGAAGTGCCAGGAAGGGCAAAATGGCCATCCGGCCCCCAAATCTGTATGAGGGAGTGTGACCTGGCCCCTGGCTTAAAAAGGTTGAGAACTCCTACTCTAAGCACTGCACAATTTAAATATACAAATGTACAAAACAGAACATATGTTACAATGTTAGGAAAAAACCAACACAAATAACACATCTTTAATCCTTTAAAACTTCCTACTAAGCATAACAAATAAAAAAGATTGCCAAATTACATGGTATCATTAGTTCAAAAATGTCTAGCCAGCTTTTACAAATTTGTCAAACTGCTGATATCTCCCCTCTCCCTCTCTGGCTTGGATTCAAACTTGTCCTTATACAAATGTTAAGTTGTTTCTTTTTAAACCAGGGTTTTCAATTTCCACTAGTTCCTCCACACCAGTGGTGGGCATCAGAAGATTCACACCAGTTCGCCAGAAGTGGTAGCAGAAATTTTGGCTGGCCCTTCCCATCCAAGTTTTGAAATAAAGTACAGTCAAACCTCACATAAAGAGCACCTCGCTTAAAGAGTAACTTGCTTAAAGAGCAGAATTTTCTCTGAATGTTCGCTTCGCTTAACAAATAAAATCAACCAAAAACTCGCTTAACAAATAAATCAGGGTGTGCAACCCCCCCCCCCCACACACACACACAATTGGTCATTTACAATGCTGTTTCACTTAAAGAGCAAACTTGTTTAAAGAGCAATCCTGTGGAACGCATTATGCTCTTTAAGTGAGGTACAACTGTAGTCCTCATTCGGGTGCAATGCAGGGCTTTTCCCCTGGCCACGTCTACCATACCACACCCACAGTGTGGTAGTAATTTTTTTTAGATCCCACCACTAATCCTCACTCTGAAGCCCTTCATAGCATATTTCCTTCCACTCTGGAAGTAACTGAGCCCTTCCCTGTGTATTCTTTTTCTAGGCATGAGGTGTAGAGTAGTAAAGAAACAATGAGAAATCCTTTACCACAGTGAGAACTCTGCTTGTATTACATAGGATCTAAACTAATAAACATGACCATAGATAATAAGTGCCCCTGACTACCTGCAACCAGCAATTAAGCAGTTGGCACAAAGTAATGAGCTAAGTATTTTGAATAATAACATAGTAATACAGTAGGTTGGGTACTTCACATGTTAGCACATGTTTCAGGATTCTGCCAAGCATTCAAACACAAATATTTTCTACTTTCTGTTTATTCAATTCTTTTAAAAGAACTATCAGTTTATGAATGTGGAATTTTGTGTTTTTGTGATTTTCTGTCCACAATTTAAAACACCAGTACATGAACTGATACTATACAATGTTGGGCGTGCATTATGAGCAATAAAAAGGATGCCAAGCTGTACATAGTAAGTTGATGACTCCAATGTCAGCAGTCAAGATGGTTTATACCCATGATGGCGAACCATGACACTCCAGCTGTTCCTAAATTTCAATTCTCAGAAGCCCTGATCAGCAGGATCACTGACTTGGGCTTCTGGTAATTGAAGTTCAAGAACACCTTGAGTGCCAAAGTTCACTATCACTTATCTATCCCAGGGCTTTGCAACCTATGGCCCACTGGCTGGCTCCAGCCCCCAACGTGGCAACCACAGAAGTGGATGTGCATGTACAAATGCACCTTCTGCCATTGTATCCAAACCACTCAGCTGTCTGAGGGTGAGTAGTCTGCCCCATGGCATGTAAACTGTGAGAACCCCTGGTCAACACAGTATAGATTTTGTGCTAGCATTGAGAAAGAGACATCAAATCCTAGAAACTGACTCTTTTTTTAATCAGATAAACATTTCTCACTGAAACACAAAGCAATTGTCATTCCAAACACAGAGCAAAAACAGAGTATCTGCTACAACTGTGCCAAATATTGTGTCAATCTGCAGCAGTTTAAAAATCACAAAATTCCCATATAGAATGTTGTTTCATTTTGCTGCACAGTATCAGAGATGCAGCTGCTATGCATCTCTAATACATGATGCACTGAAGAGACAACACAATGCAACTAAGAACCTTTAACTGTGTCACTCATTTTTTAAAAAAGACTGTTTCTTTAGCTAGCCCTCAGATCTGCTTCCCTAACATTTTTCGTTTCTTAATATCAGTATCTTCAATTCTTTAGTTCTTCACTGGCCTTTGCTTCCTAGGCATAGTTCTTTCCTTGTTCTAGTTGTGGCTCATAGTTACTTGCATGTCAGTGGGATGCCTTTGTGATAGCTAGGCTAGTTGTATTATTGTAGAGGGGGTCATGAGAAACTCTATAAGTACAATGAGTAATGCTGTGGTAGCAACAGAAGTAGTCTATTTTTAGTTTCACAGATTTTTCACTGCTGTCTAGAGGGACTGAATTCAGGAAGTCTAGCATGTTTTGACAGCAGTGTCTCTCCATTCTACCCAGGTAGCATAGCTGTTTAAAGGTATATCTTAGGTGACATAAACATACGATACTGTCAGAATAAGCCAGTTCTGCAGGAGAATGTTTTACATACTGGTAGACTATGAAAAAAAAGTGTATGGCCTTGGGAGAATTTCCTGTTTATGGTAGGAAGACTGCACTCACAGGTGCCTAATTCAAATCTATTTTAAGTAACTGAGATGTCCTTCATTGATTTGGAGGAAGACCCTAAGACTAGGTTTCAGCTAAAGGAATCTTGTCATCAGCTTCTCTTAGGAGAAGTGCCTAAGGTAAGACATTACTAGATTTTGAAAGCTAAAACATTTGTCTAAATGGGATTTATGTAATACTGTCATGAAGTTCTACCGCTAAACCTTTTCAATTTCATTTACTTGTTCTTCTGACCTCAACTTGTTCATAATATATGTAGTTCCCACTTTAGTTGACCAGAAAAGTCAGAATCATAATCAATAAACTGCCAAATTCTTACCAAATCTTTCGACTTGTGGATACTTTTAGTGATTATCTAGGATTCACTTCCAAGCTGAAGATGAGGAATTACATTGATTTCAAAGTTGAAGATGAAAAATAATTCTGTAACACAGGTGACTCTAAGTCTAAGACGATGTTCTAGGATAGGGCTCCAGTTCATGGCATGTAAACCAGACAGATTACTGCCTTCTGTTAGTTTAGATAGTCTCCTCTAAGACATCTAACTCAAGTGCTTTTCCTCTGCAAGAATGGTTGTGACATGTAACCTCGTTTCAGTGGCGGGCTCCAAAAATTTGTACTACCACACTGTGGGCGTGGTATGGTGGGGATGGCCAGGGGGAAAGCCCTGCTTCGCACCTGAATAAGGACTACTTTATTTCAAAAGTTGGATGGGTGGGGCCAGCCAGAATTTCTACTACTGGTTATGGCAAACTGGTGTGAACCTGTTGATGCCCACCACTGCCTCATTTGTTTAGGACATTGAGATTGCATACATGACTGTGTGCATGCTTCCTTTTCATTTTGATTTCCCCATCCCCTTCTCAAGTTTCCAAGGCATTTCAGGTTCCTACGCTGATATTTGAAAAATCTAAATATAAACTATATCTTCTTATGTGGACTATAAATCTGTTAAGTTCACTCAGCACACTGGGAGAGAATCTAATTTCTGGCTACTGATAGTTCTGTTATGGAAAGGATACCCAAGCAACAAAAAATATGTGTAAAAGCAAAATTTATAAAGTCCTGCTTCTTTAATAGAGCACTTAACAAACAGGTACTTTCTGTGGGCCTTTAAAGTAGAAAGAGGCTGAAAGGAGAATGGCCTGCTGTAGATTAACTCTCCTACAATTGGAAAACAGCAGAAGACAAAATAATAAATCAATTTAAAATATTATCTGTTGTTCATCCAAGCACAAATTAAAAATTGCAATACACTAAATGCTTTTATTCTTCATTTTTAAAATGCATAGTGATAATGGTAATTATACCAACTGCATGATTAATGACACGTCTACTGCAATTATTTACCAAATTAGGCAGAAAACTTTCAAACCTCTAACAGTAAGAGATAGAACTCTTTAATCAATATAGCATCAGAGCCAACTTTATACAAAGCATCATATGAAACTCCATGATATTGTAAAAATGTATCATAATGCACCTTTTTAAATTATTTGCTAGCAACATTTTAGCTTTTGTTACATGAGACAAAACTAATCGTAAAACATATCATACCTAAGTACACCACCTGTACAAGAATACTTTCCTTTCTTTGCTCATTGTCTTCCTTCCACTACAAGGTAAACATGCTCTTATTTAAACAGGCCTTCAGCACCTAAACTTGACTATTGTTACAAGGTGATTGTTGGCTGCTGTTCTTTCTTTCTATTGATGTGCTTTTAAATTACATATTTAATCTATTTTTATAGTTGTTCTTATTTGAATTTACTACTGTTAGTGCTCTGGAGTGTCATTTTGTGGCAGATTGATGAATATAAACTAAATACACAACGTAAATATATTTGAAAACCAGCCATGACAATTATTTTATGGTTGGGTGAGAAGTGATTAACTGATGAGTCAGCCTCAGAGATTTCCCTGTGCTTGGTGGCTCTATGTTAGGAGTTGCCAACCTTTTTGAGTTGGGGGCTGGGTCCTGCTGTCTCAGACAGTTGAGGAGGTTGGACTCATGGTCCCCCTGCCATTTACAGCTGTCATAAATGTATTTATGACAGTCATAAATGAGACTGTGGCTGATTCCAGTGGTGGCTACAGTGCCTAGAATGAGGGCAGGGGCTAGATTATTTGGTGCTACAGGCTGGATCCAGCCCGTGGGCTGTGGGTTGTTTACCCCTGCTCTATGTGAATGGTAGTGAGCATATGAGGGTAGCCTGTAGACCAGGGGTGGCCAACCTTGGTGCCCCAGGTGTTCTTGGACTTAAATTACCAGAAGTCCAAGTAAGCACAACCTGCTGATCAGGGCTTCTGGGAATTGAAGTCCAAGAATACCTGGGACAACAAGATTGGCCACCCCTGCTGTAGACCATCTTAACTGCTGCCACTGATGTTGTCAACAGGAAGACCACTTTTTTGCTAAGTAAAGCTTCACATTTTTTTATTTCTTCCTGGTACTGTGGACACAATATTGTGCAATTATATCATTTCTTGGCATTTTGAATTGTGGATATAGCAGCACAAAATTCCACATTAATAAACTAGAGTGTTTTTTAAATGAATTGCATTTAATCAAGGAAAAAATCTCTGAAGCCACTAATTTGGTGGTGAAGGAGGTTAGAAATAAAATGAGAGTGAAACAAATACCAATTGCCTCTCTACTGCTTCTTCAGACCCCTCATGCATTTTGAGAAGCTGGATCCACACCCCAAATTTTCAATTCTATTAAATATTAACATTTACAAAATGGGCAGAATCTTAAGTAGAGCATTGCTTATGAACTAAGAACATCACTAATTGTTGCAGGCTACTAGATATGTTGTGTAATTGTCCGTGCTTACACAATATGCAATATATTCTTACTCTCTGCTTGTTTGCTTTCCAGATTCAGCAGCTACATGAGTTTTTCTCTGTTTAGTTGTCACAAAGGTGGAACATTAGTACACTATTTAATCCTACTTTTGTGGCAACTATCTTATTTATATTTGGAGTAATGGTGAAGGCTTTGTATGGCTTTACTTTATATTTCTGGCTAAGGAGTGGCATAAATGTTAAATGTACTCTGTTATACTATTCTACAGAGGATATGCATAGAACATTTTTAAAAAATCAAGTCCAACTTTCGAAGAATGTTCATAGAAATGACAGATGGATATTATCAAGAAAAATAGAATGGTTCCTCCCCTTTAAAAAAATCTAATATATATCAGAAACTAAAATACCCAACATTATATATAGGTTTCCTGTAAAAGGACTATTCAGATTATGACTGAAAAGTATAGTTACTGAAATTTTACAGATTTTTTTGTCCATGAAATATGGACATATCTGATCAGACATTTATTTCATTTACATAGCAAATCAATGAAAATCCATTATTTAGACATTAAGTGAAAGTAGTTCCTGCAGTAATAAGCTTGTATCTTCTGATTTAGTTCAAGGTCTACTTTGTAACATCTAATTCATTAACATAAAGAATGCATAGTGGTACAAAATAAATATATTTTCAAAATATCTCAGCAGGTAATAAACTTCAATCTAATCTGTGTCCTCTAATTTTTGTAATGTGACATACTTAATAGAACATGTATCACAATATCATTGATTTAGTACTTATCAAAAAGTTTGCACTATTATGTAAAGTGAATCTTCACATTTGAATAATTAAAACACTGAATAATTATCAGTAATGGTAACTTGAATAGATAATAGTGTCTTTCATGAGGGCCTTGAACTAAATCAGCAACCTTGATTAAAGAGATTATGAGAACAGAACTATAAAGCAGGCATCATATTTCACGGTATTCAAAGGAAATTAATCATTTGTGTCCTTCAACATTAATCAAAGATATTTTTTATAAAGAAGTTATTATTTTTCTTTCTATTTTAAAAACACACCATATAATTTCTTGTATGTTCATAGGACCCAGGATAAAAATGGCTGGCCAGAATCCTATAGGTTATTTAAACTGGCGTAAATCCAGTGGCATAAACTGTGCAAACTGCCACTAGTTAAAAACCTGTTGTTTGTACTCATCATTATATACCAGTCATTGGACTTGTCTCACAATTTTTTTTACTCAAATGCATACTCAGACAATCACTAAAATTCAGTTCTACATATAAAATAATGTGTTAGATGTTAAAGTTGAGGACACTTCTCTGTCCAAAAGGGATTAGAAAGTGACGACAGATCTCACTTCATGTCACGGATGGGTCAGGACATCTGTAAATTGTTAGACATTCCATGGTTTTTCCATTCTGCCTACCATCCAGAGGCTTCTGGGAGGGTTGAACAAATTAAGCAAACTCTGAAAACCACCATTGCAAAACTCTGACAAGAGACAAATTTGAAATGGCCCAAGGTTCTTCCATTTGTCCTGACCCACAAACAATCAGCCCCTTCTTCCAGTTTGGGGCTCAGCCCATTTGAACTCATGCATGGAAGACCCTTTGTGGCCTCAGAAATATCAAACCCTGCTGAAAGCATACCCGTTTAATTTAAAAAAAAAAACTTGTGGAAGCCTTGCCTGTTTTATCATTTCAGGTTAAAGACACTCTTCCAGTGCAACTGCAGCTGCCTGTTACCATCCATCCCAGTGATTGGGTCCTGTTTTAAGGAGCTCCATGATAATTGAATGGAGCCCCACTGATTTGATCCTCGCCAGGTCTTGCTGAGCAACCCAACAGCAGCCAAAGATGAGAGGATAAAAGCCTGGATCCATATTTCCTACCTGAAACTGGTTGATCTGTCTGCTGACTCTTGGGCATGTGGACAACAGAACCTGCTGCATCTTAAAGTCTCCCATTGCCGCTCCCATGGGGAAGATTTGGACAATTTTCCTGCAATTGCATGTTTTCTTGCATGACAATCTGCCTAAAGACTTTGACAAACAGTTAGATTTTGTTTATATCAGAGACAGCAAATTCATAGGCATTACAGAAGCTGAAGATGTGACTGCCTTTTGCTTCATCCCTCTGCCATTGCCAAGGTTTAACACTTCAGTCAGAAGCCTAGTCTGCAAGTATGGCCTCGTGTGCAATGAAACCTGGGAGTTTTAACACTTCCATAATTCTTCTGCCACAATATCAGTTAACCCCTTCAGCCACATCACCCAGCCGATTCTCTACTGGCTTTGGGACATGCCCTGAGAAATTATCCTGCCATGGCTAGCTCCAGACAATTTTATTGGATTTGTAGCACATCAGCATACATCTCCCTACCCATGGACTGGTCTGGTGCTTGCATCCTTGGGACCATCAAACCTGGCTTTTTCTTGCTACCTCTCCAGACAGGTGGACACTTGTGAGTGCCTGTCTATGATGAATTGGGCTGGTCCAAATGAGATGTGGGATCTTTCATGGAGATTGGGAAGTGGGATGACAAGGAATGGTCCTCACAGAGGATTATTGAAACATACAGACCAACCACATGGGCACTAGATGGTTCATGGGGTATCATACTCCTAGCTATATGCTAAATCAGATTGTCTCCAATAAGTGCTTGATATCATTACCAATTAAACTTCTCTGGCTTTGAATTTGCTTGCCAAGACCAGTTCTCAACTGTGTACTGCTGTTTATCAAAATTGCTTGGCTTTGGCCTACTTGCCTCTGAAGGAAAGGTTTGTGGGAAATTCAATCTCTCAAATTGTGGTTTAGAAATAGAAGATGCAGGAAAAGCCATCAAGGAAATTTCAACTTTCAAACAGAATGAGAAAATTAGCTTATGTTCCTTTTCAAACTTGGACAGGTGTTCTGGTTGCAGGCTGGTTCAGTGGTCTCTTTGGGAGCTGGAAGAGAATCCATCTCATAATAGGTCTTGCATTCAGGGGAGTTTTGGAACTCCCTTGTTTAATACTATAATTCAATCCATATTAACTAGTACAGTTGTGGGTATGTTAATTGTGTCAGCCAACCCATGATGACCTGATTCACCTGCTAAAGTAATGGCCTGTCTGTAAGCTCTTTGTATTAAGGAAAATAATGAGCAATGGGAAAGGGGATGAGAAAGGAACTATAAAAATCACATACTTTCCTGATTCAGCGTGTCACTCCTGCAACATGTTTTGCCAAATAATTGCCCAGTTTTATTTTAATCAGCCTACTATTTTTTAAAAAATACTCTCTCCTTGTTTGATTGTCATTGGCCTAAACATCAGACAAGCCAAAGTACAGGAAATTAGTTTCTGGACCCATCACTTTCCCCAAACTAGCACTTTGCATGATAAAGTACTCTAGAATAATTTAAAATAGAAAACAGTAACCTTTACTTACAGTTACCATTTGTAGTTACAGTCAGTACAAAAAGGAAAATATATAGTAAAATGGAGTCTTGAGCATGTGGAGAGAAACTCCATGCATGTTGCTTGGTCAAAGGTGGATGGAAGAAGAGCAAGCAACAAAAAACAACAGAAAGAAGCAAATAGAATGAGGAAGTGGGGTCTTGCCTCAAATGCTTGAAGTGGAATGGATTTTTCCTCATGATAGTGGCAAAGGACCATCATATTAGGCTGTGAAGACACCTCCCAGTGATACTCAATGTTAGTGCATGCAAAATTGCTATTTTTCCCAACAACAGAGTCATAATTTGAATGCTTAGTCTGACTAGTAATCGTTAGCATGGAAAGGGTATATAGTGAGACAAGGCTGTTGGGCAGGGACTTCAGAGATCCATATTCAAATCACTACAGAGCCATGTAATGTACTGGGAGACCTGGCATCACTTACTCTTTCACTTACTCATCTTCCTCACAGGAAGATTAAAAAAGAAAAATCCCAAGACACAGTTAGGTGCTTTATTGGATGCCAAACATATAATTAAAGTGCTGTCTTTCACATGCACCAGAGCACTGAGGTGGGCACAGGATACGGTGAGATGGGGACATCAAACAATCATGCTGGCTTGAAATCAAAGCTTAAAAGATCTGGTACATTTAGGATAAATTTAATCTTCAGCAAGTCTTGTATGGAGATAATCATTTTTCTAAGGGCTTCTAGTTCTAGCCCTCACAGGAGCCAAAAGACAACAGATACTTTCCATCACCTTTCTGGTGATCAGCAGCCAACAGAAGTGGAGAAAGAAGCAAGTGGCTTTACACCCCTGAGGTGAATCTTGATATCAACACATTTCAAATGGATTTTTTAGTGTTCAGCCTCCATCTTGACCTCAGGTCTTCCTCCTTTAACATCTTGGTCTGATGATTTTTTCCCTTCTCCTTCCAATGACCAGCTGGATGGTCTTTTAAATTAAGCTAAAGAAAATGGGAGAGTAAGGTTACAAGGACTGGAGAAAAAATGGAAAAGATAAGATAAGGGCTTTTGGTGGGATGAGTCAGAGACTGGCTTTTCACAAATGCTTTCTGCTGTTTCCTTCTCTCTATAATTCCCACAGAGGAAGCAGAACAGTAAAATCATGGATGGGATTTTTCATCTCCATTCTGATAAATCTTTTAAGGTACTAATATGACAGAAATTTATATAGCAATTGAAAATGAGTGAAAAAGGTTGAAAATGTGTTCCTCTCAAAATAAAAGCAATTTTAATAGATTTTAATGTCTCGTTAATGTTTAATTCACACACACACACACACACACACACACACACACACACGCTCAGAGAGAGAGAGAGAGAGAGAGAGTCCCAGAAGGGAAATTTTTGTTTACAATTTGATGTCTCTACTTTTCACTATGCTCCCCAGGTTTCTCATCACTTGCCTCCCAAGAATCAGTCGCCTTTTTATTTCATGGCTGCAATCACCATCTGCAGTGAGCTTTGATCCTAGGAAAGTAAAATCTGTCACTGCTTCTACTTCTTCCCCATCTATTTTCCAGGGACTGATAGTCAAAGCAATGGTATTCCCTGTGGCAATGTATGGTTGTGAGAGCTGGACCATAAGGAAAGCTGAGCGCAGAAGAATAGACGCCTTTGAGATGTGGTGTTGGAGGAGAGTTTTGAGTGTCCCCTGGACAGTGAGGAGAACAAACAGGTCAGTCTTAGAAGAAATCAAACCTGACTGCTCCTTAGAAGGTCAAATAATAAAGATGAAGCTAAAGTACTTTGGACATGAAATGAGAAGAGAAGATTCACTTGAGAAGGCCTTGATGCTGGGAAGGGTGGGGGGCAAAAGAAGAAGGGGGCGGCCAAAAATGAGATGGCTAGATGGTATTGTAGACACAATGGGCACAAAGCTGAGTGAGTTGAGGAGGATGGTGGAGGACAGAAGTCCCTGGCAGGCAGTGGTCCATGGGGTCACAAAGGGTCGGAATCGACTGTGCAACTGAACAACAAAAAAAGAAGGGAAAACAACTGAACACCACTGATTGTCATTTTCAGCCGTACATTGAGACCTCCCACACGAATAATAAAAGATCTCCAACCCATCCTGGACAAGAATATTTTACTTTCCCAAGCTCTTGGTGGCAGACTCCTACTTGCCTATAGACAACCCCGCAATCTCAAGCAAATATTGACACTCAACAGACTAAACAACAGTGAAGCATAGATGGAAACTAAACCCTGCTAAAAACCCAGACGCCAACTATGCCCCCACATTTACTCTGGCAACAGCCTTACTGAACTCAACACCACCACACACATTAAGGGCAATTTTACTTGTCCCTCTGCTAATATGATTTATTTTTTTGCGGGGGGGGGGAATGCCCCTCTGCATTCTACATAGGATGAACAGGACAATCTGCACAAAAGAATTAATGGACATAAATCAGACATCAAGAGTGGTAATACACAGAAACCCATTTCAAACCATTTTAATCTACCTGGACACTTGGCCATGGACTTGAAGGTTGCTATTCTAGAACAGAGGAATTACAAGACTCGAATTACAAGACACTCCCGACCTTCCTCCGGCCCTCTTCCACCGTGGCCGGAGCCTGAGGACGCCAGCGCAGCTGCGGCCGGTTGAGCTCCTGCCCCCGCCTTCCCTCCGGGCTCGTTCACCTTGTCCCGGAGAGCCGATAAAAGACCAGCGGCGGCGGGCGGCGGAAGACGCTCCCGACCTTCCTCTGGCCCTCTTCCACCGTGGCCAGAGCCTGAGGACGCCAGCGCAGCTGCGGCCGGTTGAGCTCCTGCCCCCGCCTTCCCTCCGGGCTCGTTCACCTTGTCCCAGAGAGCCGATAAAAGACCAGCGGTGGCGGGCGGCGGAAGACGCTCCCGACCTTCCTCCGGCCCTCTTCCACCGTGGCCGGAGCCTGAGGACGCCAGCGCAGCTGCGGCCGGTTGAACTACTGCCCCCGCCTTCCCTCCGGGCTCGTTCACCTTGTCCCGGAGAGCCGATAAAGACCAGCGGTGGCGGGCGGCGGAAGACGCTCCCGACCTTCCTCCGGCCCTTGCTTGTGAGACTGTGACTGTTATGTTATTATTTATTTGCTATGTCATATACTGTATATGTATTGGAATTTATTTTGTAACTTCATATCTTGTAACTTAAGATTTGTAACCTTTTTGCAGTGTGATTTTGCTTCATTATACTGTATTGTAACTTTATTTCGTAGTGTGGTTGTGCTTTACTGCACTACTGTATTGCATTGTTGTATTGTATTGTATTAAGTTGAATGACCTTGATTATGTTGTACTCTTTTGATTGTCTTACGTGTGTGGTCTCTGTGAACCGCCCTGAGTCAGTTGCACCGAGTAGGGCGGTATACAAATTGAATAAATGAATGAATGAATGAATGAATGAATCCAGAGAGAGACACAGCAGAGATTAAGTACTGTACATGCATATGCTGGACATACATCTTAGGGGTTTGAATATCAATCAGGAGTTTCTAGCACATTATCAAATTTGATGCATCACATCTAACAGGTTGTGATATGCTGCAATTTTGTCTGGATCACTCAAAGCATTGTCAATAGATGATAACACATTGGCAAATGTGTAATGCCACAATGCTTGTTGCATCCACCCCTTCGATATGATGCATTAGCTTGCATACAGGGACTGCAGTGGCTCAGTGGTTAAGAAGCTTGCCTTGTTGCTGGAAGGTCAGCAAGTCAGCAGTTCAGGACCCAAGTATTGCATGACAGAATGAGCACCCATCTCTGTCCCAGCTCCTGCCAACTTAGCAGTTTGAAAGCAAGAAATTGCAAGCAGATAAATAGGGATCACTTTGGTAGGAAAAGATCTTGGGCACATGAAAGGAGCCTCATAGGGGCATCCCCTGAGCAGAGTTCCTCCAGCAAAAGTCTTTCAACACAGAAATCACCTTAGTGTACTTCTGACATGATTTTTTGTTTTTAAAAAAATCAGCTTGCAAGAGCAGTTTGTTTTACAACCATTTGCAATAGGGCCAGGCTTTGCAGCAGGTTTGAATAATAACTGGGGATTTTCCATTATTGTCAGTTGCAAAAAGCTTGTTGTTGTTGTTCAGTCGCACAGTTGATTCCTACCTTTGTGACCCTATTGCCCGCCAGGCACCTTTGTCCTCCACCATCTTCCTTAGCCTGCCCAGCTCTGTGCCCATTGCATCTACAATAACATCTAGCCATCTCATTTTTGGCTGCCCCCTTTTTCTTTTGCCCTCCACCTTTCCCAGCATCAAGGCTTTCTTAAGTGAATCCTCTCTTCTCCTTTGGTGTCCAAAGTACTTTAGCTTCATCTTTACTATTTGACCTTCTAAGGAGCAGTCAGGGTTGATTTCTCCTAGGATCAACCTGTTTGTTCTCCTCGCTGTCTAGGGGACTCTCAAAACTCTCCTCCACCACCACATTTCATAGGCATCTATTCTTCTGAGTTCAGCCTTCCTAATGGTCCAAGAGTCACAACTATACATTACCATTGGGAAGACCATTGTTTTTACTATGCAAGTTTTTGTTTGCAAGGTGATGTCTCTACTTACTGTTCTGTTAGACAGGCCATTTATTGTGTTCATGTGTACCTGATGTGTGTATAAATTGATGCGATGAGGCCTCACTCTTATGTCTGATAAAGTGGACTTGGTCCACAAAAGCTCATATTTAAATAGAGGAGTTAGTTTTTAAGGTGCCACAACATTTCTTGTCCTTTTTTTTTACTGTTCTGTTTTGTTTACTCTCTAACATCATATGAGGTTTGCAATAATTAGTCCAATATTAGGATTGGGAGAAACTGCATCTGCTTCTTTTCTACCTGTTGCAGAATGTGCATCGGCATCATCAAGGACAATACTATGCAGTCCAGTTGATTCAAACCTATGGTGCCCCTTTCCATATATTCAGAAGTGGTATGCTATTGACTTCTTCTGGAGCCACCTGGGACTGCACTGTTTGGCCAAGGCTACACAAGCTGACTCTTGTGCCAAGATACACAGTAAGGTATTAACGTATGTGTTCCTTTTGTATATGAGTATATATGAATGTTCCAGATGTCATCATATGATGTGTGTATAGATTGATCCCCCCCTTCCAACTGGATTGCTGATGGGCTTTGGCATGTGTTTTGCCTTCCTTAGGATACTTTACACAGAGGCAGCATGATCTCACACTTGTTCACTACTTTTTAATAAATGTTTCTTCTTTTTCTAAATGCAACAGTAGTCATTCCTCTGATCACCCTTGAGTTTCACTTTATGATACAGTGTGACAACTCATATCTCTTTAGAGTTTTAACTTTCTTTTTTTTAAGAGTTTTACAAGGAGTATACATTTTCTATTCCCCCCCAGCCCCTCCCTCGCCCACCCTCCCCCCGTTACCCCTCCCCCTCCCCAGACTTCCCATAACTGGACACAAGGTATAATCCATACCAAATCCCATTAACATCTAAGAAACATCAAAATAAGCAAACATTATACCAATCACATCATTCAAATATTCTTAATACTCATAAGCTAACTGGATCTTATCTGTTTATATCTATCCTGTATAAAATCAATCCAGCATCTCCAATCTAACAAATATTTATCAATTTTCTGATCTTTCAAATATGCAGAGACTTTTGCCATCTCTGCCAGATTTGATACTTGAAGTACCCATTCATCCACTGTACACAATTCTTCCTTTTTCCAATACTGGGCGATCAGTAGTCTCGCTGCAGTTATTAAGTTCAATAACAATTTTGTTTCCACAACTGTACATTCAGAAGTAATCCCCAGTAGAAATAACTGTGGTGTAAATTTAATTCGCCTCTTAAAAATCTTTTTCTGCATTATCCACCATATTTTTATCCAAAATACTTTAACCTTCTTACACATCCACCAAATATGATAATGCGTAGCATCTTCACAGTCACACCTCCAACATCTAGGTTTTAAATTAGGATACATTATTGACAACTTTTTCGGATCTAAATGCCATCTATAAAACATTTTATAAAAATTTTCCCTCAAATTTTGAGCTTGTGTAAATTTTACATTTCTAACCCATATCTTTTCCCATGTCTCTAGCATTATTGGTTCTTGTATATTTTGTGCCCATTTTATCATACAATCTTTAACTAATTCAGGGGCCGAGTCCATTGCTATTAATACCTTATATACCCTTTTAATATGGGCTTGCCCCTGATTCTTAATTTGTTCAATCAATTCCTCATCAATTGTTGATATACCTGTTTTCAAGTCTTCCTTCAATCTGGATTGTAACTGCCCATATTGAAACCAAGTCTGTAATATTCCAGCTCTTTTCAAATCTTCAAGTGGTTTAAGTCGCCATGTATCACCATCCCAATCTAACAATCCTTTATATGTAATCCTTTATATTACCTATCGTATGTCTAGGTACTGTCTAGGTACTGTCCATATAGGTACCTTTTGATTCAGTTTGTATTGGTACTTCTTCCACACTCTTAACAGAGCACTTCTCAATATATGAGTGTGGACCAGGGGAGGGTGTGACCCAAGCACGCTGTGGAGATTAGATAAGAAGCTAATTGGTGTCATGAAGTAATATTTCTCATATCAATAGTTAACTTACTCCTAATGAGGTTTATCCAATTCAGACAACCTACATTCCTCTCTTTCTAAATACATTCTGTCTTTGTTTAGATTGTATAACAAAGCTTGCCACTTCATTACCTAGTAAGTCGACTCACTCCATCTTCACTTAAAGAGTATTTTGTGCAATGGCTTCAGACACAACCATGGAGGACATTTGTGTTTTGTGTTCATTCTTGCCTGACCAGTTAAGAACTGAGGATTGACAGTTAGAGGAATAAGATTGTACTATTTGAGCAGGAGATACAAGGATGAAGTAAATCCCATGAAAATATTTTTTACAGCTGAAGGAAGAATGTTAATCAGAAAAAGGATCCAAAGGATCGGACAACAGCCCAATACCCACTATGAACAATACATCAGTCAGAGCAATTTGTGATGTGGTGTGTTCTTCTGTTCTCAGAAAGACTTAGCAATAGCAATTACACTTATATACCACCCCATGGCCTTACAACACTCTCTTGGTGACGCACAAGGTAATCCGTTCTTTTTGCCCCCACATACTGGGTACTCATTTTACTGGCCTCAGAAGAATGAATGGCTGAGTCAACCTTGAACCTCATCAGGATCAAACTCAATTTAGCAGATTTTGGCTGCAGTACAGCAGTTTAACCATGAGACATGTTAAAAATACCAATTTTTCCTTCCCCTGTATGCACCTTTTCTTCTTCAAGTTTCCTGTTCATGGTTTACTGGCTTATGCAACGACTTACAAAATGCACTTTACATACTCACAGCCAGTGGACAGTGCCATTTTTTAAACTTTCAAAGTGGTCTTTCAGCTCCAATGTCCTACAAGCAGATTTTTTTTACTGCACTGTATTTTGAGTTACTCAATGGAGTTCCTGCCCAATTTATAAATGCTAGAATCCTTATCTACACGTATCTCTTTCGTTCTTTGCTGCATCGTAAGGTTAGTTTATCATTCTTCTTTACCTGGAGTCAGTGCTCTGTAGTGTTTTTTGTTTTGTTTTTTGTTTTTTTGTTGTTTTATATCAGCTCCCAGCTTATAGCACTGTGGACTTCACAAGTTGATTTATAGGGCTGGCAGATGGACAAGATGGCCAGTTGATTGCATCCAGCATCTTTATGATTTAACACAGGCCTCACTTTTTGTGCCAAAGGTTTGCCCTGAAATCTATTCTATCAGGATATATTTGATGCTATCAAATGGCTTGATTTAGAAACAGATACAGCTGCTTGGGTTTTGTGAAGAATCCCTATGGAGGACACCACTGTTTTATCTTTATTCTACTAGATGTCTGGATGAGATACTGAAATGTGGTAAATTCTGAGATTGCCATCAGCAGAGGAGCAAAGAGCAGCAATTGCAGAGGGCAAAGGAAGATACAGATTTGGGAGATATTAAGGACATCATGGGAGGAGGGTAGAAAAATATTTTACAATAATTTTTTTTGGTCTTGGTTTTAATTGCTACATACTTAATTGTTTGTAATATATTTATATTGCATTTTTAAATTGTTAATTGTTTTATAGTTTTGGTTGTTGAAAAAAATGTTTCTTGTTTTCTGCACAGTGATTCACTTATTATATGACCAGGACCCAAACTGCACTTTGGTGAAGCCCGGGGGGGGGGGGGAGGATATTAGATATACATTTTTGAAACAGCAGGTTAGGAAGGTTCCCCAGCCCTAGATAGCTGTAAATTATTTTACAATTGATGGGATTAATTCTACCCTGTATATCTATTCCCTTTGAAATGGATTTCTATGACATCACTAGCAAGATGAATAAGAAATCTGAGTATCTGAAAAGACAGTCATTAATGTACTTGAAACAATTGTTTTGACTGATATTAAAAATGCAGTCACTTTGGTAGTTAGAGGCTTGTTCTTGTTTTTTTGTCAGAGAAGGGCCATACTAGTATGGAGAAAAAAATATAACTTATTCCTTCTCTTTCTCTTTTATAGCTGAGCTCACTAGCACAGTGAGACACAAACTTAATTCAGAGAAGATACATAATGTAAGGCAGTGGTCCCAAACCCTTTGGAACATGTGGGTTACATTAGAATGCCCAATGCCTAAAGGGCCACATCTTAAATAAAAATGTAACTAAATTATTAACTTACTGATTTAGATCAAAAACAAAAATTCAAAGGTCTATAAAGAAACTTTTACATTACAGGTACCTGAGCTCTGCTGGCAAGCAAAGTCCTCAGAATGGCCAAAAGGCTGGTAAGAAGGATAAGACCAAGAGTAGGCTGATAGAAGGAACAATGGAGATCAGAAGAAACCATGTTGCTATTTTGTAAGAAAGGGACACAAGAAACCATATGAGATGGTGCTGCTTGAGGTAGGAAGAACAGTATTGATCTGAAGGAAATGCCTTGTGAGTGAATAAACAAGCAGATTGGAAAGCCACACAGAAAGAATTCAGGAGGTTACATGCAACCTGCTGACAATAGGACGAGGACTCCTGGAATAATGTATCTACTGTGGTGTAATGGATAGAGTGATGAACTTGGACTCAGAAAATCTGGGTTCAAATCCCTTCTCAGCAATGGAAACTCATTGGGGAG
Organism: Furcifer pardalis; assembly: GCA_030440675.1. Lineage (NCBI taxonomy): Eukaryota > Metazoa > Chordata > Lepidosauria > Squamata > Chamaeleonidae > Furcifer > Furcifer pardalis. The sequence goes on along the minus strand of CP126890.1, from coordinate 54,855,371 downwards.
AGTTTGGAACATGTAAAATCAATCCTTAAATATCTCTAAAAAGATTTACCATAAGTCTTAATTACAACTCACACAACTTTAATAGAGACAATGGGGCTTAAAAAAAACATACCGACATACATTAAGCAGCCTATCAATTCCAGAACATTTTATCACCCACCAGCAGAAACCCTCTTGCATTGCTACAGAAATGGTAAAATGTTTAGAAGCAAATCATTCCAGGTTAAGAAATCACTGTAAGCATTGTATGTTGCATGCAGAGTCACACAACTTTAATATATGACAGATGATGTTTATAGTGATTTATTAATTTATAGCAATGAGCTCTGAAAGTTGTGTTGTTCATGTTGCAACAGTGTAAGTAGCTGAGCAGATTTTGGTCATGGGTACTGATCACTGCATGCAATTCCCCCCTTCCCCTCCTCAATTTAAATTGCTTTTCTGAAACCAGTTACAATCTCCCACAAATCCAAGCATATGTAGACAGATCTGCCAAGTGAGATCACATTTCTTGGGAATAATGAGGAAGATAATAATCAAAAGCATATGACATGATAAAAGTTGGTTAACTTTTAAGGTACCACAGGCTACTTTGTTGCTTTTTATCTCTATAGACTAACATAATCATAAAACAGTCTTGATGAGCTTTGATATGAATATCAGGTTCAACAGCAGAAATTTAAGTATCTTTGACTAAAAGCAAAATAAATGCAAATTTCAATATAGTGAAAGATTCAGAATATACAGGATATTCAGAGAGAATGGGAAGAAAAGTAATAAATAATAACTTCCAACAGTAGCACACCTATAATCTGTAGATCTCAAACACTCTCTAAAATTAATTCATTAAACTTCACAATGCCCCTGTGAAGGAGGTAAGTACCATATAATATAAAATGAGTAAATTAAGGACTACAATTATGGAAAATGTGTAGGGCGATAACAATACTCACCCAGCATGACTCAAGAGCATGACTCAGTTACTGTGATTAGTTGTATTAATAAGGGATAGAAAAAGTGCATTCCACCTAGAAACAGAACTATACATCTTCTTAATGTGTGGGGTTTTAATGAGTCAAAGGGAACAATAACTGCAAATCTAATTATGTGGGGTGGAAAAGCATGGTTATCCTCATGTTATTTAAAATGCTAGTCAGTCTTCTTCAAGGTGACATGGTCATGATCAGAAGAAGTTACTGAAGTTATTTTCTTTGCCATTTCCCAAGGTTATGAAACAAGCTTTTCAGTCACATAAAATCTCTCATATAAATCTATAGGTCTTCTCTCACCCTTTAATGCTCCAGACTAGCTGGAACAGAACAGAAATGTCCAGAATGGCAATTTCCAAGGAGGATAAACCATCCAAATTTCACAGCCCTCATGTAATCAGATAATCATGTAATCAGTTTTTTAAATCTGTAATTTTAAAATCTTTTTTCTTTTTTGTAATCTTTTAATCTTTTAATTTTAACGTTTTGAGATTTTTCTTGAGATGTGTGGGTATATTATTGTTGGTTTTATTGATGGTTATGTTTTAACTGTTGTTAGCTTCCCTGAGTCATTCATGAAGAGAGTGGCATAGAAATGGAATTAAATAAATAAATACTGCTGAAGCAAGCCACAAATCATTGGCAGGAACCACATTCCAGTTTTCATTCTGGATAGAAAAGCTATGTTGCACAAAATAGCCCCAATAAACAAATTCTATACAGGACAAGCCTATGAAATACATTGGACTGATGCAACAAGCCTCAAAACATCTATCGGAGACATGTTCTACCATGTAGAAAACCCTATTTCAGAAAACCACCTGGAAGTGTTACTGGAATGAATTGCCTGCATTTTGAGGCTTGTTGAATTAGTACTATCTAATTCAATGGGTACATGGATTTCTCTGGGTTGTCCTACTCAGAAGTTGTCATTCTGAGGTATTTTAGAAATATTTTTTTGCCTGGAATGCACTCTGGAAAATAGATCACAAGGATGTTTCATGACTTGCTACTACCTCAGTCTTCTAGCAGCTCCCCTGGTGGCTTTGTAGTTAAGGCACTGAGCTTGGAGACTGGAAGGTCGGATTTCGATACCCAAGGGCTACACTTGGGGACATGAAAGGCTCCTAATTCAGGAGTCCCCTGAGCAGAGTTTCTCCAGCAAAAATCCTTTCAACCCAGAGTAATCTCTGACATGAAATTATTATTATTACCTCAATCTTCTGAGATGAGATGTGAATTTGGCACCTATGTTACACATGGAAGTTACTGTTCCAAACTGCTTGTCAGAATACTGATCGTTTGCCAGAAGGGTCATTGGCATGTGGTTCTTGGGGAAGTTTTGTGGCTTGTTGCTTCAGTTCTATCTAGTCTGATGGGATGGATGATTTTCATTTCATACCAAAATGTGCTTCCTGGGCCTGTGCTGAGCCTTTCTGCCTCAGTCACCTCTAGTTTGAGGGGATGGGTAAATTTCTTTGGTTCATCTTACTTTGAGGTTACTGTCCATGGGTTTGGTTTCTAAAATATTGTCCTGCTGTATTTGAAATCAAATTTTATTAAACAGTGCCTGGTTCAGCCTGTTGTGTCTTCCACTGTATTGTTTTAATTGGGGAGTTTGGCCATTACCTCTGCTTGTTCTGACAGAAGAAACCCTTTGTTTCATGCTTAATCATTGATGGCAAGTGCTGCCCCACCAGAAATTGCTTACTGAACCCCTGAGTCTGAGAAAGTTCCTTTTTTTCTTTATATCAACAAGCAGAAAACTCAGGATAAAAGGAATGAAAAAGGCACAAGCTTATTGCCTATCCACATTTTATTTTTAGTTTAGGCTGAGTTAGCATTAAGAAAACTGAGACTCATAAGCACATTATAAAAAGATAAAGCAAGCTACCTGTATAGAAAGAAAAGGGCAATTAGAAGGTAGTCATTAATCACTGTGAAAGATATTTATTATAATCTCTATATAATTCTTCTATAAACTCACTATCAGAGGACATTCTGTGGCTGTCAAGATAGGACTACTAATAGCATGAGAACAAACATCTTTGGATACACTCCCAATGAAAAGAAATAATTGGGATAATGGGGGAAAACTAGTTTCCCCATTTCTGCTTCTCTCTCCATAACATTCTAAACTCAATTTACTGACAGTTCATTAAAAGCTTTCTAATCATTTCAAATAGGATGCACAATACAAAATGGTTGTCATTTTACATCTGTATCATTTCCAACTTTTGTAAGCTGTAATGACAGCAATCAGATGGTACACCCTGAAGAAAAATAGCTTAAATACAATTTATACTGTTTAAAGCTGCTCCTTATTCCTTTCCAGAATATTGTTCCTTAAAATTTTTTTCTATGTATTGATACATTCTCTGCTTGGCAAACAGTCTGACATTTATTTGGAGAATTCTCTTTCATTTTATTGTTGTGTATTAAGATACTGGCCAAAATCCTGTTGCATACCATAGTAAATTTCACCATAGTATGTTCATTGCATAAACTAAGATCCATTGAGTCAACTCCTCTGTAGGTTCCATGGATACAAATGGGCTTACCTTAATAGTAACTTGTTGTTGTTGTGTTGCATAGGCAAATCTGACTCTTTGCAACCCCATGGACCACTGCACACCAGGCACCCCTATCCTCCAACATCCTCCACAGCCCAATCAGCATTATGCCCATTGCATCTACAATGCCATCTAGCCATCTCATCCACTGCCACTTTCTTTTGCCTTCAATCTTTTCTAGCATCAAGGCCTTCTCGAGTGAGTCCTCTCTTCTCATTTGGTGTCCAAAGTACAGTAATACCTCGGATAATGCTAAGACTTGGTTCCACAAGTCTCGGTGTTATCCGATTTTTAGTGTTATCCGATGCATGTTAAAATCCTATGGGATGGATAGGATAACGTTAAAGCTCCATAGAGATACATTGTAACCGCACAGGCTTTAGCGGTTGTTATCTGATCCATCCCATAGGACCTTAACGTTATTCGATCCAATTCTCCTCCCTAGATTACTTAACGTTATGTGATTTTAGCGTTATCCAAGGTAAACGTTATCCGAGGTATTACTGTACTTTAGTTTCATCTTCAATATTTGTCTTTCCAAGGAGCAGTCAGGGTTGATTTCCTTCAGGATCAACTTATTTGTTCTCTTTGCTGTCCAGGGTATAGTACTCTCAAAATTCTCCTCCAGCACAACATTTCACTTCCCTATGGTCCAGCTCTTGCAACCATACATTATTCCTGGGAATACCATTGCTTTGACTATGCAGACTTTTGTTGGCAGGGTGATGTCCCTACTTTTTATTATGTTCCCTAGGTTTCTCATAGCTTGCTTCCCAATAATTAATCTTCTTTTTATTTTGTGGATGCAGTCACCATCTTCAGTGATCTTGGATCCTAAGAAGGTAAAGTCTGTCACTGCTTCAATTTCTTCCTCATCTATTTGCCAGGGAGTGATAGGGCCAGTTGCCATTATCTTGGTTATCATAGTATATTGTAGGTAGAGAAAGCCAATCTGAATCAATGGAACAAATGGAGATTATTCACTAAATCTTCATTGATTCAGTGGACCTAATATAGTGCAATTTATTGTGCTAAATAAATGGATTTTGGCTACTATCATAATTCATCTTGACATTTAGACCAGATTCCGTGAGAAATTTGTTTTCTAACTGTGATATTACAAAGTGTATGTGAACCTCTGGACATGGGGATTTCCCCCTCTTTTAGAAAACTGTAACAAAAATGAAACAACATTTATAAAACTAAGGATCCCCCCCCCTGACATTTTCCTTTTTACAAACAAGGAAGAGTTGGTTGATTTTTTTAATGGAGTCTTCACAAAGTTGTGCTGTGATGCCTCATCCTACTATAGAGGCTCCATACAAAAAACAAAACAACATTTTGCTGTGTTGTGTGTGAAGCTAACTCCAGAGTCTAAAAAACTATTCCAGTAAAGCCTGAGTTTTGGCTAGTTCCACCAAAACTAGTATGGCTTCAGATGTGGGTCTGGTAGTAGACTGCATTTCTGCTATCTGTGGATCAGGACAGCTAAGAATGGAGACATTGATCATCAGGTTCTCTTCCTAAGGAAAAAATCATAATGAATAAAAATATGTTTATCATATTATCTCCACCCCACTCATCCAATGGTGCTCTTGATACTGCCTGTTATTGGGTAAAAAGTGTCCAATATATTTATTAATCATACTATATTGTTTCTGACATGAACAAATAAAGATTTCAATTTCAAGGATATTTTGAGCTTTAACCTGTACTATATCTAAAAGATTGTCCTCATGGGCATATAGCTGCTGTTGTGGTGTGGGTTGAGGTATGTTAGTTTGATAGCAATCAAGTCAATCTGCCCCAACTTACCTCCCTTTGGAACCCCATCAAGGGTTAATTATATTATTCTGCTTTGTTGTATCCTGTCCCCAGTATATCTACATGCTGAGAATGAGATAAAGTAAAATGGGGCTTAATACAGCTTTTACCCCTGCATTGATGGGAATAAGGGTAAAAGCCAAACAGCATTTTGGACCTGGCAAGGGAAAGTTTACCCCATCGACTGCAAAGTACTGTTCCTGTCACCACCACCAATAATCAGAGCCCATCCAGTGGTGGTGGGAAATAGCCTTGTTGCATCTAAGAGAGGAAAAGCTTCCCCTATCAGCTAGAAAGCAGTTGCTACACAGCTGATCAGGCTGCCACAGCCCCATCAGAGAAGCAAAATGCTATTGGGATATGAGGATTGTACTAAATAACATTTTGTCCCTCCTCCTCACCCCTACCTCCTGGCTGCAACTGGCTTTTGAAAAGCCACTCTCCACTGGTGCAGGAGGCACAGTGTAGACAAGCGCTAAGTGTACAGTACAATGCTGACCTTTGTAGCCACACATGTAAGATGCCCTGTTTTGTTCCAATAATTGAGCTTTTATTCTTGTCCTGATAAAAAGTAAATTATTAGGTACAACTACACATTTGCAAATAATCTTAATAAGCATTTTAAAAATTGGTAGTACAGTTATACCACCCAAGAGGCTTTTGCAGCAGGGTAAGGGGCTCCCTCTGCATTTGGCCCAGGACACTTTCCACCTGCTCCTGAGATCCACCCTGGCTGGGGCTTTAAGAACTGCTGAGGCACAGGACTTCCTTGCTGCCCCACCTAAGAGGCTTTGCAGCAGGAATGTATACATTCCTGTACAGTCAAACCTCGCATAAAGAGCGCCTCACTTAAAGAGTAACTCGGTTAAAGAGCAAAATTTTTCTCTGAATATTCGCTTTGCTTAACAAATAAAACCAACCAAAAACTCACTTAACAAATAAATTGGGGTTCACAATTTCCCCTCCCCCCAAAAAATTGTTTCATTTACAATGGTGTTTTGCTTAAAGAGCAAACTTGCTCTTTATGCTCTTTAAGCATTATGCTCTTTACGAGGTACAACTGTAGTAAAAGAAACTGAGCATGGTTTGATCAAACCAATATTAGTATATTACATAAATGCTATGTTTTGTTCAACAGTCTGGACACAACCATATAGTGGTTAAACTCATAAATCAGGAGTCGCAAAAGAAAAAAGTTTTTTTAAATACAGTAATACCTCGGATAACAATTGCACCGGATAACGCTAAAATCGCATAACGACGACAAATGGGGGGGGGAGATTTGCACCGGATAACGCTCATTTTAGCATTATCCGATCCATCGTATTAAAGAAGGAGGCCACAGCTCCTCTCCCTGCCACTTCCCTCCTTCCCTCCTTCCTTTCCCCCACCCCCACCCCCACCCCCAGTTTGGGGACTCCCCACACCCCATCCCACTGCCTGCTCGAAGAGAATCCAGCCCAGCTTACCTTTCTCTTGCTTTGCAGCTCCGACATACAGCTGATCGCTCTTTCTCTTTCACTTCCTGTATTGACAATACAGGGAGGGGGAAAGAGAGAAATGTGATTGGTTCTTTAGAGATCCAGTAACATTTCTCTCTTTCCCCCTTCTCCAGTTTAAATGTACAGGGAGGGAAAAAAAGAGAGAAAGAGCCTTTGACAGAAAAAAAAACCAAGCCTCGATCGGATTGTGCAGGTAAGCACAGAGGGAGACTGCAGTAGAGTGGGGGGAAAGGAGCCTGATCCTACTGCAGTCACAGTGGTGGGGGGTGGTTTTAAAGGCACCCCACTGCCTGCTCGGTTTGTCCCTGAAGTCAGGGCTTTTTTTTTTTTTTTTAGCGTTGTTCAATGCATGTATCGGACAACGCTAAAAACCGGATAACGTCATGACTTGTGGAACCAAGTCATAACGTTATCCAGGGTATTACTGTATTTGGAACTTGATTTATTGTGAATTATCCTCTGAGACGATGTTGATAAGTTACTTCTGTAACTATATAGACAATATTAAGAAAGAAAATTAACAGAAAACAGTGAATGGAAAAGAAGAATGAATGACAAAGAGAATGTCTCAATGATAATCATATTGCCTGAAGACTGTATTTGTTGACAAGTGCAGATTTTAGCATTTGCTCACAAACTGAATATCACCATGTACTCTCAAGTCAAGGAGATGTCTAGTATTTGTACACACACTGCCATATAGATGAAATCTCTTTAACTGTTGGGCAAAAATTATGGTGTTCAACAGACAGGTATTCTGACTCTGCACACAAACAGACCTTGAAATTATAAATCATATAGTGTGAATACCTGTAGGCACAAAAATTGGAACAAAAATATTACCAAGCAGAGAGGCCAGATTTCAGTTCCACCAGCCAGCAAATCATCCACCCTGGCTGCAACAGAAAGGACATTATTTCAAGCTACGTTGAATATTGCAGGCTGCAAAATAAACCGTCCTGAAAAATATAATTAGATGCATAATTTCCTATCCTGATAGCATGCAAAGTCCACTCAACCTAAATTTGTCATTCTACTGACACATTTTTGCTATCCTTAATGTCAGCTTGCTAAAGCTTTCATCCAACCACTGTGCTGATATTTAGGGTGAGAATGGGTGCCAAAGTGCCTTTAGGTACACTTTGCAGAAACCAGGCTATTACAATGACAACTATAAAGTTCATTTGCAAAGCTGCTTCTAGCATTTGTAAGAAAATGTTGTGGCTTAGTGACAAAAAAACCTTCAGCTTTTAACATAGCATGTCCATGTTTCATCTCATCATACAGAAGTTTTTAAAAATGTGAAGCAATGCATAAATTTAGCAGAATTTAATAGAAAGATCAAGAAGGAAGAAAGACTGTGGCCTTCCTTATTCATTGTCAAATTTCCATCAACCCAAGCTACTCTGCAGAGATGATGGGGGAGTCAATATTTTAAGTACTGTATTATTTAAAACTAAATTTAGAAGTTAGTGGGTATGAGCAAATTATGCCTAATCTGATATGTATCCAAATACTTACTTTACAAATGAAGAATGAATTCTCCCCAACCTAATCTGAACTGGTTTGTTCTCCATTTTGTGCACGCATTTATATATTTCTGGATTAGGAGGAAATGGTGGATGGAGAAAAGAAAAGGCTGTGACCTGGGATGGGGTACTATACAGTGTCATCAATTTTGATGAATCAGTGTATGGGCAAATCTCATAAACAGCTTGCTTCCTTCTGTTTGCCTCCTCAGGAGCCATGGACTCTAACTGTGGCCCAGGTCCCACCCTTCTGTGAATCCACACTACATCTTCCAGCAGCAGCTTTTGTTGTTGTTTGCATTGGTGTTTTGTTATACTTGGTGATTTGTTATACTGTATTTTGTTATATTCTGTTAGCCACCCTGAGTCCCTCTGTGAGTAAGGCGGCATACAAATATGAACAATTAAATTAAATTAAATTAAACCCTTGTTCTGATGTGCATGAACAGTTTTCTCTGAAGCTTATGTACAACCCAAACATTTACTAATTTTGACAAACAGTGAATATATCAGCTTTAATTCGAAAAATGGCTAGTCTGTTTGCTCTTATTCCTTAACCCTAATTGTTATCATTTTATTAATGTATGGATAATTTGGGGATCTCTGTGATACCGTCACCTTGCCATGACAAACTATATCCCTGATATCATAGTAATCCTTTGATTGGAGATTGCTCCAAACACTTACAAATTAATCTGAGCTGTGGCATGTCTGGGAAGACACTAGAATCTTTTATTTTTCCTCTCTTTAGTAGCTACTGAAGAGTCTGCTCTTGGATTCTGGTAGTGACAATCTGAAAGCCTAGGTCCCCATTGTAGAGGGAAATGAAGGAATTATTGGAGACAGCCACTGTGAAGAAAAACATTTGTTTAGTGAGAATTTCATGAAATGTTTCTCTATGTTTTTAACTATGCCTTCTCCACTCTCGTATAGATAACTTTAAACTGAAACTGCTGATCAGCAATATTCCAGCTATCCCTCACACATAATACTGTAAATATGTTGTGTTCTCAGACTGGCAGTACCTGTTGTTTTTAGCTGCTCTTTATCTTTGTTCTTAACATTTTGCTTTTGTTTATGTTGTATTATAACCAGGAAGTCTTTATTACACTAGAGGCAAACTCTGTTTTCTTAATCTAAGGTATTGTGTCATCTGTGTGAAGCATATTGCTGTAAAAGAGCAGCCATTCATCTGTTTCTTTGTTCTTCTTTTCTATTACCTACACTGTGTTTTAATTAAAATCCATCAAGCAGCCATGCCTTCTTATCACAACATATACAGGTGGAGAATATTCTTCCTTCTCATTATATTTTTAGAATATTTTCCAGAATATTTATTAATAACAAGAGAAAAAATTGTTCTAAAAGTATTAAAAAACAGTCTGGCATAGCATTTTTTATGCTTTTTGAAGTTTAGAAAAGACTGCCAAGATACAAAAACTTTCTAGAAGACTAGCTTTCATGTTGATGAAAGTTATATGTCTCTAGGTCTTGTTCACATATCAGGCAGCCTACACATTTCTGATGATTTTACTGTATGGATACATAATTTTTAAGCAATGTGTAAACCCCATCAACAGTACTTCTGATTTTCAATATCCACCTTGTGTCTTTTAGCATGACAGTAATTTGTGACAATGTAAGTCAAAATCAGTAAAGACCAGTTTTTAAATTGTTTTTCCATGTGATTGATGAGATTATGGCCTACTTCATCAGAAAATATGTGATCAAAATAGTTTCAAGGTTGTTATACTGGTGGCAGTCATGGCCAGGAGGGCTTTCACACAAGTTCGTATGATCCACCAGTTACACCCACTCCTGGACCGGGGCTCCTTGCTCATGGTCACACACACTCTGGTCACCTCCAGTCTTGCCTATTGCAAAGTGCTTTATATGGCTCGGCCCTTCATGACCATTTGGAGGCTGCAACTGGTTCAGAATATGGCTGCTTGGGTACAGGTGTTATGCCCATGCCTTGCCACTGCTTCAGGAGCTGCACTGGTTGCCAGTGTGCCTCCAGGTGCAATTCAAGGTGCTAGTGATTACCTTTAAAGCCCTACATGGTAGCGGACCAGGGTACTTATGAAACCGCATCACCCCAAGGACATTTGCCCGTCCTACTAGAGCAGGCTGGAGGGGCTCCCTGATAGTTCCATCTGCTAGAGAGGCTCGCCTCCTTAGCAGCAGAAAGAAGGCCTTCTCTGTGTCTGCTCTGGCCCTGTGGAACCTCCTGCCAACCAAAGTTCACCTCCAGGTAGAGCTTTTATCTTTTCACAAGAGCCTGAAGACCTGGCTGGTGCAGCAGGTATGTGGGGTGGCTGGGGAAATAGCCACCCTGGGCTGGCTTGTTTAACTATTGCCCGGGGTGTCAGTTTTAGTAAATCTTGTGATACGGCATTGGGAGGACATTTTTTACTTTAAATGTAAACAATCTAATTTTAATGTTATTTCTTAATGTTTTTGTAAGTTTTTATTTGTTATGTTTTATGTGTAAGCTGCCCCGGGTAGCCTTGGTGAGGGAGCGGCGGTAGAAATGTGAGTAATAAATAATAATAAATAAATAAATATTGCATTCATTGTTAACATGATATTGCATACAAAACACGTAACATATCTCCATTTAGAAAGCTAGAATTTCAACACAGGATGAAAGCTTGAAGCTAAACATCAGGACAAAAAGAGGCTAGACACCAACCACAAGCCTGACTCCAAGTTAAGGTGGATTTGGATAGTGCATAAGCCTTGCCTTGTAAGTCTGGCCAGGTTATCCTGATATTGTAATAGAGTAGACCATACTACTAGTGACTCAACACCAAGTGCCAGGTGGCGGTTAACTAACCTCAGTGATGGGATGACAAATTTTTTACCACCACTCCATGATGTAACGACGTCATGGGCGTGGCCAATGTCATGACGTCATGACGTCATGGGCGGAGCTGACGTCATGACGTCATGACGTTGTGGGCAGGGCCTTAAAAATAAAATAAAATAAATACACACACATACACACACCCTCAACCCAACCCACCCACCCACCACACAAACCCGTAAATAAATCAAATAAATAAATAAATAAAATTAAAATTAAATAAAAATACAACCCCAAACACAAACCCCTCACTTACCCCTGGGAGGGCTCGGCAGGGGCGGACGGCCAGGGCAGGCCAGGCCTCAACTTGCCTGTGGAGGGCTCGGTGCCCTCCTCTGAGGGCTGGTGCCGCCTGCCCACGCCGCCGCCATTATCGCCATCACCGCCGTCATTTCCACTGTTGCCGTCGCCACCGTTGCTGCCACTGCTGCCGCCGTAATCGCCGCTGCCTTCATCGCCGCTGCCGTAATCGCCACTGCCTTCACCACCGCCTCCTTCATCGCTGCCGTCATCGCCGCTGCCTTCATTGCCGCCACCGTCGCTATCGCTGCCGGTCTTGCCGCCGCCGCCACTATTGCTGCCGGTCTTTTTTTAAAAAAAATGGAGCTAAAATGGCTCCAACTTACTGCACATGCGCAGAAACTCAATCTGCCGCATTGCACATGCGTCAGATTGAGTTTCTGCGCATGCGTAGTAAAATTGGAGATAAAATTGCTCCAATTTTATTGCGCATGTGCAGAAACTCAATCTGACGCATGCGCAATGCGGCAGATTGAGTTTCTGCACATGCGCAGTAAATCGGAGCCATTTTGGCTCCAATTTTTTTAAAAAAAATTCTTTCGGTGAGGCGTCCGGAACCGGACGCCTCAAAAGTAGACTCCCCTCCCGGAGAACCCTCCGGGATTGTTCCTACCGGTTCCAGGGAACCGTCTGGAACCGGGGACATCCCATCACTGACTAACCTGACAACCCTGAGGACTCGCAGCCTTGGCAAAGTCCACAGGGAAGGGTGATGGTAACCAAGTAGATTGAATCCCACCTGATTCCATCTTGATGGAGGGCATCAGCTTCATCAATACTGGCCTGGGGATGAGGAGGACTTTGTGTGCTAAAAGGGCTCAGGACCAGAAAAATGACTCATGGAGTATGAGGGTCATGCTGCAATGTGGAAGGCAGATGAAAGAAAACTGCATTATATTCTCAGGACAGTCTTCATGGCTGATTGTCAAGAATATCACCAATATTCAGAATTGGATATGACACAAGAAGAAGAAGATAAGGCCCTTGTGTTGGTATAAGCACCCTCAGGCCAGGTTAATCACTTGTTCTGTCTACTAGCTGTTGACTGGTAGTTTGCATGGTGATTGTGCTGGGCTTATGTTTTTTTAATCCTTCCTTCCTTCCCCTTTGTGCTATTTACCCCCTAGGCAAGCTGATGCCCCTTCCCTCCCGAGTTGGAATTACAACATAGACTCAGCCAGCTAAAGTCATTTTAGCTAGTTAGGACTGTGTTCACCCTCATATTTATTTTATAAATAGTAGGTATTAGGATCTTTTTTAAAAAATGCTTTTAAATTATTTTGAGGAACAGTAACTGTAATAGCTCCTACCTCAGATTTCAAGTAGTACAGTCCAAACTCAGAAATACCATCTTACTTGCTGGGTTTTTTAAATTCAGCCGATCTATTTAGATCAGTGAATTATGAGTAGATATAATAAGCTTTAAAAATTAGCAAGGACTAAACAACATTCACATGAAACAAAGACAACATGCCTTTTCTGTTTCTCTGTCAGAACCAGAACTCTAAATTATACAAGCCTTCCTCATACATACTTATTAAAATAGTTCATATTATGTGACTTTGATCTTGGCCACACCACTCTCTCCACACTTTGGAGAGAGAAAATCTGATGTGCTTCGCATGTTTTCTCTGTATAAAATTTTGAGCAATAATCATTCAGGTTGCAGAAACCTTGGGGGAACTGGTAGAAAGAACACAGCTGAAAGACAGCTGAAGGATGAGGTAGGCCTAGATCAGTGATGGCCAACATTAGCACTCCAGGTATTCTTGAACTTCAGTTCCCAGAAGCCCTGATCAGCAGGAGTGCTGACTTGGGCTTCTGGTAATTGAAGTCCAAGAACGGCTGGAGTGCCAGGGTTTGCCATCACTGGCCTAGATCCGCCCAAGTCCAAGTGCTAGCAGAGCTAGGCCTATGCCAGATAGGCCATATTTAGGTTCTATAAGCTCTTTGTGTGTCAGGTAGAACTTCCAGGACAGAGAATCATGGAACTGAAGTCCAAAATATAAAAATTAAAAAAAATTATCTTAGGTACATGGAAGCAAACCTCTCTACTCCAATCTCTCACAGTGCAGTGCCTCTATCCTCTTCAGATGTTACACAAGAGGCCATTGGATCTCTCTGAATAATATGAGCTGTCCTGCTGGAGTTCCTTGAAAACAGAATGTAAATAGCATGCACAATGGGGCCCTTCTTACAGTAGATGACAGATCTTGAACAATCAAAGTATTGTTCCAGATTGCTACATTATGACTTTGTTCTTGCAATAAATAATGAATTATCAGACCCAGTGCTTGCAGCACCAATAAATGGTATGCAACAGTGATGTGAACGGATTAAAATCCAATATTGTGTTATGCTCATGCTCACATTGCCTGAGTTCAAAAATTGTATTAGAGGCAGGAGCACAATTCTGTGATTAGAATGTGCTTTAGCAGTCTGGTTAGTATTTTTAACAGTTATGTGACATTTTTGTCAGGCACTGTCCATGCTGCTATTTTCATACGTTAAATCATTCAAGTTGAACATCATGCCATTCTATTTATAATGAACATCATGCTGATATTTTTCCAGATTCACCGAGAAGCAAAATAATAGACTAAATGAATGTGCATAATAGCGTGAAGAGCTGTTGAATGAGACCACCCCCTCAGATGATGATAAACTTATGAGTTAGTTAAAGTTTTAGGAAGGCAAAAAAGCCATCAGGTATATTAAAGCGTAAGGAGTTACTGTACTCTAAAGAACGCTTGTGCCACAGTGCTAAAAGTTGCAGTAATATTGACTAAGTCCTCCATTCTTTTGAGGCTAGGAAAATGAGTAACCAGCATGTTGGGGGCAAAATGTTAATTATTTGTGAACTGTTTTAAGGGCTATGGGGCAGTATATAAGTGTAATTTCTACTGCTACTCTGGCTAGTAGCTTGTGTTTGACTGTGAGTTAACACAGTCAATACTGTATGTTGATCACCTAGCCCTATACATCGACATTTTCTGACTTTTAACATCATAAGTATATATTTTTAAAAATACACATATGCAAATTATAGAAATATAATCTGGTCATACATTAACATACGCCAAGGCTGCTTAAAGATTAATGTGTATATATTTATCATAACATTAAACTTCTACCAATCTCACAGTTTTAAAATACGATGCAAGGCAAGGGGAGGTTGTTTGCAAAACTGAAAGATATTTTTCAGATTTGTAACATCCCAAGGCTGCACTCCCAAAGGAGTGGAGCTACTAAAAATCTACCCTGAACTACTAATATTAATAGCATTAATAATGTGTTTTTAAACGAAACAGCACCCCTTTCCACTACTTACCAACCGATATATATTCAGAAATTATCACACACACACACATTCAGTATATATAAGAAATGTCTGGTGGGTGTGGGCATTTCTTGCTCCATACAAGGTGTTGCAGTGCCTTGGACATCATTTTAATTTCTTGAGAAATTAAAGCAAATAATGCAGTGGTCCTACAGTTACTGTACTCCCGGGCATCTCTCTTCTTGGTGATTAAAGTGTATATTGAATTTTGTTCCTTTCCCCTTTATCTGTTGACATTTTCTTCTTAGGATTTTGATAGATCATGTTTCTATGGCTTGAAATAATTCTATTGGTATCCCTCCTTTTCCTGTTGATTTATCTATTCCCAATGCTTTTCAGTGATTGTGACATAGAGACAAAGAAAACTATTATAGTAACTGGTACAAAGAAAGAGAGAACAAAAAAAGGGGGAAAGCAAGAGATGTCTTCCAGAAGATCCAATAAATAATAGAAAAATTTAAATCTAAGTTAGAAATGCTGAAAATCCAACCAGGAAGCACACTATCTGATCAGGAGAAAATAAAGAGTAGGTAGAAACAGCTTACACAGAAGACATACAAGGATGACAGACTCTTTTGAAGAGTATCCTATGATGAAGAACCAGCAGAAAGCAAGGTGGAAGCTACTTTGAAAGCACTGGGAAGAAATAAATCTGATAGAACTATTTCTAGCCATGTTATTCATAGGTCTCTTGATAGGTTTCATTGGTACACCTTTTTAAAATCGTATGTACAGTAATAATTTTGCAAATGCCTTTTATTTTCTTAACTGTTTTCTGGGGTTGAAACCCTAAAGAAAATGTGTCACATGAATTTGAACTGCTTTTGTAACCTGATGGAACAAGTTTCTGGAGCTGATGTGGAGGGCATGAACTTTGTCTCTCCTCTGCCCAGGGAGACATGAAGAGCACACATATAAAAAGGAATCCAGGGAGAAGGGGAGGAACTGAACTCAATAAAAGGGGGAGGTTCCTTCTCTTAGTGCTTCTTTTGGTTTCCCCTTTCTGTCGGGCAACTTGGTTGGTCTTGCTGCAACTACTTAACGGTCGCTGAAGCCTTTTTTCCCCTTGTTGCAAGTTTTTTTTTAGCCTCTCTGAGGCTTTTCAAGAGGAAACGATGTGCTTAGCAGGGGAGAGTTTGCATCTCCCTGCTTTTTTCTGTTGTCAAACGGAGTTGTCAAAGGAGGATTTCTCCTCCTTTTTCCTGGCATTTGTGGGAGCTCTTCTTCCATGGCTCCCAAGTGCCAGATCCAGGCTGGCCCCAGTGAGGCTGGATGTACCTGTGGACAATCCAGGCGGGTGGGTGCCTTTTTGTACCCTCCAGCAGAAGCGGCAGGTGTGGATCCCCATGCCCTGGTGGCCCATATTGCAGTGCTGGAACATACCTTGGGCATTTCTCTTCCCCCTCCAGTGCAAGTATTCACTCATCGCACTGCACGGGGGCCTCAAGCTCATGGGGCCACCAACTGGGATGAAGTGGCCTCTACCCTGTAACAAAGGGTCCCTTGGTTGGAGGCTGCCAGTGCCTTGGTTCCTGCTTCAGGACAGGGTGGCATGGAAGATGAAGAACCCGAGTTGTTGCCTGAGGTTGGTGAAGTGATTCCTCCACCACCCCCTGAAGCTCTGCAGTCCAGGGCAGGCCTGGTGGTCCCTGCACCTTCTCTTGTTCCTCCTGCAGTGAGTATCCTGTACAAGCTAGTACACACACAGCTTTGTTCCTTGTCTCTCTATCCATACAATCCATGGTGGCCTCCCAATGCCCATGGTCTCTTCAACTGGCACCACAGCTGCCTGCCATTATGCAAGGACTTGGTGCTACTGTGTAGCCTGTAGCTCACACCATTTATCCACTTTCACCCGCAGCACCCAGAGGATTGTCTTAACCACTTGTGCCTTGTTGGCCTTACTTGGGACTGGGCAATACTGGTTATAACTCTGTGCCTTGGGCAGCCATGCCCTTTGGTGATAAGTTGTTGCCTTTAGGGGATAACTTCCTTCTTGATACTAGAGATAAAATTTGGCACAGGGAGTATGTAGATATTTTTGGGCTTTTGAACAGGGACTCTAATAAGATTGATAAGGACAAGGAGGATGACAGGGAGAAGGAATTGACTAGGCATAAGAAGCCCCCCCCCCCGTGCACTTGGGTCAACTGGCTGGCTGCATATTTGATTGACACTGGGGTGTCGGTCTGTGCCTGTCTGGAGCTCCCGTTGCCACTTATCCAGTATTTGGATGTCATTTATAGGGTGTACATTGATTTTATAGGTGAGGCTTGGCTCTTATATGATCAGAATTTCAGCATATGGGCCGCAATACGACCTGACATGTGTTGGGATGAGCAGCACCCACAGTTGTGGCTGCAGTTCATGACTCCTGCCCGCCTTGTTCTGGATAATTGTGACAATTGCAGTCACCTAATGCAGTGTACACCTCAGCAACAAATACCCCACTAAGCAGTAGGGCAGGCGGTTCAACCACTCCTACTTTCTTGGGAGTTCATTTCTGATGGACGATGTGCCCATAAATACTGCAGATTTAAGCATGAATGTTCCATTTGTGCAGGACCCCACACCACCTCTTCCTGTTTTAAGATGGGAGGCGGTAGGATCCACAGCATGAAGGGGGGCAGCATTATGTGCCCTGCCCCAGAACCTGCCGGTCCCTTGAAAGGAACCTTCGGGTTTCACCATTAAGGATCATTCCCAAGAAGTCCTCTGTTGAGTTTTGATTAATCCACCATTTGTCCTACCCTGAGGATTTTTCAGTTAACGACACTATACTGCACAAACTCTGTTCAGTCTGGTATACATCTTTTGATGAAGCTGTGGAAATGGTTCAGTCATGCAGCAAAGGGATATTGATGGCCAAGTGTGATATCAAGTCTGCCTTCCATCTTCTCCACATTCATCCCAACGATTTTGAGCTGCTGGGCTTTCATTTTGAGGGCCAGCTATTTGTCAATCAGTCCATGTGATTTGGCTGCTTCATTTCCTGCTCCACATTTGAACATTTTAGTACATTCCTTCAGTAGGCCCTGGTCCAGGACACCGTGGCAGACCAGGTTGTACATTATTTGGATGACTTTTTATTCTGCGATTCAACATCCTCCTGGACACACCAGCACTATTTGC
Source organism: Furcifer pardalis (assembly GCA_030440675.1). NCBI lineage: Eukaryota > Metazoa > Chordata > Lepidosauria > Squamata > Chamaeleonidae > Furcifer > Furcifer pardalis. Next base: position 54,837,313 of record CP126890.1, on the reverse strand, counting down.
AGTGTTTTCAGGAGCTAGTAGCCGAATTGGCACTTTCTCTGGCTCTGGAAAAAACAGAGGGTCCTGCAACCTGCCTTACTTTCTTGCGTATCAAACTCAATACTGTGACTCAGATGTCCCGCTTGCCTTTGGAGAAGGTGGAATGCCTCACTTCAAAGGTACGGTCTGTGATTGCTAAGCGTAAGGTGACCCTTAGGGAATTGCAAGAACTCTACAGGCATCTCAACTTCATTTGCAAGGTGATCACACCTGGGAGGGCATTTATGCACAGGATTTGGCATTTACTTCCAAGGTCAGTGGTGCTGCAGAGTGTGGCCCAACAGCTGGCACAAATCAGGTTGGTAAGGGATTTTACTTTTTAGAATTTGTCCTTATCCTTGGGGCAGTACTCATGTGGGACTCGCAATGGGCTAATTTGGTGGTCATATTCTGGTGTGACAGCATGGCGGTCAATGCACATTATCAATTCCCACACTTCCAATTCCCTCAGAGTCATGAAGTTGGTCCGTGTCTTCGTCCTCACTATGTTGAGCCATAATATACTCTTCTGTGCACTTCACATGCCAAGCCTGGACAACAGTATTGCTGAGGCTCTGTCCCATTTGCATATGTTGCACTTCAAGACCCTTACCCCTGGCACATGGGACCAACCCACAGCACATTCTTGGGGACATTTGGACCCTTGGTGAGGGGAGATGAATTGAGCTTTTGCTCGCCCCACAGATCCATTCCACCTATGAGGCTACTTATGGTATTCCCATTTCTATCATTTTCATGGTGAGCATGGTTTGCCTGACTATTGGCCTATCCAATACATGGTTAGCTTCTATGATCAAGGACTTACACCTCGTACCATACGTGTGGTGGGGGTGGAGGGACACGGTGAAATAGCAGCATGTACTCAGAGTTATTGATTTGCATTGTCAGACTTTGGCTCAACAGATTGTTGTTGGGTAGGAGTTCTGTACCATCAGACTGTTTATTTTTCCATCTGTGATTCATTTCAGGAGACCAGATGGAAAAGAGGACAGGTTTCCTATACCTTTAATAGCTGCTTAGATGAGAAGATGACTGCTAAAATTTCATCCTCCACACAACTATTAAAGGTAAAGAAACCTTGTTCTCTTTTCCATCTTAACACTGTAGGCTCATTGTCATTTACGGTAGGTGCTTAAATATTCCCTCCATCAGTGCTCATAAGTGTTCCTATAATCTTTTTACATGAACAGACTTCTTTGTTTTTTCATGGTCCTCTCTCTGTGTGTGTTTTAAATAAGGTTCATGTGCTTTTGTTTTTCTGGGAACATCATAGTCTTGAAATGGGAAGTTGCACTGATCAAAGTGTCTAGGGAATGTGATTTTGCCCTGTATTGAGACAGTTGAAGGAAGTTTTGGAATTTGTAGGCTGTACTGAGATCTTGGGAACATTACCTGTAGTTTGCAGGCAACATCTTGCTCACCCTCATTAGCTGAATCACATACACAAAAATGACTTATATCTGAACCTGACTGTGACATTCTTTGGTTGCGCTAGAGGAAAATGAAAGGAACTATTTCAATTAGCTGGTATTTCTACAGTGCCTACAAAGCCTAGAAACTTTGTAAAAACAAAAGTTACACATAGTTCCCAAGAGAACAGAGAAAGGGGAGAAGAGGAGTAGAGAAAAGTCAAGATCAGTAGAAAATTTCACAGTGAAGACTTAAATGGGTATCAGATTATAAAGACAGCAAACAGAAAAGAAAAGAAAAGAAAACAGAGACAAAAAATAAACACTGTTATATTTTAATGTTAGATTTCATCAATCAAGTCTACTTCGTCAGACCTAACATTAAAATATAGCTGTTAGTCTTTAAAATGCCACAGAATTTTAGTCCTTATTTTTTGTCTGTATTTTCTTTTATTTCCTGTCTGACATGCTTGCACAAACTAACATGGCTACGACATGAGAAACTGAAGACAGCATGGTACAATATATACATAGAAAAGCAAACAGCTGAGACATTTTAAAATTGATAAGCATTTAAAGGGAACGTGAGAAGAGAGTCTGATATAGGAAGTTGAAAAGAATACCAATTTGTTCATAGTAAGTTATAATCATACTCTAAGGGGCTGCAGTGGCTCAGTGGTTAAGAAGCTCGCCTTGTTAACTGGAAGGCCAGCAAGTCGGCAGTTTGAGACCCAGGTACTGTATGATGGTTTGAGTGCCCGACCCTGTCCCACCTCTTGGGGACATGAAAGAAGCCTCATTCAGGCAAGCCCTGAGCAGAGTTTCTCCAGCAAAAATCCTTTCAACCCAGAATAATTTCTGACTCAAAATTATTATTATCTTATTCTTAAAATATGTTTCTTATCCTAGACAATATTTATGGAAGTAAAAGGCATTTGCAAAATTAATGCATGTGTTGTTTGTAATGATATCAAATACTATGGGAAAGTTTGATAAAATATAACAAATAAAGAAAAATATGTGGCATCTGTCAATGCAGGTGTTAATGAGAGAATGAGCAAGAATCTTAAGGGGAAATCTCAGTAATTTCTGATGTGCACGTTACACTTTGAAGCATCAAACATTGTGTTAGACTGATTTATTTATTTTTATTCAAAGAGCTTTGTTTAATCAAGTTACAAATGATTGCAGTTTTTTCCTTTAGGAAACAGGAGATGTAAAATAAAGAATCAAATATCATTATGCAGTTCATGTTGTTTTACCAAGGAAAAGTATTTCAGTAGCTGTGCATATGTTAAGTACAGCAATTAGCATTTTTAAACTTCCTGATTACAAAATAAATATAACATATAAAATAAATCATTCATTTTTTCCCTCCTCAGACTGTAAAAAAAGTATTTAATTATATCATGGTGCAACTAGCATATTAATTTAGTTTAGTGCTATCCACCTTTATTCCATTGATCTTGAATCACAGGTAAGGTGATGCATTGAATCAACACTCATCAGGAGTGTATAATCTTATTTAGCTGGATCATTGTGACAACCAATATCTCTACTGAATTTGTACATTTATATATTGACTTGATTACCTCATTCTAGTAAACCAGGTGACATATTCTACTAATATTGATATCAGTGAAGGTTTAAAAATAAGCCTAATAGTATGTTGTATGGAAATTCATTTGTAGCCTTAATTGTAATTGTACCTTATATGTACCTGTGTATAGATTTAATTGTATCTTATTTGTGCCTGTGTATCAATTGTCAGGCTCTGCAAATGCTGTTTCTAACTGTGTGACAGAAATAGTTAAAGCAGGATGTAAACTAGTGATAATGGGATGTGTCCAGACCACAAGAGCAATCAGGTGTGTACAATATGATAAGCATTCTAGCTGAATTTCTAACTAATGAACAATTCTAAGCTTGCAAGATATATTCCAAGGCAGAAACACTGTTAAACAAATGTGTTTTGTAATGATTAGATGGGTGTGTCCCACCCTTCCAATTTAACCACTCCCATTCTTCTGATGTAACCAAACCCCGCTTTTTTGGTGGCTCAGTAAGAATAGATGCCCTGGTTGATGGCAGGCAGAGAAATTCACAGAGAGAGTCAGACTGATTTTTAAGCACCAGATCCATGACTGCAGTCTCAATTCTTTCACGCCAATTGTCAGGGCCGGACTCTGACAATGCTGGATTGAGGCTTGTATTTTAGACAGAAGCAAAATAAAATACAGCAAGTTTAGATATATTTAAACTGGCTTCTTCTTCTTTACATTGTTGTAAAGACCATGGAAGAGAAATCTCACATGCAACAACCCGCTGAACAGTACATCAGTCCTCCCCACCTGGAAGAGGTAACAAAGCTTTTTACAGAAGTTCCAGGTGCTCAGTCTAAACATGCTGTCTCTGTGAAAACATTCTTTGCAAATTACAACAGAATCTTGACCAATAAATGGAAATTGGCTGAAGGGTAAAGGTAAAGGTCACCCTTGCTTGAAAGCCAGTCACATCCAACTCTAGGGTTCAGTGCTCATCTGTTTCATACCTGAAGAGCCAGCACCAGGATACTAAATCAAATTAGGGCTGTTTAACTATGTGTCTCCTGTACACTTCCTATTTATGGTTAACTGAGCTTTGCAGATGTGGTAAAAGGTGGCAGAAAGGCAGGCCTAATTGTAAACAGCCATTGCCAGTCCAGGATTGCCTCAAATCCACTTTGATCACTTGTGAATCAAATGCTTCATCCCTTAAATCTGTAACCTCAGATAATCTGCTTAGTGCTGCAATGAACTAGACTTGATAGATCTGGGTTATAGTTCTCACTGAGTCATGAGGCTCACTAATTGCCTTCCCCACCTCCTTTTTGTGAGGAGGAATTAATGAAGAGAAGGAGTATGTGTTCCACCTCAAGCTTATGGGAGGAAAGGTAGGATAATATAACAAATAAGGAAGTAAATATATAAAAGGATGGTATTGGTAGATACCCCTGCTAGGTGAGAGTCTTGTCAGGGTGTGGAGGCTTGAGTGATCTAACTAGGCAGTGTTGCCCATCTCATGTCAATGATGTTAGGCTGGGACTAAAACTCACCAAAGCATCCTCCGTTGGATCTTTTGTGCAAGGTGGAAGCGGAGGACACGTGTTATGGTCTGCCTAGCCAGCAGCAGACGTGATATCACCGCTCCCCCCGGACCTCCTCCATCAGCCAGGGGATGAAGAGCAGCTGTGGCTGTCATTGCTCATCCTCCAGGCCCCACCTAGCCAGAGGATAAAGGGTGCTGTGGCCACCGATGCCAAAGGACCTTGCAGCTCCCCCCAGGACCTCTTCTATCAGCTGGGGGATGAAGAACAGCTGTGGCCACCATTGCTTATCCTCCAGGCCCTGCCTGGCTGAAGGATAAAGGACGCTGCAGCCATTGATGCCAGAGGACCTCATTGCTCACCCCCTCCCGACCTCTTCCATTGGCCAGGGGATGAAGAGCAGCTGTTGCTGCCATCGCTCATTCTCTGGACCTTGCCTGTGGTGTGGCACAATTTGTGCGGAGACGGTTGCTTTGTTGGTATGGACTTCTGAATTGAACATATGGACTTTTTAAATGAATGTGGGTTTTTTGCAATGTTTTTATGATGTTTTATAATGTTGTATTTATGACCTGAATGATTTTGTGATATTTTCCTGTTATGTGAGCTACCACGGTCGAGCAATCAAGGGAGCAGCATATCAATGTGACTATAAAATAAATACAAATAAATATCTAAATGGCTAAAAAAAAAAACCACAAGAAAATTTCTCAAGTCCATTAGCACGCATGGAATGTCATCATGGAGACGTCAACCAATGTGCAGACTCCTTGCTGAATAACGACTCAAGGTAGTCACAATATTGGTAGATATCCTACTGCTCAACTATGTTTGGTGAGAATGGGGGACACAGTGTCCGTTCATTGGCCTGATTACAGCCATGATCCAACAGAGGGCGGGCAGCGATTAGAATGACTGGTAACCAAGTATTTGTCTTTTGTATCAACTGATACCTCTATATCAGGGGTTCCCAACCTTTTCCTGCCAGGGGCCTGACCATGCTCCCTCAATCAGCTGAGGGGCCAGTCACGTGGTTCTTCCTGGCACTGGTGGCAGCAGTAATGCATGCATTTGCACTGCATTTCCAGGCATTTTCTCCACCTCCGCTGCTTCCCTTGGAGGAAGGAGGAAGGAAAGAACATTTTTGCACCATTTTTTTGCAGCATTTTGGTGCAAAAAATGAGGCAATTTTGGCACTTCCAGTGATGTCAAGGCACTTCTGGTGTCAGCGGCAATCCAGCCCGAGGGGTGGATTCCGCCCACAGGCTGTAGGTTAGGAACCCCTGCTCTATATCATGGTGCCAAAAGAGCTAGATTGCTTCTAACAGCCAGCCCAACCTCCCAATTTTTTCATGTATTTATAATAACTAATATGCTGCATCGTACTCTGATATATTATATATTTGACATGTTATTTCTTGGGGGTGGGGAGTCAATGAAAGGGACCAAATAAAACAGTGGGTCTCAGATAAGTTATCTTTACTCTTGTGGAGAAGAAAATCGCCTTTCTTTTTCCTACTGAGCTGAACTCATCCTTTTGAGTTATCCTTTAAATGTAGAATGATTTAAGTTAAAGGCTGATTTTCTATGGTTGGCTTCTAAAATATTTTTGCTACCTTTTTATTTTATGTAAGCAAAGTGATTTCTCTCAGAAGGAAGAAAAACTAAACAGCTGGAAGAGACTTTCATTATCCCTATTATGATATGAAATCTCACTTTGTAAAAATGTATTTCCCAGCAGTATCTTGTAAATACAGATTAGGGTGATAAAATAAGGAAGAAATATTTTGGACTACCAAAGTATATACCATATGGTTTGGATTTAGACATGACATTTGATCAGTATAATACCTTGATTTGACTGCATTTGATTCAAAAATCCCAATTCTGGAGGAGGGATGATTTATTTATTTATTATATTTATACCACACCCTTTTCCGAGGACTTAGGGCGGTTTACAGACTAAAAGAGTTAAAACACATCACTTACAATTGGAGTTTTAAAATTAAGGATTAAAAGATTAAAAAGTTAAAAGTTAAGTTAAAACCACAACGGGGAGAGAAAGGTGGGGTTTTTCACAGGAGCCAGCCAACCGAACTCACTGCCTAGCCCACACACCACACTTGCCCTGTCAGCCAGGTCTTCACCCCCTTTCTGAAGGGCAGCAGCTCTGTCTGGATATGCAGTTCACTTGGCAGGGGGTTCCAAAGGGCCAGAGCAGACACAGAGAAGGCCCTTCTTCTTGTGCTAGAGAGATGAGCCTCTCTAGCTGATGGTACGACCAGAGAGCCTTTCTGCTCTGCTCTGGTGGGACAGACAGATGTTCTTGGGGTGATGCAGTCTCTTAAGTATCCTGGCCCACTACCATGGAGGGCTTTAAAGATGATAACCAGCACCTTGAATTGCACCTGGAGGCAAACCAGAAGCTAGTGCAGCTCCCAGAGAAGTGGTGAGGCATAAGCATAGCACCTACACCCCATCAAAACCCAAGCTGCTGCATTCTGGACCAGCTGAAGCCTCCAAATGGTCATCAAGGGCAGCCCATGTAGAGTGCATTACAATAATCAAGTCTGGAGGTGACCAAAGTGTGTGTGATCATGAGCAAGATGGGGGCTATACACAGTGATGGGAGGTAACAGTTTTGCACTGGTTCTCTAGAACCGGTAGTATTTTTTCCCAGTGTCCTGGAGAATCGGTAGCAGCTTTTGGAGGGAACCATCTTCGGGGCTTACCTTTTCACTTGGTGTCCATGCACACCTACAGTGCTTGGCGCATATGCATGGCCTTCTTCCTGTCCTCCCAAGTGGGGAGGAGGAAGAGAAGCTGCTAGCCTGAACCTCCCTATAGCCTGCTCCCCAGCGTAAGTGACTCACCTTTGGATGTGGTGTGTCTGTGTGTATTTTAATGTGTATTTAATACCTTTACCTATATTAATATACTACCACAGTTTCTAAAAAGGCCTGATGGCCTGGCTTGGGGCTTTTAAGCAAAGTCTTGGAGTTACTTCATCAATAAACTACACCTGTGCTGTTCCAATTGGAGAACCCTTAAGGAGGTACAGCTGTTTTACATTTACATTAAGGCATATTATCCATGAGTTTACGTAGTATCTGCTGAAAAGTTGAAAAGTGCCAAAATGAAGCTATCTTGTGGTGAGTTCATTTTGTAGTCCCTTCCATCTGACCTAGTTTGAGAAAGATTAGCCAGAATAAGCTTTAAACTCTGGTTTAAAAACTCTGGTTGATTTGTGTTTGGGGTGGGTGGGTGTATTTTAATGTATTTTTTATTTAATTTATTTAATTTATTTACCGGTGGGTTGAGGTGTGTGTGTGCTTATTTTTATTTTTATTTTTTATTTTTTTTCTTTGTCCCCGCCCACAATGTCATTACAATGGCTCTGCCCATGACATCATGACATCATGATGTTAGCTCCGCCCACACTTTAATGATGTCACTGTGGGGTAGTAAAAATTTTGACCTCCCACCACTGGCTATACATCACCATTTGGAGTGTTTTCTATGTTAGACTCTGATCAAGAAATGGTCCTTCCCACAGTCTCCAACCCAGTATTCAGGCTCCAACACAATATCTTAAACAAATGAGTAATATAAGTTCTTGGGAGGCAAGCTATGAGAAACCTGGGGAACATAGTGAAAAGTAGAGAGATTACATTGCAAACAAAAATTCATATAGTGAAAGCAATGGTATTTCCGGTGGCAATGTATGGTTGTGAGAGTTGGACCATTAGGAAAGCAGAGCGCAGAAGAATAGATGCCTTTGAGATGTGGTGTTGGAGGAGAGTTTTAAGAGTCCCCTGGACAGCAAGGAGAACAAATAGGTCAATCTTAGAAGAAATTAACCCTGACTCCTCCTTGGAAGGTCAAATAGTAAAGATGAAGCTAAAGTACTTTGGACATCAAATGAGAAGAGAAGATTCGCTTGAGAAAGCCTTGATGCTGGGAAGAATGGAGGGCAAAAGAAGAAGGGGGCGGCCAAAAATGAGATGGCTACATGGTATTGTAGACACAATGGGCACAAAGCTGAGCGAGTTAAGGAGGATGGTGGAGGACAGAAATGCCTGGTGGACACGTCCATGGGGTCGCAAAGGGTTGGAATCAACTGTGTGACTCAACAACAATTACTTATACAATATTTATAATAGTAGAAGTATTATAAGTAATATGAAGGTATTAGATGTTAAGCTATTCCAGACAATCAAGAAAACTAGAATTAGTTCATTCTATTAATCATAGAATCATACAATCATAAAATGACTGATTTAGAAGGGTCCTTTGAGGCTGTTGAGTCCAACCCCCTGCTCAGTGCAGGAATCCAAATCAAAGCAGATATGACAGATGGTTGTCCAATTCTCTCTTGAATGTTTTGAGGCAATGACCAAACAGTAAAGTCAATCACTATTTTATCTTGTTCAGAGTAGAATAATTGTTCTATATTAATTGCAAAACAAGTACTGTGCATTGTAACTCCAAAGAATTATATGTTCTCACACAACTCTAGTGAAAATAGATCTTTAGATAGGAACACACTTTGCACTATAAACCCCTCTGGAGAATGTTTTAGGCTTTGGGATTTTGGAAAATGAGATGTGAGTGACTGGATATTTCTTTTTTCTTTGCAAAAAAAAAAGGCCTTAAAGGTCTAAATGTGGTTCCAGAGTCGGGGTAGAGTTGTGGTGGAATTATGGCCCTCCAGGATCTAAAGAAAGGCAAAATGGTCCTTTGGAAATTGCCCACCCTAAGCTTTAAAATGATCAGGAAAATCCTTGTAGAGAAGACAGTTTCATGGCCTGAAGAGGAAGTCTCAGATTTGCAAGCAATCACCACACTAAGGTATGCCTTCCCTTATGTAACATAGGACTAGTATGTTGCTACATATAGAGCAGGGGTTCTCAACCTATGGCCCATGGGCCAGATCAGGCCCATGGTGCCAAATCAACTGGCCCACACCCTTGCTCCCCTGCTATCGCTACCACCAAAATTGACCGCAGACACATTTATGGCTGTTGTAAATGCATTTATGATAGCTGCAGACTCATTTACAGCTGTTGTAAATGCATTTATGACAGTTGTGAATGAGTCTGTGGACGATTCTGGTGACCAGTCTGATCCACCGATTGTCTGAGGGAGTGTGGCCCAGCTCCCAACTTCAAAACATTGAGAACCCCTGTTATAGAGTGTTGGGATTTGTAAAAATTATCCAGGTTCAAAATTCAGACTGACAAAAAGGCAAATAGAACATCTTTTACCAAGTTATTCACTTCAGGGATCCCTGGATAGATGCAAAAAGACTAGCTCAGTAAATTGGAGAGCATCTAGAGTTCAGTTCTTGTGCCTTGCATAATAGCCTAAGTAGCCTTGGGCAAACACAACAGTCCCTTAGCACTGTTAGAATAAGGAAATTGTAAACCACTTCTGAGTATTGTGTACTTAGGAAATTATGGAAAGAACTGATTTGATGACATTAAAGGGCTTTATACTGGCAAACATTAGATAAATTAATGCCTACTCCTGTTTCCAGTTCCAAGAGAAGCAAGTTGGAGGGGAGCACTGATCATTCTGGAAGCAGAATATGAAGGGGGGGGGGAACAGCTGAAAATGTGATGATCTAACACAGTGGTTCCTAGATGCTCCCAGAAATCTTGGCCAGCACAACCAATGGTGAAGGATTCTAAGAGTTTTAATTGAAGAATATCAGGTTCCCCAAAGTTGGGAACCACTGATATTAGAAAAGAGTCCATTTCTAAAGAGAAAGCTACAGTGAGATGAATATCACTCTCTATATTTCCTCCGTGAAACAGCTCAGGGCTACCTCTGGTAACACATTTCCTGCTCTTGCATTTTAAACAGCCACCTTGAGTGTTACCTAGAGTTTGGAACATTATCTATCACTATAGCTTTTCTTTTCTTTTAAAAGATGTTTCTAATAAATGTTGAGCTTCAGGCAACATCACCTGAGCTGTGAGTCAACAGGACTTCCTCTGGCATGCTCCCCACGTACCACTCATATCTTCCTCAGCAGGGTCACACAATCTTTCAGAAGATGTTTACAGCACACATGTGGAGTGGAGAAGACAAAAGATGAAATTTTCTCCCTCAGCATCATTTGTTGAAGAGACAATCTTGGCTCATACCCTGTACAGTACTTTACTTTGAATTTTACAAAACCAGATTGGTGGAGGGTTTTGACCCAAAGGCTGCACAGACATCAAATTTAACATAGGACAATGTAACAACAGCAAAGAGCCAGACATGATTTAAAATTCAACAAGTATGGCATTTTTGGTCCAAATAGAAAGCCTCTCTGGCCCTTCTTGCTAAGGAAACATTTTGGCAAGCCTAGGTGAGAAGCAGCTGCCTGAAGAGATACTTCTGGAGAAAATCATTTCCTGGTTCTGTCAGCAGTAGCGGCTGCTATTTCACTGTTTCCAGTGTTTTATTTTTTGAAGAGAAGTGGCATTCTGTCTTGCAACCCAGTCAAGACCTACAACATGTGGGGGCTTTGAATAATTTGTGTCTTTCATGGAAGCTGTCATATCTTCCTTAGGGAAACCATCTCATCCGTCATGATCCATAGGAAAAAGTTGCAACCAAAGAACCTTTATTAGTTTAGACTTTTTCCAGATTCAGATGTGGGGGGAAAACCAGGCCTTATGTCTCATCTGCCATAACTCGTCACCTCACTCTACAGGCCTGTGTGTTCAGTCCTCACCTGACAGACTTAATTTGGCAGAAGACAATTTATCCGGTTAGAGTTTTCATCTGGAAACATTAAAGGAACCTCTTTTCCAGCCTCAGTCCTATTTCTACAGGAGACAGCACTTCTCATATGGGACTGAGAAAGTGGTTCGATTACAGGGCTGGTGATGAATTATAGATGGGATTGCTGTTAAAAAGGAAACAGGTTGAAAGAACAATTCTAAAGAGTATTACCTTCCTTCTGGAAAAAGCCTAGCTAAGAATGCTGGGGGGGGGGGGGACAGCTATTAAAATTTGAAAAATTATGGCCATTATAGATAAATTATGTAGTCATTACCAGGACATTTGGGTGAAATTTACATTCTTCCAGTTTCACTGAAACTTGACCAACCCCCTCCCCACCAGCCCTGACAAATCTTGTGTTATTAATTCAGAATTATTTTATTAAGCAATGTCATAGCAAGTTATAGGCACAGCAGAAAGTTATTCAAAGTGACTTAATATATTTGAATAAATGTAGCATGTCATATGTCAGGCGAGATGACCATATTCTTCATTGAAGCCAAAGAGCAATTAGTAATATCTGTAATGCAAATTGCTTATCTGAAGCCCTGAGTCAGTGAACCTCATCCACTCCCCAATAAAAAATAACAATAATTTAAACATGTATATGACTATGTATATTAGGTCAGGCCACTGGGGCAGTACTCATCCTTACAAGCAGATTTTAGATTCTCTGGGGGCTGAGGGAGGCCACATCCAATAGATAGGCATTAAAAGAAAATAAAAATAAACAATGTATCTCCCCAGTTAAAGCTGAACCTAAACAACAAGGCATTCCCAACCTTTTCAATCTGGGGGTCAGGTCCAAAGCCATAGCCAGGATTCTAGTTTGGGGGAGGGATTTTCAGGAGGGGCAATAATGACACACACACACACAGAGACACACACACACACACATTGGCATCCTGGGGTGAGTTAGGGGACTGTTAGCTCAAAAGGGTTTTTGCCCCCCTCCCCCTGGGTACAACCCTCAGCGAGTCACGCTCTCTCAGTAAGCTTTGAGGGCTGGTCAGCCATTTTGCCCTGCCTGCATGCTGGGTGTGGTCATTTTGTCCCAACTACTTTGAAAGGGTGGCCATTTTGTTTTTCAAATGACCTTGGAGGGGTGGGGGACACATGAAATGGCACCACAGGTTGGATCCTGCCTGTGTGCCTTAGGTTGGAAAACCCTGCTAATAGAATTTAATTGACTGCTTTCCTCAAAATGCTCTGTCCTCAGGAGACTCCAATCCTGGCTCTTGAAAAATAACTATTGCCTTCCTACTCACTGGGGTATACTCCAATAGCAATTATCATATTAATACATTTTCCTTGCCTTTCTACTCTCCAGCAATTTATAAGGAGGAGCCCAGTGCAGCCAGTAATCCATTTACCTCAGAGCACACAGACCACCATTCCTGACCTCTAACTCATTGGAAGATCTGGGCTGCTGTCTTTGGATAGAGGAGGTGGAAGTAGCTGCAGCCTTCCCTTATATGGAGGAGGGCTTGAGTGATAAGGAGCAAGCACTGTCATAGGAGGTTATAAGGTGGACAGTGGGGGATAAGAAGGGTGCACTGCATTTGAGGCAGCCAAGAGAGAGGAGTCAGAGATGCAGTGGAAGAGATCTTGGACGAGTATGAAGAAGGACATCTTTTTTCAAGAGCAGAAAGCCATTGTAGTTGAAGGATTTTTGCTTGACATATTTTATTTCATTCATTTACTACCTTTCTCCCCTCTTCAGGCTCAAGACAGTTCATAGTCAGTCAAATCTACCCAATGGTCACAATTAGTAACACCATAAGATATAATAATTAAAAATAAAATAAAAACCACAGCAAGATTTAAAACACCTTATGCACACACTTTAGGTTAAAAATGTAATATTCTCTATATACTTGGTGGTCCTGAGGGGACCCATTTGGCCCATGAGTCACATTTGGAATTGCCCCAGTGTAATATAACAGCCAGAGTACTAAATATTTGGGAGCTGTCTGTCTTTTAAGATTAATGCTCAAATCACTAAACACAGTAAAACAAAGGAGAAAAGTAAAAGATCAATATTTACAGTTTAAACCAGATATCATCATATGTGTAATGAAACCGAACAAAATCCTCAGCTGCAGGCCAAAATAGAGATTTAATTTTAAATCCTCTCCCATCTCATTCTTTTATGTGACCATGAGGAAGCTGCAAAAACATCTAGAGATTTCCTGACACTTGATGGGAACTTTTTGTGTGTGTGACACACATTGACTTACATTATTCAGTTCTACAAAACTTTGATGGTTCCTTCTTGTTTCAAGAATCAGAAGAATTATCCTTAATGCATTTTCTCATAACATAGATGATCACATCTCTTGGTAGACTCTTCAGGATCACAGCTCTAGATATTATTCTGAAGACTGTCCATCTCATATTCCAGGGTTGAGGAGTCTATTTCCAGAATGTCTGACAATATGTTGATTACTCTTTTCCAAAGATATTCTTCTTGTTTCTCTGTTAAATTTCTTATTTGGGTATATCTATTCATTTCTCTCCATTCCATCAGTACCATTGAGTTTAAATCTTTCTCTCCATCTTCTACCAATTTCTTTGTCTTTTTCTCCACCTTCTATATTCTTTTCTCAGTCTTTTCAACTTCTTTGTTTACTGTGGTCCAAATCTATTGTAGTTGCTCCATAGATGTTTTAAGTTCTTTACCTCTTGTTTCATTTTTCTTATCTCTTTTTTGAGTTATTGGGTAAATTCACTCTGCATTTTACTCATTTTACTCTACATTTTACTCATTCTTTCTTTTACCTTTTTAAAAAAATTGATCTCATTTCACCTAGAATTTTAGTTGACAGGTCTTGATTTCCTTCTTGAGCTGTCAACTCTACAGGGTTTATATGCAGAGGGAGGTCGGGCTTTACCACCTTCTGTCTTAGAAGAGGCAGCATTCAATAAATTTCAATTAATGTGGCCCAAATTTAATTCCAATTCAATTGTGTCCTGCCTCTTTATTTGATGGGTCAGTCGGTGGGTGATGGCCACTATGTGTAAACATAAAATAAATTAGGGATCCTTGTAATCTCTCAGGTTTTATCTAGACACAACAAAGAGCCCAAGGATATTAAAGGAGAAGAGTGACACTCTCCAAGTTAAATCCAACATTCACCTTCTGTGTTTAGAAGTGGGAAAAGGGAAAATGAGAAAGACACTAAAATGGCAATAAATATGGATGAATATATTCTTCACATTGCAAACTAAACTGCCTTTCCTCTCTTGCTGTGATGTTAGTGATTAAATAGTGGATTAAGACTACTAATCTGATCACTAATATCTGTCCCAATGAAGGAAAAGAATGTAGAGAAACAGAAAAGATGGAAAGTGTAGAGGAGGACAGATTTTCACCATTGTATTTTAAAGAAGGTATCAAAGGGCTGTCTTGGGAAGCTGTTCTGCTCACTGGTGAGACTGAGGCTTTCTCCTGGCAACTTGGTAAAAAAGAAAGGGTCAAAATAAGAATATAACAGAACATACAGCTCTATAAATGGCTACTGCTCTGGCCAAAAGATCTTCTGATCTGCTTGTACCATGACTTGGATTTGCCTCCTGTGTTTCCCCATCTACATGAATGTTTGTTTGTTTCCATGCAGGCCCAGAATCAGAAATATCAGATTAGAGTGCCTCCAAAAGTGCATTGGGTGGGTCAGCCACTGAGCTGCATGTCCTTATTTGGGCACAGACTGGCTAAGAGGGCCAATGTACATCTCTAGTGTCAAGACAGACTATACTAATGAAAAGAAGGAACACAGTTCAAGAAAAAGAGCATCGCTGCATTCATTGGAATGTATTCTCAAGAAAGTATTATAGGATTGCAACCTTGGACAGTTAATTTCATTCAGTAATTTTAGAAAAAGATTCAAAGCAACAAATGTTGGTGGCAGGATCTGGCAAAGTCTATAAAAGGAGGAATAAGTTCATTGGTGGCATTGTAGCACAGAATGGAGATTTTAAAAATAATTTATACAGCGAAGAAGGGAACAGGAGAACAGCTGAAGGATGAAATAATAAGAGGATACATTAAGTAGGCTTAGCAGAGGGCACCAAGTTATGGATAAGTGAAATAAGAAGTAATGGAATGAGAAAAATAGAATTGGGGGGGATATCAGTAGTTCTTTGTAAAAGGAGGAAAATAAAACACTGTAATATTCAACGGAGTTGAAAAGATGGAAAATGCTTTTCTGTTTCCTGGTTAACAAAAGATGCCTTCTGACCTGCCTTAATTTTGTGTGGATAAGACTAATCTGATCATGCTTCTGTGCTGCGTGTTTTTTCTCTTTAATAATCTTGCTAAACACCTTTGACAACAGATATATCAGTTTCAACAGCTGTTATTTCAGTGGAAATAATGTCAAGGTGTGTGAAATGACCAGGTCAAAACTATTAGCACATCTGCAAAGGATGGCATGCAACTAGAACTCTGCTCTGGTTAATTTGCAATGGGGAGGGAAGGTTAAGCACCCTCTCTTTTACCTCCTGTTCTAACATCAGCACCTTGTGTACATTTACCTGGGAGCATGCCACACTGTGCATGGGAGAAGCACATCTGACTCAACATATATTAAGGGATTGCGGTGGTTTAGTGGTTAAGAGGCTGAACTTGATGACTGGAAGGTAGGCATGTCACCAGTTTGAAACCTGAGTATTGCATGATATAATGAGCTCCCATCTCTGTCCCAGCTCCTGCTAACCTAGCAGTCTTAAAGCAAGAAATAGCAAGTAGATAAATAAGTACTATTTTGGTGGGAAGGTAAACAGTGTTCCGTGCACTCTGGTGTCTAGTCATGCCTGCTACATGTCTATGGAAACATCTGCATACTCAGATTGTGTTGGCTCTTTGGCTGTAAATGGAGATGAGTACGAAACCCCAGAGTTGGATACAACTGGCTTTTGAGCAAGGGCGACCTTTACCTTTACTAAACATATATTAGGGACTGTCTACATAGGGGAATATAGAGTGTTATAATCCATGCTAAGAAGCTTCTTATCTGTACTACAATACATTATATATCTCACTTGAGCATCCCTTCTGTCCATACTGGAGATATTTATTTTCTCATTACAAGGGTCTGAACAGGTATGTAGATCTTTTAAATTTATCCCATGTTTTGATTATTGATACTGTACTTCCATTCCTAGCCCCTTTCCCTGCCTTTCTGTATTGGATGGATCTGGAGGTGTCTCCCTTCCATTTTCCTCAGCTTCACTCATGGAGTCCTCTCGATAAATCTTTTGATGTGCACCAAGCAAGAGTTGTATCTCTTTCTGAGTGGAAAAAGGAGGATATGAAGTTAAAGATTTGTTTATTACAATTATGCCTTCTTCCTTTGGGAATGTTTTCCAGCTGCAATTTATACATGTGTTTGTATGTGTGAGAGAGAGGAAGAAAGTGAGGGTATGCACCTACAAAAGCACTTTGCTGGACATATTATTGGAGCCACTTTTCAGCTGTTTTGCTTGCTATATGGCAGTAACAGCAATGACTGTTGCTTAGCAGAGAAAGATAACATTCCTTTTGTTTTGTTCAATAAAGTAAGTGACATGTCAAAACAGCAAAATAAAAAGAGCAGGAGCAGCCAAATCAGCAACCTCATGGAGCAAAGTGTTGCAGAGGTGGAGAGGGAGAAGGAAAAACACGTAGATGAGCAGGAAAAGGGGAAAGGGATGCTGGAGGGGGAAGAGTGTCTGTAGAAGCAACAACAGATATATATATATAGATAGATAGTAAAGATAGGGGACACACATAAACACAACACAATCACATACCCACACACTCCAAACAATTACTCTGCTGCTGTAGCACTAGGGAAGGGGATTCTCTGAAAAAACAGCAGCAGGTGTCTCTGTGCCTATCCATTGCCCATGGGCATTATATTGTTGCAGCTGCTACTGATGCCATTGCTGCTAAGTCTCACCCCTACTTCTATTGACTTTGCTCATGGATTGTGCTCTTTCCAACAAAGCCCCCACCCTGTAATTGCTACATTGTTGACATTCACAGGTTGACATAAATATCTTTCTCTAATATATATGTATTTCTATGACACATCATCAGAGCTGGCCATTAGAGACTACTGTCTGCAATGTAAAATTTGGGGAGGAGGGCAATAAACAAATTTAAATAAATAAATATAGAAGCTTCACTGTTATCCACATTTTCAAGTATTGGCAGTAGATCTCAAAATGTTGTCCCCTCTTCCACACATACACACAAGCCAGCATACACTCCACCTTTTCCTCCTCAAAACAGGAGTTTTGAAGAAGGAAGGATTTATCTTGGCAGCTCAGGAACAAGTATTGCCAACAAATTGCATGAAGACAAAAATACAGCACATATCCAACAATAGCAAATGCTGGCTTTGTAATGAAAAGGATGTGCCTGGTGGTGCAGTGGTTAAATTGCTGTCCTGAAATCAAAAGGTTGTGAGTTTGATCCTGACCAGGACTGTAGGTTGACTCAGCCTTCCATCCTTCTGAGGTTGGTAAAATGAGTAACCAACATGTTTGGGGTCAAAATGCTAATTAGCTTGTGAACTGCCCAGAGAGTGCACTAAGCACTATGAAGTGGTATGTAAGTGTGATTGCTATTGCTATTGCTATGAAACAGTAGATCATCTGATCAGCGGATGCAGTAAAATTTCACAGACTGATTATTTGCAATGTCATAACAGGGTTGCAAAAATTATCCATTTGAAACTTGGCAGAAGTTTGGATTTGAATGCAATAAAAATCATTGGGAACATCATGTAGAGAAAGTTCTAGAATGAGAGAGTCAAGATACTGTGGAACTTTAAAATTGAAACAGATAGGCATCTGCCTAACAACACACCTGATATAACTGTTGTGGAAAAGAAGGTCTGGTTTATTGACATTGCTATACCAGGAGATGCACAAATTGAAGACAAACAACTGGAGAAAATAACAAACTATTGTGATTTGCAAATTGAAGTTGAGAGTCTATGGAGGAAGGAATCTGTTGTACCCATAGTGATCGGAGCCCTTTGAGCAATAACTAAAGGTCTTACTAGATATTTGGAAATTTTGGATTTATCAGACTTGAACATCCTAACTCTCCAAAAAAAACAACTCTACTAGGAGCTGCATATATACTCAGATGTTATCTTAACAATTCTTAAGTCCTTGGTTAGGGCTTGAAGTTGCAGCAGTCAAAAAGCATGGAGACTACTTAATTGTCTGCCCACCAGCTATTACTTAATGGGATACCTGGTTCCAACCCATTGAAAAGCAATCCACTGAAAAACAAACAGAGGATATGAGGGAATGAGGAATGGAAGACAAGCCATCTGACTACCCCGTTTACCATAGGAAAACTGGAATACGAAATTGGCAGGTGTAAGAACAGTAAAGCATCTGACATGGATGAGATTCAGGTTGAGCAGATCAAACATTTTGGAACAATAATGAAAAAAATATTAATTAGTGTGTATAATAACTGTTTGAATGTAGTCCAGATACCAAAGATATGGAGGAAGGCTCAGGTAATAGCTATACTTAAACCAGGCAAACCACCAGAAGACCCAAACAGATACAGGCCCATATTTTTTCTTAGTCACCTATATAAGATATATGAATGACACAAGCAACCACATATCCTTACTGAAGAAAGTCTCCCACATCACAAAGGATTTTAAATTCACAAAATGTATTGGAAAACTGTAGATTTTTTTGTTGATTTCCAAGGACAATGCAGCTGATGGAGGATTCAAAGAAATGACTTCCCACAGGGCATTGTGCTATTCCCTACACTATTTAACATATATACTAATGATCAACCACTAGGAGCTTTCTTTATGCCAACAACCTGGCAATTGCCGCACAGTGCACAACCTTTGAGGCTGTTGAATAAAAAATGACTGAGGCTTCGAATTTAATAGCTATATATTATATGGATAACCAACTGAAACCAAACTGCCTAAAAACTCAACTCTGAGGTTTTTTTATTTGAAAAGCCATGAGACATCAAGAAGCCTGCAGGTGACTTGGAATGGCATCAGGCTAGAACACTGTACCACCCCCCAAATACCTGGGAGTTATTGTGGATCAAACTCTCACTTTCAAGACCCACTGCCTTAATACCAAACACAAGATTTTTGCCATGAACAATATTCTGAGGAACATAACAGGCACAGATTAGGGTGCCCAACCACACTCATTAAGAACTTCTGCACTAATTTCATGTTATTCTGCAGGAAATTATGCTAGTCCAGTGTGGTGCAGATCAAAACATGCAGGTCAAATGGATGTAGCTCTAAGTGAAACAGCAAGATTGGTTACAGGATGCCTAAAACCAACCCCAGTACAAAAAGTACATTACTTAGTTGGCATACCTCCATAAAAATTCCATCAAGAAAGTGCTGGTCAGGCTGAAACACACCTGTTATTTGATCACCAACAAACAAAAGAGAGACTAAAATCAAGGCATAGCTTCCTCACAACTTTTGCTACCAGATAACTGGGTGGAACCATATGACTCTCTACCAACCATAGCCTGTGTGGAAAGCTTTAAGTAGACTGTGTGCAGGGGTAGGAAGATCAAGGGCTAATCTGACAAAGTGGGATGTCCCTGTAGATGACAGCCTGTGTGAATGTGGAGAAGTACAAACTATCTCCCATATGTTACAATCCACATGATGCCTCTCAACATGCACTGAGGAGGACTTTAATTTGGCAAGAGAAAATGCTGTTGATGTGGCTCAGTATTGGGCAGATGTCATTCTATTTTGTTTTTAGATGTGTTAATTTTAGCTTTTTATGTTATTATATGCTAGTGGTGCATCTGACATGAATAAAGAAAGAAAAGAGAGGGTTTAAACTGTTAATTTTATTCTAGTCCTCTACTGGGAATCAAATGGTAGATTTGTATATAATAATAATTCATAAAGTTATTTCTATAGGTTAACAATATAAATGTGAATTTTTCAAAGGAAACCATTATATCTCCTGTGAGACTAAGCATTCCTTGTATAATACTGAGTGTGTAAGCACTACAATGATTTTCCTTTATTATGTTTTAAAAATTATCCCCTAATGCAAGATTGTTTGTTGCTCCAAATACTATTTAAATGACATGTCTCATTACTGCATGCAAAACCTCGGCCTTTAAATTTTTACCTTCTAGCCAAGAGAATATTTAGTGTACTGAGACTTCATATTTTAGCATACAGTCACGTTTTACTGACATTTTCATTGTTCCCATCATTCTGCAGACCATTAATTTTTTTTCTCCAATTTCTGCATAAAGAATTGACTTTGCCATATAAACAGAGAAGTCTATGTTTTTCAGTTTGTTGGGAAGATTACTTGTTTTCCTGTTATTTATTTAGTATTATTTAATTTTTTAAATTTCCATTGTGGTTATTTAAATGGGCTTTCTAAATGCCAATTGAAGAAATAGCACATGAGCTTTTGGGGGAGGGATCAAAACATCCATAAGTAGAAGAATGTAAGATTGCATTCAGGCACAGTAATGCTTAGAGAACATCCATTGAAATCAATGGGACAAAGTAGCAGTTGTCACTGAATGCTCATTTATTTTAATGAGCCTTCTCTAAGTATGGCTATGTCTGGACCCAACTCATAATATCTAGAATACATTGCTTATACTGACCAGGGTAAGTCAATTTACCTAAATTTCAGCATAGAATTGCCAGAAATTAATAGAAATAGCACTTACATTTATATATCACCCCATGGTGCAGTGGCAGTGAACCTATGGCATGTGTGCCAGAAGTGGCACTTGGGACCCTCTCTAGGGCACCCGTGGAGTCACTCCAGCACAGAGTTTTCCCTGCCCCTCTGACCAGCAGCCCAATGGGAGCGCTTCCTTCCTCCCCTGTTGCTGTGTTGGCACTTTGTGATAAATAAGTTGGGTTTGGGTTGCAGTTTGGGCACTTGATCTCTAAAAGGTTCGCCATCACTGCCATAGTGCTTAATGCACTCTCTGAGCAGTTCACAAGGTAATTAGCATTTTGCTCCCAACATGCTGAGTACTCATTTTACCAACCTTGGAAAGCTGGAAGGCTGAGTTAACTTTGAGCCCTGTCAGGATCAAACTTACAGTGTCAGCAATTTTTGCTGCAATACAGCAGTTGAACCATCGGGCCACCAGGGCTCTTATTAAATGGTCAACATGAGCATAGCTGCATGACTCAGAACACAATAGCAAATGCCTCTGTTGACTTCTTAGCTTGCTCTAATTTGCTGGTGAAATGTATGTGGAAGGATTTATGCCAATTCTACTACATGGACCAGTGATGGGATGTAACAGGTTCTCACCAGTTCACCAGAACCGGTAGTAACTTTTTCCAGTGTCCCGGAGAACCGGTAGCAGCTTTTTGGGGGAACCACCTTATTATTATTATTATTATTATTATTATTATTATTATTATTATTATTATTATTATTATTATTATTATTATTATTATTATTATTATTATTAAATTTATATGCCCCCCTACTCAGCGAAAACCGACTCAGGGCGGCTCACAACACAATCAAACACAATGCAACAATTCAACAGAACAATAAGCTGTCACAACACAATGAAATATCATACATCAATAATTCAAACAACAGAATATCATAAAATACAGTACAGTAAGATAAAACCCCAATATACATCATAAAGTTACAAAAATATTACAAAACCCATAGGAACATTACACAATCTTACAAATAAAAAAAGTTACAAAGAGGCATCCCCACCCCACTCACCCTGGATCCTACCCATTAAGCTGGTGGCCACCAACAGACTACTCCCCTTCCTTCTGTCCAAGGGAAAGGAGAAAGACAATGTGTCCATCTGACATGTAGGGGCTGCCACAAAACCCCAGCCTAGAAAAAGTCTAGCAAACATAACAGTCAGACTGGCTGGAGGAGGATGGTGCTGGAATCAGCTGGGGCCTGGTGTTTTTTTTCTCTCCTAGAACTGCACCTGGCTTTTTCACTCCTGGCCTCAGAGGGGTGGGGCTGGAATCAGCTGGGCCCTGATGTTTTTTTTTTCTTTGGGGCTTACCTTTTCACTGGTTCCCCCACTGCACATGCGCCAAGCACTTGGTGTGCATGCATGCCTACAGTGCTTGGCGTGTATGCACGGCCTCCTTGCTGTCCTTGTGTTATGGGTGGGTGGGTGGGTTGAGGGGTGTGTGTGTGTGTGCTTATTTTTATTTTATTATTATTATTATTTTCTTTGGCCCTGCCCACAATGTCATGACATCATGATGTTAGCTCTGCCCACACTGTGATGATATCACAGTGGGGTAGTAAAATTTTTGACATCCCACCACTGATGTGGACCCAGTGTGGTGTAGTCATGGATAGAGTAAAGAACTGGGACTCAGGAAACCTGGACTTGATTTCCAAGCTCTTGCGTGGAACCTCACTGGGAGGTGGAACTTGTGAAATCACTCCTTCAATACCTCATTTATCTTGAAAACCATATTATCATCAGGTGGCATAGAAAAACAACTATTCTTTTAAAAGATTCTGGCCATTATTTTCCCATTTGAACATGGCAATGCTAGTTTCCTTTGAAACTGAGGATTTAGCTGAATCAGATAGAATTTCAAGAGAAGAAGGTGACACTGTGAATTCCAGTGATCTCTGTGAGTTACTGCATTGATCCATAGAAGAAATAGCTCTATGAGAGGCTCCCTTTAGTGAGAGCATCATTTCCATGTAGCACTACTGTGAATCTCAGTGAGCACATAGGAGCACTGGGTGTTTCCTTATTTTTTTTTTTCAAAGCATGAACATGTGGAATGAAATACATTGGCCAGTATGACTCCTCTCATTTGCATTTTGTTTTTGTTTTTTCTCTCTCATTCCCAGAATTATACTTAGAGGATTCTGGAGGAATTCTGGGAGTCCTAGAAATCACAACGTCCTCTGACTACTAAGTCGTTAGCCACTTTGTTGTTGCAGATGCCTAATACAGATGTTGTCTCTCATGGCTGGCAGGTGGTGGAGGGGGTAGTTGGGGTTATTTGGCCAAAAGAAGAAAATGGAATGGGAATGGTTGTGGTCCACCCACTGACTGGGAGTAAAAGGATGGATAAGATGAACCAATATTTTTGTCAGAAGCAAGGCAGTGAAACTACTTTGGGCCTGGTGTTTAAATAACCATTGTCATTTGGGAATAGAGAGAAAGATTAAGATCAATATCAGTCCTTTGATATGCTTGACAAGAGAATGACCAATGATGAGAAAGTTAACAGGGGGGAGTATTGATGTTCTAACTAGATAGGAAGACTGCAATCAATTCAAATATATTCTGTATCTCTGAAGTTATACTTATTTATTGGTTAAGAAGTGGGGAATTTTGGAGAATTCAACATCATATTTTGTTTTCTGCTAAATTGAAACACTCTATTTGAAGCATCAGAAACTAGGAGAAACTTAAGCTGGCTTGCTGCTTGGTGAGGCTTTATGAGGAAGGGAGAACTGTGTAAATGAATAGACATATATGTTTAAGACAAATCTACACTAACCAATAAAAAACAAGTTGATATCATGGCACAATAACATTTGTATGTGATTTTTAAAAAAACATCAGGGTCTGTTCATAACATTCTTCAGCTATTTATAAAAAAGGAAACCTGACGATGCTTTTTGGGTAACACAATGTTTATTGAAAAATTATATGATTGTTAATTAGGACAATCAACCATGTTAGAACTCTCTTAGTACTCCAATTTCAGAAAACTAAATTGAAGAAAGGAAGGCTTTCAAAACCTTTTTGACATTGATCATGATCCGAGTTAGGTCCACCCTCACCCCAAAAAAAGACAACTGCTATGCCACTGAAAGCCTTAATCTTGTTAGATCACAATTTGATGGAAGTTTATGCTCATTTAGATAAATTAAAACAACATTATCAGGGTAAATGATTACTATACTTTGCACTGACTAAAATATAATACACAGATTATTAATTAGGACTAGAAATCTATTTCTAATCTGGAAGTAAACCCAGTTGACTCAATGGGACCTACTTTTAGCATGTGTGAGATTACACTGCAAAAGAAAATGTAAATTGTATTCTCAAATATAATTGAGAAAGCATTATTTTGAACACCAGAGGGCTCCCTTATTCTTTCAGTTAATGACATCCTCCTTCACGGTTTGTGTGACTATAGTCTACTTCAATCCCACCCCAAACACCCAAAAAAAAAGAAATGCTAAAGTAGACATATATAGAAAATCTCAAGCAAAACTCACTGAGATTTAAAGCTATGGAAGCAAATGAACATGTGTTAAACATATTTTCCAGTGTCTACAAAAGCTAAAATTAAGTAATGCATTTTGTTGGGCTACATATGTGATATTTTTTAAAGGAAACTATTAAAGAAATGCTAGTAGAAGTTTCTCTTTGTGGCTTAAATCAAAACAAAGAACAATAAACTTTCAATATTCTGTGCTAGATGGAAGGTATTTCAATTTTATTCCGTATCCAAAGGAAGAAGGAGTTTTTGTTATGTGTCATCAAGTAGCCTCTGTCCTTTGGTGACCTTATGAATAAGAGATCTCCAGAATGTTCTGTTCTCAGTTAACCCAGCTCAGCTCTGTAAACTGAAGGCATTTAAAGAATCTATTCATCTCAGATTTGATCTTCCTCTTTCCTTGCTGCCTTCAACCTTTCCCATCATTACTGTCCTTTCCAGATAATTTTGGCTTTTCATGATATGTCAAAGTAGGGCAGACTCAGTTTCATCATTTTTTCTCCCAGAGATAGTCCAGACTTGATTTGCTCTAGAACTCACTTATTCATCATTCTGGCAGTTCAGGGTATTTGCAGAGCAATTGACCAGCACCACATTACAAATAAAACAATTACTTTTATTTGCAGTTTTCTTTACTGTCTAGCTTTCACACCCAGACATGGTGTGAGTAATCTTGGTCCTGGTCTTACAGTTGATTTTTTAAAATTTCTTTCATTGCTGTCCTTCTGAGTCTCAGTTTTCATCTAATTTCATGGCTGCAGGCTCCAGCTGGATTAATGATTGAATAAAAGTATACAGATTTGTTCACTATTTCACTTTCTTCATTGTCAACGTTACAGTTGTGTAGTTCTGTAGTCATGATTTTTGTGCGTTTCATGTTCTACTGCAGTCCTGCTTTGGCACTTTCTTCTTTCACTTTGGTGTATTCTGCCTTCAGCTAGTAAGGTGGTATCATCTGCATATCTTAAACTAGTGATGTTTCTTCCACCATTTCTCACTCCTCCTTCATCTGAATCTACTCTGACTTTCCATATCATCTAATCTGCATACAGGTTGAACAGATAAAGAGATAAAACTCACCCTTGTCAGAGACGGTTGCAGATGAAAAACCACTCTGTCTCTTCATATTCTGCCCTAATGATAGCTTCTTGTCCACAATACAGGTTACACATTAGGATAATCAAGTGCTGAAACATACCCATTTCTTTCAGAACAATCCATAGTTTCTCATGTTCCACACAGTTAAAGGCTTTGTTGTAGTATATAAAATACAGGCTGATTATCTTCAGAAATTCTTTGGTGAGTGTCAGTATCCAGCAGATATGTGTAATAAGATTTCAAGTCCCCTTTTCTTTTTGGAATCCAGTTTGAATATCACATATTTCTCACTCTGTATAAGGTAAAATTCTTTCTCCAACATCCTGAACATCACCTTGCTTCTTTTTGGCCATATTGAATGTGTCTTGTCTCTTTATTTCATGGATGGGGAGGGCAAGTCAGTGTCTTTCAGTTTTGTTCTGGATAATCTAAAATCCCTTATGTAGTGCAATTGTAGATTTCCTTTCTATTCAGTAGTAAAAACCTTTGCCTTGCCTGGGATAAAGTACAAGATTCCACCTTTATTGATTAATTGGACTGCATGTGGGATATGTTTTCAATTGTATAGATGGCAAATTTCTTGGCAACCACTCAAACAACTCCACTATTCATCCTGGACTATTTTCCCCAGAGAGCCTAGTTCTACTTGTGTGTATTGCAATGCATGCCTCTCTCCTTCCCGCAGAACAATTATAGCTTTTGTGATTGATGCTATTGTCCAGATTCCATTTTAAAACTATTAATTTGAAATGCAAACACAACTGGTCTTAACTGTTCATGTCAGCTGGAACTTCCAGATGGCTTTATGTATGTGTTATACTAGGCCAAAGTGAGAGGTAGGTAGGTAGGTGGTGAGGAGACAATATGATGGTACAAGGAATTACTAATTACAGTGGTACCTTGCTTAAAGAGCATAATGTGTTCCACGGGATTGCTCTTTAAGCGAGTTTGCTCTTAAACCAAACACCATTGTAAGTGACCAATTGTGATTTCTGGTGGAGTGGATTGCAAACCCCAATTATTTGTTAAGCAAGTTTTTGGTTGGTTTTAGTTGTTAAGCGAAGTGACCATTCAGAGAAAATTCTGCTCTTTAAGTGAGTTACTCTGTGAGTGAGGTGCTCTTTATGCAAGGTTTTACTGTACCTCACAAGTATCCATGCAGGAAGACAAAAGATATTCAAGCCCTGCTGTTCTTTGACAAAGGGAAGGTTGCACCAGGTGTATGACAAACTACTGATCTTACATAATTTTTAATCAGGAAACTCAAAAAGAGACACACCTACATTTTGAGAAAACAGTTTATTGTCATGTTTTCAGACAAATAACCCAATATATTATTAGTATTGCTATGGGCCGTCTATGTAAGATATGTATGGTATGGTTTTTTGTGCTTATCGTTATTATATATTGGATATAGGTTGTGTATTATTATTTTGTTACGTGCTGCTTGTGTAGCACATGTATTATATTTTTTAAATTGATGTTAACTTTAAGTGATATTGATATTGATTATTTATTGACATGTTGTGTTTGTGAACTTGTAATTTTGTATATGTTGTGAACCGCCCTGAGTCGGTCCTACCGAGTAGGGCGGTCTAGAAATTGAAATATAATAATATAATAATAATTCCTTTGTAAAATAAGCTGTAAAAGATAGAAGTAGCCATGATAAGTGGAGCTAAATGATATTTGTAGTTATTTGATCTATTTGCTTCACCAGACACCCTCCTGGCCATCCGGCCCAGAGGAGCAACAGCTGAGCATTGCGGGCAGCCATAAGATCCCTGCCACCACCACCGCCTTCACAGGACACCCTCTTGGCCATCCGGCTTGGAGGAGCAACAACAACACTGCCGGTCAGCTGGCCTCGAACTTAACCCTACTGGGACCGGGCAAAAGCTGTGGACTGTGCTGGGCTGCCCAACAATACTGCCACTCAGCTGGCCTCGATGTGCCGAGTCTCTGGATGCCAGGGAACCTCCTGGGGTCAGGGAAAAGCAGAGACTTTACTGGGCAGCAGAACACCGCTGCCCAGCTGGCCTTGAGCCCCACCCTCCCAGTGCCGGGGAAGGATCTCACCCCAGTGCCTGTTCGGAGGGAAGTGACTGTAAGTATCCGTTTGAAGGGAGGTGATTATAATGGCCTGCTCGGAGGGAAGTGACTATTTTGTACTGTAATTGTTTAATGATATGTACTGATGATATTGATACATTGCTGTTTTGTAACTGTAACTGGCTACTAGGAGGGAAGTGATTGTAATTGTCTGCTTGGAGGGATGTGACTGTAATTGTTTCTATGATATATACTGACAATATTGATGTATTTGTCGTTAATTTGCTGTTTTATTGCATTGTATTATATTGTATTGTCTATTGTATTTAATTTCAAACATATTGTGATATATGTTGATTATACTGTTGATGTTTATGAAATGTTATATGTGTGGGTTTTGTGAGCCACCCTGAGTCGGTTGCACCGAGTAGGACGGCATATAAATTGAAAATAATAATAATAATAATAATAATAATAATAATAATAATAATAATAATAATAATAATAATAATAATAATAATAATAATAATAATAATAATAATTCTTAGACCTGAGTGAATGAGGACGGTGTGTATTTCTCTTTCTTTGCAACTCTACTATACTCCACTATTTACTCATCTTTTTTTAGACAAGTGAAAACCTCAGTGTTCCCCAGGACCATGAAGTCTTTCTCCAAAATAAATTTCCTAAGCAACCTTTATTGTAATCAGTAATAGTCCTTCTGTTCTTCTTCTGGAGTCCATGGAAAAGCAAACAAATAATCTTCGTAAAATGTCCTAAACTATATTGCTATTTTTGTGATTTTTCTTATGGATTAGAGGTCTACTGTTTTCTTCTCCAAAGGAATCCTCTTTCTTGCTGTACTTGTTAGTGATCCTTTGCATCCTTATTTTCTCCTCACCATTAGTGAAGTTATATAGAATCCATTTTTATTTTTGTTTTTCACATGGATCAGTCACTAAATTTAATTGGTTTCTTAATTTGATGTTTGAAGTACATTTTTGTTTAGAAAAAAAAGAAACTTATTTTTAAAAAACCTTTCATGCTATTTTGCACCTGGCTTGATGTTTGTGTGTGTAGATGTAGATGTAGATATACTTTATTTTTTATACAAATTTAAAGATAAATACACATTAAAAAAAACCCAATAAGACAATAAACAAACAAATAAACAAACAACAAAAACACTATACAATATACAAAAATACTATGTGCTCCCTTCACCTTTAGTCTCTCATTTGACATTTGTTCTTGGCCTGGTTTCTTTCTTTTTCCTTTTATCAATACATAGTCAAGAAACTCTCTCCATGTTTCCTTAAAATTTGATTTCTTTCAAATTCCTTTTTTATTTTTAATTCTAGTGTTAATTTATCATTTATTGCCATATTCCATATTTCTTTGTACCGTTCTTCTAATTCTATTTTACTATCCGATTTCCATTTCCTAGCTATGATTAATCTCAACGTGGTTACGAGATTGCAAATCACATCTTTCTTTTCTCTTTATTTCTATATTTCCAAAATCCATCAGTAGAGTTACTCGAGGACATTGTTGCAAAGGTATTGAAAGAATTTGTCCAATTTCTGTGAATACACTTTCCCAAATTTCTTTTATTAAGGTACAATCCCACCGTTTATTAAAGTACAATCCCACCAATGTATATATTCATATGCTTCAGTATCACCATTGAATTGTCACTTCTGATATTTAGACGCTATTGTTTTCTACACTGTCTTTTCTTCTGCTAGCCAACAGATAAAGCAAACGTAAGGTTATATTAATCTATTCAGAAAATCATTTGTTATGTTATGTGCCATCTACTTGTGGTGAAACAAGTAGAGGTTTCAAGATATTTGAGATATCTAAGTGACATTCCATTGTAATTGCCCCCCAAATCCCCCAAATAACGAGACAGACAACTGTGCTGGATTGAAAAACGGGGCCACTTTTATTTAAACATTAGAATATTTAAACTATGGTCTAACGGTCTGCTTCGTGCAGTAGTACAGGTAAGTGATGTAATTACTGTTTAAGATAGTTAATGTTATCCATGCCGGAAGTGGCAACTCATAATCGCCACCTCGGCCCAATTTTCAGGTGATCCTTGTTTTTGGACCGCACTTGCCGCACTCAGCCTATATCAACCTTACCTCGCTGCTAGCTGGTGATGCAAATGCGTTCCTTGCCTGAAATGTCTGGATTAACATAGTTGGCTTACCCGTGCTACCCGCCAAAAGCGACCACAAGGAACCACAAGAACCAACCTGCGTTGCAGTGTGGGAGGGGTGAAAACTCCTAGCGCCAAAGAGCCAATCACGGCGCAGGCAAAAATTCCCGTCCAGCCCATAAAGCGACCAAAATAAGCACACTGCGTGCAGGGAGGGAGGGCGGGAAAAAAGGTTGCCACAATAGCAATTTCACGAAAATGTATTCTACAATTAATGGGTTTGCAGTCCAGTCTATGGTGAAAAGCCCACGAGGCAGATATGACTCCTTTCAATGGTTCTGCAGCTCATCTTCCTGTTTCACCTGCTATCTCAAGTTGGCTACATAGTAAGAGAAGTGCTGGATGGGACACATGAAAATGTACAGAGCTTATTGATATTAGTCAAGAGTATTCATGTCTTAGGTTTTATGGTGGCCATCCTGATAAGCATTGTTTGGTTCATTAAGTATTCATAGCTCAATGTACATGTTCCATAGGTTTCAAAAATAGTCCAGTAGTTCACCCACTAAATCTGTGATGATCTTAAATCTGATCATACTGTGAAACTGTTTCACATGGTTACTTCACTGCACGCTTGGTGTAAACAGAGTTACTCCCTTGTGACATATTTAAACAGCTCATATGAATAGGTTGAATAGTCTCATGGGAAAAGTTTCTTCAGTGAAAAGTCAGTAGATCTATTACCTTCCCTGCTCTGATATGGACTCTCTCTGTGACCTCCAGCAATTCATATTCACAACCACATCTTTAAGAAACAACCTCAGCAAGTCTGATGTTTACCCATTCATAACACATCAACTTTTCATCTAGGTGCTGTCCAAATAAAAAATCATGTTAAATCAGTGGTTTTACTTTTACACACAATGGTGCTGAATGCCTCATCTTACTCTGCAATTTGAAGACAAATGTAACAGTTAGGAGGGAATATTCTGCATCATGAATGTTAACTATTTACAGACGTAGGCTAAAGAAAATGAAAATCAATGGAGAGATGCAGGAGTGTGACATGATTTAAAACACAGAGACACACACTCACACACACACAGTTACTATGGAAACACCCTATGAGTGCTTGTCTTTTTGTTAGTTTTTTTCCAGTAGCCATTTTATATAGTTGTTGCAAGATTTTCAAATTTCAATAATTTAAGCCTCCCCCTTTCATAAATTGCATGTTCATCTCAGTTGTTCAAATCAACCAAGGACTTTATGAATCAGTAGAGGGGAAAACAAAGCCATCTTAGATGGAAGCAAAGTAGCAAAACTATTCTGGGCTATTGTTATCTGGCCTTGTGCCATATATTGATAGTGTTCCAGATATGCATATCTGGAATACAAGCAGAAGATGGAAAAGAAGTGAAAACATGTCTTCCTTCTACCTGGAAGACCCAGAAGAATTAAAAAGGTCAGTGGAAAAGAACAATCACAAATATCTCATCAAGTTGGTTTACAACGATAAACCTAAGTTATACATAAGGGCTGAAGGCTAATCATATTACACAATATATCTGATATGTGGTCAGACTGAAGAGGATAGGTAGATGAGATGAATCTGTATGAGTACAGTATAATAGTAACAGGAACTTTTTTTGCAAATAATTTTGTAGTCATCTGTCAAGAGGGGGAAAGGACAGGAGACTTTCTTCCAACAACGGGAGCAGCAGAGAAAGGTCATATATCTTCAGCTAATACCTTACAGCAACAGATGAAGCAAGAAAGGGCAGTGAAAAAGAGACAGCAATTGAAAGGGAAAATTCCCTGTTTCAGTAAGTGACATACTTTTTTAAAAGTTAGAGAAATCAGGAAGGAGAAACAACTCTGCAGCAACATACAAGACCAGACTGCAGATGAGAAGAGAAATGCACTGGAGAGTGACAAAACAATGACATGTATAAGCCAAGCTTTCCTACAAGCAGTCTTCCATGAACATGTGCATTCAGTGAAGACTCAAGAGCAGTACAAAGGCTCTCACAGGTTCCCACAGAAGCAAAGGAATTAAGAGAGAATGGAGAAAAGTGAAGTTTGCTCAATGTTTGCAATCCTGCATAACTATGACTATGGATCCTTCTGTAACTATTATTCACCAAGGAACTGCTCTGCTTTGTTCAAACCTTGTTGTGATGTTTACCTAGTACCATGGTGGTGAACCTTGGCACTCCAGGTGTTCTATGTGTGGATTCACAGAGACTTGGGCTTCTGGGAATTGAAGTCCAAGAACACCTGGAGTGCCAAGGTTCACCATCACTGATCCTAGTAGCTCTTCTACCCTTTTTCAGACTACTGAAAGTCAATCTGTTAAAAAAAAAGATGGGTAAGAAGCTCTGTCTGCATCGAAGTAGATGCCCTAATAATGAGTCTTCTGATACTTTGAGATGTAATTTCCATGTGTAGTGGTATTTGGAGGTGTCTGAACTCCAGCAGTATCCTATTTCCTATACCTTTTTATGTTTTAAACATTTTGGGGAGGGGGTAAAGATTTATTAGTATCTCAGTATTCCACAAGGCTATGTTAACTACAGAAGCACCTGGAGTTATTACAGTAATACCCCGGGCAACGCGAGTACCGTATAGCGTGAAAACCGCATAATGTGACAAGATTTTCGGAAAAATCTTGTATCAAATAACACGATTTTCATGTTATTTTCACGTTATTTTCACATAGGCGAGCAAAACGGGGATCCCAAGTCAAGGCAATTGCCTTGACGTGCGATCCGCGTTGCTATAGCATGCCCGGGAAAGAGGTGGCTTGGTTGAAATCCTCACCCCCGTGCAGGGGGAGGGAATTTCGGCCAAGCCGCCTCTTTCCCGAGCCGGGAAGACCCCGCAGAAAGGCGCCTCTCCTCTCCTGGAGTTCTGAAAGGGTAAAGATCCTTATCTTTTCAGAACCTTGGGTGGCTTGCAGGCATGCGCGCGTTGGTGGGGGTTAGCGCAGGGTACGGGGGGACCTCCGTACCCTGCGCTAACCCCCACTAATGTGCGCTGCACGCCCGAAGTTTCAAAAGGGTAAAGATCCTTATCTTTTTGGAACCTCGGGTGGCTTGCAGGCGCGCGCGCGTTGGTGGGGGTTAGCGCAGGGTATAGTGGGACCTCCGTACCCTGCGCTAACCCCCACCAATGCACGCCACACGCCCAAAGTTTTGAAAGGGTAAAGATCCTTATCTTTTTGGAACCTCAGGTGGCTTGCAGGCGTGCGCGCGTTGGTGGGGGTTAGCGCAGGATACGGGGGGGACCTCCGTACCCTGCGCTAACCCCCACCAACGAGCGCTGCACTCAGGAAACCTGACTCAGGATGGCTCACAATAAAGCAACGTACAGAAGTACAAAAAAAAAAAGACATATAAAACTTCAACAACATAGAATACTCTTAAAAAACCCATTAAAATTAAAACTAACAAGAATATTAGTTGGTCTTAAAATATTTCTCACCTGTGGATTTTTGCTATGTTATGTTTTGTTTCAATGGAACAACAGTGCTATCTTTGTTTATATATTCATTAACAGTCTCTTGGAGGGAAGGAAGGAAGGAGGTAAATAGTTCCTCAACCACCCACACACCAGTATACCTCTAAATACAGTAGTGTAGATGGAAAATAGCAGGATGTCTACTCACAAAAAGGCAATACATCCCTGACAGTGTGAAAACCAATTACATTTCTCTTTGTATCTTACAATATTTTTCAGCATTAGGAGCTGCTTGTCTAGAAATACCCTATGCGTATGCATTTGTTAGCAAGCCCTTTCTTCCTCATCTGCTTTATTGGTGTCAACAGAAAAGGAAACCTGAAAGTTAGAAGAAAGCAGTAACACTATGATAGCCAAATCTATGGTCCTTTTATTTCTGGGATACCTCCTCTCAGATCTCAATCATGCTGTCTGGCTTTCTCCAGAAGGCCACCCTTACATTGACCTAAATCCTGTTGCTTAGCATAGTAAATTGCCATATAGAAATCACTATAGATTTGAATCAATATAGATTTGGTGTGTCAACCACTCCATAAATCTCATTGATTCAAACAGATCTACTCTAACAGCGACTTACTATGACAAAACAAGTTGTCATAGTAACCAACAAGATTTGGACCACTGTTTGGTTGTCTTTCAGATTTGTATGATTTGCCCTTATTCTAGAAGTTTTGAATGTTTTTGGTAAGACTAAGTTACCAGGGAAAAGAAATTTATTCACAAACATTTTTTCTAATATTTAAGTGTGTTTCAATTGTTCTCTTAGTGTTTCCAGATAGCTCATTTTTATGCTGCTTTATAATTGAAACAATTACTGTCCTTTTAAATACTTTATTTGTATTTTCATTTTTGTGAGGCATCATAATGAGAGAAAAGCAGCATAGGAAAGATATCAGTAACAACCAACATCTTTTTGCCTTTGGCCTCAGCCAAGACTGGAACACAATCCTGAATTCTTGGCTGAAATTCAGTTTGTCCCTTGAGGTGAAAGAGGTTTCTCAGTCTTTAAGAGTATGTAGGACTTAGCTACAGATTTAAGCTATATTTCTTCTGTCTGCACAGGAGCATAATTCCATTGCACAATACAGTAATACCTCTGTTAGCATTTGCATCGAATAACGCTAATATAGGATAACGTCGGGGAATTTGAGGCAAACATTTGCATCACACAACATTATGTTGTGCGATGCAAATGTTTGCTTCAAATTCCCTGACGTTGATCTCTGCCCCAAAGCCCACAGGGCTGAAGACCAGGTCTGCAGGCTTTGGGGCAGAGATCTCCACTCAGATCAATGGCTCGGTTTGGGGGGGAGGGCATGCGCACTCATTCTCCCCCAACCAAACTGGCAATCTGATAACACGCTGGGACTGCCGGGGTGTTGTGGGGAGAATCCATGCATGCACAATCTCTCCCCCAACACCCCAGCCTTTCCTAGGTGATCACTGGGACTGCCAGGGTGTTGGGGGTGAAAGCGTGCATGTGCACAATTTCTCCCCCAACACCCAGCTGTCCTAGGCGATCATTGGAACTGCTGAGGTGTTGGGAGAGAGATTGTGCGCATGCACGGCTTCTCCCCCAATACCCTGGCAGTCCCAGGCAATTGCTTGGGACAGCTGGGGTGTTGGGGGAGAGATCCCCCCTCCCTGGCTTGCTAAGGGGTTTAGCTCTCCAGGGGGGGCTTCTTAAGATAGGCTGGGGAAAGGGTCCCAAGTCTCTCTTAAGAAGCCTCCCCTGGATCGCTAAGCCCTTTAGCAATCCAGATGGAGGTTTCTGAAAAGAAGTTAGGAAAAAGTTTTCCTAGCTTCTTTTCAGAAACATCCCCCACACACACACACCTGGCTTGCTAAGCAAACCAGATTGCCCCCTGTTCTCTTTCCTCTTCGGAAAGGGAACAAGGCTTTTTTTAAAATGTTGTGTGATCAATGCATCACACAATGTTAAAAACCAGATAACATTATGACTTGTGGAACAAAGTCATAATGTTATCCGAGGTACTATTGTACTATAAAATTAGCAGGAAACTGAGACAAAGTATGGCAGATATTGCTCAGGTTTCATCCAGAAATAAACTAACGAGGTTGCAAATAAAGAGGGGCTATGTCTATTCTTGAGGTCATGCAAGAGTGATCAGTGGTTTGTGGGAACTCAGTATACATGGATGCTGAAATGGTGACTTTGATGGCAGCCCATTAGTTCCTCCACAGAAAGTGGAAAACATTCCATGAAGTTGATGGCCTGGCAGGCGGCCTCCTCTGGGCCCACACCAACGGCCTTAGGGAAAAGACGCCATGGCCTGTCAGGCTGCTGAGAACATCTCCCCCTCCTCTGGGCCCATACCAACGCCTCAGGGAAAAGACGCCATGGCCTAGCAGGCAGCTGAGGAGCTCACCACCACGTCCAGGCCCCCATCAACGGCCAGAGGGGAGTTAGTCTGTGTCCTGCTTTGGTTGTTTTGTGAGGTTGTATTTTATGATTGTTACTGTACTGTTGCATGTTTTGACTGTAAGCCGCCCTGAGTCACCTTGGTGAGCGGGTGGCAATATAAATCTGAACAAATAAATAAAATAAATAAAATAAATAAAATAAAGTTAATGACTCTGAAAAATGTTGAGGTACAACATTGCTTTGTCACAGTCTTATAATGTGACCAAAGTGATACTAAAAATGCTTTTCTACCTCATTGATCTTCAAAATATGCATATTAGGCAAGTTATTTGCCAGAATTCCATTGTCATCTGCCTCCCCAACAATTCCTCTACCTGGAAGATAAGAAAACTAATATTCAAATGAGTCTTTAGCTGTACCTGGGCTCTGCTCATCTAGGAGGTCTATCACATATTAGAAATATGTGTGACCATGAGAAACAATTTGAGATTTAATAGAATGTTCGAGAAATCATAGGAATATGAATAGTAAGTCAAGCTTTCTGACAGAAAATGTGAACAGTATATATGTGAAATCACAACTCTTCCCCAGGGAAATGTAGATTAAATGTACAGTGCAGTGCAGATGAATGTTCTTATTGCTCTCTAAAAGAAAAGAAAAAAATCTTAAATATCTATCACATATCAATTATTCAAATGCTATGGATTTTTCTTGCTACCGTATTTCCTTAAAATGCCAATTTTAAGCACAATTGTTCAAATATCCAGTCTTCATTCCATTGTTGCTTCTGCTGAAAACTAGAATACATTGCAGTATATAATGAAACATTCCCTCAGGACTCATTTCATTCTGAATTCATTAATGTGGAGCATAGCTAGACATTACAACTATCAAGTGGATACCATTGAGGAAACTCTTCTCCCAGATGTCAGCTATGGTTATAAACATTGAGAACTAAGAATCCCCCCACCCCCCTTATATGAAATCTGAAATT
This sequence comes from Furcifer pardalis, assembly GCA_030440675.1. Lineage (NCBI taxonomy): Eukaryota > Metazoa > Chordata > Lepidosauria > Squamata > Chamaeleonidae > Furcifer > Furcifer pardalis. The sequence continues at coordinate 54,800,516 of CP126890.1, read as the reverse complement.
CACAAGATAACATAAGGTTTAGAACAGCCCTTCTACATTTACAGAGGAAAGAAAAAGCATAACAAATTGATCTCTTGCTTCAAAGCTCTCAACCAAATAAAACACACCTTGAAGCTATTTTAATTTATCTCATGCATGCTTGACAAGACAGAGATATCACTAATTATGCACACACTAAAATTGTGCTTTGTAATTGATAGTTAAACTTTTTAAGTCAATACAATTTGTACTAAACTGAATCATTTAAGTTTCAGCTATCTGCATACAAATGTTTAAGATGCTGGCACATGAACATTTAAAGGCATTTTCCCAGAAGGTTAAATGAGAATGCTTCTAGATCTGCATTAGGGAGACTATTTCAGGAAGACAGAAGAAGTTGACCAATCAAACAATAATACAACTGCTATTACTTTACTGAATTCTAGTTGATAGTTCAGGATAAAAAAAGAAATATATATATTTAAAACTTCAGTGCAAGTAAGCCAACTCAGCATTCTATATACAGTATTGTTTGGACTAATGAATGCTATTTATATTAAAGTAATATAATTAGATTGATTAGTGTGGTACAGTATTTGCATTTTACAAGATGAAAAGCAAAGATGTATAGGCAGTGGTGGGCTTTATTATTATTTTTTACTACCACACTGTGGGTGTGGCCTACTCTGTGGGTGTGGTCATGTGACTGGGTGGGCATTTTAAAATAAAACAAAAAGCAATTTAATGTTTTAAATCTAGTCAGAATTGACTGTGCGACTGAACAACAACAATTAAATGTTTGAGTTTGTAGCCATGTAAGTCTGCAAGCATATCTGATAATAAACAAAACAGAACAGCAAAAAAAAAAAAAAAAAGACAAAAACTGTTGTGGCATGTTAAAGACTAACTCCTGTATTTTTAAATGTGAGTTTTCAAGGGGAGGCACTCTATTCTCCATACATCTCTATGGTACCCTCTCTCACCCTTTCATCGCTTACCTCATGGCAGCTCTCTTTTCCCTCCAGCTGTGGCTCAGGCCTGGAGCCCCAGAGGCCCATAGCGGCAATGTCTTCTGCCACCTGTGAGGCCACAGTGGCTCTCTCTTCCCTCTGGATATGGCTCAGGCTCAGAGGCATGTGGCGGCGGGTGGCATCTTCTGCCATCCGTGAGGCCACAGCAGCTCTATCATTCCTCCAGATGTGGTTCAGGCCCGGAGGCCCAGAGGCCAGGGAGCCCATAGTGGCGGTGATGTATTCTGCCACCCATGAGGCCATGGTGGCTCCCTCTTCTTCTCTCCCAGCTGAGGCGAGGAGGAGGAAGAGGAAGTTGGCACAACGGCAGCTGCTGGCTCATCATCACCCCATTCCTGGCCACGACTCCAAGCGCCTGGAGTGGGGTGAGACGAGAAGGGGTGGGGTGAGGGGAAGTCAGAACTACTACCAGTTCACGCAAACCAATCTGAACCGGCTGGAGCCCACCACTGTGTAGGTGTCTGAACAATATAAAACAAAGTTTTGCTCTAGAAAATCTGAATTATAACTACAAAACAGAAGAAGTGTCAAATTAGAACCAATTCACATTAACCAGTTCAGAAATTGCATAGCTGTTTTTTCCTTGAGGGTTTTCTAAAGGGTTTTAATTCCCAACTTTTTTAAAAAAAGGTCTCCCTTGTTCAAAAGCCAGTCATATCCAACTATAGAGTTCAGTGCACATCTCCATTTACAGCCAAGGACCAGTAGCAATTGGAATGTGCTCATGCTTGCTGTTTACAATAGAAGAAAAGGTTTTTATCGGCACCAATGACAACTCTCTTCTTTTTGCTAATGAGAAGATCAGGGACACCTCAGATGTAGTCTCACTCTCCTCCCACAACACTGTTTATTGGTTAAAGCAAGGGTTCTCAACTTTACCGTACCATGGCCAGACAACTCCCCATCAGACCACACCAGAGGGCAGACAAAATGATGGTGGTCATGTTTGTGCACATGCAGGCATGTTTGTGCATGCACGGGTGCATCTTGTTAGGGCATTTTATTGGGTGTTGTAGCAAGATTCCTGCCCACTGTGTGAATATACCTTTAAGACACTTTTAGAGCTCCAGACACAGGTGTTAGCTGTTGAGGCATAGACTGATTACACAGCTGTGACTGCTTGGCGTACGTGACTCAGGGCTGAGCACAGCTGTGACCACTTAGTGAGTGATACAGCAACAGCACAGTATAACTATGGCCCACCTGAGATTGGCTACTCTGAGGAGGGTAAACTGCTGAGGAACTATGACAGACTGACAACTGACTTGCGAGGGAGAAGATGTGCTGCATGAAGTTCTGCTACGTTACCACACATATCACCAGAAATCCCTGACACATCTGCTTCCACATTAGGGGTCACTGCTGTGGGCCAGATGGAATGGCATCAGGAGCCAGGGCTGGCCTCCAGGCTATAGGTTGCGAACCCCTGTGTTACAGCTGCCTAATGCCAAATTATGTAATGCAATCAATGCATATATCAGTTCTAAATGGAATGACTAGTTCATTTATGTAGATAGGACCAGTGAGGGGATGTAACAGGTTTGCACCAGTTTGCCAGAATCGATAGTAACTTTTCCCAGTGTCCTGGAGAACCGGTAGCAGCTTTTGGGGGGAACCACCTTCGGGGCTTACCTTTTCACTGGTTCCCCCACTGCACATGCATGCCAAGCACTTGGTGTGCATGCACGCCAACAGTGCTTGGCGCATATGCATGGCCTCCTTGCTGTCCTCCCAAGCAGGGAGGAGGAAGAAAAGCTGGTAGCCTGAACTCCCTACAGCCTGCTCCCCAGGGTAAGTGACTCACCTTTGGATGTGATGTGTCTGTGTGTATTTAATACCTTTACCTATATTGATGTACTACCACAGATCCTAAAAAGGCCTGGTGGCCTGGCTTGGGTTTTTAAGCAAAGTCTTGGAGCTACCTCATCAATAAGCTACACCTGTGCTGTTCCAATTGCTCCTCCAATTGGAGAACCTTTAAGGAGGTACAGTTGTTTTACATTTACATTAAGGCATATTATCCTAGAGAACTAGTTAGGCAAAGACTTAATACCTAACTTCTTTAACTGTTGAAAAGTTGAAAAGTGCCAAAATGAAACCATCTTGTGGTGAGTTCATTCTGTAGTTCCTTCCATCTGACCTAGTGTGAGAAAGATTAGCCAGAATAAGCTTTAAGCTCTGGTTTAAAAGTTCTGGTTGATTTGTATTTGGGGTGGGTGGGTGTCTTTTAATGTATTATTTATTTATTTGTTTGTTTGTTTGTTTGTGTGTGTGTGTGTGGGGCTTATTTTTATTTTTATTTTTATTATTTTTTATTTGGCCCCACCCACAACATCATGACGTTGGCTGTGCATATGATGTCATGACATCATGATGTTAGCTCCGCCCACACTGTGATGACATCATGGTGGGGTAGTAAATTTTTTGATATCCCACATGTGGTCACACATATTTCATATACATGAATTAGTTGGGAGTGGAAGGATTAGGACCTAAACATGAATAGGGCTAGCTGCTAAATGTGCACAGCTGCTAAATGATACACTGGAGCTAACACAACAGAGGTCAATTGGTAATAAAGTTGTGAAAGCCACAACAGATCGTTCATACATGCAAATCAATCAGCTGACCAGTGGATTTCTCATTGAATGGGAAATATATATGTGTGAACAAACAATGAAATAACTAAAGAGTTTCACAGACAGTGTGATCTACTCCAAACGAAGCACAACCATTCACAAGTCATTCTCAAACAAAACCTAAGGGGGAAGAAGTATCTCCTAATGTTGCAGAGGGACTTACAGGCCGCCAGGGACTCAAAAATGTTCTTCTTCTCGGTCATGACCCAAATCCCACCACACTGGTTCTCCACATTGAGATTTGCCTTGCACCAGCAAGAGTTTCATTTTCACATGAAAATTAGAGCTTGGCCTACTTTTTTGTAATCAATTCTTATGTTCTCTTCTTCTTTTTTTGCATATCCTTTTGCACAAGAAATGGCTGTGTGTGTGTGTGTAAAGGTCCAAGCATGGTCCAGAAAGGAAGTACTTGAAGGAAAAGTAAAATTAGGCAGAAATGCAATGAATTACAACAGCAAGTATTACGAAGAGGAGTCATATTTTTCACTTACCTTGAAAAATGTTGCAAACATACTTTGGGCAGTTTGTTTTAATTTTAGTATGGAAAAGTTCATGGGGGGGGGAGGGGAGTGTTCCTTGAACTATATATAGCTTTACAGATAAAAAAATGGAGAGGGGACAGATTGATGAACACAGTAAGCCATTTAAAATTCCGCAAACTATACCTAATTTCTTCTGATCTGAAACATCATGGTGAAGTTTGAATGTACATGGAAGTCTTTGCTGGACAGAGAATACTCCTATTCAGTCACTACTCATTCTGTGTTACTGAATAAATGAGCCAAGGAATGTTCCCCCCATTTCTGCCATCTCTTTCTTTTGCCCATGTGGAAAGCAACACCTCTAGAAAAGAACCTCCTCTTGTGAGTATCAGAAAAAGTGGGGTTCTTGCTCACATGGAGATCCTACAAAAGGGCAGGAAATTCACCTCTGTAGGGTCATCCCTTCTCATGTGGATAAAGAGTAGAGAAGATGGGCCTAGTTGCTCTCCTACTGACATGTTAGGGTGAGTATTCGTAGAATAGCCCGTCCCCCCAAAAAAACAACAGTGTATACATGTTTACCAAATGGACAGTTGCATTTGAAGCCATCTGCTACATCTTCACAGGTTGCTCCATTCCTGCAAGGGTTGCCTGTACACCTCTCCACAACCTCAGTGCATGTTTCTCCTGGATATGTAAACAAAAAGGGAGTAATCAGTCATACTGATCTTTGATTTGTGGACATTTGTTTTCTAATCTACTCTGGTTTTCCTTATGATTTGTTTTGGATACTTATAGAACTGATAAAGAGATAAAATATGATCTTGTCTAATACCTTTTCCTGTAGAAAACCATTCTGTCTCTCCATATTCTATTCTAACAGTAGTTTATATCACAATATAGGTTACACATCAGGACAATCAAATGTTGATCCACACAGTCAGAGGCTTTGGTGGAGTCTGTAAGGTACAGACTGATTTTCTTCTGTAATTCTTTGGTTGAAATTCAACAGGTTTTTACCGAGTAGGGCAGTATACAAATCAAATTAATAATAATAACAGATATTTGCAATATGATGTTAAATACCTCTTCTTTTTGAGAATACATTGAATGTCATGCATTTCTCACTCCATCTGTGGTTGCCTTCGTTGAAACACTTTCACCATCAACTTGCTTGCATGGGGAATTAAAACAATGGTCCCATAGTTACTGCATCTCCTTCCTTGGGGTTTGGAAAGTATATTGAAAATTCCCATTCCATGGGTCTAGTTTTCCATATTTGTTGGTATATTCTTGTTAGGATTTTGACAGATTCAGTCTCTGTGGCTTGAAATAGTTCTATCTGTGTTCCACATAGCCCCATCTTCCTATTGCTTTTAGAGCATCTTTCACTTCACTTTATAGAACTGCAGGTTCTACATCTTAGGATTCCTCCTCAAACTAGTGTGTCATCCTTTTATCTCTTCTGTATAGGTCTTCAGTATATTGTTTCCACCTTTTCTTTATTTTCTACTGGTCAGTTAGTGTGCTTCTCCATTGATCATTCAGCATTTCTAATCTAGGCTTAAATTTCCGTTAGGTTTTTTGGATTTTCTGGGGGAAAATCTTGTTTTTCTCCTTTTGTTTTCTTTGCACTGGTTAATACAATAGTTCTCTTTGTTTCTATATTACATGAATTTTTTGGGATAGTAGCCGTGTTAGTCTGTGGTTCAGGCACCTCAGAAAACAAAAGAAAATAAACAAAACAAAAGAAAATAAAAACACAGTAGCACTTTAAAGACTAACTTCAGGCATCTCAGAAAACAAAACAAAATAAACAAAAAAAAATAAAAACACAGTAGCACTTTAAAGACTAACTGTCTGATCAAGTGGACTTGATCTACGAAAGCTAACAGTGAAAATATAGCAGTTAGTCTTTAAAGTGCTACTGTGTTTTTATTTTATTTTATTTTATTTATTTTGTTTTGTTTTCTGAGATTTCTATATTACAGTCACTGAAAAGCTGCATTCAGGTTTCTGATCATGTTTCTATCACCTTTTACTTATGATTCTTGCCTTTCCTTTACTGGTTTATATGTTTCTTCCAATGTTCTTTTCAAAAAGAATTTTTTGCCAGACATTGTTGAAGAGATTCTGTTGCTTAAAACAGAGCATTACCTTCCCAGCCTATGATCAGACATCAAAGTGCATAGAAATTGAAACCAGCCAAAATATTTTGGCACATGGGACAGAATATGAGGTAGAATATTTTTACCAGAATATGAATTTTTTTTGGCCCATAAATATATGGAATATCGTTTTGTGATATTTCTAGAATCACTGGATCAGTCCTCTCTAGTCACATTCAGCCATGAATGCATTTGGTTTATACTATTTGAAAGTTATCATTCTGGATTGGGTTGCTAAGTACAATTTCCTGCCTAGAATGGATCCTGGGGGCAGTTTGTGGTTTGCTGTATTGGTCCTTTCATTTCATTTCATTTATTCAATTTGTATACCGCCCTACTCGGTACAACCGACTACTTTCTAGCTACCTGTGGAATCAAGAATTTGGCCAGTACATCTGGCCAGCTCTTCCAACTTTTCCAAACTATTTGAGCAGATACCAGAACATTGGTTCTGAGGATGTTTTGTGTCCTTTTACATCTATCTCTTTTAGTTGAATGGGACAGATAGATAAATATTGTTGGATTGTCCTAATCAGAAGTTGCTGTTTTCGGCTATTTGGTATAATATTTGTTTTCTGTCTGGAATAGATTCCAGAGTGTTGCTTCTGGGAATGTTTTTGTGGCAGCTGCACCTCTCCCCAGAAGAGCAATAGTGCAGGTAAATTTCATTGTGCTGTCATATGCAGAAGTTGCTGTTCCAGGCTGTTCTGAGCTATATCACTTATCAGCCCAGAGCAAGAATTGGTATGTTATTCCTAGGGACAGTTTGTAGCTTGCTTTGTCAGCATCATCTCATCAAACACCTGTTTTAAAATTTGTTAGCTTATCCTACTTGGGAGTTGTTGTTCCAGTCTGCTGTTTTTTTGGTCTGGTTGGTTTGGGGTCTTTAATGCATTCATAAAAGAGCAATATCTAATGGGCTTCATAGCTAAATTATGGTTATAATATGTGCCCATCACATCTCACTAGTTTTAACATGGTGTTTTTTTAAATTAACAAATTCTCATTCTGTCATATTCCTTTATGTTCTGGTTTTTACATAGTCTTGGAAGGAAGGTCATGCTGCTATGGTATGACACACAACCAAGGTAAGGAAGTAGTTGATGGTAGGGACCCTTCATCTCACTGCCTCTTTCACTTGGGGCCAAACAGAAAAATAAACAATTTTTCTTTCTTACTTGTAGAAAGATTTATCTACAGAAAAAAATTATTCCCTCCTAGACAGCAAGGATTTTTTGTAGCCATGTTGGATAGGGTTCTTATATTATTATTATAATTTCTGTGCAGATAGCATGTTTCCAGTTGAGGGTTCCCTGGAAAAGGCATTACACTGTGTAGAATTTGGCAGTTTCCTATGCAGAACAACTGGGTGGAAAATGAGATAGGGGTCACATTTTGTAGGAGAGCCTGAAATCTCACTGGAATGTTGGGGTGGGTGGGGGGATTTGTTGGAGATTTGCAGCTTTGCAAAACTTGGGAAAGTGGCAAGAACAGGACTTTTCTGAGGAATTGTCACATTTCTACCATATCCCACCTCAGTCTATTTAATGAGCAGGTGATTTTTAGATTGGTTCATAGACACATTTTGGGATCAAATTAACTGTGAAACTTCCAGAACAGCAGATAACTCCTCTTTGTCTAAAACAAATGTCAGATCTATATTTCAATTTTTTGGAATAGTAGCCATGTTAGTTTGTGGTTCAGGCATATCAGAAAACAAAATAAAATAAACACAATAAAATAAAAATAAAGCAGTTAGTCTTTAAAGTGTTACAGTGTTTTTTATTTTTATTTTATTTTGTTTTCTGATATATCTATATTTCAAAAACTCTATACAGATTGGGTATGTTGAACAAAAAGGGGACTTTAAAAATAATTTAATTTAAGTTTCCCCCCTCTTTCCTCATGTGGTCATAAAGAAGCAGATGATTGAACTTCAGAAGCCTTTTCCTTTGGAAAATATCCCAGAATTGCAAACCACACAGGGGACTCTACCAAAATAAAATTACTTTTTGCCACTAAGGTACTAATTAATATCTTTCAATAAGAGAGTGTTGCTTCTCTGAAATACAATATATTTTTTGTACATTATTGAGGATTATAATAATAGAAAGCAGCACCTCAGTGCAATTTATTTGAGTCGTTTAATTTGTTCCATGGGAACTAAAGCATAATGTAGTGCTCACTAGGTAGTAAACATACCACTCCACATCTTCCACACACATACAAACAGGCACACACATACAGGCACACATATGCATTTTATAGTATCTCTATAAAATCTCATTGCTTTGCAGTCAAGTATATCAAATCATGCAGTGTTTAAATCTCAACTGTGTAATGAAAATGTATTACATTGGTATTGTTTGTTTGCAGTATATCTGAGGCATGGATTTCTCTCTTTGGTTTTGCTCAAGCACTTAATTGCCCCTTCTACATGGTAAATTGTATTCCTAGCTGACTGATGTTTGCCCATTGCTTTGCTAGTTATAAAACTTTACTTTTTAAAAATCCCCTTGAGCAATTCTGCTTTGTTCATCCTCCTTCTTTAAACTGGACTTGCTCTACTAGGTCTTCATGCCAGCTGAGGTGTGAATACTAAACTTGCACAAATGACTACCACAGACTGGAAAATTAGTAAAGAGCTGCACTTTTGCTCATCATAGAAAGGCATTTCTGAAACATTAAAGAAGCATGGAAAATTGTCTTTACAGAAGGAAAAACAAAAAGAAACAATGGTTCTTAAGAAGTATGAATAAATACTCCAAAAAACTAGCACTGTTAGTCACATGTGGCAAAAATCTTAATGAATTTTGAGATGTGATACTTTTCAGAGAAAGTTAAAATTCCTGTCAGTTTTATTTTGTTCACAAGGAGAGAGTTTGAGGGTTACTTTTTAACAACCTTGCATGCTCCCTGTATTTGGAGTAAGTATGAGTGAAATTTTTGGGCAGGGATGATGAGCACTAGTCAATCTTTCCTTCCTGACCCTGAATTCAAAGAGATACCTGCCTCTCTCTTTTCTGGGTTCCTTCCCTCTTTTGTTGGTTGGTGTCAATTGTTTTGTTGTTAGTTCATCTGTTTGGTTGGGTACTACTATGTGTGTAGTAAATAATGCAGCATGCATGTAATTTCAAGTAACTGTAAGCAAAGAAACATTTCTTATTCTTTCTCTTACAGACGTCTCAGAGTGAGTTATTGAGACTCTGAGTACCAGTTAATGAGATACTCCATACTTGTACCTATTCTCCTCTGTGGGTCTCTGCACTACTACTACTACTACTACTACTGAAGTGCATATACTCCATATACTTTTTGTCCTGGTTGGAAGATAATGTCCCTAGAAATATTTGGGGGAGGTGCTTCTCTCTCCAATTATTAGCCACTTTCACTTTAATGTGTTTAACAAGATTCACCTTGTACTAAAATTGTTTTTTTATATGGATGATTTTAGCATGGTGTGCATACATTTTTAACACGGTGCAAATACAACAAGATTCTGTAAGAAACCATTTCTAAACTCAAAATCCTGTTTGCAATGACAGATAATCATTCTGGTGTAGCAAAAGGTTTCAAGGCCTTTGAATCTGAAAGATATTTGCAAGATTACAAATTGAGGGAGGAAGAGAAAACACACAACATTGTAGTAAACATTAAAGTTTCATAAGTATTGAAAGTCTCACACAGAGACAAATTAAGAAAATGCCTAATTAAAAATAATATCAATCTGAGCTTAAGTGAAGAAGAAATGGACTCTGAAATATGCCAAGTAAAAGGTGAACATGGAAACTTGCCTTTGAAGCCTGTGGCACATTGACATGAGAAGTGACCAATTAAATCCAGACAGGTTGCCCCATTTTTGCAGGGTGAACTTGAACATTCATTAGCCTCCATTTCACAGAATGGCCCTTCATAACCAAGCCTGCAGTAGCAGGTATAATTATTCAAATTGGGTAGACAAAAGCCATATTCTGAGCAGTGGTTTTGAATGCAAGGGTCTAAGCTGAGTTCACAAAATGTACCAGAATAACCTGGAGGACACAAGCATCTGAAAAAGACAAGAGGAGAAATTAGCCGTGAGTCTGTCTAGTTCCTCAGGGAAGCTGCAATATTTATCATTCACAGGATCCAAACTGTTCTCTGAGACGATGTAATCTCCATCACTGCTCTGTGACAACACCAGTTAGAGTTAATTGGACAACTGTATTTTGAAACATTGTACTGTTTAACAAATAGATAAAATGTGTTGATAATGCGAAGAAAACCACATCTCTTTCATAAAAAATGCAAAATATCTGTCACTCTGTATTTGTCAAATCTATTTCTGCAGTTTCCTTATTTCCTCCTCTGTGCACTTTCACTGCAAAGTTTGTGCAGATTCTTATAAGACTTACATATAAAATGTATACATATCATTTGGCATAGTTTTCAGATGGAAACTTTCATGGACACAAGATCCCAGTGACAAAAGTACATTTTAGAAACTGGCAGGGTGGGGTTTTTTTTTTTTTTGGGGGGGGGAGTTGCACAATTTCTCAAATGTGTGTAACACTAATGAATTCTTTCAATCAGGATGTGAGGGTGAGAAGCTGAACCATGAGGAGGGAAGGGTTGCTTTTGTACAGAGAAAATAGATTTGATCCAAAAGAGCCTATTGAAATATATTAGTGAGTTTTCAAGTTGCCACCATATTTTTGGGTCCAATATGCTTTTGTACAATGGAAGGCAGTTCCTGGAAAATGTTACTTGGAAGTACCCCCCCCCCCCTATCTCCTTTCCATATTGGTTCACACTCAATCATACTTTGCATTTTGAAACCCGCCTTGGGTTGACTGTACTTGTTGTCATCAAAACATGGCATAAATACTTTTCACTTAGTATTACCTTATGCAGAATCTTGGCAGTGCCAGAGCAAAACCAGAACTGCTGCAGATGGTAGCAAAAATCTTCCAAGAAAGAAGGTGAAGCAATTGCTCATCACACCAAGTAGTACATTTTGTTTGAGCGTCAAACAGTACATAAGCTGTTACTAGAAGAAGATATTGCTTAAGCATTTGTGTGTGAGTGCCACAGCGTGAGCTTTTTTCACCCTCATAATTCCTTTGTAAGTTTAATTTCACAGAGATGAAAGCCTGCCTAAATCATACTGCTTGTCTTTGCTTATTGGACTACTGAGGATACAAAAAAAAAAAAAAAGCCTCATCAAGAATTCTACATGAACTTTGAACATCAGACAGCAGCAGCACAGATTGGGTGGATTTCCACAACATTCCTAATTGGCTCTGATTTAGTTACAATTGGCATACCTAGTAGGTAAAGTAAATTTGTTACCCAATTATGAAGGGCTCTGGGTTTGGGTTGTCCCCTCCCACTGACCACAAAGAAAGCTCTTTAACTTCAAAGAGGGCCATCTGGGAGGGTAATATGCAAATACCTGGCTTCCTCTTTTGGAATTGTAAAAGGATGCAGTCTGCTGGTCCCCCCCCCCCGACCAAATAAGATATACAGCATGGCTGAAATAACAACAACAACAACAACAACAACAACAACAACAACAACAACAACAACAACTATTATTATTATTATTATTATTATTATTATTATTATTATTATTATTATTATTATTATTATTATTATTATTATTATTATTATTATTATTATTATTATTATTATTATTATTATTATTATTATTATTACATATCAGAAATTATTCTGGGTTGAAAGGATTTTTGTGGAAGAAACTTATTATATATTATTAACAAGGTGTTATCAAAAATGGCCCTGAGCTGTAGCCAGTAATCAAGACAAGCAACATATAGTTACAAGCAAATTATGATCTGCCATGGGGAACGTTCCAGCTAGAGAAGTGTTTCCTAACTTTTGGTTTTGGGACTTCAATTCCCAGAAGCCTAAGTCAATTCCCCAAAGCACTGATCAGCCAATGTAATGACTTAGGCTTCTGGGAATTGAAGTCTCCCTGTTGGGCATGGGGCCCAAGTTGGCAACATCTAAGATAGAGAAACAAGCAGACTATAGGGATTGTATTTCTTTAGTTGACACTTCTCCTGCTTCCCTACTTTCCCAGAGTCGGGTCTTCCCGAGTGGGGCGGGGTATCAAATTCGAACAAATAAATAAATAAAATAAAAATGATGCTGTTGTTGCATTGAGCTCTCCAGAAAAACTATAGTGTATATTGTACAACAAAATACATAAAAGTGATATATTTTGGAATCATTAATATTACACAAAGAATTAACATAAAGTCATTGATTCTATTGCTTTTGATCACAAAATGAAATTATACTTCTCAATCATGATAGAGTTTGTGCAAAAGCAGTAATACTTAAAAAAACATTTTGGCTTATGCTTCTGGGTCAGAGCTATTGTTAAATATTGTATTTGTGAATTCACAGGGCTTCAAAGGATCGGAGGACATTCAAATGGGTAACAGCAAGTGATGTCTTTGTTTTCCCCAAGGTTGCTACAATAACTGGAGATCTTTCCACTTCAAACAGAAGGTTTCCTGGCCTCCCTTCATTAACATAGTTTAGGCTCACCAATTGACAATACTGGTTTGAAAGAAAGAGCTTTGTTTAACGTCTTGATTATGGAAGATTCACTTAGGCTGTCTGTTAAATATACATGATTGTCTTGTCAAAGGTTCACTAGTTGCCAATTTTTTTCCTATATGTAAAACATGATTAGGAGAAAGCATTATAAATAGTAGCTTTTCCACACAACATATAACTGGAAATTCCTGGTTTATGCAGTCCCTCTTGTAATTAACATTTACTGCGTATCATCTGCTTTTTTGAACCAAAAATACAATAATGCAAATTATGCTTTTAAAAAAATCTCACTGATAAGAAATGCTATTTATCTTGTCATAAATGGCATGCAGCTACTGCTATAATGAATTCATCTGATAAAATTGTTGGGACAATTATATTCTTTCTGTTTTTCACCTGTCAACAATTTAGTGAATTCACTTGAGCCCAAATTTACCTCATTTTATTTGATGACCTAATCAAATATTTATTTATCTCACTGTAAATATGGCAGGAGAGCTGATTTTGGCCTGATCTGTTTGTTTATATAAATACTCAAATAATATAAAACACAAAATATTTATAAGTTTATTTGTTTATTTGCCCACACTTACAGTTCATTTCACTCACTAGATCTGGGACAATCAGCAAAAGCAGTAATAAAAATTATTTAACTTAATAAAATAACATCTATGTTTTCCTTGCCCAGTTTAACTCAAGCCTTGAAGCCCAGGCCAAACACTGAAAAAAAATCAAAGAAAGAAAAGTATAGACTTGGGCAGTCACATAAGTATAATGAGAAGAAAGTTATTTTCAGAAGAGCTGCCATAACTGTCTCAACCAGGTTTCCATTGAACACTTGGGCAGACTTCCACAGAATATTACAATTATTAAAGAAACTATTTGCTTTACTCAATGCTGTTCTTACTTTAATTTATTTTTTGGGGAGGGGGACTTGAAGGAAAAGAATTTGAGCTCCTGCAAAAATATCTTGACAATTATGTTACTCAAGAAGAAAAAAAGACTAAAAATAAAAGATATTCACTCAAGGGTTTTACTCCAATTCTCAAAAGTTCAGTAGGGATTTTGAGGAATGCAACCATTTCTGCTATCTTGTTCCCAAGTGAACATGAGGGAATGAGATCACTTTGCTAACTATATCAGGCTAGGGCACAACGGTTACACCTCCCTATAAGATAGAAGTGGATGGCTAGGTCACTCTTCTTTTCCCTAGTGAAAAGTACCCTGGGTTGGACAATGGGCAATTGACTCAGGAACTTTTCAAAAAGAGCCAGTGTTGGCAAAAATGAAAACGTCAATATCTTATTTAATTTATCTGGCCTATGTTTCTGAACTATTCTTCCTGAAGGAAATGGCTGTGGAAGCCATCTTAGGGAGTGCATGCAATTCAAAATTTGCCACTATGTTCCACTGGCCAGCTCAGCAGGATCTTAGTCCTTCATATTTCAGATCCTAAACTCGACATCAAGAGGCAAACTTTTGTGTTGGTTAGAATTTTGTGACATCACGAGTATGGCAGGCAACACTTGGGAAGACTGATTTCTGCCCCATTGAAATAGCAGCATAGTTAACTAGAAATTTCTTCTTCACAGAGCAGGTAACTAACTCTGCTGCCACAAGATATAAGAATGATGCTGCATTTGAGCACATGTCAAAGACAAACAGATTAATGAATGAGGCTAGCAATGATTACACACTTGACATCTAAATGTATCCGAAAGAATATGCTTATTAATATCATTTGTTGGGAGATTGAGCAGGATAATGCTATATGACTCATGTCTTAACTATGAAATTCCCAGAGGCATCCTGCCACCCATCCAAGGAATAGATTTCTAGGTTAAATATGCCTTTGGTTTTCCCTCTTCTGTATTTCATTTGGAGCAAAACACCAGTTGAGCTAAGAAAAAGTGGTGGAAATCTTTTTGGATAATTAGGCCAGTGGCATAACTTTTAAATGCAAATTGCCATTAGTAAACAAATCTCTATAGACATAATTTGTTGCATACTGGGTTCTGCAAATCAGCATGCAACAGCTAATGCCTATGGAGATTTCTTAACTAAACAGCAATTTGCTTCCAATTGTTACACTTTTGGCATAACTGGATGACATGAATACAGTCAGTGATTAGTCAGCCATGACTGACCAATAAACTGTGTGGAAGGCCAAACCTAATGTAGCATATGAAACCCTTTCCTATTCCAGTTCCCAGTTTAGATTCATGGAAATTGTCCCTGGTATATATTGTAATCAGGGCTTTGCATTCTGTTGCCTAGCAGCAAGATTTATGAGCACCTATGGCAGTGTTTCCCAATGTGGGCCCATGCCCCGCAAGGAAAATTCAATTTTCAGAAACCTAAGTCAGTACATTGGTTGATCAGTGCTTTGGGAATTGACTTAGGTTTCTGGGAATTGAAGTCCAAAGACCAAAGATTGGGAAACACTGATGTATGATCTATGGTGAGAATTTGCATTTATTTATTGATGTATTCATTCATTCATTTACTTATTACCCACCATAATTAGTGTAAAATCCTAGCAGACCCACACAAAAAACAGCAACACATAAATATCATAACAACAAAACAATACATCATATAGCAAAACTAACCTATAATAAAAAAACACCCCTCCAGCAAAACAATAACAACCATATAGGCACCAAAATAATACAAGTTCATTCAATATTAATAAAAGCTCCCCCAAATCATAATACAACGTTTTAAAGAAGACCAATAATGTAGGAGCTGTTCTGATCTCAGGGGAATTCCATGACTGTAGGACCACTTCTTGTAGAAGATTCCCCACCACCACCACTTTTGATGTAGGCACCCACAATTTCATTATTTGTGTGCTCCGGGTAGAATTTTCCTGGAAGATACACTCCGGCAAATAACATGGTCCTAAACCATTAAGGGCTTTGTAAATCAATACCAGCGCCATAAACCTAGCATGGAATGCCACAGAGAACCAATGCAATTCTGCCAGGAGCAGGATAATATAGTCAAAATGACCAATCCCTGAGACCAGTCTGGCTGCAGTATTTTGCATCCATTGAAGCTTTCATACCTAGTTGAAAGGCATCCCCATGAAGAAAGTGTCATACTAGTTGATCTTGGAGATTAGCATCACATAGGTCAATGCCTGTCCAGGAATGGGTAAAGCTGGGTGATGCAGTGTAGTTAGTAAAATGCGGACTTGACTACTGAAGCCACCTGCTGTTTCATAGAAAGCCTCAGGTCAAGTTGCAACCCCAGATTGTGCATTCCCTCCTTCAATGGGAGGGAGATGTTCCTCAGTTTGAGGGAAATTCTCCCCACCTGAGACACTATTCTCTACCAGCATGACCTCTGTCTTGTCTGGATTCAGATTCAGTTTGTTCTTCTTCATCTACTTCATAACTGACTTCAGGCAAGCCTCCAAGGTCCAGACAGCATCATCTGCTGATGTGGAGACGAGACAGACTTGCGTATCATCAGCATACTGATAAAAACGCAGTCCAAATCTCCTGATTACCTCCTCAAGTGGACTTAAATAGATGCTAAGCAGTATTGGGGAAATAAGTTAACTCTGAGGCATACCATACTGTTGTACCAAGGGATCCAACAACTCCCCATTTAAGCTGTACTCCCTGGACTCAGTCCCAAGTAAGGATCTGAGCCAAGCCAGAGCTTGGCCACTGATACACAACTCTGAGTGCCTGTCCAGGAGGATACCATGGTTGATAGTATCAAAGAATGCTGAGAGATCCAAGATAACCAACAACTAGGAATTACCTTAGTCAGCTTCTCTCAGAAGATCATTAAGCAGCAGGACGATACTGTCTCAGTACCATGTCAGGGCCTGAAGCCAGATTGGAGTGGATGGAGGTATTCAGTCCTCTCTAGGAACAACCTCAACTGGTTCACCACCATCCTCTCCACTAACTAGCCTTGGGATGGTAAATTATTAACCAGTCAATAGTTGTGAAAACTGTGGGCTGTTAAATTAGAATTATTTTTTTTAGGATTGGACGGATAATTGTCTCCTTCAAATGGGCTGGCAGAATGCCTTCCTGCAAGGAAGCATTAACTATTTCCATAACCCATCCTATCATACATTCGCTGGCAGATTTTGTCTAGTAGAGAGATAGTGGCCCTGCAGCCAGTGAGCATCCTAGAGATTTTCTGAGATGTTACGAGCTGAAACCGATCCAAAAAACATGGACCAGACATGTTTTCCGGACATCTCTGCATGGTATATTGTTTTAACAGTAGAGTCCAGGTCCCTCCAGATGACATTGATCTTATTTGTCAGATGAGAAGCAATTTGATTGCAAGAGTTTACATCACAAAGGAGTCTCCCCCAGATGGTCAGCTCCAAAAAGCTTCCTGGCTACTCAATATAGTTCCACTTGCTGATTATTCGAGCTGACAGTACAATCTAAATTGTACTGCTTCCTGGCCATGTTCAGAGCTTTTTCATAGTTCCTGGAGCACATCTTAACTTCAGCCAGGATGTCATCCATGGTAGCTTTGCTCCAATTGCTCTCTTGCCTCCTCCTAAAATGCTTCAGAGCTCTCAAGCTGTCATTAAACCAAGGAGCAGGGTGAGCTCAGAGCCAGATTTGGTATTTAGGAGCTATAGTGTCCACTACCTGGTAATATCCATGTACCACTTATCTACCAGGGCAGAGACCATATCACCAGGCAAAATGGTTGGAAACACTCACAAGGCCTTCTGGAAACCAGTAGGATCCATAACTCTGTGAGGGTAGAGCATCACAATGGATGCAGGCTCCCCACAAGAGGGAGGGGTGAGATGTCAGCTCCACCCTTAGTTGTAGCAGTGTTGGTGTCACCATCTCTTGGGGTGCCTATTTTAATCTAGAACATAGTGATGCATATTGCACTTCTTTAATTTCCTACTTCCATTGGTTTGTCCCAATAAAATACCAACCGAATTGTGCCTCCAAACACACACACACACACACACACACACACACACACACACACACACACACACACACACACACACACACAGACACACACACACACACACACACACACACACACACACACACCAGTTTTTCTGGCTCATATAGTGCAGGCCTCTCCACTTTATTTAGTTGCTTTTTAGCCGTCCTTTTAACTGTGGTTTTTAAATTGATGGCTGTGTATGTGGGGGTAAATTTTAGTACAGTATTTTAAAGTTTTAGAATTGCTATGTTTTGTATTGTTGTTATGTTGCCCATAGTCACTTGCTTGAGTTGGGTGGCAGTATATAAATTTGAAATAATAAATCACACAACTCACCAGTCTGTTTTGAAATACACCTAGTCATCATTTGATAGCTTAAAATTTACACAATTAGCTGCTTGTGGATAAATATTCAACAAACTCCACTACTTATGGACTCATTTCCAGTTAACAAACTGGTATAGAGATAACATCCCCATGTAACAATCTTGGCTCTGGAATTCTATTTTGTTTTCTTCATACTAAATATTGCACTATTCAAGGGTTTTGAAAAGTGTTCTATTAAATACTTCTCTGAAGGTTGTTGAATGAAGTTTAACTCTATGCAAGAGGTCTGTATATATATCAAGTGATTAGATGCCTGTTCTTCTGGGGAAATCATCATGTTGGTCCCTAATGAACATGACCTTGCATTAATGTCCTCAATCCTTCCAGCAGCTGTACACTAAATGCACTATTAAAAGCTGTAAGATGCAGGTCAATTGTCTATTTAATTTTCCTGCAAGGTTAAACTTAAAGTGCCTCCTCTACTCACTATCCTAAAGGACTATGTATTTTCATAAAACTAATCTTGTAGAATTGGTTTTCTTTTGTTTTTGTATCTTTCTCTAGACGAAACTAGCATAACTTTTCTTTATATAATGCAGTGAGAGTCGCTGTGGTTAAAGAGACAGAACTAATCATTTTACATTGCACCTCACATGGTTGTACACAGGGTTTTACCTAATACTAGACAGCCATTGTTTATTGGTTTCTGTAGAGAAGGGGTGGGGGATCAGTTTATTAAATAAATCTTCCCCGCCCTCTCCACATAGAATATCCAGGGTGATATCTAATTAATTCTTTTATTCTAGAATTCCACACATATTTTGCTGTTATGTGCCATCAAGTTGCATTTGATTTATGGTGACTCTGGTAGGGCTTTTATGGTGAAATGTTAAAGGTGTGGCTTTGCCAGTTGCACACATCCCCCCAATTAAATGTCCATGGCTAAATTGGGATTTGAACGCAGCTTGCATGAGTCCTAGTCTGCCACTCTATCCACTACCTCATGCCTCTCACTACTCCATGTACTACATGGTATATTTCTTTTTTGGTGGCTTTGGGGAGCTCTAGAGCTGAAATTAGGGTCCTAACAGAAATTGTTGAAAACAAATATTAATGTTTAATTTTCACTGCCTGTGGCATTGTTCTGATATTTTTTCACATTCAGTGCCAGAATTTGGCATCTGGATATTTTGCTGTAGCAGCAAACAGATGTCAGTATCCTATGGTTGACACATAGTAATCATTAGGGATGGGTCTTTTGTGTTTTAGCAAATGACAAAGAACACCAAAGAGGCTTTCATTTTTTTCATGTTCTTGTGTTGATTCCCAGAATAAAACCTCTAGAGCACAAATTATTCACATAAACAAAAGAATAAAGCATTAATATTGTGGTTTTTTAAAATGTTTCCTCTTTTATTAATCTTTATTTCAACTTTCTTGGGAAAGTCTTTGTCCAGAACTATCACAAGGACTCCTAGCCTTTGTCTCTTAGCTAGGTATCACCCATTGAGCTACAAAATCCATAATTGATAAACATATAATATTTTTTGTGTTCCCCAAAAACATGGGATATTCAGTCATTTCCTGGGTATTCCACACAGTATTATCTACACCTTGCATAGCACATGGAAAATTTTACAGGAACAGTCATGGAGCTGGAGCATCTAGAAGGCTTGTCATCAGTCAACAGGGAGCTTTCCCCATGCAACATCTGCTAGGGTTTGTGGAACTAGAAGGCTTATAATCATCAGTACTGGTGCTCCATCTCCTGTCTTGGTCCAAATGGCACACTGGATCTGGGTGCATGCTTGGACCCACCAGTTCTCTCCACAGTCATCTTCCTTTTCTCTCTGTACTTTTGGTAACTCAGTCTGGAGCAAGAACAACACATGCAGAAACATCTTTACCTAGAAACAGTGAGATTTATCCTTCCACTTGGAGAAGTTAGGGATATGTAGCCATCTTCTGAGACCTCAGCCTGTGCCTGGAGACTAGTGAACTCCAGAAACACCTTCACCTTTATGGCCATGGTTTATTAAGTTCATGCACTAATTTTCATAATTATGAATGGTACAGTAGATAGTGTTTCTTATTAATTATTCTCCAAATGCATTATCCCCTTCACAAGAGGTCCATAGCCATACAGTTATGTCCAGGACCAAATCAGTTTAATATGCCCTGAAAACAAATTTTGAGTAGCAGGCGATTTGAATCCTACCATTGTGGAAGCCCCTCATCTTAATGCTAGATTGGGTAGAAATTACAAAAACAACTATTCATATTATGGGTGACATTAACTTTAATTTTCCTTTGAACCACAGTTTCTTCATCCATTAGATCCAGCATTAGGGGATGGAGGCATACTAGGTTAGATGCACTTTAGGCACATTGAAATCAACAGATTAAGTAAATCATGTCTTTATATCAATGGAATGACAGCACACCTCGTTTTGTCTAAACCCAAGTCAATGAAAACTTCTGAAATTTCTGTGACCCCATGTTTAATTTGTGGGCAGCAAGCGCTAAGCTACATCCTCAAAGTCAGCCTTATTTCCAAAAGAGTGATCATCAGTTTCCCTGGTTGAAGCCTATAAGTCCACGGTAAGCAATTCATCATCTTAAATTGCAGGGGGCAGGCAGGAGCAGGCCATCAGACAGTCCCACTCATAAATCATTCTGAGTAGTCCAGACAAGGCAAAGATGGGCATAGACACAAGCAAGAGGCTTTAATGAATTGTCTCCCACAAGCTAACTGATGGTGCTTACAAAATTTATACCTCTAGGCATACTTCTCATGTGTTTCCAATAAGTTGCCAAGTGCCTTTGAGGCTGTGAATCTGTATTTCTCAACTGTCTCTTTGCTCTTGGGGAAAAAGACCTCACACCTGCCAGGCTCTCCTCATTGTCCAAAATCTCTTTGGCAGAATTAACCTCAGCCCTTCTCCTGGAAGCTTCCCTTGGGATGCTGTCAGCTGGACAACTGGCTTCATTCTATTCACAGGCCCCTTCAGGCTGCAAAGTAGACTCTTACCCTTCTGAAGGTGAATGGCCAAGGTCAGGCACAAAATTACATCTCCTGTATTTGTGTTGTTTTTATGCAGTTAAAATAGCCTGTCTTTAATCCACTGTTCCATAATGGTACTTGTTTTAAAGAGAGAAAAAACTTGAAAGATATATTACACTGTTAAGAGATATTGATTAGAATATTCAGGGCAGAAATATATAACACCATTATCTCAATTTTTGCCTCTGGTTAAAAGTGACTTCCAACCTCATTCCCAGCAGATCCATGCAAAGGCTGCTTTTCAAATTAAAGAACATATTTATATATTGAGCTTGACTGAACAGAAAATATAGCTATTGTCTGAAGTGCCAAAAACAAAAGAAAAAATTAAACTGACCAGGTCAATATCTCCATCTATATTTTAGAGTGATAATGTAGTCTTCGGAATCTTTGCCAGTTTTGGATGTTTTTATATTTTGTTGCCCTAGGAGATTAATAGAGAGCAGAATATAAACATACCCAACTGGACATTGGTTTGGACTTTCAGGACTTCTGGGCAGTGATGCCATATTACACACATAGGAACATGTCACCTATAAATCCTGAACAATCACATAGACTGGAATTGACACAGAAGGAACTGTCCTAGAATCAGTTTTACAAAAACCCTCAGGTTTATGAATGTGGGACATTGTGCTTCTGTATCCATGATTCAAATGCTAAGAAATGGTCCAGTACATTACATTGTACCTATGATGCCAGCAGGAATAAGGATGCCAAACTTTACATAGTAAAGGGCAAACTGCTCTGTTGATGATACCAATGCTTCTTGCTCACTATCAATCAAATGTGTAAAAAAAACCTCATGACCAACATTGACAATTGCTTTGTGTTTGGGTGAGCGATGGTTAAGTGATGAGAAAAGGAGTCAGTTCCTGTGATAAGGGGGTGGAGCCAATCATTCTATTTCAAAATAAATAAGATTGGTCTTTGCAAATTGTATGAGCTCCTTTAAATTTGAAGACAGTTAGGGTCACCTATCTATTAATTGGGGGTAAAACTTTTTTTTTTTTTAATCATAACTTGAAAACCTTTTGCTCAAAATTACCCATGTTTGTCAGAAATCAGAAGCAGACAGCCTACTATAACTTTGCTTAGTGTGGTGCTGATCTGAAACCCAATTTAAAAGTTTTTTTCTACTCCATTTTTAGAGTTGCTTTACAGCATGTTGATATTCTCTGCAAATAGAAGGTCAGGTTTAGCTCCCCCCCCCCAACAATCTCTACAGCAGTACCCTGCACTAAGCCTGGATATCTAGTGGTCCCTAGTAATATTAGGAATGGGAAGTGAAATTCCTGGATCATCCCCACTAATGCTATTTGGTGAAAGGAGTCTCATTATGTATTGTAGATTAAAAAGGGAAAAACAGTTTGGGAGTCAGTTTGAGGCATGTCCTCCCTTTGAGTCACAGGACTTGGAAGGGTGGAGGTCACCTTGGAAGTCTCCACCATAACAGTGCATGGCTGAATAGCTGCAAACATTTAGTTGTGGCTTGCTTTTAAGCAGTGGAGGCTGGCCCATTAGGACAAACAGGACACTTCCACAGCTCAAGTTCAGGCTACCTCACTCAACCAGACCACTGCTGCCTCCTTATTAGTGGTGGATGAACCCTTATGCCTCCCTAATCTATTATAGCATCCTTTAACCTCCTTTAACATACAAAACAGGACACAAGAAACAAAGCAAAAACTCCAGTTAATTTAAAATTAATCCAAAATATCAAAACTTAGTACAATGTTTTAAACTGTTTAGCATCATTTAACAACCTTTTAATTTATGAAATGGAGTAGAAGAAAAGAACCTCTTCCAAGATTGCAGTATTTTGAGCCACAATCGGTCATGCCCTGGTAATGGCAACCTTGTATTGCCGATTTATCTTTATCACACTAGGTCTGGCACCCAAAGGTGCCTTCATTTTGGCAGTTTTGTGTCTGGCCTAGACATGGAAGATGAAAAAGAACATACAAAACAGGTAAAGAGAAACAAAAGCAAAAACTTCAGTTAATTTAAAATTATACCGAAATATCAAAACTCAGTACAGTCATACCTTGCATAATGAATTTAATTCATTCTGTGAGGTTGCTCGCTATGTGAGTCTGACTCGCATAACAAATTTTTCACTATGCGAGTCGGACTTTTCCCTATGGAAAAACTCGCACAACAAGCGTTTCTATGGGGAAAACAAGCATAGCGAAAAATTTGTTATGCAAGTTTTCCCCATAGAAACACTCATTATGCGAATTTTTCCATAGGGATAAGTCCGACTCACCTAGCAAAAAATTCATTATGCGAGTCAGACTGCTTAGCAAAAAAAATGCTCATTATGCGAGTTTTTCACTAAGCGAAACGCTCGTTATGCAAGGTTTGACTGTACAACGTTTAAAACTGAAAATAAGGGCAAAAAATTTTGCCACAAATTTTGGCAGGCACACATTTTTTCCTTAAGAAAGAGCAAGGACAAAACCAATTAAATGTGCAGGATGATGAAAATCACTAAGTCTTGTGACCCACTGAAGATTTTTGTAAATTTCCTCCCAAAAGTTTTCTTCATTCACCTCTAATTTAGAAACTGGTGGAACTATATAGAGCAGTAGAAACTCTATAAATTTCAAGGTATTCTTTCCAGTCCTATCTGAAGAGCTGGGGACTTAACTGAAGGTTTTCTCCATGCAACATCATGTACTCTGCCACTGCACTACAAGCCCTTTCAGCTTCAGCAATGCCACTGTATCTTCTAAAGGTTTGTTAAGCCCATTGGTAGGCTTCATAGAACATGTACTTCATAATTTACATGCATTAAAGAATTTCATACTTTAAATTTTCTTCAGAAGACCGCTGTTCATATTGCAATAGAAAGCAAGTTATGGGATACAAGTTAAGGGATTCAAGTTATGACAGATAGGTTTGGGCCTGACCCTTGCCTTGGTCTCTTCCCGTTCCTTTCAGAGCTTCCTATTACCCACCTGCTCTGTGTGGAATCCAAGACTCTGAGTTCAGGTCACCTAAATGTTGTCCTGCAAAGACCTGCAGCAACCTGGGGTTTACCTGAATTGTACAGAACCCAGAGAATAATCGGGGGAGTAATATTAATATGGATGTTGTCAGGAAAAGACCTATTTTCTCATGCTTCACAAGGCTTGAAATTGCTATTTTTCAGATAGGCCTCAGAAATCCTTTGTCTTCTCTCTGCCTCATGAACTCATGTCACAAGACTGCCTGTTTTGTTGTATTTCTTATCTTTCTAACTAGCTGAGATCCATGTTTGGTCTATAGGCCAGAACACTCGTGTAAAAACAACTATTGTTTTGAGAAAGTTCTTCTCCGTTACCTGATTGGCTAAGAGTAAATCACCTGATCAGGAATTCTCCATTTTGGAGAACAGTTAGTTAGTTCGTATTTGTCTCTCCATGGATTAAGACCTGGTCTGGCTTATGGATCTGTTATTTCTCTTTTTTCCACTATGATTACCTAATGAACTGATACTGTTTTTACTGGACTGAACTCATGGTTATGACCCTCTAATCTGCGTTTTTCTATGGACTTTGCTATCAATGAACCTGGAGAATAAAACAGCTGTTTCTCTCTGAAGATTGTTGTTTTTCTTAGCACACACACACCAACGCTACGCTACCTGAAGTCTCCTTTGTTTTGCTCTATGTTCAAAGGCCTTACTGCCTGAGCATAGTAAGAGTTCCTTTTTAATCTCCTTGGTTCTCCCAGAAGTGGTGAAGCAAGGGTTAAGTTCCAGTAATGAGCATGAGGCTCAGGAACTGATAAGGAGGTGCCCTTGCGATGGGACAACCAATGCGTGATAGATGTGGTAGTGTGTGCCTTATGGCTTAACTCTTGTCTTACCTCCTCTTCCAATAAACAGATGTCTTGATGAAGTAAAAGTTGTTTATTGTTTTCGAAGCATAATGTAGAAATAGCAGTTCATTCATTGTTTCAGGATACAAAAAATCCAGCAAAACAATACTAATCAAAAAGTACAGGTAGGGAAATCCACACTTAGGTTTTCCTTTTGTTTCATGGGGAAAGACCTGACTAATCTAAGTAATCATAATTACGCTTGGATTGGAGTCAAGACTCAGGTTTTAGAGTCCCACTCTCCATTCTTTGATGTTAATCTCAGAAACACCAAACATGAATTGATTCCCAAAACTATGTGTCTATAGGAAAGAACATGATCTTGGCTCTCCTAATTAGCATACAGCCAATTAGAGCCCAGGGATTGTATAAACACACCCTGGTTCCCATAACAAATGTCTGGTTTTCCCAGGCTTGGGATGTTGATGTAAGCAAACATTCCAGGCCTGGAGAAGAAGACAAAACATAGGCCTGAAGCTTTGAGAAGCTTCTACTAAGCATACCTGCTTGATAAGCACAGCAGAAAGAATCATGAGGCCTTTGCAAAGACACAAAGCTACATTCTAAAACAGTTTAAAAACCAAAGAGACTCCATATTGAATAACTTGTGACACATTCCATCACACAAATACTTGGTTCTAAATTAACTCAGTGAGCAGCTATCATTGCCTTCTAAAGAAGGAACCAAAAGTAATTAATTTCTAGTCTAAAAGTTGTCAAATATAGGTGGTGCAACCCACTAGCATTTTTCCCTATGCAATTCCTAGTGGAAAGAATAAATGCCATGTAAGATTTGTGTGGCATTACCAGATAATTATTTCTGAAAACCGCTTGTATCTCAAAACAGTTTAGCATACCTGAAGGGATTACACCTCTGAGGCATGCTACTTCAAACTTCTGTTTTTTGCTGGCAGCTGGTGGAGGACAACAACATCACAAACCTTCAAGTAACACAAAGAACTTGTTTCCCTCATGAATCTGATTTTTCCCCATGTTTTCAAAAAAAGGAAGAAAAAGACTGCTTGTACTAATGAACTATTTTTCTCTGTTTTATTATTATTTTTAAATCATGTGTGGAATGCAGGCATGTCCTTTCAAATAAAGTTGATCAAGGTGAGGATCAATAGTCAAAACAGTAAACAATACTGGTAGTCAGCTCATAATCAGTAGATGCAAAATACAAAATAGATGTAAAATACACCAATCAGGAGAATAATGTGGAAACACAGCAGGTACATAAATAGTTGTATAAACAGGTCTTTAGTGCTTATTTAAGGGACTGCGGTGGCTCAAGTGGTTAAGACACTGAACTTGACAGCAGTTCAAGACTCAAGTACTGCAGGATGGAGTGAACTCCCATCTCTGTCACAGCTCCTGCCAAACTAGCAGTTCGAAAACAAGAAATTGCAAGTAGATAAATAGGTACCACTTTGGTGGGAAGGTAAATAGTGTTCTGGCACATGTCCACAGAGACATCTGCATTTTTATATGTAAAAAGAAATGAACACTGAACACTAGAGTTGCATATGATTGGATTTTTAAACCAGGGGCCGGGTCACGCTCCCTCAGACAGCTTTGGGGACTGACTGGCCATTTTACCCTTCTTACACTATATGGCACTTCCTGGTGTGGTGGAGGCAGTGGGGAGCACTTGAAATGGTGCCATGGGCCACATCCAGCCCACAGCCCACATGTTGAGAATCCCTGCATTAGTGCTCATTTAAAAATGCCACATTGTTGAACCTAGCAAACTGTAGAATGTAATTGATTCCACAGCTTAGGTGCCACATGAGGAAGTGGTTGGGCCACAGAGAAGATAAGGAAGGCCTGCAGACCCTCCTGCATAAACATACATATTATGAGATTAGGATGCAAAGCTTTTATCATGTAGTCACATCCTGAAATAGAGGGGGCTCTCTCCTTCCCCTGCAGTGATACATTTAGCTGTACCTTCAAAGGGGTGACATGTTTTGTGAAAAGTTTGGGGTGGGGCAGCTGGCAAAGATATCAGGCTGTGTGGGTACTGCCTGGGCCCTGGTTTCTCTCTTCTTTATTGGGCAGACATTTTTATCACTTCCCTATAGACAGCCCTACTTCTGTAAATGGAAATTTGAGACTTATACCATAAAGAAGCATAAATTGCTTCTGCTCATCTTGATTTACTTCCTGAAATTATAACATATATCTCTTATCCTTACACATACTTTTAATATAAGGAACGTCCTTGTCCTTTGTTGCTGTCCTGTCCATAAGTTTATTTTATTTATTTCATAGGCTAAGATAATGTATTCATTAGAGATTATATCTCAGTTACTGTACTTTTCTTAGTCAATGCACTTTTTTGTTTCTCTGTGAAATATGAGGTAAGTAATCAGTCTGTCTACTTAAACAGTCATGTTTACTGCAAGTTACTGCCCATAACATTTTAGAATGGAAAGGGGATAAATGCAACAGCAATGGCATTTTAATTGCAGCCGAAAGCAGCAGGAGGGAAATAGTATTTCAATCATCCTTGTATGATTGGAGGTATACAGAGCAAGATGCCATAAGGAAGGCATGCTAATACCTGTATTCATTGATTCCATCTTCACAAATGCCTCCGTTCTTGCACCAGCTCACTTCACAGTCATTAATATTTTCCAGACATGTAGGTCCAGTCCATCCAGGAGGACAGACACACTGATAACTCTGGTTGTCTATATCATGGAAGCATCTTCCTCCATTCACACACAACTGGAAATGAGAATCACACACAGCGTTATAAAAGATGAATTCCATCTCTTTAGGTTAAGCAATTTTATAGCATAAGACATAGTGGAGAAGGGAACATACCTAGGAATTTGATGATTTACCAGGAATTCTTCCTATCATAGGAAAGTCACTAGTAACTCAAAAACATTTTCACCCCCAGGGATGTGAAAGTTGGCCAGCTTCAGTTTATGTTTTTCAGAAACCAAACATCTATCTCATCTCACATAGACTTTCCCCCATTTATGTGTATTTTCAAATGAACTTTTCATAATGTGCAGTTTGCGCTGGAATTTTCCCACCAAATAGTGGGTGGTAGCAAAGCTTTTTTTTAAAAAAGAAAAATGCTATCTGTTGAAGAAGATATTTTCCATTGTAGTGGCCACCAGATCAGATGATCCAACCATTTGGAACAGAAAAGCTACTAATGTTGGCTGGGTCCATTGCTCAATGAACACTCAGGCAATTTCCAAGCTATCCAAGTGAATGCAAGTAATGTACAGTAACTGCATCAAGGTTGCTATCATAAAAATGAAAATTTGCACTAAAAGTGTTCTTAGATTATTAGCAAAATTGTAGCCAAATCAAAGTCAATTGGGAATATTACTTAGTGGTTAGATATAGTTGCTTCCTGAAATTTTGGGGCTTTCATTGATAATTTTCCTGCCCTTTCAGCAAGAAATTGATGCATGCCTGAAGAAGTGATCTTGAATCTCAAAAGCTGACACAATGTTTGATAATTTTAGTGACCCAATAAAGGTATCACATTCTTCCTATTTAAATACCACTGAGACGTGCAATAATAACAATAGTTGGCAGAAATTTGCAGTCTTAATTTGTCTCTGATTAAGTTTTAAAATTGATCTTATAATTGAATGTTTTCCCTATGACATTGATGTTAAATTCTCAAATTATGCTTAACCATTTCTCATGGGGTGGGGTGGGGAGACCTTACAAGAAAACAGAAACCATTAGTAAGCTTGATCAAAGCTGGCAAAATTTAATTCATTACTTGCTGCAGCTATGGAAATATTCTTCCTCTGGCAATTTTTTAAAATTAATTTTTCCCTGTGTACAGATGTGCAAGGCAAGCAGTAAACAGCAGATTCTAACAACGTCTCCCAAAAGAAGGCTGAATAATATCACTATCTGCAAAGAGTTTTCCCCTCAAAGGCTCAACATAATTCTAAATAAATACTGTATACTGAGAATATTTGGACAAAACAAATATCCTGATGAGTCCCTACAGCTATAGCAAGTCTCAAGAACCTGGTTTAAAGTCAAAGTGTGAAAGGTTTTTCCTATCCAGTCATAAAAATCTTTCATTTTGTGCTTTCTGGCAACACCTTTCAGAATTAGTCCCTCCTAAGGTCTATAATGATCTGGATCATAACTCATTGTAGCAAGAGGGGCTGTCACTAAATGGCAGAACTGTCTGTAGAAGTGAGTTGCAACCACACACAGGACCTTTGCAATTCAACCCCTCTTATTCCTACAGTTGTGCTGAAAATAAGATATAATTTCTAAGTGCTTATAATTTGGCAGCTTGCAGCATTTTTAAACAAGTGTAGTCCAAATTAGCCTGAAGTCAAGTGATGGGAGAACAGACACAGCCGAGTACTCTCAGGGGTTGGAGAAAGTTGAGAGCAGAATTCCAGGAGAAAGAATCCAGGCAAGACATAAGAACAGTCAGCAGGAATCAATACCTGTTGATCTCCAATGGTATAACAGGACTAAAAGTCTTGAGGTGCAGGAATCAGGAATAAGACAGAGATCTTCTAGAAATAAGGAACAAGGCATGAGATGTTCTAGAAACCAGGAACAAAACAAGAAGACTTGGGAACCAGGAACAAGGCATGAGATCCAGTAGCCAACCAACTGCAAGTCTGCTGACCTCCATTGCTGAGACACAATAGCAGTCCACAGGAATAGAGCAGAGGTCTTCAGAAGCAGGAACAAGGCAAGAGATAAAAAAAGCCAAGCAACTGCAAGTATGTTTATGTCTGTTACTGAGACACCTTCTGAAAGGAAGGGCTGATACAGCTAAGCCACCCAGAGTCTCCAGGTGGAGCCCATGAAAGTCTGGAACCTTCCCCAGGGCTCTGGTGGGGCAGAACAGCTGCTCTCAGGTTGAGGGCGCAAGTCCTGGAGAATTTAGAGGAGCAGCCTGCAAATCCTGACACTGATGATTTCACCAAATAGTCTCATAGATGTTAAACAGCATTGGGGAGATGATCAATCCCTTTGGAACCCCAGACATCAGTGTCTAACTACCATTCTGAGGTATTTTAAAACAGTTTTCTTCTTTTGTGTCTAGAGCAAACTTTGGACTGCCAAAATGAATCCACTTTTTTGGCTTTGTCATTGGCCAAAATGAAATCTTCATTAATACATGTTTGTAGCTGTAATCGGCAGACCAGTAAATGAGCCGGATTATGTCTCTCTCCACATTCACACAGCAGCCCCCACCTGAGCATATTGGTATTGCATTTAGAGACTCCAACTTTCAGCCTATCCAGGGTCCTCCAAGTGATGTAGGAGAGGTTGAGCTGTATCCTTTTTTAATGTTATTCCTAGTCCAGTGAGCTCCCTCCTCCATCTTAAAATATTTAACCATTATTCATTCCATTAAGTGAATGCTGTTAGATTATTGAACATTGCCATTCAGAAAACCAAAAGACTATTTATTTATTCAAATATCTGCAATATATGTAACTGGATCTCCTATCTCATAAATACATAACACTTCCCCATTTACTTCAGAAAACAAAGTAATGTAACTGATCAAATGCCCAGAATCCTACATGTGCATGAAAGTAGCATACATGTATATTATAATCTGTATGACAATTATGTGAATAAATTAAGCAGCCTGGATTGCTTATAACAAATATTATACTAAAATGCTTTAGTAACTACCAGCTGTGAAATGTAAAGCTGCAAACTCATCTCCTTAAATTCCTGTAACTATAGTACCGGTATATAGATCCTCAGCACATTTGTATATGTAATAAATTTTTCTTCAAGTCATTTGCAGCATATAGGTATCATGGTTCTCTGTCAAATGCTTTTGGATTTTATCAAGGATAAGCCAAAGTAGAAAGTGGTCCTAAAATAAAACCAGTTCTAAAAGATTAAAATAATGGTGTTAAACTAGAAGACAATCTTTTAGAAACAACCCAAGTTGTCACTGTCAATAAACGCTGTTGATGCATGTTAATAAAAAGCCCTGATGGTTAAACTGTTGTACTGCAGCCAGAACGTTGTGAGTTCTATCCTGACAAGACTCAAAGTTGATTCAGCCTTTCTTCCTTCTGAGGTTGGTAAAATGAGTACCCAACAAGTTGGGGGCAAAATGCTAATTACTCTATGAAGTGCTATGGCATATTTAATACATGTAATTGCTTTTCTTTAATACAATTCTATGGAAAACAGAAATTATGAATCTGCTAGCTATTATGTTCAATCTTATTCCTGTTTAGAAAAATGATCCATGGGGTCACTGGAGTAACCATTTTAGATACAATCACAATCTAGTATAAATTAAAAGCAACACTAATGAGACTGGAATCAAAATTGCTCAACCACAAAGTGCATAAATATAAAATAATTCCTATGTAAATCTGTAAATATCATAACATATATAAGATCACATTAGGCTTTATTTTAGCCTCCACCCAAAACCAACAACAACAACAACAACAAGATACAAAAGAAATTTTATCATATTGTAAATTTTATGTTATCTTACCTCTAAGTTTTCCTGGCATGCTCTCCCACACATATAAGCAAGTCCATATGGTTTGTCTACACACTGAGCTCCATGGCTGCAAATGATGTCATGAAATAAACAGGCATCGATGTCGACTTCACATTGTTGACCTTCAAATCCTATGCCCCAAGGATAAAACAGTTTTACTTACAATTCAGTTACAGTCTGAACACGTGTAGACTGGATTTTATTAATATCAACAAGCATTCTTTTTGCTTGTTGGGTACATTAGACTAATGAGGATGTGTTATTCAAATATCTGGAATATATGTAACTGGATCTCCTATACACTATTAACGGGCCCTGATAATTTATTCAAGATATGACAAAAATTGCTAATAGTTGCAATGTATTGTCATTGGTCCAATTTGATATTCACCATGAATAATCTTTCATTACAGAAACCAACAACTTCATTAAATAATCTGATTACTCAGGAAAATTTTGCTTTGTGTGGCAATAATCTTCTTCTCTCAGTTTGTTGTCTGGAATGTGTATCAAAAAAAGAAGAGCATGAGGTTGTTATTAATACTGGGGAAAAACTTACCCACTGGGCAGATACACTTAAAATGACCTATGTAGTCTTGGCATGAACCTCCGTGTTTGCATGGATTGGAGCCACATTCATTGATTTCCTTCTCACAGAATGCCCCTGTATGATTTTAAAGAGATTTTTTTAGTATTAGATAAGGGTTTAATGTTTATTTTTTATTTTTTTGGATGCTGAATCTAATTCCAAATAATAGCTATCTTGATGGCAATCGTCCATGAAGATTGTCCTGGGAACAATATAATGTGCTGATCTTCTACATCACAGTGTGACACCTGCACCACTGATCTAGTTCCACAAGTCACTTTCTGGTCCTGAGCCCTTTTGGCACACAAAGTCCTCCTCTTCCCTAGGCCAGTATTGATGAAGCTGTTGCCCTCCATCAAGATGGAATCAAGTGGGATTTAATCTACTTGGGGACCATCACCCTTCCCTGTGGACTTCGCCACCCAAGGCTATTAGTCCTCTGGGTTGTCAGGTTAGTTAACCACCACCTGACAATTGACGTTGAGTTCCTGGCAGTATAGTCTACTCTATTACCATAGTAGGGTAACCTGGCCAGACAGTAGTTTAATGTTTGGTAGATGTTATATTTATAAATGTATGGAGAATACAAATGATTAAGTGTTCACAGTCAGGCTCAATGGGTATTTTAAAATGCAAAAAGATGTCTCACAGGGAATTATGTATATAGTATAACACAATGCTATCACATAGTGATAATAGCAAAACAATATTAGATGATTTGCACTTTAAATTCTGGGGGAAAATACTGTCCAGGAAAAAATGTTAGAAGTCCTGAAGATCACCATTTGAGACTAAGCATCTGTGTTTGTTTATCATACCCAAAGAGACCGCGTCACCCCAAGAACATCTGTCCGGCCCACCAGGGCGGATCGGAGAGGCTCCCTTGCTGTCCCTTCGGCGAGAGAGGCGCACCTCGCCAGTACTAGGAGGAGAGCCTTCTCCGTATCCGCCCCGACCCTCTGGAACCTCCTGCCCACCGAACTGCGCCTTCAGACAGAGCTCTTACCCTTCCGGAAGGGCGTGAAAACCTGGCTGGCAGGTCAGGTTTGGGGACCCGGGAACGTGGGTTCCCATACCAAGTGGCTTATATAAGGACTGCCTTCCTGAGTTGGATTGGGGGAATACTGGGGTGTAGTTTCTGTTTTGTTTTTAAATTTCTGATGCTTTTTAATTTTGACGTTTTTAGATTGAGTGTTTAGGGTTTGTTTTGCTTTTATAGGATGTAAGCCTCTCAGAGTCGGGTCCTCCCGATTGGGGCGGGGTATCAAATTTTAATAAATAAATAAATAAATAAATCTCCAAGTAAGACTTTCTTGAATACTAAGTACTAAGGAGCAGAAACAAGATGGAAGGAACTTCAGAATAGATTTTTTAAACACCTAGTATAATCTTTCAGGCCCTGTAAACAAAGGAGTCAAAGTAAGTAGAAAATAGTGTAAGAAAATATAGAAAACATTTATTTAAAAAAATCAAGTAAAGTTAAGGGTCAAGCTGTACATTACATATAATCTATCATTATTGCATACAATCATACAATCATCATGCTAGCTTTACAGGAAGCTTTTTAGGCAGTCTTTCATTCCTGAGAAATTAAAGCTACGAATGAAGCATGTACTTAAGGCAGGCATTTGCAACCTACAACCCACAGTCCTGATGTGGCCAATGGAGCCATTTCATGTGGCCCTCTGCCCTCGTTCCCACCACTGCTGCCACCTCAAGTGGAGGAAGCACTGGAAATGCACATAAAATGTGGTGAAAACCACACATTTTCACATGAGAACTCAGCAAAAACACATGAAAATATGCAAAAATGCATGAGAACTCCTTGAAAACTTGGGCAGAATATGACCAGCCCATTCAGGCGTCTGAAGGGGAGTGATCCGGCCTGCGACCCGAAAACATTAAGCAAGCCTGTCTTAAGTTATGATGGACAGTCATAAAACTAAGGAAGCCAACTGTAAAGTGGGTAAAAAAAGTTACTAGTGTGAGAATCATTTACAATCAGCACTTAAGGAATTTCCTTTGGTAATGACAAGCTATCTATAATATAGAGTTTGGTCCTTAGTTGGCCATGGAAATATTGCCCACACAGGAATTCTCCCAGCTTTCCTTTAGCAGAGATTACCTCTCCATTATGGATTCATAAGCAGGCAATAGGAAGGGGAATTATGTGGACGGAATATTTGCACACATTTCCCATATCCTTATGCCATTCTCCATTTCAGATTCAAATGAGATAATAAATGTGTTCTGTGTGGAGGGAAGGTTATATGCAAGGTAAATAAAATCTTCTCATTTATGAAAAGAAATACTGGATTGTCTGTATACAAAATCATAAGGCAGCAAGGAAACATGAATTTATTTAATTCTGTGGATGAGGCCACATCACCAGTGGTATGCCAAGTCATGTATTTACCTGTCAGCAGGTTATCTGTGCATTTTTCAAGGTAAATCATTTTCCTTAATTAAAAAATCTACAGTTAAGATATATATGCCAACATATTTTTCATTAGAATAATAGAATCACTGAGTTGGAAGGGGGCTTTTAGTCTATCAAGTCCAACCCCCTGCTCAATGCAGGAATCCAAATTAAAGCAGATATGACAGATGGTTGTCCAATTCTCTCTTGAATGCTTCCAGTGTTGGGACCTTCCTCATTTATTTATTTATTTATTTATTTATTTATTCAGATTTATATTGCCGCCCACTCACCGAGACAACTCAGGGCGGCTTACAGTCAAAACAGCAACAGTACAACAAAAATTATAAAATATAACCTCACAAAATACAACCAAACCAGAACACAGACTAACTCCCCTCAGGCCATTGTTGTTGGCCCAGAGGAGTGGGCAAGGTCCTCAGCCTCCTGCCTTTTCGAGATAGCTGGTTCCACTGTTGTACTGCTTAAGCTGTAAAGATGTTTTTTCCTGATATTCAGACTATATCTACTTTCCTTTAGTTTGAGCCCATTATTACACATCCTGCGCTCCAAAGTGACCAAGAACAGATCCTGTCCTACCTTTTTATGATCCTCTTTCAGTATTTGAGGAGTGTTATCAAATTCCCTTTCAGTTTCCTATTCTCAAGGCTAAACATTCCTAGTTCCTTCAGTCTTTTCTCATAAGGTTTGGTTTCCAGTCCTCTGATCCTCCTTGTTGTCCTTCTCTGTACCTGCTCTAGTTTGTGTGCATCATTCTTAAAAAGTGGTGTCCAGAATTTAACATAGTACTCTAGATGTGGTCTAACTAGTGCTGATTAGAGAGGGACTAGTACTTCATGGGTTTTGGAGACTATGCTTCTGTTAATGCAGCCTAAAACAGCATTGACCGTTTTTGCTGCCACATTGCACTGTTGACTCATGCTTAGCCTGTGATCTACAATAATGCCAAGATCCTTCTTGCTTGTACTATTACTGAGCCAAGTATCCCCCCTTTTGTAACTGTGCATGTGGTTCTTTTTCCCTAGTTGTAAAACTTTGTACTTATCCCTGTTAAATTTCAATCTGTTGATTTCAACCCAGGGTTCAAGCCTATCAAGATTTGTTTTTCATTTTGCTTCTGTCTTCCAAGGTATTAGCTATTCCAACCAATTTTGTGTAATTTGCAAATATGATATTTCCTGGAATCCCTCATCCAAATAATTTATGAAAATGTTGAAGAGCACAGCGCCCAGGACTGAACCTTGCAGTATTCCACTTGTTATCTCCTGCTATCTTTAGAGCCATTAATAAGCTCTTTCTGAATATAACTGTGTAAGAAACTGTACAACTACATGACACTTGTGCTATTCAGGCTACACCCAGTTAGCTTGCTAATCAGAATATCATGGGGCACTTTGTCAAAGGTTTTGCTGATGCAAACATTTATTACATCAACAATATTCCCATTGTCCTCCATGGAAGTTACCTGATCAAAAAATGAAATTGATTAGTCTGACAGGATTTGTTTTTGACAAATCCATGTTGGTTCCTAGTTATTACTGCATTGTTTTCAAGTTGCTTGCAGAGTGAACATTGTATAATCTACTCCAGAATTTTCTTGTGAATGATGTCAGGCTGACTGGTCTATAGTTCTCTAGTTGTTTCTTTTTTGCCCTTTTTGTAAAACTGGCTCAGATCATAATCTACTGATTGCCAGATTTAGTCTTAGATTAAAGAAAGCAGGGAAAACAACTAGGACACACAGGTATGACCTAGACAACATCCCTAAGGAATACACGGTGGAGGTGTGGAACAGATTTAATGGTTGCCAGAAGAATTATTGACAGAGGTTCAAGACATCATACAGGAGACAGGAAGTAAAATGATACCAAAAGAAAAGAAACGCAAGAAAGCAAAGTGGCTGTCTGATGAGGCTCTTAAAATAGTAGAGAAAAGAAGGAACGCAAAAGAAAAAGGGGAAAGAGAAAAAGTCAATAAATTAAACACAGTTTTTCAGAGAAAAGCAAAGAGAGATAAGGAAACCTTAAATGAATGATGCAAAGAAATAGAGGAAAACAACAAAAGGGGAATGACTAGAGATCTTTTTAAAAAAAATATGGGGAAACTAAGGCAACATTTAAAGTAAAAATGACCATGATAAGGGACAAAAATGGCAGGGATTTATCTGATGCAGAAAAGATTAAGAAAAGGTGGCAAGAGCACACAGAGGAACTTTACAAAAAGGACCTCAACACCCTAACAACCACAGTGATGAGAGCTTTGAACTGGAGCCAGAGGTCCCAGAGAGTGAAATTAGAAATTTTTTAAAAAGTACTGCTAATAACAAAGCTAGTGGAGATGATGGTATTCCAGCTGAATTATTCAAAGCCCTAAAAGATGATGGAATTAAAGCATTGCATTCTGTATGCCAGCATATTTGGAAAACA
Source organism: Furcifer pardalis (assembly GCA_030440675.1). Taxonomy (NCBI): domain Eukaryota; kingdom Metazoa; phylum Chordata; class Lepidosauria; order Squamata; family Chamaeleonidae; genus Furcifer; species Furcifer pardalis. Next base: position 54,763,467 of record CP126890.1, on the reverse strand, counting down.
ACAATGGCCACAGGATTGGAAAAGATCAGGACACATTCAAATCCCCAAAAAGGGCAATACCAAAGAATGATCAATATTGAACAATTGTGCTCATCCCACATGCTAGCAAGGTCATGCTCAAGATAATACAGGACAGGCTTCAGCAGCATGTGGAGAGAGAACTACCAGAAATACAGACTGGGTTCAGAAGAAGCAGGGGAACTAGAGACCAAATTGCCAACATACGTTGGATCATGGAGAAAACAAAGGAATACCAGAAACAAGTTTACTTCCGTTTCATTGACTACACCAAGGCATTTGACTGTGTGGACCACAATAAAATGTGGCAAGTAATTAAAGAGTTGGGAATACCAGAACACCTTATATGTCTCATGAGAAATCTATACAGGAGTCAAAAAGCAACAGTTAGGACAGTATACGGAATGGTGGAGTGGTTTGGAATAGGAAAAGGAGGAAGACAAGATGACATTTTTTCACCCTGCCTATTTAACTTATACACAGAGCACATAATGCGCAATGCAGGGGTGGATAAATCAAAACTTGGAATTAAAATCACTGGGAGAAACATCAACAATTTGAGATATGCAGATGACACTAATGGCAGAAAGTGAAGAAAACCTAAAGAAGCTCTTGCTTAGGTTGAAGGAGAAGAGTGCAAAAGCTGGCTTGAGCCTCAACATCAAGAAAACCAAGATAATGGCAACAGGCCCTGTCACTCCCTGGAAAATAGATGGGGAAGAAGTAGAAGCAGTGACAGACTTTACATTCTTAGGATCCAAGATCACTGCAGATGGGGATTGCAGCCATGAAATAAAAAGGTGACTAATTCTTGGGAGGCAAGCTATGAGAAACCTGGGAAACATTGTTAAAAGCAGAGACATCACCTTGCAAACAAAAATTCGCATAGTCAAGGCAATGGTAGTCCTGGTTGTAATGTACAGTTGTGAGAGCTGGGCCATAAGGAAAGCTGAGTGCAGAAGAACAGATGCCTTTGAAATGTGGTGTTGGAGGAGAGTTTTGAGAGTACCCTGGACAGTGAGAAGAACAAATAGGTTGATCTTAGATGAAATCAACCCTGACTGCTCCTTAGACAGTCAAATAAGAAAGATGAAGCTAAAGTACTTTGGACATCAAATGAGAAGAGATTATTCACTTGACAAAGCCTTGATGCTGGCAATGATAGAGGGCAAAAGAAGAAGGGGGCAGCCAAAAATAAGAGGGCTAGATGGTATTGTAGACGCAATGGGCAGGTTGAGGAAGATGGTAGAAGACAGAGGTGGCTGGCGGGCAGTGATCCATAGGGTCGCAACTGAACAACAAAAAGGAACAACATTAGCCCTCCTCCACTCATCAAGCACTTTACTTTACCTCCATGATTTGAAGAAAATGATAGACAGTGGTTCTGATATCTCTTCAGCCAGTTCCTTTAATACTCATGGATAGAGTTAATCTGGTCCTAGGGATTTGAACTCATTCGAGGTAATAAGGTATCCCTGGACCATTCGTTTATCAATCTCAAGTTTGAATCCTTCCCCTTCCTCTTGTACCTCAAACTTGCCTGCAGGGTTATATGTTACTTTTTGGGGGATAGGAGACAAGCTGAAATAGGAATTGAGTATGCTTACCTTTTCTTTGTTATGTTATAATTTTCCCATCTCCATTGAGCAGCTGAGCTTCTGTTTCTTTTCTGTCATTTTGATTCATAGGTACTGGAAGAATACTTTTTTGTTGCTTTTAGCATCTCTTGCCAGCCTCAGCTCTTTCTCAGCTTTTGCCTTCCTAACACTATCCCTGCAGTTCTTCACCACTTGTCTGCACTCTTCCTTTGTAGCATGGCCTTCTTTCCAGTTCTCATATGTGCCTTTTTTTGTTTTGAGATCCTCTCTGAGCTTTTTGTGAAGCCCCATTGGTCTTTTTCTCTGTCTTCCACCTCTTTTCCTTTTGGAATTGTCTGGAGCTCTGCCTTTTGCTGTTGTTCTTGTCCAACACTTTGTGACCTCATGTACCACTGTATGCCAGGCACCCCTATCCTCCACCATCCTCCACAGCCTACTCAGCTCTTCACCCATTGCTTCAACAATGTTATCTAGCCATCTCATCCTCATCATATATAAGTGTTTTCCGTAGGAAATGGTTTTATGCTCAGACGATATAACCCCAGATCCAGCCTCCAGTCCCCTCAAAATAGATGCACACACTTTAAAAGTCATTGGCAGCTTTACTGAAAGAAGTTGGAAGAAACTGGCAGTGAATATTGAAAGGCCAATGTCATACCAAATGTCTGCGAGTAAAAGGAGAGAATGATCACTAAGAGGAGAATGGTGGAGAATATATGTTCCAACCTGATTTTTGTGACAAGTGTCAAAACAGTCTTAATAGATGTAAATCAGTGCTATTAGTGACAAAACTTTCTAACCTTTTCTCCCTAACATAATGAAATCAATATAATGACTAACTTCTACACCATTTATTTAGACCTTAATACTGCTTGGAAACACATAATCTGCCTCAAAGACCTGATTAAGTTTCAAATGGATGTCACCAGGAGAGATATTGACATTAATCTACTTGACTTTTGATGTCTAATTATCACTTTGTCTTGAGTGAGGATTGAATAATTGAGGACTACAACAATAAAAACACCCCAATAGATTTTTATGTATGCAATTAAATAAGACATCTTTCTATCAGTAATTTAGTTATAATAGGTAGACAGTGTTAGAGTCAGATTGTGTGGAAAGCAAATACTTCAAAATAGTTTCACTCGTCTATCTATCTATTTATTTATTTATGTCTGCCTGGCAGTATATTTGCAACCTAATTCAAAAAAGTACAGTAAAACTCCTACTTATGAAAAAAAAAGTCCATTCTGTAGGCTTTTGCTTCAATCGGATTTTTATGTAACTCAAACCAAACCCATAGGAAAAATTATATTTTTACGTAACTCAAAGCAAACCCATAGGATAGGAAAAATGAAAATTTTATGTAAATTGAAGGAAACTCATAGGAAAAAGAATCTTTATGTAACTTGAAGCAAACCCATAGGAAATTGTGTAAATTGGGACATGGTTTAAGGACAAAATCATTATGTAAGTTGAATTTTATGTAACTTGAAGCATATGTAAGTCAGGGTTTTACTGTATACTGGATCATCACAGTTAAACAGTAGCAAGGACTTTTTATCTTTGATTTAATCATTAATTCAAAGGGAGGCCATAACTGTGAAATCAGAAAGAGACTAAGACTTCAATGGTCAGCTATGAAGGAATGAAAATAGATACTTAAGTGAAAAGTTGTGTTTCTGGAGACCAAGGGCATCATCCACTCTACAATTTTGATAATTGGGATATATGGATGTCAAATCTGGACAGTGAAGAAAGCAGATAGGGAAAAAGTGGACTTGTCTGAAAAAGCAAGAGCCATAAGAAAAACAAATGGGTTTTGGATAAAATCAAACCTGATTCTAGAACCCTTGCTAGACATGATAGACCTGAGACAGCTTTAGTTTGGACATACCATGAGAAGACACAACTCACTGAAAAACATAGTGATGTTTGGAAAAGTTGAAGCCAGGAGGGAAAAAAGAATATGTAATGTGTGATGGACTGACTGAAAAGGAAAGCCACAGTCTAACGTTTGTAGGGAATGTGTAGTGCTGTTAATAACAGGACTGTCTTGGAGATCATCATGTCATAGGGTCACAGATTAAAAGCCAATTTAAAAAGAATCTTTTTCACCAGACTGTGAGGAGGGGCCAATATAGCCTTCAGTATGCATGTCTAGAGAGAGAAAAAATCTGTTCCATTTGATCTTTCCTTCCCTTTTTCTTTGTTTTCCTTTCTCTTATATATCATGAAAAAGATTTTTTCTATAAATTTATTTATGCCTTCCGAGTTGAGATGGATTTTCCTTTCTTCATTGTTGTCTGATTTGGATTGGCATCTACTTCACACTGCAAAGAAGTTTGGAAACAAAAGCAGTGTAAACTGTATCTCAAACATCCTCTCGACCTGATTTTGAGAACATTCACAACAGCATAGACAATTAATGTTTAATATCTAATTCCTCTTAATGGGACAGTGTTTATAAATTATACACAACACAGCTGCACCAAAATTTTGGCGACACTTAAATAGGATCTGACATAAAACAAATGTAAAATCCAATAGGATGCCACTTTTGTGAGAACTAAATAAAGACAGTTTATGACTGCAAATGGGAAATACTTCCCAATTAACAACCTGAAGTTTTAGTTTGTAGAACTCAGTGGGTCAGTTAAGATGTAACACAAAATAAGTGTCTAATTATGGTATGTAGTTACATCAGAACAGGAACGCAAAATGCTGACTTGGTTAATTCTTGTTGAGTCTCTGACGCAACACACAGTTGTTTTATGTTACCGCAAGATAGTGCAATATTGTTGCCATTATGAGTCTCAGATTGTGCTGAATTTCCAAGCAAAATTTGTGTGTTTGGATAAAATACACAAAATACACAAAATGGAAAAGATGTAACGGATGTTCTTCTGTTGCAAGGAGTAACACAACTGTAGGGTTGCCATTGAATGATTTGTTTCTATCTTTGTGATCACTTAGCTTTGTGTGTATGAGTGTGTGAGTGTGCCTGGCTTCACAAAGAAAAAAAAGACACTGGATGTTGGTTTGTGTGTTTTTTTTCTTTAAAGTTTGTATTGTTGTGGTTTTAACTGTTTGTAGATTTATTGTTCATAATCTTTTTTATGTTGCCAGTGGTTTTCTGTTATAATATAAAACCAAATATATAATCAACATGACTATATATATATAGTCATAATGACTCTCTCTACAGAGAGAGAGAGAGTCTGTCCCTCCGTTAGTACCTATCTGTGAGTAATAAACAGTAACCTGCATATACAATGTGTTTTGATATGACTATAAAGTCTCAAACATTTTTTTACCCCCTGAGTCAATAAAGGCTGTGCTTATGGTATAGGATGTGGCTCCTGGATGAAAAATCAACTGCATTGTCCCTGTGATCCACCTGTTGACATCAAATGGGAACAAGCCAATACTATAAATGAAGGCCAGTGGGGCTGCTGTGGCTGAGTGGTGAAGAAGCTAGCCTTATTACCTGTAAGGCTTGCAAATCAACAGTTCGAGACCCGGGTACTGCATGACAGATTGTGTGCCCATCTCTCCCCTAGATCTTGGGGACATGAAAGGAGCCTCATTTGGGTATTCCCTGAGTGGAGTTTCTTCCACAAAAAATCCTTTGAACCCAGAATAATTTCTGACATGAAATTATTACAGTATTATTAATGAAGGACAGTGCCCTCAGGGAAGATCAGATATGAGCAATGTAATTCCCTAAGACCTTGTGCTGGATCATAACAGCCACAGTTTGCCTTCAGAGTCAGGAGCTCCAGAAAGACCACTCCAGAGCAAGGAAGGGGATTACAAAACAAAACAGTAACATGCAAGAAATGGTCAAAAGACCTAGAAAAACAGGGAGAAAAGTTACAACTATGTTCAGCTTTCACAAAAGCACACAAAGGGCACATGTTGTCCAAACAAAACATTGGAAAATGCAAATTCATCATATGGAAAATTTGTCATGCCACATAATTAGGAAGAAAACACATACAACAGGAAGTTGAAAATGTTTATTTACCCCTAGAGCTTTTCTCTGACGATTGCAACAGTCTTTTACTGATAATGGGGTACGGAAGGTATAATGACCCCAGGCCATTGGATGATCTGAGCCCCTCTCTTTCTCTACTTTTAAATTAGTAGTTGTAGCATCTGGTGTGTTTTTAATCTGTTTTTAATCTTTTTTAGATTTTAATTTTAAATTTTAACAGTTTTAAGGTTTTTAGATGGAAGCTTCCACTTCCTAATCCTGGGCCCTACCTGCCCAGGGAAGGAAAAGACTAACGTCCTCTGGCTGGGAGGAGGAATGGATTTTAGCTGTTTGTGCTGTGTGTGTGTGTGTGTGTTGTTGTTATTGTTTTTTTCCTGACTGTAAACCACCCTGAGTCACCATGGCGAGTGGGTGGTGATATAAATCTAAATAAATAAATAAAATAAATAAATAATAAAAACTATCTAGAAGTTAACCTGGCAGAAATCCCTGAGATATTTGACAATCCACTAGAAGCAACAGGATATAGAATATTTTGCAGAAAATTAGAGGGATGTTCAAAATTTGATAAAAACTCTCCAAGCCACAAATCTCTTCTACCTAAAATATACAGTCTACTGTATGTTTATAACATAATTTCAAAGTAAATCAATGTTCTGCAGGAAAGAAACAGTGTTAATTCAATTCACCTAGTGGTGACTACTTGGCAACCATCATGTTCAAATTGTTACATTCAACTACGGTCATGGAACGCAAAGCCAAAGAGAGAAAGAGAGAGAAGACTACGACTAGCCTGCCTGGCAATTGAGACTAGAGTGAGATGTAAAAGATCTGTGAGGCCAGACAGGAGAACCTACTGCTTTTCTTGGTGATGGAAGGCTTAGAAAGAACATAGAACCCGGCTTAAAAGAGATGAACATCAAGTTTGAAACATCACAGCTGAATAAAGCTTGACATCTTAAACCTGCTGACTACTTTTGAATCACTGAGACAGACACTTAAGGCAAAAGCGGCTGGTTAGCACGCTATGTGAATACCATCAAAAGGAAGCTACAGAATGATATACAGTCTGAATAAACCAGAAACAGTTCTACTACAGTGTGATCCAAGCAGGAGGGAAGTGAGAAGCTGCTGTACCACCTAAGGAGGAGTTTGAGAAGTACTAGGCAAATCTGTGGTCCTGTGCCACTAAATGCAATTTAAATCTCCCATGGCTACAATATGAATACAAAGCTTACAGTTCCGTACTACCTACAGTTTTCTGTGAAATAAATGAGAGAGGTGTATGCCAAGTATTTGAGAAGACACAGAATTGGAAAGGCCCCTAAATAGATGGGATCCATAACTTTTGGAGGAGAAAAAAATGACTTTGACTAGCATAATTGTTTAAACAATGCCTTGGCAACCCTGATCTTGCCCCAAAATTCTTCACACAAGAAATTACCCCACGTCTATATGAATATGGCAATTGTTCTGATATTAAATATTACTGACTGATCACCTGTTTACCAACAGTTTGCAAACTGTTTATATGAGTTATTTTTTTTTACAGTTTTCTTTAATGTACCTGCATACTGACAGCTCAATAAAAAGGCTCTATTAAGAACGCCTTCTAACTTTGCCGCTAAGAGTCTAGGAGGGAAGGGGAACTTTTTGACCCTCCAGCTTGGGAGAAGCAGATACAGTAATGCATCCCTGCGGAAGGCCTTGAGGGTAGAGCAAGCATACAACCTTTAAGGCATGTCATACCACAAAGCCTTCCTCTTGGTTGCTGCTGTGTCTATGGCCCATCATGTAGGCCAGAGTACTTTTCTGGGGTGTGGATGTGGGTGGGATGTTGCCATTGGGACCAGATAGGAATTTTTGGGTTTTACTTATCTTACTTGCCAATGATAGAAAAAAGATACCAGGACATTTTTTTTGCCTGTCCATGTCTGATCCCTATGGGTTATTATGGGCTAATCAATAGATGATGTTGTTTTAAGTAGATTACAGTTATACATGAGCACTGCTGGATACATGCTGGCTTAGTGGTTATGATGCTGAATGTGAGGACCAGAAGGTTGGCAGGTCAACAGTTCGACCCCCGAGTGCTGCATAACGGAGTGAGCTCCCATCTCTGTCCCTGTTCCTGCCAACCTAGCAGTTTGAAAGCAAGAAATTGCAAGTACTGTACATAAATAGATACTGTTTCTGTGGAAAAGGTAACAACATTCTGTGTGCTCCGGCATCTAGTCTTAACTGCCAGATGACCACAGAATCATCTGCAGACACAGACCATGCTGGGGCTTTTGCTGTAAATAGATGAGTACCACTACCTACACTTGGACATGATTGGCTTTCAAGCAAGGGAGACTTTTACCTTCCGGATTAGTGTAGTAGCAGTGAATCTCTCAGCCACGATTCATATGAATCAGATGTGCATGCAAGGGCATTATGAGGCAGCTTTGTGTTATGACTAACATCCATTCATGTGAACTAAGTCACAAACATTGCTGAAATCCCTTCCCTCCCCCCCCCCAACTGAGCTGGCCTGGGTGGTGGCTGATGATGCACAGGGGCTGATGATGCACAGGGGCTAGAGAATTGCATTTTTTGGCTAGAGAGGGCCTGAAGAGGCCCACCTGCTTTACAGGGTGGCCTGTAAGTCCCTATTGAATCTTTCTCTAAATTTGCCATTTATTTGTATCCAGGGTGTCACCAGATTCTTGCATTCATGTACCCACATACTTGTCACAATATGTTCTTCAGGTGTAAATAGGCTTAAATTAGCCATATTCCTCTGGGAAATATATATATATAATACATATGGATGGGTAGGGACTTACAGGCCACCCTGTAGTATCAGTTTTATGTACTAAAACAGGCTCAAGTACATATCAGGAGATGTAATCAATTTTAATAAACCAGGAGTTCTCAACCTTTTAAGCTGGGGGCTGGGTCATGCCCCCTCAGACAGGGGCTAGATGGCCATTTTTGTCCTTTCTCCACCTCATGGCACTTCCTGGTGTGGTGGAGGTGGAGGGGAGCCACATGAAATGGTGCCACAGGCTGCATCCGTCCTATGGGCCACAGGTTGAGAATCCCTATAATAAACTGTGGGCTGAGTTTTAATCCAAACTTAATTCGATCTCCTTCCCTTTGGATGATGTTATAGAGCCATGATGGTAAACTTTGGCTCTCCAGGTGTTCTTGTACTTCAGTTCCCAGAAGCCCATGTAAACACTCCTGATGATCAGAGCTTCTGGGAATTGAAGTACAAGAACAGCAGGAGTGACAAGGTTCGCCAACACTGTTATAGGGGTTTGTATATTTAAAAAACTAGATTTAGGGATAGTTTATTTTCCTGTGCCATTATATAGCTGAACACTTTTTTTATACCATTGGTAGGATATAGTGAATATTTTTAATAATGTTTTTAATTCTGTTTGTTGTTATTATGAATTATATTTCTGTTGTGTTACTATTTTGTTGTTTTTGATCAGTCAGCACACTCTGAGCTTTAGTACCAGAATTAAATTCCTTGTGTGTTTGTTACACATGGCCAATAAAATATCTAAAGTCTTGCCACTTTATTTCATCTGTTGGGGGACAAACAGTTCAGCTGTAAGGAATTGCTCATTATTGATTCCTTCAATTTCATCAGGCCTGAAGGAAATAGTTGCTAATATTTCTTACTAAAAGGCATTATATTCTGTATTCCACTCATGGCTTCATTAAATTTTGAGGCTCTACAGCAGGGGTGCCCAATCTTTTTAGGTCGTGGGCCAGTCACATAGTTCAGAAGGCCAGTGACTATGGCCCAGGGGCTGGATACAGCCCCAATACCAATTTTATTATTATTATTATTATTATTATTATTATTATTATTATTATTATTATTATTATTATTATTATTATTATATTCAATTTATATGCCGCTCTCCTTGCCGAAGCAACTCAGAGTGGCTTACAATGTTACAATATCAAATATTAAAAAGCAGCATAGTATAAATATAATAGATATGTTACAGTCAATACAGTCAACAAATCTTTCATAAAAACAAGAATACAATACAGTCAGGAAAATGCAATACAATAAAAAATACGCTACGGTCAAAAAATACACTAAGGTCAAGAATATACAGTACAGTACAAAACAATCTGGTTGGGGCGACGGAGGCAAAGTTCTTGTCGCTTCCCGGTCGCCCAGCAACAGCTGTCTCTCATTCCCTCATTCCCTCAAGCCAAAGGCTAGAGGAGGGAAGCCCCAGCGAGCACAGCCCTCATCACTCCTGGAAGCAACGAGGGCTTCGTGAGCCAGATAAATTGGCATTGGGAACCGGATACAGCCTCTGGGCCATAGTTTGGACACCCCTGCTCTACAGGTTAACAATAGAATTATTACTTTACTAGCTGAACTCATGAGGATGTGGAGGACAAAACTGAGATGCAGAGACCTCCTTTGTAATAATAACTTTATTTTAAGTGGACAAGATGACATCATCCTGAGTGTGCCAGGGGGCTCTGTCAGAGCCACAAATTTTGACTCACAGGAGGTTACAAAATTTTCCCCTCAGCAGCAATTGGCTTCAGCACAAGCTGCTGAGGGGAAAGGATCGAACAATGGGCTGCTTGGAGCAGCTTGGAAAAAGTGCAGTCACTGCCTCCATCGCCACCACTGCTGATGTCAAAACTGTCAGCAGTGGGAGCAGCCTACCTCCGGCTCCCACAGCTGTGTGTCGGGGGCAGGACTGGCCCACAAGAAAAAAAGTTTGGGCACCACTGCTTTTGACTGTGTGGACCAAAAAAATTGTGGCAAGTAATTAAAGATATAGGAATATCAGAACACCTTAAGTGCCTCATGAGAAATCTGTACATGAGTCAAGAAGCAACAGTTAGGACAGAATACAGAATGATGAAGTAGTTCAGAACAGGAAAAGGAGTCAGACAAGGCTGCATTTTGTCACCCTGCTTATTCAACTTATACACAGAACACATAATGTGCAATGCAGGGATGGAGGAATCACAAGTAGGGCTCAAAATTGCTTGGAGAAATATCAACAATTTGAGATACGCAGATGATACCATCCTAATGGCAGAAAGTGAGGAACACTTAAAGAAGCTCCTGATTAGGTTGAAAGCAGAGAGTGAAAAAGCTGGCTTGAGCCTCAACATCAAGAAAACCAAGATACTGGCAACAGGCCCCATCAGTCATTGGAAAAAAGATAGGGCAGAAATAGAAGCAGTGACAGATTTTACTTTTCTAGGTTCAAAGATCACTGCAGATGCTGAGTGCAGGCATGAAATAAAAATGTGACTAATTCTTGGGAGACAAGCTATGAGAAACTTGGGGAACATAGTGAAAAGTAGAGACATCACCTTGAAACAAAAATTTGCATAGTCAAAGCAATGGTAGTCCCGGTGGCAGTGTATGGTTGTGAGAGCTGGACCATTAGGAAAGCTGAGTGCAGAAGAATAGATGTCTTTGAGATGTGCTGTTGGAGGAGAGTTTTAAGAGTACCCTGTACAGCAAGGAGAACAAATAGGTCGATCTTAGAAGAAATCAATCCTTACTGCTCCTTCAAAGGTCAAATAGTAAAGATGACGCTAAAGTACTTTGGACATCAAATAAGAAGAGAGGATTCACTTGAGAAAGCTTTGGTGCTGGGAAAGGTGGAGGGCAAAAGAAGAAGGGGGTGGCCAAAGATAAGGTGGCTAGATGGTATTGTAGATGCAATGGGCACAGAGCTGGGCAGGTTGAGGAGGATGGTGAAGGACAAAGGTGCCTGCAGGACAATGAGGATGCAAAGGATCGGAATTGACTGTCCGACTGAACAACAACAGCAACAGCAACAGCAGCAACAGCAACAGGAACAGCAACAACAACAGCAACAACAACAGCAACAACAACAGCAACAACAACAAATTTGTCAAGGTGATTCTCTATGGTGTTGCATGGCTTTAAATCCCCTGTCTAGATAATCCAGGTCTACCTTCTTGCTGTCCCCTTAATGGAATCCAACCAATGATCTTACAAAATGACATGTCCATCACACTTTAGGATTCATTTCTCACAACTCATGAGACTAACATGTTTACATTCCAATGCAGTTGGTATGCGGGAAAGTCTTCTCCCCCTTATTGAATTTGCCATCTTAGACAGGCTAAAGCCATACAGTATTTCAGTGGGCAAAAAGATTATGAACAATGCAGGTCAAAGCCAAGGATTTTCTTGACAAGCCTAATTATCAGAGAAACAGACTTGATATTTAACATTTAATGTACATGTACATGTAGGGCAGTGGTTCCCTATTAGTGGTATGCATACCCCCAGGGGTACGCGAGATTGCATCAAGGGGTACACGCAGCAATCTTTTAACTAAAATATTAAATCCTTAAAAAACAATAATGCAATAACAATTGCCAAAAAATTATTCAATTTAATTAAACGATCAGTAGGTAAGTCAATCGTATGCATCAAGCGCTTTCTCCCGCGGCGGCGGTTTTTTACGTGCCTCCCGCGTCTCGCATCACCCGATCGCGGCCGCCCCCATTCCCGCCTATTTGCTCGTCATTGTCAACATGCACATTTGTCACATTAATGAAACATGTGTTCTCTGTCATTAGAATGTCTTTTGATGATAATAAATATAAAATACACCTGATTTCATTTTTTATTTAACGTTCCTGCAATAAGGGATATGCAAGTTTGAGGTCTTTCTTGAAGTGGTATGTAGAAAAAACTAATTGGGAACCACTGATGTAGGGTATTGTTATTTGCAAGCTCTCCTAATAAACTGTGTAGTCTCTTAAACATCATTTAGTCTTACTCTATTTCTTTTTAATAAGCATGCCCATCAAAATGACCAAATTATCAGAGGTCAGTAACTGGAAAGTCACTAATCAACCATTTCAAGTCTTAGAGGGGCAGAAATTGTTTAAATAATTAGCTATCTATGAAAATCTCAGTACAAACCACAAGGAACATAACATTATTATTCAGGAACAAGTATTTGATAAAGTGAAGGCAGTACTCAAAACAGAACTTGCTGCAAAAAGAAAAATGACTACTAGCCTATTAATATCTGGGCAATCCCTAAAGTAACATATTGATTTGGAAATGTGGACTGGAAGTACAGTCATCTTGATAAATTAAACAGGAAAATCTGAATCCTCCTGTCCAAACACTGCTGCCATCATCCAAAGTCATGTTCTGAGTGTCTTTATTTGCCATGGAACATGGGCAGGTGCAGGTTTGTTGACCTCAAGTATTTCTGCATGGGTCCAACCATCAAACTTTGAACCTACTATGGGAGCATGGCCCTGTTTCATCATGTGAATGTATAAAAAGATAAAAGAATACAACTTGCAACTGAGAAACAAGCTACATTATTGAAATTCTAAGAGCAGAGGGATGCATGTCTTGAGAAATCATTACAAGAACAGCATCTCAATTTCTTCCTTGGTGGTAATGTTGATAAGAGACAATCAGATCAACGGGTTAAATTAGGTTGTCTTTTGACTGAGACTGAGGGATTCATATGTGCAATTTAAGACCAAGTTTTCCACACTATTTACTATTAGAAAATAATTATGAACCAAAGTATAAATGATTTATGTAGGGCTGTCATGAATCCAGAGAAACAGTTTATCATGTCTTAGCTGGATGCCTTAAACTAACGTAAGTGGATTGTATGTATAGGCATAGCCAAGTTGTAAAGGTTACTTCTCAGCATGTGGCTAAATCTTATTGATTACTTGATTTGTTTTTGTTTTTCACATTATAAATTCCAGTCACCTCTAGTTCTAGAAAATGAAACATCAATATTATATTGGGACAAGCAATTTATGACAGGGAAAAGAGTTTACTTCAATAAGCCAGATATAACACTTCTGAATGAACAATAAAGAAGAATATATCTCATAGGAGTTGAATAAGCAATATTATAGAAAGTACAAACATAGCAAAGTACCAAACATTAAGATAAGAAACTGAAAGAAGACAGAAGCATGATAAGTCTATTCTCATTCCCATATTAATTCAAGCAACTGGAGTTGTTCCAAAATCATTGGTTGCCAATTTAAAACAATTGCCAATTGCTTCAGATTTCTTTCCTCAAATAAGACATTAGTTATTTTGCAGACATTTAATTTTATCCGTAGATTTTTGTGAGGCTTACTATAGTTGCCAAGTTAGTGATGATTTTACAGCAGGCAATCCCAGCAAGCTTTTTAAAAATGTATTATTTAATTTTTTACATACTAAAATGGAGATGGGAAGGGCTAACATTTAACAAAAATAGTAATTGTCTCTGTTTGAATCTAAACAGCCAATTAGCAGGCTAAATGTCCCCCCCCCAAAAAAAAAGTAACTTTTGTATTCACAACCTTGTCACTTGCTGATGTGAAATGTTAGTGTCAGAAAGCTAGTAATTCTTTAACTTTTTGCAACCATCATTTGCTTGAGAGATTTTTCTTTCTGCTTTTTCTAACCAAGACAAAGTAATTTCTTGTATTATATTTTGCATCTATCTGGTAACTTTATTTGAACACAAACTGTGTATATAAACATTATTTCTTTCTGCTAAATCTGTGCCTGAGAATTTGTACAATAGGAGCTGCAAGAAAAGAACAGGGAATTTGAGAAGGTTTTCAAAATACAGTTGTACCTCGCTTAAAGAGCATAATGTGTTCCACAGGATTGCTCTTTAAGTGAGTTTGCTCTTTAAGCGAAACACCATTGTAAATGACCAATTGTGTGTGTGTGTGTGTGGGGTGGATTGCAGATCCCGATTTATTTGTTAAATGAGTTTTTGGTTGGTTTTATTTGTTAAGCGAAGCGAACATTCGGAGAAAATTCTGCTCTTTAAGCGAGCTACTATTTAAGTGAGGTGTTCTTTATGCGAGATTTGACTGTATTGGTTTGGGTCATGGTAGCTGCACCACTCTACAATGATTGTCCAACAGATAGAACACTCAGTCCACTGTTTTTCCTCATTGAATAAATGTTTATTAATTAGTATTACGAACTTAGTCTTACGACCTTATCAATAACATAACAGAAGAATTAAAATCTGTACAATACAATGAAGTGCAATGAAATACAATAAAAATACAATATGTACATTGGCTTTAAGTAGATTTGACAACAATGCTATTGGAAGGCTTTTCTACATTGATAATGGTTACATACAGTGGTGGGATGTCAAAAAATTTACTACCCCACTGTGATGTCATCACAGTGTGGGTGGAGCTAATGTCATGATGTCATGACATTGTGGGTGGAGCCAAAGAAAAAATAAAAATAAAATGAAAATAAGCACACACACACACACACACACACACACACCCCTCCCTCAACCCACCCACCCACCCACCCACAACACAAGGACAGCAAGGAGGCCATGCATACACATGAAGCATGCATGCAAGTGCTTGGTGTGTATGTGCAGTGGGGGAACCAGTGAAAAGGTAAGCCCCGCAGGTGGTTCCCCCAAAAACCTGCTACCGGTTCTCCGGGACACTGGGAAAAGCTACTACTGGTTCTGGTGAACTGGTGAAAACCTGTTATATCCCATCACTGGTTACATACAATATTGTATGTCTTATTGATATCTTCAGATTTTTTAAAAAAGTTCAATAGCCTTAACCCTTAAATATCCAGTTTACTAAGTCTTCTCCTTCCTTTGTCTTCTATACTAAATTGACATTCTATATTAATTGAGGCAGTGTTTTTTAATTTTTTATTTAATTTTAATAAACATAATACAAAAACAACAAAAACAAAACAATACAAAATACAAAGTAACATCTCAGTTATAATGACATAAAAAGGAAACTGATTCTTAGGAGGCAAGCTATGAGAAACTTGGGGAACATAGTGAAAAGTAAAGACATCACATTGAAAACAAAGATTCATATAGTCAAAGCAATGGTATTTCTGGTGGCAATGTATGGTTGTGAGAGTTGGACCATTAGGAAAGCTGAGCGCAGAAGAATAGATGCCTTTGAGAAGTGCTGTTGGAGGAGAGTTTTGAGGGTCCCCTGGACAGCAAGGAGAACAAATAGGTCGGTCTTAGAAGAAATCAACCCTAACTGCTCCATTGAAGTTCAAATAGTAAAGATGAAGCTGAAGTACTTTGGACGTCAAATGAGAAGAGAGGATTTCCTTGAGAAGGCCTTGATGCTGGGAAAGGTGGAGGGCAAAAGAAGAAGGGGGCTGCCAAAATGAGATGGCTAGATGGTATTATGGATGCAGTGGGCACAGAGCTGGGCGGGCTGAGGAGGATGGTGGAGGACAGAGGTGCCTGGAGGACAATGGTCCATAGGCTCACAAAGGGTCGGAATCGATTGTGTGACTGAACAAGAAAAGTGTTTTGTAGGATTATGATGTGATTAGAATTTACTTCAAAGAATTTATATATTTATTTTCGTTTGTTCCATGTGACGGCAAAGTAGAAAAATCACAGGTCTCCTGGGAAAGCTTAAAAATTACAAAAAATTGTGAGAAATACATATAGGCATTTCCAGAAGTTCAGCACAGCCAAACATAGTCACATCTTCTGATGCAAATAACTTAGGTTGTGTCTTGGTTAGCAAAAGTCCTACATTTGTGTTAGTTTTGCCAGGTTTGAAATCAATTCAAATACCAAGGAATACATGACATGGGATGTACATTATCTAGTCGAAATTCAGTATATTTTAAAACACCTGTTAGAAGGCACTAATTCTGTACTAATTCCTAAACTGATGTATTCTTTTGCATATATGTGTGTGTCAGCATATACCATGTATTATGCTTCTTGCCTCAAAAAGTTTGCAGAATTCCCCACAGCCTGAAAACATTCCCTCCCCACCCTGATCCTTACTGTTAAAGTATTACAACAGTTCAGCAATCAACATATGGCAAATAACAGTTCTAATGCTATGACAGTAAAATATAATAATAACTCAGTATCATGTGTTGGGCCTACAACAGTGTTTCCCAACCTTTGGTTTTTGGACTCCAATTCCCAGAAGCCTCAGTCAATTCCCCAAAGCCTGATCAGCCAATATACTGACTTACGCTTCTGGGAATTGAAGTCCCCCTGTGTGGCATGGGCCTCAGGTTTGAAATCACTGATCTAGATGAACACCAATGAGGCTGTGCCCAAATGCCTCCGAAGCAGGGGTAGAGAGGGTGGCCACCTAAAGGAGAAACACTGAAGAGAGAATATAAAGAGTCTCTTGCTGTATATATATTGTAAACCCTGTTGGGCTGACTGACTGGTATCTCTGAAACACCAGTAGCATCCTCACTGATACCACAACAATCTTTCTTTGGTATGCACCCTTTCCAATCTTTCCAGGTATGTAAGTCCATAGCAGTGGTGTCGCGCGGGCTTCCACCGCTCAGGGCAAAGACCAAACTCGCCACCCCCTCAATCTAGACTCGCCACTGCCACCCCCACCCAGTTAACCCTTCGCTACCTTTTCCAAGGCCCCCGGGGCTGGACCTCTCGTAGAGCCCCGCCTGCCCGCCGTTCCCCTGGGCGGTAACTGAGAAGGAGGGTGTTTTGGGGTCTCGCCAAGGCCGGTAGATGAATCCGGAGCAACTCCGGAGCCAAAGTGACAGGCTGGAGGGACAAGAGGGAGGGAAGACGAGGGGGTGGGATGGGGGAAGCAGGCAGGCAGGCAGGCAGCTAGCCCCCGGCAGGGAGAGCCCCTGACAGCTAGCTGGATGGGTGGGCGGGTGGGTGGAGGTGAGCAGCGTGAGCGCACAGGGTCAGGGAGGTGGCGGAGGAGGCAGAGGAAGGGCAGCCACGGCTGGCAGGAGGTAAAGAGGGGGCGGCCTGGCCACCGGCGTAGCAAAAGGAAAGTCCTGCTCCCTAAGCCCAGGCAGAGGAAGGCCAAAGTGGTGGGGACATTTTGCCGCCCCCTGAAAGCCGCTGCCCGGGGCATATGCTCCCCCTGCCCCCCATGCCACTGGTCCATAGCATGCATTAAGAGCTTTGACATACAGTGTGTTGCTGCTTGCTTAACAACATGACTAGAACAACTGTCATGACGCAAACACACAGGAATGGAGACCATCCAAAATTCACATACAATGATCAACATGCCATATTATAAGGGACACATTCAGGGATAATGTGTGTCCATTTCTATCTAATTTAATTCTATCAACACCCTTTCAGACTCACAGAATCAGGAAATAGTTAAAGATAATAGAACTGGGCAACATTAATAACAGAACAGGTAGAAGAGAACAAGTCGTTTGAATAACTTAACAAAGAATTAGAAATGAAGAAAAATTCAATGATATTTTCCTGTGTTCCCAGGAGGAGTACCTTTAAAATATTTACCATAGTACTCTCTTATAGTCAAATGCCACTGTATACAGCACTATGGCTACTATGCACAAGAAACAATATGAAGCTGTAACTTATTATGACTCCGTAACACTTGTATCTGGATTTTAAACCCCCACCCAAAAAAAGTATTGGCAAGTAAGTAGTTCCCATATATCACATTTTAAGTGTTGTAAGATTATATCTTGCTGCCTTTTTATGACAATCAAAATCTGCTGCTCGAGACATTACCTTAATCTGCCTAAAGGGAGGACTGACCTATGTGAACTGATCCTGATGCTGCAAAGAAGTTGACAAAGAAGCTGGTCATAACCTTCTGGTAGTTCAACAGACCTTACCTTAAAGCAGTAGTGTACAAGTTAATGTATAGAGACAGATTACTTGAATATTGTATTTTATTATGACTGAACATCTCTTTCACCACATAGTTAATGAAGTCATTCTGCTCACAACATTCTCTATTCTTCTGACAGATAAGACCTTGGAGACAGAGATCACAGAAGTCTTTCTGAAGCCATGGTAGCCTCTGAGAACTGGAGATTCTGATGCATGCAAAGTGGATCCAGTTTTCACAAATGAGTGTAGGAAAAAAAATACCCTGTGCACACAGCAAACCTCCAATTCCACACACACACATTGGCTGGCTGGCTGGCTGGATAGATAGATAGATAGATAGATAGATAGATAGATAGATAGATAGATAGATAGATAGATAGATAGATAGATAGATAGATAGATATTCCATTACAGAATAAACTGATTTACAATTCAATGCTATGACATAAAAAGTTGGAATCTATGCTCAAGTTAAATAAAGTTTGCTTCTTTGGGCCTTTTCAGCTTCAAATCAATAATGCAGTTTAATTCTGGTGAGTATATTAAAGAAAAGTCTTGCATCTTGTATTCTGTCATAAGGTGGGCAATTCCCTCCAAGCATTAAAATAAATCTCCAATATGAGAAAAAGAAATGTGCTAGTAACTCTTACAACATATAGAGTATTTTCCTATAAAACATTTCCTAGATATTCATAGATTCCACGTATAGTAGAATAATAATCAATGTGACTCCTTTGTAGAATTGGGCAATATTAGGGCAAAATAAATGTTACGTTATTTACTTAGTGTCCAGCAAGAGTTCTTCCTTTCTTTTTTTATTCCAAAGTAAGATGATCTGGACTAGGGTTACTAACTGAATCCCCCTCAAATGTGTTTCTTCCCAAATTACAATTAAAAAGACTTCATCAGCCCCGTGGTGGGCGTGTGTTTGCCACTGCTCAAAGTCCATACTTTAAAAGGAAACACCACCTCTGCATTTCGCCCTTCTGTTCCTCTTGCCAGTCTCTGCTCTGCTCCATGGGAGAAAGTCTGAAGCACTTCAGGAAACTTTGGACTTTCTCCCACGGAGCATCGCGGAGACTGGCTAGAAGAAACGAAGTGGAAAATGCTGAGGTGGTGTTTCCCTTTATGGTATTGGCTTTGAGCAGTGGTGTGCGCCTGCCTGTCCCAGTAAATTCTCTCTCCACCACGGGGCTGGATTCCAGTAATATTTATAGTTGATATCTCCATTTTAAAATATTGCCATATGTGTGATACTAAGCCATGAGAAACCTCTGGGGAAACAGAGCTTAAAACTCTACTTACCAGTTTTTAATTATTCTTATTTGGAATGGGATGCCCTTTTTGTAGCATGCACAATAAAGTAGAACAACATTCTGGGCCTTAAGATTCTAGATATTTTTTTTGTTTAGGTAGTCCCATTTAAGTAAATAGGACTTGAATCAGTCACTGCCCCTACATAAAAAGTCCAAAGCACATAGAGTAGAATCGCTCAAGTCATTAAGACCCTGGTTTATGTGGTGCTGCTACAATTCTCTGTTGAAGAGGAGTATTTTCTAAAGAGAGAATGCATATATCAAATAAATTTACTATTTAAATTAAGTTCAGATTTCAAATAGTAGTATGAGGTTAAACAAATTCTAATTCCTATGTCATATAATTAAACATGGTCTGTGTAATACATCCTGTACATTTGTCATGTGTGGTGTAACAACTGGGAGTGATTAACATGCTGTTTAACCATACTGCCAGTTTATCAGTTAAAGTGTTAAGCAACATTGGAACTAACATTGATTCTCACAGCACTCCACAAGATAGATTCCTCCTTAGTTAGAACACAGCCATTCATCAGTTTAGGTCAGTTTATGACCCAGCACACCCAAAAAAACTGAATTTGTTATCATTATAGCAAAAAACAGGTGGATAAATTGTTTGAGGAACAGCTTGTGCAGTCTCCTCCCATCCAGGCCGTGTAAAGCAGCTTTCCCCAACTTGGTATCCTGAAGATGCTTCAGACTATAAGGCCAGTCCATGAAAGGTGGTATGGCCAATAGTCAGGAATGATGGAAGCTGCAGTTGAACAATGTGGAGCACATCAGGTTGGTGAAAGCTGGTGTGTAAGTTGCAGCCTTAACCCCAGATAAATTAGTCTGGGTTGTATGTCTGCCTATCTATTTATCTGTCATATATTAGCCAATTTATCTTAAATTGACTTAGTATCTAATTGAAGACAAAGTTTAAACATTTGTCTAATATCTCTACAAATATACTTTTTTTTCTCTGACCATGGGTGGTCATGCCCATTATGTGCAAAAAGAAGAATTACAGTGATAAATAAGTACCCGCTGTGGTATAGTGGTCAGAGTGAAGGACCAGGACTCAAGTGGTTTGGATTCAAATCCCCACTCAGCCATGGAAACTCATTGGGGGAGTGGAATTAGGAATAAAACACTCTTTAAACTGTCTTCAGAGATTCCCACAAATATATATTACAAATGGCATTTAAGGGACAAATTTAGATACAAGAGCAACCAGATGGGACAGATTGTCTTTCAAAGTTTCCTACAATTACAGGATGTTTGATCTTGCATTTAACCAACCAAGTTGGAATTAACTATCAGTAAGATACAATGTACATGTAGGTTAAATGACTTTGAAGATGCAATGAATGCTATCTGACAAACATCCGATTATACTGCCTCTTTTTGTTATCATCCATATTAGGAAAGCAATATGTACACCTCTGCACACAATCCAACCTTTATGCCCAAGCCCATTCAAAACACGTTTTATAGGAATGCATCACTATGTTTTGGTTTGTGTCTTTTGAGCCAAAGCAACTATACACACATTTTAAAATGTGTGGTGATTGTCTTTTGGCACACACATTACATATGATACAAACAAATGTAAATTATCACTTTTTATACTGAGTTATACAGTGTTGCACCTTTTCCCCATAGAATTGTCAACTATAAATTTGCCTTACCTGTGACACCAACTGGACACAAGCACTCAATTTGTGGCTGTAATTCTGACTGGCTTACATCAACACATGTAGCTCCTGCATAACATTTGTCTGGGTAAATTAAACAGGCATCTTCTACAAATTGGCAGAATTCACCTTTCCATCCAGGAGCACAAAGGCACTAGGAAAAATAGGAACAGTTTGACCAAACACTATAGTTCAAGTTATAATGCAAAGAAGGAGCAATGAAAAATTGATTGGTATATTTATCTTCATCACATGTGTCCAAAAATATCACCCTGGAAAACTTAAATCATTTTCTTGGTAATGGGCAGGGCTGGATTTTCCTATACCAGGGGTGCCCAAACATTTTGGGCTGTTGGCCGATCATGTGGTTCAGGGAGTCGGTCACTAAGGCCCGAGGGCCGGGTGCGGCCCCCAACGCCAATTCATCTGGTCCGTAAAACCCTTGTCGCTTCTGGGAGCGGAAGTAAAATGTGCCCACATGGGGGCATTTTACTTCTGCTTCCAGGAGCGATGAGGGCTTTGTGGGCCGGATGAATTGGCATTGGGGGCCGGATGCAGCCCCCAGGCCTTAGTTTGGACACCACTGTCCTATAGGCTAACTAGACTTCAGCTTAGGGCCTCAAGATCAAGAGGGGCCTATATATTGATATACTGTATATCACAGTAATGATGTATTTTATTATCTCTCATGTAATCTACAAACTTAAAAATGGGAGGTGAAAGGGCCACATAAGTGGAATAGCCTAGGGCCTCTTTTCCTGTAAATCTGGCCCTGGTAATGGGTGTTCCTTACAAAATGATTTAGGCTGCAATGTTGAACACACATACACAAGGGAATTATAGTCCAAACTTTATGTTACAAAAAACCTGATCATTAGAAGAGCTAAATGAATGTCACTGCTTGTCAGGAGATAATGTTCCCTATTATATCTTTTTCTTTTAGTTTTTCAAACTGCTTTGTTTATGATTGGTCTTCAGGACATAAATGTGTCACACATTTGCAAGTCTGATTACTAAGATGTAAAAGTCTGTTCAGATCTTTCTCTTTAACAATAACAAGGTTTCAGCTGTAATGACAAGTTACTTGTAACCAACGTTTGGTTTGTCCTAAGTTCCCAATAAATTCAATTGCCTTATTGTCCTGTGAGTTAAATTTGTATGGTCTGAACTTCATTCTGTCACTGTCCAACTTCCAGTCACCTGCACTGAAAACTATGTCTGCAACAGAGTTGCTGAAGATATTTCTGTGCATTTTCTTACTCAGGATGAATGTTCTCTTATTTCTATTTGCTTTCCTTTTTAAAAAGCATAAACAGATTCTTTCTTTTTCAGAAACCAAATACCAAATTGTTCTCCTCCTATCCTTAGACATCATCAGCTAATTATCACATATACTTCTTATCATCATAAGGAAGAAATTTAGAATGTGTGTCTGGCTATTTATTTTTTTATTTTTTTATCCACACCAGATCATTATTTTACCAGAAGCAGTCTATTTCAAGGTGTTATTTCAGCCATTCCCACACACTTATCCTTTATCCAAGTATTAACATTTTACTTGCTTATTCTTTGATTTTTCCACTTCAGAGGTTATGAAGTGATTTCCAGTCTTTCCAGCTAGAGGCAGCTCCACTGGTTGCTTAGTGGCTAAGATGCAGATGTTGGAGGCTGGAAGGTTGGGTTTTGATACCTGAGGGCTGCACTTGCAGACATGAAAGGAGACTCATTTGGGCGTTCCCTGAGTGGAGTTTCTCCAGCAAAATTCCTTTCAACCCACAGTAATCTCTGACATGAAATTATTATTATTATTATTCCATCTAGAGTCTTGTCCTGGTGGAAGACGCTCTTCAGCATCCACCCATCCAGCAAGTTGTGTTGTTTTTGCTCCCCATAGGTTCAGCCCAGCATCTCCTAGTTTAATATTTAGAGCTGGAGAAATGTGCAGAAAACTTTTCCTCAATTTTAGCCACTGTCTCAAGGGTTGGAGTCCATGAAGATGGACATAGAAGTGGCCTCTGCAATTAATTGAAAGCATAGCAAATATACTCAGGTGTCCCCTAGGAAACAGCATAGAGGCAGGTAATTGTTCCAAACAATATGTGGTGCACTATCTGGCTATTGATTTCTCATTAATATTGTCAGTACAGCTTTGAGAACTTTGCATATTAGTTATTTATCTTGTCCTCTGTATGTCAGTCCCTGCATTAGTAATCATCCTTCTTAATTACCTGGAAGTAGATTTTAACAACATACTAATTGCATTCTGCTGTTAGCAAGTCAAAGGATAGCAAGCATTACTGATTATGAGGAGATTTGTAAAGAAGAGAAGTTGTATCGAATTATAAAGATGTACATTAAAACAAGGAAAAAAAATACCCTGGCCATATTTCAATCAAATCAAGGTAGGTTTTGTCACTAATTTATAACCTTTCATTGTTCTTTTAAAATTGTGTATCACTTGGGAACATGTTCTGAACCTACTACTGTCTTAGTTTTTCCCCAATACCTCAGAGTCCTTGAGACAACACCTTCTATCCTGTTGTTCTCTTATCAGCCATCTCTTTTCTGTCCTCCACTTTCTGCGGTAATGTAGCTTCACACTATACAAAAGGTAGGGACACTCCATGCTGTTTGTTTGTTTTTGTTTCCTTGGAACGATTCAGGGTAGGATCTTTGCAGTTGTATGCCACTTATGACATGATCATTTAGAGCAGTGTTTCTCAAACTTTGGTTTATTGACTTCAATTCTCAGAAGCCTAAGTCAATTCCCCATAGCATTGGTCAGCCAATGTACTGATTTAGGCTTTTGAAGTTCCCCTGTGGGACATGGGCCCCATGTTGGGAATCACTAATTTAAGGACACCTGCTATTCACTTTATTTCTCTTTCAGTGTCAGATTAAAATGCTTTGCCCCCCAACCCCCGAGTAAAGAGACAGAAACAGTGTTTTGGATTAAAACTCAGTGCCACTTTATTAACTTAAAACTTTGTTAACTATAATTCTGCTTAACCTGCAGCAGGGACTGAGTAGTGCTGTTCTTGGTGATGGAGCAAAGGTAATATAAATAAATCTAAATAAATAAATAAAATAATCTTTCACCCTCTCCACTCACATCTAGGCAACTACCAGCTCACCAAGACCGTCCTGTTCTTTAACAGTCCCCGTCCCAGTTTGCCATTTGAGTATAATGACAGATGGTATTCTCAGGCCAACAGCATAGTCAACACACCATGGACATACCACCCAACCGAGAATGGAAGCATAGGTTTCTATATTCCCAGCTGTGTGCCAAACCATGTCCCATTCCCGAATAATCCTAGGCCTTCACCTATCCTTTTAACCAGCACTACCCACCAAAGTGACCAAATTTAGCTAGAGAACCAAATCAAGACCCCATCCATGACAGTGTGGAATGAGCAAAAATGCTACCGTCCCAATGGCCAATCAGGAACCATGCAAAAATTCCCATCCAGCCCCGGAGCAACCAACTAATCTCACACTGTTATTTAGGGGAGGGAGGGTCGGCTTCCATTTGCCTACTGATGAAGAAAGAGGGCGAGGGTAGGCAGGAACCACCCTTTAGGCAACTTGGCTCCTCCCTCCCTCATCCCAGCATATCCCAAGCATGCTGGAAGAGTCCATCTCCCCCGGGGGAAGGGGGCAAAGCCCCACCCTCCAGCATAGGCTGTTGGGCTTGGTTTCTTTGTTTAAGAGATTCTTTTATGCATATCTCATGCTCAGTTTTCAAATTGGTATAATTCATTGGCTCAAAGCCTTTTGCTTAGTTACACTGGCATAAAACAAATGGCATAGGTTTTTGAGATGACTTGTCTTAAGTTAAAATAGCACTATAAACATTATCTGTTGGATTCTGAATTGTGTGACTCAGCTTTCAATGTCTACAGTGTATTCTTAATTTGAGGCATTTTGCCTCCAAAGTATATGCCGCTTACATTGCTATGCAAAAGGATTTGACAATTTTCCTCCTAAATTTGAATGTATTTGCAAATTTTTCTCTGAAAACTATTGCTAACAGTAATAACTGGTGATAGGTGGATAGATAGGTTTACAAATACACAGTGAAATAGATCAGCAGACAGACAGGAGATGTGCTGAAAAATTAACTTTGAATGCATATCCATGGAAAGAACAGCAGGTTGAATACTATATTTAGTGAGAAGTAGAAATATAGTTTCCCCAGGGAGTGTATATGAACATAGTTCAGTGCTCTTTCTGACACTACTGTGCTGTCAGACATGCATCTTAAGATCTTTTTCTCAAGAAAGGTATGTCAGCATCACATTGGAAAAAAGTACACATATTTATTTGATATGTGTTTGGCAAAACTCCAGGAGCAAGCTGTATTCCAAAGTGGGCATTCATTTGATCCTTTTGAAGTCGTCTTTGATTTTGTCATATGATTCAGTACGGGGGGGGGGGGGAAGCTATCAGAAAAATGGGCCCCAGGGAAATCTTTCTCTGTTTAATTCCGCTGAGAATTAAGACAGAAGGTGGGTAGACTTGAATCAAAGTTGCTGGAATTATTAAAAAGAGCCAAATGGCAAAGCAGTGAATCACTTTTGTGATACAGAAAAACAATGAAAGTAAAAGTACACAAGTATTTAACAAAAGATGGGAAGGATCAAAAAATCTTTGAAGAGATGCTCGCCAAGTATTAATTCTGTAAAAGTAATCTTCATCACTGTGATTGAAGTCCAGTTCTTATTCCCACCTATAGTATACCCATTGAATTAATGGGATTTTCTTAATTCAACAGGTATGTATGGTCAGTTCATTTAGTAGGTCTATTTTATTTGGGCTAATAACTGAAGGTGTGATCACATGGACATATCACTCATAGCTAGGACCGCTTGTAGTATGGTCTCATGCAAGCTATTGTGTTGGTGATCGTGGTTGTAATGGACTTCTTTTTTATTAAATAAATGACTTTAGGACATATGACACATACTCTTCCTAAATTATTTATAATACTATAATTAAAGATTAGATTAGGACATGATTGGTGGTTGGTTTATACTTTGTGGATCCCATCGTACAGCAAAGGTTGGCCAAAATCTCATCATCTTCTCAATAGGGATATGCTCCAGGTTCAGAGATTATTTGAAATCCAATTGGGATATTTGTCAGCTTCTGAATCAATCTGAAGCAAAGCAGGGAAGCTCACAGAAGCAAACATAATGAATTGAAGCTCTCCAAAATGCTGAATACTGCTTTGTAACTCACAGGTTAAGAAAAGCTGAATAATGTGATTTTTAAAAATCCAGTACTGAACCTACAGGGAAAGATGGTATACTTTCACCCAATCAATCCATAAGAAAGCTATGAAATGGTTCAGCAAGCCCTGCACCTGCTTCCTCTTGCACACTGAAGAATAAGTTAGAGTTGAAGTCTGATGAAGAATCAACATTTCAGTTCATAGGCAAAGACTTCATACATAGCAGAAGCATCCCATCTCAGGCTGTTCCTTTCCATTCATGTAGTGTAATGATAGAAGAGGTCAAGGCTATTGTAACCTTCCTCTTCTTCCAGGTCTTATTTAATTCTATTCTCAACACCCCTGCAGGCCATTTTGGCTGAGCTCATCAATTTATTTTGGGGAAAGCCTAAAACTAGTGATCCCCATACTTTAGCTTGAGATAATCAACATAATAAGTGTTAACTTTTTAAAAATCCCATTCATTCAATAAGCCTACTTTTGAGGGCTGGTAATTTACTCTGGTTTTGTGAAGCTGGTGATTCCTTGATAAGATTTAGTTTGAACTGTACAAGTGCCCTGCCAGTGATGAAGTGCTTTGGGATAGATAGAGTGCAGCATTTTGACTAGTTCTTGTGAAGTTCAGGCTACAATTAAGAGTAGAGTCATCCCCCTACTCACCCACAACTGGAGTCACCACCTTCTACTGAAGTCTGCTGTAGTTGGAACCAGGAAGTAGATTTGGATCATAAATTCCACAGAGTTGTCCACATGCAACATACACAACTACTGTAAAACTCATCAGCATTCAGCAACATTTCAGGAACATACAAGCTAGCAACTCTGATTAATATAGTTAAAATAAATGACATAAAGTAGCATGGACAATGGTAGGATGCTACCCTTCTAAAGCTTCCTAGAGGTATTGTTTGAAGCATTTCTGTCACAGAAAAGAGATTAATTAATGTCAGATAATGAATCTGGTAGTAACTTTGAACTTCTGCTGTCAACCTGTTCCATCTGAAACACAAATTCAAAGATGTATAGCAGAGAAATTAATGACAGTGACAAATAACCTCACTCTGCTGGTCCCTAGCATTTGGTGAGGGAGCATAACAGTGCTTTATAAACAGAACAACTACACTGTTCTGTCAGTTGAAACTGTGGATTGTAATATGAATGTTGACATTTTTTTAAAGCTCCTAGCTTAGCTGTTAGAGATGTTGGTAAATATTCAGAGCAGCTTGATCTTTCTAACTAAATGCTTTAAGATATAATATGCCAAATATATTAATTGTTTGTTTCTTTTGGGATTTATTATAATGTGAGGAAAACATTTTTTTACTGAAGTGGCACAGATGGCTTTCAAATATTCTAGCAGTTTATTAGTCATTGACATTGCTGTTTTAAGACCATTTTTAAGAGCCAGATGATGTTTTCTTTCAAATGCTCTCTTCTTCCTATTTCAGTATAGATTGAGTGGCAAAATGTGCTGCTTTTTTTTTACCATTCTATATCTTTAAAAAAACATACAGTGTACTTTTCATAGGCTGTGTATGTTATATGAATAATATTTTCTTAGGCAGTGTATGTTGTATGAATAATATGATGATTACTGACCCCAGGATGGGCAATAACCCAAAGAGCAATGGAAAAATGGATACTCAGAGTAACAATCAGGGATAAGGTCAGCAGTAAGGAAAAACACCAAAGAACCAGACTGCGTGATGTGATTGATGAACTATATTTGGCAAAAAGAAGATGGGCAGCCCATATCACTGACCTAAAGGATAACAGATGGAACTGTTGGATAACAGACTGGATACCAAAAGACCACTAGGCAGACCCCAAAAATGATGGGCTGAGCTGATGATAAAGCTAGAGATGGAAACAGAAGGCAAAGGACATAACATTTTGGAGTTCAGTTGATTTGTGCTAAAAGCAATGACAAATCTATATTGGATTGGATATTTATTGTGGCCCTGGAGCCTGGGTCCAATGAGGAAGACTTTCTGCCCCTTTGAACCCAGGTCTGGTGAGGAAGACTTCCTGCCCCTGGAACCAATGAGGAAGATTTTCAGCCCCTGGAACCCAGATCCAATTAGGATTAATTTCTGCCAGTATCTCAGCCCACTGTCAGCATGGAACTGCCTCCTATGGATCAAGTTGATCAAGACTTGACAGGATCACAGCCAGCAAATGCTGAGGCACCAAGTATCAGTGAAGAGGAGGCAGAGCCAAGCACATCAGAAAGATGCAGGATGCAGCTGCAGACTCAGCTGCATGTGCAAAGGAGAAAGGCAAGGCCTCCTTTGTAACAACCACTCCCAGCTGTGAGCTTTGAGCCTGAACCTTCTTACACATGCCAGCCTAAACATTTTCAAAAAAGAATTTATAGTGATGCACAAGGTAAGACCTTCCACAGGGATGAAGGGAAAAGTACTTTTTTGACACAGTCTCCATTGCACATAAGAGCTCTTTGTGCAGTCTGTGGCAGTCTCAGTGTGCTGAAAAATATTTCAGGCATTCTTTGCATCCCTGATGCAAAACTATATTTTTAAAGGCACACAAATAACCTTTAGCTGAAGGGTTAAAGTGTATGAATATAAAAATGTGCACTTCAGGGAAAAACACATACCAAGATAAGGACATGTTTCAGTGCAGGGAAAAAACCAATGTCTTGCTACTTGACACTGAACTGGGACAGGAGAGGAATCCCAGAACAATTCTGGAATGAAAACATTGAAAATGAAACTTGAAATGAAACTTGTTGCCTCCATAAATAAGGCTCATTTGCTTTTATTTCTGGTTGCACACCAAGGTAGCACATTGTTTATTTCTTTATTCCAGCTTTTATACACTTCCTTCTATGATAAATCACACTCAGTGCCACTTACAAAGATATATCTGAAAAATTAAAAGTACTCTAAGAATAAAACAAACAAGCAAACAAACAGCAGCATTAAAAAGCATAATAAAAAAAATCTGTGCCAGAAGTCATCCATCTAAAAGAAATATCATCACAGACACTTGCAAGAAGTATGCCCACTGGAATATAAAGAGGTTAAGGAGCTTAGTCAGAGGGAGCAAGTGGAGAAATAAAACCATTTGTTCCATTGTTCACATTCTACAACTGAATAGACCTCTCTCCCTCTCCCTCTCCCTCTCCCTCTCTCTCTCACACACTTGTAAAATGTTGTATCCCATTGAATGGTCTTTAGTATAGAACAAACAACTTGAGTACTATATTGCTAACCAATTACACTAAGGGGATGAAAGAAGAGAAAGCAAAACACAATTAAATGTATTTTAGAACTTCAGCAACAATTATTCTCAAAAGGCCAAAGTATTTCCATTTTTACACCTGTTGAAAAGCATAGTGAAGTTCATCAATAGCACACTCTGTGGCAATAATTGGAAAATCAATATCAAACAGTAGAAGCTACCATCACAGGGCTTAGAAACCAAAAGATCTTTCATGTTTAAACTCTGTTTATCAAGTAGTTCATCTGCCTAATTAAGTATTTCATTCCCATTGATTTTTCAAGGCAAAGATTAGTTAAAACAACTAGACTTTTTATTTTCAAAGCAGCATCTCAGGTAATTACTTCATCTTTGGTAATATCTGATGACCATAGATGAGGCAATTTCTGCATGTGCTACTTGAAAGTAAGGGAAAGGAGTAATGGATGGGTAGTGGAAAGTGGTGATCCCATATGGAATCATTCTGACAAGTGAATCATGATGTATTCGGCAAAATTGCTGTTCAAACTTCTGATATCCCATACTCTTGGGCTATGAAGTACTTTTCTATATATTTCCTATGAAAATGCATATGAGAAGTGTAGTAATCGGAAACTTTAACTGATAAAGTGCTTCACAGTGAATCTTAAAATGATCAGCAGAGGTAGGAAAAGAAAAAAGAAAGAAAGTTGGGGAGCTGTAGGCTGGAATGCGACCACATCCAGTGTGAAGAGTGAAATCCTAAATCAACCCATAGTCCTTTTATAAGCACTAATTCTGATCTCAAATGAAATAGAGACTACAAAAAGATAGCAGCAAAACTTAATTATTCATTAGCTTAATAAATTTTAATATTAAGGTGATAGGCTTACTAAATGGTGGAAGAGGAATATTGCATAGTAGTACCATTGATATATACAAACAACAATACATTCAAAAATTTAATCTCAGAAAGCTAGAAACTAAGTACTCAAATAACCATCATTTACTTGAGAGGTTGTTTTTCCTGCTTTTTGCAACTAAGATGAAGTGAGCCATCTACCTAACAACTTTATTTCAATACAGGCTTTGTAAGTATTTTTTTTTCATTCTGTTAAAACTGTGCAATTTGTACCATTGCACAATAAGAATTAGGAAGAAAAGATATGCAGATGTCACTACTCTAATGGCAGAAAGTGAAGAAGATCTAAAGAACCTCTAGATGAGGGTGAATGAAGAGAGTGCAAAAGCTGGCCTGAAACTCAACATCAGAAAACCCAGGATCATGGCATCTGGCCTAGAAAGGGTCAAAATGGATGCAGTGATAGACTTTACCTTCTTGGAATCTAAGATCATTGCAGATTGTGACTGCAGCCATGAAATAAAAAGACACCTTACTTCTTGGGAGGCAAGCTATGTCAAACCTAGGTAGGATAATAAAAAGTAGAGACATCACCCTGCCAACAAAGGTCCACATAGTTAAAACAATGGTCTTTCCAATAGTAATGTATGGCTGTGAGAGCTGGACCATAAGGAAGGCTGAGCACAGAATAATAAACACCTTTGAAATGTGGTGCTGGAGGAGACTGAGACTTCCCTGGACTGCAAGGAGATAAAATACGTCAATCCTAAAGGAAATCAACCCTGACTGCTTCATGGAAGGACAAATATTGAAGCTAAAGTTCAAGTACTTTGGTCACCAAATGAGAAGAGAGGACTCACTGGAGAAAATCCTGATGTTGGGAAAAATCAAAGAAAAAAGGAGAAGTGGGCGACAGAGAATGAGATGGCTAGATGGCATTGTTGATGCAGTGGGCATAGGTCTATGTGGTCTACAGATGATGGCAGATGACAGAAGAGCCTGGCATGTGGTGGTCCATGGGGTCACAAAGGTTCAGACTCGAATGTGTGACTGAACAACAAGAATAACAACAAAATCTCATGTTTGCAGAGAGCAATGGACCATCACCTGGATGTGCAAGTGGGTCCTAGATCAAAATTAAATTTGAGCTCTCTCTATACACAAATATGACAAAACTAAGCTTGTTGTACTAAGGATACAGTATGTGAAGACAAGACTTGCTAGGAAAGACAGTATGCTTGGCTCAAGTTTGCAGTTTTAGGGTGTAAGCAGAACCAAGCAAGACTGCTGGTCCTAAATCAACTGAGGTTGTGCTGAGTTCAAACCCCTCATACCTCAAGGATTATGGGAATTGTTTAGGATCAGCCTAACCATGCCCTAAATTTGTGCCAGCATAGTGGCATAGTGGCAGTGAGTCTGGCTCAGTGAGGGGTTTGGATCCAGCACAAATCAATATCTTTCCTGAGCCTCCCCTTTCCTGCCTTTTTTTTTTTTTTTTGCTGTTCCCTTGACTGATCTAGCAGCAGATCTGAGATCAGGTAACAGAAGGGGGTGGGGTGGGGTGGGTCAGCATAATGAACAACTGCAAGTCCACTACTGCCATTATAACTTTAAGTGGATTGCACTGCCTGCCAAGTTTCTTCATACAGTGTTTGTATCATTCATGATGAGAATCAAGTTGAACACCCTCCTTTATGCTGAGGAACAGCAACCTTCAAAATGGGGTAAATGTTTGGGTTTTACTCTTAAAATATCTGAGAAATAATTAGCTTGCTATGCATTGTAAAAAAACATATGGAAAGACAACAAGAAGGGTGTTTAATCCAATTCCTTGGCATTATTTTTGTACTCATGAATGCATTTTATGACTCTCACTTCATGGATTACTAGCAAATGTGCACAGGCACCATCTGGATGAAAGGACAGAATGAGATTAAGAGCAAATAGATTCCAAAAACCTAAACGAAGAGAAAGATAACTGGGCATTGTTCAGAAAGGGCAGAGAAAGAAATCCGTAAAGTTGGTGGATTAAAGCAAGTGCAGCTGCCTATAGCCCCAGATAAAGAAACCACATCAGGGATTGACACAGAGGGAAAAGAATGGTTGATAGTTTAATCCTCCTCCTCCTCCTTCTGCAATGCATTTTAGCATAGTATGTATCCTCCACATAAAAAACAGAGTCATGCATGCCAAGTCTTTTAATCCTTCGCTTCATGCTTCTCCCACTTTGTCTGACCGGCATTATATTGTCAGTCCCTAGGCCAATCATGTTGGCTTCCAAACAACTAATGTGCCCTGCTAGTATCTTCTCTCAGCCTTTCTGTCATCTGTTCATAAAGTTTCATCATAGCCTCGCTCCATGTTCTGAATGAGCTGCTGCTGTTTTTCCAGAACATACTGATAATACAACCATATTTTTGAGGATAATTGGGGGAGGTGGGAGCTTCTCATTTTGGCATGCACTTTCCTTTCACTTTAAACTGTTTTCTTCTTTGTCAAAAGCTTTCACTGTGCATTTCAATGATTCCCCTGTTTCTTGATATTCACTTAGTTTACACTTCAATACCAGTGTTTTTGTTTTACTACCTTGCATGAATAGACAGGAGTGCCTGGCGGACAGTGGTCCATGGGGTCACAGAGGGTCGGAATCGACTGTGCGACTGAACAACAACCAAAAATGAATAGTATTCATTTGGATGATTTAAGCTACTTACATTTTCTAATCCTTGCGCAGTAATTAATTTTATTGCCTGATGCAAACAGGCTTGAGAAATAAACAACTGCAAAGAGTTAAAAGCTGAAGGTTCCCTCCTATTGTGAAAACATGACTACTGGGTGATAGGGAAATATAATTTGGTTTCTTGCCCATTTTTATATTAGTAATACCAAATACTAAAAATATTAATTTTAGTATCTGCTGTTACAACCATGAAGACAAATATGCATTATTGGTGCATCGGTGTAAGATCAGATTCCTGAACATTTTTATTGATGCCTCCTGGTTTATAATTTGGAACATATGGACACTACAAGACTCCTAACATCAGATTGTTTCTCCATCAAGCTGAATATTGTCCATGGCCCTAGGGGAATGTCTTTCTCACCACCTGCTGGTGATCTTTTTAACATAAGACAGTCTTTAGGTTTCCTCCCTCCATGGATAAAGACTATGTCAAAACACATCATGTTTCCAGTTTCCAAGACAACATGAACTTTCAGTGGTACACACTTTCATTTCTCAGTTAGTGCAGATGTTCTCAACTTCCAAAAGTTTTAGATTTCCAGTCCCAGAATCCTGGACAAATGGTCATGGTAGCTGGAGCTACTGGGAATTGAAGTCCAAATCAATTGGATGTCCAGAAAGTTAGAATCATTGCTTTAGTGTTTTCCAAATTGACCGGTGACAGTGGATAAGAGGAATACTGTCTTTCAAGCAGCACTGCCTGAATACCAAAACTAAAGTCAGTACAAGGAACAATATCATCAGGAAATTCACAAACTTTACATGGGGAGCTCAACAATCCACATTACATACATCAGCTTTGACTCTGAGTATCTCTATAACAAAATATGCTGCTCCACTATGGAGCACATCCACACACGTGAAACAAGTTGACATTACTGTTAATGAAACAATGCGTATAGTGATAGGATGTCTCAAACCTACACCAGCTGAGAAAATATATCCTGCTGTTGGTATCACTCCACCTAAGATAAGAAGTAGCAGCAGACACAAGAAAGCTAAACAAGGGAATGACCCTAGAAATCCCCTGAACAGATATGTGTCTGAAGTCTGCCAGCTCATATCTCATAGCCTTATAGCAAGAACAAACATTCTTGGGGGTACGCAAGAGCAAAGCCAACTTAGAAGATGGAGGAAGGCGC
The DNA here is from genome assembly GCA_030440675.1 of Furcifer pardalis. Classification (NCBI taxonomy): domain Eukaryota; kingdom Metazoa; phylum Chordata; class Lepidosauria; order Squamata; family Chamaeleonidae; genus Furcifer; species Furcifer pardalis. The sequence goes on along the minus strand of CP126890.1, from coordinate 54,729,001 downwards.
TCACTGGACAAAGAATAACATTATAAGAGAATATGATTGAGGAACACTTGGAGGTCCTTCAATATGCTGAGGGTTGGAATATCTAAATGTAAGACCAATGTATTCAAGTGGGGGCTGCTGGTAGACAACAACATGCTGTGTGAATGTGGAGAGATACAGAATCCAGTGCATTTAATGGCCTGCTGATTAGCACCAGAAACATGTACCAATGAAAATTTTATTCTGGCCAAGGATAAAACCAAGAAAGTGAACACGAAAGAAGAAGTGGATAACAGGAAGAGAAACACTGGCATATAAGGATAGGGAAATTCTCTTTCTTTCTTTCTTTTTCAAAACAAAATAGTTACGTTTCTACCTCTTAGTGCTTCTGCCTATAGTACTCCTTTTTTTTTTTTTTACAAAGAATGTTTTTTATCTTCCAGAACTTTAAAACAGAATAGAAAAAGGATTATAAAAGTAATACTATTCTGTTGACTAATTTGTTTGATTAGGTTGTTCACTAATTTGGTGATTTACATTGGGCAAAATGTAACAGTCCATCTAAAAGTCTTTTTAGCAGAATGAACGTTACACAATATTATAGAATAATATGTTGCTCCTTTTGACTCTTGAGAGGGGATGGGATATGTTTTCGAAGGTTGCAATTGGCAGGAGTTTCCATATTTTTGAAACTCTGAATTCATTTACCATATTAAATTACTTACAATGAATCCTCCAATTATAGTGAGACACAATCCTTCATTCAGACAGTTGATGCTGAGCAGCCTGCAGTAGTCAATTATTTGTTCACAGTTCCTCCCAGTGTATCCTGGCATGCAGCTGTAAATACATCAGCAGATTTCAGAAGACATGAATTTTGCAATGCTAATTTCGTTTAATTAGTTCCAAATAACATCCTTCTATTAAGAATGCAATTCCTATTATTTTGGCAAAAATATAGAAAAAACAACAGAAACAAAAACCAATTAACATTTCATGCCATCAGTTATCAGTAGGTTAGCCAGATTAGATTTATGCTGGTAAAAATTTGTTTTGTCTCCTCACCAGGAGTAAAGAGTGTTATGTTGATATTAATTATAACATTTTGAAAACTCATATGTATAACCAACCCAAAGTGAATTAGATACCTAATAGCAAACTCTTTAGAGGCACTTTGGGAAGCTATTAAAATAGATGGCACTATTACTGAGAAACGGAGAAAAATAATGACAAATGAGATTTAGAATAGTGAGCTAATGATCACTATATAATGGGTTTGCTAACCCTACTCAATAATGATACACACTGCCTTGAGGAAACAATACTGAGTGGACAATGGAATGGCAATTATTTTATTTGTTTAATTATAGCTATAGATTTCTTTTTTTTGGGGGGGGGGAATAGCAGTTCTGACCTGCAATGGCTTATAACAATGAATTTACAAAAATAATTCCTTCATTTTCTATGCAGCATTGAGTCTGCATTTCTACCAATACCTAACATAATGAAGTTGATACCCTCATGGCTCACCTGCCCAATTCAGTCAAATGATTTCAATACACTTTTGAGACTACCCGTACAATTAACTGGGCCATCTGTATCACACAATGGCACATTTGATGTGTGTGTTTTGGACACACAGAGAGGGCGAGCAAAACCAGCATTTCTGAACTGTCATGCTCCTTGTAAAATGTCTTTCCTGCATGCAATGATGCAGGCAAATGCATACAAATGAAAGTTAAGGACAGTGGTTTGCAAGTCCAGGGAAAAGGTCACCCTAAATTGCAGAATTGTGAACATTCCATTCAAACATGTACACAGTGTTTGTCTCTGTTATTCCCCTCACCCCAGGGGATTTTTCTCTTGGTCCTAAGGACATCACAATGCCCCAAGAAGAAGGCAAATGAAGGGCAAAAGCTCTACATTTCTCAACATTGAATCATCATGAATATTCTTGTAAAGGACTCCAAGTTGAGACCATTTTGTTTCCCTAGATCAGGGGTACCCAAACTATGGCCCATGGGCTGGATCTGACCCACAGGCCATAGTCTGGGCACCCCTGATTTAAGGAGAGAAAATGGCAGCTGGAAATTATCTCATCCTGTTGGAAAACAGATTGCAAGGTGTGTTTTACTTCCACTTCCAGTGGGAGGAATGATGTGACCGACCCACTAAATTCACGGCCTGAAAAGTTTAGGTACCCCTGCCCTAGATGGAAATCATTGTCAGAACATATTTTCTCTTTTAATGACTTCTGATACAAAGTCCCATCATTCTCAGCAGAAAAAAATGATGATGATGCAGTGTGTATGATTCCTGCAGGACAGAAGTCTCCTGCTGATCCAATGTAGTATCAGTTGATGGCCCTTGGGCTACTTCTGCTCCTTCAATGCCTATGGCAGGGGTTTCCAAAATTGTCAAGCCGGGGGCTGGGTCATACTCTCTCAGTCAGCTTTGAGGGATCAATGGCCATTTTGCCCTGCCTGCACAGTGGGGACAGCCATTTTGTCCCAACAGCTTCAAAGAGATGGCCATTTTGTTTCTCAAATGCCCTTGGAGGGGGCACATGAAGTGGAACCATGGGCTGGATCTGGTCTTCGGGCCTTAGGTTGGGAACTCCTATCCTATGGGATCACAGATTCCTAGGGACGGAGCTGTATCAAGCTGTGAGAAGGTAGTAGGGGTAATACAAACATCTGCAGCCATTTGCGTGAAGGCCTCCACTCAGCTAGAAACTCAACAGTCAGTGCAACTTGCTTCACTCCAAATGGTAGGAAATGATTTTTAAAGAAGAATTTTATGTGCCATAATTCCAGGAAAAAAATCCTCAAAAGAGTCTTCTGCCACTTTAAAGATATTTGATATTTGACATAAACTTGCATGGATTCCAGCTGTCTGTTCCTGGAAAAAAAATGGGTTGGAGTCCACAAAAGTTTACACCAATAAAATAAAGATAGATATAGTTTCCTGAGAAGGACACAGCCATTTATCAAAAGTATTGTGGTGGGAGAGTGGTTGCCCCACGCTGTTACAGTCTTTTTGCTATTTTGCAAACAGTTTTAAAAGTTGGGTTTCTAAAAAATTAGATATGAAAAATCATAACATATTTGTAAGATTTCAAGTAATAGAGGAAAGTTTAAACTGTTCACAACATGCTCCTCAGTTTTTTCCTCCCTTTTGTGATATTTATGTGGTCTAGATAATATGAACATCAAAAACAGATAAAGAATGACTATGAAGCATTGTGATAGATACAGCTAGCTCCTAAATCTCTTTTTTCCTTTAAGGCTTGACATTTCAAGAGAGAAAAGTTGTGTATATGAATCTTAACCCAAAGATATACAGGTTATGAAGACCGAAGGGGTGAGATTAGAGTACAGAATAGTCAGGAATGAAGAGAACGAAATTAAACTGAATCTGTTGAGTTGTACATTTAGAATAGAAAGCTGTTTTTGAACAAAAAGAAATAAAAGGTTGATAGAAACTTAAAAAGTGAGGGTATATAGGAAGAAAAATATTTTCAGAATGGGCATAGCTAAATGGCATCTACATCTAGGGAGATAGAAAATAATAGCACAGTCCAAGATAAGGAAAGAGAGATGGAGAAAGAGAAAATAGAATAAAATAATTCAAGACAGTGTCTCGAGCTCCTAGTATCCATGACCCCAGGTTTTCTGGGTATGGCATGTTTCCCAGTCTTTGGTTTTTGGACTTCAATTCCCAGAAACCTAAATTAATTCCCTAAAGCACTGATCAGCCATTGTACTGACATAGGATTCTGGGAATTGAAGTCCCACTGTGGGAACCACTGGGATAGGAAAAGTCGGAATTGCAACCCAACAATGTAAGAGATCGCATTGGATGAGGGGCATGGAAATGAGCAATTAATTGGATTAGCTACAGCAATGTTAGCGTGCATATATTTTTCATAATTAGTTATATACAATTTTATCTATGGTTTAAAATGTCAGTTAAAAAAGAGTAAGATAGAGTAGCAGTAAAAACAGGTCAAGAAGAAAAAGATTTACCTCTATGGCCATGGTAAAGCTACTTCCATACCCACCCTTCTTTCTTATCATTCTCCCATCTAAACCTCTTAATGTTTGGACCCTTAAGGGCTCTTTCAAATACCATGTGTTCTAAAATAGGCCCCTTCCCCCCTCTGTGACTTTCTGTGACCTTTGACTGATACCCAACCCCAAAAAAATAATCACGTGTTTGAACATAGATCTATGGCCAGCTGGATGTGAAAAGCAAATGATAATTTTGGAGTCACGTGACTTCACACCAAACACCCCACCCCCCTGTAAATTTCTGTGACTTTTGGTGTACCCCCTCTCCCCTAAAATGGTCACATGGTATTTGAACAACCCCTAATGTTGTCACAAATGACTAAGTAGCTTAAAAAGGAAATGACCAGGTGACACCTTCCTCTGCATTTAGGACCAGTTCTTCCCTTAGCTGGCCACATTAGGTGTCCATTTTGGGTTGTTATAAAAGGCAACAAAGTATATAACAACCACAGTAATAGTAAAATTATAGGGAATTATAGGGAAGACGTGCTTGCAAGGTTTGATTTTACTAGACAGAGCAAAGTAGTTCTTCTGTATATTATTTCCCTTTTTAGTGTCTGATCTAGTTGTAATGACACATTCCTTAATTATTTCATGTCTGGATTACTGCAACATCCTGTATGAGGGGTTGCCTTTGAAGAGAGTTTGGAAAGTTCAGCTAGTTCAAAATGGAACAGGCAAACTGGCCTTGGGTAAGGTGGCATATATAACTCCCCATGTGCAACAGTGACTCCTGGGAAAGGTGAAAGAAGGTGAATATGAAGAAGAAAAATCTCAAATATACAACTATACAACTTTAATGATGGCAATGAAGAAAATGAAATGAAGAATTTTCATACTTCAGTTCAATCATTAATCCAAATGGAGACTGCAGTCAAGGATGCTTAATCAGATTAAGACTGAGAAGGGCAGCAATGGAGTCAATAGAAAAGTTCCTATTGGCTGTGTCCAAGTTGTGTTGCTGAATGTGAAAGTAGACAGAGAATAAAGCTGACAGAAGAATCGATTTGTGTGAAATATGGTGCTAGAGAAGAGTTTTCTGGATGCCATGGATTGCCAGAAAAATTAACAAATGGGTCCTAGAATATCAAGTCAAAATTCTTCCTAGAAATAAAAAATAATAAACTGAAATTTGGAAAGGTGACTATGAAGGAACTAGAAAAGATCCTCAAGTGCAAGGATGTGTCACTGGATGCAAAGATGAAGATCATCTGTACTAGGTACTCCTGGGTACTTTAAAACTAGATAATAAAACTAGATAATTATGAAAGGCAGCCAGAGAAAAATGACACACTTGAAATGTGGTGTTGTAGAGGAGCCTTGCAGATACCATTGGCCACCAGAAAAACAAATAAATTGATTATTGGATAAAACCAAGATGGAATTCTCCCTAAAAGGAAAATATTACTAAACTGAGGCTTTGGTACTTTAGGGCTCATCATAAAAAGAAAAGACTTGCTGGAAAATAATGAGTAATTCAAGGAAAAGTTGAAGGCTATGGTATAAGAAGGCCAAATAGGATATGGAGTGACTCAACAAAGGAAGCAAAGGTCCTGAATCTGCAAGACCTGAACAAGGTTGTTCACAACAGGACTTTTCAGAAGTCTCTTATTAATAGAATTCCTATAAACTGAAAGCGACAAAATAAGCATCACTCTCACTAATCTTTTCCTGTATGTCCCTCTCTGAGTCCATACCAGCATTTCCCCAGAAAATACAGACTTTGAAATAAATATGTACAGGGCAGTCTTGAGTTTACCATATCAGTAAGAGTGCTTAGAAATTCTATGAATACCTCAAGTAGGTTGGTTTTAATTCCCATCAATATTTCTGCATGTGCATTACAAATATTTCATATTTAGATCCTTTTGAGACTACAGGGCTGTATCCAACACATCCATCACACACTTGGATGTTGTACATTTCCCTTTAATGGGTTGCCATTCTGTTATGAACCACAGATTTTAATATTCTGCTTTTATGAATACTTTAAAAATTTGAGTTTGTTTACAGCACTTGAAAAATGCATCAGAGAGCCCACTTTAGGGCAGCCAAATAAAAGTCAAGCAAGTGTGACGAGAACAAATTATACTTCTTAGTGGTGTGAGCAAAAGGCCTGTAAATCTATTTTAAAATGATGCAGAATTAGGAACCTATGTACCACCCCTTCTTCTCTCACTTGCAGAAGTACATATATTTTTAAAGCAAGTCCCTTATTTTTATCACACTGATTCATGAATTACATTGTGAATTATTATTATAGCTCTATGAATTAAAAATGAATATCTACATCTTCCCCTTTTCAAAGATATTGTTATACACACACTGGAAAGGAGACCTGCCTTTCCAACTGCTTTCTCTTTCATCTCAAGGCAGGACCTTATATAGCGTATTTTATCTTACAGAATTCATGATGAAACAGTGAAGAACGACTTCTAGGCTTCAAACTTTAGCCTCTCATCTCCACACAACCTGTCACCCAAAACAAAGATTGCCTTCATATGATACATCAGCTAGTAGGCAGGCAGACATTAAAAATGAAAGTGTTGTCTTTCCCCATCTTTTTGTAGAGAAGCCAACAGCATGTTTCATAAGTCCCAAAAATTTTTAAAACCACCTTACCTACAATGATAGGTCCTCACTTCCTCAATGCAGCTACCATTATTCCGACAGAGGGATGGCTCACAGGGTGTCACTGGTTTTTCACAAAATTTGCCTGTGAACATTGGTAAGCAGACACACACCACATCCTAGAAAAAAAGAGACTTCTTGAGTTCATCAGATTTAGAAACTTAGACAGGTATAGCAGTAATGTTATAAAGTCATCACCAAACATTACTGTTATGTAGTAAACTATGTACAGAGGACTGTAGAACTGCACCTAGAAAATTAGGAAGCATGATCGATGAATCTCTATAATTGCCTAGAGCAGTGATGACAAACCTTGGCACTCCAGGTGTTCTTGGACTTCGATTCCCAGAAGCCCAAGTCAGCACTCCTACTAAACAGGGCTTCTGGGAATTGAAGTTCAAGAACACCTGGAGTGCCAAGGTTGGCCATCACTGGCCTAAAGAGTGCTCAGATGCATTGATTTACCATGCTTAGAGGAGAGCCACTCTACATGAAAGATATGTAGCATTCCCTAGATGGAACAGGAAGGATACATGCCCATGATGAGTCTATTCTAATGAGTAAAGACTGAACTGCCCTAATATGGGAAACATTCATAGTTCAGGAAAACCTGTAGTGCCAAGGTTCACCATCAATGGTGTATGGTCTTGGCTTTAATGCACTGTTATAATTTTGCTTCCACCTTACTCAATTGCTATGTGTCCCAACATGAATTAATCTCTTGAACTGTGTGTAGATTATAACTTGCTTTAGATATTTGTCCAGATAGTCTCTCTTCCGCAATCCATGTACAGAAGCTAAACAGACAAACCTTCCTCCATCTCTGTTGATGGGATAGTGTCATTATGATATCTGAGGCAGCAGGCTAGTTTAGATGACAGTCTATATGGCTTAACTGTCACTTTACTGTACACTGCAAAAATGTGAAGAAAGGAATTCTGGTACCTTAAAAAACCTATTTGCTGTATTTCAGGGTGAACTTTTGCATGTTGTAGCCTGTCTTCTTCCATGTCTAGGATAGATGTTAAACTGCCAAAATGAAGCCACCTTTTGGTGAATTCATTATGCAGTTCCTTTCACCTGATATAGTGTGAGAAAAATTAGCTGGCACAACAAGGTTGTCATTTCCTGGAGTATGTCTGATTGTGGGGCAAAAATACCACAATCTTCAAGGAGGCTTTTTTGGTGTGCCCCACAGCCTGCTAGACTCAGGCTGTGAACAATAGAAGAAATTCATAAATACTGTGAGTGTCTTAATTTTAATACATAATTTATCTCATCTCCTGGACTATGCATATTAGTTTGCTTTATTTAGTGAACAGTTATCAAGACTTAAATGCTGAATTCTTGCAAGACTGATTGCAGAAACACAGAAGAAAGCACCCTCATTCTCCTTTTCACAACATGAACATGATCTCAAATATAATTGAGGTCAATCTCTGGCATCTTTTGGCTTGTTGAAGGTGATTGTAATCCATGAAAGTTCACTCTGGAGTAGACATGTCTGCAAGAGGTCCAAACTCATTTGTTTGTATTTTTGGTATATGTACCGAAAGTGACTTACATGGCTGCAGTCTCCAAATATCATTACTGTACTTCTATTTTACACAGCCCACCAAATATGGACTGAATTTAGTTGATCCACAAAGATTAAGATGTTTCTCTATCATTCTTGGTATTACATTGAAGCACCAGTTAAAATTGCAGTTTTTTAGGACATGAGTCTTAAATTTAATCTAAATTGTTCCAATGTTTTTATGATGTGTTAAACCTCCTTGGGTCACCTTTAATGAGGAGGGTGGTTTAGAAATTTAAATGAATGAATGAATGAATAAATGAATACAATTTAGTCTTGGCTATTTCATCTGACCTCAAGTAGTAGCAATGTTGAGAAATTAAAAAGAAGAAGAACAGTGTTGATGTTGGATGAAATTCAAAATAAGTTACAACTAGAGTTGGTCTATTAAATCAATAGAATTTATGAAATGAACTCACAAAATCCCCATTAATTCAATGGTACTACTCTAGTTGTGGATTTGAATATTTGTGTTTGCAATAAAATACTGAAATGAGTACATTTCTTCAAGTGCAATATACATATGTAAGTAAATGTACTTCTGTTTTTAACAACCACATATTTGTGGAGAAACAGGACTAAAGAAAGTAGGGTGATCTCTTGCAAAAATGAGGTAAACCAGAAATAGACTAATTCTCTCTTCATCTGGTGACTCATATCTCACTTCTTTGTCACTGTAAAATTTTTTTGTAGAGCAATAATTACTTCATCATCTAGAAAAAATAGCTTGGCTATGATGTAATATCGCAGATTTCTTCTGCACCTATCATTAGGAATATTAGGAAGTAACTTTATTACTTTGAAATCCAGTCTTTCTTTTACTGTTTTCATCTCGTATTTTTTTTAAAAGAAAACCATTTTGTTCATTTGTCTCTTTAAGAATATACAAGCAATTATTTCTCTGCCCCTGTAAAGAAAACTGTTGTTTATGATCATACCTATTCCCTTCCATTTCAATTCCCTCCCCATTTTTGACATGGGGCAATGCTGCATGCTAGCATTATAAATTTCTCTTGCAGCCTTTTCATTAATTTTCTATTCTTGTGTAAAAAAGCACACATATTTCTACCATAATGAGTGCATAGAGTGTGAAGTCTGAGCATTATTAAAATATGTTCAACAACCAAGTTAGTGGTGAGGAGTAATATAAAACTAATGAGTAGCTCTCTCAGATAAATAACTGTATTATAAATAACTACCAGTGACTTGGGTGTAATGGAAGTTGCTGAAATGGTAACCCCAGGTACTCTATGCTGAAAGAAGTATAGTAATAGGCTAAAATCTCATTTGACAGTGAACCAATAGGAAGGAGGGGGCTTAGCTGTCTTGAAATGAAATGTGATATGGGTGATCCAGAGAGAGTCAGAAGTTTCCCAATGCAAAGCCAATAGGTGAAGATACAGTGAAGGATTTTACAGCTGAAAATGATACTTCCTAGAGCATTGGTGCCTTTCATTCACTAACAAGAGAAATTTCCATAAATACCCTTTTTCCTTTTATTTAAGAACTTACAATCAAAAGCACCATGAAAGATATGTTCTACTTTTATACAATTTTAAGGCTGTGATTTTAATCTTTGTAAATCCAATAAACTGGCCTAAGGGAGAATGTGATTTGTACCTTTTAAGCAGATGCCTTCCACAATTAAATTGTGTTTTTCACTGAAGATAGTAACTTACTTGTTATGGCACTGCAATAGCCTTCTTGTTTTATTGTTTGCTTTGATTACTTCTGAATGGCAGAAAAAGTGTGTAATGTATGCTTTTCAGAAATGTAGCATTTCTGAGTTATGCACTTTGGCTTCATCTTAGCAGCCATATGCTCTGGGCCCAACTACTGTATCATATTAATGTTATACTTCTGATCTGTGCTCATTATTGTCTTTTAAACTGTCTCTTAACCAATACCAGATTTTAATAAAACATGATTATTTTTAATTACTGCTTTTTATTGAGCTGCAATGTTGCAATAGTATTTAAACTGCATTGTCATATCATTTTGAAAGTGTTTTCATAAGCACTCTAGGAAAAAAAGAAGAAATGCCATTAAAGGGGAAATTAATCACTCAAATAAGCATAAAGAAATTAAGACAATCATACAATATTCTCATGGGCCCCACTGAAGACATTAAGACATTTTTTCAGACTGAACAAACATGCCTAAGATTGCTGCAGCAGCATATATAGCAGGAATGAAATTACTTTAAATTCAGAGGGATTTTTTTCTGAAAAAAAATTGTATTGTGTCTACTTCACCATCTTACTGACTAGCAATAATAAGGGGGGGGGAGTGTAGGACTTAAAAGCAGGGGCAGAATGTCATTTGGTCTGCAATTTTGAGCAAACCAATCTAATTTATGCAGTGTAATTCCTAGCCATTTTGGAATTTCATTACTCTTAGGACTATACATCTCTCTGAATTTTGATGCAAATCTCAACTCAAACATACATATGGGAATATTTACTGTATGGGAATCTCTGTATAAATATTTTTAAAATGTAGAACATGAGGCAGATTGATAATCAAACACATATTATACTCAAATAGATGGGAGAAAAGGGGAATCCAGCAACATTGCCCTTATACAATCCAAATGCAAGGGGAGATTCTTTTTAAAAAGACCACTACAGTAAACCATAATAAAGTAAAGCAAACACAATGTTTTATCTTTCAATCCATATGCATCTTTAACAGGCTGGACACCTGACATAGGGACAAAATATAAAATATAGTCTTCTTACTAGGTGGAGGCAATTGCAGCAGTATTAGCAGTGCCAGCTAGTGGTTGGAAGAAGGTGACTTCAAAGGGGTTTTGTTCACTGAATTATGTTTTCTATTGCATAATTTGTTTTATTGTTGAAGATTGGAGAAAATCTGGCCCTTGTTTGGGCATTTACTGAATATACGTGTGGAGGCACATAGGACCTCCTCATTTCTCCAATCTGGAGGTCAATCAGAACTTCAGATCTTCAGCAGGAAGGACTAAACAGGAACATCCAACCAAATACAACTACAGACCTTCCTTCACAGATTGTACTGTATGAAATCACAGGAGATGTAGAAGCAGGAGATGTACATGCTTTCCAAGCACCACGTGAGCATAATGGATAAAGGTCTGTCTGATTTCCCACTTGGAGGGGATATACATGTCAATCAACCCAATGAGAACCATGTTTAAGGTTTTAAGTTGTGCACCATACTCATTGGTCTGCTTATATCCCCAAGCCTCACTGTGACAATCAAAATGTCCAATAATGAAATTTATTTTTGTCATGAGTAAAATTGTCTGATTCATTAAAACTAAAATTTCTTCTCTTACTTAGACAGAGGTAACAGAGAATTGTGGAGTTTGGATGGTGAGAATTTCAATGTTTGTTTCCGTCAGTGCCCCTGATATCATACTGAGGCCAGGTCTAATATAAATTGCACTTCCATACTAGTCATGTGGTATCTCAGTCATTAGTTGCATTCCAGCCACTTTGGCTCTGTACCTAACTGTCCCCCAATGTATTTCCCTGAACAGAAGTATGTTACATTTGTATTTCCTGCACCTATCTGCTAGTAGGACACTACTAGTAGGACACTCTTATTACTTGAAAATCCTTCAATATTTATTTAGGTCATTGTTACAGTTGGTTTTGACAAAGATCTTTCTGATGGATTCATTCTTCAGTTCCTTTGGTTTGACCTGGTATTAGAAAAATTAACTGGCAAGGTTGCAACCCAGGGTATGCCCAATTGCATTCATGAGCTTTGATGAGGCTCTTTTTGTGTGTCCCAGGCACATAATGTGATGATAATACTGATGTCTATGTTTCTTTCACACCATTACATCCTGATACCAAAAATTTTGAATTAAGCATCATAATTAATCACAGCGTTTATTAAATAACAACACTCACACACACAGATTCCAAGACATAGGGCAAAGGGGAAGAGAAACCAACATGAAAACAATTATGTGCAGAGCACAGGGACCATAAAACAACATATTTGGAAAGGGGAGGGGGGAAACAAGCGAAGAACCTAAGAAAAACCCTTGCGCAACAATAAACTAACAGCGCAGGGCTGCAAAGGACAAGCAGACGTCCCATCTCTCACGTACCCAGCAAACAGATTAAAAGGGCAAACAAAGGCTAAATTGTTGGTTTCCTTTCTCCAGAGATCTCCATTTAGTTAAACAATCAAGACATAATGATTCTAACTTCTTTCTTTGTTTTTCTACTTAAGAATGAGTCAAACGCTGTAGTCCATTCATGTCCGGAATGATATCCCACGTTGGGTCTGCAGTTTCCCGCCACAAAACGCCATTGGCTGTCAGTCCTGCTAGCTCGTCTCCCATTGGAGAAGACGCGCTGGCCGCTCCCGCCTCCTGTGCCTTTGATTCAGCCAGCGGAGAACAAAGAGATACATCGTTTCCCCTCGTAAATTCCTGTGAAACCGCAACTATTTTTATTGCTTTAACTTGCAACAATGTAACTCTGCTGAAAACCGGTTTCTCCGCAATTGATGTAACCTGCCGATTCTGTATAACTCAAATCCCTTACCTCATAGCTGCCTTTTGTTTTGTATTTACATGTAATTAAAATGTGTTAATTGCCCTTCCTCCTTCCCAGTTTCAGTCCCCTCCCCCTGGCACGTAGAGTTAGTTTAGGAAAATAGATATAAGCCCTTTAGAGTGGGAGGTGGGTATCTTTGGTTCATATAATTTCGTGGGCTGAGATCACGAGCGGGTTTTTCTTCAAAACGATTGAGGGAAGGTAGCTATTTAGATGTAGGTCTGGTCAGACTATAATCTCTATAGCTTTCCTTTGCTTTTGCTCCCAATAAATCACTTTGTTTTGATCGAATTATCTGTCTCGGTGTAAGTTCTTAGGGTTTCTATACCTCTGCCAGAGAAATGTACCTGGGCCCCAAAATTTTGGGTGACAATTTGGTGCCGAAACCCGGGACCTCTGGTTCCTGCAACCTCCTTAAAGGGGTGCAGGGCAAAAAATGAGGGAAAGAAGATCCAGAACGACCTCCAACCAAAAATCTACAATCAGCTTTTGAGAGACTCATCAGCGTTCCGTCTCTCCAACTGAAAACTTCAGGATTGGTAACGTATAATTTTAATTTTTGGGGTCCTACTGAAATCCTCTCCAAGTTAGCTTAATCGTTTGTTTTTTTAGTTTGTTTTGTTAGAGAAATAACCATTCGGCCTTGATAGAATATAGCCAGCTGAACTTAACTTCTCTCTGGGTGGCAGCTCGGATTATTGGGGGGGGGGGTGCAGCAGATACGGTTTGACGTACCTGAGCTGCAAAAAGATTGGGCACTAGCGAGGTTAGCCACCACTAGAAAAGCAAGAACAGGTATTGACCACCTGTGAGCGCCTTTAGTTTAAAAGTTCGGGCTCAGTGAGTAGGTCCATCACTTAACACTGAAGTCTTTGTGAAGTGGCAGGGTCCAAGAGCCGGGTGGCACCCGTTGAGGACTCGGAAAAGCACGGTGTACCAGAGTAATTAACTGAGTACACGTGGCCAATTGACTAGACTGGTCAAGAGCGGGTGTTCGTCGTCCGGTGAGACCAGAGAAAATTTGTCTCGAGAAACAGGTGATTCCCGGTGAGAGACACAAAGGGGGAGAATTAGCGTGGTCCGTTCCTGCCAGTTCGCTGCGTGGGGTAACTCGGTAAGCGCCAGGACTTAGGCCTAAGCAAGCTATGGGAAGAGCTATGAGTGTTCAGGCTGGGACAGAGGAGAAGGCTGGTGGGACGCCACTCAGCAATGTCCTTAGGAATTGGAAGAATTTGGTGGGACCCAAATCCAAATTGAGCAAAAGGAGGTTAAAATTTTTGTGCACCCAAGACTGGCCCTTTCAACAGGACCTAAGGCCCGCCTGGCCTAAAGAAGGCAGCTTAAAGATACATCATCTTAGAGCCTTAATTAGGTGGCTAGAAACGAGTCCAGGGAGATCTGGGGACTTAGAATACGCAGCGCTCTTCATGAGGCTGCACACTAACCCTGAAAGGTACCCTTGCAAGGGCAATCTTTATATTGTAAGGGAGAAGGTTAATCCTCCTCTCGAACTTGGGGATCCCCCAAGGTACAAAGAGGTAATTGAGGAGGCTCAGGAAGAGGACCCTCTGGGCCCATTGCACCTTCCGCCCCCTCTAATCCCTCTACCCGTTGCTCATGGTATCCTTGCAAATCCTGGGGTGCTTCCTCAGCCTTTAATGCCCACCGCTCCTGTCAGTGAAAGGAACAGACCAAGCCGAGAGAGCCCAAGGTCCGTAACTTTGCAGCCTCCCCCCCAGGTTATAGTGGGTCAAACCGCGGAGGTAAACCTACTGGACCTTTCAGACATGCCCCAGCGGGACATGCAGGGAAGAGGAGCTGTAGAAGCAGCTATCGGACCTTGGGAACAGACGGAAGTTCCTGGAACTGTGGGAATGAGCGGGCTGAAAGGGCTGATGGAGAGCGCCATCAGCGAAATGAAGGAAGCCATGAGGAGGGAATTGGACATGGCCAAATTAAAGAAAAAGAGTAAAGCAAAAGCTCAGAGCGAGACTGAGAATGAGCCAGTCTCCACGGACTCGTTAGAGGAGGAAGAGCCAGGTCCCAGCAGGCAGGCTTCGGTCCGCAGCAAAGTAGGGAACAGGAAGGGGGGCAAAGGAAAGGGAAGGCCCCCGTCCCCCACATCTAGCGAGTCTGAGGAAGAGGAAGAGCCACGTAGGAATAGGAAGCCCACTCAGTCGAAACGAGGAAAGGGAAGGAGAAATAGTTCGTTGCCCCCTCTCCCAGCCAGAGGGCTGGGAAGGGATGACCAACGTGTGACCAGATCACAAGCAACGAGCTCAGCCGAGGGAAACCCTCCCCGCATGGTGCTCCCCCTACGAGAACAGCTCGTTGTCACAGCTGCAGGCGAGCAGAGAACGGGATTTGTCTATGTCCCATTTTCGTCGACCGATCTTCTTAACTGGAAGAGATCGTGTCCCTCGTATTTGGAACACCCCCTAGCCGTGGCCAAAGAGGTGGAAAGCATTTTTAACACGCACAACCCCAACTGGGTGGATGTGCAGCAATTGCTGAACACCTTGTTCACAACGGAGGAGAATAGGATGATCAGGAATGCTGCGTTAAAGCATGCTTCCAGGCTGCAGAACCCCCAAGATGCAGCAAACCCCTTAGTCCCTGAGAATGTGGTCCCTTCCCAGAGGCCAGACTGGGACTCAAGGGTGGGCCATGACGAGGCAGCCAAAACCCATCTTGCCAGGTTTCGGGAGTGCATTCTCGAAGGAATTTGGAATGGAGCCCCGCAACAATACGCGATGGGGAAGGTCTACGAGGTTCGACAAGGACCCACGGAGACCCCCACTGCGTTCCTGGAAAGGCTGCATGAGGCGGTACGGAAGTACCTGGGCCAGGACCCAGAGTCGCCAGTGTGCAAAACGCTGGTGACTAGCCTCTTCGTGGCCAACTCCATGCCCGATATAAAGAGAAAATTGACTAGCGTAGAGTCCCCACTCGAGTGCCCCATGCAGAGGCTGATTGACACAGCATTCAGGGTATACAACAACAGGGAGGAAGATGTAAAAAAAGAGAAAGCCAGGGAAAGGCATAAGGATCAGAAAGTCTTGGTGGCGGCGTTGCAAGAATTAACTAGACCACAGGGACACTGGCCTCCCCCACAAAACAACTTTCCCAATCATCCACCCTTCGTGCCCCCTCAGGGAGCTTGGGGACCCTACCCCCACTATCAGCCCCCTAAGGGCCTGGGGTGGAACCCAAACCCGCATCCTCAGCCTCCTGGAAAAAAGTGGGGCCCCAACACCCAAAATGGCCCACAGACAAACAACGCTTGGCATCAGAGGGTATCCAGCACTGGAAGAGGATCAGGTGGTGGGGGCACTCGCCCACCATGCCATAACTGCGGGGAAGTTGGTCACTGGATACGGAATTGCCCACACCCAGGGCCTCCACCTCCACCCCCACAAGGGCAAGTGACCCAGGAGGACAGGTACCAGAGACATCAGGGGCAACAGCCAACCAGGGAAAGGGGTGCCCTAGAAATGCTCTTGGAGGACGGAGACAGCGATAGGGACGAGTGACGGGATCCGGGGTCGGCTTTTAATCTACCACCCGGCGATCCCATATTGGAATTAAGGGTGGGAAACACACAAGTCCCGTTTCTGTTAGACTCAAGGGCCACTTTTTCCGTTTTACAAAAAACCCCTCCCTGCGTGAAACACCTCCCTGGGAAGACCAAAGCAGTGGTAGGGGCATCAGGGCAGTTAGAAAAAGCCCCCATTTTACCCCCAGTCACAATCAGTGTGGCAGGACAGGAATTAACTCATTCCTTCCTGCATTTGGCCAACTGTCCGGCAAACCTTCTGGGTAGGGACCTGCTCCAGAAGTTAGGCGCAAAACTTGAATTCTCAGAGCAGGGGTGCAAGGTAACTTTTGCCACCCCACAAGCCAAAATGTTTGTTCTAGGGGCTGTGCTCGCCTTAACTGCAGACCCCCTAATTGATGAAATCTCCCGATCTGTCCTGCCTACGGTATGGGCAGACGGAAGCGGACCTGGCTGCTCCAAAAGCGCAGAGCCTGCTTTAATTAAGTTAAAACCAGGAAGGGGACCGGTGTTCATAAAACAATATCCTCTGAAGGTAGAGACCAAAAGAGGACTGATCCCCATGCTAAAAATACTTCTGGAAAGGGGTCTAATTTACCCCTGCCAATCCCCATTCAACACTCCGATCATGGGAGTTCCAAAAGGGGACACTGGCAAATATCGGCTGATTCACGATCTCCGCGCAGTTAACGATGCAGTCCAGGACATTTCTCCCATTGTCCCAAACCCTTACAACCTGATCACCCTGATACCAGCTCATCACGATCGCTTTACTGTAATTGACCTAAAAGACGCATTCTACTCCATACCGCTTGCGCCTGAATGCCAGGAGTTCTTTGCCTTCACATGGGACCCCCCTCCAGGGGAAATCGAGGTGCCCGCTAACCGTTTCGCCTGGGCTGTCTTGCCTCAGGGGTTCAAATTGTCCCCCACTCTTTTTGGAGAGGCCCTGAGTAAATTCCTTCGTAATTGGCAATGCCCGGTCCCTGCCAAGGTCATAAACTATGTTGACGACCTATTAATATCCAGTGTGGGCGTAGAAAACTGTAAACTGGCCACCATCCACTTGCTGAATTCCTGAGGTGAGGAAGGTTATAGAGTAACTAAGGAAAAATCCCAAATTGCCAGAGAGGAGGTCTTGTACCTGGGATTCCTAATTTCCCAGGGACAACGCAAAATCAGTAATGAACGAAAAGAGGCGATTTGCCAGGTACCCCTGCCCGAGACTAAAAGGCAATGGAGAAGTTTTCTAGGGATGTGTGGCTACTGCAGAGTTTGGATCGCCAACTTTGCCCAAATTGCAAAACCACTCTTTGAAGGTCTGAAGGGAACAGGGGAACGGGTAGAGGCAACACCAGAAATGCGGTGGGCTTTTCAAACCCCAAAGAAAAGTTTACTCGAAACTCCCGCACTGGGACTGCCCAACCCGGAGAAGCCATTCGAGCTGTTCATCCATGAGAACAAGGGGTTGGCGCTAGGTGTCTTAACGCAGTGGTTCGGCACTTGGCGGAGACCAATAGCCTACCTTTCCAAACAGCTAGACCTAGTAGCGCGTGGCTGGCCGGCATGCTTGCGACATGTGGCAGCCACGGTGACCTTGTGTGAGGACGCAGAGAAACTCACTTTGGGGGGAGATTTGTCCGTTTTTGTGCCTCATGCAGTGGCTACGGTACTTGAGCAAAAGGGAAACCACTGGCTGTCCAATGCTCGTATCACCCAGTACCAGGCAGCTCTGCTAGATAACCCAAGGCGCAGACTGGCGGTGTGCTCCGCTTTGAACCCCGCCACCCTGCTTCCCGAAATTGGCACTTCCAATATGGTCCACGATTGCGTGGAGACCATTGACCTGGAATACTCAAGCCGGTCAGACTTAGGGGACGTCCCATTGCTTAGCCCAGATTTGGAACTTTATGTAGATGGAAGTAGTTTTGTAACCCAGGGAATTCGAAAAGCTGGATATTCGGTGGTCACCCTTCACGGGACAGTTGAGGCTCGCCCACTCCCTGCAGGGACCTCGGCCCAAATTGCAGAACTGATTGCATTAACCAGGGCTTTACAGATTGGCGCAAATAAAGCTGTAAACATTTTCACGGACTCCAGGTATGCTTTCTGTGTATTACACGTTTTCGGGACAATGTGGAGAAATAGGGACTTTAAAAGCGCAGACGGAGAACCCATCAAAAACGGAGAACATGTGCTTAAATTGTTGCAGGCTGTTCACGAGCCCTCCAAAGTAGCTGTGGTCCACATTCGGGGACACGGGAGGGCAACCGAACCACATCAAAGGGAGGGAAACCGCCGCGCAGACGAGGCGGCAAAGGAAGCGGCTTCCCTGGATATAGACAGAGAACTGATTACCTTCGTCTCAGCCCCTGCCCCCGCAGTCAAACTTCCCACGAACCCCTCATACACTGACAAGGAAAGAAATTATGGCCATTCAAAAGGGGGATCCTTAAATGAACAAGGGTGGATGGTGTTTAGCGATGGGAGAATTCTCATCCCCAAAGCCTTAAGCACGGACATCGTCAGGGAAATTCATAGGCGCACTCACGCTAGCCCAAGCGTATTGATAGACTGTATACAGCCATGGGCGGTCGTTAAAGACCTGGTTCGAAATGAAGTGTGCCGAATGTGTGTTACTTGTGTGAAAAAAACCCCAACACAGGAATTCGGAAAGGGCCATGGGGAAGCCAGCCTTCAGGCTCCTTCCCCGGAGCGCGATGGCAAGTAGATTTCTCTGAAATGTACCCAAACAGGGGATTCAAACACTGCCTCGTGTTCACCGATTCCCTCACAGGGTGGGTGGAAGCTTTCCCTTGCAGAACCAACCAAGCAAAAGAAGTTGTTAAAAAGCTCATTTTTGAGATCATCCCCAGATATGGAATTCCTTGGCAAGGCATTAACTCTGATAACGGAAGGCATTTCGTTGCAGAAATCACCCAGCAGGTTTCAAAGGCTCTAGACATTCCATGGTCACTACATGCAGCCTGGAGACCCCAAAGTTCAGGGCAGGTTGAGCGAGCCAACCAAACAATAAAAAGTCACCTTCGCAAAATGATACAGCAGACAGGCATGGGTTGGGTAGATTTGCTTCCCCAAGCATTGCTGCGGATCCGAATTCTGCCCAGAGGTAGACTGGCAATCTCCCCATTTGAGGCAATGTATGGTCATCCCTATCAGGTGGGGGATTTACCAAGGGGGAGGGAGCACGTTGACTCAGTGCCTGGAACGCAGTTAAGACACTATTTGGAAAGCATGTCTAACCTTCTCCAAGAAAACTTGCAGTCTCTCCTTAATAAGCAGGTACACACTATCCGTACCCCACTGCACAAGTTCCAGCCTGGGGACTGGGTCTACGTTAAAGCAATCAACCCAGACTTTGCAGAAACGCGATGGAGGGGGCCCTTCCAAGTCCTTATGACAACCCCTTCATGTTTAAAGGTTGAGGGGATTGTGGCTTGGATACATTTTACTAGAGCCCGCAGTGCTCCAACCCCACCCCCGGAGGAACAATTCCCTGTCCGGAAAACTGCACCGGAAAACCAGCGCGCAAAATCAGGGAAGAAGAAGGAAGAGAACGAGTCCTGGTCTGTGGAAGGCCTGGACGGATTAAAGTTTTTGTTTAAAAGGCGGCAGGATTCCGCCCCACGCAAGGATCTAACTCAAACAACAGAGAAGTAGCCTTGTATCTTTTATTATTTATTTCTATCTCTTTCCCCCTTTTAAGTATTGCTAGCATACTGTATTCTTTTACTTGCTTTAGTCTAAACCTTTTGAACATGTGTAGAATGTATAGGATGTTAGGATGTCTGTTTGGAGTTTTGGTAGCTTGCAGAACCCCCTCATTTTGCTCAGACCAATTCTCCCCAATCCGGCAGATCAGTCCACACGAAAACATTTGGGAATATTTGGGAAAGCATGTGGCTAATGTCTCAAACATCTGTTTAAAGCCCGGTAACTCTGTGGGCCAGATGGCTGCTACCTGCCTAGTGGCAGTCACCACTGACATTCTGCCCTTGCAAAGGGTGACCTTCCCAGATTGGGAAAGAGACCCACTTACTTATAAAAATGCCCCAGCCCTGGGACACTTGGTCTCAGGCGCAGACCCAACGCTCATTAAATTTAGAGTGGGGACAGTAACTAAGTCTCCTTTGTGCGTGCACTGGGAAGGGTGCAAGGCTAGATGCCTCAATGTCACCCCTGACTCCCAGGCATTGCAATGCAACCACACAGAGCATGCACCAGATGTGCACAATTATGTTAAGTTCCCTGAAGGATGGTTCATGGTATGCGGGTCTCTAGTGTATTCATACATTCCAGCCCGTGCAACAGGAGGCCCTTGCTCCTTAGCTCGACTCAGTGTCATCCTCCCTTCAAGGGAAATGTTCGCAGGAGGGGGAAGGACAAAACGGAGCATAGAAACCCATGGGCTTACCCCAGACTGTGACTCATCAGTCCATCTCTTCTCCCCCGCTGAATACATAGCCCTAGCCACTTCTCTAGTGGGCCTCCCGGGACTCGCAGTCCATGCTGAAAAGCAGATTAATAAACTAGCCTGCTCGCTAGTTAAAGGACTTAATTTTACCAGCCAAGCTTTACATTTGATCAACCAAGAGATGGCTGAGGTCCGGGATGCCACCTTACAAAACAGAATGTCCATTGACTATTTACTGCTGGTTCATAACAGGAAATGTGAGGATTTTAAAGGGATATGCTGTCTGAATTTAACGGATAATAGCAAACAGGTAGAAGAAGCCATCCACGGACTTCACAATCTCACCACTGAAATTAAACAAGACACTGGGTTTTCACTGTGGGGGTGGTTGACTGGCTGGCTCCCAGATTTTGGATATCTCAAACATTTGTTTATAGCGGGGCTTGGGATTGCTGTGGTCATAATTCTGATTTGTGTATGTGTGCCCCTCTTACAATCCCTGAGAACGCTATGCTGGGTCCCAATTAAACAGGGCCCCAGTGGGTATATCATCACTGAAACCCACTCAGTCTAGATGGGACTGTCCTTAGGCCAATCCCATCTCGAGGAAATGGGAAGGATTTGATATCAAAAATTTTGAATTAAGCATCATAATTAATCACAGCGTTTATTAAATAACAACACTCACACACACAGATTCCAAGACATAGGGCAAAGGGGAAGAGAAACCAACATGAAAACAATTATGTGCAGAGCACAGGGACCATAAAACAACATATTTGGAAAGGGGAGGGGGGAAACAAGCGAAGAACCTAAGAAAAGCCCTTGCGCAACAATAAACTAACAGCGCAGGGCTGCAAAGGACAAGCGGACGTCCCGTCTCTCACGTACCCAGCAAACAGATTAAAAGGGCAAACAAAGGCTAAATTGTTGGTTTCCTTTCTCCAGAGATCTCCATTTAGTTAAACAATCAAGACATAATGATTCTAACTTCTTTCTTTGTTTTTCTACTTAAGAATGAGTCAAACGCTGTAGTCCATTCATGTCCGGAATGATATCCCACGTTGGGTCTGCAGTTTCCCGCCACAAAACGCCATTGGCTGTCAGTCCTGCTAGCTCGTCTCCCATTGGAGAAGACGCGCTGGCCGCTCCTGCCTCCTGTGCCTTTGATTCAGCCAGCGGAGAACAAAGAGATACATCGTTTCCCCTCGTAAATTCCTGTGAAACCGCAACTATTTTTATTGCTTTAACTTGCAACAATGTAACTCTGCTGAAAACCGGTTTCTCCGCAATTGATGTAACCTGCCGATTCTGTATAACTCAAATCCCTTACCTCATAGCTGCCTTTTGTTTTGTATTTACATGTAATTAAAATGTGTTAATTGCCCTTCCTCCTTCCCAGTTTCAGTCCCCTCCCCCTGGCACGTAGAGTTAGTTTAGGAAAATAGATATAAGCCCTTTAGAGTGGGAGGTGGGTATCTTTGGTTCATATAATTTCGTGGGCTGAGATCACGAGCGGGTTTTTCTTCAAAACGATTGAGGGAAGGTAGCTATTTAGATGTAGGTCTGGCCAGACTATAATCTCTATAGCTTTCCTTTGCTTTTGCTCCCAATAAATCACTTTGTTTTGATCGAATTATCTGTCTCGGTGTAAGTTCTTAGGGTTTCTATACCTCTGCCAGAGAAACGTACCTGGGCCCCAAAATTTTGGGTGACAATCCTATAGATCAGGGGCCAGGCCACACTCCCTCAGACAGCTGAGTGGGCTGGACAGGTGGTTCCCTCACCATAAACACTGCTGTAAAATGTGTCCATGGCTGTTGTAAATGCATTTCAACAGCCACAAGGCACATTTACGGCTGTTGTAAACACGTCCGATTCTGATGATAATGGTGGTGGTGGTGGCGGCGGCGACGACGACATGAAATGCTGCTGTGGGCTGGGTCCAGCCTGTGGGCTGTAGGTTGAGAACCCCTGCTGTAGGACCTCAGTAAAACTGTGATCCTCTAAAATCCCTTATGTCCTTTGTAGGGCAGTGATTAGGTAGCCTTACAACTGATTTTTGTTCATACAGTATCTTTTAAAATGGCTCTAAAGGGAAGGGAAGGCTATCAGACCTATTCTTTCTTCATCTCTGTTTAAGTTTCATTTTCAGTACCAACAAAAGGAACAATAAGAAGCAATCAATAACTAATAAAGAAGAACGCAAAAGCATCACATTTTGAGGGTTTCTTTTTTTAGTGATAGAGAGAAAATTGCTACATAATTTAATATGTTTCATCTACTACAGGGATTATCAACCAGTAGCCCATGGGCCAGATCCAGCCCGTGGAACCATTTCATGTGGGGCCCCCACTGCCTCCACTACACCAGGAAGTCCCATGTGGTGGAGGAAGGACAAAATGGCTGTCCAGCCCTTGAAGCTGCCTGAGGGAGCATGATCTGGCCCCTGGCTTACAAAGGTTGAGAACTCATGACTAGTAGACTCAGCAATGGAAAAGTATATCAGTATTATTGGCCTCAAAACTGTGAATGTCAGATGCAGGCATAGTACTGTGGGAATAAGCTTTAGCATACAAAGGAACAACTGCAAATCCTGCTTCAGTTTTTATATTAGATATATATTCACCTTTTCTGTTTTGCATGGTTTCTTGTACAGATTATACTTACATTTGGTTTATCTGTGCATATGCCTCCATTTTGACATGGTCCTGAAAAGCACTCATCGATCTCAATTTCACAGTCATGGCCAAGGTATCCAGCTGGGCAATTACAAGCATAGCCTGAAGGAGTATTGTGACATACTGCTTCGTTCTGACATGGTTGAGAACTACATGATTCAACACGTTTTTCACAAAATGGACCTTTAAAGAAAGGAACACAAACAAGGTTATATATTGGCAAGGGGCACTCTTTTTTCATTCTAGTCAATATGCTAGATCCCCATTGAAAATAAAAATGGTACAGTTACACTGTTAAAATATAAGAGGCAGAGGCCAGCCTTCTTTCCGTAAAAGAGGAATGAACTGGATTATCAAAGCCCATTCATTTACTTCTCCTCAGAAGTTAAGTGCCAGTGTGGTCTGTGGCGCTTAGACTATGCGTCTATGCAACATTGGGCTAAATTTCATTGGGGTGGTTTGACTTGAGACCATTTTGTTTAGATGTCTGTTTGAAGCAAATTACCCTCAATTCTTATTTATTAATTCCTTCTTAATATTATGCTGTTGCTTCTATTTTCAGTTGCCATATAGTTCTGTTTTGTGACCTACATATGGCTACTTGAGTTGGCTGAAGTGCGCAGTGGGTTAGGTATCTGGCTGCAGAGCCAGAGGTTGGGAAAAGAGCCGACCTGCATAGAAAAGGGTAAGCTGCAAAGTCCTAGGATGCCTCCAGAAAAAGGGAATAAATCACCTTTCTGTATTCAATACCTAAAAAACCCTGGAAAGGGTCAGCATAAGACAGAGTTGACTGGACAGCACATTATTGTGATTAGATCATTTGCTGCATTGTGCATGAGCAATGTGGGGCATAAAACCTCCTAGACATACTTTAAAATGTGTCCTTTCCCCATCATTTTTTCCTCATTATGACACAATTCAAGTGTTTTTGGTCTGCTGTTTAATGAGTGCTGATTCATACACAATGGGTTTGATAATACAGTAAAACCTTGCATAAAGAATGCCTCGCTTAGAGACTAACTCACTTAAAGAGCAAAATTTACTCTGAATTGTCACCTTGCTTAACCAACCAAAAATTCGCTTAACAATTAAAGTGGGGTTCACAATCTCCCCCCCCCCGAAGTCATAATTGGTCACTTACAATGGTGTTTCGCTTAAAGAGCAAACTTGCTTAAAGAGCAATCCCGTGGAACACATTATGCTCTTTAAGTGAGGTACCATTGTAAGATCTCTACTTTGCTATTTTGTATTTACTTGTATAACAAAATAGCACTGCTATACAGAACACACAGTGGAATTGAGGGCAATAATGCATTCCTAAATGAATCCTGATACAAAAAAAAAATGAGGAACTGTAGAGATAATGTTTAACCATGATTTATTTTAGCAGTTTCCAGTGAAACTTTACAGATTGTTGAGGCAGTTATGCATGAAATAATATGCTTGAGGATACTGCATAGGGTGTAGCCATATGAATAGTTTTAATTTACATAAGAAGGGCAAAGGAACTGTGATGAAGGGTGGGCATCACAAGGCATTATCAAGTAGTATACTGATTTGCTCTTAATTTCAGTTTTAACTGGTTGCTAGGAGCTGGGCTCAGAAGGAAAATACATGGTAAGCAACAAACATGTGGAGGTTGGAGCATAAAGACAATCCATTAATCTTTTACTGTGGGGAAGAAATTCTTAATCTTTGTGAAGAAGATAAATCATACTTTATTTCATCATCAACGAATAGCAGTTTACTATTAGGACTTAGAAATAATGGCTTGTATCCTATTCCTCATCCCAAATAAGAGTAGACCTATAGAATCAATTGCTGAATAGTAAGTCAACACTTATGTAAATTATATTTATTTATTTATTTATTTAGATTTATATACTGCCCCAATTAATAGACTCACTGGCTGCTCAGCAAAACTTAAAAACAATATAAAAACAGGCAAGCCAGAAAGGAGAGCTTGTTAGCAATCCCAGCCCCCAGACCCGTTTCACTGTCAGTTGTTGTTCAGTCGTATAAGTCCAACACTTTGCAACCCCATAGACCACCAAACACCAGGCTCCTCTGTCATCTGCCATCCTCCATAGCTCGTCCAGATCTGTGCCCTCTGCATCAACAATGCTGTCTAGCCATCTCACCCTCTGCCTCCCCTTCTCCTTTTTGCCATTTATGTTTCCTAGCATCATGGCCTTCTCCTGTTAGTCTTCTCTTCTAATTTGGTTGTCAAATGAAACTTCAGTTTCAATCTTTGTCATTCCAGGGAGCATTCAGGGTTAGTTTCCTTCAGGAGTGACTGATTTGATCTCCTTGCAGTCCAGGGGAGTCTTAAGAGTCTTCTCCAGCACCACAGTTTGAAGGCATCTATTCTTCTGCTCCCAACCTTCCTTATGGTCCAGCTCTCACAGCCATTGATTTAACTATGCAGACTTTTGTTGGCACGGTGATGTTTCTACTTTTTATTATGTTGCCTAGGTTTGCCATAGCTTGTCTTCCAAGGAGTAAGCATCTTTTTAATTCATTGCTGATTTCACCATCTGCAGTGATTTTAGATCCCACCGAAGTGGTCCCTATTTATCTCCTTGTAATGTCTTGCTTTTGAACTGCTAGGTTGGCAGGAGCTGCAACAGAGATGGGAGCTTATTTCATCCTGCAGTACTTAGAAATCGAACTGCTGATCTCCTGCCTTCCAGTCAGCGTCTTCTTAGTCACTTGAGCTAGAGAGAGGCGCAAAAACTGGTTCCTCATGCCACCCGCAAGTTCCAATTGCCAGGTGGAGGAGTGGAGCCCAGCTCAGATTGGCTCCCTTAATTCACCCCACCCCTTTTATCCCCACCGTCCCTCCCTGCTAAAAAAAACCATTTCGTGTCAGAAATTATTCTGGGTTGAAAGTTTTTTTTGTTTTTGTTTTTTGCAGAAGAAACTCCGCTCAGTCAGGAAATGCCCAAATGAGGTTTTTTTTCATGTCCCCAAAAACTGGGATAGAAAGGGGTGCTCAATTTGTCATGCAGTACTCCGGGTCTCGGAAGTGCCAAATTTCCAGCTCACAATGTGAGCGTCTTAACCCCTTGGCCACCACAACCCCTTCATGCTTGACACAATGGTTTGCAAAAGAAACGAGGCAGAGCTTGTGGTGTGTTTCCACTCAGGGGTCTGGGCTGGTTTTAATAGACTTTGCACTTCAAGGAGAAGCCTCTTAAGTGTGAACAAGCAACACCTGCTTCCTCTTTTCCTGCATCCCCCCCCCATTGTTTACGTTTCTGGGTGCACAGGATTAAAGAGAAACACCAACTCTTTCGTTCCTGCCCAAGGTTTGCAAAAGGAGATCGAGATACCTCTTGCTCCTCTTGGAGGGGGGGGGGGCGTCATAGCACAAGGCTCTTTTTCCCCATTTGTTTTAAAGGCCATGCCCTTCCTCCCCTTCACTCTCCCCTCCACGAAGGAGGGAAGCCAGCACTGTGTGCCGCCAAGGCTCAGGTCTCAATCTCCTGTGCCCAGCCCAAGATTTCCAGACGACTGGCTGGCCATGGCTTTCCCAGCCCCAGTGATTGGGTGACTGGCACTTGGAGAGAGTGGGAAAATAGGGGCTTTGAGTTTCCCAGGAGAGGGGTTTCTGTCAGTGGCTAGCAAGGGGTCACCTAGTGTGGCCCTTTTTGGGGGGTGGCCCTTTTGGGAGGTGTCAAAATTTCACACTGCCAGTGTCCTGGGCCCCACCCAGGGGGCAGCGAATTTGGCCTCTGCCCCTGGTGGCTGAAACCCACACAACACCAGTGGCTGGCAGAGCTGGGATAGATGACAGGAGCTCATTCCATCACACTGCTGATCTCAAACTGCTCATCTTAAACTGCTGATCTGCCAACCTTCTGGGTTTCAAGCTCATCATCTTAGCCCCTAAAACAATGCATCTGCTAAGAAAATACTAGATAAATGAATATAATGTGATAATAACTATAGAGTTCCTATACAACCCAGCTTCTATTAATTTTGTAGAAAATATTTGGCAAATTTAAAAAAAACTTATTTGTTTGTGTTCGTATTTTTTTATGGGAATTAATTATTTCTTCTTTCATATGTCCCAAATTCATCTCCCATGCTTACAATTGTTTTATAATGAAACACATTTAGACATAATTTAATATTTAAATATTTAAAATAATGAAAATCAGTACAGTAAAATCCAATTTTTACTATTTACATGTGTTCCTTATTTGGCTACATAGCCATCACATAAAAAATAATTTAGAAGATATTCAATTCCAAAGAAAAGTAAGTTCCACTTGGTGCTTCTTTCCTTACTGCTAACTGCTGCTATGTGCATAAATTGGGTACTTGATAATTTCCCAGTGTCTGTAAATATGTTGAAATATACATTTTCATAATCCTCATCGAGATCACATGCTTTAAATACAAATACAAATACAATGAAGGACAAAAGTTGACACTATTTGTTCAGATATGCAATAAATGTTGAAAAACAATTTTATGGTTGCTAGTGCAACCATATATTTAATGATAAAGTAGATACAGTACTGTTAGAAAGCATTAGTGGCATTTCTAAACTAATAAACCTCATCCCATATCTGTTGTTCAAGAGCATTTAAAGAAGTTTCAGATGTTTGCATGGAAATATGGCAGGCATGACTAGACACCAGAGTGCATGGAATGCTGTTCACCTTCCCACTGAAGTGGTATCTATTTATCTATTTGCAATTTCTTGTTTTTCAACTGCTAGGTTGGCAAAAGCTGGGACAGAGACAGAAGCTCACTACGTCACATAGCACTTGGATCATGAACTGCTGACCTGTTGGCCTTCCAGTTATCAAGTTCAGCATCTTAACCACTAAGCCACCACAGTCTGGGAAAATACCTGGGAGTAAAACTGGACCGTGTTTTAATTTATAAGCATCACTGTCAGATTATTAAACCGAAGACAGGCACCAAGAACAATCTCATCCACAAACTTACAAATACCACATGAGGAGCACTACCTAATGTTCTCTACACATCTGTCCTTCCCCTATGTTTCTCTGCTGCCCCTGTCTAGAGAAACTCTTGCCATGTGGAGAGAGACTAATCTGCAGCAATTTGATTAAACAGTGAGATATTGAGGATTTGTTAGGAGCAAATGACAAGGCTATTCAAACTGCTGAATATTGGAAAAGTAGAGTGTGAATATGTAAACATGTAGCTTATGTATGCATACATTTTAGATTATAAATATTTTTTTAAAAATTATGTTGGTTTTAGATTTTAGTGTTTCAGACTTGGATAAATAAATAATAAAACAATCTGAAATTAGTGGAATTGTCTAACTTGGTATTAAAGAACCTCCTGATTTTTATTCCTCAGCTGGCTGCCAGAACTATACATAGATCATGCCTATCTAATGGGAAAGTATCTCAACATTCCTTTCCAACTACAGTGATATGAGGGAAATTTGAGCATAATTCTTCCCCATGTACTTGTTCCTTAGCTTGAGTGTCCAATAAGTCCTTTTGGGGTAAGTGATGCTTGTACCTAAATATCTTTTCCTGCTTTATTTCTCATGGTTACTTGCCTAACAGTAGAAAAGCTTGAAATAAACATGTGAAAAAAAAATAAAATAAAACAAAGACTGCTGTTAGTCTATTACATATAGATATGACCTTGGCATAAACTTCTCATATTAATACTTTAGAATCCATTTTCAGCTTATCCTGGCAAAATGTTACCTTTTCTCAGAAAATAGGATAATTTGATCTCTCTCCAGAGCACAGGCCAAATGGCTCTTAACCTTTACTTGCAATAAGATGATATACTTTTGCAGTATATCCCCTCTAATCACTAATTTAGACTGAAAGAGAAAAACAGGTAGAATAGATTTCCATAACTAGGACACCAGAAAAATGGCACTGATTTCTCAAGGGAAGTGTGAATGGAAATTGCAGTTGAAAGGAAACTGTATAAATATTAGAAACATTGCTGAATCAGCAAAAATATAGTGGACTACAACCCCCCCCCCCCTTCAAAATATGAATTTGCCCCCATGGGAACTATAATTTCAGCTGACTTGGACAAAGTTCAGAGTTTAAAAGGAAGCTCTTAGATGCTTTCTGGACACACTCCTCAATTGTGTTATTCATGTGAAGGAGTGAGGCATGTCAAAAGTCTTATCTCTGGCAGGTTGCAGATTCTCTTGACTCTTCTACCATGCCTGTAGATCAATTTAAATCAGCAATTCCCATTTCAAAACATCCAAAGATGGGGTAGCAATTTTGTTGAGCTATACCTGGTTGAAAGTAAGAATGCCCCCCCCCTTTTATATGCTTGCCCTTTCTCTCTTTTATCCCCTACAGATTATTATTTCTTAATTTTGCTCTGCTGCTGAAAATAGCAATCAAAAGGCATGAGTGGCAGCTTAGACACCATTTTGCTATCCTATGGTGACTTCTGGCTTGCATCTTTCTAGAGTATGGTAATAAGTTGTACCTCATGTAGATTTCACTGTTATTGTGACTATTTCTCCTTAACTCTGCAGGTAGGAAGATAGGGTATTAAAAAACCCACAATTTTCTTGTTAATTGTTATTTTTTTCCCTTAGAATGCTACTGATTGTTCCCTTTCTTCCACAGTTTCAATTTATTTCCAGAAATAACATTTCCCCCAGCACTTAAAAGGCTAAGAATTTGATTATGGCATAAGCATTTTCCGATGACCCCCCCCCTTCATTATAAAACATTAGAAGGCATCTTGTTTTTATTAGGGGTCAGATACCCACTACCACCTTCACCACACCAGGAAGTGCCTTGGGGTGGAGGAAGGGCAAAGTGGCCATCCAGCCCCTGAAGCTGTCTGAGAGAGCGTGACTCACCCCTGGCTTTAAAAGGTTGAGAACTCCTGGTTTAAAGGATAGATAAATATGCCACTAGAAAGGTGGAGGGGGAGAAAGCAATGTGTTCTTGAGCTGTAATGAAGCAGACAAAATGAAACCTCCAAGACAGAATGTTCGGCTAGAAAAAAACATTAAATGTACAAAGAAAAATGTGTTTCTTCCAAAGATATGGAACTCTCAATATACATGTAACTGTCTATCTAGTGGGGAAAGGTCTGGAACATAAGACAATGTGCAGCCCGAAAGCAACCCTCTTTTAATTAAATAGAAGATGTTAACCTTTCCAGTGCAATTTGTGGACTATTATCAGACTCCGTCAGCTGTGTAAAAGCACAGATCATACAGCTGACATCTCCACTGAACAGTCTTAATAACATCTGGCATATGCAACAAACATGGGGAAAACGCTTCATGTTTTCTAGCAGAGTTATACAGAAGGTTGATCTGCATCTTCTGACAGATCTCTGGGAAATTACTCCAAGTGGTTTAACAATTGTTTAACAATAGCAACATCCTCACCAACACCATAAATTATATTGCTGAAGTGAAGGAAGCAATGGCTGAGGTATCTGGAATGGGAATTTTGTGCAGAAGGATGGAAACTTCTACTCAATTTTGGAACTCAAAACAAATTTCTAGATTCTGAAGGGTTTGGTTCTAAGTGTATGTCTTTTATACCAGGGTTCTGATGGTGGATTTCAGGGATCTATTCAAAAGCAAAGTCAAATCCACACAACTGGGTCTTCTTTAAAACAAACCTAAACTAATATTGTAGGTAGCACTTGGCAACTAGATTGAACAACAATCATAATCCTTACAACTGTTCTGCTATTGTTATAGGACAATAAAATAATAACCAAAACCTACCACCTGGTGCTACTCAAATCACTAATGCTGCCAAAGTAATCCAACAGGTAGGTACACCAAGGCCTGCTGAGAGTAGCTATCAGAGGGTTTTTTAAAATATGTTATTTAGACATATATAGTCTGCCCTATATTATACAATCCCAGGGCAGCTGTAAAACAATTTTAAAACATAAGATATTTAAAACTATTTAAATTCAGACAATATAAAATTTAAACACTCAAATGTTAAAGACATTGCATTAAACTTTGCAGGCCAAGATTCCTCAACCCTCAAAGGCTGTAACAAATAGGCATTGAAATGATGTCAATTTCATTGCCAATCAAGCCTCCAAGGAGAGGGTATTCTACAGATGAAAAAAGGCAAAACTCTGCTCATGACTCAGCCTTCCATCTCCCAAGTTTAGTAAAATGAGTACCCAACATGTTTTGTGCAAAACGTCAATTACCTCATGAACTGCTCAGAAAGTATTCTAAATGATATGAGGTGGTATAATGCAATCACTGTTGCTATTGCTTTCATGGGTAAGTCAAGAGAAGTACATTATAGTACTCTAACCGGGAGGTTACGATGGAATGGACTACTGTGATTAGGTTATCCCTGTTCAGCAATGGTCTTTCCTGGTGGACGAGTCAAGGCTAACCTCAGCATTTTGAGCAACTGAGCTCACATGAACCTCCAATGGACCAGTGGGAGACTGTGTCACCCCAAGAACATCTGCCCGTCGCACTAGAGCAGACTGGAGGGGATCCCTGATAGTTCCATCTCCTAGGGAGGCTTGCCTCTCTAGCACAAGAAGGAGGGCTTTCTCTGTGTCTGTTCTGGCCCTGTGGAACCTCCTGCCAACTGAACTTCACCTCCAGGCAGAGGTTTCATCCTTTCTCAAGAGTCTTAAGCCCTGGCTGGCACAGCGTGTGTGTGTGTGTGTGTGGGGGGGGGGGGTTGGAGAAACAGCCACCCTGGGTTGGCTTGTTTAACTATTGCTCGGACTGTCAGTTTAGTATGCAGTATTGGGAGGGCATTTTTTTAAAAATAAATTTCTTAATTTTAAATAATTCAATTTTAATGCTATTTTTAATGTTTTTGTAAGTTTTTATTTGTTTTAAGCCACCCGGAGTTACCTTAGCGAGGAGATGGTGGTAGAAATGCGAGTAATAAATAAATAATGACAAAGATGAGGCTAGGAAAGCATATTCACACCTGGTCCTTCAGAAACATTGTGACTCCATCCAGAACAAATCCCTTGTCCAGCTTTCAGAGTTGGGAGCCACCAAACTACAGAGGCTCCATCTAATAACAATTCAGTTTCAGTTTGCTCCTTCCAGACTTTGGTTCAGTATCTGCATGTCCTCAACCAAACCCAAAATAAGGAGGTGTGAAATGTCACCAGCATATTAATGTCACCCAACCCTCAAACTCCTAATGACATCTCCCAGTGGCTTTACATAACTATTAAACAGCATGGGAGATAGAATGACATCCTGTGGTACTGTACATATTAACAGATATGAAAAGAAGTCCCTGCATGCAGTGAAGGTGAACCTGTGGCATGTGTGCCAGAGGTGGCATGCAGAGCCCTCTGTGTGGGCACTTGTGATCCCATGGGTAAGCCATGCCCTGTCTTGTCCAACCTCACCAGCTCCAATGACAGCACCGTTTCCCCACCCACTCACTCCCTCTACCCAAGGGGAAGCTGAAATCCTGCCCAGTAGGTGGGTGCAGGGATGAGATGAGGTGACCAGACATGCACCCCCACACACATACACCTATACTAGGAGTTGTAGGAGGTGCTGTCATTAGTGCCAGTGGCACAGCATGGCAAGGTGATGTAACGCACCACTGGTGCCAATTACAGTGTCACTTCCCCATCCACCACTCTCCCTTCAGCAAAGGGGAGGCTGAAATCCCTCCTGGGAGGTGGCAGAAGGAATGAGGTGAGGTGACCAGACACTATCCACACACCCCTCCTAGGAGGTGGAAGAGGAGCAGTTTGCATGCGGGCCCTCATCAAATCTATAGCAGGTATGCTTTCAGACTTCTGTCTGAACACTTTACCCTCACCTCTGCTTCACTTTCACCCTTTGTTATGTGCAGGACACTGTCTGGTTCTATGCAGCTTAGTGTCATTTTGTACACTAATTGTAACAATCCTGTGCAGGCAGCAGAAGCGTAGCGTGCCTTGGCGGGGCCCCATATAAAAAATTTTTTGGGGGACCTTAGGAACGGTAAAGATTTCTCACAAAAGAAAAAAAATGCATAAAATTAAAAGAAATATTTATTCATCATAATTAAAATTTGGGAAGTTTTTATTAATTTTTGCTTATCCACGTTGGGGGCCCCCGTGGCCCGGGAGCCCCGTATAATTGAGATGGCAGATACGGCGGTAGCTACGCCCCTGGCAGGCAGGCACATATTCTCCAATTTCAATGTGGATCCTGTGCAGGAAAGGTGCCATTCTGTGTAGGAATTGGAATAATTTTAGATTCTCTGATATGAAGTTGGGATCAGAAAAACAGCTCTTGCTTAACATGACTGTGCTTCCAGATGTGGAGTTGAAAAAACCTTGCTGCTGATGATACCCAATTCAGTGAATATTATATGCTACACTGCTACACTTATACAGTCAAAACTCGCATAAAGAGCATCTCGCTTAAAGACCAACTCACTTAAAGAACAGAATTTTCTCTGAATGTTCGCTTCACTTAACAAATAAAACCAACCAAAAACTCGCTTAACAAATAAATCGAGGTTCGCAATCCCCCTCATAATTGGTCATTTACAATGGTGTTTCACTTAAAGAGCAAACTCGCTTAAAGAGCAATCCTGTGGAACGCATTATGCTCTTTAAGCGAAGTACAACTGTACTTACTATATACTTTATATTCAAGAAAAACTGATATTCTTATTTTAATATATTTCAGGCTGCTGAAGTATAAGTTTCAATCTCCTTGCATACAATTTGTGATACATATTCCTGAAGAGTAACTGTCTGGTTTTTTTTTAGCAAGGAAAATAGAAGCAAACTAATCTGAAAATATAATATTACCCAGGATTTATCTGCAAAGAAATTCATTTTGTAGCTGCCTTTGAAACCTAATTGATAAAAATAACCTTTTTTCAGCTGGCTAGTTTTATAACCAAAGAGACAGCCTACATTCTGTAATGACTTATTACTGTTAAGGAAAAAACTAATCAAATGATGACCTGGTCTTTAGAAGAAAACATAATTCAGATATGATGATATATTTCTATACCTTCAGAGTCTCACACTAATATATTTTCTCAGGTTATGGCAGCTGAAGATAAACTTTTCTATTTTCTTGCATTTGGTTCCTTCACCAGTTTTTATTAATTTTCTGTATTCTCTCAGTTATATCTTGCTCATTCCTGTACATGTCTACTCAAAAATAAATAGTGATTGTTCCTAAATTGTTGTTGTTGTGTGCTGTTATGTCACATTTGACTTATAACAACCCTAACAGGGGTTTCAAGCTATGTTAATGTAGAGAGGAGAACCTCATGATCATGTCCATCACACCCCACACCTCCAGGAATTTCCCCACACATACTATAGCTCACCTGTGACATGAGGTACAAAGAATGTGGATGGTGCTGTGGCATTCCTGATACAAGAGACAAATGAACAGGAAGAGGGACTAGGAGAAACAGATAAGAAATCGACTGAAGAGAAGCTTCTAAAAGGAGCTGGGGAAATGATGAGGGAATTGGATGAAGTCCACCAGGCAGTGCTGATAGAGGAAGAATAGATAAAGGGTGAAGAAGGTGAGCAGAAAGAAGCAAAAGAAGAGGAGAGAGAGAGGAAGTGATTGAAATGGAACTGGGTAAAGAAGGACAGGTAGGGAATGACTTAGAAGACCTGTCAAGGAGAGCTGAAGGGTCGGAGTCCCTGCCACAGCTATCCCTGGGGTGGATGTTCATGTTGAAGTAAGATCCTTGGACTGGGGCAGATAATCCATTTGTAGTTGCCCTTAGAAGATGTTGAGAGGCAGGCTTGAGGATGGAAACTCTGAAAGCCCTCTCATTGGGGCAAATGTGAATGGCAGGAGAGGCAACAAACACAATGGAGGAACAAAGCGAAATAACAGGGTGCCAGCAGTGACTGTGTCTTTTTGATTGTTTATTCATTCGCTTGCTAGTTGACTCATTTTCATTCATTCATTCATTCATTCATTCTGCCAGCTGGATAAACTTGTTCCTTTTCCTTGATAGTCCGCAATATAATAAACACACACAAAGATATTATCAATACAATGTTTACCCACACACAGCCACTGTGACATCATCAACACTTCATACATATTAACCAGTCAGTTTGTCATACCATATAATAAAATTGAACATATTTGATGAGGCAATCATAGAGCTTATGCAGTCACCTATCCTCACTGAAAGAAGCTCAAGAAGCTAGTCCAAGGTCAAAGCACTAAGTCTGATATGTTAAAAAGAGGATGTTGTTTAAGGGTCCTGTGAAGAAATGAAGATAACTAGGAAGAAGCTGGGGAGCTGGCTATGTTGAGTTGTGTGTTACTTAATGCTGAAGTCTTAGTAAAAAAAACCTGCTTTCGCAGCCAATTGTTGGGGATGTGGTAAGGTTTTTTAATAGGAAATTTAGACTCTTTGCCATTAGGGTATAGGACAGGGGAAGGAAAATTATGAAGGAAGCCAAAAGTTCCTGCTTTTATAATGGAAGACCAAACTATGATCCACAACCCTTGTAGGAAATTGTTATACAACAATGCTGAGTCTTTTTAATTACACATATTGCTTTATTTTTTTGTTGTTGTTGGTCAGTCACACAGTCAATTCCAACCCTCTGTGATCCTATGGACCATTGTCCTCCAGGCACCACTGTCCTCCACCATCCTCCTCAACCCGTCCAGCTCTGTGCCCATTGTGTCTACAATACTATCTAGCTATCTCATCTTTGGCCACCCCTTCTTCTTTTGCCCTCCACCCTTCCCAGCATCAAGACTTTCTCAAGTGAATCCTCTCTTCTCATTTGATGTCCAAAGTACTTCAGCCTCATCTTTACTATTTGACCTTCTAAGGAGCAGTTGATTTCTTCTAAGATTAACCTATTTATTCTCCTCGCTGGACAGGGAAAAACTCTCCTCCAACACCACATCTCAAAGGCATCTATCCTTCTGCACTCAGCTTACCTAATGGTCCAGCTCTCACAACCATACATTGCCACCAGGAATATCATTGTTTTTATTATGTGAATTTTTGTTTTCAAGGTGATGTCTCTACTTTTAACTATGTTCCCCAAATTTTCTATAGCTTTTTCCCCAAGAATCAGTCACCTTTTTATTTCATGGCTGCATTCTTCATCTGCAATCATCTTTGCTCCTAAGAAAGTAAAATCTGTCACTGCTTCTACTTCTTCCCCATCTATTCTTCAGGGACTGATAGGGCCTGTTGTCATTATCTTGGTTTTCTTGATATTGAGTCTCAAGCCAGTTTTTGCACTCTCTTCTATTAGTTAATCACATTTAAACAATGTTACATATTATCTGCCTGGCACACATACTAATTTGTATAAAAACCTTCTGAAGTAATTAACCAAGAGTTTCTAAAGACATGCTGTTGCATTGTATATTTAAATTAATTTTCATATTAGTTATTTATTTGCATTACATGCTATTATGTCAGAGTTTGTTTTCAGTCTTATTAAAATGTTTTTTTAAAAAAAGCTTGGTTTCATCATATATTCAGGTCTAATTTCCTGATTTGGGGGAAGGTATTTTGCTTTATTTTCGAGTTTTTTTGTGATTGGGAAAGGAATGCTTTGCTATCAGCAGATGACTGCTCCCCCTCCCCCGTAGATTAAATTGCAAACCTATAACAATGAACTGACATACATTTCCTGTAATTGTTCTGTGACTGATTAAATAGGTCAGAATAATGTATTTCTGCTGACATTACATGTACATCTCCTTTCAAAGTTAAAAACAATGTATGAAATTGGCATTAATTTATTTGTCCTGAATATTATATTTCCAACAGACCAGAATGGCCTGTCTTTCTGGCAAGCTACCATACTGCCAGAGAAGGAACTGTATGTTTTCCTCTTCTTTCAACACATACCTGATATTAAACAGCAGAGGAGTAACCAGGAAGAGGAACTGGAGGATTCAATGAGCAAGTGGATATTCTGGGAATGTAATCTGAATCAGAGAAGAAGTAGGTGCTTGTAAACCCTCTTCTTTGAGATGAACTTCAAATGCTCTTGAAATTCATGTCCACAGTTATAGCCAAAATCAAACAATTTATGTCCTACATTATCCCCCCTCCAACTGTGCTTTCAACAGTTTAAAAAAAATGAGTCCAAAAATGAGTGTATAAATACCTACTTTTCACTGGTCTTTCTTCCTGGCCCCAACTAGAATAGGTCCTTTCAATTAAAGGCTTTTCCAGAATTATTGGTGTGCCATTCACAACTGTTTCAGTTGTTCTATTCTATTGCATGCTACTCACTCCCTAGGCATGTGAACAAAAAGGAAACAAAACAATAATGAACAATAAAACCAGATTCTACGTGTCAGCAACATTTTATCAGAGTTCCAGAAATAAATTGGCTCAGGGATGAAGTCTGATAAAATATTGTTGCACAAAAATGCTACATCTATGGAATTTTTGTTTTGCAAAAATTTACCCCAAATCACAAAGATCTAATAATTATACCCACCAGAGAGACAACTCTTGAAAGTTTTATTTTTCACCTGACATAAAATAAGTGAAAATTTACACCTATTTTAAAGATGAAAAACACAACCTTGAACTGGGCCTGGAAAGCAGCAGGTAAAATATGCAGTTCTTTGAGCACAAGAGTAATGGAGACTTCAGATAGCAACCTAGAATTTTGGAGTGTTTGAGCTTCAAAACACTCTTCAAGGGTAGCCCCATTTACACTACATGGCATTAGTCTAGATCAATGTTTCCCAACTTTTGAGTTTTAGACTTCAATTCCCTAAAGCACTGATCAGCCAATCTACTGACATAGGTTCCTGGGAACTGAAGTCCCCCAAAGGGAACATTTCCTCCTTCCCCCCAGCACAGAGTTTGCTCTGCCCAGCAGCCCATTGGGATTGCTTCTTCCCTTCCCTGTTGCCGTGTTGGCACTTTGCGATAAATAATGGGTTTTGGGTTGAAGTTTGGGCACTTGGTCTCTAAAAGTGTTGCCGTCACTGCTCTAAATTTTGCTGCAGAGCTCACAGGACCTTGGAGGGCTAGCTGTGGGTGTATGAACACATGCATTTCAAAAGTTACCACTATACCCCTCTAGCCATCTGGAAATTTTTAGGTGGCATCAAAATATGCAGCTACAAAGTATACCAGAAGTTTTAGAACTCTTTTAGATAACAATGAATACTGATGTCTAAACTAGATTTTCTACCCCATTTTCTATTGCACATATTTTATACAGTATATGCCATTTCAACAGGAGTTAAGTGAAAGCATTTCACTGCTATTGATTTCTATTGCTATTGATTTCTAATAGACCAATATTTACGTTGATTGTATCCCTTTGTCCTAATTCAAGTAACCACAAATATAACAATTGGCAATCCATGTGCACAAATTGTATGCTGGCACCAGATTGAGCATTCCATGCACTCTGGCATCTAGTCATGCCGGCCACATGTCCACAGAAACATCTGCAAATGCAGACAGCCCTGGCTCTTTGGCTATAAACAGAGATGAGCAATGAATTTGGATATGACTAGCTTTCGAGCAAGGGTGACCTTTACCTTTACCTACCAGATTCAAAGCCATCTTTCAGAACAGCTAAGGACAAAAAGGTGATCTTAGATATGAAAAGCTGTTCTATACTAAATGTTCTTCCAGTTTTATTTTCACCATCTTCCACAGTGTCATACTATTATCTACTGAGTCAGGTTACACTGTCACTTGTTTAATGAGAGCTACTTCTTTTCCTGTACATCTGGCTTTTGTGCACTTGGGAGGAATGATCAGAATTATAAAGGTTTCATATATGAAGTACACTGTGTAAATCAGTAACTATGGCTTTCCAGATGTTCACATGCTGCAGCATCAATAAATCTTTATCAATGGCTATGTTAGTGAATTCTAGTGGGAATTCTCATCAAAAACATCTGGATGGTCATATTTTCCCATTTCTTTCATAAATCAACAGGATTACACATACATTTATCATACTATTATAAGTTAATTTCTCCTGTCTCTCCTACTAGCTGTATTAGACCATCAAAATAAGAGGGTTACCAATTTGATAGCATATGGTTGGAGTGGATAATGAAATAAAGTAGTAGTATTTTTTAATATAAAAACGTTATTTTATATATATATATATATATATATATATATATATATATATATATATATATATATATATATATATATATATATATATATATATATATAGAGAGAGAGAGAGAGAGAGAGAGAGAGAGAGAGAGAGAGAGAGAGAGCAAAAGAAGAAGGGGGTGGCCAAAAATGAGATGGCTAGATGGTATTGTAGACACAATGGGCACAAAGCTGAGCAAGTTGAGGAGGATGGTGGAGGACAGGAGTGCCTGGCGGACAGTGGTCCATGGGGTCGCAAAGGGTCAGAATTGACTGTGCGACTGAACAACAACAAAAATAAAAAAGGAAGAGCAATTTATTACCTTGTTTTCTTTAACTGCAACTCCTATCAAGCGTCGCCAGCACAGCCAAGGGGGACAAATTATGTGGACTGAAGTCTAACAATATCTGGAAGGTTATTAATTACTACACAACATTTTAAAGATGTATTTAAATTAGAATCAGAATCAATTTATAGTGACCTTAATAGCTTTAAGGCTAGTGAGGTATTTAAGGAATAGTTACACTAGTCTCTCCAAACCCAGTACATTTTCCTGGCTGAACAGGGGTCCAAAAATAGCCCTCCTGAGTCTTAGTCTGTAAATCTATCCACTGCAAAAGTATCACCTGATTTTCAGCCTATATCTAGATTTCTATAATTTCAGTTTGTTATTATGTATCCTGCACTATGGGATGACTGAAAACAGATCTAGCTCCTCCTCTTTATGACTATATTTCAAATATTTGAAAAGTGCCTCCTTCTCCTTTTTCCTAGGTGAAACAAGCCATATTCTTTCAGTCTTTCACAGAGTTTGGGTTCCAGTTCCTGATAATCCTTGTTACCCTCCTCAAAACTTGTTCCGTTTTGTTGGCATCCTTCTTAAAGTAGGCATGTGCAATTGGCAATTTCACATTATTAACAACTCTCATGAACTTAAAAAAGATCCAGGGCCTTTGGGGTGAGGACTGGGGATCACCCCTTAGTCTGCAGGCTGGATTCTAATGA
Source organism: Furcifer pardalis (assembly GCA_030440675.1). Classification (NCBI taxonomy): domain Eukaryota; kingdom Metazoa; phylum Chordata; class Lepidosauria; order Squamata; family Chamaeleonidae; genus Furcifer; species Furcifer pardalis. The sequence continues at coordinate 54,688,420 of CP126890.1, read as the reverse complement.
TGGAACTCTTTATCTTCAAGGGTATCTGGATATCTTTGTTCCTATATGTACTACTTAACACTATTTAACTATAATCATTCCACAGTGTTTTTGGGACAGAGCAACATATCCTTTATCTGACAAGATTATTGCCTTCACTGAATAGAGGCCCTGTGAAACTGGATGTAGCTGATTCTGTTAAACAGTTGTATAGCTCTGTCAGTGTACAGACACGATTTTCTGCCTGTCAAGAAAAGACCTAAGAAAAGTGAATCAGTCATTGTCAAAGAGAACTCCAGCTAGCTCATGCAATTCCTGCTTGACAGCAGTCATTTTCTTTCTTGCTGACAAGCTAGAAGCTTTGGGGCATCTGTTGACACCAGTAATGCTGATGCACTAATTGCTACATATGCCCTGAATAGCTTCAGAGACACACTGGTCAAAGTCAGACTCACACTTTCATGCCCTGAAAACAGCTTGGTGAACTTTGGAAACAGTGTGAGTCAGTGAGGTTTTATCTTCATATTCCAGTCTCCTGGCGTTAAACAGACTACTTTGCCCTCCACTTCACATGATCAAGAAGGCAACATGCTACCTTACACTTCCAAAACACATCATGCCATTCAGAGGTACAGATGAGAGATGCTCTTTATTATTCCTTGCAAGTTCAAAAACAGCTGCTGTTTTCCTCAATGTTTTCCTATACAACTGTTGAATCACTTCTCAAATGCCTTGATAAATAAATAAATATTCCTAATTATTACTTTTCTACCTTATAATCTCTTCCAAGTTTACAATGTTCATAATATATAAGACTAATTTGATTAGGCAATGAATAATTCTTTCTAGAGTCTGGTTATTTCAAACCAATATTCAACACAAGAGAAACATATGCACACACCTAATACACTTTGCTGAATAACTTTCCTTCTTTTTTCTTTTGGAAAGTTTCATATTTAAATGTTAAAATAAAGTGATCTAAAAAAGAAGGTTGTTAATGTTCTTGCAATAACATGATATATCTATCTATCTACATAAATTATTACAGGGGACTGTGGTGGCTTAGTGGTTAAGATGCTACAGGAAGGTCAGTAGGGCAGCAGTTTGAGATCTGAGTGCTGCCTGACAGAGTGAGTTCCCATCTCTGTCCTAGCTTCTGCCAACTTAGCAGTTCGAAAGCAAGAAATTGAAAGTAGATTAATAGGTACCACTGCAGTGGGAAGGTAAACAGCATTCCATGTGCTCTGGTGTTTAGTCATGACTGTTGCTTGTCCATGGAAACATCTGAAGATGCAGATAGTACTGGCTCTTTGAAGATGAGCACCAAAACTTAGAGTTGGATACCACTGATTTTTGAGCAAAGGTGATGTTTACACATGTTACTGAGGAAATTATGAGTTGAATAGGCTTTTTCTTTCATCCTATAAATTTAGAGAAGCCTTTTCCATTTTTCATTTGATATAATGTACAAACTATATCAGACAGATAATACTATTATTTTTTGGGGGGGAAATCAGCACCAAACTTTATTTCTTCTTGTTATTTTGGAATTTTCTTTACATTTCTCTTATTCTCTATCCCACCTGATGGTCCACACATATATGGGAAAGGAATAAGTTTGTTGTATTCAATACAATTGTTGCATATTATTAAAATGAGTAATTAACAACACAATTGTAAATGTTTATTCAAAAATATTTCCAGTTGAATACAATGGGGCCTTATTTCAGTTCAGTACAACTGCAGATTAATACAGTCTCAGGTAAATTAAATTCCACATAGCAGAAATAAGTTTACTATTAGCAACATTTAGAAGAACATCTAATCGAAATGTCATAATGGAGTCATTCCCATTGCATGTTATAATGGTTCTTCAAATGATAATTTAATTCAATAGCAATATTATCCTCATTTGCATGTAAAACAGTATGAATGTATCTATGTACAGTAATACCTTGGATAATGTTTGCATCAGATAATGCTAAAACTGCATAATGTTAAGAAATCTGGCCAAAAATGCATTGAATAATGTTAAGATCCTATGGTATGCATCGTATAACATTCGCTAAAGCCTGTGCCGGTTACAATGTATCTCTATGGAGTTTTAAAGTTATCCGATCTATCCCATAGGATTTTAACATGCTTTGGATAACACTAAAAATCAGATAACACTAAGACTTGTGGAACCAAGTTTTAGCGTTATCCAAGATTTTACTGTATTGTAAAAATAGGCTTAGCAAAATGGTAACAAGGTTACATTCTTGAACAGACATAGTGTGATCACTTCTAGCATGTGAAATTTGTAATATTTTCTACACTGACTATAGATCACAGATATCTAACTCTGTTACGTTGTGGAAAGCTGAACATTTTTTCTTTCCTGCTAGATACTCTACAGGGCTTGGATTTGGATTATGGTTTGTGGTAAATCAGTGAATTCAGATGGCCTGTTTCACAGTGGTGCCAAAAAGGCTCAGAATTGGAACAATGATATTGTAAGTTTTTAATAAGAAGCTTCTTTCCTTCCTGATACTTCATGGCCATTGAAAGAATGATAATATCCCCCAGATACTCTTTATCTTTTTACTAAAATATTATCTATTTCTTGCATATTATTGGATACATTTTTTATTTTTTAGAAGCTTGAATTCTATGTAGTGCTAGAAAATGAGCCCCTCCTCTCATTTAAAATGACACTTTTTTCATGTGTTTGATTCATTGCTCTTCAGTTGGAGTTAAAATCAAGCTCTTGCTGAAAAGTATACTAGGTGTTAATTTCGGATTGATTAATGGCAAAACAAGATATCAGACCTCAAGATTTGAGAACCCATTAACTCAGGAGAAAACTGGAAAAGCCAGAGGCAAAGAAAAAGCTGCAATACCTATAGAATGTTGCTTGTTCTTGACACTGATCTTATTCTCATGTTTAGTTGACTAATAAATATTTAGTGTGTGTCTTTACTGTCTGATTTGTTATTTAATTTGGAGGCTGAAATAGAAAAATGACTCTCAATAGAGTGAAATAATACATAATTACAACCAGCTAATTTGAGTTTTCAACTACATTTTTTCAAGGATGAATTAAAACTGCAACCTATATATCAATTGTATATTTACACACTAGTAACTGATAGTTGCTAGCAAGTTGCGAGCAAGTTGCTGTCTTCACATATCAAATGGCCTCCATGCAGTCCATGGTTTTGCAGCTAAAACTCAGAACAAATCACCATGAACGCACACACAAAAAGAACTCACAGAAACAATTGATGCATTCCTATCCATGAGAGAAATTGATTTGTGTGGGTCTCAGACTGCTACTTCCAGAATATGACAGGAGTGGCAAGTGGTTGTAGAATTCTGGGACTTGAAGTCCAAAAAACATTCCAAATGTTTCCCATTATAGAGCACAGATTTTTTTGTTATATTGGACAAAATGTTTCTTTGGGACAAAGCTCAGTGTTGACAGTGGTCATAGCACAGCTCTAATTTTCTTGATGTCCCGTTTGTACTTTTTGTTTGTCCTTGGTACTGACAACAAGGTCAGAAATCATTGTGGGCCATAGTTGTCAAGTAACAATATTCTAACTATAGTTTAAACATGTTATTTATTATTCTAAAATACTGTAATTCATAACCACATTTTCTTCAGATTTTGAGAATGTTTTTTCTCAGAAAAACAAATAAAGGATTCCACCTTTTTTGAGTTTTTAGCTTCTTTATACATCAGCATCTCTATTCAACACTATTCCACTTTCCTTTTTTATTTTTTGCCTCTTACCTCAGGTTCTGTTTGAAGCTCATATCTGTGTTACCTGTTTTTTGTCTGTGTATTTGAAATTTAAAATATTTGATTATATATAGTGGGTATATGTCATATTGCTTGCCTAGCCCATTCTCTGATAGATCATGGGATTTATATACTGGCAGGGTATAAATATTACAATAAGCCGAGTAGTTGAAAACATTTTTAAAGTGGGGGGAAAACCTATAAAGCCATTTTAAATATAAATGTTTACATTTCCAGTACCTTTGGAAATCAACACCTATGTCCTCATAGCCATCTCCAAGCACTTTGGGATGGAAGCAGAAGGATTATATTGGCAGAAATTCTCAGTGTAAGAACAAAGATAGAAAGCAACTGCTTGTTGACAAATAAAAATACCACTTTCCTAGAGCAAATGCATAGCAAGCACTAGCAAACAGGCAATTGTCTGCTTTCTTTCTTCTTTCTTCATGTAAGTACATGTTTATATTTCACCTGCCTTTGATGTCATTGGTATCACAGGGATTTGTTACCTGTCAGAAATTTGTATGAAAGTTTAGTATTCTGCCACAGCTTCCTCCTCCTCCCTCTTCAGCAAGTTGCCCTGAGAATTTTCCTGTTCTTATTTAATGCTCTCCAGCACTAAATGGCAGATTTTGCCTTGTTTCATGTCACATCTACTGAGAGCTTCACCATAGCGATGGTGAAGATTTAGCAGGAGTCTGTGACACCAAATTTGTGCATATTGCCAAGTCACCACTTTCAGAGTTTACAGAAATCTGATATTTTGAGATATGATAAAATAACGAGAAGAGGGGCTTCAGTTCTTAAACAGCACCTTCTTAGCATTTGTGATAGCCAAGAAAACATGAATGTAGTGTGTAACCCATAGACCCTGATAAAGAAGACTAGATTTATTTGTTTTTAGAAGTGATAGCTAGTATAATTCTCCACTTCAGTAAAATAGTTCACCGTGGTTACTCAAGAGTTGGCCAATGTTTGTTTGAAACTACACACTCATCACACAACCACATTACCAGACACCCAAATATTTCCTTAAAGCAAAGTTCTATCTCTCTGGATTATCTGGATTATTATGGGTTTTTATCCGTTTTCACTGTTCAATGTTTTAATTTTTTTATGAATTTTATGAATTTTAATGCCATATATATTATGAGCCATGCTGTAAGCCGCCCAGAGTCGGGTTCGCCCGATTGGGGCGGGATATTAAATGCAAATAAATAAATAAATAAATAAATAAATATCTCCAGTTATAATATTTAAATATTAAACATTATGTTGACAGCACAACCTGCTCCTGTTTCTGCATGTCTACATTTATTTATTATTTATTTATTTAGATTTATTATCCCGCCCCAATCAGGCGAACCTGACTCTAGGCGGCTTACAGAAAATTCATAAATTAAAACCTTGAGGTTCGAAATTACTTTAAAAAATCAATTAAAAAAGAATTAAACCATGAATTTACAAAGATCTAAAAAAATTGAAAAGGTTAAAAAGTTTAAAAAGATTTAAAAAGTTTAAAAGAGTGAGGGAGGGGTGGCTGTCCCATCAGATCAGCCACCCAACATGGGACCCATATTCCTGGAGCCCCACACCTGCCCTGCCAGCCAGGTTTTTAGACCCTTCCGAAAGGGCAGGAGCTCTGTCTGTAGACGTAGCTCAGTTGGCAGGAGGTTCCAAAGGGCTGGGGGGCCACGGAGAAGGCCCTCCTTCTGGTGCTAGAGAGATGCGCCTCTCTAGCCGATGGAATGATAAGAGAGCCTCTCCGATCCACCCTGGTGGGATGGACAGATGTCCTTGGGGATGATGCGGTCTCTTAAGTATCCTGGCCCACTACCATGTAGGGCTTTAAAGGTAATAACCAGCACCTTGAATTGCACCCGGAGACATACTGGCAACCAGTGCAGCTCCTGAAGCAGTGGTGAGGCACGAGCATAACGCCCGCACCCCATCACTACCCGAGCAGCCACATTCTGGACCAGCTGCAGCCTCCGAATGGTCACCAAGGGCAGCCCCATGTAGAGTGCATTACAGTAATCAAGTCTGGAGGTGACCAAAGCATGTGTGATCATGAGCAAGGAATCCCGGTCTTGGAGTGGGCGTAGCTGGCGTATTACACGAAGTTGTGCAAAAGCCCTCCTGGCCACGGCTGCCACCTGCTCCTCGAGCAGTAGTCGTGAGTCCAAGAGGACCCCCAGATTACGCACCAGGTCTGTTTGGGGCAAAACTGCCCCATCCAGAACCAAAGATGGTAACTCCCGAGATAGCGCAGGACCCCTTACCCATAGACACTCAGTCTTGTCGGGATTCAGTTGTAGCCCATTGTCCCCCATCCAGACCCTGACAGCCTCCAGGCACCTGGATAGGACTTCCACTGCATCAATTGGATCTCTACATATATTCCAATTCCAATTCTAAGCTTGCCTAGGTGCCTAGGTGCAGGAAAGCTTGTAAAATAAACTTTTTCTTCCAGACTTGTCTGTAGGTGCTAAAAGCACAGGGCAATTTTCTAAAAGAAACCAAAGGCTTCTTTCACTGAATGCATGTATGCTATCTCTGATATCTGCTTGTCCAAATTAAGAGTATAAAGACTCAATCCATTTCCTCGAGCACCATAGAGGAATAACCATTGGAGTTGTGCAAAGCCTAGTTTCAGTAGGATTCCAATCTGTGAGAAATAGATTGGCGGCAGTGATGGGATGTCAAAAATTCTACTACCATGCCATGACGTCATGGACGTCATGGGCGTGGCCAATGTCATGACGTCATGGGCAGAGCCAACGTCATGACATCATGACGTTGTGGGCAAGGCCAAAAATAAAAATAATAATAATAAAAATAAACATGCACACAGACCCGTAAATAACTTAAAGAAATAAAATAAATAAATAAAATAAAAATTAAATAAAAGTACAACCACCCACCCAAAACACAAATAAATCACCCACCCACCCTAAATATAAAAGCCTCACTTACCTTCCTTGGCGCCGACGAACCTCCATGTGGCCCGGGGCCACCCGGCAAGGCACGCTGCCCCTGACTGTGGCCGTTTCCTCCTACGAAGGCCGTGGCCGGCCCTGCATCCGCCGGCCACGGCCGCCACAGCCGCCTGCAGCCCCTGCCTGGCCACCGAACTCCCACGGGCACGTTGATGCCTGGCCGCGCCGTCCGCCCGCGCCGCGCCCTCCTAGGGACTTGGGCCCGACAAACCCCCGTGCCCTGGGTAAGCCCGGCGGGGCTCGCCACCGCCGCATCGTCTTCTGCCGGGCGCCTGCTGCTTCCTCGGGCCGTTGCCTTTTTGGCCCCGCCGGGCTTACCCAGGGCATGGGGGTTTGTCGGGCCCAAGTCCCTAGGAGGGCGCAGCATGGGCGGACGGCGCGGCCAGGCACCAACGTGCCCGTGGGAGCCAGGTGGCCGGCTAGGGGAGGTGCCCTTCTCTTAGGGCTGCCGCCGCTGCTGCCGGAGCCACTCTAAAAAGGGGCGGCTCCAGCTTCGGAAGATTTTTTTTAAAATTGGAGCCATTTGGCTCCAATTTAGTGTGCATGTCCAGAAACTCAATTTGACGCATGCGCAATGCGTCAGATTGAGTTTCTGCACATGCGCAGTCAATTGGAGCCATTTTAGCTCCGATTTTTTTTTAAAAAAAATTCTTTCAGTGGACTCCCCTCCTGGAGAACTCTCCGGGATTGGTCCTACCGGTTCCAGGGATCCGTCTGGAACCGGGGACATCCCATCACTGATTGGCGGGTCCCAATAGGTAGCATGTGTTAGTCAAAGCTCCTTTCTCCAGCTATAGTTGTTGTGCTAACTTATATCTATTTCTGTAATATAAAATGTTAACTACTATTATACAGTGCTTGATGACATCTGGAAGGATATATTCTTCATAGGATTCCTTCAAAAGACATCTAGAAAATCAGTTAGTTCTAAATCTTGCAGGCCTTTTTGTTTGTGTATTTGTTTGTTGGTGGGCATAAACTGAAAGAAGCAAAGTACTTTTTTTTAAAAAAAAGTTATGCTTTCAATGGCCACATTGCTTCTGACCCGTCCAATAAAGAGGCAAGACATAAGGTATTGGTGTAAAAAATCAGGCCACAATTAATTAAAATTAATTTAAGCTCTCTGTCATATGGTGGGGTCTGGTAGTACATAAACCTGGTACTAGAAGCAGGAGAATTTTCTTCTCCCCTTTCTAGCCCAGAGTGAGCTATCTGAGATGCAAGTGTCTTCAAGCCATGTCTTGGCTCTCTTTCAGTGAAGAGGAGAAAGTCCCCCCCCCCCAGCCCAAGCTGGGAGTATGCTGGAGCTTCAGAAGAAGCATTATCATTGCTTAGCATAATAAAAATAATAACTGTAACATATACTGAACTTTTCTGGGGGTTTCTAGGTAGAGAATGGTTTACCAATCCCTTCTTTTGGGGCTGCCCTGGGATTTTACAGCTTGCCATGGTTGCACATGCTGGCTCTTCTCAGAAAGCACAGCGGAGAATTAAACTTCCAACATCTTACTTCACAGCCAGATACTTAAATTACTGTGCTATCCATCCAGTCACAGCTCATAGCTATGCTCCTTTATCCTGAGAAACAAAGCTTGCTGAGGAGATGGTCCCTTTGCAGCCACATGACGCGGGCTAATGGGGAGCTATGCCAAATATCAACAGGAGCCTCAACTGCAGCTTCTGCAGCTACCAGGGCAGCAGGAGCCTGGGGAAATAGCCTGAAGCCCACCATGCCCCTCTGGGGAGTGAGCCACAGTGGTGGTCTTCAGATAATTGTAGTACAAGAACAGGATGATGGTGGTGGCAATGGCAGCAGCAGCAGCAGCAGTGGCTCTTCCATCGCCACAGTCAGCTGCGGCTGGGTCAGCATCTGGTGTGGTGGGCCCAGCGTTGGCCTGAGCCATGGCGGAGTGGTGGAGAGTTGGAGAGAACTGTGAGTCATGGAGTGGGATTCAGCCACAAGGAGGTCAGTGGCAGGGGCCCTAGGTAGTGACGTTTATGCTGTGGACTTGGCTGCTGGGATGGATGTGAAGGGATGGTGTGAGGGATTATAATTAAGAATTAGGGGCCGGACATCAGCCCCTGGCCATCCTAGGCCTTGGACTTTCTGGCGGTTGATTTGTGGGACTTCTTAAAATGATTGACTTTCTTCTTTTTCTTAATGTTTTATGATGGTTGTGATTTATGCGATGTTGTTATCTATTTATTATTATGGCATTGTATTTCATTGTATTGTGATAGGTATATTTTTTGATATATTATGTAAAATGTGTATTGGATGCTCTATTGTTGTGTGAGTTGCCCAGAGTAGCATTGTTGAATGGGTGGAATAATAATAATAATAATAATAATAATAATAATAATAATAATAATAATAATAATAATAATAATAATAATAATAATAATAATAATAATAATAATAATAATAATAATAATAATAATAATAATAATAATAGGAGAAGACCCCATTGAATCAGTGGACCTTATGGAGGAGTTGACTCACTAAATCCCAATTAATTCAGAGGTGCATACTCTAGTGCAGTTTATTTAGCTAAGCAACAGTTTTGGGTCATTATGTTTTTGAGTCCAATTCACACTGCAGGTTAGGATAAAATTCTGTTGTGCAGCTCCACCTGTGCAGTCGGAAGGATGTTACCTTTGGCAGTAAATTGCCAATGATTATAGACTTCCTTTTCTGTTTTAAGTCATGCTAAGCTCTCACTCAGTGAATAAATCTGTGTGAATCCCAAAACAGAAGAAGAATTTGCTTTTGCTGATGATGGCACCATTCCTGATGCAAAGACAGAACTTACTCAACAGAATCTTGGTTAAAGAATTCCAGTGGCCAGCATCCATACTTTATCAGGGAAAATCTATATAACATTGGTGTGACTTCCTTTGTTAAGAGGCAAATTTCAGTTGATAAATTCAAAGTTCTAATTATGGCATATAAAGCCCTATGCAGTTTGGCTCTAGGATCTCTAAAATACTGTATTCTCCCGTACAATTCTGCTAGGCTTTGATTTCAGCAGGAATGACTCCTTTTCATGTTCCCACCACTTTCTGAGTCCTGGTAGTTGAGGGTGCTGAAAAAAGCCTGCTGCTGGAGGCCTTATATCCTTGCATACTGCTTGTAGTTGAAGTGATTGGGAAGGACTTTTCTGGGCTGGGATGACTATCTATGCCTGGCTCTACAAATTCTTGACGTTAAATAAATGTCTGTATATCTAAATGCATCCCATATTCTTCTCAACACCTTAGGAGTTTCCAACCTTTTTATGCTGTGAGCCTGACCACGCCCCCCAGAAGCAGACTCATTTATGACTACTGTAAATGTGGCCACTTCTGCATTTATAACAGTTTTACGTGCATTTACACATGTGTGGGTGCTTTTTATGGCAGACTTAAACATGTCTGCTTCCACTTCCAGGTGTGGTGGTGGCAGGCCACATGAAATGGTGCCATGGGTGAGGACCGGCCCACGGGCCATAGGTTGAGAACCCCTGGCTTAGGATGTATGCATATGTGTGTGTGGTGTATGTATTAACAGTTCTTTCCACACACACCCTTTTTCATCATCTCTTCTAATCTTGAGAATTGGTCTTCTCTTCTTTCCCTCTTTAATCTTCTTCTGCCTTGCTGTTTAAACCTTTGATGCTTATTAGCACTTGTCTGCTGAGTATTATCAAGCTTAACAGCATGGGTAGTTTTAGCATAGCCATGCACAAACAGGCACATTTCTCAAATGTTTCCATCAATGCTATTAAACATTAGCATGGAATAAAACTTAGTAAGCTCATTTTCACAGTTTTGAAAGCAGCCATTCCCAGCAGACTCTACTCTGCATTTCCATTGTAATGTGCCATCCTATATTGTTTCACAGTCATTAGAGTTGTCAGATTTCCAAATGTCCCATGATACTTAGGTCTCACAGCCTCCTGTCAGTAAGTGTAGGTGCTACTAATTACATAGATCTGTGATGGTGAACCTTGGCACTCCAGATGTTCTTGGACTTCAATTCCCAGAAGTTCAAGCACCTTGTGAATCCACACAAATGGGTTTACTGCTATTTATCCGGCCCACACTGCCCTCATCACTCCCAGAAGTGGAAGTAACATGCCAAAAGATCTAGGACTTTTACATATGCAAGGACTTTGGGTGAGCAAGTAAAATTGTCAATTAAGCTTAAAAAAATGCAAAACATAGAACAAATCTATCAGGTCACTCAAAATCTACCCAAACTTCAAAGGGAGCAAAAGGAGGAAACCTGCCGGCCTCAGCAACTAATTGCAAGCAGGACTAGAATGTCAGTCTTTCCCCATCAACTAAACTTTTTGTTGTTGTTCAGTTGCACAGTCGATTCCAACCCTATGCGACCCCATGGACCACCACCCGCCAGGCACCTCTGTCCTCCACCATCCTCCTCAACTCACTCAGCTCTGTGCCCATTGTGTCTACAATACCATCTAGCCATCTCATTTTGGCCACCCCTTCTTCTTTTGCCCTCCACCCTTCCCAGCATCAAAGTTTTCTCAAGTGAATCCTCTCTTCTCATTTGATGTCTAAAGTACTTTAGCTTCATCTTTACTATTTGACCTTCTAAGGAGCAGTCAGGGTTAATTTCTTCTAAGATTGACCTTAAACTCCACATGCATGACACCTGCATTGTAAACCAGTTTGCCAGATTTGGTCATGTAGCACTTTGCTTAGGATAGTTTATCTTTTCATGTACACTTTTATACCCATTCTCTATTGCCTGATCTTAACTTGGTCAAAAGGGAACAGGGTGCCCAGGCTGTGGATCAATTCTCCCCTGAAATTGGCCCCAAGGCTGGTCCTGGGATGGAAGTATTAAGGGAGTGCCTTGACTCCCATCCTCCTGAAACTTCACACCTCAGAATCTGTCTGATTTTCACTCTTGTCCTCCTCTTACCCAGATGTTAACCCTTGATGGGCAATTTCATCCCAGTTGCATTACTGGCACTATGCTGATGGAAATATAGAACAGGATTTTGGCCATTATTTTCTATTTGATCCATTCTTTGGTCCTTTTATTTTCCAGTTGTTGACCTTGTTTTTGTTGTTCAATCTCATGACCGAGTCCAACCCTTTGCAACCCAATGGACCACAGCATACCAGGCTCCTCTGACATTTTTGTTGACCTTACCAATCCTGAATTTCCTGACTCTATTTCACCTTCTGGTTCTTACTCTTTTATCTGAGACCCTCCACAGCTCCTATTACCCTCAGGCAGCATGACTAATAGACAAGAACTGTGGGAGTTATACACCAGAAATCTAGGCTACAGCAGGTTGTTTTTGCCTATTCAGCAGGATGCCTCTTTGTCATACTTGAATGCATATAGTTTGGACTAGATCTAGACATTCTTTCTTTGGTTTTCCTCTCTTTATTTGATTTAATCAAAACTATTACACATTCTCTTTTAAGCTGATTGTCTTTTTTTTTAAAATTGTAGGCTGCTTCCTATTTACTGAAAGTTTTCTTCTCTTTAATTCACCATTCAGTTTACCTGGGGGGAGGGGGGTTCAAAAAGAGACTGCCGAATCATAGAATTACATATTTGAGAGTGGCAAACAAGGCCATCAAATCCAACCCCGTTCTCAATGTAGGTGCACAAATCAAAGCAGATCTAACAGATGGTTACCCAGACTGTAGATAGGGCCTCCCCACCAGCCCCAGATCTATGTACAGCAACTGATACATATTAAGCAATGTATTTGTTATAATAAAAAAAGTTACAGCTAAAACAAAGGGACTTTTTTTCCCATCCAGCAGCTGGGAAACTTATTGGAACACTTGAAAAATTAGGACAGTTTTACACCATCAACTATTTGAAGCCTAACCTGAGCAAGACTGAAATATGTGCTTTCCACCTTTGAAATTGAGAGGCAAGGGTTGAGTTGGATGTTACATGGCAAGGGAAACGATTACAGCATTTTCCCAACCTTTGTTTTTGGGACTTCAATTCACAGAAGCCAAAGCCAATTCCCCAAAGTACTGATCAGCCAATGTACTGACTTAGGCTTCTGGAAATTGAGGTCCCCATGTGCAACATGGGCACTATTTTGGGAACCTCTGGGCTATAGCATTGTTCAGCACCAAAATACATTGGCATGACATTTGACAGGACACTCTCTTTTAAGCAGCACTGACTGAATACCAAAGCTAAAATTCGTATGATAAACAATACCAGCAGGCAATTGACAAACTATACTTGGGGAACTCAATCATTTTACACTATATACATCAGCTTTAGCCCTGAGCATCTCTGCAGCAGAGTATGCTGCTCTGGTATGGAGTGCATCCACACAGTTGAAACTAGTTGACATCACTATTAATGAAACAATGCATACAGTGACAGGATGCCTCAAATCTACCACAGTTGAGAAAATATGTCCTCTTGTTGGTATCACTCCACCTTAGATAAGGAGAGAAGTAGCAGTGGATGTTGAGAAAACTAAACAAGAGAATGACCTCAATATCGTCTGAATGAATATGTGCCACAAGTCCACCGACTCAGATCCAGGAAGAGTTTTACAGCAAGAAAAAACATTCTTGAGGGTACACAAGAGCAAAATCAAATTAGAAGATGGAGGAAGGAACTCACTGAACAAGGAACAGCATTAAAGGAGGATATGGTTGTTGAACTCAACCTCCCCTATGTGACTTGGGGGACTGTGAATAGGCTGAGGGTTGGAGTGTCTAAATGTAATACCAACATGCTCAAGTGGAGGCTGCTGGCAGACAATAACACAGAGTGTGAATCAGTAATGTCACATGGATTTCATCCACCTGGGACTTAAGCCAAATTTGCCGTCCCCTGGTGGACACCAGTGCCCACTCCCACTAGGGCTTCTGGGAATTGTAGTCCAAGATATCCCATAGCCCAAAAAGTGCCACCTGGGGCAGTGCACCCCATCACCCCCCCTATGACACCACTAGTGTGAATATGGAAAAATACAGAATCTGGCTCATTTGCTCCTCTGCCACTTATTACCAGAAACATGTTTCATTTTGGCAGTTTAAAATTTGATCTGGACACAAAAGAAGAAGAAGAATCATAGCTCTGCCACTGATTCACTGACTGCTCTTGGATGTGACACTTCTCTTTTGGCTCTTGTGAAAACATCTAGCTGACTATGCTCCTAATGTTATGAACTGGAGGTCTCATCTATGAAACGTACCACATAACCCCTTCAATTGCAATCTACCTCACAGAATTGTAAGTACTGTACCATGGGTTCTGCTTTTTTGACTTAGAAAAGTAGGATATAAAATGAACCAAAAAATAAATATTATTTAACTTCATGTCATTCCATTTCTTCTTGATTTATTAAATTGTATTTTAGTTGTTATAATTCAGAGATAGAATCAAGCATACTAGATGGAGCTCCAGTGAGAATCTTTGCCAACTGCCAGCCTATCTTTTTTAATTTCAAAAGGTGAGAGGACATTTTCTAGAAAATGTGCACACATCATGTTTCTAGTGTTTTGAGGCCTGTATAGTTTTATGTCCTTAGGTTGCCTAACTCCAAGAAAAGGGTATGGAATCTGGTTTTCTAGATTACATTCTGTGGGGCAGGCATCACATCATTAGTATGCCTGACACATTAATGGGTATGTCTGTTTCTCCATTGTATGGGTTGTACTCACTCATACCTGTGCTCCACCATTTCATTAAGTCCAAAACAACCCGTCAAAATATTTTGGCACAGAGGGACTAAAACCACATCCCAGCTGTTCTTGGTTCTGCCTTACCCCAGCAACCATGGTATAAGTCATGTGCTCATCTTCTGGCATCCTCTAGCTCTAGGTAAGTTGCAATTTGAATTTGTATGTAGTGTGTGTATATTTAAACTTCCATTTTAAAAAGCCAGGAATTAAGTTCTTTAAAAACCACCTGTTTATGATTTTGGAATACTCTGTCTCTCTGTCCATGATCCAGAACACCATGAAATGGCCCAATGTTGCTGTGTGATATCCTGCCCACACTGCCAGGAAGAAAAGAGGATGTCAAGTCTGAAAATTGAGAACACCAATGGCAACATTGAAGATGGTCTAGAGCATACCCTCTTATGCTCACTTCCATAGACATATAGACACCAAACAAGGAAAAATGCCAAAAGATGACTCCTTTTTTCATCAGTTAACCTCTTCTCACCCAAACATTATTACTGCAAAAGAAAGACATTTTTCTGAAGTGGATCACTTATCACTTGTCAGCATGCCACCCAAGTGATGCATTGAAAGTGAACTTTGCACAGAGCAGGTACTGATTTTAAAGGTCACCAATCACAGTAACATATTGCGGAACATCCAGAAATACAGCCATATTGAAGATTAATAAGGCATATCTGTACTGCAAACGGAAGCCAGGTTTCTCACTTGGTTTCATCCCTTGGATTTTACAATGTACGTCTGTCAAAGTGTTCAAACATTTATTGCCACAGGATTTAAAGTCGAAAGAAAGTAAATCAAGTACATTTTGCTGACTCTTTCAACAGAAATGTGTTTCTGTCAAATGCTTGGTTTATTGGTTGGCTACCATTAGTAATCTATTTATGACTCACAACACAGGTATTTAATTTAATTTAATTTAATTTTTGCACTTGTATGCTGCCCAATCAGGGAACCCGACTCAGGGCAGCTCACATGATAATTGAACAATATACACAGTAAATACACAGCAATACAATATACAAAATTCAATATACAAAATAGCATATAATAATATACAACACCACAATACAATACAATTTTTAAGACTGCTATTCTACACATTTCATTTATTTATTTTTTTTCTTTCATTCATTCTTTTATACTTCAACTCTTTCCCAACAAAATGACCCAGGGCACTTTATAAAGCATTTTAAATGACAAATATTAGTATTGCTAAAAACACAATTAACTGCAATATTTAAAATAAAAATAAATATAGTACCAATTAAAACTACTGAATAAGAATAATTTAAAACAACTTAGCATTCTTAACTGTGCCTACTATCTGTTTCTTTTACTTTTTGTGAAGAGGAGGTAGAGTGAATTTTGTTCAGTCAGCAGAACAGGAGTTCCAGCCAGTAATGTGACCACAACATAGCAATTAAAAAAAAGCTCCTACGTGGCTTGGTACCTTAGTATCTGGTGAAGCATCTTCTCTGATTAAATTTAGCCCAGAGCACATGCTCTTTCCAAGCATTAGGTCTTTGAGTGCCTACCTTGAGGAAGGCCCAAAAAGGCTGCAACAAGAAACTGGGCCTTAACAGTGGTGGTCCCAACAATTGGTGATATCCTACTAGTGGACATCCAGCTGGCCCTCTCCCTCCAGAATTTCAGAAAGGTTTTAAAACAGAACTATTCAGAGAGCATTCTATGATATTTTGGCCTCTCCACCTGATACTCATGATGATTTTTGATTGGCTTACATGTTCCCTGTCTTTCCTAATCTGTTATGTTTCAACTTGCTTATTTTTAATTTCCATTTTAATTGTTCACATTTTTAATTGCCATAATATATTTATATGCTTGTTTTAGCTTGTATGTTCACCAGCCTCACTCGCCTATTGGCCAAAAGGGTGGTCAAAGGTAAAGGTCTCCCTTGCTCAAAAGCCTGTTGTGTCCAACTCTAGGGGGCGATGCTCATCACTATTTACAGCCAAAGAACCATTTATGTCTGTATCTGCAGATGTTTCTGTGTTCATGTGGCCAGCATGACTAGATGCCTAAGTGCACAGAATGCTGTTATCTTTCCTGCCGAAGCGGTACCTATTTATCTACTTGCAGTTTCTTACTTTCAAAATGCTAGGTTGGCAGGAGTTGGGATAGACAACGGGAACTCACTCTGTCACACAGCACTCTGGTCTCAAACCACTGACCTACCAAACTTCAGGTGATCAAACTCTGCATCTTATTCATCAATGTGTTGCTGGCATCAGTAGAAACTAGCTGCACAATGGTCAGCCTGCTAATTAGACCCTGACTTAAACATGGAGTAAATCAATTTGTTTCAATATTTATATTTGAAATAGTCTGAGGGGAATTTTGCTGTTTTATTTTTAATTAACCTTGAATTAATTTTTAAAAAATAATTAATCAAAGTGCTGTTTAAATTATTTTTAAACATTAATTAATTACTAAGAGTAAGAAGGCCATTTACTCCTATTAGCTTTTACTACTTATTAACCAAGATAAGGGTCCCTGTTTTCATAAATAGTTGTTTATTGCTTGTTTATTAACTTCATGGTCCAGCCTGTTGTACTGGTTTCTGCTGGTCATGCTATCTACTTCAGCCCACTTGTATTGGTTCTTGTGTTTTAATTTCAGCTAGTTGTTCCAAACAAATTCATTGGCTTATGCTGTATTTTGAATTAGATTTTACTTCAATCTGCCTTGTTAATCACTAGTTCCTATATATTAATTTAGACTGTTTCCTTGTGTTGTGGATCCAGGTCTGTTAAATACTTATTATTTCAGATATATAAAAGTGAAAAATCTGAGCAGTCCATTTGTAAGGGTTCTACATTATAGACAAAAGAGCAATAACCTCCCATAGGCAGTTTCTAATGCAGGGGTTGCCAAACTTTTAAAGTCGGGGTCGGGTCACGCTCCCTCAGACTGTTGAGCGGGCTGGACTAGTGGTTCCCCCTACTGTAAAAGCTGCCGTAAAATGAATCTGTGGTTGTCATAAATGTGTTTATGACAGCTGTGGGTACATTTACGGCTGTCGTAAAAGTGTCCGCTCGCAGTGGTGACACAGGCTGGATGAAATGGTACCGCAGGGCAGGGCCGGCCCATGGGCCATAGGTTGAGAACCCTATTCTAATAACTTGAGACACTTTGTGAAGGAACATCACAAAGTTTGTGAAGTTTGGCTTGTATCTTATTGGAGCATATCATCTAATTAGTAGCCACATATATTAATAAATTTTGATTTTTCATAATCTGTGGAACTAAAGGTAACATGAATAAAAAAAATTGGGATTTTACTTTTGAAACAGGTGATTTGCCATCAAGTAAAACAAAATAAAATTGATAAATTTTGGGGAACTAAGGGCTCAATCCTGACTCCAAGTTAAGAATGACTGAGGTGGGATTAGAAAGGATTATTTTTTATTATTTATTCACATTTATATACTACCCTCCTCACCGAGGTGACCAAGGGTGGCTTACATCTCATAAAACATGCCCACATAACAATCGTAAACATTTCTAAAACCTCAGATTTAAAATTATAAAAGATTTTATTTTTTAAAAAAAATCAACGAATTATAATAAATCAAAAATTAAAAGCTAGCACTTACAAATTACTAAAAATAAAAGATTAAGGGAGAGAGGGGCTCAGATTAACCAATGAGCTGCGGTCACAGTACCACCAGGACCCCATATCTGCCCGCCAGCCATGGTTTTATATTCTTCCTAAAGGACAGCAACTCCATCTGGAGATGTAGATCCATTGGCAAGGGGTGCCATAGGGCCGGAGTTGACACAGAGAAGGCCGTCCTTCTGGTGCCAGAGAGATGCACCTCTCTGGCTGATGGAACAACTAGAAAGCCTCTCCGGTCTGCTCTGGTGGGATGGACAGATGTTCTTGGGGTGAGGCAGTCTCTTAAATAGCCTGGCCCACTACCATGTAGGGCTTTAAAGGTGATTACCAACTCTTTGAATTGCACCCGGAGACATAATGGCAACCAGTGCAGCTCCTGAAGCAGCGGCGAGACATGTGCATACCGCACACACCCCATCACCACCCAGGCAGCCACATTCTGGACCAGTTGAAGCCTCCAAATGGTCATCAAGGGCAGCCCCATGTAGAGCGCATTGCAACAATCTAGTCTGGAGGTGACCAGAGCATGTGTGATCATGAGCAAGGAGTTCTGATCTAGAAGCGAGCGTAACTGGCAAATAGCACAAAGTTGTGCAAAGGTCCTCCTGGCCACGACTGCCACCTGCTCTTCTAGCAGGAGTCGCAAGTCCAGGAGGACCCCCAAGTTATGCACTGGGTCTGTTTGGGGCAAAACTGCCCCATCTAGTACCAAAGATGGTAGCTCCCAAGATAATGCATGACCCCCAACCCACAGCCACTCAGTCTTGCCGGGATTCAGCTGAAGCCCATTGTACCCCATCCAGACCCTGACAGTCTCCAGGTATACATCTCCACAGGCTGAGATGTATAACTAGGTATCATCAGCATATTGATGATACCTCACCCCATGGGATGAATGATCTCACCTAGCGGTTTCATGTAGATATTAAATAGGAGAGGTGAGAGCTCTGAGCCCTGAGACACCCCATACTGGAGGGGCCTCAGGCTGAACATCTCACCCTCCAACCAAACCGACTGCATCCGGCCCTTCAGAAATGAGGAAAACCATGATCACACAGTGCCCTGGATCCCCAGAGCCTTCCCAGAAGAATATCGTGATCGATGGTATCGAAACCCACTGAGAGGTCAAGAAGAGCCAGCACAGATGGATTACCTTCATCCTACTCTCATCAGAGATCATCCACCAGCATGACCTATGCAGTTTCCATACCATATCCAGGCCTGAATCCTGACTGAAAAGGGTCCAGATAATTTGCTTCATCCAGGACTCCCTGTAACTGCTGCGTGACTGCCTTCTCCAAAACCTTGCCCCAAAAGGGCAGCCTGGACACTGGCCGATAGTTGGCAAGAACTGAGGGGTTGAGCAATGGTTTTTTCAGGAGGGGGCACACCAAAGTGTGTTTTAAGGTTGCTGGAAAGACCACCTCCCGCAATGAAGAATTTAAGATTGCTTCGACCCAACCACCTGTCACTGCCCTAGATGTTTTGACTAGCCAGGTGGGGTATGGGTCCAATGCACAAGCAGCAGCATGAGCAGAATGAAGGAGCCTGTCCACTTCATCAGGGACAACAGGGTTAAACCGATCCCAGATAACATGGCCCGACTGCACTCCGGACAACCCCAGCTCTATATTCTCCACACTGGGATTAAATTTTGATTTAATCTGAGTGATTTTCTCCATCAGATAAACAGCAAAGGCCTCAGCAGATCCCTGCCAACCTTGGCCCAACCTCCCCCCCCTCTACCCCCCTCAACCCTTTGTGCTGGCATAAGTGCCCTTAGGCCAGCCTAACTCCTTGCATTGGCTACTAGCTGCTGATTGGTAGCTATCAACCCTGCGCCCATGGTGATTATGCAGGACTTGGGGTTTTTAATGTTTTCCCCTGGTGGTCTAGTGGTTAGGATTCAGCACTCTCACCGCAGCAGCCCAGGTTTGATTCCTGCTCAGGGAAATACAGTTTACACTGTGTGTTGGGCAGTGGTAAATAACCTGACTCCCTAAAGGGAATAATGGCTATGGGGATATGAGCCCCTTTAGGTGGGGTGGTGTTCCCCTCAGTGGAGGAAATGCCACTGGAAACCATCATATTGGGTCCAACAGCAAAATGAGTGGAGGAGGAACTCTGATTCCCAAAGGTCATGGAGGTGGAAGAGGTCATGTCAGATGGACTGGCTGTGAAGGTGCACCTTGTCCATATCCTCAAGGCTGCAGAAGTTTATTGCAGTCCCTGTGTTAAATCCTGTATGTCTCCTTTCATATGTGCCACAGAAGATGGCTCTGAGATCATAGTGTGTGGTCACTTCATGGCAAGTTGTGATCCACCTTAAACAAATTCATGCCAGTGACATTTTTCTTGATTGCCTTGGAGGGTGAAGGCAACCCAGAACCATCTGGCCTCCTGGTGCCCTGGGGCAGGGGGAAAACCATGTACTCAATTTCAGTTGAGGCCAATGACGATTTTCCTTAGGCCAGCTGATTCCCCCCCCACACACACCTCAGGGCCTGGAGCAGGGAAGGACTTGCATACAACATAGCCTCAGCCTGTCTAAAGTCAGCCTAGCTAGTTAGGATAGTACCATAAGAAGTGACATAGTTTCATTGACTTACAGCAGTGTTCCCAGACCTTTGGTTTTTGGACTTCAATTCGCAGAAGCCTAAGTCAATTCCCCAAAGCACTGATCAGCCAATGTACTGACTTAGGCTTCTGAGAATTGAAGTCCAAAAACCAAAGGTTGGGAACACTGGCTTACAAGATCATTCTACTGAAGAAATGGAAATAAGCTCACAGAAGTAGGGATGGAATAATAAATTCAAGTATAGAAGCAAGAAATGAAGTTTCTCTTATTGATAAATCATTAAATAGATTTGACATCACAAACTTTATTAGTTGCTCAAACATTGCAAAAGATCTATGAGGAAATGGGTATTTTCTAGGCATAGCTTCTATACTAGAAACATAGATACCTCCCCAAAATTAGTTTTAGATCATTCTGAAATTTCACTGTCTGTTTTATCCCTTCAAGGTAGAGTGATTCATTGGGACACAAAATAGATAGGGAACATTTGGGTTTTCTTCTACAGTCCTATCCAAGAGGTATTGATTTGAAAAATTTTCAGAGGCTCTGGGAAAATCAGAGACAATTGTATTAATTTAATATTTTATTCTGCTAAAATCCAAGGGCAAAAAAATATATAGCAGAGTGGTTAAAATATTATATTATATTTTCTAAAAGATACTCTAAAAATACATGCCTCTCAATTCCAGTTCTCTGAGACTAGGAAACAAATAAAGAAGAAAAAGATATATTTTGTGAATACTCCAAACCAGGAACATCTTACATATAATAATGCTGCTGCTGAAGTGCTAAAAGATTCAAAGACAGTTAGAAGAGCCAGGAAATGCATGAGTAGCTGCAAATTAGATAAACCAGTGAAGGAGATTGTAAAATGTCCTCATTCACTCCTAATAGACAAACAGCTAGATGTCATAGACCAGTGATGGCGAACCTTTTAGAAACCGAGTGCCCAAACTGCAACCCAGAACCTACTTATTTATCACAAAGTGCCAACATCAACAGGGGAGGAAGAAAGTGCTCCCATTGGGCTGCTGGGCAGAGGGGAGTTAACTGTGCTGGGGGGAGGGAGGAAGTTCTCCCATTGAGCTGCTGGGCAAAGGGACAGGGCAAACTCTGTCCTAGGGTAACTGCATGAGTGCCCACAGAGAGGGCTCCAAGTGCTACCTCTGGCACATGTGCCATAGTTTGCCACCACTGGCATAGACACTAGCTTATTTTATTATTTTCCCATATCACCAAGGAATAAACAAAATAACATAATTAAACCTCTTGAGATGTTGCAGGAGAACCTTCAACAAGTTAAGAAAACTTGTGACCAAATAGAAATGTAGTCCTAAATATTGGCAGTGAAGGGTAAGGAGGAAACAATGAAGACAGAAAGTGATCCTCTATATAAATCACTTGGTGAAATCATCTCTTTTTGTTTAAAAACTAATAAGAAAATGAGTACAATTAATGTTCCTTTTGCCCACATAGAACCATGGATAAATATGGTTTATGGAGGGCTGCCATCCACTTCTACTTGTAGAACTTCCAGGAGTAACTGAGCAAATTGGGTACTGGTAGACTAATATATTTGATATGAGAACATCTAATTTTAAATGTTGCAGGATGGTCAACTAGAATTACATCTGATGCGGCTGAGAAATTCCTGCTTCATTGTATTATTCACTGGCAATAAATAAATAAATCACCACTTGGAAACAGGAGGACATTTGTCTCTATATATCTTTTTTCCAATAAAGCAATAATTGAGAGACCTAGTGTCTGGTGTCTTCTGTTACTGTCACTAATCTTGTTCATTACTAAGGTCTGATGAAATTATGTTAGCAATTTTGGTCTGTTTAAAGTTAGTAGATATAGTAAGTCTAGTCCAGCGGTTTCCAACCTTTTCAAATTGGGGGCTGAGTCACAGTATAGTTCTGAGGCATACACAGAATACATCGTTTCAGGGACTTTAGGGAAGCAGCTTGAATAAAGTCTCATCCCCTTAGAGAGAGGCTGAGCCATCTAACCAGATTTCTGATTCCTTAATGTTTACTGAGACAAAAGTAAGGTCTGCACCATTCCTTTCACAGAGCTTCCTTCAATTTCCATGACTCCAGGATGGGAGCAGACTAGAAGCATTTTGAAAACTTTGATGGTTTCTCTAACAAGAGATAAGCTGTACATTTTAATTCCTCCAAGTACTGCTGTGATGTTCTTTCTAACTAAAGATAAAGTGTAGGTGTTATTTACCCCCTTTGTATTATGCAGACACTGACCCACACCTTCTCAGTCAACACTTCCCACGCATTCACCAGGGAACATAAAGTTTCTAGAAGATAAATTTCACGTTCCCTCAGCTTCTTCATGTCTCGGCAGTATCATAACAAGACAACTGTTCTAACATATTTCAGTTGGTTTTGATAAGAATTTGTCATTTTCAGAATGGAAATTAAGCTAAATTGTTGACTGCATTATTATTCCTCTCATGTACCTTTGTGAGTTAAGCTACAGCGGGCTTTAAAAGTTACAACCAACACCTTGAATAAAATTTAGGAAACAATTGACAAACAATGTAGAGCTCACAGTATTAGAGTCACAAGAATTTGACACCATAGGAATTATTGGACTGGGAGCCATTACACTGGCAGGATTGAGATAGCAGGCCCCTTACCTCCATGCCCTTCCTGTGCTACTTCTTTGAACTGTTAGAAAAGTTCGCTGTTGCACCATAGAAGTCACAAGAATTCCCTGCAACTCACAAACGTGTGTGTGTGCGCACGCGTGCGCGCACCCTCTGGATGCTTTATTTCTATACTTCATTGTGGAAAATTCTTATCAAAACTAACTAGAACAACTTGTGATGTTTTCTATTCCAAGCCTCCCATACATCTGCTTCCATTTTTGATACAGATTTATTGAAGAGAAACTCCATTAACTGAGGAATATAACAAGACAGATGTTCATTTGCTATGCTGTGAGTGTGTGTGTATGCAATGCAAGTAACTACTTTGGTTTTTCTGTATCAGACTTATTAATGTTCTCATTAGCACCACCTCAACACTGTTTTTTAAAACTAGCTTTTCATCTACACCTTTATCTGTGTCATCCATAACACATGGCCATCTGACAGCATGTGTTCACATGTTTCTAACATCTGCACCTCAGCGTGTGTATGCGTTTTTGTTTGGTGAATGTTGTTATATGGCTATTCCCCATCTGTTTGCAATATAATGGAGAGGAAGGGAACCAACACATTTCTTCTTTAGTTGAGGCTGCCGCAAAATTAGCTTAAAAGGATAGAAACAACTACACATTCATCCAATTTGACAGAGCTCATTTGCAAAAACAGTTGGCTTCTAGATATGTTATGATATTTAGAGATTTGTGTCACTTCTACAGGGAAGCATACACCTACACTGTCTATGATAACAGGATTGCCTTCTCTTTATCATCCTCCAACTACAGAAAGACTCTTATTGTCAAGGTTCAGGTTGCTGTGAACAATCATTTGCAGAACCCCTATCTCTGACTGCATTGACCACTTGGGTAATTTCATGAAAAAGTAAGGGTGCCACAAGGAGTCACAAGAAATGTGTTCTATTATTAATTCCCTACATATTTCAAGTATGGAGGCTATATTCTATACCTTTGATGAAGTAGGCTATTTGCAAGTCTATGTAAGTGTATACTATTTTTTTAAAGTGTGTTAGTTCATAGGTAGCTCCAGACTCTTTGTTGCTGTTTTTCACCCATATCTGTGGCTTATTTGCCACAAATTTACAATTTTGAATTCCAATAATTCTCATCCATCCTACTAAATAAATCAATAAACAAACCTTATTTTGAAATGCCCTGGACCGTGACTGTTCTAGCACAGTCAACCTACTCACAAATCACTTTGCATGTAAACCAGTTCTTCACATGGATTAAGAATAATTTCTGTATTTTATGCACAGAGCTCCATTCTGACTGAAAAATAAACAAAGGATTACTAGTGTAAGCTAACCTCAGATTTCAGAAAATGATTGATATCCAGGCTTCTCCTGTAGTTGCTTAGCTAGCTGGTCTTAGTCTTGATTCCATGAGTAGCAAAGAGAATTAAAATGAACTAGCTTGGGCTTGGGACAGACTGAAACAATATTTATGACATAAGCAGTATAAAACCATAATTATGAGAAAAAGGAATAAAGCTTACTGAGAATTTATTTTACAAATGCATTTAGGAGCTTTCAGCTATCATTATTTCATTGACAAGAACCCCTCAAGAGATATCACATTCTGACTCTCAAGCCCTATTCACTCAATTATCTAACACATGGAAAGGTGAAGGGGATAACATTTAATGCTGTGTTTTTAATTGGCATGGCAAATGCTCATTGGGGCACAATCCCAACATCTGCACATTCAGTTGAATTCATGGGGTATAGCCAGAGGAAATGTGGTAACACCAAAAACTCAGTTATGAAGAGCAATTTCTCTGTCCCTCAATGCATACAAACAGAACAGCTCCTCTGTATATCCGGCCACCATGCAGCCTAGAGGGAGGAGGAGCTTTACCCCTTTACATTATTAAGGAGTCAGCATTTAGCAATGAGCACTCTTGTGTCCCCATTTGTGGGTCAAGGATAGGGCTTGTGAGCTACTTAAGGTCTGGCCCACCTTGGGTTATCCCTCTTGTGGTGGTACTTTGGATGGTCTGCCCACCCAGCCTATGGTATAGAGTGCTTATTGGGTTGCCATTTATGGCTGGATAGAATGTTTTTAACTTAGCTTCCTGATTGGTACTTGAATGGTTTCTATACAGGTTTTTTCTTGGCATTATGGGATAGTTATGGGCATTATGGGATAGTTATGGTGGAGTCTGTTAAACAGATCTCATTTAGTTGGTGTGTAGTGCTGGGTTATGGTGGTAGCAGTGAATGTCTCAAGGCATCATTGGATGAGGTGGAAACTGCATGCCTGGCATGATTTAGGTGAATCAGTTGGTCACAGCAACAAACATATGAGGCAGCTCTGTAGTACACTCAACATTTGTTCATGTGAATAGAGTTGGAAAAGCCCACGCAGATGCCTCCCTGACAACTGTCCTGGGCTGTCACTGGCAAAGTACAGTACTACACAGGTTGTCAGGAAATGGCATCATTTTCCTAATGCTCACAAAGCTTGATTAAATACTAGTTTGAAATAGGCCTCAGAAAAAAATCCATTTTTCTCTCTGAGCCTCAAGGCTGTGTAACAGCATGTTTTTCAACCATGTTTTCAGTGTCAGTGTACCCGTGTTATCTTTCTAGCCGGCCTAGCCAGCAGAACCTAGCCATGTTGTGTCTTTACATAAATGTAAACAACTATTGTTGTGAGAAAGTTTTCTTTGTTACGTGATTGGCTAAGCTAAACCACCTGACTGCAGATTCTCCATTTTGGAGAGAAGAAGGAGTTCGTCTCTGCTTCTCCATGAGTTAAGACCTGTTTTTGATTAGAGAGCTTTTGTTTCTGAATCTCTATGGGCTAACATCCTTAGCCTAGGAGCTATGCATTTTTGCTCCTTAAAAATGGTTACCTAGATTTGCCTGTGGACTTTATTGGACTGACTTATGCTACTGACTTTTATTCTTTATGAAACTGATCAATAAATCTTCATCATTTTCCTGAACAACTTGTCTTCATTGGACTAGAAGGGTAAGAGCAGCATTGCATTTCACACACAAACAATTTGAACACGCTACCCAATTAAAACCTCCTTGTAGCTGATAAGCAGCTGAAAAGTTCTTATTGCCGTCCAGCTCACCCTGTGTAGGTTTGTTTTGGTTTTTAGGGGTTTTTCCAGAAGTGTGGGGGCCGGCTGGATCGTGACACAGGTGCAAGGATTGAACCATCTGGGCTAGATAGGAGACATTTAGATCTCCTGCTCTGGTACAAGGTATGCACTACCAGGTCCTCCAGAGGTCAGGGGTTTTCTAAAGTTTTTAAGTTTTTAAAAAATGTGACCAAAGTTTAATTCCAAACCAATCTGTGTCCTACCTCATTATTTGATGGGTAAATGTCCATCTTGTGGACATGTCAATTTCCACCTGTATAAACCATGAACCCTTCTTGGGTCTATAGAAGATATGCTGAATGCACCATCTGCAATGCACCATCTGCAAGAAAACATGGACACTTAACATATCCAAGCATGACTCCTAACTGAAGACAATTTTTTTATTCCAGCCACTGGTAATACTGCTAACTTTGCTGCACTAGTATATGGAGTAAATTTTGACTAACCTAGTATATTGACTAAATTCTCCTCAACTTCTCTGACAGGAAATTTGCTACATTTCTGAATATTCCTACTGCTTCTCTGATTCTCTAAAACTAAATCCCTAACAAATCTTTGGGAGTGTTCAGAGTATGATTCAACCACCTTTATAAAAACCTGATCCTCTACAAATCCCTCTCAAATTAGCCCAACTCAGACCAATCTGGTTCTGTATTCAGTAGCCATCCAAATCTAAGCATACCATTCTCTTCCCCCAGCATAAACAAAGATAACCTATAAAGAGAATCTCATATTTATTTCACATTCTCTAAATATTTTACAGAATTTTTGCTTGATTTTTCTGAACAGCAAAACATGAATTCTGTCTTCATGTAAGCAAGCTTTAAAGTGATTTCTGTCTTTATGCATACAACTTTATATTGTCTGTTATTCATTTTCAGTGTCAGTTTTACTATGGCTTTCTCCCAATATTTGTTTTTTTTTTTTACAGATTTCCTATTATTTTTCACATTTGTTTTGTCAAATTTCAGCAAGTTACCTTTCCATTCCATTTTCTTGTCAGCCTAAATGTTTGTCACATTTTTATTATAGTGTCTGTTCTCAAAATAGGATGCTGACTGCTCATCTCCCTCAAACAGCCCGATAGTGTAAACAAATTTTCAAAGGAAGGTTCATATAGAAATGTCTTTCATTGTTGTTGTTGTTTTGGTTCTGATTAGACTGTCTTATTTCTCTCCCTGTCAATATTCAATCTATCATCTGGTGTAAAGGATGCCTTCCTTGCACAAATACAGAGTGACTAGTATAGTTAAATAGCAATAAATCTCAACAGCTGTATATAGAGCCGCTTTTCTGATTTATCTTCATACTCTTGCTTATGCAGTACAGTAAAACACCGGATAACGATTGGATCGGATAATGCTAAAATCGCCTAACATTGGGGAATTTGAGGCAAACATTTGGATCGGATAACATTATGTTCACCATTATGTTAACGTTATCTGATCCATCAGATAACCTAACTATTTCTGAGGCTAATGTTTGGCTCAAATTCCCTGAGATATGGCTGTGACTCACCAGTTTCTCTTGGGAGAAAGGGAGGGGCTGCCTGCTCTCTTTATCTTAAGCTTGAAACATTTGAATAACAAAAGCTTGCAAAACCAGTCTGACTAGTTTAGCAAAGCAAAGCAAAGCAAAAGCAGACATGGGGGGGGAAACTCTTTCAATATGTCCTGACTCCAATTTAAAACATGCAGAGTTTCAATATGGAGCCATGAGCACAGGAATCAGTTTTAAAAGCTAACAGCAAGGGTGCCCATACTTTTCAAGCCACAGGCCAGTCACGTGGTTCCATGGGTACTCAAACTACAGCCTGTGTGCCAGATCTGGCCCTGACACCAATTCATCTGGCCAGTTCCACCGTTGCCACTCCCAGAAGCTGGGTGAGTTTTACTTCCGCTTCTGGTGTCATTGGCTGGATCTGGCCCATAGGCCATAGTTTGAGCACTGCTGGCTAGCGGATAGAAGCAGTACCCAAAATGGATGCCACCATTGGTGTCATGGGCCAGATCCAGCCCACAAGCCCTGTTAACAGTAGGGGTGCCCAAACATTTCAGGCTACTGGCCAGTCATGTGGTTCCTGGGTGCCCCAACTACTCCATATGAGCCATATCAGGCCCTGACACCAATTCATCCAGCCCACTTCACCCTCACTTCCAGGAGTGATGAGGGTGGTGTGGGCCAGATGGATTGGTGTCATGGGCCAGATCCGGGCCAGAAGCCTTGCTAACAGCAGGGATGCCTAAACTTTTCAAACCATGGGCCAGTCATGTGGTTCATGGGTGCCCAAACTACTCCTTGTGGGCCAGATCCAGCCTCCAATGCCAATTCATCCAGCCCACCCCATGCTTGTCGATCCAGAAGTGGAGATTGGGTGAGTTTTACTCCCGCTTCTGGGAACAATGAGGTTGGAATGGGCCAGATGGATTGGTGTCAGGGCCTAAATCAGAACCATTGTTGGAAATTAAAAGGATAACTAGTCCAAAGGGAACTGGCACTATTTAGTATACCAGTTTAGAAAAAAAAAGATCAGTACTGTATGTGTTTACAGTGGACTCCC
Organism: Furcifer pardalis; assembly: GCA_030440675.1. Taxonomy (NCBI): domain Eukaryota; kingdom Metazoa; phylum Chordata; class Lepidosauria; order Squamata; family Chamaeleonidae; genus Furcifer; species Furcifer pardalis. The sequence continues at coordinate 54,659,370 of CP126890.1, read as the reverse complement.
TCAAGTTGCTGGCATTTTGGCCCAAGCATAGCAACAACAATTACACTTATGTACTACCCCATAGCACTTAGTGCACTCTCTGGGCGGTTCACAAGGTAATGTCAGAAACAGTCTCTGAGCCTGAAGGTAATGCCAATAAAAATTCATGTGCACATCATGTTTTGAATGCTTCACACCAGAGCTCAAAAAGACTGTTTTTCTGGGTACAGCTTTTGGGATTAAACTCCTTTGCCAACATGGCCATCATCCTCGGAGATACAGAGGAAGCTCTGCTAATGCACAATATGCAGATTTATCAGAAAGACAGAGGTGTGAACTATTTCCACATATTTGTTCTTCCTTAGCAAAGAGCAATACAAAACTGGCGACTATTACTTTATTTTCCATAATACAGTAAAACCTCGAATAACGTTAAAACCTGGTTCCACAAGTCTTGGTGTTATCCGATTTTTAGTGTTATCCGATGCATGTTAAAATCCTATGGGATCCATAGAGATACATTGTAACCACACAGGCTTTAGCGGTTGTTATCCGATGCATCCCATAGGATCTTAATGTTATCCGATGCAATTCTTCCCCCCAGATTGCTTAATGTTATGCGATTTTAGTGTTATTCGATACTAATGTTATCTGAGGTATTACTGTACAGTATATGAACTAGTTATTGGAGATCAGAACCTTGTGTTTGGAGCATGTGACCAGAATATCTGCAGCTGTGCCCTCCCCTTAAAAAGCAGACTATAAACATGCAGTTGAGTCTGCAAACACAGTTCAACCTCAACAAAACTACCCTTTCAGCTTTTAAAAACATCCACGTTTATGAGAAAAGTGAAGGGAAAAGACAGAGATGATAGAAAGATGGTAAAATGGAGTCAAAACCCTACAAGAAGTATGGGAGTTATTTTAGGTTATCATTATTATTCAGAGCACAGCATGATGAATGTGTCTGACCTTATTAGGTTTATTAAATCCTTTCCCACACCTTTGTAAAAGAAAATTGTTTTTACACTTGACTACATCTGATCCACATTCATTCACACGCTAAAGCACCAGACTGGAAAGACATCAGCTAATACTCTATTACACTGTGTTTCTTTGTTTTTATAAACAGATTCAGGGGAAGGGGCTCTGGTTTGCAGTGCAGCTCAGCCAACATAATTGGCAATACTTTCTTTAACTAGAGAACATGTTGGCTCACATCCAGAGTTGTTGTATTAAGAGACAGACTTGTAGTGTAAAGCAAGAGCTAATTTTAAATTTAATGAGTGTGATCCAAGCTAAGTTAAACAATGTAAAGCCTGCTAATCTTATGCCAGTTTAATGGGGATAACGCCTTGCTGAGCTCAGCAGAGCCTCTTTGCTAGGGTCAGAGCAAGCCTCTCTTACGGAAAACAGTGTGACTCTCAGGCATTGACCTTGCTCTGAAATATGATCAATATTTTTACAATGAGAATACAAATTCAACAGGCAGTGTCCATCTGATGTGAACATGTACATGTTGACTTTAATATATAGTGACACAGAGGGACGTACGGTCAAAATACTAGAGAACCTTGCTACAAGGCATGGATCAAAGTTAATCTGATGCTATCATTCTTGAAAGTTGACAAGAAATCTTTGCTTTATTATCCTCCTTTCTTCTGCTTCCTTTGGTTTGCATCCATTTGGCTTTCCTCCAACCTATAACACATTACAAAAATCTTCCAGATCCAATTAGAAATCCCACTGGAACATGAGCCTCATTCTAGAATGGATCTCTCTTTCTCTTCTTCGTACGTGGCTGCAATTCATACATGAATATGGAATGAAATGCATTTTGAGCCTCAACAGCCAATGGAAACAGACTAAAGTAGTCACTTAAGTTGTCTTAACTCACCATCCACTGCCAGGCTTTGAGGAAAATTGTGCTTTAACAGGACCTGTCTAGAGGTGACGAGCCTATCTTCGTCTGCACCTCCATCAATTCCTTTGTCTCTGTTCTGTCTAATTGTTAGATTCTCTCTGCCATAATCTTTTCCCCAGGTACCTCCCTATCTGATGTTCAATGGAATTTAGTCCTCAGTTATTGGCAATTCTCCTGCCAACCTTGCAGTTTGAAAGCAAGAAATTGCAAGTAGATAAATATGGACCACATCGGCGGGAAGGTAAACAGCATTCCGTGTGCTGTTGAGGAATGCCTGTCACATGTCCATGGAAATGTCTGTAGATGAAATTAGCGCTGGCTCTTTGGCTATAAACAGAGATGAGCACTGAACCCTAGAGTTGGATATGACTGGCTTTTGAGCAAAGGAGACCTTTACCTATTTGCAGTTCTTATTTTCTGAGTTTTTCCTGTATCATTCTTAGGATATATTTAATTTTCAACATTATTCCCAGGTATATGGTCACTCCAGATCAGGATTACATCTTGGGAGGCTAGGAGGAAATGTTGGGCTCCTAATCTCATGGATTGTTGAACTTACTCTAAAGTAAAAATGGGTTAAATGACAAGGCTATTACTCAAATTGTTGAAATAGTTTTTGCTTTGTTCTTTTTTTTTTGTCCTCATGTACATTTTTGAGGCAGAAAGGTAAGGACAGTTTGAAAAATCATCTATAAAAATATGAATTCTCTACATATTCTATAGAGAATATGAATATGAATGAAGCAGAAATAAGTAAGGGTTGTTTTCATGCTTCTACAAAAAGCCAGCTGCATTAAAAGGACTTACTTTGAGGTTGGGAACATTTATCAGACACAAATTAAGATGACTTTTTCAAAAGAAAAATGTGACCATTTTGTTCCAGCATGGCTGTTTTCTTTGAGTGTTAGCAGAGGGAAGAATTCACTATCACACAAATCTGTACATTGGTTCTAAGGATACAGTAAAACCTCAGATAACACTAAAACCTGGTTCCACAAGTCTTGGTGTTATACGATTTTTAGTGTTATCCGATGCATGTTAAAATCCTATGGGATCCATAGAGATACATTGTAACCACACAGGCTTTAGTGGTTGTTATCTGATGCATCCCATAGGATCTTAATGTTATCCAATGCAATTCTTCCCCCCAGATTGCTTAATGTTATGCGATTTTAGTGTTATTCGATACTAATGTTATCTGAGGTATTACTGTATAAGAATCAGTTCACAAATGCTTTCTATAAACTAATCACTGACTTTAGAAGCGACCCTGTGGTTTTTTTTTTTTTTTTTTGGGGGGGGGGAGAGAGATGAGGATAAATGTTTGCCATTTTAATTACTTTTCTCTCACAACACTATTATCAACTCTTAAAACCAGTGTGGGTAAACTTGCAGTAAAGTACCGCAGTTGTGATTTCATAAACTCTGGCATTTAAAGCATCGCCTGAAAACAGGTAGGAGACATTGCATGAGAGTAGGTAGGCTTTTATTTACACATAATTGTCTTGGCAATCAAAGAGGTGGGAGGTATAGGGGGAAATAAATCACTGTATGATGGAATTAGTCTGATATGGATTTCCAGCTTGTTGCGATTGGGGTAATGTATATTCTCAGAGAATTTCGCTGAGCTGTAATTTTCTTCCTTTTTCATTTCCTTCATTTTGCCACTACAAGAAAAGTACAAATGGGAATACAGGCACAATATTATGTTTATATCCTTTCTTCTGAGATGCTATGTGCTTAAAAAAATCCTCTATGCAAACTCTAACATTTAAAATAGCAGTGGTTTTTTTAAAATTTATAACCAGCTCTGCACATGACAGATTGACGAGGAAAATATTAAAATGTAAATATAAAGTTGAAATACCTGTTATCCATAGCCATCAATATACAGACATCAAAATGGTCTGGTACTCAATCCCTTATTTTACAACAAATTTCTCTAAAGTGAACATAATAACTGAGAGAACCTTCTCATATCCAGGTATTTGTTATTCTCTGCATATCAAGTATGACTAATGCAACTTATTCACTTTTATTTTCCAGTAAATATGTACCCTGTTTTTGAATTAATCAAGTCTGTTGCTGTTGCCGTTGTTATGTGCTGTCAAATTGTCTCTGATTCAAAGTGACCCTATGAAAGAGCTATCTCCAAAATATCCTGTCCTCAAATGCCCTTTTCAGTTCTTGCAGACTCAGGACTGTGGCTTTCTTTAGGAAATCAGTTCATCTAGTATTTGAATGTCCATATTTTCCTGTTCCCTTCCACCTTTCTCAACATTACTGTATTTTCTAGAGAAGGGGTTCCCAACCTTTTCAAGCCTGGGGTCAAGTCATACTCTGTCAATCAGCTTCGAGGGCCGGATGGCCATTTTGCCCTGCCTGCATGATGGGGGCGGCTGTTTTGTCCCAAAAGTTTCAAAGGGGTGGCCATTTTGTTTCTCAAATGCCCTTGGAGGGGTGGGGGACAAGAGAGTCTTGCCTTCTCATGATGTGCCCAAAATAGCCCTACCTCACTGCAACAATTATGTTTAATGACAATAACTCCAAATATAGGGCAGAGTGGAAATAAGTGGTGGATGGGTGCCACATATGCCTCCCACTGTCTACAGCTTGTCACTCTAGGAAATTTGTGACCAGAGCAGGTAGCAGGTAGGGTTCTTTGAGGATAGAACCTTTCCACACACACTCACCTAATAATTTCATCAGTTTGTTGCACTATATGTGCAAATGTGTACATGGAGAAAGAAGAGAATGTGGATCCCATTGACTTCTTAATTACACTGCATCCTGAGCAAAGAAGAGATGTACTCCTGAAGATGTGGTGTGTTATGCTTGCTGCTTTACAATTCAGTCATTGTATACAGCAAATTATACAGTATATGACTAATTCTTGATGAATGAGAGTGCAGCAAGTGATATTGTGTGGTAGAGGAAATCAACATTCTACAAGGCAATTATAAACACAAGGGTACCTCAAACTCGAAACTATAACTCTTAAACTGGGCATCAAATTTGGAATAGTAAAGATGAAGCTAAAGTACTTTGGACATCAAATGAGAAGAGAGGATTTGCTTGAGAAAGCCTTGATGCTGGGAAGGGTAGAGGGCAAAAGAAGAAGGGGGTGGCCAAAAATGAGATGGCTAGATGTTATTTTAGACACAATGGGCACAGAGCTGAGCGAGTTGAGGAGGAGGATGGAGGACAGAAGTTCATGGCGGACAGTGGTCCATGGGGTTGCAAAGGTTCAGAATTGACTGTGCGACTAAACAACAAGAGTAGACAGCCTGATCTTGCCCTGTGCCAAACTAGGTGACATTTAGGTTACTAGGTGACACTAGGAGAACAGAACCACCTGCGCCGGGGCTGGCGGCATAAGAGGATCTTGCCGCCGCCGCCGCCGCCGCCGCCCCCGCCCCCGGACTTCAGTGCTCGTTCTCACCCGGCTCCAGACCAGGGAGAGCAAAAACACCAGCACTGGGGCTGGCAGCATAACAGGACCTTGCTGCTGCTGCCCCTGGACTTTGGCACTCGCTCTCCCTTGGCTCCAGACCAGGGACAGCAGAAACACCTGCACCGGGACTGGAGACATAAGGACATGCACACACACCGACCAGACTTTTGCGCTCACTCTCGCCTGGCTCCAGACCGGGGAGAGCAGAAACACCTGCATCGGGGTTAGCAGCATAACACCAGGATGCCCCCCGGGCCGGGCCAGCAGATGAGAAGATTTGACCCAGCTGCTTGGTCCCCATAGGTCCCCGCAGGCTACCAATGTTGATCCCTCCTCCGTGCCCTCGCCACTGGCTGGAGTCAGAGGGCTTTAAGAGCCACTGATGGGGCAGCGGCCTCATCGAGGACATTTGAGTGGCAAGGACTCTTGTTACTTAATTACTATTATTTAATTGCTATGTGATACTGTTTTGCTAAGTGCCATGTGCTATTTGTGTGTTTTATGATATTCTTATTGTATTGATATCGTCTTGATTAAATGTTTTATATTGTATTAAGGATATGTCTGTAAGCCGCCCAGAGTCACACTTCACAAGTGGGACAGGATATAAATTGAACATAATAATAATAGTAATAATTTAGTCAAATAGATGTAAATTTATGATTTGTTATGTATAGAATGATTTAATATCCTTTCTGACACAAGCAACCTTTTCCTGCAGCATATCCAGAAATAATTGTTTAAATATATTTCAAACACCTAATAGTTATCTCTATTAAATTTTATTTACAGCAAATCTATCCTGTTATTCTAGAAATATTCAAAAGTTCAGCCAATCTTATTTTTTTAAACATAAAATCAGAGATTTTATAATTCTGGAGCATGGTCAGTAGATCCTTGCCAGAACAATGTTCACAAGTATTTGTTTGCCCTTACTTTCTGTATATTTTTCCTGATCAACTAAATGACGAAAGCAACAGAGACATGGGTTTTGTTGACTTTTTGTTTTAAAAAGTAGAGATTGTTTAACAATCTCCAAAGTCTCTTCTGTTCACACTTTGAACAAGCAAAAATTCAACCAGAGGAGCTCTTTTCCTCCTGTCTCCTCTGGCTGGCTTTTCATTTTAAAAATCCCTTCATGTCTTTTGAAATATCACTCCTTTTCTTTTTCCTCTCACCCACACCCCAGATGATTGTTGAGTATTGTAGTGCAACCTGAGTATGCAGTGGGTGTTAGCACAATAACCACAGAGACAGAAATACTAGCCTAAACTAAAGACAGTTGTTTTAAATGAAAGAAAGTTGTTTGTCCTTAAGTAACCAATTGAAAAGTTTACTGTCTTCCCACATCTAAGGGTCATCTGACCTATTTGCATGTATTAAGGCTTTGCATGTTCTGTCTCTCTCTTGGTTTTTGCCTTTTGAAGACAAAAGATGACTATTTGACCTCCTCCATTTTGTAGGCCACATGGCAGGCCTAAAAGACTTAAAGAATATAGCGCATGGAGGAAGGGTCAGTCTAAGCAAAGCCTTCTAACCCAAGATTTAAATAAACTCAGGGGAGGTTCCTGCTCAAATTTGATGAAGGTGTCTGAGAAAGGAAGAGAGTAAGAAAATCTTTAGTGGTACTAAGCATTGGTTTGTGGGGAAATGGGTTTTAGGACTACAGTTACTATTAAGTCCTATAAAGCTTAACTGAAAATCTAGTGATCCTTAAGCAAAGTTAATGAAAAGGGTAGTTTATTTGGCTGGTGGTAAAATGTTTGTTTCAAGTAAACACAGCCCGGAGGGTGAGCATCTGGCAAATGTATGATGGGAGAGTGTTCCACAGCAGCAGCACCATCACTGAGAAGGCCCAATTCCTAGTCAAAATCTTGTGGGGCCTTTTGGGTTAGGCAGCTGTAGCCCACAGGCTTGAGAGAACCTAGTGGTCCAGGCCCACTCTGCCTGATAGAGAAATTATGTCAAGCCAGGAAATTCAATTCTTCAAGTCCACTCTGATTTATAAAAATACTATGAATGTTTCCCCCAAAAAATGTTCTATCATTAATAGACTTTCTCAAGGGTTCCCTTATTGAGTCAATCTGTCTCATGTTAGCTCTTCTTCTTTTCTTACTGCACAACCAATATTTTATTTTCAAATTACATCTTTATTATCATTATTTATTCATTCATTCATTTATTTATTCATTCATTCCATTTATACCCCACCCATCTATGAGGTTTTCCTTCTCTGGATGGCCAGCAAGATGAAATTCACATATTAAAAACACATTTTAGAAATACCAAAGCCCTAATGACATTGGAGATAGACACACTAGAATACCTAGCACTGATCCACTGTCAAAACATTCTCAAAATATTGTTTCAAAAGAAATGATTTCAGTTGCTGTCAGAAAACGACATATTTCCTCATGTTTCCCAAGGCTTGAAGTTGCAGTTTTTTAGCTAGGCCTCATAGAAAGCCTCAAAGAAATCCTTTCCCATCTGTGTCTTTCAGCCTACATGTCATGAGACGGCTTGTTGACATTTTAGTGTTCCTGTGTTCCTATCTCTCTAGCTAGCTGAGTTTCATGTTTTGTCTACATGCCAGAACACTGATTGTACATGTGTGAAAACAATCCATTGTTTTGAGAATGTTTCTCTCTGTTACCTGATTGGCTAAGAGTAACCCACCTGACTGCAGAATCTCCATTTTGCAGAGCAGATAGTTAGTTCGATTCTGGATCTCAATGACTTAAGACCCTGGCTATTGTGTGGGATTATTCTTTTCCTTTCTTTTAAAAATGATTACCTAACGACCTTGTGGACTGTTTGCTGGATTGATCTTATGTTTATTGGTCTTTTAATCTGCATTTTTACATGGACTTTGCTACATGAACCTGAAGAATAAAACAGCTGTTTCTCTTTGAAGATTGTTGTTCTTTAACTGGCACACACACAAAGACACGCTACCAGATACCTCCCTTGTTTTGCTCCACTGTCAGAGCATAGTAAGAGTTCCTTTTAAGCAGCTCAGCTCTCTCAAAGGTGAGGCAAGGGTTAAGTTCCAGTTAAATGGGCAGTAGGCCCAGGAACTAATGGGAGGGACCCTTGCGATGAGATGGCTGATAGTCTGACAGTTGCTTTTTAAATATACACAGGGATGGGACCTGACACAATTCAACTGAGAGGACATTCCACACAGATGGTGCTGCCACCGAGAAGGCTGTTCTCCAAGTCATGGCTTTCCATGCCAATCTCGGGGTTGGCACTTGGAGCTGCGGCATCTTGAAGGAACGAATGGCACATCTTCCTGAGAGGAAGATGCTCCACCAGGAAGGAAGGTCCCAAACCATTTAGATTTTTAAAAGTTAGAACTAACACCTTGAACCTGATATGGTAAGGAATGGGTAGCCAATGCAGCCCTGCCAGGGCTGATGAGCATGTGGCTGCTGCATTTTGCACCCATTGAAGCCTCTGTACAAGGGACAATGGAAGCCCCATGTAGAGAGCATTGCAGTAATTGATATGTGAGATAACCAGCAAGACAGCCAGGAAATCATCCTTCATGCATTCAGTTTATTTGTTTGCTGCAGTGAGAGTTCAGGCTCAACTTCACTGAATACTTTTCTGGGTAGTCTGTGGTATCTGTGAGGCTGTCCTCTTATACTACATTGTAAATGAGTTGATTTTTACCCCTGTCTTTCTTATTGTCCATATTTTACATAGTATGGATGATTTTTACCTTTGGTCTCCAGTGACAGTCTTTACTAATGTCCAGCTCTCTTTTTTCCTGTTTAAAAGGGTGAGGGTGCATCTTTTGGAAAACATGAACAAAACATATTCATAGAGCTTTTAGTCTAATATAGTTTTTATTACTCCAGTTGTCTAACCCAACACAAGGATCTGGAAAGTGGAATAGCATTTTCTGGTCTGCATTCTGAGGCACAGACATGACAACATTCACTTTCCTGAGACAGTAAAGGGCGTGCATTTTTGTTGTTGTATCTTTGTTGTCACACCATTGACTTATCATTTTGTTAGGTCCAAAAGACCCTTTCAAAATAGTTTGGCACAGAGGGATTTGTGCCTCACTGTTTTTGCTCCCCTCCATGTACTCTTCTTCTGATATCATCTAGCATTGATTAATTCTATAGGAATGAAACTGGTGGTGGAATTTGTGTGTAATGTACATCTACTTACATTTCCGTAAAAAAATAAATAAACTGAATCCTTCCAAAAAACAAACAAACAAACAAACTTTGGTTTATGATTGTGTGATAGTGTGTTTCTGTATCCACAATTCAAAACATCAGGAAATGGTCTAATATTGTTGCATAATATTGTGCCTGCATTGCCAGAAGACAAAAATAGAATACCAAGTTTTACATAGCAAAGGGCAGCCTCAATGTTGACGGTAAAAATATCAACAGTCAAGATGACCAACAAGATACACTACAATTCACAAAAAGACAGCAAGCGGTGGGGGGGGAGGGAGGATCCCAAAACATAACTCCTTTTTCAATCAATTATAATAATTTCATGTCAGAAAATATTCTGGGTTGAAAGTTTTTTTTTGCTGGAGAAAGTCCGCTCAGGGGATGCCCAAATGAGGTTCCTTTCATGTCCCCAAGAGCTGGGACAGAGACGGTCACTCAGTCCTTCATGCAGTACCCAGGTCTCAAACTGTCAACTTGCCGGCCTTCCAGCTAGCAAGGCAAGCTTCTTAACCACTGAGCCAACTCTTCTCAACCAAACATAAGGCATTTGTCAGGGCTATTTTACAAGTTATCTTGGTATCTATTGTCTGGAGCTACTAAGTAATCAAAGTGCTGTATCTAGAAGAAAAGTATATTTTATTTTGTTTTATTTTTTAAGACTGCCACCAAGTATTAGTATATGTTTATTCTTCTTTGTCCAATTTGTTCCAGGGCATGATACTGCCCTGATGCATGTTCACCCATTTCGCTTATGGGTGCTTAAGCTAGCCCAGGGATTCTTAACCTGCGGCTCATGTGCTGGATGTGGCCCACATCACCATTTCACGTGGCCTACCACCACCTCCACCACAACAGGAAGTGTCATGTGGTGGAGGAAGAGCAACTCCAGATGGAGTTGCTGTTCTTTAGGAAAAAATTAAAAACATGGGTGGCAGAGCAGGTATGGGGTGCAGGAGGGACTATGACCCCAGGCCGCTGGTTGATTTAAGCCCCGCTTGCCCTCAATTAGTTTTTAGATTTTGATTTTAAAGTTTTAAATTGAGGGGGTTTTTTAGGAATGCTTTTAAGAGTGTTTTATTGTGGTTTTTTTTTTTAATGAATTGTGAGCCGCCCTGGGTCACCTTGGTGAGGAGGGCGGTTGATAAGTATGAATAATAAATAAATAAAATGGCCATCTGGTCCCCAAAGCTGTCTGAGGGAGCATGACCTGGCCTACGGCTTTAAAAGGTTGAGAACTCCTGAGCTAGCCATTCTTGTGTGCATCTGAGCAGTACTACTTGTTCACAAATCAACTGATGATATGTATGTGTGAATGTTCAATACAATTTGTTGCTAAAATCAGATTTCAGACATTACTTATTGACACAGTCAATTTAGAGCAGTGGTTTCCAACGTGGTGCCCATGCCCCACAGGGAGACTTAAATTCCCAGAAGCCTAAGTCACTACATTGGCTGACCAATGCTTTAGCAAATTGACTTAGGCTTCTGGGAATTGAAGTCCAAAAACCAATGGTTGGGAAACACTGATTTAGAGCATGAAGGGTCTTTTCCCTTTCCCTTTTGCCTTTTTAAAAAACAGATCAGTTTCATTTGGTCAAGATTGTTCATACCTGAGGGGAGCCTGTTAGCCTTTATGACTTTCCTCTTACATTGTAAACACTAGCTTTCACAAATGGGAGCAGACAACAAATTTTCTGATTTTTAAACTACTACTTTAATCAGTTGAGAAAATTATTGGATAGGCAGTCTGCAAATCGGTTATTGAATGGCACAGAATCTTGAGGCAGGCCACAAATAGCAAATCAATTTTCCTTAAGCCTCCATGCGAAAGAACCAAAGAAGCAATTGAACTGTACATCTTTGCTGTCCCTTATAAGAAATGAGAATAAAGCTTAGATACAAAACTTAATGTGTCAACAAAAAGAACAATTGACTGAGAAAACATGGTTTACATTTAGGTCCTCACACAGACAAAAATCATGGGAAATTATTTTAATATGAAATCATTAATAATAAGAAAGTTCTGCTTATATCTGTTATGGACCACTGGTACTCATTATGTTTCAGAAGATGAAGCTATTTTATTTAGAAACTAAATACTTCATTCTTTTTTGTATTATAGCTGTATTAGGTTATTGTACAACAGAGCAAAACAAAATTCACAAGGACATTCTAAACATGGGGAAAACTTTAACCAAAAAACCCTGTATATTCCAGCACAAAGTGTGAAATGGATGCAGTAGACAAGTAGTGGCTGACTTTAGCACTCCAGCTGTTCCTGGACTTCATTTCCTAGAAGCCCTGATCATCGGGTGTGCTGACTTGGGCTTCTGGGATTTGAAGTCCAATAGCTGGATTGCCAAGGTTAGCCACCACTGCAGTAGACAGTCTTCTCTAGTACTGTGCCAAATTTGAGACTGTTTGGGCAAAGGGTTTTCATGTTATGATTTATTTATTTTTACAATAAAACTGTTTAATTACCCTTTGGAACAGGAGTTCACAACCTATGGTGTGTGAGCCAGACCCAGCCCATGGTGCCATTTCATGTGGCCCACCACCCTCACTCCTGCCACTGCCAGCCCTGGAAGTGGCAGAAACTGCTAAAACAGCCAAATATTCACCACCCTCACTCCAGCCGCCACCACCGCCACCGCCAACACCACCACTGCCATCACAGTCACTGCCACCACCACCAGAAGCGGCAAAAACAGCCAAAAGCACATCCTACATGCACCCATAGCTGTCATAAATGTATTTACAACAACCACAGATGAGTTTTATGGCAGCGTTTATGTGTCCATGTGTCCAACTTGCTCAGCTATCTGAGGGGATATGGTCCAGCGTGCAGCGCAAAAATGTTGAGAACCCCTGCCTTAGAATCCTATGGCCTTTTATGTTCCCAGATTTTAAAAAGCTTATATAAATTGAGAAGCCAAATTATTATAACTGCCATTGGTGTTATTAACATTTGAGTTGCCTTTTGCTGAGTAAAGTTTGGGATCCTTTTTTCTGCTGTTTGTGTGGGCATGATATTGTGCAACAATGTCAGGCCATTTTGAATAGTGGCTACAGAAGCAGGGAATTCCACATACATAACCTGCAGGTTATCAGTGCAGGTTATGAATGCAGGTTATGAGAGAGCCTTGACGCTGGGAAAGGTAGAGGGCAAAAGAAGAAGGCAGCGGCACAGAATGAGATGGCTAGATGGCATTGTTGATGCAATGGCACAAAGCTGGGTGGGCTGAGGAGGATGGGGGAGGATGGGGTGCCTGGCATGTGGTGGTCCATAGTGTCGCAAAAGGTCAGAATCCACTGTATGACTGAACAACAAAAAACCTGCAGGTTTGTTGAAGAACTGAATATATGTTGTTATATGTGCCTCTTTGGAACCTACAGGTTAAACCAAATATTGAGAAATGTATCTTTTTATGTTGTTCATATCATAAGGATATGAGGCCAAAATCCTCTTTACGTAAAATGCACCATTGTGTTGCAGCAACAGTTTGCCATTCATGAAATGGTCCACAGTTTGATTCCAAACTGTGTATAAAGGCACTGAACTCGAATGTGATGACATTGTTTTGGTGAACTGAGAAATCTGCCTATGTTGGTTACATTACTTCTCTTATGTCAGTTTAATTTAAGACAAGTGTTTTAGGCAATGCTTTATTAAAGTATTTAAATGATCCTCCATCTGCTGAAGATCTAGTGGATTACCATATAATGTTTTATGAATCAAAAGGTATTTATTTATTTGTTTGTTTGTTTGTATTTGTATACTTCCCTCTTTACTGGGGCAATTCAGGGCAGTTTAACATATCATAAAAGCATCAACAACAATTCTGATTAAAAATTTAAAAGATTTTTAAAAACAGACAAGTTAATAACAGATTAAAAAAACCCTAACTCTTAAAGATTAAAAAAGTTGAGGGAGAGAGGGAGCACAAACCAACTAGCAAGCCGGGGTCATTGTGCAGCCCGTACCCCATACCCGCCCTGCCAGCCATGTTTTTAAATTCTTCCTAAAGGGCAGCAACTCTGTCTGGAGACATAGCTCCATTGGCAGGAGGCTCCTTAGGGCTGGAGCAGACACAGGGAAGGCCCTCCATCTGGTGCCAAAGAGATGTGCCTCTCTGGCCAATGGAACAACTAGAGAGCCTCTCTGGTCCACTTGGGTGGGACGGACAAATGTACTTGTTACATAATACTAGTGTGTGTTCTAGGAGATAATTTGAAATGTTAATAAAAGACATTCTTAGAATATTTTTCCAACTCAGTTTTACATTGGGTTAAATGCCTCCTTCCATGTATGATTTTTTTTTTACTTCCACATTTACTAGACACACTTTTATATGTATTTCATACTCACAGGCTATTAGCTATACATTAACCAGTCAGTTGATCCTCTGTGACCTCAGATGACAGTTATTTTATTTTATTTCCCAAATGGGTGGCATAAAAAGGTAATAGATAAATACATATAAATACTTTTTTCAAATGTTTGTATTTTCTGAACACTTCTCATCTAGCTTGCAAATCACATCATGGATCTAAAAATGAATGGATTTTTGATTGGAAATAGAGTCCCATGTTTAATTCTGGGAGGTGTGAATTAGGTAATGTCAGATTAAAATGTATACTCTGTGAACTTGACCTCAATCGCTAATTTTTATACTCATTTGGGCCAAGAGCTGCATTGAAACATTTTAGATAATTAAATTTCAACTTCTATATTGCTGAAGCACATGCTGACCATGTCAACATATGCCAGAATTTTGCAGAAATACAACTCCATAAACACCTGTTTAGAAGAGGGAATTTTTATTTTCTACCAGGGAAAGAGAGCATATAGTTTGACTTTTACTTTATCAGCCCATTAATCTAATACCTATGCCCTTATAGTAAGCCTATATGAAACAAGTGGTCACTGCGAACTGAAGCTTATTCCACACATTATTTACAGGAAATTGTGGACTTGCCTCTGAGTGTTCCTTTAACATCTGCAGTAGCTAATCACGTCTCTCTGATGAGTGTAGTAAAACACTAACACATGTTTGCATCATTCCCTTTGTATTATTTCATGTGTACTTAAAACATTGTAGGCACCGAGCTTGGTAACATTACTTGAAAGCAAAAGGAATACAGTAATACCTCATATAACATTAGTATCGAATAACACGAAATTCGCATAACATCAAGGAATCTGGGGGGAAGAATTGCATCAGATAACATTAAGATCCTATGGGATGCTTCAGATAACAACCGCGAAAGCCTGTGTGGTTACAATGTATCTCTATGGATCCCATAGAGGATCAGATAACACGAAAAATCATATAACACGAAGACTTGTGGAACCAGGTTTTAGCGTTATATGAGGTTTTACTGTATAATGTCATGCAGTAGGCATCCATAACTGTGTAGTTCAAGAGCATCTTCCTGCAATCACTCAGTTGTGGGTGGCTTCAATGTGGCATCATATTTATTCTTTTTTGTATTTGTATTTCGACTTATATGCCGCCCCACTCGCACAGCGACTCTGGGCGGCTTACAGAAGAAACAGTTACAATTACATAGCACATTCCATAGCATAAAAATAATTACAGATATCACATAGTAAGTTACAAATATCACATATATCTCCAATAGCAATTGCAATTACAAAACATCAGGACAGCATACTATAATATAAATAATTACAGAATCAAAATTCAATAAGCAACAATGTAAAGCAACAATCAAAAATTCCAAATATCAGTCCAGTTTACACAAAAATTACAAAAGCAGAAAACTAAACAATATCAGGTCATCGTAAAAAGCATATCAGGACTATTACAAGACAATACATAAAAAATCTCGAAGCCAACCCTCTCAACCCTAGGAGTCTGTTGGAGGCGGTGGCAGGTCTTAAAGCCTCCCGCCCCGAGCAACAGCTGTGCGCTCTCTCTCTCGGCTGGACCGGACGAGAGACAGGAGTCCATTGGAGGCGGTGTCAGGTCTTAAAGCCTCCAGCCCTGAGCAACAGCTGTGCACATTCTCTCCGGGCTGGACTGGACGAGAGCCAGGAGTCCGTTGGAGGCGGTGGCAGGTCTTAAAGCCTCCCGCCCCGAGCTACAGCTGTGCGCGCTCTCTCCGGGCTGGACCGGACGAGAGCCAAGAGTCCATTGGAGGCGGTGGCAGGTCTTAAAGCCTCCCACCCCGAGCAACAGCTGTGCACACTCTCTCCGGCCTGGACCGGACGAGAGCCAAGAGTCCGTTGGAGGTGGTGGCAGGTCTTAAAGCCTCCCACCTCGAGCAACAGCAGTGCCTACTCTCTCTGGGCTGGACCGGACGAGAGCCAAGAGTCCGTTGGAGGCGGTGGCAAGTCTTAAAGCCTCCCGCCCCAAGCAACAGCTGTGCGCGCGCTCTCCAGCCTGGACCGGATGAGAGCCAAGAGTCCGTTGGAGGCGGTGGCAGGTCTTAAAGCCTCCCATCCCGAGCAACAGCTGTGCGTACTCTCTCCGGGCTGTTACTTCATACAGTAACATTCCAAGCTAGTTCAAGATATATAGTTAAACCTGTTTGTGGCCTCCAGCCTTGAAGTTACTGTAACTTACCACAGATCCACTGAAATACATTATCCAAAACCTGTAGCTTAACCATCAGCCCTGGACGGGACATCAGCCCTGCGGGATGGGAGGAGAGCTTTGGCTAGGAGAGCAAGGACTGCTTCCACCTGCTGGAGCTGCTGGGCCCTGCCTCCATGCCGGTCTCAAAAACTGCCAGCCGCACCCGTTACCGCCGCCTCGGACATCAGCCCTGCGGGACGGGAGGAGAGCTTTGGCCAGGAGAGCAAGGACTGCTTCCACCTGCTGGTGCTGCCGGGCCCCACCTCCATGCTGGGCTCAAAAACTGCCGGCCACCACCTTGGACTTCAGCTCTGTGGGACGGGAGAAGATTTGGACAGTAGCAGGGAAAGGACTTAGTGGACTTAGTGAATGGGGTAGAGTTCGGGATTTTTGTGAATTGTTTAAAGTGTTTTGATGTGTTTTTGAAATGTTTATGAATTCTTGGTTTTATGATCGGGATGGGGTATTTCTTGTAACTTTCTTGATGTTTAATGCTTTGATGTGCTTTTGATATGTGATTTTTGTGATGTAATATTTGTACTTAATGAAATATTGTTTTGCTGTAAGCCGCCCAGAGTCGCTATAGGCGAGTGGGGCGGCATAAAAGTCGAACAACAACAACAACAACAACAACAACAACAACAACAACAACAACAACAACAACAACAACAACAACAACAACAACAACAACAACAACAACAACAACCATTCCTTTCAAAGGGTTGACTATTTGTATGTCTATGAGAACATAAGTAGCCACAATGAAGCTTATGACTGGAAGCACCACCTGCTTTAAAGCTGAACATACAGAAATAGTTTCTGTGTAAAATATCAGTGAAGAACCACTCAAATACATGTTTATTAATGTGAGAACAAATGCCTGTCTTACCTGTGAAATCTTTATCACAATGACATCTATATGTATTTGGAGAGACATTGGTGCAGTTGCCATTCTGGCAACTATGTGGCTGGCATTGACCAATAATTTCTGAACAGTTCTTCCCTGGGGAAAAATTAAAATGAGAAAATAGAGAAATGAAAGGAAGTTTTCTTATGAATAAGAATGAATATGTACATATGAGTAGCATTATTCTTTATGATTATTCATGGAAGTATCTGTAAATAATGTCTCATCCGAAATACCATGAGTGCCCCTGTAATGCCACACAGGCTGGACAGACCTGCTGAGACTTAGGTTCTTTAGGATCCAGTAGGAAATGAACACTCAGTGGTTGAGAAAACAAAGCTTTAATGAACAGATCTTGTAATAGAACATAACTAAAACAGAAGAAAGATAGAATTGAGATAGAAGAAAGGGAAACATAAAAGCAAGCAGATGCATAACAAGCAAAAATTCCTTCTCCCTCTTCAGCTAACTGGGAGCCCAGGGTAGGTAGCAGAGAGGCCCCTAGTCTTCTTGGACATGGCAAATATCTCTTGCTTGTGCAGAGCTCCAAAGTCTGAGCCTCTCTTTTATACCTTCAATTAAGGTGCTGTCTCATCCTCATTGGTTCTATGCCCCTTGCTTGAGTAATGTATCATTATCTCCAAACCCAAATAATGGCATCATGTATGGACTAATTAGTATAACATCTTCACAGGTGTGAGCTACATCAGCCCATTACTGCCTCATTATCAGTCAAGGATACTAGAAAAGGCAATCACATCAGAGAGTAAACAAAACAAAAGAGGGGGAAAAGACAAAAAATGTTGTGGCACCTTAAAGACTAACTGCTGCATTAGTATTTAAGGCACCACAACATTTTTTTTGCTGTTTTGTTTACTATCTGATATGCTTGCACAGACTAGCACAACTACCACTTCTAACATTAGAAAAGGCAATGTGACCTGTTTTATTCATTTCTTATTCTGCCAAGGAATTCTTCACTGCTCATAAGACATCCCAGGTGTAGTCCAGCTACCAGGCTCATCTATCAAGCATGGACACTGGACATCTTCTCTGTCTTCTTCTACCAAACACAACCTATCTATTCTTACAGCATTATTAAATCGAATAATTTGAAAGAAAAAAGGTAAGCTTAAATGGGGAACATTCCTTTCACATCAAGCAAGCCCATTAAATGTACCAATTGGTCCAGAAAGCCAGCTCAATTTACTAGTACAGGTATATATTTTTAACCATTTCCAGAGCTTTGGGGATGGGGGAGGGGGATTGACAATTCCATTATTCTCCTCGAGATCACAAACATCTCCCACAAAATGAATCATCCCTAGGGCAGTACATCCCCCACATTCAGAATTATGTCCACACAAGGGTAATTCATAGTCCAAAAGCAGCAAGAAAGGATTGTTTTGAATTTAATTTGGAGGATTTCAAATTGGGCTGTCTTTTCCCATATGGGTATGTGGATGACTTAAGTGGGAATATATTGTTCTAATAAGGCAAATTTAGATTGCATTATCAAACAACTTAATTCTTAAACACAAATAAATGATGGATGGATAGATGTGGGACAATGATGATCCCAATTAGAATCCAAGATTATAGGATCAGACTTCTGACTGTGAGTAGAGTTTTAATGCACACTTCCTGTAGCAGGAAGTATTTCTTTACCATGGCATGCCTCTCATGGGAGACATTTTGCTTTCCTCTAATGGAGCACCTCATTTATACTTCATTGCATTTGAATTCAACAAAAAAAAACCTCCCCAAAATGCTATACTATTTGTGTTAAAAGTAAGTATGTCATACATGGCAAAGAGTTGAAATCTGAATAGACTATTTATAGAGAGGTCCTGCCACACAATCATTGGCAACTCATGAGTACTCTTCAGTCAGCCCTCCACATAATTTATGCAGTGTACAGCTACATGGGTTCTACCAAGACATGAACTGGGATGGCTAAAAAGTCCCATCCTGGTGCTGGAAGGTTAAACACATTGATATAAAAAGGAAATATTAATGTTATATAAGATGAACTGTGAGACAGATAACAGTCATGCCATCACCACAAAGGTGCAAATAGGCCAAATCTAAAGCATATAAGGGTCTATCTAAACTGCCCCCCTTGTTGAGCAGTCTGCAATTATGTTTTTTGCTGTATCAAAATGACAGGGAAGAAGCTAAATGCCATTTAACCCACTCCATGAATCTGAATAACACCTTTGCCAAGCCACTTCATGATACGGGCAAATTAAGCACTTTCTCTGCTTCTATGTGTAATTATTATTGTTTCTTCCTTTTTGATTGTTACATCATTTAGGAGAGTAAAACTTATTTTTCTTCATTTTTCTCTGTAATTCCAATTAAGAAACTGCTCACTGCCATGGTTTCAATTGGTGCTACAGAGAAAAAGTAAGGAGAAAAAACCCTCTCCTAATCAACAAAGTGCAATGGTGATTAAATAAGAGGAACACATAATAATACTTTTCCTGCTCCTCCACAAAGGAGTAGAGGAAATGTTTAATATCAATAGTCAATATGCTGAAGGGACTCTTTGACAGGGGCTCAAAAGACATGCCTTGTGAGGGCAACTAGGTTTGCTTGGTGTCCAACAAGTCGGGATGCTGTAAAAAAGAGAATGAGCCAACCCAACCCCAAAGCACTCAGAAAGTGGGTTTAATCTGAACAATCTTTTGATTGCAGAAAATCTTTCATTGATAAAGAAAAGTGGAATGAAACTTTGAGTCACCATGCGCTGTAAGCAATAGGGTATGGTGGTCATCATCATGACTTGCCTATGAGTGTTTCCTAAAATAAGATTAGCTATTGTATTTTGAAGAAGAATATGATACTAAGAGAATCTCAACTTTATCCAGAATTACCGGTAATTCTTAAATCATTGTGTCTAAAATGTTTAGAGGCCAAAGTCTTAAATTCAGGGGAAATAATCTTTACATTTTTGAATGGAAGGCAGTTTCTAATATTTATTTTTCAGCTTGATTTAACAGCTGCCTGGAAATGCAGACAGTTTTAGGATGAATTCTGCTTAAACATGCTGTTTACTGGAAATTACCAATCATAAATTGTTTTTTCTTTTAAAGCATATGGGACTAAATACCATATAATTATGCTTGTCATTTAAGTTGTTGCTATACTGTTGTTCATGCTTGAACAATTCTTTTCTAAACATTAACACTATGAAAGCCATTGTTCTTTTACTCACACCTGTAAACTAAGTCCACAATGCAGCATCTAATGTTTTAATCTAATTGGTTTCTTTTTCTACTTGTCATTTGATCATGCCCTCCCCATACTGCTGGTACAGTCTATTAAATACCTAGCATTGTATGTGACCCAGCTGAATCTCAAAATTCTAAGTACAGCTCTTACTGAAATGAATGATAATCCTTATCCAAGCTTTTAATTTAAGCTGAATCAAGCCTGGCATTCATACATTGAAAAAGACGCTTGGATAATCCATTTTCATTTCACAATCACATGTGAAATATCTTTGCATGCTGGGCAGGAGGCTGTTTATTCTGACTTCTGGCTTATAATATTGGATGGGT
Organism: Furcifer pardalis; assembly: GCA_030440675.1. Taxonomy (NCBI): domain Eukaryota; kingdom Metazoa; phylum Chordata; class Lepidosauria; order Squamata; family Chamaeleonidae; genus Furcifer; species Furcifer pardalis. The sequence continues at coordinate 54,638,733 of CP126890.1, read as the reverse complement.
GGAGCTATCCCCTCCCCCACTTGTATGATGTGGGAGTGTTGGGAGTCAGCAGGTTCACCCCAGTTTGCCAGCACCAGTAGCAGAAATTCCAGTTGGCCCCTCCCATCCAAGTTTTAAAATAAAGTACAGTAATACCTCGGATAACGTTTGTAGTCCCAATTCAGGTGCAACACAGGGCTTTCCCCCTGGCTATGTCCACCATACAATGACCGCAGAGTAGGTAGTAATTTTTTTTATAATCCCACCACTTTATGGTAGGTATAATACAGAGTTTCAGGTACCCACAAAAGATATTGGAACATATCCCCAGGGGCACAGTGGGTGATCTTCATGTTGTTATCATCCTCCTATTTATACTAGTAAGAATTAAAGTAGATGTGACATTCTTTGTTTGGCATAGTATAACTTTCTTTGACATCATGGGATGGAGAGTAAGTTTAGAATAGTATCAAAGGAGTAGGTGTATTTAACCCTTTGCCTCCCATAGTTCCAGTCACATCTGCCTCTTTACCTGTTTTCACCGTGTGAGGGCTGTTCTGGTTGTGCCATGAGTGCCCGCATTGTGATCAGGACTGAGGCAAATGTGAGCGGGTCAAAGTCTCCATTCGTCCATATATATATATATATATATTTCTTACCTGTAAACAACAGAGGGCATACACATTTGTAGAGCTCATTGCCATAGCCTTCTTCTTTGTCTTTGCCAATGCAGGAGGCATTGTTGTCGCACGGTTTTGTGATACACACATCATATTCTTGGCAGAATTGTCCCGAAAAGGGCTGGTTACAATGGCAATTATATGCTTCATCCCAGACATGACTTATACATTTGCCATGTCCAGAGCAAAAAGGGGCAAATGGAGACTGCTGGCAAAAGTGAGACTTGACTGTGACATTCAGTCGAAGTCCTAATTTACATAAAAGTGGTCCTTGTATTGCAACTTCTATGAAGTAATGGGTGCCAATTCCAAGCCATTTGGGGTTAACCTGATGCAGTCCACTTAGCCTGCAACCAAAGATCAGCTGCTTCCAAGGGATACCTGTCTGGCGAGGGCACTGAAGAAATTCTTCTGAGGAAACATTTGCCAAGTTCATTCCGTGTGTCTGGAAAGATGGCTCAGATGTAATAAAGAGTGTGTCTCCTAACTGAAGCTGCAGAGGGCAAATCTGAGGGTTACTCAGAGCTGTATTTTCTATGGCATTCATTTCACGATCTGAATCTACATTCCAGCAGTCAATATAGAAGTCAGAACAGATATTCCAGGTCAGGGACCACTTCACCACATGCACTTTTGCCTTTATCTGCCACTCTAAGGTTGTGTGCCTTTTGCAAGGAATCTGACAATTGACAATGTAGCCTTGAAAAGAAAGCACCATCATAGCAACAACTGTTTTTAGCTTCATTGTTTGTTAGACTACCAAGCTAACTCCAACTTGACTTCAACACAGAACTGTTTCTTTCAAAGTGCGGGATGTGTTTGTCCTGTTAGTGGCATCTTCATTTAGAAAGTTGCTGCACCATTCCCTGTGAAACAACAAACAGATTTCTTTTTTAAAAATAATAAAAAAGAAAATATATAGTAACTGTCATGAGTTCCTGTCAGATGCTTATTCCTATAGTCATACAAACACACTACCCTTCTTCTCTTAGGGTGAGTGAGCCCAAGAAAGGGTTTGCTCTGATGATTATAAGCTCCTGCCTGGCACCATATTTGACCAGCATCCCAATTCACCTTGGATTTGACAATGCTCCAGAGTTCAAAAATCAATAAGAACCAGAAGGCTAATATCTGGAAAGCAAAATGCATACATTGCAAGGATAACACTGCCACCTCACCATTTTTTAAAAAATATTGAAATCCTCTCTAGTTGGTTGAGACAAATTCAGAGTTTAAAGACCACAACCCTGTGAGCCAAAAATTTAAACAGTTACTTAAAAGGAATTTTTTATTTTATTAAAAGAAGAAGGGTAAGCATGCAAAAGACAAAATGTTCCACACAATTAAAAAATATTTTTCCAAAATAATGGAGCAAAGTACAAAGATAGAATTATGGACATTCCAGGAGAGCACACCAGAAAATGACACGATTAGCTAGCCTATACAATATTCACATCATGCAAAGAGCTAGGTTAGTTCAGGGACATGTATAAAACGTTTCTTCTTGTCACAACACCTAAGAATGGCAACACTCCATCTAAGAAGGAGCCATGGCTGATGAACAATATCCTCCTCCTTTTGAAGGAGCTGAAGCCAACTCATTACCTTCCTAGCTCCTTTATATAACTTAAATCAGGGGTTCCCAAACTTTTTGTATCATGTGCCAGCCACGTGGTTGAGCGGGCCTGTCACATGGTTCCTCCCAACATAAAATGCATCAGCGGCTGTTGTAAACACATTTATGACAGCCACCAGTGCATTTTATGGCAGCATTTTTGCATGCATATTTTACTTCCACTTCTAGTAGTGATTGTGCATGCGTGGGTACATTTTTCTTCTGCTCCCGGTAGTGTTTGTGCATGTGCAGGCATAGTTTACTTCCACTTCCGGTAGCAGCAAGGGCGGTGCTAGCAGGATGATTTGGTGCCGCTGGCTGGGTCCAGCCTGTGGACCATAGTTTAGCCACCCCTGACTTAAATGGACCATTCCATTTAACTCCTTAAATATATGTGGGTTGAATATACAGGGGAAAAAAATGCCTTTTTTGCTTCTTCATTTCATTTTTTTCATTTTTCATTTCATTTCAGATTTATACCCCACCTTGCTCAGGTGAACCTGACTCTAGGCGGCTTACAAAGCATAAAAAATAACATAACAGTCACAAATTTCACATTATCATAATCACAATCATCACAGTATCAGAAAAATAGGTATATACATATCAATAACACAGTAACAGTCAGAAAATATTAGTACTGTATCACCATAAAATGTTACAAAAAAATTACAAAGAAAAAAAAACAGCAAAACAAAACCACATTTACTGAATCCTGCAATGATTATACAGCAGTAATCTCTTGGTCCATTTCTATGTCTTTGGGTATGAAAGGAAAATGGCTTTTGAAGTCAAAGATAAACTTGAGGTGTTAGTCTCTTCTTAGACCTTCTTTGAAGTCCCCCTCCCACAAGATGTCAATTGAAGGGCATTTATTCTCCTTTCGTTCAAGGCATACACTGGTTTTTGGTTTTCACCATAATGTACTCAGAAGCTTCAGGTGCTTCTAACAGAAAATTTCTATGTATCATCACCCCACACAAACTGTTGTCACATTGATCGTGATAATCAGTAAGATACAATGGAATCTCTATGCTTGGCAACTAATAGTCAGGTAAGACTGAGAACCTTCCTTTTCTCATGTATTATAAAAAAGCACCTGAAGGAAAGAATACTTTCTTTGACAAGTGATTTATGGTTTATTGGCTGGCAATGTACTATTTGACTCTACAAATTTACCTTTTCCTCCTACTCAGTTTAAGGTTGGTTTCAACATTTACAGGGGCATCATCGTGGAAGGAACTTTGTTCACTAATTTAGTCCACTTCGATGATGGGTTTATTAGCTTCTTTTCAAGCAACAATGTGAAGCACAAACACAAACCTGCCCACCCTTACACTTTGCTATACACACGTTTTGGGATCTGACAGTATCTACTGTTTTTCAGTGTGGGAAGGATTGCTCTCTTTTGGTTCAGGTCTTCTTGCTCCACCTACAGAAAGGGAAACAGAAGTGGATGGAGAGGGGGGGTTTTGAGGGGGGGGTGAGGGTTGCTTTTTTTTTATATCTCAAAGCCCAGCACTGAATTGGTTGATCAGCAGTTACACATTTTCTTTAAAACACAAAAACAAAAACCCTCTTCCCTACTGCTTCATGGAGGGGAAGACAGGAAGGGAAATAGAGAAGGATATTTTCTTTTAAAGGAAGAAAATGCTAAAAAGGTGCACTTGAGCTGCAATGTGGTTTCCTGCTTCCAAACCACCCAATCCTTGCACGTGAACTGCACCAAATGAACTACCACGCCTCCAAATAACACAGTTTAGTCTAGTGTTTAGCATAATTCAGATCAATCCAGCCTAGGATGATTTGGCCATCTAGTAACACTCTAAATTGGTATGAGTCTTTGGTGAACTGATAGATGTGCTAAGAATGAGACAAGACATTTCTGTGACTTACCCTGCCAAGGATGTGACATTTGAGAGTGAAATCACCCAATGAAGTTAAAAGGAAAAATCATCCACTAAGAGCTCACTTCTTTGTATATTTACTTGGACTACCTTGCAGGAACATATAAAAAGTCTTCTACAGGTGAACATCTACCATCTACAGAACACTGTGAGGCACCTTGGTTTCTAAGCAAGTGGAACATCTACTGTTTCATTTGGTCCATATGGAACAGAGAGAGAGAGATTTATCAGAGGTGTATGGAACATGTGAAGGTATAAATGTATAGATGACACTGGATATGTAGCCAGTATGATCTAGTGACTAGAGTGCTTGGCTGGGGACATAGGAATCCAAATTCTAGTCTCTAGTGACCCATATCGATAAAGGACAATTCTATTGTGAAAGTATCATGGCCTGGATCTTGATAATCAAAGAGTTTCTAAGGAAATACAGTGATACCTCGGATAACATTTGCATTGGATAAGGCTAAAATCGGATAAAGTTGGGGAATTTGAGGCAAACATTTGCATCGGATAACGTTACGTTAACGTTATCTGATCAAATGTTTGCCTCAAATTCCCTGTGGCGTGGCTGGGACTCACCAGTTTGTCTTGGGAGAAGGGGGGCTGCCTGCTCTCTTTCTCCCAAGGTTGCACGATTTCAATAACAATCACAGCATCTGATCCTCAGCTAAGCCCCTGATTCTGAACAGAAGCTAGGAAAACTTTTTCCTAGGTTCTGTTCATAAAACCTCCCTCTGGCTTGCTAAGGGGCTTAGCAATGGGGGTGGTCTTCTTAAGAGAGGCTTGGGACCTTTTTCCCAACCTCTCTTAAGGAGCCACCACCTCCACCTGCCTGGATAGCTAAGCCCATTAGCAAGCCAGGCGGGGGGCCTCATTATGAAAACCTCCTTCTGGCTTGCTAAGGGACTTAGTGATCGGGGTGGGGGTGGGGATGGGGGCTTCTCAAGAGAGGCTTGGGAGCAAGCCAGGCTGGGGGGGGGGGGCTGATTCTGAAAAGAAGCTAAATAAGGGAGCAGATCTTTTAAAACAGCACTTTATAAAGTTTTCAAAAGTTTAAAAATGCTGTATGGCTTTGTTCCCCTAAAGTCAGGGTGGTCTGGCATGTTTTTGCAATGTATTTACCCTTTAGACAATTATTTCTTAAAGTTCTTTAAGGTTCCAGCATGTTTCCTTGACTTTCCCTTGAAGTCTGTGTTGTTTATAATGTATCTCTATGGAGTTGATGTTATCTGAGTCATCCGCATAGGATTTTAACGTTATCTGATGCATGTATTGGATAAAGCTAAAAATTGGATAATGTTAAGACTTGTGGAACCAAGTTGTATTACTGTATTACATGCAAGATTAGACAAAAGAGCAGGCCATTCACCACTGCAGGAGGCTGATTCACTTGTGCTAGCTAAATTCTAAGTCAACATTTAATTTTAAACAGTTTTTTAGAACCATATACCCATGCAATGAAAACAATACAATCATTATAAAAATATGCAATGATCCTCCATATGAATGGAGATCCCAGGAAAAAGTGCTGATTTGTATTAATTACTTCTCACACACATTGTCCTGGGACATCTATGAAGGGCCCAGAAAGCTGCTACATGCTTTTCTTGTAACCAACTGCTGTTTCTTCTGCTGTTTTGGCACTGTGGCAACTGCTTCTGAGCAATTTCTATGATAATGTACTTCCCTCTGAGGCCTAAATGTTATCAGTCGTTTTGCTGATTCTGTTATTCCATTCAGAAATGCATTATATTATTAAACAATACTTAGCAATGCAGATTAGATTTGCCTTCTGCTGCTTCTGTTGCCTTTGCTTTCAAGCCGAACGTCTTTCAGTGAAAATCTGCTCTGTTTTTAGAATAAGACATTGTGCCTTTCATATCCTAAAGAGAAAAAAAGAAGAAGCTGTGTGTTTGTTTATACCTCCTGTAATTTGCAAGGGCATAGAGAACTGCTTTTTGCTCTAAATTCGAATTTTCGGGGCTCTCATCAGGCAGCCACATTTCCTTTTTCTTTTCAAATCAGGGATTTGAAGTAATAGAATGATGGTCTAGGAAGAACAGAATAAGTAAATAAGTGAAACAAGTTTATTTATATAGTCATAGTGTGAGGGAAAGTTCCAGTAGGGGGGCATCCTCCTAATGCCTGACCATCCAAAATTTCTTACTAAGGGGACTGGGAGAGCAGTCTGATTCAAAATGAAAACTGAGGAGAAGGATTAGTCCATGGTGAGGCAGTAGGGGTCATGGGGTGCTGGACAAATGAAACTTAGATCTAGGAGATATAAAAGGGATGCTAGAGGAGAAAGATTCTCAGATACCTGGGGAAGTCAAGACTGGAGAGCCTAGAGAGAGATGGAAAGATGCCCCAGAGTCAGCAGAGACAGCAGTTTGCTCTGTCTATCCTTTTCCTGAACTACCTAACTACCCACCATTCCTTAACTGCCTAAGACCCCAGGAGACTGGAAGCTTACCCAAGCACAGGGGTGGCTTATGGTTCTGTAGACTAGCCAAAGAAGTCTATCAGCATGAGAGGGCTCAATCACCAGCCAAACTTTCCTAATGAAGTGAATGAGTGTGATGCCAGAAGTAACATGGAGGCCAGCAGGAGACAAGCAGATGGACATGCCAAGGGAAAGCAGGGGAGTTCCAGAGCAACAGGGTCAGTTTGAGAGTCCTCAGATGAACCTGCCTGTCATGATCCACTGGACCAGGTACAGTGTTACCTCACTTTATGTATTTAATGCATTCCATGGGACATTTCTTATTACAAAAAATTTGTAAAACAAAATCCAGTTTCCCATAGGAATGCATTGAAAATTGTTCAAAAAAAATCAAAAAGTGAGACATTATTTTCAATGGATTTTCATTCTTAAAGCAAAAATTATGTTAACTGAAGCATTTGTAAAGTGAGGTACCACTGTATCAGAGGAATGTCCTTGCCTCTGCATTTGGGACTAACACAGACTGCTCACCTTGGAGAAGTAGTTATGTTAGGGGATGGATTTAAGCTGATGGATGTAGAATAAAGGAAATGCCTCATCCCAGTGATGGGCAGCAGCCGATTCGGACCGGTTCTACTGAACTGGTAGTAAAAATCCCGAGTGGTCTCCCGTGGGGTAGTAACCCTCCTAGGATACCACCTGGGATGGTTACTTTTTTTGGCGGTGACCAGTTCGGTTGCCTCTCCATCCGCCCTTCCTTGCAGCCCAAAATGGCTGCTAGTAAGTGTACATGCATCAAAACACTGTTTGATGCATGCATGCTGAATACTGGAGGCACGCATGCGTCAAATGGTATTTTGACGCATGTGCACTTATGAGCAGCCATTTTGGGCTGCAAAGAAGGACACAGTGGCTGGCTGTTGAAGCTCTCAGCAGCCTCTTTGGAGGAACGGTGGTGATGGTGGCCTTCCCTCGACCGCTGACCGCCAATGTTACTCCCTTGCAGCCACCAGGTTAGGCCACGGCACACTGCCAGGCTGGGCTGGGCTAGTATCCTCATGAAAATATCAGAATTTGAGCACAGATTTCAGTTTTGATTTATACCCTTTGTGTTTCAAAAATCCTAACTGAAAGGCAGCCTCTCAATTAGCTAATTCATGCTATTCAATTAAAGAGAGAGATATTTTCAGGAGCCTTTAAAAGCTCTTTCACAGAATCTGATTTTGTATTGCATCTCTGTATAAGGGCACTATTTGCATGCTAAATTGGCTTTGAGAAATTTTTATTCGTAAACTGGTTTTGTTTAGTGCATTTCATCAGTTGCCTTGCCTCATACAAAGCAATATCCTCAGTCCTCTGTGGGGTTTGAATACGGTCTTAAGACAGTCACAATTACTTCTGTTTGGATGAATGATCTTTTATATTTCTACATTTCACAATAGCAATACAGCTACTTTTCCATCTGTGAAATCCAATTTAAAGCACAACATTTGTGCTTGTTAGGATATTTGATCTTGAATTAAAACACCAAAGCCTAAATAATTCTATTTGCCTAAGTGAACTAAGCTTAGCATTGTTTCAAATTGTTCTCTCTACCATTTCTGGCTCTTAGTTGTATGTTGACTGGAATCAATTTATGTGAAGGAGATGCAGATTTTCAGTTCAAAAACAAGGCATTGTTGCACAACAGAACAGCCAAATTTTGGAATCACAAATAGATGTGCTAAGAATGAGACAAGACATTTCTGTGACTTGCCCTGCCAAGGATGTGACATTGGAGAGTGAAATCACCCAATGAAGTTAAAAGGAAAAATCATCCACTAAGAGCTCACTTCTTTGTATGTTTACTTGGACTACCTTGCAGGAACATATAAAAAGTCTTCTACAGGTGAACATCTACCATCTACAGAACACTGTGAGGCACCTTGGTTTCTAAGCAAGTGGAACATCTACTGTTTCATTTGGCCCATATGGAACAGAGAGAGAGATTTATCAGAGGTGTATGGAACATGTGAAGGTATAAATGTATAGATGACACTGGATATGTAGCCAGTATGATCTAGTGACTAGAGTGCTTGGCTGGGGGCATAGGAGATCCAAATTATAGCCTGCAGTTTTTGTCCTGCAGTTAAAACCAGATCTTTGAAACATATCTTCTGAAGGAAATTGAGCTTTCATCTAAATAATGTCATCATGATTGTCTTATCCACATTGACTCCCACATTTTCCAGTTGCAAGAAAACCAGGGAAGGTGGAAAGCACACACTTGAGTCTTGTTTGGATTAGGCTTTGAATGGTTGATGTTGCAATACTATCCCAAGTCTTCATGTGCCCCAGTAAGTTTTCAAGCTACCTCATCAAGGCTACACACAAATGATCAACCATTTCCTGACAACAGCATTGGAGACAGTTCACTTCCTTGGGGCAGTCCATTCATCTGCAACCTCCATCTGTTCTTCTTTCCATTCATCATCACATAGAACCTCCAGTTCTGAAGGAAGCTGCCAGTGACCCTAGTAATCTTGCACCAGGTCAGATTTAATAGGGTTTCCAAATCTGCTAAGCATCGTGTTTGGAAACAATTTTTGTTTTAACTTATCCTTTTGAGTCTTATGTCTCTTTAAAGCCAAAGAACTCTACTTGCTGGATCAAGGAGTATACTGTTCTAGGACAGGAACTACACGCTGTAGTTGGTGGGATAAAAAGCACACAGATCAATAGTGGGTAGAATTTGTAGTAACTGGCAAGGTCAGGAGTAAAATTTGGCTTCACACACAAAAAAGCAGTCACACTTTGATCAAAGGGCAGAAAAATACATCTTGCTCCCAAATTTGGAGTTTATACTTGCTGCTGTTTTCCTATGTGCCTGGTTTCAAACCTGGACAATTGACTGATTCATACACATTTATCCCCTCACTTTCTTTCTCCCTCCCTTCCCTCCCTTCAATGTTACGATGGTCAACAAGAAATGCATGTACAGATGAGCCACTTTTGTCCATTCCTTCTCTGCTAGATGATTATATTATGGTTCCCCAGTCTTATCTGATTTAGATCGGATTCACCAAATTCCAAGGGCCAGAATCCAACCTGTAGTTCCATTTGGAACAGACCCGCTGTGCCAACAGGATTTACAGAAGTGTTGCTTTACCACTCAAGTTGTGCTTCAAAGTTCTGTTCTAGCTGGGTCTGACAACTTGATTTAGGCCTAAACATTTTGCCTGTCATAAAAATAAAAAATAATATTTGTTCAGACAAAATTGCAAAAAATAATAATACTCAGATTGTTGTGTGGTAGGCCACAGAAACCTTATACTTCCTTTAAGTCACATATCATGTTTACCATGATAAATAGTCCCCATTATTCCCAACATAACTGGGATTTATTCCAGCACACCTCACCTGACAAAAAATGGATTACACATGTATATCTGCCTGAAGATATATGTCTTTGAGAAGAAATTACAAAGAAAGAAAGAAAGATTCTGCTTTTTTGAAAGCAAGAAACTTGTGTGTATATATACCTAGTAAATCTTTCCCACAGAGTCCCAATACATCTAACATACTAGAGGACAGTTTTAACGTTGAACTTTGCCCAGCATGGTTTTGAACACCTGCAGCTCAACCATTAAATGAGAACAGTGCTCTTATGGAGCCTGAGGCTCATTTTTTAAATGTGAAATAATAAAACCTAGCGTAACATGATAAAAGAGTCCAGTTGCAGGGTAGAGGTACCACAGGGAGCCTGCTGTCTGTGTAGGAACACAAAATCAGGTGGTTTAAGATGATTCCTTGGTCAACAAGAAGATATATTCCTCTTCATATCAGGATTTTGAAAAGAAACTGTAGCCAAAGTAAGCTGTTGGGATTAGAAATTACATTTTACTGACTTCTGAGTATGACATGATTGTTTTAGAAGTGGAAAACTGATATGCGGTACTTCCAAATAAAACATGTTATTAAAAGGACTCACTTTAATGGTACCAAGTCACTCAAAGAAATTCTGTCCCACAATATCATAAGTAGTGTGTGTAAAAGAAGAAACAGGCACAACAGCAAGAAACTACTGAAGCTGAGATACTTATAACCAAGGAGAAAAACAAAAATTCCTTCACCTGTCAAGTTTTTCCCTTCATAAACTTCATTCCAAAAGAAGCCACTATTTGCATAAGAGTTATTAATTGTGCTTCTGTTTTTACAGTCATGTGTCTTTCTCTACTTGAAGGACCACAATCAGTTTATCCTCAGATTGCTGTAACTGAGCTATTTATGTTTCTGCATATGCTTATGTGTGTGTTGCAACCATCTCTCTAAAGTTTCTGCTTAGGAAAAAATTAGAATATGAGATTCAGGCTACAATCTAAGCACCATGTTGGAATCAATTTTACTCAAGGGCAGCCTAATCAAATCTTAAATATATAAATGTACTCATCTGATTGGAAATATTAACTACATGCAGCATATTAGCCATATACATATGGCTACCTGAAACATGTTTTCAGTTTTAGCCTATATATTTTGCAAGCAAATTATACATAGATTTTGTCTATCACTGCATGATGATTTTACTGGCCAAACGTGTGACAGACAGTATCATACAATCACGGTACAGTATGTTTAATTTTATTTAAAAGACACTGCATCTAGGACCACAAGTTTATAAAGTGATTTAAAAGAATATGAGACTTCCAAGAACATAAATTCAGATGGTGCCCAAAAATGTATAAAAATTTTAAGAAAGAAAAACTGTTTTAAAATTGTTTGGAATAGTAGCCGTGTTAGTTTTAAAATTGTAATACTCAATATATTCCGATAACAAAAGATGAATACATGTCACTTTTGACTTCTGCAATTACAAGAGTTGATCAAAGCCATTACTATGAGCATCCAGACACTTCTGATTAGAGCAAACAACTGCTTGAGCAATATTAACCAAAGTGTCTACTTGTATCATTGTACATGCTGTTTCAATTCCTTCCCGAAATACTGCCAGAGTAGCCGGCTTTCTACAGTACACCATATACTTTAAGGTTCTCCATAGGTAGAAGTCAAGGAGTGTTAAAGTCAGGAGAACATGGGGGAAATTAAACCACACCAATTCAAAATGGTTTTGTGCTCCTCAAATGACAACATTGATTATTATTATTATTATTATTACTGTACTGTCCATCACATGGTAATCTTAGCATTCATTCTTTTGAGCGGAGGCCACACTACACATACTATCATACTTCAATTCACCTTCAAAAAATTAAGACAGATAACATATCTTAAAATGTGTATATATTTTGACACCCTCTGTATTAAAAATCAGTGGAGTATTTGCAAATTGTAATGTATCGTTAGCCTCTCTTCTCATTAGCCCTGTTTTCTTTGCCAACAACTGCAAGAATTCAGAGAGTTTACATTAGTTTATTGTTTGGCTTTTATGGCCTGTTGTATATTTTGCTGTGGTGTTATTTACTCTGCTCCTGTCAACAGTCTACTAACTTGTTGCTTGATACTGGATGGTTGGATTAAATTGTGGGGTTGAAAATATTCATACCATATTATATTATAGTTGCATACACAACATCACAAACAGTTATATTTTCCAGTTATAAGTAGTATTTTTGTATACATTTTGTAGCTGCTGCTCTAGGATTGCATTCATTTTGTGAAGTATTTCACTTCCATCATACCGCCTTTTCTTAAATTTTGTATGATCTCATAACCAAGGAAAGTGAGCTTTTCAGCTTTATGTTTTCTATTTTCTCAGCTATAATACTCCCTCCATGTAGGAAGTCGATAATAATAATTTCATGTCAGAGATTACTCTTGGTTGAAAGGATTTTTAAAGGACACTTGAATGAAGCTCCTTTCACGTCCCCAAGTGCAGGTCTCAGGTATCAAAACCTGACTTTCCAGTCTCCAGTGCAGCTGCACTTGGGGACATGAAAGAAGCCTCATTCAGCTATCCCCTAAAAATCCTTTCAACCCAGAGTAATCTCTGACATTAAATTATTATGTAGGAAGACAAAACAAAGGAAAATACAGAGCTCCTGGGATCGCCTTCCTCCACAATAGGTTCTGCAGAGACCTAGACTAGGGGTTTTGTCTTCAGATTCCCAATTAATATTGCCAGCAAGCCATTTTGCATATACACAAGTCAGTCAAGGCTTTCATCTTTCCTTGTAGAATGTAGCTACTTAAAAAGGACAATGTCTATGTAGGTGTTGTAGTCCTCTACAGATATATTTTTGACTGTGAAATCTGATTTTGCCCATCAGCATTCTGAAGAATGAAGGCTTTATTTGGTGCCCCACCATTCCAGAAATCTGAGGTTGGGAGTTTGATTCTGCACTGCCTTCTGAGAGTATAGCCAGCCTGTCTGCCATTGGGTTAGCTACACAGGCCCAGGATCAGCTGATATCAACAAATGGAAAGCAGTCATTTTGCAAAGTTATTGGCTCTCTTCAAGACCACATAAAGGTAAAGGTCACCCTTGTTTGAAAGCCAGTCGTATCCAACTCAAGGGTTCAGTGCTCATCTCTGTTTATAGCCGAAGAGCCAGAGCTGTCTGCATCTGCAGAGGTTTCCATGGTCATGCAAATACCTTGCATTACAACAGGAATATCCTGTTCATGGAAAAATCAATGTCTCCCTCAAACAAGCTCAGAAGGAAAAAGAAGGTCTGGATGGGGAGAGGATTATGATGATGTCACAGTCCCTGGTACCCAGAAACAGACAAAAAAGAGCTTCAGCTTCCAAACTGTGGTTTGCTTGTTTGTTTGAATTTATATACAGCCCTCCTCGCCAGGGCAATCCAGGGTAGTTTACAACATCATAAAAACCAAAACCATTACCAAAACTTTGAATTTACAGTTATAAAAAATTTACAATTTTAAAAGATATGATAAACAATCAAAAATTAAAAGCTAAATCGTAAAAATAAAAGATTAAAAAACTAAAAGACGAAGGGAGAGATAGAGCTCAAACTAATCAGTGAGTTGGGGTCATTGTACAGTCAGGACACAATGGTTCAACTTCACCATTGCATTTTCTGAGTGACCAGACAGTCATGTCACACCACCAGAAAAGTTTCCTGTAGTAACAGGAAAGAACATAGGTGGTAGTGGAAAGGATGTAGCATAGTCTCTTAATGTTCACTTAATATTTCATAGCCAGATCATTTTTCTGTGCAGTCAGTCAGCTTTTCTTTATTAGTAATTTATTAGCTGCTCAAGGGTCATTACGTTGTTGCTCACCTTGAGATGTGTTCTGACTAGGAATAAGTACTTGCTGCCCTTTAGCCATCTGTTCCCATGCTTTCCCCCTTATATGTCATTAATCCTGAGTTCTGATCCTATCCATATTAGTATCATGCTTCTTCTTTGCTTGAGTTTATGATACCTGAGAGACTGACAATCTCACATTCACATCCAGTTTTAAAAATGAACCTACATTGATAATAGCAGAGTAGAATACACTACCAAGATAGATCTGTAAAGTTGTAATGTCAACTGCTGGTACTGCCTTAATATATGATTAATTAAATAATTAAAATATTTGCTAGATGGTGTGATTCATTATTACTTTGTCTCACTCCAATCATTCTTCTAATGTTGACCAAGGATACAATTGAAATAGCTGAAGCTCAATGGTAAGACAACAGTTTTGTATGCAAATTAGCCCAGGCTTCTCATGTCTCATTGTGGAAAACTGTTACTAGTCACGGAGTACAACACTGGGAAAGATGGACCAGTAAATTCTAAGTTCCTTTCATTCTCAAAGTTGAGGATCCAGATGATCTTTGACCTCAGTTCTCAGAAGCCCTAAACATTGGCTATGCTAGCTGGAACATCTAGGAATGACACAAGCTCCAAGTTTGAAAGCAATTTCTTACTTTCAAACTGCTAGGTTGACAGGAGCTGGGGCAGACTATGGGAACTCACACCATTACACAGCACTCAGGTCTTGAACTGCTGATCTTCCAACAACCTTCTGGTCATCAAGCTCAGCTTCTTAACCACTAAGCCACTGCACCCCTATACCTGTTCACAAATAGTTAATTTCTCATTATAATCAGAATAATGATGTTGACATAGCTTGGATTTTAAATCCCTCTTAATGAACTAGAATTTTCAATGAATTCTACAATTTTCTTAGTAGAAAAAGAGAAAACCTGTTCTTTCTTTCCATTTACAATATATATATATATATAATATATTTGCATTTGGAGACTCTCAGAAGACAACTCAGAAGAATGAGAGACAGCTGTTGCCGGGCGACCGGGAAGCTATAAGAACTTTGTCTCCATCGCCCCAACCACTGGTCCTTCCCTCGGCCAGTCATTGGCCTGGAGGGAATGAGAGACAGGTGTTGCCGGGCGTCCAGGAAGCTATAAGAACTTTGCCTCTGTCGCCCCGATCAGATTGTTTTGTACTGTATATTCTTGACCATAGTGTATTTTTTGACCGTAGTGTATTTTTTATTGTATTGCATTTTCCTGACTGTATTATATCCTTATTTTTATGAAAGATTTGTTGACTATATTGACTGTATCGTATCTATTATATTTATATTGTGCTGTTTTTTAATGTTTGATATTGTAACATTGTAAGCTGCTCTGAGTTGCTTCGGCAAGGAAAGTGGCATATAAATTTAATAATAATAATAATAATAATAATAATAATAATAATAATAATAATAATAATAATAATAATAATAATAATAATAATAATAATAATAATAATAATAATAATAATAATAAACAGGGCATCTGTTCTTATTGCTAGATGAGTGCTGATTAGATTTTAAAAAGTGCTTGCAAAATTTCTAAGAAAATAATAATTGCTGAGGGATGAGTTTTATTATCCTAAACCTTACATCACTATAGTGGACACTAATGTGATGATGATAGGGGTTCTTCTAGCAGAAGCAGAACTGGCATATTTCTCCTCTGTATTCTGCATCTGAAAGTTATCTTTACCTTGACAAAGCATGAAGCATCTGTTTCAAAGGTGACATTTTGTGTCTGGCCTGTCTTGGTGATCAAATATAGTGCCTTTCTCTTTCACTGTGGAATACAAGATTCTATTTTTACAACACTTACACTCACTGAACAAACCTCAACTTACTTGATATTCTATGCAGAGGCGTAGCTACCGCTGTATCAGCCGTATCAATTATACAGGGGCCCTGGGCTACGGGGGCCCCCAATGGCAGGGCGGCCAACCATCTTGCATTCTGCAGGATGGTCCTCACCGGCAGGAAATTTCTTTTTAAAAAAAATTGGAGCAAAAATTTACTGCGCATGCGCAGAAACTCAATCTGATGCATTGCGCATGCGTCAGATTGAGTTTCTGCGCATGCGCACTTTATTGGAGCCATTTTTGGCTCCAATTTTAAAAAATAAAATTTCGGAGTCGGAGCCGCAGCTTTTTGGAGCGGCTCCGATGGTGGCCCTCAGAGGAGGGCACCTCCCCTGGGGCCGCCCAGCTCCCACGGGCAGGTTGAGGCTTGCCCGGGCTGTCCGCTGCTGCCGAACCCCCATGGCTTGGGGACGCCTGGCAGAGTGCGCCACCGCCTCCTCCGGGTCCGGCGGTGGTGACGGTGGCGGCGACAGCGGCAAGTGGCTCTGGAAGAGGAGGAGGAGGCTGCAGTTGGGGGCAGCGTGCCTTGCCATGCGGCCCCAGGAGGGTAAGTGAGGGTTTTGTGTTTTGGGTGGGTGGGTGGTTTATGTGTGTGTTGGGTGGGTGGGTGGATTTTTATTAAATTTTTATTTTATTTATTTATTTATTTTAATTATTTAAGTTATTTACGGGTTTGTGTTGTGGTTGTTTGGGTGGGTGGGTGGGTTGAGGTGTGTGTGTGTTTGTTTGTTTATTTTAATTCTATTCTATTTTATTTATTTATTTCTTTTATTTTTATTTTATTTTTAATTTTGGCCCCGCCCACGACGTCATGACGTCGGCTCCCCACACGACATCATGATGTCATGACGTTAGCGCCGCCCCACTGTCCCGCATATAAAGGGCCCCCAAACAAATTTTTATACTGGGCCCCGCCAAGGTAAGCTACGCTTCTGATTCTATGTGCATAGAAATGAAAGAATGTGTGTGGAGAGATTGAGCTGCAGAATACTATCTTTAAACATTTAAGAAATAACCAACACTACAACAATGAAGTGATTACAAGCAAGTCAAAAAACCCTCTAAAAGGGATAGGCCCTTAGAGATGGGTCTACTGTTCATATCTTCCTTTTTTTTAAAAAAAAGAATCTACTGGGGAAGAATCATTCTGGAAATTTGACCATGATTAACCTTTTTTACATTAGCCATAGAGGAAAATGAAAAAGATCATAGAATGATAACCTTAATGAAACATCTCATTGCAGAATGTACAAAACATACAAAGGGGTGGCAGATGTAAGATTTGGAATCTAGAGGGATTTGAAACCAGGAAACCACTGTTCTGCTTGTAGGGACTTCTGGAGGTATCTTTGCTTAATTGACTGAGAACACAGCCAGATACCTAAGACACATCTCCTAACTTCACAGGATCTTTAGAAGATCAGTCTAACTTTGAAGCAATTTGCTGACAAAAAAGACACGACAAAATTTAACCAAGCAAACTAGGAGGAGGAGGAGAATTTGGTCTTCTCCTGTGAGGCAATGTGGGGAACATCTGACTGCTCTGACAATTTCCTGAAACCTCCCAAAATAATATTACAGATGTTATCCAAGATAAATTAAATATCATCTCATTCTCTCACCACAAAGAGATGATTATATATATTCCATTTCTTATTTAGTATAAAAGGACAAACAAGGTTACAACTTATATTCGTATAGAGAATGGAGCAGTTTTACTGTAGTACTATGCTACAGACTGCTTGATAATACCAATCTATTTATTCCACTAAATGAAGTTGGTCTTGGACTTGCAGACCCTCCTTTGTAGTACAGCAACAACTTAAAACATGAACAATTCACAATAAATATTACAATCATTTAGTTTCCTGGCAGTGGTGTAGCGTGAGTTTCAGCCGCCCGGGGCATAGGCCAAATTCTCCATCATGGATGGACTTCCCCGAAGGGACTTACCTGCACTGTATCCTAATTTGCAGGTTTTATTAGACAATATTGAACTCTATTATTTATATAAAAGAATTAATTCTTATTGAATATTCATCATGAACAATCCGAGCACAAAATAAAACACAGGTAATTACCGCGAGGCAACTGGTTGCTACAGATGGTGTTGCCAGTTGCTAGAGTGAGCGAGATGAGTACACTCATCTAAAGAAAGGGGATTCCCTGGTTCCATCACAGGTTAAATAATAAAAAGTTCTGTCCTCATTTTATCAGTCCGAATTGTAGGTATGACAAAAATATGAAATGAAATGATTCAATTTTTTAGTTCAGATTACAAGATATTATTATTATGTATTTGCCACCCCCAAAAGTGCCACCTGTGACAGGCCGCCCCCACCACCCCTGCTACGCCACACCACTGTTTTCTGGATAAAATAACAATTGAAACAAAGAATGTAAATGTGGCTTAATCTCTAGAGCAATTTTGGAAGTTTTAGTTTGATAACATTAAAGTTGAAATCCTGATGTGAATTCACTGTGTGAAGTACAGTCAGAAGACTTAAATTTTGGAGGGAGTTGATGTGAATTGGCTCAGCAAGGCTGTCAAAGCAATTAAAGCAGCAGTGGGTGGCTTTAAGATGTTTCACATCACTGGTGCCCCATCAAACATACTAAAATCCTACCACTTTTAGCTTGAGTGGATTGTTAAGTGAAACCACCCACAAAGAAAATCCATCTTAGTGGTTCTGCAATCAACTGTATTTAACTGTGCCCTGCAATGTGTTAAGATTCTACTCCTGTGTACTGTTCCTGCTATTGTTGTCGTTGTCATTGTCGTTGTCATTGTTAAAGTTTTTTTGCTTCATAATAGATCTCTGAATATTATTTGCAACTCTCAGCAAAATAAGATGACATTTAATTGCCACAGAGTTCATTGGAAAAGACTCATGTATATGACAGTTTATCACTAAGCACTTGACATTCTTCAGAACACCTATTTTAGTTGCAATAAATAATTCAATTTTTTACAAGCTTTCTGTTTTTTTAAGCTAGGTATACAATTTTTGATAGTATTTTGGTAGGTACTGTTTACCAAGAAGTATGCAATCAGAAAAAGTGTTTTATACACTTGACTGAGAATTGTTGCTGTGTCAGGGATGTGCAGACTGAACTATACATATACAGTAATACCCCGGATAACGATTGCATCGGATAACGCTAGAATCGGATAACGTATGCTTTTTGGAAAAAACTTGCATCGGATAACGATTCTGGATAATGATTCTTAGCGTTATCTGAGGCAATGAGTTTAAATACAGGGAGTTTAAATACAGGGAGGGAATGAGTTTAAATACAGGGAGTTTAAATACAGGGAGGGAAAGAGACAAACAGTCTCTACGACTGCAGTAGGGTCTGGGGAAAGGCACGCCTTTCCCCAACCCTACTGCAGTCGCAGAGACCGCTGCAGGTGGGGGGTGGCTTTAAAGGCAGGGAGGAAAAGAGAGACCCGATTTCTTTTCCTGCCTGCCTTTAAAGCGGTTTGTCCCTGAAGTCAGGGCTTTTTTAAAGTGTTGTTCGATGCATGCATCGGACAACGCTAAAAATCGGATAACGTCATGACTTGTGGAACCAAGTCATAACGTTATCCGGGGTATTACTGTACTGTATATAACATAGGCAGGAAAGAATATATATATGCAGCTTTTTCTCTTGTCTATATGCTTCCTCCACCAGTGGGACACATAAAGATATTTTCTATATCATCACATTGACATTCTTCAGGCTTTTAAGGTATTTCACCTGAAGCTGACCTCAAAAATATGCCTCAACACACTAATTTAAATCAAATTACTTAGAAACAGGGATGTGGAAAATATTAACTAAATTCCTTTTCTTTTCTTTTTTTAATCATCTGTTTCAACACAATGGCACACATCAGTGAGACATTTCCAAACTCCATGAGATTCTTCACATGCAGTACAGGAAAAAAGTAGGCCTGATTCAGACAAAATGTCTCTTCAGTAATCATTACAAAGCAACTGTCTTTTCCCTTTGAGAAGCAAAGTATTTTTTTTCAATTGAAGAACAGAAGGGTTGTCTGACTGGTTAAAGAGTTAGCAACTATCATAGGTTTCCTCAAATAGTGTAACGTACGCCAGTTAGTTTTCACTGTGGATTCTCTTTTTTTCAACTCCATTGCCATATTCCTGTTTTCCCTTGTGACAGGCTCTATATTGAGGAGAGTGAACATATTGGACTATCATGCCTAGCATGTTTCAGCAGTTTCTGTTCTTCAGTCCTTTGCCTGTTCTGACAATACCTATCAACCAGCTTAATCATGATCAATGTTTTCTGGAACCTCTTCCTTTCCTTTCTCTTTGTTTAACAGCTACAGCATGATAAGTGTGGAGAAATTTCTTTGGAGCTCTTCATCCGATTAATCTCCTTTGACCTCAGTTCTCTGTCTTGTCAGCCTTTTCTCTCAGGCCTTATTCACCACTATTTTTAAAAGGCTTTCTCATTCTCCTCTCATTGTCTACCCAACACAATTTCCTCTGTTCTACTCCCAACACACTTCTTCATATTGCTTTGCACATGAGCCACATAATAAAATAAAACAATGGCCAAACCAAAACAATTTTTTAAAAAACCTTTCCGATTCTGAATTGGAATCTGCCTCCTCCTTGTAAGGAAGCCAAAATGCTGAATAATTTCAGCCTATCAGTGTGGGAGGCCTCAGCATCAGATTTTTAATAAAAGGTATTTTCTTTCTTGCCCCTCTCATAAAGTATAAAGTATAAAGATAGTTCAGTCAGTGAAACTGATTGGTATGATGTTCAAATGGGAGGGGGAGGAAGTGGGGAGGAAGCATGGTTTAATAAACTGTATAACTGATATATGATGTCTCCTGTCACAAGCTGAATGGATGACTCTGGAGCGATGAGGAGATTAGATAAATATGTTGAAAATAAGACTGGGGATGTTTTTATAAGTTAAAATTATCCATGACAGCCAAACATTTTGCTCTTGAATATAACAGATTATGAGAGGGAGGGACAAACAAAGAACTAAGCCTTAAAAATGAAATGGAGGACAAAGGATGTGTTTCAGCTCTCATATCCTCCTTCTAAAATCCCAAAAGTATCAAGATGTGCATCCTAAAAATCAAACCAAAGCCTGTATCAACCCTTCTCCAACCCAGAATTTTATCTGAAAGTAATACATTTCTCTTCCTGTAGTTTTGCAGAAGAACATTCCATAGTGTGAATGCAAAAGTGGTTCTGCAGAATATATAAAATGCAACAAGGACATAAGGATTGTTCCCCATTTGTATATATCCTTTAAAAAGTTTCACTTTCTTTCATATGGCTTTCTTCAGAAAGGGGACAGTAATAGAATGTGCTTTCAATCTTGAATGCAGATAACTATTCCATGCTGTTTGGATAAATGAAAACTGAAAAATGGATAATAATGATAGCTTCCCAGTGAAATTATTCAGTTTTGCAGGTCTGACCCTGGGATTTATGTTCTGAACCCAAATAAATGAGCCTTTGGTTTCATTTTTGTAGAACTGTTTTCTTTTCTTAAAAAAATGGTTGAAGTGTATCCTTCTTTCTGTCTGTCTTTATGTGTGTCCTTTCTTACTCATACAAATATCTGGTGTGTTGACTTTTTTTTGGGATATTTTATGTGTATTATGAATCAAGATTATCCAAAGTCAGTATGCATAAAATTGAAATCTTTCTTCAAAGTAACATCAAAACAAGAACAAAAAATAGACAAGCTTAAACAACACGCTGTATGAAAAATGTGTTGGGGTCATGCTATCAAGTGAAGAAACATCATAGTGCATTTCAGTGTGAGTAACAACAGCATGGATACACCATTATCATAGTACAGTCAATCATGCATGCATACTTACATACCTACATCTTCATAATTAATCTGTCCATCCAAATGAACTTCAATGGTACCAATGTATCTTTTTACATATAGAAGAACTACGTCTCCTGCACAACATTGTACTTGAGCCTATTGTAAATCATGAATCATTATTCCTTAGATGGTTTTTTCCTAAAACTTCTCTTTTTATCTCCTGACAAATGGATTTTTCTAAAGGAACATTTGGGTTTTGAAATCTAATGGGCACATTTCATGACGGGGGCCTACGTTTGCTAATCTAGTTACTCTTTCATCTTCTTGGGAGAATATGAGAGCAGCAGTAATATCAATATCTCTTGGAAATGGTAGAAGCAGTTGTAGTGTAGGAAATCCAGCCACCGGGCTGACATTGATTCTTGTAAACGTCCTTCCTGTTAATTTCATTGAAGAGATCTCTGCATCTAATGCTTTTTAGAGGAGTAGAAAACCATAACCTCCAATTTGCTTGAAAGATAAGATCAAAGGTAGATCGAAAGAAGCACCTCAGTGCATAATTAGTATGTTTACATCACTTTTTGAAGTATTCATTGCTCATGAAGAGCCATTATCTTGCTACCATAGCACAACATCTCTAGCATGAATATATTCAGTATTTATGAGAATTCAGTTCATCAACAAACCTAGAGTTTATGAATGCAGGATACTGTGTTTCTGTATCCATGAATCAAAAAGCCAGGGAAAGCTTTGATATTATTTGGAATCATGGATATAGAAGCATAACACATCACATTCATTTACTACAGGTTTTTTTTAAAAAATAATTGAATTTCCTGGCTTTTTAAAATGGAAGTTTAAATACAAATACAATAAACCAAAATTCCAACAGCAACTTCCCTCATGTAGGATGACCCAGTGCTAGAGGTTCCCAGAAACTCCAGTGGCTCAAGTGATTAAAACGCTGAACTCGTGGACTGAAAGGTCGGAGTTTGATTCCCGGGTACTGCATGATGGAGAGAGCTCCTGCCTCTGTCCCAGCTCCTGCCAACCTAGCAGTTCAAAAGCAAGAAACTGCAAGTAGATAAATAGGGACTACTTTGATGGGAAGGTAAACAGCATTCCGTGCACTCTGGCATTTAGGCATGCCTGCCACATGTCCACAGATGCAGACAGTGCTGTCTCTTTGGCTATAAACAGAAATGAGCACTGAAACCTTAGAGTCGGATATGACTGGCTTTCAAGCAAGGGTGACCTTTACCTAGAGGTTCCAAGATGATGAGCACACAAGCTTTACTATGGTTGCTGGCTGGTGGGTGGGAAGCAGGACCAAGAAAAGCAGAGATGTGGCTGCAGTCCCTCTATGCCAAAATATTTGGAAAAGCTATTATGGACTTAATGGAATGGGGAAGCACAGGTGTGAGTGAGTGCCACACATATAACAAAGAAGTGGGAATCCAGTTTCACCTGGGACTCTGTGGTGACAGAGCCAGAGGTCCCAGAGTCAGTGGCAAGCTGTGGACAGGGCTTTAGCTAGCACTTCAACACCCATGTAGTTCTCCAGAGTTTCTGTGATGCTGTGATGGCAGCAAGGGATACTACCCTGCCAGCTTCCCATTAATTGGTGAGGAAGGGTTTCTCTCTACTGGGTTTACACTCACTGGCAAAGGAAATTAAAAAATGGGACTGTAGGCAGGCATATAGATCAGCAGGCTCCAATCCAGTCTGCCTCCCAAGCATGAAAACAGCAGGTTAACCTTTTTAAAAGAAGCACCAGCAAGCAAGAAGCAAAGAGAACATTCTGTAGTGGTGACAGTGGTGAGAACAATGGTTGAAGTGAGTCTGGGAGATGGTAGAGACTACTGAGAATGCACACGAGTGGTTAACACAACAGAAAGTCCAAACTCAGGGACCCAGGAGACAGCAGCCTCTGTTTCCTCTAAGGTCAGCTAGATCCCACAAACTTTCTCCCAAGCCCAATTAATGGGGACAACAAAGGGACCCAGGTGAGCTGGCCAACTGCAACCCTACTATGCTCTGGTTGTAATTTGTTCCCACATGGACTAGTTCTTCCCTGAGCTGAGTTGCTGGATTGATGTCTTGGGTGGCTGCTACTAAGGAGTCCTTCAGGGAGGAGCTCACATGGGTGAGCTCTCCTTAGAGCTGAATCACTGGCATACAAGGGCAGATATCCCTAAGGATGTTTATATCTATACATGATCTCTGAAAAGCGCTGTCCTGATAGGCAGCTTGAGGTATATAGTCATAAGCCCACCTGAGTATATGCTTATGTATCATTTAAAAATAAAGGTGAGATTGATTGGGTTTGACCATCTTGATAAATTTTACCTTGCATAGATTATAACCCATATGGAAGCCCCCTCCAATGAATAAATTGTATTATTACAATTACAGGCATATAACTCAGAACAGAAGTCTACCTGCCTCTATACTTGTCTGCAGATGATGGCTCTGAAGGGGAGAGTCAAGGTGGCTAAGGGGTGGATGATTCCATCACTGCATGAGACATTACCACAGAGCATTGCTCATTGCCTTTAAGGGGAAAACTGGTCCATTGGGGCCTCTGTAATAAGAAACCATCCCCTTTGCTTGGATGAGGAGCCAGCTGGGACGGGAACGGAGGTCTTGCACTCTGTGGTTTAGTGTAACTTGCTTCAAAACAGGAGACTTCAGGGAAATTTGGGTTAGATAATTTTCACCAGATGGAAACACCCCTCTTTATCTTCCATCTCCTTTTCAAGGATCAGGTTCAAGTCAAATGAGGCTGTGGACCCCCAAACCATTTCTCTACCTGGTGATTTGCATATGTGAGTAGGTTTGCTAATTTTAATATATATATATATATTCATTTTCTTGGTATTCAGGCTAATTACCAGTACAACCATCTGATCCAAAATCTTCATGCAGGTTGCAGCTGTGACTTTAAGTGATCCAAAATGTATGTCTATCTCTATTGAATTTTCTCAGATTTCAGATTTTGAGATCATAGCAAGAATTGTAAAGTTGACACTGGGTTCACAGGCTGGTTGTGTCCAATCTGTGGGTGTGAAGAAATGAAAGACTGAATCCTATCTTTACTATGCAATATGTCTCTTAATTAAATTTTAAAAGTATTTTAAAACTTGACTAAACATTAAAAAGTATGCCTGGAGCTCTGTTGATTTGTTTTTAAATTATAAAGGAATTTCCACCACCATAAACAACTTGCAAAAGCAATCATCTGATTTTTACACTGGCCTCCTCTTATGATTTCCCATGTTTAAATACCAATGGTCTGTTTAATATCTGTATAAAGAGTGACAATGTATAAGCTGTGGATTTCAAAAAGCCAGAGTTAAGCGCCATTGATTTCAGAGAATTTTAAGTAATTGCTTGCCATTGAGTTAAATAGAACATACACAAACTTCATCATTAGACTATGTCTAGTGAAGCTTCAGGGAGGTCCTTAAACATGAAATATCTACCAACTTCACCCTGCAGTAGGTTTTCATGTTTAGGGTAATGATGCGGCCCAAGGAAAATAATATCAAAACTACAGGCATCACAATAATTCTTATAGGCTGAGACTGATTAAATGTGACACTGTAGTCTGAGAACTGAGAAGCATCATGTTGAACAAGAAGGGTATAATATATCTCACTTAAGTTGAATGCTAAGATCTCAAGGGCCCCTCTATTTACAGCTCAACTGGTAAAGGAAACAGTGACATGCTTGGTTAAATAGATTTAATTCCCACAAAGCCTAAAAATGTTTTCTCCAAAGGTTACTTGAAAGGGGGGAAATATTGATTTTCTTCAGATAATGGATATAGTTCAAAAACTAGCATTTCTTTTTCAGGAATCAGTTTCTGTTACCTTTAGTTTTTTTGTATTATAGCTCTTAGTTCTGCTTCCTAAATGACTGTCAGACATTGACCAAGATCCAAGATATGCCACAAGAGAGCATCTTATCCTGGTCAAAACAACAAAAATAATAAATTCCCTAGAAACAGTTGAATGGTCGGAGATAAATGAAAGCTTCTGTTCTAGTGCAGGGAAAATAAGGATATCTACTCATTGAGCCAAGCTGCTGTGCCTGAGCAGCTGATTGGGATGTATGGGTTTTATGATGCCTGCTGCATCCTGACTTGGTTGTGGCTTATTGATTTGAGACTTATTATTGTCTGTGAGATCCATCTGGAACTTAAACTGGATAAAAAAGAAGTTTACAAACAGTTAGCAAGCAATGTAAGACAGGCTGGATGTTACAAGAAACAAACACTGCATTATATTGGGCCTGCAAGGTGGGTCATGGTAGACTTTAAGGAATGAAGAAAATAATAAACTTTTAACAGAAAATGCTTTGTATTATACATAGTGGCAATAATTTGCTTCCAGTGGAGGTGCACCTCAGGATGGTTAACCCTTGATACAGGTAAATGCTCACACATTACTTTTCATTGCGAAAGCTCTAATGTCTCAGAAGTTCAATCAGTAACGTACATTACTTAAATATCTGTAGTAAAATCTAAATAGGATGGATTTTTTGGAATAGTAGCCATATTAGTCTGTGTTTCAAGCATATCAGAGAGTAAACAAAACAAAACAAAATTTTAAAAAAATTGGCACTTTAACAACTAACTGCTGTATTTTAACGTTGGCTTTCATGCATCAAGTCTGTCAGGTCAGGCCTAAGGAAGTGGACTTGATCCATGAAAGCTTAACAATAAAATATAGCACTTAGTCTTTAAAGTGCCACAATGTTTTTGATTTTTTTTAAAAATTGTTTTGTTTACTCTCTGATATGAAAAATAGGATGAATGCAGTGTCTAGTCCAGACAACAGACAATACAATGGTGCTGGATGGATCTTTGCACTCTGCAACTCCAATTCCAATCACAAACTAAATAAAATACTGTCAGATTTCAGTACTAAAGAATTCAGGTCAGGAAGAGTTAATGTAAAGTTTAACATGAAATAGCTCCAGCAGGTATCCAATTGCCAAATTAAAAGAAAGAAAACCGCAATTGCATGCAATTCTTTTTTCTTTACAGTATAGACAAAATCCAATTGCAGTCTCTTTTCTCAGATAGCCTGGAGTGAAAAGAGATTAACCTGAATCTTTACAGAGTATTTTCCCTCCATTTGACCAGTCAATATATTCAGTACTAATCCAAGATTAATAAGCACTCTCTAGCCGATGGCTCCAGTTTAAGGAAGAAAGAAAGGGAAGGCATAGTAGGCTCAAACGTCCTGGGGATAAAAATTAATGAAAGTAATGATAGGTAGGGTGATTCATTACCTCACAATCCTAGAGGCATTCATAACTGAGTTTCATTGTCTTCATGTAATGGATATTCTGGAGGTTGACATGCTGAGGATCATTAGACAATGGAATATACATAAAACAAAAATAAGTGGCATATTTGAATATCTGAACTTAAATAAGGACAATATCTGAGCTCAAATCTTAATTGGGGAGGGACTATAATTCTCAGACCTTGCTGCTGATTTGCATACACAAAGTCCCAGGTTTAATGTCAGACAGTTAAGGAAAAATAGGGGGGGGGAGTCTTTTATTTTAGTATATGGAGACATTTTGATTCTAAATCTAAAACACCTTTTAGAAACACCTTATACTAGCAATTATGTGGCACTATTGAATGACCACTGCAATTTATTTATTTAGACTTCTTTAGCTGCCCTCTCACCAAGGTGACTCTGAGTGGTTTATAACACAAGAAACACCCCCAACATAGCACACACTGACAATACATACCTATAGATAAAACATCATAAAAACGCTAAAATCTCTGAAATCTTAAAATCTTAAAATCACAAAATCTTGAATCTAAAATCCCCTTAACAAAACTGTCAGATGATCATATAAGCCAGCAGGGCGCAGTAGATCCAATAGCAGCACCCCACACTCGCTGAGCCAGTCATGTCTTTAAATATTTCCTAAAGGCCAGCAGTTGTGGTTGGAGGTGGAGGTCCATCAGCAGGTTCCAAAGGGCTGGGGCAGGTGCCGAAAAAGCCCTCCATCTAGTGCTGGGAAGGTAAGCCTCTCCAGCCATTGGTACCTCTAGAGAGCCCATCCGGTCCACACTAATGGGATGGACAGATGTTCTCAGGGTGACACAGTCTCTCAAGTAACCCAATCCACTACCATTTAGGGCTCTAAAGGTTTTAACCAGCACCTTGAATTGCACCTGGAGGCACCCGGGTAATCAATACAGCTCCTGCAGCAATTATCTCTTATTCTGAGTAGCATAGTGCTGGGATGACAAAAAATTTACTAACCCACTGTGATGTCATCACAGTGGGGGCACAGCTGACATCATGATGTCATGGGCAAAGCCAATGTCATGATGTCATGATGTTGTGGGTGGGGCCAAAAGTTAAAAAAAATCTTAAAAAATTAAAATAAATGAAATTAAATTAAACACGCACACACACACCTCAACCCACCCACCCAACCAAACAATCACAACACAAACCCGTAAATAAATTAAAGAAATAAAATAAAGAAAGAAATAAAATAAAAATTAAATTAAAATACTGTGGCCTCCTTCTCCTCCAGGCGCTGAGGCCCGGGTCTGCCGCCGCCGCCGCCGGAGCCACTCCGAAAAGGTCTGGCCCTGGCAAAAACTAGGCAGAGAATGGCTGCCTTTTAGCGTGCATGCGCAGAAATTCAGTCTGATGCATGCGTGATTTGCAATTGCAGTGCGCATGCATCAGATTGATTTCTGTGCATGCGCACTAAATTGGAGCCATTTTGGCTCCAGTTAAAAAAAAAATTCTGCCGGTGAGGAGTCCAAAATGGACGCCTCAAAAAAAGGACAGAACAATCCGGGGTGGGTTCTACCCTCCTGGAGAACCCTCCGGGATTATTGCTACCGATTCTGTGGAACCAGTTGGAACTGGCAACATCCCATCATTGGCTGGATCATGCATACCCTGGTACATGAGTAAGGTTTGGGCTGATTCATGTACTTCTACTATACAGATGGGTTTTGCTGTTAATTGAAGCTGATGGATATAAATGCCTTGTAAGAAGGCCCCAGGGATGCAAATTATAGACCTATTTGGGCTTTCAGAATGAACAACATGGTTATAGTGGAGAAGGTAGTTCTGCCTCTTTTTTCATCACAGATACACAACTTGCCCAGTGGCTTTTATTCAAGTGTAGAGCTTATAGATGAGCAAGAACTTCACATCTTCAATCTCACTTCTTCCCAGGTGAGCACAGTAACAAAGAAGGTGACAGAGCTAGACTCCTGTATGTCCTTTGTTCCACATAGGAACAATGACTACATAGGGATTATCTCTCCCCTTTATGAAGTTACCATTCACATTGATTCACTTAGCACATATCTTGCTTATGGTTCATTGTACCAAAAGGGACAGTGGAGCTACAACTTAATGGGGGAACATGAAGACTAAACTGTGTACTCTTTCTTAAAGTGTCACCTCTTCTTCTTTAGTTTATTGAAAAATGAGCCCTGTTTGTCACCCTGGTTTCTATAAAACCTATTACTCATACATTCAGGTATTAATGTTTCAGCAAGTGTGCATTAAACTGTCACCTAATGGCCAGGGTGTTGTAAGGTAATATACTACAGGCAAATCAAGTCAGCTTGTATGTGAATTATTGTTTCATATTCATCATATTCTGAAAGGATGAATGCTAAATCATATTTAACATGCCGAGCTCAAAGATATGTTTGTAATCAGAAAAGCATGTAAAAAGGCTTGGTTTGGTTTCTTCCTTTCCCCTCTCAAAATGGCCTTTTATTATTTATGAATCTCTCGCTTCACAACATACATGTCACAATAGCCTCCTTATAACTAGGTCTCTGCTTTTACAATGATGCATTACAGAGTTACATACAGAGAACAAGTGCACATTTGTAGCCAATTAGCTGAAAAGTATGTACTATGATGCAAAGAGGGAGAAATGGAAAACAGATTGATTTCTGTTGTACTATTTCTGAAAACTGTGAGGCTTCTCTGACTGTTTTATTTCATCCTGTTCTGATTTGTTTTGTTTCTCATGTGAAGGACAATTGTCTCAGACAGGTTCCTACACCAGACTACTGCTGTGGCAGAAACAGAGGGCAGTCAACTCATATTCATTCTCTAGACTTGGATGACAAGGTTACAATCAAACATCTCCAGATCAAGAAATTGCTAAATGGTGATTCTACACTAGTATAAAGGTAAAGGTTTCCCTTGCTTGAAATCCAGTTGTATCTGACTCTAGGGTTCAGTGCTCATCTCTGTTTCAAAGCCAAAGAGCCAGAACTGTCTGCTTCCGCAGACATTTCTGTGTTCATGTGGCAGGCATGACTAGACTCCGCAGCACACAGAACGCTGTTTACCTTCCCACTGAAGTGGTCCCTATTTATCTACTTGCAATTTCTTGCTTTCAAACTGCTAGGTTGGCAGGAGCTGGGATGGAGACAGGAGCTCATTCCATCCTGCAGTACTCGGAAATCAAACTGCTGACCTCCCCCCTTCCAGTCAGTGTCTTAGCCACTTGAGCTAGCACTATTATGGACCCTTGCATATGATGAGAAACCACAATCTACCAGAAGACAGGCCTGAACAGAAAGTGACAGAACACAGACTGTCATTATTCACAGCTTCCAAATGAGAAGGCTCAAACATGGCATCAACAAGCTGGACAATAGTGTTTTTTCCTCCTAGGATTTTGGATGGCAGGCTGTACAGACAGATTTCAAACTGTAAAAACTACTGACCCAAAACAGGCCACATAGCATGGATGTTAAGGCAAGAAAACGTCAGTGCTCACACCTAGATGTCAAATGAGTCAAAATGTTTATTGTGGCAGAACCATTATGAGTCCCAACAATATTACCTTTTATCTGACACTCCAGCATATCCACAAGGCTTTCCTCCACCACACAATCTCAACTGAGTCATCTCCACCCCTGGTATGATTACTTTGCTGTCTAGCTTTCATATCCATATATACAGATTATGAATACAAGGGTGTGGATGATCTTGATCTAGATCAGGGGTGCCCAAAATACAGCCCAGGGGCCAGATGCAGCACCTGACCAATTCATTCAGCCTGCAAAGCCCTCATTGCTTCTAGAATCAGAAGTAAAATGCACCCACACGGGCACGTTTTACTTCTGCTTCCAGGAGCAAAGAAGGCTTTGTGGGCCCTAAGAATTAGCATCAGGGACTTCATCTGGCCCCCGGGCTGTAGTGACCAGATCCCTGAACCACGTGATCAGCCCGCAGCCCAAAAAGTTTGGGCGTCCCTGGTCTAGATCTCTGATAACACATCTGGTGATGTGGAACAATGTGGATAGACTGCAAGGATAGGATCCTTTCTTCTGTAACTTTACTGAAGTCTCATACTTGGGGGAAGCTTCTGCCTTGACGTCCAATAGGGCGTCAGTCATATATGTCAGTCGCGCACGTGTGTGTGTGTGTGTGTGTGTGTGTGTGCGTGTGTGTGTGCGCGCGCGCACGCATGTGTGTGCGTGTGCGCGCGCATGTGTGTGTGTGTGTGTGTGTGTGTTTTGAAACCAACTTGTCTAACTGCAGCCTAAATTATTTTATCATTTCCTACCAGAATGTTTACATAACCACCACTTTGAAATTTAATTGCTAGTTACAATAATGCTACTGTAATGTTGACAATTTATTTCAGTTAGCTGATAAGTAAAAAAAATGTATTGGGTATTAGAAATACTTATATCTAATTAAATTATAGCACAGATCTGCATAAGAATTATCAGGCCTTTGACTTTCACCTTGTTTCGCTTAAGCTATCTCTACCCTCTGTGACCATGCAAGCTGATAAGAAAACAGGGGAAAATATGTATCTGGATGACTGTAATGTCAAGATGTGCTTTAAACAATTGTATAGTATATGGGAAAACTCCATCCAACATGTGGCCCCATTTTTCTAGTAACCCGAGAGGCAGAGGGGTTGCCTCGGCAACTGGCCCTAGGACGCTTTTCCACCTGCTCCTGGGGCCAGCCCTGGCTGGGGCTTTAAGAACTCCTGAGGCACAGGACTTCCTTGCTGCCCCACCTAAGAGGCTTCTGCAGCAGGGTGAGGAGTCACCTTGGCAACCGGCCCCGGCCCTGGGCTCTAAAGTAGGGCGGCCAACCGTCCCGCATTCTACGGGGCAATTCCATTTAGGGAGGGGGTAGTTCGACTTACCCTCCGTTCGAAAATCCTCCCGACCTCTCCCGTTGCGTCACGGACGCACCTGTTTCCCCTCTGCCCTGCCGGCAGTCAAAGGGAAACGGAGCCGAAAAGGCTCCAATGAACCGCGCCTGCACAGAGACCCAATCTGGCGTCAGAAATTTATGCAACAGCATAGACTAGTGGCAAGAGAATAGAATGTAGCCAGATTGGGTCTCTGCGCAGAGCAGAGGGGAAACAGGTGCGTCTGTGACGCAACGGGAGAGGTCGGGAGGATTTTCGAACAGAGGGTAAGTCGAACTACCCCCACCCTAAATGGAATTGCCCCGTAGAACGCGGGACGGTTGGCCGCCCTACTCTAAAGGCCACCATGGTGACGGGTGGTGGGATTTGTTTTCGTGGCAGCCACCCCTTGGACTAATTTGGGGCTCGGTAGAATGGTTATTGAATTGTATTGTTAAAATTGGTGTTGTAACATGGTATCTTCTCTGTGTTGAGGATTGAACTTGTTGGATTGATGTTGTATAATTTTTATAGTGTATTATTATATGTTGTTCTTATAATTTGATTTAGATATATTGTACTAAATTATATCTATTGTATTACTGTGCATTTATTGTATTTGGGGTGTCTACCTGTGATCTTTGTATGATGTTATTATGATTGTGTAGTGTAACTGTATATTTTGCATTCCTGTAAGCCGCCCAGAATTGCTGTATGTGAGTGGAGCGGGGTATAAGTCATAATAATAATAATAATAATAATAATAATAATAATAATAATAATAATAATAATAATAATAATAATAATAATAATAATAATAATAATAATAATAATAATAATAATAATAATAACTAAGGATACACTTCCTTCCTCCTCCATATAAACAATGTGAGATCTGAAATAAAGTAAGACACTGATTTGTGACCAAGTCCCTTTGTCTCCTCATTCTGCAGTGTATGTGGGTGGGGGCCCCTTTTCTCTCTCTTTTGTGAAAATTGTAAAGGAAGCCGACCAACAAATGAACCAACTTGTAATTTTATTCCTATTAATTTAGTCCCTACAACCACAATATGTACACTGACTGAATTTTGTATTCAATGAATCTGATAAAGTGGAATGTTATTTATTGATTTGTTTATTTGACTTGTATCTTGTCCAACTGGTGCCAGCAACACTCTGGGTAGCTCACAGACAAGGGCAAAGATTCAAGTTCCATCTCTCATTAATGATGCACCTCCTAATCACGGTGCATCATTATTAAATTATAATACATTAAAACCTCACATAAAGAGTGCTTCGCTTGGAGAGTAACTCGCTTAAAGAGCAGAATTTTCTCTGGTTGCCTCACTTAACAAATAAAGCCAACCAAAAACTTTCTTAACAAATAAATCGGGCTTCACAATCCCCTTCACCAGAAGTCAAAATTGGTCACTTACAATGGTGTTTCGCTTAAAGAGCAAACTCGCTTAAAGAGCAATCCCATGGAACACGTTATGCTCTTTAAGCGAGATACCACTTGTATGACAAAAGTAAAGTTCTCCCTTGTTCAAAAGCCATTTGTGTCCATCTCTAGGCAGTGGTGCTCATATCTGTTTTCAGCCAATGAGCCAGTGCTGTCTGTAGACATTTCCATGGTCATGTGGCAGGCATGAATAGATAACGGAGAGCAGGAAACACTGTTACAAAATTAAAACATATGACTACATAATTGGCTTTGAAAGAAGACAAGCAAAACAATGAAAGTAGAGTGACTTGCACTGAATATAAAACTAGAAAAAAATGCAATAGTGTTGCATGCTTGTGTCTTAAGATATTCATATGATATAAGTGGAATGTTCTATATATGGCTCTGTCTGCTACTCACACACGGCTGGACTGTTTGTAAGTTTTTGCTAGCTTTGAAATGGATAATAAACTTTCCTCAATATCAGCTACAGTTGTACCTCGTTTAAAGAGCATAATGTGTTCCATATGATTGCTCTTTAAGCGAGTTTGCTCTTTAAGCGAAACACCATTGTAAATGACCAATTGTGGGGGGATTGTGAACCCTGATTTATTTTTTAAGCAAGTTTTTGTTTGGTTTTATTTGTTAAGTGAAGCGAACATTCAGAGAAAATTCTGCTCTTTAAGCGAGTTACTCTTTAAGCGAAACACTCTTTATACGAGGTTTGACTGTACTTTATTTCTTGTGCCATGTGTTTGAGAAATTTATTTGAGATGTGACTCAGAATGAGACTGCCCAATGCTCCTGCACTGAGAATGACTTAACATTAGTAATAGGTAAATCCATTTATAAGACTGATGGGACATCATCTGTGGTGGTTTCATTTCTGATTCCTCTCCCCTACCAAAGGTCCCTGTGGGATCTATTTCACCATGATGACTATACCAGCAGCAGTGATAATGACTTTACCAATGGTCTTGCTCCTCCTAGCCATTATAAAAGATATTCCAAGGGAGTATTGCAACTATGGGGGGGGGGGGGGAGAGGTTGGATCAGAAATGTTTTATTTCTGGAAATTTGACACAGTTGACCTTACATGGCATGATGTACAACAACAGGATTTTAGCTGGAGTTAGAAAAGTGTTAGAATGTTCAAAGACAGGATGAGAACAAAATAAATATTTGATGCTCTCAAAAGGAACATAAGGAAGAAAAGTCAGTATAAATGACTTAAAAATAAGATACTGTATATTTAAGTTACAAAAACCTTGCTGTTAAGTCTGTTTCAAATTAACTTCAGCTTCACAAAACAAGAAACTACAAGCTAAGGCTAATCTCAGAACATACCTCATCTAAGATGTAATGCAAAGTCACACACTGTTTGTTCTTACAATTCATCTAACAAGCACCTACACTCTGCTTTAGCCTTTTGGGCCCAAATCTAAATGGAAAGGATGGAATTCTTTGGATCATCCAGCCTTCTCCTGGTTCCATTTTGCCTTATGAACTTTAACAGAATGCTAGAGAAATACTGTGTATAGAGTTCATCAAGCAGATAAATTGTGCCAAGTTCCAAGTTATCAACCAAGATACATGATTATAACAACAGGATGGGGTACATAAAAAGAGCCTCCTCAAAGACTGTGGGATTTTTTTAGCCACAATCAGGCATACCCTGGTAATGGCAACCTTGTGTTGCCGGCTAATCTTTCTCACACTAGATCAGGCAAAAAGAACTGCAGAATGAATTTACCAAAAGGTACCTTCATTTTGGCAGTTTCCCATTTGGCCTAGACACAAAAGAAGGAGAAAAAGCAACAGGATTTTGAGGCCTACAACAGTAGATTTTTTTAAAACAACAACAACACCATAACTCATTTCTGTTTTGGGGACATTCTTGTGTTAACTTTAATTAAACTAAATTGTCAAGAATAAGGTCCATAGGCGGTAGAGTATGAGAAAGGATATTTGGCTTGTGTATGTCCTATAGAATGGAAGGAAGAAAAAAAATGAATTTATGTGAACAAAACTCAGTAATTTATACAACAGGATTGCATGACTGCTTCTTTTGATTTTTTTTTTTTTTTTGCAATCCAATTTGATTTGTCAGATAAGAGAGATGTTACATTGTTTAAGGATATAGTAGATCTAAGATGAGTAGAGGTTTTGTGGAACACTATAACCTAAAACCTTCTTTCTTATCCTTTCATATGTCCATGGCCCGCAACCCCTGAGTGAAGAGATGGACACATGTCATGGGTTCAAACATGGGCCACTTGTTAAAGCCCAAATAAATTGTTGCAAGCTATTGCATTGGGGACTAAGTAGTGAGGGTCCAATGCATAATAATAACTCAGGTGAATACCAGAGATTTTGACCCCAAATAATAGGGACAGCAGAAAAGCTCTGCAGGCAGGCCAGCACTGTGCCCGGCAGTGGGACCAAGCTATGTGACCAAGAAGCTGGCAAAGCTTCCTGATCAGCTGTTCCAGGGCTGCGGCTAATCCGACAACCAAGAGGCACCCCAAGTGATAGTGCTGTCTGAGGTCCCAAATTAACCAAGACACGAACCAAATAGCTAAACTGGCCATTCGGATTAAAATCACCCACACTACCTACCACACGAGGTACAACCAATGGCTGAACCCCGATCCACCCCAGACCAACCTATTGTGCTGGAGGCCCCAGTGCAATGGAAGGAGCAAATTGAAGCATAAAGGCTGGAGGCCTTAGCCTCTAGAATGGTAAAATTGGGCACATTGCATATCAAAAGAAGAGCAGACCGTGGCCATCAGGTGTGAGATGAAAAGAATGGAGGCAAGGGAGGCACCTCACCATCACATGAAAGGAGGTGCACCAGTACAGGCCTCACCTGAGACTTCAGAAATGCGCCAACCCATCATATGGGATGCACGCCACCAGCAGACGCACTGCAAAAGAAAATTAAAAAAGGGAGGCAACGTGGCACCTACGACCATCTCATGGAAGCAGGTATACCAGTGCAGGCCTTGCCTCTGTGATTTTGGAAATGTGCCATCCCATTTTGATGCACGCCAACAGTAGGTGCACCACACAGTAAACTGTTCAATATGCAACATCAGCAGGGAAAAAATGTGTCATCTCTTCTGTGAGATGCACAACACCAGTCGAAACACCATGGGGGGATGTCCCTCAGAAGGCAGAATTAGGAGGAAAATTGTGCTCTCTCACAGACAAGATGTGCGGAAGCACCACAGGATGAAACTACGACTTAGCAGGCTGAGGCACGACAAGAACCGGGTCCTACAAAAAGTCTGGGGAACTGAAAGAAAAGAGAAGGCACCAGGAGGAACTGCCCACATATTGAGAAGGGGGGGTTACATACAAGAAGAAACCCACAGGACACATGTAGTCTGGGTTCAGGGGCAACAGTGAGAAGAGCAGTGGAGAATGTTAGTGTGCACACATTTTACCCACCCTGGAGGCTGAGAAGTGGAGTCAATCTGGAAACTTGGAAGGTGTGGATGCACTGAATCCCAGACACAGGCCTCACCTACACACAAGGCAGGGGTGGGCCATAGATACATTGTGGCCCCTGGGATGCCAGAGGAGACCTTATCTGCTCAAAAACACTGGGGGAAGCTGATTCTTCATTATAATAGCTGACTTAAATTACGCAAAGCAATCACACTTATGTATTTCCCCATAGCGCTAGTGCACTCTAAGGGCAGTTCACATTTAATTAACATTGTTCCCCATGTGGGGGTGCAGGCCGGACAGTCAGTTTAGCTGGCTGGCTCTTTTGAATAATCCCCACCTCTCTCCCTGATATGATATTTTTAAGTTTTTAACCCTTTTAACTTTTAAATGTTTAAATGTAATCAATGTGTTTTTAACTGTGTTTTTAATTTTGAGTCTTTGAATGAGGGTGGGGTATAAATGTGATTAAATAAATAAATAAATATACTGGGTACTCATATTACCACTACTAAAGGATAGAGGCTGAAGCAACCTGAATCTCAGAAAGGAAAGAACTCACAACTGTTTGGTTGAAGGATAGCATTGTAACCACAGTGCCACCAGGGCTCAACCGATCAGGCAATGAGCCAGGAAGTGGCTGTAAGAGATGGTTTTTGTAGTTCTGGTAGCATCGCCTGGCCCACCTCTTGTTACTTAGACACAGAGCACACGATCTTCAGTAGTCTA
This sequence comes from Furcifer pardalis, assembly GCA_030440675.1. Lineage (NCBI taxonomy): Eukaryota > Metazoa > Chordata > Lepidosauria > Squamata > Chamaeleonidae > Furcifer > Furcifer pardalis. The sequence goes on along the minus strand of CP126890.1, from coordinate 54,601,329 downwards.
TATGTTTATTGTAAAGCAAAGGTTTCACAGAGTATACATAGGCGAAAAAGTGTCAAAAATAAGGAACCTCGCTAGAGGCCAGCAGGGCCTAGAAAACTTCCTCCCTCTACATTGTTCAATACAGCACAGAAAAGAATAAAGAGAATTCAAAATGAGCAAAGTGTGCTTCTCCCCAGAACAAAGGATTACATGCATTTTTATAGTGTTACATCACTCCAGATCCCATGCTCCCCCTTCCCACTATAAGCTCTCCAGTCACCAGGCTCATTCGGGGTTAATTACTACAGTCACTCAAGTTAGAGTCCTCTGCCGCTCTGTTCTCACTCCCCAAGAAGCAGCCCCCTCCTTTGGAATGCCCTCTATAGATAAGTCCTGGAACCAAGCAGAGCCATCCCCGCTCCCCCACCTGGCCCCTTCTTGCCAGGGCGCCTAAACAGAGGAGGATAGAGAGAATGTTCCCAAGAGGCGGATGGACTTTCTCAATCTTTGCCTTTACAGTGGCTAAGTTAGAAAACAACCCTTCTAGCAACCTGCACAGTAGCATGTGTACTGCACACTGTGCCCCATGCTGGAGCAATGTTATTGGCCTGGGAAGGAGGAAAAGCTGATTAAACCCAACCCTCAGACCAGGATAGAACTCACAATCTTTGGGTTGCAGCCCAGCAGTTGAATCACTGATACACACCCAAGTTAAGGCCCCAGCCAGTGTAGGCAAGCAAACCGAAAGTAAAACTTCTTGCTCAGAAAAAGGCCTGGTAAGGGAGAAAAGTAGTTTCTCCTTTGCTGATTCAAAGACGCTAGCTCCACTTGGGGCCCTTTGATAGGATGGAAGATTAATGAGCAGCATGCTTAAATCGAACAACTACTCATCAGGCTGGAGGGGGGGGGGCACAGGTCGAGCCATGAAGCAGCACCATGGAGATGAAGGTAAGGAAATACTCCCCTGCCCAAATGGCATCAAACAATTCCTACCCAAGGGAGACACAGCAACATGAGGCAAGAGGCCCAGCAGAAAAGGGAGAAGGGAAAAGGTGTCCATGCCCCTTGGGAGGGCTGCTCAATGAGGGAGAAATATTTGTTTCTCCTAAGCTGAGCAGTTAAACAGGGCAAGGCAGGAAGGAGCCACCACCTATAAAGGCTTCTTGGCTCCTCTCTATCACACTATGCAGGCAAGGCCTGCGACAGCACTCCCATCCCTTCCCGGGGGAAGCAGGCAAAGCCAGCACAGGTGGGTATTTTACCCCCAGTGCTGGTTCAATAGTTATTTTCTTTTTTAAAAAAATATTTTTTATTAAATTTTAAAATAAAAAACACAATCAAAAGGTAACAAGAAATACAGCATATCAATAGTTATTTTCACTCAGCATCTACAGGTTCAAGTCTTTTTTTGTTGTTCAGTCGCATAGTCGATTCCGACCCTTTGCAACCCCATGGACCACTGTCTGCCAGGCACTTCTGTCTTCCACCATCCTCCTCAACTCGCTCAGCTCTGTGCCCGTTGTGTCTACAATACCATCTAGCCATCTCATTTTTGGCCTTTCTCCTTGCACCTGGCTAGAAAAGTGTTTTTGCCCTTCTCACCTCATCAATGTGATTAGAAGGCAAAACCCCATGTTCCCTGCTAGCAGAAAACAGACAAACAAAGGGCAACACAATGCCCTTTGGATGCTCATTACATTTCAGCTCCTTTGTTGGAACTCAGTTTTCCAAGATGGCAATCCACCATCCATCTTATTTTCTTCTGTCAGCAAGAGCTGGTACAGGTTTGTAGTATGGGGGCTGAGTGGGAATTTTGGGGATGAGTGGCTTCTTTGTGTCCTTTTTTCCCATCTACTACATCAGTGATAGTGAACCTTTTAGAGACAGAGTGCCCAAACTACAACCAACTTACAGTAAAACCCCGACTTACAAATGCCTCAAGTTACATAAAATTCGAATTACATAATGATTTTGTACTAAAACCATGCCCTGGTTTACACATTTTCCTAAGGGTTTGCTTCAAGTTACATAAAGTTTTACTGTATTTGCTTCAAAATGCCAACACAGTAACAGGAGAGGGAGGAAGTGCTCCCATTGGGCTACTGGGCAGAGGGGTGGGATAAAATCTGTACTGGAGGGAGGGAGGGAGGAAGTGGTCCCATTGGACTGCTGGACAGAGCAAACTCTGTGTTGGGAGAGGGAGGAAGCACTCTCATTGGGCTGCTAGCCAGAGGGGTGGGGCGAACTCTGTGCTGAGGCAACCGCACAGGTTCCCACAGAGAGGGCTTCGAGTGCCACCATCAGCACACATGCCATAGGTTCACCACCACTGTACTACATGTTGCATTTGGGAGCTAGTGGCTTTCTTTTAAATTCCAATTCATTTCATTACATTTTAGTTTGGTTAATTGATATGTAATTTGTTTTCAGTTCTCTTTAATTTGATTGGTTGCTATTTACTTCTGGTTGGTTTCTTTCAATACTATTTTGATTTGGCTGCTCTCTGCTGATTGACTTTATCTGGCTAATTAATTGTGTTTCTTGGCACAGTTTGATAGCACAACGGGAAGGGGGAGGCTTCTGATATAGGACAGTAAGAACATCAAAGCTTCAGGCTTGCGGGATTTGTTCAGCAACACCACCTCCAAGGAACAGAGAGTTATGCGCTTTGCCTGGGTAAGCTCTCTTTGACCTGGCATACAAATGAGGTCAAGATGCTGGCCTCTTGTGATGGCTATGCCTGCCAAGTTCACTTTGCATTGAGTCTTTTTCCTTAACCTTTAAGAGACAAGGTGCTCCACCATATGATAATTCAGCCCTGAGATTTCACACACCATACCTTGATTTTAGGCTTCTTGCACTTTTTTGCTTTCTTAGGCTAGCCTCCTTGCTATTATCTCACTATCTCCTTTCTTGTGAGATAGTTCTATTATTGCATTTAAATAAAACTATGGAAAGGTTTCAGTGGATATACACCTGAATGTCCCTTGGGGCTCTGATGTGACTTAGAACCTTTCAGAACCAGAATTTGTGTGCTGCTTATCATTTCTGTTTATTTATTGTGCTTCACTGCCTGGTGACATCTTCAAAATGGTGGTAAATATTTTGAATAAATAACATTTTACATTGGGAACAGCCAGTTTTCCAGTTGCTGACTTTGTGTACTTTCACATTAACTTAGATGACATAATTTTGCACAGCAGTCTTTGAAAAACATTTTCTTTCATTTTGTAACCAATACAGGACATTACACAGAAACAATTCTAAAGAGATATTTAATGCAATCACCCTTTCTTTACTAAAATTTATTTTTTTAAGGGACTTCAGTGGCTTAGTGGTTAAAACACTGAACATGAGGACTGGAAGGTTGCCAGGTGAGCAGTTAAGACCCAAGTGCTGCAAGACAATGTGAGCTACCGCCTCTGTCCCAGCTCCTGCCAACCTAGCAGTTCGAAAGCAAGAAATTACAAGTTGATAAATAGGTAACACTTTGGTGGGAAGGTAAACAGAGTTCTGTGCATTCCATCATCTTGTCATGACCATGGAAATGTCTGTAGATGCACACAGTGCTCGCTCTTAGGCTGTAAACAGAGATGAGCATCAAACCCCAGAGTCAGATATGACTGGCTTTCAAGCAAGGGCAACCTTTACCTAATGTATATTTATACATAAATGACCAAAATCCTATTGCTGACTTAAGGTTGCATAAGGAAAACTACATAAGCATTGATAGCAAATTTCTACTCATCAAGAGGGTGCTAGTTCAACTCCAACATGGACACAAATCAAATGACCAGGACCATGCTCAGAACTGCAACCAGCACTTCATTAATGAGCTAGAATTGGCTGCCAACACACATGCATAAATCAGCAATAAGACTCTAGTTTATAGCTGCTCATTCAGTTTTGTAGAAGACAAGCTGAGATAATAATTATGCATTAATATAACACTAGCACATTCTCCACTAAAATTTGACAAGGCCATGGAGCACAACAAAAATGGTAAACATATGAATAGAAGCAATTTACATTCTGGCATCTCCCATCTTATCCAGACCTACAGCTCCTTTAGATCAATTACTTTTAATGTATTCATTGCTAGCAAAATGCAATTATTTGTGAAAGTGTATCCAAAATGAAGAAAACAACCTCACTAATTTGCATGCATGAGGGGATAAAGGAGCTTAGGAATTAAGGAACTGCTCCATTGATTCCCCTGAATGAGTGTAACTACTTTGCAGAAGAACAAGTGAAATAATGTAAGATAGGAAACAGAAGAACGCAAGAAAAAGCATTCTAAAATGTTTATGTAGTGTGTATAATGATCAATTAAACTGAGAATGTAAATAAATAGCAAAATGTTAATTAAAACAGGAGAGAAAATAAACATAGAATTGCTGCAAAATATTTAATACAGTCTTATTTATCAAGGCAGATGTGCATTTTAGATCTGTTAACACCTATTCCTATTTGAAATTGGGGAGAGATATTTTGGCAGGTGTAAAATACATGGAAAAAAGTGACTGCCTTTTTTATAGCAAAGAAGTCCTATACTATCTACTCAAGTTCAGTTCACTGAATACAGTGGGACAATATTCATGTATATGTGTACAGAATTTCAGCCAAAGCTGCAAATGTATATACCAGAGATGGGCAACCTCTCAGGGCTAATTTTGTTTCCCCAAGGTGCCTACTGCAGGCTGCACCTTCTGCCCCACATTGGAAGCAAATTGGTCTACCAAAAATCCCAAAGCCACTCCATCTGAATGCCACAATTTTTAGTGTGGCATGGGGGCCTCATGTGGTCTGTATGCTGTGTGTATTTCTTTGCCTACCTCTGCTCCACACATGTATCTGGAACAAAGTCTCATTGACTTGAGAATAGACATGTGCAAGATGGCACTGTAATGTATCAAATTTGCTATCTTCAGTTTGAAAGCAGTTCCATTTTTTCCTCCAGCAGAACATAATATCTAGTACAATCTGAACTATATATGATTAAATGAGTGGGAAACATAGGCACAAGGAATGCAATAGGTGGGTGTGTTTAGATTAAATTTAGTGTTGCAACTTGATTCTAAGCCTGGGACACTAAATTAAGTCATTCACTAGTAAATGTATTTAGTGTTGTAACATTGGATTTCAATCTGCAGCCTGATTCTCACATGCATATAAACAACTTGTTTTCCTTTTCACTAAAATAACCCAATTGGTATTTTCACTGATGTATTACAAGAAATATAGAGACAGCTGAAAAAACCATTACTCTCTCAATCAGGTTTAGTTCTGTAAACATTGCAAATGGGTTATAATTATATATATTGTGAATAAAATTGGGTGGGGAGCATATTAGAAAAGACAATGAAGTCAAGTGGGCCCTAGAAACAACAAGAAAGCTAGTGGAGATGATGGTATTCCAGTTGAGCTATTTAAAGCCCTAAAAGAACATTGAATTAAAGTGTTGCACTCAATATGCCAGCAGATTTGAAAAATGTAACAATGGCCAAAGGATTGGAAAAGGTCAGTCTATGTCCCAATTCCAAATAAAGGCAGTGCAAAAGAATGTTCAAATTATTGTACAATTGCGCTCATCTCACACTCTAGCAAGGTCATACTCAAGATCTTACAAGCTAGGTTTCAGCAGTATGGGTATCAACAACTTCCAGAAGTACAGGCTGGATTCCAAAGAGGCAGGGGAACTAGGGACCAAATTACCAACATTTGCTGGATCATGGAGAAAGTAAGGGAGTACCTGAAAAACATCTACTTCTGTTTCCTTGACTACACAAAAGTTTTTGATTGTGTGGATCACAATAAACTGTGGCAAGTCCTTAAAGAGATGGAAGTACCAGACCATCTCATCTGTCTTATGAGAAACCTGTATGTGAGTCAAGAAGCAACAGCTAGGACAAGATAAAAAACTACTTATTGGTTTAGAGTAGGAAAAGGAGTATGACAAGGCTGTATATTGTCACCTTGCTTATCTAACTTATATGCAGAGTACATCATGTGTAATGCAGGGCTGGATGAAGCACAGACTGGAATTGAGATTGCTGGGAGAAATATCAGAAATATGAGATATGCAGATGATACTACCCTAATGTCAGAAAGTGAAGACGACCTAAAGAGCCTTTTGATTAAGGTGAAAGAGGAGAGTGCAAAAGCTGGGCTGGAATTCAACATCAAAAAACCCAAGGTCATGGCATCTGGCCCCATCACTCCCTGGCAAATAGAAGGAGAAGAAATGGAAGCAGTGACAGACTTTACCTTCTTGGGATCGATGATCACTGCAGATGGTGGCTGCAACCATGTAATAAAAAGACACTTACTTCTTGAGAGGCAAGCTATGACAAACCTAGGCAGCATAATAAAAAGTAGAAACATCAACCCACCAAAAATAGTCCACATAGTTAAAGCAATGGTTATGGCCTTCCCAGTAGTAATGCATGGCTGTGAGAGCTGGACCTTAAGGAAGGCTGAGCAGAGAAGAATAGACACCTTTGAACTGTAGTGCTGGAGAAGACTCTTAAGAGTCCTCTGGACTACATGGAGATCAAATCAGCCAATCCTGAAGGAAATCAATCCTGACTGCTCATTAGAAGGACAAGTACTAAAGCTAAAACTCAAGTACTTTGGCCACCAAATGAGAAGAGAGGATTCACTTGAGAAAGTCTTGATGCTGGGAAAGATCAAAGGCAAAAGGAGAAAGGAGCGGCAGAGGATGAGGTGTTTGGATGGAATCATTGATGTGATAGGTGTAGATCTGGGCATGCTGCGGAGGATGGCAGAGGAACCATGCATGCTGTGTCTATGTGGTCCCAAAGGTTCAGACTTGACTGTGCAACTGACAACAACAAAAACACAATGCCATTGCATTATCCTGAAGGCTTCTCATGTTGTCTGATTTTGGGTGCCTTGTTAGTACTTGAATAGAAGGCAAATAGGTAGTATCAGAGATCTCCAGACAGGAATAGCAAATAATCCTTCATGAAACCCTGGAAGCTCTAGGTCTGCAGTTGTGTGCCACTATGAGGGCAGAGACTCTTTGCCCCCACCTACAACCTTAAAACTAGGAGAAGATAGGCAGCTCTGGGAACATCTGCTGATGTTTCCCAAGTGAGCAGGTTGGGGAAGGCCAGTTCTGAGAGTGGGGGACACTTGCCCACTGTACAGGGTGAAATTCAGGCCAAAACAGCCCTCAATAGCAGTGGAAATTGATTGCTGGCATAGAATAGTTGCTGTACATTGGTGCTGCTACTAAGTACCAAGCCTGCTGAGCCTACAGGCTCTATGGGACAGCTGTTCAGCAATGGGGTAGTACAGCAGGAACCATTGCCTCTTCATAGTCTTCTGTGGGCATGGCCCAAGAATCTTTGGAGTCCTGGAGCAGGAGAGATTGGCTGTAGTGTAGCTGCTGCTAAGGAGGGCAGGCAGCTGGTGATTGTTGCGTGGTCATGTGATTGCATACATTGACATGCTGACAGCAGCTGGCTAGAAAGGCATGGCTATAGCCACGTATGAGGCCTGATAGGCCATACCTGATGGGCACTAGGGGTATAAAGCCCTAGGGAAGGTAACCTTTAAGGCTTTCTGTTCTGTGCCCAACACTGGAAAGGTTGTGATGCAATTACATCATTCACCTGCCCCCACTTCCTCATTACTGAAAAGGGAGAGTTCCCTTCCCCCACTGCTTAGCAGCAAGAATACAGAGGTGGCATAACATTATAAGGTATAACATAATAATAACATCTTTGCTTCTAAGTAGCAAAGCCTCTGGTGGATCTCAATATTCCAGTAAGAAGGCAAGGAGGACCAGAGGACCTTCTCCCAGGTCTCACAAATACACAGCCTGGTACCTAACACATTGAGCTACCTCAGAATACTGTGAACACTTACATTTTCAACCCATACAACACATTCCTTAAGGAAGAAATTTAATATATACAGTAATATAATACTTTCTGAAAATATTAATGAAGAGATGGACATCCTATCATTAATACCTTTTTTAGTAGCTTCAGTAACTCTTATATCCAGATTTATTCTTTATCAAAATCTATCTTCTGACATGGAGAATTATATGGCAAGTGTCTCTTTTGTCCAGTCTGTGATGAATCCATCACAACCATGTGCGCAGTTGCCTTCTTCCAAATCATTGCTTGCCAGTCTCCATAGGGTGGCTGCTCCATGGCCAGCTAATGTCTGGCTTTGGGGGCTCTTGGGAGAAATGAATCTTTCTTGTTCTTTTGTGCCCTAATCAAACTCTGAACTGCCAAAATGAAGCCTCCTTCTTGGAGATACATGTTTCCGATAGTAATCAGCAGACCAGCAAATGAGCTGAGAGAAAGGAATTGTGATGTGGGTGATTTTTTTAAAAAAATCTCCTTGGTTACAATGACTTGGTTGTAAGGACCTTTCAAGCCAGCCAAATAGTAATCCAAGGGGGATCTGCTCACTCTGTCATGCAACTCTCTTGACTTGAACTGCTGACCTGTCGACCTGCCAATTGTTAAGCTCAACATCTTAACCACTAAGCCACTGCACTATTTCTTACATGATACATTCTTTTTTTTAAAAGATGGTGAATGATTTAATACAGGAAATGTGTACGAAGTGAAGTAATTATGGTTGTCTATATGATACTGTTGACACTTAGTGCACAGTTCACTGTTACCTTCCTGCAAATCCTTATTGGATTTCTTTACACTTGCAGACCTCTCATTCCCACAGGGAACTATTTATCAAATTAACAAAGCAATAAAGGGCTTAGACAGAAAAACAATGGCCATTATGGTACTACATCCTTGAATTTTTCCAATTTTTTAATCTAACATTTCTTTTTCTTGGTGATTTGGGAAATTATAGTTTGCAGTGTTGTTTCTGTATTGCCGTAGTTATTGTCCTTAAAAATCCCAAGACTATTGGACCTTCCTTGTGTACTTGGGTCAGAAGCAATTATAATGCTGGCCTTATTATTTCCCAAGCTAAAATGCTAGGGAGTCTGGAATGTCAGCTCAGTGAAAACTGAACTGCAGTCTTAAAAATGGGTTCTAGGAGAAAAATGAGGTCCCAACGGCAAAAAGAGATGGACTAAATCACCGAGGATCCAATCTAGAGTCAAGGGAAATAGTTTTTTCATTCATGTCACTAACCCACCCACCCTTTTCTCATATCTTACTCTTTTTTTGTCCCAATAGGCTTAGCAGCGTGTGTTTTCAGTACAGTACATACAAACCATGTATTTGTTTGTGCTACCTGAAGGGTTTAGGCAGTCTGTGAAGCACTCCTCTATAGTAGTGAAGGAGAAAACAAGGTCAGAGAGTAAAAGGCCTATGCTGTTGCTGGGCTTGGCTGTGGCTGGTAGCTCTCTACTCCAAGAAGAGCATGGAAATATTAAGAGGCATAAATCCACTGGCCTGCTTTGGCCAATAATCTTCCTTAACTCTTACAAAACCACAAAAAGAGGCATGTAAGAGTGAGGTTTTCCTTCCATAATATCACTAAATGAGGTTACCTGGTGTTGGTGCCTCCTTCGACATTCTCAGATTGCAGGATGGCTTGGGAGAAAAGGTTTACATACATAAACAAGCACAAAACTCTCTTGCTCAAGCAACAAAGTGGTGCCTTGTTGTCTGTGAGAGCAAGAAAAGCAAGAGGATTGAGACTATGTCTAGACTGCCTCTTCTTCAGCAATCTGGGTTCGTTGACTTTTGGTCACTTTATAGTGGTACGGTGATTAAACAACTGTACTGCAACCAAAAGGTTGTGAGTTCAATCCTGACCAGGGATCAAGGTTGACTCAGCCTTCCTTCTGAGATCAGTAAAATGAGTACCCAGCATGTTGTGGGCAAAGCGCTAACTAACTTGTGAACCACCCAGAGAGTGCACTAAGCACAATGGGGCAGTATAGAAGTGTGATTGCTTTGCTTTGCTATTTCATCCCTGTACAATATGGTTTTTTCCCCTGCAACAGTTTGATGCAGCAACCCCTCTGAACATTACTCATTCTGCATTATCTATGCACATTTTCCAATGCATCCCTTAAATATATATATATACAAATGAGGAAACTTTCACCTGCAGATGCTTTCTCAGTAATAAATAGATGAGATTACCAGCCCAGCTGTCGTAAAATGTCTCAAGAATGCTTTTTTCATGATGTGAATAGCTACAGGAAATTGGAACAACAGTGGTTTTAAAACACCCTTTAAAAACAGACACCAACGTCATAACCAACCACATTTTTGTTATCTGCCAGTATGCTTTTTAGGACAGAGGAAGCAAAGAGGAGAAGAAGACCCCCACACACACACACACCCTCCAGTCAAAGATCTTTGCTCCAGGCTTGTGTCTAGCTATAGTTTAATTAGGTCTGAGCTCTAGGACAAAGGCCCGTCATGCTGGAGACAATTAAATGGCTGCCAAGAAAGGAAGCAGTAGAAAAAGACAGTCACGTATTCTTTACGTGTGTTATTTCACTATGGCATAACAGCAGATTATGTTTAATTTTCTGTCATGCTTAGTTAGGTCTTCGTTTTTAGGGTAGCGACAGCTCTGTTGACCAGCCCCAGAGAATTATAATTTCACATTTATTATAAGCTAACTGTAAATAGTTGCCCTTGATACAAGATGCTGCTTTCTAATGAGGACATTATTTATTGCACATACTTACATAGGCTCAAGAAGTGGCACACAAGTCTTTAAATGTTCATATTGGGAACCAAATTTGAACTCGTTCCGTATTTAACCCATTGTATATCTGAAAAAAGAGACTGAGGAAGCTTTTCTATGGTGTAGTTCAGAACTCCTTTCCCTCTGGTAATTAGACCTAGCCTTAAGTTAACCAATCAATCTGCAAATATTACAAGCTATTTTTTTTTTAAAAAAAGAATTAATCTCTTTCAGTTCTCCAGAAGGAAAGGTAAAGGTTTCCCTTGCTCAAAAGCCAGTTGTATCAAACTCTAGGGTTCAGTACTCATATCTGTTTCAAAGCTGAAGAGTCAGCACTGTCTGTTTCTGCAGACAATTCCGTGGTCATGAGGCTGGCATGACTAGACACCAGAGTGCACGGAACACTGTTTACCTTCCCACCGAAGTGGTCCCTATTGATCTATTTGCAATGTTTTGCTTTCGAACTGCTAGGTTGGCAGGAGCTGGGACAAAGATGGGAGCTCATTTTGTCCTGCAGTACTCAGGAATCGAACTGCTGACCTCCTGCCTTCCAGTCAGTGTCTTAGCCACTTGAACCACTGCCTTCCAGTCAGCATCTTAGCTACTTGAGCCACTGCAGTCCCTCTCTCCAGAAGGTCGAGAGCTGGATTTCTATACTGGGTGCTAGAAAGAAAACTTGCATCTACTTAGTTTCTATGGTGACAACAAAGGAGAAAGTCAGTTCTCCATCTCTTCTTTACTAAACTACGCACTTCTTTCCATGGAATTTAGTTCTACATGACTAAATTCCTCCTTTCCTACTTCTGCCAAGCTAGTGATTAAATACAAGACTTCATTTAGAACTGCTTACGTTGTGGCACAAGGGCAGGAGTATGGCTGTACCTAGTGGCTTTGCTCCACTGACATAAGTAACCTTTGAATATACAAAATGTGCCTATATACCATTTTGTGTGGATGGAAATTATACATGTACAGTTTATTTAATTAGGGTTTTTCAAAATATTGTACTAAACATAAAGATACAGGAGTTTAATGTGGCAAAGTAACACTTATCTTTTTGAGCACATTGAAACAAAAATTTGAATTGTGGTGTGTGTGTTTTTGCTAAGATATCGTGAATATCTTTTTCTACCACTATGTAAGCCCCTTGCCCAAGTTCCACTTGTGGAGTATGAACATTCAGGTTCTGGCTGTGCAACAGACTACACATTTTTGAATCTTCCACAAAGAAGCTGGCTGACCTTCTATTCACAAGCCAGTATGTTTGCTTATTGGGCAGGAGTGGAATCCTAGAATCTCCTAGCAAATTTGACAGACAAAGGTCTCCCTTGCTTGAAAGCCAGTCATGTGACTGACTCTATGGGTGTTGCTCATCTCTGCTTCCAGCCAAAGAGCCAGCTTTGTCTGTAGTCATGTGGTAGGTGTAACTACATGCCCAAGGACATAGGATGCTGTTACCTTTCCTATTAGAGTGGTACTTATTTATCTACTTGGAATTTCTTGCTTTCAAAATGATAGGTTGGCAGGAGCCAGGGCAGATGATGGGAGCTTTCTCCATCACACAGTACTTGGATTTTGAGCTGCTGATCTGCCATCCTAGTTTGGCTACTTTAAAACACCTCCATGTGCCTAGGTTTAGGTCCTTATCAGAAGCTAATTTTACAAGACTCTAACTGTTGTCATGTGCCATCAAGGCAGAATCGAGATATAGCAGCCCTAGTATGGGTTTCAAGGTAAGTGAGGTATTAAGGTATGCTTTTGCTATTTCTACTCACCCTCAAGGGAGTTACCACAGTAAGTCTAAACTCCTGAATTAGGAGCCCTGATGTCGCAGTGGTTAAACTGCTGCCCTGAAAGCAAAAGTTCGATCCTGACCAGGGATCAAGGTTGACTCAGCCTTCCATCCTTCTGAGGTCAGTAAAATGAGTACCCAGCATGTTGGGGGCAAAATGCTAATTAACTTGTGAACCACCCAGAGAGTGCACTAAGCACTATGAGGTGGTATATAAGTGTGATTGCTTTGCTTTTGCTTTGAATTCTACTCCATTTCTCTGTCCACTACACTGCACCAAGTACCCATTTTCTAATTAGTTTTTTAAAAAGTTTTGCAGTCAAACAAATGGAATCATTCCTTTATTCGAGGGCTTTTCAACCTCCAGTCAGCGGCACCAAATAATCCAGCCCACGCCCTCGCTCCAGCAGCCACTGTTGCCAGAATCACCCACAGACTCATTTATGGCAGTCATAAATGGGGTGGGGACAACCAGTCCAGCCCCCTCAACTGTTTGAGGGAGCGTGACCTGGCCCCTGACTTGAAAAGGTTGAGAACCCCTGCTTTATTCCACATAAATGTCACTCTTCTTCCTTCACATTGGTGATGAATCCTGCTAGCGAACCTGGTATTAAAAGTAAATAATTATGAAAAAGTAGAAAAGGAATGAAAAACCATATAGATTAGCTCCCCACATTTTTAAATAGTTGAAGGACTATGACCAAATACTGTGGAATCTAGCACTTTAATCTTATTTATTGAATATTTGTTGAATATTACATCACTTTGAATAAGGGAAGGAAGTAATAGACCAGAGTATTGCTCATTGCTTCAGAAGATTACTTAATTGGAGAAATTATTTAATCCACAACACAGTTTTGCTTTCTTACTGGCAATCTGAAGATGAATGGGATTGTTATAAAAACAGCCTTTGGGCTGCCACCCGACAAGCTCTAATCTAACTACAGTATCTTTTGTGATCCTATTATATGATATTCTAATTATCCCAGTGGCGTCGCGCAGAGTTCAGCCGCCGGGGGCGAAGAACAAACTCGCTCCCCCCCCGCTCGCCGCTGCTTTCCCCCCCCGGACCCAGGCAGAAGGCGGCCCCCCTGCTGACGTGCCGCCTGCCCCTGGCTCTGCCTCCGTTGCGAGTTCGATCCTGGTGGGATACCAGATTGCCTAATAGCCATTCATCCTTCCGAGGGCGGTTAAATGAGTACCCAAGCCAATGGGACGGAGGCGAGCAGCGCTCGCCAGCAAAAGGGTCGCCCTCCGCCTGGGAAGTCCTGCACGCGCGCGCGCGCGCGCTGCCCACCTCCTCCCCCCCAGCCACCCAGCCAGCTTGCCGTCAGATGGGGCGCTCGTCGGGGGTGGGTGGCGCCGTAGCGAGGAGCCCCTGGCTGCTGGCTGGGTGGCTGGGCGGGAGGGAGGAGGTGGGCAGCGCGCGTGCAGGACTTCCCAGGTGGAGGGCGACCCTTTTGCTGGCGAGCGCTGCTCGCCTCCGTCCCATTGGCTTGGGTATTCATTTAACCGCCCTCGGAAGGATGAATGGCTATTAGGCAATCTGGTATCCCACCAGGATCGAACTCGCAACGGAGGCGGAGCCAGGGGCAGGCGGCGGAGAGCCCCCGACGGCCAGCCAGGCGGACGGAGGCGAGCAGCGCTCGCCAGCAAAAGGGCCGCCCTCCGCCTGGGAAGTCCTGCTTCCTTCCTAAGCCCAGGCAGAGGGAGGAGGCCAAAGTGGTGAGGACATTTTGCCGCCCCCTGAAAGCCGCTGCCCGGGGCATCCGCCCCCCCGCCCCCCACGCTACGCCACTGAATTATCCTATAAGTAAATCAAACTAGTGAGAACCATTGTGATGCAGTGAATAGAATAATGGATTAGGGTAGAGGAGACCAGAGTTCAAATTTCTTCTTGGTCATGGGAAACTCACAGTATATATATATATACAGTCAAACCTCACATAAAGAGTGCCTCACTTAAAGAGTAACTCGCTTAAAGAGCAGAATTTTCTCTGAATGTTTGCTTCGCTTAACAACAAAAACCAACCAAAAACTCGCTTAACAACTAAATTGGGGTTCACAATCCCCCCGCCAGAAGTCACAATCAGTCACTTACAATGGTGCTTCACTTAAAGAGCAAACTCGCTTAAAGAGCAATTCTGTGGAACGCATTATGCTCTTTAAGCGAGGTACAACTGTACAACAACAATATTGATAAAACAGGGTGTTACAATTTAAACACCTGAAATCTTTTCAACAGCACCTGACTAGGCGTTCCCCAAGAAAGTAGGGTTCAGATAGCTCTGTAAAAACAAATGAGAACAAAGTCCAAGATATATCTATCAATATAAATATAGGACAGCCACAATAAAAACCCTGAAGTAACATACAAATGAAAATGTATAAGATCACTGTGTGGATACATCCTTTCAGGGTCTCTGCTGCACAAACATGTTTGTTTGCTTGTTTTCTGCCAGGGGCCTGACCATGCCCCTGGAACAACTGAGTGGGCCTGACAATGCCCCCAGAAGCGGGCAATTTTGTACATGCAAATCCGGAGCCACTTTTAGGAGTGCATCTATGCAACAAATGCATCTATGCAACTCCCAGAAGTGGTTCTAGATGTCCCTGCACATGCACAAATGTGTCCGTGCCACTCCCGGAAGTGGTTCCAGAGATGCATGCACATTGGCAGGTGTGCCCCCATCCACATCTGGGAGTGGCAAGAGTGTTATAAGCCGAATGAATTGGCTTCGGGGGTTGGATCCAGCCTGGAGGCTGTAGTTTGGGCACCCTTGTTTTAGATGTTACATAAACAACATTATTATCTCTTGGCACTTTTAAAAAGAACAATGCTATTCAGTAAATAGCCAGGTGGCTGCATAGCTCACTGGCTTAGGTATCTGACTGCACACCCAAAAGTTGGGAGTTGGATTCCCCACAGTGCCTCCTGGGAGAAAGGACAATTTGTGTGGTCTTGGTTGAGCTGCACAGTCCTAGGATGCCTCCAGCACTTCTGAGTGCTGTTTACTTAGAAAACCAAGGAAAGGGTTGTCTGAACTCTGAATTGGTTTGATAACACATTATTATTATTATTCTGTAAATAATTTAACAAGTCATAGCAAACCAGTGGTACTGATTATCAATTCCTTCAGCAAAGAAGTCATTAAATCAGCGGGAGCACAAATCCTTTAATACAGTACTTTAGTACAGGAGTAGAGAATTTATATAAGCTTAAAAATTAACCTTATTGCCACCAGCTTTGGTCACCAAGCCACTAAGGAATCAGCTGTTTTACTATCCTTGTGTGTTTTCTTTGTTAAACTTGGTATTGATCTTCTAAATCACAGAGCTTTCCAGTCCTCCTTGGGAGGAGTTAAAGGATTTTTGAAGTGGAAGAGCAGCCTGCTCTAATTACAAAACCAAAGCTAGTTAAATCTCTTGCAAAAAACAATGTCCTTCATATTACAGTCAACCGTTGGGATCGCTAATTAACCCATCAGTCATATCTTAGGTAAACTTGAGTGTCTGATGAGTTACTTGAACGTTGTTACTAGATGTTCATCCAAAAGCTATGTCTAACTAAATAAAAACAGTAATAGTGGTTGATATAAAAGTATGTACACCATTAAACTGCAAATTGTTTTTGTGCAAGAGATGCTCCTTTTACTCATGGCTAAGATGAAAAGATGTGTGTCTGCTAGCAGCAGGCAACACAGTGTTATTCAGATTGAATGTCACTGTGGGATGACATAAAGCAACAGACATTCAAAAACTTCTTAACAATTTGGCAGTAAGATTTCATAAAACTAAGGGTGTAATCTATCTTCTTCTTTCATGTTCAGATCAAACTTTAAATCTCCAGAATGAGGCCACCTTCTTGGCTTTGTCATTGGCCAAAATTAAACCCTCATCAGTACAGTACATGCTTCCAGTAGTAATTGACAGATGAGCAAATCAGTTGGATTCTGTACCTCTTCACATTCATACAGCATGCTGTTGTCTGCCAGTAGTCCCCCCTTAAGCATGTTGGTTTTAGTTTAGGCACTCAGACTCTCAGTCTTTTCAGGGTCCTCCACGTAAAATAGGAGAGTTCGGTTTCCTCAACCAGATCCATTTTTACTGTTATTCCTTGTACAGTGAGCTCTTTCCTTCATCTTCTAGTTTGATTTTGTTTTTGCATGACCTTAAGAATGCTTGTTCTTGCCATAAAGCTCTTCCTAGATCTGAGTCAACAAATGTGGGGCACATATCCATTCAGAGGTTTCAATGGTCATCCTCTTATTTCAATATCTTGTTGTCTGTTGCTACATCTCTCCTTATCTTAGGTGGAGCAATACCAACAGTGTAGGTTTGAGGCACCCTGTACACATTGTTTCATTAATGTTAATATTTACTTCTTTTGTGTTTGCAGATGTTCTCCATACCGGAGCAGTGTACTCTGCTGCAGAGATGCTCAGGACCAAAGCTGATGTACACAGCATGGATGGTTGGGCTTCCCACACATAGTTTGTCAATTTCCTAATGACATTTTTTCCTTGAACTAACCTTAAACTTGGTATTCAGGCAGTGTTCCTGTCAAGAAAGCATCCTGGCAAGTGCCATGCTGAGGTATTTTGGTGTTGAATAGTGCTGTAATCTATTTCCTTGCCAAATAACATCCAACTCAACTCCTGCATCTCAATTTTGAAGGTTGAAGGTGCATACTTGAGTCTTGATCTGGTTAAGCTACAAATGATTAATGGTATAATATCTTTCTAATTCTTCAAGTACTGCAGTACGTTTTCTAGCTAACTTATCAAAACTTGATCCTTGTGTGGCCATTGCTGTGTCATTTGCATAGATCAGGCATGACCAAACTATGGCCCGTGGGCTGGATCCAGCCCATTGCACCAATTAATCCGGCCCACACTGCCCCTGCTGCTCCCAAAAGTGGAAGTAACACATGCATGCACATTTGCCGAATACTGCCATAAATTACCTCTGGCTGTCATAAATTCATTTACAACAGCTGTGAGTCATTTACAGCAGTGTTCTGCACATGTCTGGGCACATTCTGTGCACATGCATGCACATTTTACTTCTGCTTCCAGGTGGGAGGAACCATGTGACTGCCATGCTCGACTAAGTGACCCGTCCATGGCCCGAAAGGTTTGAGCACCTCTGGCATAGATGAACAATTGGAACTGGTTGATCATTTGTGAATATATTATACAAAGTTGGAGATAATACACTTCCTTGTGGTAGTCAATTCTTCTGCATTCTCCATCTATTCTTTTTACCATTCTTCGTCACATAGAATCTCCAATTTTGGAGGAAGTTGTCCATGATGCTAGTAAGCTTGCTGTCTCTGGTTAGATTAATTTATGCAGTGATAGTCTATGATTGATAGTATCATACACTCCAGTTAGGTCAATGAAAACAACAACTGGAATTAGCTTTCTTTCAAAGTGTTGTGTAAGGTTATGAATTTGCCCACAACATGACCTATCCAGCCTAAAGCCAGCTTGTTCCTTCATGATCTTTCCATCAATAAATTCAGAAATATGATTATAAATCGTCAGTTATAAACATGGCAAATAAGTGACTTCTTCTTCTTCTGCTGACTCTGAATATTTGTAATCATCATGGCGATAAGCCATGAAGACTATCCTGAGAATATAATTCAGTGGCCTTCCACATCATACCATGACACCTGTACCACTGATCCAGTTGGGCAAGTCACTTTCTGGTCCTGAGCCCTTTTGGCGCGCAAATGCCTCATCAGCCCCAGGCCAGTATTGATGAAGCTGCACTTGGGGACCATCACCCTTCCCTGTAGTCTTCACCACCCAAGGCCATTAGTCCTCAGGGTTGATTAGTTAACCGCCACCTGACACTCAACATTGAGTTGCTGGCAGTATGGTCTACTCTACTACCATAGCAGGATAACCTGGCCAGACTCCCATAAGACAGTAGCTTTTTGAATTATCTGAGTGTTTGCTGTGTTTCAGTTAAAGCAATGACTCTTGCCAGCTTCCAGAGTTTAGGAAACTTAAGCTCATCTATGCAGTTATCTTATCAATTGCAGATCCATTCCAAAGTATAAGAACCAAACTGCTTTATCTGCTCTGTTCTTATGTCATAAATACCTGTTGCTTCATTTATTTTTCTGCCCTTTATAGCTTCCTCCAATTCAGATGCCACAAAAGGGATATTAAGTAATCCTTCCTTTTGTTCCTCTGGTGGGATGGCTTGTTTCCGCACTTTTTTGCCTTGCATTTTTCCATTCTTCATCAACTGACTTGTTACTTGGTCTCCTACTACTCCAGTATAGTTTTCCTGTCATTGGGTTAAATCTCCACCTAAATGTTAAAGAAGATATCATTGTTGTTTTCTGTTCTTTTATATATCCAGGTTCTCAACTGATGTTTAACATTGTGATTTCCTGTTTGCAGCTAGAGCTTGCATCCAGCTTCAACAGTGTTTTATCAAAAAGAATACTGGTTGTAATATGCCTGAAATCTATCCAACAGAAGTTTGGTGTCATCATTCAAGCCCTGGATGTACTGGATGTGGTATCCTCTTGGAATATTTTTCCTTGGTAGTACTTTTGCAAGATGGATGAATTCATCATATTAATCTGGGTGTGGGGTATCTTCTCCAAACTTTTATTCAACTGCTTGTGAAAAATCATTCATTTAGCCTTTCTAAAATTGAAATATCTGGGAAAAGACACCTCCCAAACTTTCACTACAGCATTTACTACACATCCAATGGGTTTATGCTGAGTGCACAGAATCAGACCATCAATGACTTTCATACACTGTGTTGCTATCTTCTTGCTAACAAAGATGTTGTCTGGATTATATCCCCTTCTCCATCTACTGCTGTTCTTCTGTGTCTAGGCCAGATGTGAAACTCCCAAAATGATGCCACCTTTCGGTGTGTTCATTCTTCTGTTCCTTTTGCCTGACCTAGTGAGAGAAAGATTAGTTGAGAACACAAGGTTGCTGTTACAAGGTTTCGCCCAATT
Organism: Furcifer pardalis; assembly: GCA_030440675.1. Lineage (NCBI taxonomy): Eukaryota > Metazoa > Chordata > Lepidosauria > Squamata > Chamaeleonidae > Furcifer > Furcifer pardalis. The sequence goes on along the minus strand of CP126890.1, from coordinate 54,581,887 downwards.
GTGGTTAAAAAATACCACAATCTTTGAGGAGGTTCTTTCTGTGTACCCCATCTACTTATGATAAAAGATGCAGGTAATTTCATACCTTGGACAATTTGAAGGTCTTTAGAATCTGCCCAAGATACAAGTTGTGTACCTTCCTCATTGGTCTAGTTGCATCCCCAAGCATCACTGTGGCAATTTAAATAACTGATAACAAAATGTATTTGATTGTATTTAAAATTGTCTCATTCATTAAAACTAAAATTTGCTTCTGGTGGCTTATAAACAGATGTAACAGAGAACTGTGGGGTTCAGATGGTGAGAACATGGATGTTATTTGTTTCTGTCAATGCAACTAATATTGTACAGAGACCAGGTCTAACAAAAATTACACTCCTATACTGATCATGTATTTTCATTCCAGGCACTTTGGGTCTGTAGCTTGCTGTCTTTCAATGTGTTTCCTGGACCAGAAATATGTCACATTTATGTTTATTTTATATATCTGCTAATAAAATATTCTTATCACTAAAAATCCCTTGATATTTATTGCGATCATCAAATACTATTGTTCCATAATCTTCTGCCCTGCATTTGGTGACAGATGAAGATTTCCACACAACTGTTTACTGTGCAATAACTGTGATTGGTTCACTATTTATGGAATGTCTGCATAAAAATATCATCACTTTACTCTCTTTTGATATTTCCAGTCACCAACTAGAACATCTTCAACTACATAAATACTATAGCAGATCCTTCATATCCTAATCAGAACTCTTAAGATTAAAACAACAGTAAGTAATTCAAATGGAGGAAAGGAGAAATGTATGTGTCTCTGTGTGTAAACACATTCCTAAGGTGCTCTGTCCTATAGACTCACAGATTCTATACTCTTGTCCTTACAACAATTATGAGAAGATTTTCATCTAGGGGATACCGTATATAGTAAAAACCTGGGTTACAACCACTTGGTTTAAGTTTGCTGTGGTTTACAATGGCAAATCCTATGGAAATGCCATCTCAGTTTACACATTTTAATGTGGGTTTTTTTTCTGGTTTACAACGATCAATTCAGGACCCTTTGTAAATCTCTTTGGATATTTCAGTTTATAGTTTTTTCGGGTTACAACGGAGGTTGTTGAAACTGACCTCCATTGTAACCCAGGGTTTTACTGTACATTCAGATTTGGATGTGGGCATTAACTCTGGTTGATTGTGCTGGTAATTGACCATAATAATAAAGTTATTTGGTTTAAACTTTGGTTGGCTGTCCTGGACTAATCATGGACAGCCAGTGTGGTGCAGTGATTTGAATGTTAGACTAACATCATGAAGTTCACTGGGTGTCTATGGACTAGTTGTTTCTTTCAACTGCACAGGGTGACATGAAGACAGCAGTGTATATGTGTGGAGAAGGGTGAGAATCACTGCAGCATGCATCAAAATGTGAATCAGCATTGCAGTATTCAAATAGGCTTGTTTTCAATAAAAACTGTTACAAGGACCTGTTTCAATACTCCTGAAAAGGCCATCATTTTACAATTACAGAATGAATTTAAGAAGACAAATATCAGGCATCAGTAACAATATTATTACCAAGTTGGCTCTAAGATTGAGGAGATCTTTGGCAGAATGAGTTCTAGTGGGCTTTGGTCTCCTACATGGCAGAGGCAATGCCAACTGAGCCATTACTCTGATCCAGTTTTCCATAGTCCAATTGCATGGAGCCATTCGAGGTGAAAGTCATTGTGATTGCAAGGTACAATCATGGAGAGCATCAGCTGTGGGGCTTGTCAGGATTCTGGAACTCTGGCAACACAGTCCAAGTATCACAGATGCTAGTCTTGACTTTAGGGACTGGGCCTACTATTAGACAGATTTTTGTGTGATCATCTCAGACAGATATAGTGAGTAATGTGGAAGATAAAGTGGTTCCTTCCCCCATCTGTTGCATTCTGTTAAGGAACCTGAAGTAAGCTTAAAAAACTTTTGCTCATATTTCCTTACAAGTGAGGACAAGGAATCATACCATTCTTCACCTTACCTGTGAAGACCTCCCAATATTTTACTGAATTCACAAATCATTCCTCACATTTGGGATGCCACTTTTTAAGTAAAAATAAAAGCAATGAAGTAACACACTCAATTTAATAATAAAGCAAAGCATCTCATTGTTACCTGTGGAGAATTGACAAGAGATTATTTAAATCTCTGGCATTGAAGCACATTTTCTGAAACGTATGTCCCCCGAGTTCTGTAGGACTTATTCCCATGTAAACTGGCAAAGGTTTGCAGCCTTAGTGTAGCAGAAAATGTTTCAATTAATATTTTATAAATGAATTATAGGTTTGTTGTGCTAATGGTAGTGATTGTCTCTCTAATACACAAGACACACAAGAACATTCCACATAATATACAATCCTAATACAGATTCTAAAAAAAAGAAGGAAAAATAGGCTTCAACTAAATAGAATGTTTAGTTTTTTTGGGGTTTTTTTCTTTTTGCAGTTCAAAGTAATTGATCTAGTGAATTTGAAAAACTCATTAAAACTACATCTATGGCAGTAAAATCGCTCTTAGCAAACTAGGGTTATTCTGATTTATGGTACCTATGGAGCAATATATGTTCAAACATGCTTGTTCAATTAATTGTACTGTAGTATAATACACCATTTAGACACAAGGATTTGAATTGGTAAAATGAGCAAACTAAAGGGTAAACTGCACTCATAAATTACATTCCCACCACCACCAAACAGTTATAAGATATTTCACTGGATCTTTTTCATGACTATGAAACAATCCTTTGTTCAAAGTATATACACATTCATGTATTAATTACTATTTGTGGTCTTAACTGAAAGGTTCTGTAGGAGGAAAATAGAGACATGTGGGGAGACAAATAAGCACCATATAGTTTTTGTATGTTTGCTTTAGTTTGTTTTGAATCATCCCAGAATGTTATTTTCAATTAAAGACCCAAGAAGAAAAAGACTCTAACCTATGGAAGTTTAATAATGCTCATCATCAAATCCGTTTCAGGCTTATGCTGACCCTTTTTAGGGGTTGCTAGGTAGAAAATACTCAGAAGAGGCTTACCATTCTATTGCCTTTCCTCTGTCTTAAAAAAAAAAGTCCTCAACACTTCAACTGCAGTGCAACATTTATTTATTTTATTTTTCCAATTTGTATAGCTGCCCAACTCAAAATGTCTCTGGGCAGCTTACAACATTAAAAACAGCACAGAAGTCTAAAACATTAAAAACCCATTAAAAAAACCAAATTTAAAAAAGGCTACAAAGATTAAAAGAATAAGCTACTAGGCTCCACCTGAGAATTAGGGAAGGTTCTGCTTGCTTTAGACAACAAAAAAAAAGTGTGTCAGCTGCATTTGGAGAATTTTAAATGAATGTATGTTTTGATTCTGATCTGAATAATCAGTTGGTTCAGATTTGTATCACATTGAATTCTCTGTTCAGGTGTAAGGTATAAATTGTTCAGATGTGGTAAAGTGAACTGCTGATTGAAACAATGCAGGTAATATAGCAAAAGATTTATTGGAGCAGGGCCTTTTAAGAAAACTATTTACAAAGAAAACTGTAAATCCTTCTCTTTGACATGCCAGTCTCTCTACTTGTCTGTTGTTTACAGAAAAGTTTTTCCAGTTTCAGACTTACATCCGCAGTCTTCAAAGGTCCAAACACTGATGTACTACCTCATTGAGATGAATTTTACTGTTTCTCCCTTGACACAAGGGAAAAGTAAGAACATATTTCTCTGAAAATATTTTTCATTGGATCTGCCTTTTTTCTTTCCTACCTTAATTTTTAGTAAAACACTTTCAAATAGATGATGGTGAGTTAATGGCTGAAATCCAGTAGAAATTTGCAATTACAGCAGGCCTATTGAATCAATGGAACTTATAAAAGAGTTGACTCAACAGATTTTTACTGTTTCAATGGACCTACTCTAGTTGCAACTTACAACAGCCAACATTTTGGGGGAGGGACCATTTGCCTCTCTTGTGAGAACTACATGCTTACTGTTAATAGTGGAAGAGATTGTTTTGTTAAGAAGATTGTAGACACTCTGGGGATCAATTGTGCTTTTCCCCAAAACAAATTTATCTTTTAAATTCATGTGTATCAGTTCATTATGAACAACTTCTCACCTAGAAAATTTAAAAAATGTTGAAAATCACAGTTAACATTTTATTTAATGGAAAGAATTGCAGCAGATAAGCCACTATGAATAACCAACCATACAGTTGTTGTTTTACAACACAGACTAGTCATTGAATATAAAAATAATTACCACAGCTGAAGTTTGGAATACAGAGTCTTGTTCATATTATTATTGCAGATGGAGTTTATTTTGGCTAATGCTGTTGTGGGAGCTAATGCTACTTCCAAACAGAAACAAAAAATATCTAGCAAATGCTTTATTTTTTGGACAGGTTGTTTGGAGATTTGCCCAAATATGAGAACATTTGTAAGTATTTATCATATCATTAACATGAAGAGCTTAGAAAAAATCATTTAAAAATCCTATTCCATTGATATGTAATTATATAAAGATCATAAACGCAGAACAAACTTTGGGTGAAGCCTAAACCAAAACTTTTTGTAAATGCTGTTAAGAGTTGGATAATCTCAGCGTTAAGCTTTACCTTGCACCTATTAAAAATTGAATATTTTGCAATAAATGAAGTATGAACCATTTTCTGGGACATTAATATATTTAGCTATCATGCAACCTGAAAACAGCACTCATCAGGTCAAATTGGTTACTTAAGCATTTAGCAAAAATTACCTAGTACGTTGTCTTCAGGATAATTGTAAAGCTATAAAATGATTCAGTTCAATGATTCTAATATGATTTAATTATAATGGATCTGATGTCACTCACCTTGTGAATATTTAACATTGAGTCACTAGTTTTAAATGAATTTTTCCAAGGATCAAGTGTGATAAAATGCATAGATATATGTTGGCCAAAGTAGAGACACATTTGATATATTTAGATGCAAGCTCACCACCACCACCATCCAAGTCTTATACAACTTTGTTCCTTGGTTGTTTTCTTCTCTCCCATCAATTCACCAAAACCTTAATGTTTTTCTGAAGGAAAATAGTGTAGTCGAGAATTGATTGATAACTTTTAATATCATGTTTAGTTCATTCTTCTTCTACAAAGTAAGAAGGGATGGGACTGTGGGTCTTTTTGTACTGTATTTCCCAGAGTTCACTTGGGAATCCCCAGGGTAGAATTCTGTGAGCTATAATCAAGATATTAAAGTCCACAGAGCAGCTTTCATTGTTTACACGTAGGTCTCTGTTGCCATTTTGTTCTTGGGTTGTTGTTTTTTGCCCCAGTGATGCGTAGAGCATGGCAAGGCTTCATGGGAGCTGCAGTAACTCATGGGACATGAGAGGTGCCTTGGAGAGAACTATCCATCCCATGAAGTCTTGTCACTCCTAAGCATACTAGAAAATTTTACTTCCTCTTGAAAGGGAAACAGAATAAGATAAAATTGCCTACAACTCCCAGAATTCTGCCTGGGGAAAATTGTGTGCGAATTGAATGAGTTGCAGTTAAAAGCAACTTAGGGTATGTCTGTGTATAGCACTTGAATAACAATGATGGATGTCCTCCAGACATTGGTTCTTTTGGATCTATGTATTTTGGAATAGGATTGCCATATTTTAGTTCTCTAAATCTAAATCTATACCAAACAGCGATGTTCCCCCTTTAAACCAATTCCTCCCAGCTGTAACCCATGTAACCCATTGGTCACTGATAGGACTTCCATAACCCACCCTGGACTCACTGTACCTGATATCAATCAGCATGACCTACCCAGTGTGACTTAAATGAATTACTATTCCATCCCTGCCAATTGCCCAAACGCCTTAAGTATAGGCAAGTATGGTATAGGCAAGAAAGTACCACCTGATAGGCCAATTTTTTGGTGGGGCAAAAATTCCTATCTGGCCCCGATGCAACCCCCTAGTCTCATATAGAACCTAAGGGTGGGAAGGCAGGTCACCAACTCCTGACCAATGGACTCTGAGGGGTTTGACTGTGATGAAAGCAATAAGCCACTCAAAACTGGCACCTTCAACCAAGGATTGCCCCATTGGCTACTGGCCCTGATACAGCTCATTTCAGAGTGGGCCGGAGAGTGGCAAAACACCCCTGCTCTGCATATGTGCACATTTGGATGCCAGCCTTATAAAATATCCTAGATTAATTTTGCCTTTATTTGCCTTTACACACAAGCATATATGTCACAAAAACACACACATACTAGTAAGTACCCATCTCCTGGTAAAGCCCTGTTGCAATTAGTTGCTCTTTTGTGGCACAGCTAAGAGGTAGGCTATAGTTGTTTTTCAAGCATATCATATCAAAATCCTTCAGACATAATCATGAAAGGCCATGTTGGCTGGGGAGTTGTAGTCCAAGAAAGTAGTTTTACTGATTTGTTTCCTAACAAACACAAATATTAAGATATTAACATGTACTGATTTGTAAGACCATTTAATATAATAGGATATACAGTATATATGAGTAAGTGGTTCAAAAGGTCATACCTTACTTCAAGACAAATTTGTGTAGAGTCAGTTATTTGAAATTACATTATCATTTCCTTATCATGGTTTAAAATCTCCTTCCAGAAATTTAATATTCACAGGCAGCATAAATTCAACCGCAAAAGCAACAAGTAGCAATTTCCAATAATTTACACCACCCCAACTGTTCTTCTTCACAAGGCAGCACCTTTCTACATTCCCAGCTCAACACCCTGAACCTTGTAGAATGTAAGATTGACTTGCTGGTTCTAAAAGGTCATAGAATCAAAAGCTCATTGTGAATGCAAGAGCAGGAAATACAGTAAGATGTCAAAGTTTGAAAATTTATCTTTTAGTGCTCAGCTACATGGGGCGAATGCAGGAAGGACTCTAGGTTTGAGGCAGGCTGATTTGCATTTTTTTCACATTGACCATAGCCCTGATCCACAGTTTTCATTCCCATCAGAGACCCTTCTACTTTTTAAAAATCAACTCCTTTGTTTCAGTTCACAATGTGCAATCACTTTGAATTGATTCAGAAAGGAAAGACCAAACAAGCATGTGTGCTCAAGCACATACACATGAAATGGTTCTTTGACAACACTCCTTTTTCCTTGTCTCCTGCCCATGCAACATACAAATGTACACAAGTATGATGAATGCACACTCTTCCTCACTTGCTCTGGGACCTCTCAGCATTCAATCCAAGGCAGATTATTCAAAAAAATCCCCTCTAGAACTCACCCAAAACTCATGCAAGGAAAATATGTTCACCATTCGTTCTCCAGCCACACCAAAACCAGGGGTCCTCTGACTTACAGAGACCAGCCCAATTACTTATGAGAGGTTACGATAGCGTTTTCAAGAGGCAAAAAAGAAGGACTTACTGTCTTTTAACCCTGTATCCCATTTCCAATGAACACATGTTGATTGAAGAAAATATTTTTATTTAAAGTGGTAGCATGGTTCTTGATGAATCAGGTTACAGATCTCAGCATAGAAAAATAACCTAATTAAAATTTGTTTTAGAGAAAGGATGTTTCAGACAAGTATTCCCCTAAATAAAAGGAATCTATCTATCTGTTCTAAGTTACCATAATTAAGATTTCCAGAGATAAGGCCTAGTTGGAAAGCCTATATATCTCATGTCGATGTTCCCTAGTTGACAACCATTTTTGAACTCTCTCTCTGGCTCTGTGCCAGATCCTCACCAGGTATCAAGTGAACTTGGGTAATCAGGCTACCTCCAATCAGATTCCAGAGTTAGGTAAACAACTCTATTGGTATTGTTTATGATGGGTGCCTCTTTGTCTATCTCTTCCCATCCTGGGCCCCAAAGTGTGAAAAACAACCAAATGGCCCTTTCGGTTAGCACAAGAAGCCACATTTCTACTATAGACTAGAAACCTACTAAACTCCATTTTGGATATGTGAAGAACTTGGGGCCTCATTTTATCACAAAGCAGGGCCATCACTCACCTCTCTTCAAAGCCTCTTCTACCCAAATACATCTTTTTTCCACAGGTCCCCCTGGGGTGGGTATCCCTGTTTATTATTATTATTATTTTCACAGAAACTATATCACCAGGAAGCTAAGATACAGAAATGAAGGACAGCCTCCTTAAAACAATTTATTTGATCTATATCCCTAAAGGAGCTTCTAATGCAGGGGTTCCCAACCTTTTCAAGCTGGAGGCCAGGTCATGCTCGCTCAGTCACTTTTGAGGGTCGGATGGCCATTTTGCCCTGCTTGCAAGATGGGGGTGGCCATTTTGTCCCAACAACTTCAAAGGGGTGGCCATTTTGTTTCTCAAATGTCCTTGGAGGGGTTGGGGCACTTGAAATGGAGCCATGGGCCAGATCTGCCCCACAGGCCTTAGGTTGGGAACCCCTATTCTAATGGAACTACAAATAGAAGGGGCTTTTTCCTACTTGCTTATATGGCTGCTTATATCAAAGAGAACCAAAAGTGCCAGTATAACTTACCAACAAGATAATGTGAATTTGCATTTCCCTTACTGTATAGTTACATTCTCACACTATGACCATTGCTTGGTCTGAAGTTCTGTAACAAAACAGTATCTGTATTTGATCTATATTTCTACAACTCCATAATTCTATCAGCATTCATTGTCATGATATAACTCTATTCTATGCAGTGGCTGACATCCTGTTAAGCATAGTAAACTATGCTAGAGTAGGCTCATTTGAATCAGTGGGGTTTGGGTAGTCACCTCTTCAGTATGTTTGATTGATTCAAATGAGCCTATTGTTGCTGTATTACATAAATGTAAGTCACAACCAGAGACAGTCCTCTTGAATTAAGACAATTTATGGAGGAATTGATGCACACTAAATCCATAATAATTCAGCGGGCCTACTGGAATGACTTAGTACACTAAACAACAAGGACTAACAGTTCCCATAACTATACCATTTATCTAGCATATTTGACATAGATTTATATCAACTGTTCACTACTTTTTAATTACAAAGAAGGGTTTGTTTCTTCACCAAACAATTGATATTTTCCTTTGGTTGTTCATTTCTATTGCAGCTAGAGACTTACTTTTTAAAACAGTGAAAGCTTAGAATCCAGAACAGCTATTGGTTGTATGCCTAAGAACCGGGGGGGGGGATGACAATGGGCATGTTCATCCCTACTGTGGAGTCCAAATCCTACCTCCTTTGGTATATATTCTTGACCCTGGAACTCATACTAGCAGGACTTGGATCTCTCTGTAATTGGGAGCTCACTACAATTAGCTTGGTCCCAAAAATAACTCATGCTCTATCAACATGTTACATAACTCTTTCTGCTCTATAAGACCTTAAAATAACTAAAAACCTTGGATATTTTTAGAGTAAAAACATATATTTAAATGAAGTTTTTTGGGACAATAGGTTCTGATTGGTGTCTATGGAGGTAAACTACAAGGGTCCCACCCGCCAAAAAAAAAAAGTTCTGCAGCAGAGATGGGATGTAACAGGTTCTCACCAGTTCGCCAGAACTGGTAGTAACTTTTCCCAGTACCCCGGAGAACCGGTAGCAGCTTTTGGGGGGAACCACCTTCGGTGCTTACCTTTTCACTGGTTCCCTCACTGCACATGCGTGCCAAGCACTTGGTGTGCATGCACGCCTACAGTGCTTGGCACGTATGCACAGCCTCCTTGCTGTCCTCCCAAGTAGGGAGGAGGAAGAGAAGCTGCTAGCCTGAAGCTCCCTATAGCCTGCTCCCCAGGGTAAGTGACTCACCTTTGGATGTGATGTGTCTGTGTGTATTTTAATGTGTATTTAATGCTACCTATATTGATGTACTACCACAGTTTTTTAAAAAGGCCTGGTGGCCAGCAGGCCTGGCGGCCTGGCTTGGGGTTTTTAAGCAAAGTCTTGGAGTTATCTCATCAATAAGATACACCTGTGCTGTTCCAATTGTTGTTCCAATTGGAGAACCCTTAAGGAGGTACAGCTGTTTTACATTTACATTAAGGCATATTATCCTAGAGAACTGGTACGATGACCATATCCATCTTGCAACATGGTGCTGCCCAGGCATTTATACTAACAGGTAGGTGTCGGGTTTGTGTTTGGGGTGGGGTGGGGGTTGATTTATGTTTGGGGTGGGTGTATTTTAATGTAATTTTTATTTAATTTATTTATTTAATTTATTTATGGGTTTGTGTTGTGGGTGGGTGGGTAGGTTGAGGAGTGTGTGTGTGTGCTTATTTTTTATTTTATTATATATTTTTTAATTTTTTTCTTCAGCCCCGCCCACATCATGACATCATGACATTAGCTCCACCCACACTGTGATGACATCATGGTGGGGTAGTAAAAATTTTGACATCCCACCACTGCAGGTTCAGAATCCTTGGTTTTGGTTATCTGCAGTTCTAAAAATATTTAGTTGAAAAAAAATCCTGAAATACATAATATATATTTATTTTGTCAACATGAGTCTTGATCCAAGCACACTTGAATGACAGTCAGCAACACACCATCTAAAGAAGCCTTTATTCCATTGATGATGAACCTTTTAGCAATTGAGTGCCTAAGGAGGCGAAAGCACCGTGCATGCCCACACACTCATGTGACATCACAGGTGCACCTCCTGTGAAGTCAAGTGGATGTGCCACCCCTTGTGGATGCACCCCACCCCCATGTGAGTGCTCCCCACTGACACACAAGTGCTCCCCACTCCCGCAGGTACACCTGACTCCTAGGAGGGGTAGCTGGAGTGTCTTGTTGCCTTACCTCATCCCACCACCAACTCCCAGGAAGGATTTCAACCTCCCCTCTCTCTTTCCCATTGGTAGAGGGAGAGGGGTGGTGGGGATGTGGGGATGTGGCAATGCCATTGACACCACCCAGGCTGGGCTGGGCTGGGCTTGGCTTTCCCTTAACAGTATGTATGCCAACAGAGAGGCCTCTGCATGCCACCTCTGGCATGTGTGCTATTCAAACAAAGTTAAGCAAATGGAAAGGAGCAAAGAGAAAGGTAAAGAGAAGGCAAAAAGTGTAGCCTTTCCTCTCTGTATCATTCTTGTAAATTATCTTCAAATTCTCAACACATCTTTCTGTGTTTTTTTTACTCTCCTAGTCTTGAGGTATTATGATAAAGACCAGAAGGGATGTTCAAAGAAACTGATAATATACAGAAACTATGAGGAATGCTAATTAGGGGTGATAATGAAGATGAAAAAGGAGGGTGCATATGCTTACATTCTTGAAGTAGTTGAAAATAAAAAGATATAAATTAAAAGGAAAACGTTATGTAACTATTAACTCTTTACTTGTGCTGTTACATGCTAATTCTTTTGTTACCTGAAAAATTAGGACTTGGTCCGTTTCCTGGTGGAGAAGTGATTAACCCCAAAAACTGACACCAAGGCATGATTTTAATCAGAACAAAACATTGGTTTATTGGTATTTTAAACAGAATTCTAATTCATAGTGGCCATAGAAGTCCCAATACCTCACCCGTTCTGAGAAAACCTCCCTCGTGAGCCCAATTCCATGCTATTCTAGGAATGAGCTGAAGTCCCTCCCATTCCCCAACATTTTTATACATTTTACTGGTCGACAATTAATCCTGGGTTAGTGATGGCAGTTGCAAATGCTGTTTTACTAAAACGGGGGCAATTAAATGAGTCTTTACACTTCTTAATTAAACAGTACGAAAGTAATTTCCAAAGTTACACATTGACATTTTTGCAAATACAAAGGTTAATGGCGAAATGCTGTAAAAGTCTTTGTTTGCTGGATGAGGAAATCTCCTTTAGGCAAGCTCTGATACAAAGTGTCCCTTTTCAGTCAAATTGCAGTTTGTAAATTGTCACATTGTTTCCTTTCTGAATCTGTGAATGAATGAAAGGCTAGTCGCATAGTAGAAAGCCAGGCGCACTTTAGCCAATGGGGAGCTGGTCTTCGGCATTCTCCTCCAATGGCAGGGCTCGGTTTGTAGAAGGCGGGAGGCTCTTGGTGTCAATCTATGGTGAGGGCTCTGTTGAGCTGTTTGCAGGCTAGGAAATTGCTGTGGAGCTTTGACAAAGGATAGATAAAGGGAGGGATTAGCGCCATTGTTTCCAGCTGATCCTCAGCTGAGTGACTCATAGGGACTCTTGGAGGAAAAACCGGTTCTTAATCTACTGTAATTGCTTACATTCAGTGCGTATGTGACTGCTGGGACTCCACTTTTAATCAAGTCCCTTTTCAAAGGTTTTCAGATAGATTTTGATATCAAGCTCCGAATAAATTAAACTTTATTTAAGCTCTAGTTTTTCCCTCCAAGGTTGCGATGTTTTCTCCAGGTATTTTACACCTTGGCCTGTGTGTACAGTGATTTTCTGGTTGTAACTTTATTTAAAACAAATTAAATGAAACAGTGATGTTTGATCTTAAAATTCAGGTAACACTTTCACATTACTTTCTCATATCTCTATGGCACATTACCAGAGACTGTCACTAGAGACCACTGTCTGCAGTATAAAACATAAGTTTTCATGTATCTACAGTTTCATATAGCCATGGTAGATCTCAGAATGTATCTCTTGTGGATATTGGGGTGGGGTGGGGGTATTGTACAATCCCTGAACACTCACATCAAACAAAATTTGATAATCTATATGGGTGCTGCAAGACCATCTATTACTATTGCTGCAACAGATTAGCATGACTAGAACCTGGGAAATTTCTGATATAAAATACATTTTATGTGAGGCTCTCACAAATATTAGTCTTCAGAAGGTGGAAATGAAGTGCTAGATAGCCTGGGTTGGCAATATAAAGTGTGTCAGAAATATCTTGAACATGAGGGAACACCAGTTACACGTCACTGCCAAAACACAGTAAAAATTACTTTTATCTAGTTCGTATAATGCTAAACATTTACTCTGTAAATATCAGTTGAAGCCAAAGGGAACAACAAAAGAGGCTAATAATGCAGAAGAAGACATTCTTAAGAGTACATGGTTAAGTAGTTAAGTCTGTTGTTGGGGATTATGGTGACCAGACAAAAAAGAAAAGAGGTTTTCTGGACCTTTAATAGCTGTGCTTACATTAATTGTGCCTGTTGAAATCTCCTCTTCTAAGCAGTTATTAAAGATACCGGAAGGCTGCCCTCTTTCCCATCTGGTCACTTTAGTTGGGAGTTGGTGGGAAAAACCCCAATTAAAGCTTTTTAGCTGTTCTTAGCTGTATTTGCTTGAGAAAACAGAAAATGTAGACTCAGCTGGAAACTTCCGAAACCACATGTGCAGTTAAGTATTAACAATTTCAGAATCTAAAGGTCATACACTGTTTGCTTACAAGGTAATTGCTTGAGTACTGTTTTCCAAGATGATGTGGTTTCTGCAAGATGAGCTTCAAAGGCTGACTTAGAACGAGTTCCTACTCCTGTGACATTTGATTTTGACCTAGCCAGGAGTGACGTATTTTCGATTTCTTGCCATGCTGATGTGTTTTGCCTTGCCTGGCCTTGTTTTTATAACAGTAGAAAGGTTTTATGGATATGCACTCTGTACTTGGAATGTGTCTATTTGCTGTCTGTTGTGCATTCTGATTTTCCCTCCAAACCCCACACCAAGGGAGCAGGGGTGTGAGGGGAATACTGCAGAAATGTGCTGCAGACTGCCATATGATGGAAGTGCTGTTTGGTAACAAAAAAAAAATCTCAGAAAACAAAACAAAATAAAATAAACAAAATAAAGTAAAAAAACACAGTAGCACTTTAAAGACTAACTGCTATATTTTCACTGTTAGCTTTCGTGGATCAAGTCCACTTCATCAGACAAGGAATGAAACTTACAGGCATGTTCTTATATACCAGGAGGTCGACGGGATTTTACTTTATTTTGTTTATTTTGTTTTGTTTTGTTTTCTGAGATGCCTAAACCACAGACTAACATGGCTACTATTCCAAAAAAAAAAAAAAAGTATGTAAGTATATTCAGGATTCAAATCAGATTTTTATATAGGCTCAGTCTTTATCCTTTAGCTTGCATATAGAGATAAGAGTGCAGACCAATTAAGAGTTCAAATTTTTGGCTGTTTTATAGCCAGAGTATAAATCTGCAAAGGGGGCACACAAAAAGAGTGTCCTTGAAGATTGTGGATACAATTGGACATACCCTGGGTGGCAACCTTTCTGGCCAATCTTTCTAACACCAGATCGAACCAAAGGCACTGAAGAATGAACTCTGCTTAGCACTTTTTCCAGTTCTGTTCAGAGTGTTTCTACTCCTTGCATTGTTAGAGGAGATCAATCTGCATGTTAGCTTTGGTCTTCTTCATCTCCTCTTAACTGTTCACTAGGCTTTCTTCTTCTGAAAACCTCCAACCTCAAGTGGGCTCAAAGGACCTCCTTTTCAATTAGTACAAACCAAGCTGCCTGGGAACAGATCCATGCCCTCCTTGTTCTTTTCAGATGAGCTTTGCTGTTCTCATAGTTGCTAGCCAGATTTAGAAAAGACAGTTGTGCAAGGGATTCTAACTCCTGAGCACCAAGACAGTCTCAGTGGCAAAACTGTGAGAATTAACTCCATGGCCAGTTTAAACATCGATTTAAGTTTAGTCAGGGCATTTGTGCTGTCTCTGCTGAAAATTCTTTAGTTCTTCCTATACTCATAACAAATTACTGACTTGGAAAAAAAAAGGCTGGGAAGATGGGAGCATGCCAGCTATCTGATCTATTGCACTGCCACATATATGTCAATATGCCTGTTGGACAGAATAACTTGTATGCTTGGTTCAATGACCTCAATGTAATGTGCTACGACTCTGCTGTCACTGAACTACAAAAGCTGTAGGTGTGATATAATTAAACATGAGTACAAAAGTTTTGTTCTCTTCAAGGCTGGATTCAACTTAAGCCAAAGCAAGGCAGCAAAATTTAAAGAATTCTATGAACCTGATAATATTCAATATTTAACCTTACTTGGGATCCTTACAAGGATTTGTCAGACTCCTGTCTATATCTGGAACCTTGTTCCTCTTATTCCATAGCCTGATTGGCCTCTAGTTCCCTGGGACATACTTGTTTCCTTTCTTGAATTTGAGAACAATGACTGCTGATCCCCAATCTTTGGGAATTCGTCCGGTGCTGTCAATGTAGGTTAACAACAAAGCAAAAAGTGGGACCACTCCTTGGTTTTT
The DNA here is from genome assembly GCA_030440675.1 of Furcifer pardalis. Lineage (NCBI taxonomy): Eukaryota > Metazoa > Chordata > Lepidosauria > Squamata > Chamaeleonidae > Furcifer > Furcifer pardalis. The sequence goes on along the minus strand of CP126890.1, from coordinate 54,566,674 downwards.
TTTTATTAACTGTTATTGGGGAATTAGGTCCTCCACTGGGGCTGAGCAGAGTTGAGTGATGAGGGAGTCAATTTCTGACTCTGATACTGATAGCCATTTAGGAAGACTTTCTAGGTTGGCAGTTGGAAAATCTGTTTCGGTGGCTACATCTTGGTACAGTAACCTTCTACTGATTGGTAATGATTTTCTTGGACAAGAATCACTTCGTTTTATGGAGAATAAGAGACACAGAAGTGTGGGGGAGAAGGAGGAGGAAGAGGAGGAGAAAGGAACCAACTGCCTCATGAGGAGGTGATCATTCCAATACTGGAAGAATTCAAGAGAAAATTGGACAACCATCTTCCATATCTCATTGATTTACATTTCTGCATTGAGGAGGGGGTTGGAACTCATGGCCTAAAAGACCTTTTCCAACTCAGTTAGTCTATGATTCTATGATAAACAAGTGCACCATTGTCTGCATTTTCTTCTTCGGCTGTGAATAGCCAGCTATACCATTTGCAGTTTAGCTGCATTCTGTCATAAATGAATACTTATTTGTGCATTCAGTATGATCAACAGATAGAATGTTGCAAAATTGCTTGCACAATACAGAGGGGAATTTATTATATCAGCAGTAAAATTGTTCTTTTTCATTTTCAGTAAGTTAACTCATCTTAAGAGAGTAAATGACCATTGATCTTCCAGTTACAACATTTTGCCTTCTGTTGCAAAATTTTCAGTAGTTGTATGTCTGTTCACCAGTGGATTGGCTTCTATTTTAAAAAAAATATTCTCCCTTCTCTACAAGGGATGATAGGAAATATACTTCAGAACTTAAGTGCGGGATAAGAGGGAGTCCGACTGCATGGATTGACTATTCTTATGAAACAATGGAGTTTCTTCAGCTTTCAGCACTGGTTATTAAAGACCTTCCATCTGCCGTAAAACCCTAATCGCTTATTTCTAGTTACACTGGAGCAGAAAGTATGCCTATTTGGTTGTAAAAACGGTGAGTTCAGTTTTACAAGCATTAACACATGCCTAACCCCTGCTGCTTTCAATGGGAATTATGCATGTGTAAAATATGCTTTCTGCATACTTTATCAAGTTTCTATTTCTTGATCCTAGATTATTTACAAGTATTTATTTCTTTTTACATGCTCATTTTTCCTGCTCAATACCATGAAGTGTCAGCTAGCAATTATAAAGGAAACTCCTTAAATTATTTTCAGCAAGGTAGCTGTCTAGCTAAGAGTGAGAAAAGAGTATTTTTTTTCCTTTTCTTTATTGTTGTCAGCACTATCTGTACTTTGCAAAAAGTGTTGCATTTTGTTTTCAAAACCAAGGCATGCATATATATCAAATGTTAAAGGTCTGGCTGATGGTTAAAAAAAAAAAACTTCTTTGATGCCAGTACTCTAAGATTCCTGAACTAGAAGGGCAGCCAGTATGGTTTTTTTGTAATTTGTTTGATCTTTTTATATAAATGTTTGCCTTAACATCCTTTTTGTGCAGTTTGGTTTACTTTGTACAATGTGTAGTCTGGATGGAGGAGGAAATTTACCCTCCATCCAATCAAAAAAGTTATGGAGTTGTGGATGCTCTAGCTTCCCAAGTCAGAAGTCTGGGATGTTAGGTGTGTGGCCAGTTTATAGGCCTGCCCTGCCCTGAGTTACAATGACCCATCCACCAACCCTAGTAGCTAGAATGTTCTGGATGTCTTTGGAGTCTGGATAGGAATTTCTCTTGGCACATTTTTCACCCATTCCTTTCTGATGCTAGGGTCCTTTTGTTGTTTAGAGCTGCAGTCATATTTAGGCAGGTAGTGTTGGGTTAGGGAGGGAGTGGTGAATCCCTCAGGGTGTCGTTGGATGAGGTGGATCCTATCTTATAGGCATGATTTGTGTGATTTAGTCAGGCACCTGGGCGGGAAAGCATGAGCCATCTTCATGGTACATCCAACTTAATTCCTGAGCTGGAAACAATCGCAGAGTTGCCTCTCTGACTTAGCTGGCATGGGTAGTAGCTGTCAAAGACATAGCACAGACCAGGGACAAAGGATTCACCTGTCTGGTCTGGAGAGGGGACAAGGTTTTCCTGCTCTGGCATCAGAAACCACAATACCAAACACTTCAAAGGTCAGGGGATTCAAATTGATGAATAAATTTGGTCCAATACATTTCATCACAAACTTAAGTCCTGTCCCTTATTTGACAGGATGGGGTAATTGCTCTTTTTTGTGGCTATTGAGAGGACTACAAAATACCTGAAAGAGGGTGAGGAGAATCATTGTCCACTTTCCTTCAAGTGAGGACAAGACAAATGTAGATGTATAGCCCAACTCTAGATCTGTTCACAGCATGGATGCATCTTGTTATAGTATAAGAAAGGCAAAGGAGAAATGTTCTAGATAAATGGAGCATCAGCAAAATTTCTGCCCATTCCCTAGTGTACGACAAAGTCATTTCCAGAACAAATATGATGCCTACTTATGGTCCTGTCACTATGATTAAAATAAGTATTTCATTATAATTATGTAAATATGCTACCAGCTCTTTCTGTAAATGAGGACTCCATACATTCACAGTTTGTTATTGCTTCTGATCTGCATAGTTTTCTCCCTCAAGGCTTTGAATGAACAAAATAAACTAGCCAAAAGGCAGCAATGGAATTCAGGTCATCTGTCAAGATGATCTATATTTAGATTGTGAGGGCCTTTCCCCTCAAGTACCCTTTTCTTCTGCTGCTGAAAAGTAGTGTCTGTGTGTGGGAGGATAGATTTTGCAGAGGGAAATAAGCTAAGATGACCTCCTCTCCATTGGGAAATATTGGAAATATATTGATTTCGTACAGCCATAATCTAAAGAGAAATAATTATACCTGTAATGCTATGAGCAGTAACTCTATGACCAGTTCTATATGTGTGATTGCTTAGAGCTTAACAGAAACATAAATTTAATTCATGAATCAAGCTGTACTAAAAGGCACAGGTTGGAATCATTGCTTGTTCACTTGTAGGAACATGAAGAAGGCACACAGTTAATGGTGTGGGGATGTATGTTATTTGGGCCCCTGAGTGTTGGATGGTGTCAGTAGATTTAGTTAAGTTACATCAGCCTTAGGTGTTTCCCTTCCATGATGCCTCAGCCCTCTCTCCTGTCTTTACAAGTTTTCATTAGATTTCCCAGATATATATGAGGTAAATAGGGTGTTTGAAAATAATAAAACAAGCTGTCCAGCTTTGGACATATTCAGTGTGTGTTGAGCTATGAGCCAAGCCATATAGTTCTTTGATAGCATCCTGCAGTGCAGCACATTAGTCACAGTTGATTGAAACAAAGACAATATAAATCAGAAATTAGGCATGAAGCTCAAAGCTCTAAGTACTGAACATACAGATTCACTTTGAGGCTGGCCTATTTTCACCTACTAGGAACTGGGTGACGTGAGACAAATGATGCTTCTTAACTGTGAAGGAATCCTAGCTTCCATTGCATAACTTATAGCTATAAAACATGTACAGATTTTAATATGTGCTGGTAAATATAGAAATTTGATTTTCTTTTCTATTTTGATTGCCTTTAAACAACACTCCTAAACTCCTACAATATTTGTATCTATTAACTATTAACTACTCTAAAGAAGCAAAAACTAAAACAAAACATTTGGCTAATGTCAACAGTACTGCAATAAGAAACTGAAGCGGGGTGGGGAATCTGAATCACTCTAATTTCTCTATGTGAGAGACCATTAGTGCTGTTAACAATAACTTTTAATATGAAAAGGCTTTCCAATTAGCAGACTTTAGGAAAAACATTATCCTGAATGCATAGCCTGTCCTGAAAAATAACATTCGGTCACTTTAGAAAAGGTTATTCTACTATTCAAAGTTGAACAACTTGACTTTTAAAAATCAATACAACACTATAATGACTACATTTTCTCAACCATGTAGTTAAAATGTACCAAGGACCACTTCCAGCAATATGGTACTTGCATGAAATCCCATTTTGAATGTACCTGTGCACATTTTCATTTTTTAAAAACAAAGTACCCACAAACTAAACAATAAATATTGTAAGTGGGTTTCTATCTGACAGTAATAGGGCAATTCTTTGCCCACCTCCTTATTTTGATTTTTTAATGGGGTTTTGATGGGCTTTTACTTAGTTTTGATGTTGCTTTCAATTGTTATTAGCTGCCCAGAGTCGTTGCCAAGTTGGGTGACAATAGAAATTTGAAAAATAAATGAATAAAATAAGTTACATTGGACCAAAAGCAGCTGATCTTGAAGGAAGCATAGACACAACTGCTGCCACTCCACAATGCTGTGCAGAATTACAGTAAAACCTCGGACAATGCAAAAATTGGTTCCACAAGTCTCAGTGTTATCTGATTTTTAATGTTATCCAATGCATGCATTGGATAACGTTAAAATCCTATGGGATGCATTGGATAACGTTAAAATCCTATGGGATGCATTGGATAACGTTAAAACTCCATAGAGATACATTGTAACCAGCACAGGCTTTAGTGAACGTTATCGGATGCATCTCATAGGATTTAACATTTTGCGATGCAGTCCCCCCTCCCAGATTGCTTAACGTTATGCGGTTTTAACATTATCTGATGCAAACATTATCCGAGGTATTATTGTACATGGGTCTGACCTTCACCCAAACTATGTTTTATTTCTAGAATAGCTGAACTTCATTTCATACTTGGGCAGGGAATTAGACTCAGTGACCCTTGAGTTTCCCCAGCTATACAATTCTATAGTTCTGCTTTTATTAGAATGGGTTCCTCTCCAACTACTTGAAAAACTTCATTTGCTTTCTGTTGCTGAAACTCATATCCGAGAATACATTTTTTCCTGAAACAGGAAAAATGTTACTGTCCTGAATTTGTTTAAGGTGGATACCAGCTTGCCAAGAAATGACCCACATGTTTTGATCTCAGAGCCATCTCCTGTGGCTCATATGAAATGAGACATACAGGATTTAACACAGGGACTGCAATGGACTGCTGCAGCCTTGAGGATATGGACAAGATGCACCATCATAGCCAGTCCATCTGGCATGGCCTTTTCCACCTCCATGACAGTTGGGAATCAGATTTCCTCCTCTGCTCATTTTGCTGTTGGGCCTAATATGATAGTTTCCAGTGGCACTTCCTCCACTGAGGGAGACCATCACCCCACCTAAAGGGGCTTATCCGCCCATAACTGTTGGACCCTTTAGGGAATCAGGTTAATTAACTGCTGTCTGACACTCAGCATTAAGTTGCTGGCTGTACGGTCTACTCCATTACTGTAGTGGAATGTCCAGCCAGACAGTTCTATCTATCTATCTATCTATCCATCTATCTATCCATCCACCTATCTATCCATCTATCCATCCATCCATCCATCCATCCAATCCAGAGATTGAGAAATTGAGGGCCTCTGGTATCCTTCTAGAGAAATCAGGTTTTGGAATTAGCTGTCTGGAAATTGAAAAGACACAGCATCTTTGGTTATCAAAGAAGGCCAAAAGTCAGCCTGTTGCCTAGTATTTTACTAATTAGAAAAATGATTGCATCTGAGTGAGGAGAGGAGGCAGAAACTGCTCTTCTCTTCTGCAGGCTTTGGAGGAACTCAAATCCTGATAGGTCAATCAGAATGTGAACTGTAATTTATAGGAGAAGGTCAAGAATGTGAACCCTATTGTGTAAAATTTCAGATTAGATTGCTCTAAGGTGATACTATGCTCAGCTCCTCTTCTGCCATGCTATAATGAACTTTGTGGTTGTTCTGAAACTACAGTGAAACCTCATATAACGGAAATAATCCGTTCTACAAGGTTGTTTGCTATGCAATTTTTTTTGTTATACGAAAGTTTTTTATATAATGAAAATTCCTATGGGAAAACTTGTGTAATGAAAATTCCTATTGGGAAACTTGCATAACAAAATTTTCTTTGCTATGTGAGTTTTCCCATAGGAGCTTTGGTTATACAAGTTTTCCCCTTAAGGACACTGTTTTCACATAACAAAAATTTCCGTTATGCAAGGCACCCTCTTTCAATTTCTTTTCATTATGTGAGGTTTTTTTTTTTTGCTATAAGAGCCCTTCACTATATGACTTTTCACTGTATGTTGAAGCTATGCTAGAATGTAAGTTCTAAATAGTTTAGCTAGCCTCTAGTTGCTTCTTTGCTCTGCTTTGCTCCTGCCTCTTACTATTATTGCCTTTCTAAACAGAAATAATTTAACTGACTTTTGACATTTTGCTTTTGCTTTTTGTCTTTTAAAATATTTTTACCATCTTTAGCAAAATGTAAAAAAATTTCCACTCTTTTATGTATGTGTTTTTGGCTTGCTAGGGTTTGTGGCAGCACAATCTAATCCTTGCCTTGATCATCTACCAGCATCCTATTTATCTTGTGGATGAAGTGATAGAATCACCTTGTGGAAGTTAAAAGTACCCAACTTTTTTGTATTTTGGAAACTTCCTGGAAGCACTGCTTAGTCAGGTCAGACCCAAGTTTTTGAGAGGTTGCTAGGAAATGAGCAGACCAGAGAATAAACAAAAATGTGACAAAAATGTTGTAGCATTTTAGTGTTTTGTTTTGTTTACTCTCTGATATGTTTGAGGCAGAGATTAACACAGCTAGTATCTCAAAAATTTCAACTAGGACGGGAAGATTCCTAGTGTGCTTCTCTTTTGCTGCTTAACCAGGAGCATACATTTTTGTTTGACTGGAGATAGTTCCTAACCTTTGGGAAATGTTGGGTTTTATATTTTCAAAAACAGTAAGTCAGCAACTGTATGTTTCATTGGACTACTAGCCAATGTGAACCTTCTCTTAGCACTCCACGGAACTCAATCTAGAGCTGTTCACCAATGGCCTCTCAATATTCTCTATGTTGTGGGCAAAGAACTATTGCATTAAGTGTCTTTATCCCATATTTTGCTTTTGCACTCTGACTGGTGACTGTTTCTGGAGTACTGAAAACAAACAAACAAAAAAGTGCTATTGCAACTCATCCTAATTCAAGCATTGGTGTACTGTGAAGTTTGGGCTTCCTTTGCCTTTTGAGAATGAAATAATTGTGTTAGGATAATTAGTGCAGAGTGTTGGAGGCGGTTGCTAACGCCACACCCTGAGCCCTTAGAGTGTTTGTATAAACAGAAGACAAACAGTGTATGGCTTGGTTTCAGGAATCTATTTACAGTATTTACACAGAGTGCAGTCAAACACTTAGCTCCACTTCAACAAGTGTTGGTGCTTGTCTTAGGAATCTGTGTGAGCATTCCAGCTCATATCTTCACAAAGCATTTAAAGACTAAACCTTATCTTGGCTTCAAGGTTGTCTTTAGTAGAGAACCAAAAAAAAAAAAAAAGCAGCTTGTTCAAAAACGCAACAAACAAGCAGCAGGCAGGTGAACAGTCCAGTCCAACCACAAACAGTTCACCAACAGTCATAGAGCAGTCTTACCACGATGTGGCAGAGTGAGTAGAATATCTTGCAAGGAACAGCAAGCAATACAATCCAGGTATCCTCAGTCACGGGAGCAGGCAAACAGGGACGTGAGCTCAGCAACATGCAGGCAAAAATGCAGGCTGGCTAAAGCAGAGCTGAGAGCTGCTCCATTTATCCTACAAACACAGCCAGAGATTCATTGCACCTGGCTGATGCTGACTGATGCTACTGGAAAACCTTAAAGTGGTAGTCCTCAGTTTGCTCTTGTTGCAAACCAGTGCCACGCCCTAGGCACATATTCTAACAAACTGTACTTTGAAATAATTTAAATATCCAATTGGTATGTGGCTCCTGATTTTGGCATGTGGTGTTATCATTATCTTTTTCAGGAGCATGATGTCACTTGGATTTGCTGCTCATTAGGCAAAATGAATTATGTTGGTTTTGTAATTCAAAGTTATCTCTAGTGTTGCTATTAATTGGGTACTACTACCAAAATTATGCTGTACTTTTCCTAAGGTCACCCCCTCCACTATCTGCATCATTTACTACATTCCCCCCATGCAGATTTCATTCTGACACTATCTCAAACCATATCAATCAAAATCCTTGACCGTTTATATTATGCAAGATTCTTTTCTCTTTCGTGTTTCTAGCTGGCAATAAGAGGATATGAAAACTCTGAGGGTTCACTGTCTTTGGACAAAAGTGTAAAAATAAACTGAATACTGTTGTTTTTCAGAGTGACAAGTGAGCAAGGAAATAATCTAGATACTATTACTAGGCAGAGCAGCACAATCTCAGATCCTTCCAGTTAAATTTGGCTTTTATGCCTTGTGATTAGAAAAGAAGGCAAAATGGAAGAAAATGACAGTATGTGTTTATTTTCTTTTAGAAATGAATTTCTTTACTTTTCCCAGTGCAACATCCTTGATTAACTCATCAAAGATTTATGGCTGTGGCTCAGATTCAGGAAACATGAGGAGCCAGATCAGAGTCAACAGACAGAAACAAGGTAGAGAAGAGGGAGCTTAGACATGGTTTTTTTAACGAAGTTTTGAAATGTTGATGGGCTGAAATCTTAATTGGTGCAGTTATGAAAACTAAGATACAGTATCTGGAATTTTTTTGGATTTTTTGGACCACCGGAAGGGGTCCCGCAACGCACTTGGAGCAGTCAACACTGTAACACCGTATCTTTTTCACAGTCCCTGCAGCAGAAATGTCACTGAAATTTTCAAGAAAAACCTGTAATTTTAACAAAACAGATTATTTTAACAAAATAAATGTAATCATACATTGACTAAAAGTACTGTACTTACCATTCTCGTATTTTAGCCCCTGAAAGGTAGGCAACATTTTTCAAAATTTCAGATTTTGACTGCTCCAAATTTTTTTTAGACTAAATGGACCATTCCCGACAACTTTTGTTCTATGCAAAAAGTCTCTAAAGTGGATAGTTACCGCGTTATTAATTGAGTACCATCAGGTCCCAAAGGGCATAACTACAAGTGCGTTGTGGGACCCCTTCCGGTGGTCCAAAAAAAATCCAAATTTTTTTTCCAGATATCTTAGTTTTCATAACTGCACCAATTAAGATTTCAGCCCATCAACATTTCGAAACTTCGCTTTTAAAAAATGTCTAGAGGGAGCTGTCTGTGTTGCTCTTTCAGGAAGAAACCAAACAAGTACATGCCTATTACTCTTTTAAAACTCCTCCCTCCCTTGCTTCCTCCCCAATGATTGCTTCAGGAAGCTGCTTGGGGGTTTCCTCTGCTAGTTGGAATAAAGAAAAGGGGAAAATAAAATAAAATAGAGTTTCAAAATTGAATCAAGAGACATTACGAACTGGTTGCAGTAAAGGGAACTCACACACAAAAAATAATCTTGTCAATATTTAGTAGAATTCTGAGGCAAAAATTGATAGGTTTTAAAAGAGCACCTGTTTTGGGCTAAAATGTCAACTTGCACTGAAGAGAAAATGTCTCTGACCATTGATTTCAGTTTGGATGAAGGAGGGCAGACCACAGACTCCGTAGTCTATTTTTAAATGCAGATACTGTATTGTTTTTTGTGGCAGACCTAGGTATGTGCATAAAGCAATTTTCTGACATGCTGTTTTGTCATAGTGGGAAACCAATGAACTATAAAATAAGTCAGTAAATAATATTTATTTAGGCATTTGGAAAAGCATTGGCAACTAGAAAAGCTATTGCATATAAACAGTTCAGTTATACAGAGCTGCTGAAGAGAGATTATTTTATTCGTCTATAATAATGAACCATCCACATCTGTCTGTACAGTAACATATTGTTTGATATTTTCCATTAGGAAGCAATACTAAAGACACTGAAACCAATACAAATACACCAGGCCAAATATTTTTTAAATATAATGGATTTTGTACATCAAATGTATTGCAACATTTTTAGAAACAGACTGTTTCTGCATCATTCAAATCCTGTTCAAATAATGGTGCTACTGCTTTGGAATCTATTGGGGAAAATGGACAGTATCAAAAGGCTAAACGATATGATGCTGGAAGATTAGCACCTCAAATCGGAAGGTGTCCAATATGTTACTGGGGAAGAGTAGAGGACAGGTATAAGTAGCCCGAGAAAAATTGAAGTGGTTGGGCCACAGCCGAAAGTCCTTCAAGTGTTTTAAAGCAACTTCAAGTGCTTGGAGATTGCAGGTGAAAACACTGGTTTTCATTGGGAAAGTGCAGCTGTGCATTTCAATCATCTGGCAGCAGCATGTGCTGTGTGGTATTGTTACTGATTCCTTTCCCCGACTTTATAGTGCACTTTTTAAAAATCCTGTTTTTACTTGTCAGAATACTGAATTATTTCAGTGCTACCTGGGATGGTCCTAACCCATATCAGCACCAAACCAGGGCTTCTTGCTGTTGGTTTTCAGAATTTAGCACAAATACTGTAGACTCACAGAATTATGCATGCAAAGTTCCAAATCTTGCTATCTTATTCTGGGTAAATATATAAAAATATCCTTGGCAAAAGTGCTTAGATCTTGAGGAATATATAATGTGCTTTAAAAATGTCTGCAGATACATATTTGAGAGGATGAGGACAGAAATTATCTTTGGCTCATCAGTATTCTCTCTGTCGGTCAGCTGTTTTTTTGGTCTCATCACAGAGAACTTGATGAATTGGTGGTATTAAAATATTCACAAGATGACTAAAATGTTCATAAAGTAACAGCCGCTTACACCAAGTTAGACTGCATAAACTATTCTGGCCAATTAAATTTAGACTCTCGTACTCATGACAATGACTATAATGAGAAAAGGAAATTGGACAACGTGAATCTTCATTGTGATGGAGATTACAGCAAACGCTTTGACAGGGTTCAAAATTAAACCTACTCTCTTAATAATCTCGATATTGTCATCTGCTGTCCTCTTCAGGAGCCATAAGGAAGGTGACTGCTTAGACATATCATATCAATCTCAGGGAGAAAATCAGAGCTTTTAGTTCAATGAATTATCATACACAGATACGCCAGTATAAGCGATAAAGGCTACTCTTTATGGAAATTAATTATTGGGTGTGAAGGGTATGGGGAAGAAAGCTATTTAATTTAGTCAAGATTAAGTGAGGTGGAGATGAAAAACATAACTTGACAAGGCTGGCATCCAGGTGCATGACTGTGCAGTTGGATTGCCTTTTGCTGCCACCTGCCTGCTCCAAAATGGAGTTGGCAATAGGGCAGCAGCCTATCAGGGCTGGACATGAGTTGTGAGAGGGGTTTGAGTGGCTGGTTTGTTTCAGGCACACTCAAACCCCTCCTTGTCCATTGAGCAGGAGCCAGTGACCCACCTGCCCACCTCCAGGTGCAGTACGGGCCTAGCTGGCTGATTTAGTGTTGGATAGGAATTTTTTGGCCCACCCAATGATTGGCCTTTCGCCTACCCTGTACTCTGGTTTTGAGGGGTTTGGACAATTTTTTCTGGTGGGTAGCTGTTTTAGTAGACCACACAGGGCAGGTAGTGCAGAGCAACGATTGGTATGGTGAGTGGGTTCATGAAGTTCCATCAGATGGCAATTGGATTGGAACATTGTTAAAATTGGGTGCGTTGCTGTCATTTAGAGAAAACATCATGACCAGTACACAAGTAAGCAACACAACTAAAGAAGTTGGGCTGACTGGGGGTGGAAGCCCAAAGGTGACATACCCTGGGGCCTTGGACTAGTCTATATGGTTGAGGTGGGGGGTATGGATGTATCCCCTAGCCCCAAATTTGATTGTCTGCACTACATGAGGGCCCTCCAGAGATCAGGGAGAAAGCAGTTGAGTTGTTTGTTTTTTGCAGTTTTAACAAGTTATGTCAATAAAAGTGGCTAGTTAATTCCAACTTAGTGTTTGTCTCTTTATTTCAGGGTGTGGAGGCAAAGCGGACATGTGTAGTTAAAATCCTTGCTTCTTCTTTTTTTAAAAATTCCCAATGCAGTCAGCAATGTACATATTTTCTTCTGGCTAAGTCTGAAATAAATGAACTTTTCATTCTTTTCCTGTTTCTGACTGCTTCTTCTGTGTTTCTTTGTAACTTGCCAACTATCAAGCTAAAGGTCATCTCCTGTTTCCTTGTACAATCATTGTCTCAGACTTACTCCATGAAAGGTAATATAGTCATATATGATTGATTCCAGGATTTGTCATGCTTAGAATAAGATCCATTGAAATCAGTGAGACTCGTGTCAGTCCCAAACAGACAAAGCTTGGGTCCAGCTCATGAGGATACCTTATATGAATTTATTTTGTATGCAATCCTGAATTAGACCATCAAGATATTATACATTCTAACTTTGCCCCATAAGGTGTCTTTCCTATTCTGTCATGTGACAACCTGGGATCTTTTGAAATAATATCCTGCTTTTGACCTATGGGTGGTCTTCTGTAAGGTGTGGCAAAGCATTCTGTTGCTTAAGAATTCCTTATCTTCTAGGAGCACAGTACATGGAAAAGTGCACAGTGGAACTGCCTAATTAGCTAAATATGTTCAATACTTCAACACTTAGATAGAATGTTAAAGTGTATAAAACATACATAAAATGTACATAGCTTTCAATGTATAGCAACCCCCACCACACTTACAGCCTAATTGGTTTCCTGACAACAGTCATAAAATGAGTCCTGTTTTCCCTTTTAGGTGCATGTTAAAATAGAGCTTTGTTTTTTATGGAATTTTCATGCTTTGTAAATGAAGCCTCTGTTGTGTTCTCACTTCCTCAACATGTCTATATCTCTCCCTCTATCCCTCCCTTCCTTGTTGGGTACTCCCCTCCAACCTCTTCTGTCTTCTCTCTTCTCTCCAGTGGTGGACAGTAACAGGTTCACAACCACCACCCCAGCAGGGGGAGGTAGAAAAATTGGGTGGCCTTCAGGTAGGGTGGTGGTGAAATTGGGTGGCTTTCGGCTGGGGGGGGGGATTGAAATTGGGTGGCCAGGCCCAGCTCCCTGCCCTTCCCAGACTAACACAGAAACCATTTAAAAAGTTTTATTCTGTGCAGGCATATCAGAGAGTAAACAAAACAAAAAGACAAAAACATTGTGGCACCTTAAAGACTAACTGCTGTATTTTAATGTGAACTTTGGTGGATCAAGTCCACTGGGTCTTTGGCTATAAACAGAGATGAGCACTGAACCCTAGAGTTGGTAATGACTGGCTTTCGAGCAAGGGCAACCTTTACCTAATAACAGAAGATCCCTGATTGGTATTCAAATTTGACATCAGATTTTGTCCCTGCAAGTGGTTCAAGTTCTCCCTTGCTCAAAAGCTAGTCATATCCAACTCTAGGGTGCAGTGGTCATCTCGATTTACACCCAAAGTGCCAGTGCTGCCTGTGTTTGCAGATGTATACATGGCCATATGGCAGCCATGACTAGATCCCCCACAATGTAGGCTCCGCCCATGATGTGGTAGTGAAATTTTTTGCTGCCCACCACTGTTTACCTCTCTAGTTTGCTTTTTGGGCACACTGACCTCAGCTGTATTCTCTTATCGTATACCTCTGTTCTTATTAATGGTGTGCTTCTCTCTGACTCTTGATATGTTTGCCTTCGCACTCATTCCTCTGCTGTCTTGCTGTCATATTTATGTAGTGGTCATAAAAGTGAATACTGAATACTAGGAAGGGCTAACACAGAAATTGAAAATCCAGCCATTTTGAGTCTAGGGTCCCCTGTACAAAGCCTCCCCTTAAGCAGTTGTTATCATATTATGTACAAATAAGTATCATCCAGATCAGTTTCACTCTAAAAATGCAGTCCTTAGTGTAGTTTCAATGGGCACAAGATAATAATTATTTTCTGATCTAATTAATGTAAACATTTATTGTAAAGTTAACAAACAACATATAAAGAATTGTGAGAATGCCATATGAAAGATGAGGCAGCCACAGATTAGTGATTTGCCATGGATTCTTCTGGAAATAGCATTTTTAAATTCAATATTTCTTGAGGGGTGCAACCATGGTTTGTTGGGAATGTACATTTTGAGGAGAAATGACCTAAGGATCTTTTATCCTCATGTATTCCCAGCAAGAGGAACCAAGAGGAGATCCCACCCAATTCACATCTTTCTTTTCTTTGCTCTTTTGGCTAGCAGTGCTAATAAATTCATATGTACAGTAACCTTGTAAACATGTCATATATCCTCCTTTTAGTTTTTGATGGGGTATTTTCCCCTTTACCCACTTACCAAAAATCACCTTCCTGCAACATACCACTTAATTATCAGCTTGAAAGCAATCCATTGAATCACTGGTATTTATATAATCATTAAACAAGGGTTGAAATGACTGTCCTCAATGCCTGAAAATGAAATGACAAGATGTTGAATCTGGGTATATAAACTGAAATATGTTTTCAATGTTGATATTGAGCTCAGCTCTCACACATGAGTTGGGTCGGAGTTGAACTTTTCTGTCTTATCTCTTGTGTGTCTATCCTCAAAATCCTTGTCTAGTTGAGGTGTGTGCCAAGGTCACAGCACACATCATTTTTCCTACCTTCATGTCATAAATCAGCTTGTAATTTCCAATGCACTGATCCAACCCTCATAGATACAAAATATGACAATCTGAATAAAAATAGATTATTTTGTAGGAGGCAGACTTGAATTATGTGAACACATTGTCAGGAGGGAAGGTGACTCACCCATGTAGCTCTTCAATGATAAGGACACATACATTTTAATGATGAGATGTCCAAATATTACCTTCCCCCTTTCTTTAAGCATAAGAAAGAATGAATAAGTGGACTGGATAGCTAAGTGGTTTAAGTATCTGCCAATGGTTGGGAGTTCTATTCACCACTCTGCTTTCTACAGGTAAACTGCACAGTCCCAGGATGCCCCTAGAAGAAGGGAATGATAAACCAGCTTTGTGCATATAACCTCCAAAGGGGCTGTCATAAATCAGAATTGAGTTGAGGACACACAATTATTATTAAAACTAAACAGGGGGTCTGCTGAAGGTAAGGGAAAGATAGACTTTGGGATTGTAGAACTTGAAGACACACACTCTCAGAGGTTCAGAGGTTAAAATAGGAAATTGCATCTAAATAATAAATGTAACGTACAGTTGCTCAATTGCTCAGGAGATCAGAAAATATGTTCTTTGTGGGAAGCAGGGTATACCTGATGGTGAGCTAGTCATGATAAATATGTAATGCAGAGACTCCTGAACATGGGCTACTAGATGTTCTGGACTGCATTTCTAGAAACCACTGTACTGAGTGTGCTTGCTAGAGTTTCTGGAAGTTGTAACTCCAGATTTGGGAACAATAAAAGTAATGATCAGAGTACCCAGCCAGGTGTGGGAAATAACTTGATACTTCTCAATTATATGATAAAACATATGTCAGCTACATGGGAATAAACTTGCTTTTCTGTATTTGGATTTAGATAAAAGATAAGATATTCTTTATAAAATTATTACCCAAAAAATAAACAAACAAAGATGTAAACTTAATTATGTGTGATAACCAAACACAACCCAGCTTTGCATCTTTCTGTTGGATATCACCATGCTTCTCTTCTAAAGAGTGCAGCTCCAAACACGTGGCTTGACTTTCCCCCCAAAAAAATCCAGTTCCAGCATAGAGGCCAAAACAGATAAGAATCTCAATAGTTCACTGAAGCTCCTGTTGTGTCACTTCAGCCAACTGTTCAGAAGAACTCTGCACAATGGATTAGTGCAAGCTGAGCTTTTGAAGCACCATCAAAAGAGATGTTTTCAAAGTTATGTATGGTAGTAGAGTATACTATGGTACTTTATGTCTTTGGAAATTTCTCCCACTTGTTTAATTGACTTTCCCTCAAGAGTTCCACTCAGCTATATATATCTAAAGTAACATCACACTGTCCATATCTATCTCTTTGACCAAATCTTATGGAAAGGAACTGTCTAGGGAAGGTCAGATTTCTGACACCTAGGAGTCTTGCATAATTTATAGAGCACCAGGGAAAATATCAGAAGCCTGTGTTCATCACAGCTGACATTTATCCCAATAAAAGAATACATCCAGAATAAAATCAGACAGTATTTGTGATCACATCAAAATTCATCTGGGTATCAAGATAAAAGTACTTTTCAATGTTTCAATAAGTCAAGGCAACATCAACCTGTCTACTTCTACAAGCTTTATTTCTTTAAAACGCTTCTACGTTTCATGACCAGAAATGTTCCATATCCAAGGAATATTTCATAGGAAATGCCCAAAAGTCTTTAAGCCATTAAACATTGTAGCCACAGACAGTTGACAAATATGAAAACTGATCTGAAATTGCAGGCACATATTTAAAAATATGAAAACTGAATACAGAACCACAAAAGTAAAATACAAAAATGCTTAAAATATATATACAATACATGAAAGAGTTGAAATAATGTAAGACCTTGCAACCTGTCTCTCATTCAAAACTATCTAGTAGAGTGATGAAAAATGCTTCCACTCTCTAACTGATCTAAAATCCAGGTGAGTGTGGCTCTAGAATAGATAATCAGTTGCTGTAAGTCAGAATTGATTTGATGGTACTACATCTACATCATCACCATCACCATCACCATCACCATCACCACCACCACCACCACCACCACCACCATCATCGTACAAATCTACTATTAGATTCACACTCAAAGACTGACAAACTTTGTGTTGGAGAGAAACCTTTTAAAATGAAAAGTCCAAAGTCTGGCAAATGGCTTGAGTTTCTGCAATGATGGGCAAAATTGTCAGGAAAAAATGAATCTATGTCTTTTCCTACCAATCTAAACTTAACAAATAAGTATTATGATTTATAATTGCAGCAATAATTGAACTAATATAGAAAGCCAATATTCAAAGTATATTTATAGCTATTAACAGCTTCTTCATCATGTACTAGGAAACTTTTATTAACCTTAAATATCTTTCATGCTTTAATGTGAAATTCATGTTAAACACTTCTTAAGATCAAGGTGACTTTAACAAGCCTAATCCAAGTCATGCATTAATATACACACGGACATCAATGCCTTGAGTGATAGACTTGAAGCTAATCTTGTATTCTGTTTGCACAGGCAGTTTCTCAATAGGTCTGACATTGATCATCTGTCCATTTGATTTGTTAACCTTATAAAAGTGATTTTATACAAAATGACTGAAAGCTTGAATGCCATTATATATTTTACTCCTTTTTTGGGTCATAACAAATCCCCACCCCCTTGGTGTTATCGAATGTTTAGAGTTGACAAACTGAGACAAACTGTTGGGGTTTTTTTTTGGTTCTGTAGCCTCTGAAGCCAAAGTCAAATTAGCATACAGTTTTTGAGGCCTAATGCAGCTGATCTGAATGGAAAAGGAAGACTGGATCATGAGCAGTAGGCCTGTGTAAAGCAACAATTGCTATCAGGTGCCACCTGCAAAAAATCCTTCAACGCAGAGTAATCTCTGTCACGAAAACATGCACACATTTTCACAGAAATGAAACCATCATACCTCTGCCTTTTTGTGTGAAGGGCATATGATAGTATAGGTAAAGGTAAAGGTTTCCCTTGCTCGAAAGCCAGTCGTATCTGACTCTAGGGGTCAGTGCTCATCTCTGTTTCTAAGCCGAAGAGCCCGTGCTGTCTGCTATATATCCCATATAATAAACTTTCCCCTACTGATAACAGTTATGTAGGAAATCTGGATTTCCAGAATCTGCACATCATGGCTTCTGTGATTCTACTTAAACGATATATTCAGTGTATGTAATTGAAACTCATGGGAATATCAGAAAGTCTGAAACAAGAGTTATCCACCAAGTGGGGAGGGAAAATGTGGTCAAACATCTAGCAGAATTTTCACATTCCAGAATTTTGCCAGAAAAAAAAAAATTTCCCCACTCCTCTTTGTACAAAATGTATACCGTAGCTGTTTGTGTGCTGGAATTCATTCATAGAAAATGGTAAGTGAGAAACCCAAAATAAGTTTGAGAGGGAGTCCCCTAAAAATCTTTTCAACCCAGTGAATGGTAGAGAGGGGGATGTATTTTTCACTACAATCTGTTGCAGTGAATAGCAGTGATCAATTGTAGACCCGTAGCAATAGAATCCTACTTTTTCCTCTGCCAAGAGGTTCTTTGAAGAGACACTGTCCTGATATAATATACAGTACTGACTACATCTAAAAGGCACAATAGACCCTAGGATTTGACTGAGCACCACCTTTCTTGTAAAGTGGCTCCATTTATATATAAAATAAAACTGCTGTATACAGATTTGAAACACAGATAATTTTAATTTTTCCTCCATTGTTAATATTGATTCTGTGCTAATCAGAAAAATAAAAGACATAATATCTGTGCCTGGGGGCGGGGAAATATATGGCTATTATTTGGAGCCAAATAAAGAAAAGCAATGGCAAGAAATCTTATAAAATAATATGGACAGAAATAATTTACTTTTCTGGTAATAAATTATCTGGAGCTTTTGTAGCAGGTGCAAGGCCTAGGATTCGAAAAGGATGTGCTCTGCACCTGCAAACGGACTATTTCTCAAACTCTGTTGTAACAACATCTATCAAAATGGTCCACACGCCAACGTAAAGGATGCTGCAGGAGCCAGTCATCTTATACCCCTGCAGGGATTCAGTTCTAATAGGATGCATCAATGTACATGTTGTATTTTGGCCAGACTAAGCAACATCTAGCAGGTGGTGATCAAAGGCTACTATGTTAGGAAGTATTTCTTTTTTAAAATAGCAAATTATATTATGGATCACTGAATATATTAAGAGCCTCCTTGAACACTGTGTTATGTTTGAACCATAATCGGGCATACCCTAGTAAAGGTAACCTTGTGTTTCCAGCTAATATTTCTCACACTAGGTCAGTCCAAAGAAACTACAGAATGGACTTATCAAGAGGTAGCTTCATTTTGGCAGTTTCACATCTGACCTAGACACGGAAGAAGAACTGAATATATTATAGTAACAGCAACTACATTTATATACTTCCCCATAGCACTTTAGATCACTCTGTGTGGTTCACAAGATAATTAGCATTTTGCCCCAAACATGCTGCATACTCATTTTACCATCCTCAGAAGGATGGAAGGCTAAGTCAATCATGATCAAACTTACAACATCAGCAATTTTGGCTGCAGTACAGCAGTTTAACCACTGTGCCATTAAGGCAGAACAAGTACAATCTTCACAATGTTAAGTGATCGGCTGGATGCTTGAATTTGGAAGATTGAGATACAAACTTTCAACTTGTAATGTTTCAAACTAACAGGAACGAAGGCCAGGCCATTCAAGATTTGGGCCTTTGTTTGTTTTTCCTAGTGTTAGGCCTCCTCTTTACTGTCATTTATTTATTTAGTCACATTTATGCTGCACAAAGAATCCTGCACAAAGTTGGCATGATAAAAAATCAGGAACAAGAGTAGGAAAGGTAACTAGGAAGACAACAAATAGCTACATGCACTAGGAATGTGCATGATAAAATTTTTGAATTTCTTTTGGTTTGGGTTTTTACGAAGTTTCACTCTTCCATTTCCATTTTATTTTATGAATCAGTCATCTTGTTTTACACAAAAGAGAAAAATGTCTATGAGGTCATTTTTTTTCTGCTTCCCAATTCATGTTTTCTGTCCCTGAAGCCCTATAGACCCCTTCAAAACTATTTCAAAAAGCAGAGGCAAGGCAATGAAGGACCACTCCCATACAAAAGCAAGCAACAGTACATGAGCAAATTCATCATCAGACCTATGCAGATACTAGTTTGCATTGTCACATTCAAAAGAACAGTATTAATTCAGTATCACCTAACAAAATGGACTCTCTGGGCCTGGGCAGTACAAAGTAAGGGGTGGGGGAGGCTATGAAGCAGTCAGTAAGCCAGAAAATGACTGCCTGGCACACAGAGTAACCCATTCACCAGAGCAACTGTCAACAAAGCAGACACTAAGAATAATAAGAGAGACGTGTCCTAAGCTACACCCAGCTGACCACAAGAAATACTAACACAACCTAGTAGCACACTGTCTCAGTCACAAAGTCCATCCCTATCGCCTGGACACCCCACCCACAAGAGCAAACAAAACAGTCCCAAAACTCCCCAGAAAAATATATACCTTTAATGTAATAATAAATGTACAGTAAATTAAACAAATAAAATTTTTTGAAAAATAAATAACACACACATGCAAGTACAGTAAAACCTCGGATAACGCTAACACTTGGTTCCACAAGTCTTGGTGTTATCCAATTTTTAGTGTTATCCGATGCATGTTAAAATCCTATGGGATGCATTGGATAACGTTAAAGCTCCATAGAGATACATTGTAACTGCACAGGCTTTAGCGGTTGTTATCCGATGCATCCCATAGGACCTTAACGTTATTCGATGTAATTCTCCCCCTCCCCCAGATTATTTAACGTTATGCGATTTTAGCGTTATCAGAGTTAAATGTTATCCAAGGTATTACTGTATAGGAGAAAATTGCAAAATAGAAAATGCACACATAACTCCATGTCCCAAAACCCAAGAAAAGCAACCAAGAAAGTAAGGGAAAAAAATTGGTCTCCCCAACCAAAAGTTCTACAATATGGGAAAATTATCTCTTCTATAAACAAAAATTTGATGTTTCCTGTATTTTGAATTGAGGAAACCAGCAACAGTCAGGCAAGACACCAGTAAAAAAACCTGAGAAAGGAAAGGGAAAAAAGGATAGAGAAGAAAAGAAAAAACAGTTTCCAAAGAAATTAAGGCAATAAAGTAAATATATATTAATAATTAACCCCAAGGTACTTGCTAGCACAGGCAGGAACCATAGGGGTGGCAGAGGATGGGATGACTAGATGGCATTGTTGATGCAATGGACATAGGTTGGAAAGGGTTGGACTCGACTGTGCAACTGAACAACAACAAAAATTACCCAAAAATAAAAGACAAAAAAAGTCAAAAATGGAAATCATCCAAGATGGAGGTACAGCAGGCAGCAAAAACAAACCAAGATGGAGAGCACAAGCCTACTGTTACCCCACAAGGAATATCTGAAGCAAATGTGCATACTCCTCACTGGGTTTTCGCTCCCTCACCTCAGAATTTTTTTTGTTTGGTTGCCCTAGAACACTATTAGAAGAATAATTTCTCAGATGAATTGACAAACAAGGGACAACAACAGTTTCCACAAACGACAGATCATGAATGAAACACAAAACATTTGGGTGCTTCCCTTTTGTTAACATGAATTAATCCTCACAGCATGTTTGGAAGACAACATGGACTCTTAACATCAGCTAACCAGGACTGCTTAGCACTAGGTAATTTGACTTTAATTGAGCTTCACCTAAGGTGACAACCAAATTTTATTCCCAGTTCTCGGATGGTGCCTTGTTACATATGTATATTGCCTCCCCTCCACCACCCCCTTCCAAACAGGAACTTTCAGTTTCAATATAAGGCAATGGGTGTGGTTGTGTATTGTGGGGTAATGCAAGTTAACTGGCAGCCCTGCGTTAAAGAAGTTGGGATGTGAAATCGAACTAGTTGCTCGTTTGAGACTTCATCCCTAACGCTGTTTGTCAGCCATGCTTTTTAAAAATGTACCTACTTTTGGAGTTATTTAGAGGATGAACTAGGGCAAGGAAAACATAAGCTACTCTGGTTTTCTTGTAGCAAAGACAAGAAAGGTGGTGCAACAAATTGTTAAAGCATTGATTATTGTGTGTGGTGTCACAACAGAAAATCACCTCCTTTCAAGCAATGAAAAACTATGGCACTCAATATATAATTGCACCCTGTTTCCCATTCAAGAGAAACAGACAACAAATGGTTGCTCTTAGAAGTCCCCCCAGCAATGGTTGTAATAATCAACACTGATTATTTTAGAATGGGGTTTAATCCTATAATTAAATGGACACACTGACTGATTGAGATCCTTGAGAACTGCATGCTAATTAACAATAGCTACAAACAAATCACTCAATAATATAATTAGAAATTATGAGTAATTACTGCCTGCTGTGTTTAGAGTTAATTGAAAACAGGAAAGATATACAGTGTGTATCATTTCTGCTGAGAAATGGCTCTGTGTCATCAAATTCTTAAATGGTAGCTCCATAAGTTGAATGTACAGAAACTGTTGGGGAGGATCCTTACAAATGCTTCATTCTCTGTTTTAGCAAAATACCAGATACCATATACCTGAAAATCATAACTTCCCACAAAGCTACATACAAATGTACATATAGTGCATATAAAAACACATGGTGCCATGCATCCATAATACTTCTGATGATAGCACCATAAAAATTAATACATACATAGTAATATAACATTTCCACTAATATATTGCCCTAGAGATGGAAACTGTTATACCATAGCTCTAGCTGTACCTTAACTCTAGTTAATAGACGTACAAAATTCTCATCACTTATGGAAGAAAGAAAAATGGACATCGATGTTATATTCTTTCAATGCTTTCAAATTTTGACTTAGCAAATTTATGTGTGGTTGTTTTAAAAGGCCATCCCAAATTAACAAGACAAATATAGGTAAATTCAGCATCTATCTTTGAATATGCTATTGCTACTAAATGGAACAAAACACAATATATGACTAGTTGATATTGACCTTCCACAATGCTTTTTGTTTTATAGAAAGCCATCTGCTGCTTCTGTCTCTCAGCAGTTACCTCTTTTATTTGCAACATGGGTGGGTGGAGATGATGCATTTTGTGCATTTTAACCAATCAAACAGATATTACTAGGTTGTATTTAGCTCTTCTTCATTGGCTATTTTGGCAATAACCCATGGACACCTTTCCTGTTGACATTAGTATCAAATCTAAGAATATTTAAGATTTAGTTTAAACAAACATACCTGTAACAGTCCAAACTATAATGTCTTGCTAGTGAATCAACACCAGAACAGGTGTGAGCTAACATAAGGCCTCAACTTTATCCATCTAATCTAGGGATGACTACAATAAGCCACCATCTGTTCTTTGTGTACATGGTGAGTAGAATACAGTATATAATGTAATCATTTGAAACTTCAGTTGAAACTTACCAGTTTCTTTCTTTCTTTCTTTCTTTCTTTCTTTCTTTCTTTCTTTCTTTCTTTCTTTCTTTTTATGGAGAGTGTGTTGTCCTGTCTTTCTTGGGCTCAGAACAAATTAATTATTTTTGCTCTTAATGTCAGTTGCAGCCAGTTATGTAAGGAAAGCTCCTCTGTCACTAAGGAAACCTGAGACTGAGGATTTAGTGACACTAACAGATGATGAGATACTGACAGTGGGCGGCTTCCAGCCTATCGGGAAATGGCAGACTTGGTGAGCGAAATGTTTTCTGGATCCCCTTTTGGAAAAAGAATACTTGCAGGTTCCATTCTGGTTCATACTGAGTGGAATAATATAGAGATATCTAATAACTATATATCCAATGAAAATAATATTTCTGTCAATGAATCCTTCTGTCAGCAACAGGAGTAAGAAGCTAAACCTCAAATAAATCAGCAAGATCTGCTTTTCCCTTAGTGGTTTACCTTCCTTTTATTACATTTACAAACATTATTGATGTGAAAAAAATAATAATTAAGCAATAAACAAAGTTGTTTTATTAAAAATATATATGATTGGATTAAATATCTCTTTCCCTGTCACTTATTTATCTCAGCAAACATCTTAAAGTAATATTCATACCAGGCTAGAATTTCCCCCCCTCATTCCTGAGGCATTTTGAGTAGGCGTGGCCTCTTAATCTTGGAGTAGCTATTAGTTATAAATTAATCCCCAGATGGCAGTATAATAAGAGGCAGGTCAATAATATCAGCTGTGTGTGTGCTGTAATGTGGTGAAGCAGGCAAAACATCAGTAGCAGAAGAGGCAACACCATACCAATTCCAAACTGCACTGAATAGATTTCATTTGCTTTACACTGAGTGACATTAACTTAAGTCAGTGATGGTGAACCTTTTACAGAACGAGTGCCCAAACTGCAACCCAAACCCCACTTATTTATCGTAAAGTGCCAACACAGCAACAGGGGAGGAAGGAAGTGCTCCCATTGGGCTTCTGGGGAGAGATGTGAGGTGAACTCTGTGCTGAGGGAGGAAGGAAGCACTCCCATTGGGCTGCTGGGCAAAGGAGCAGAGCAAACTCTGTGCTGGGGTGACTACACGAGTGCCCACAGAGAGGGCTCTGAGTGCCACATCTGGCACGCAAGCCGTAGGTTCGCCATCACTGACCTAAGTGCTTGAATCCTTACTTTGTTTCCTTCTGTGAATTATAAACTACTGTATTGCTATTCCTCTTTCTTATCCTCCCTTTTTTAAAAAAAAGTTATCCAGGCACCTTCATATTCATTATAGCACTGCTAAAAATACACACAAATTGAAGTTGATCTCATACATACAAACACCCTGCTTGACAGGACTGCCAGTGAGATTAATGAGATTATTTTGGAAAAAAGTACAGTTGTACCTCGCTTAAAGAGCATAATGCGTTCCACAGGATTGCTCTTTAAACGAGTTTGCTCTTTAAGCGAAACACCATTGTAAGTGACCAATTGTGGGGGGGGGGGGGGATTGCGAACCCCGATTTATTTGTTAAGCGAGTTTTTGATTGGTTTTATTTGTTAAGCGAAGCGACCATTCAGAGAAAATTCTGCTCTTTAAGTGAGTTACTCTTTAAGCGAAACACTCTTTATGCGAGGTTTGACTGTACTGCTAAGCATGACCAATAGTCTGTTTCCTAATAAGGAATTAAAGGGCCACATTCCATTTAGTTATGTAAATACTTTGTCAGTCCTCACCTTTCGCAAGATGACTGATCTAAAGCAAGAGGTTTTCTCTCTTTGTCCCTGAATTAGTTGGAAGATTTTTTTGTTCGGTTCAGGTTCTTGCCTCATGCTTCCATTTGAAGAGGAGTGACCAGGAGTATTTAGTTTGTCATTTGGATCTCTAGTATATTTTTATAGTGTAGTGTTGGCATTCTCAAGCTGCAACATCTGTCCCATTCAAGGAAAACAGTTGTAATATCACCAAAATAATAAATAATTGTGTGTTGTCAAGCCAATTCTGACTTATTGCAACGCTTTCCAGGATTTTCCAAGTGGAGAGCACATGGAAGTGGTTTGCCAATCCATTCTTCTGGGTCCACCTTGAGACTATGAAGAATCATAGGATAATGGGACTATAAGATCATTTGGTCCACCCATCTGCTCAATAAAGGAATACAAGTCAATGTAGGTTGACAGATGGGTGCTTAATCTTTTCTTGAATGCTTTCAGTGTTAGAGAGCTCACCATCTCCTGAGGCAATTAGTGTCATCATTGTACTTGTTCACATTTCCCTGTTTCTTTTTTCCTTTTTCTAGTGCATTGGATGGAAAAGGAGCTAGCTAGATCACAGTTATCTATATAGTGCTGCATAGAGGACAGCACAAGTACCACAGGCACATTTATCATGACAGATAGTTTTTTAGCTTGCCATGTCAGCTAATAGGACCTGAGTGTATATAAGATTCACATTAGGCACCTACTTGTACTAGCTATCCAGAGTTGAGAGGCACAAGTGAGGGATCATGAAAAAGGTATTTTACTATTGCTCAAAAAGCCTGAGAAATCATTTCTGTGAAATTTCATGCAGGCTGATAGCCTGGCTTAGTTGGAAAGTTACCACACAGCTCCTGTTTCACAGTTCTTCATGTTAATGTGAACTTTGTTGAAACCCTTTCTTATGTCTCACTTTTCTTAAAAAAATCGATCCTTCTGTCTGTGGTGTGTGTATGTAAGACTACATTACTGACCTCTGGGATAAAGCTGTCAAACCCTAAACCCAATCTTATAAATGTGGGAATAAATTTAATGTTAATGATGTTTGGTTTTCCCATTGAACAATTCTGTGAATGGAAATTTTCTTTCTTTCTTTCTTGTTGCTGTTGTTGATTTCTTCCCCCCCTCCCCCCTCTCTCTGGGTTTGGTGAAAATGACACTCTTGCTTTCAGGGGATACCCTATGTGTGAGTAAGAACCTCTGTACCTACCTTTCTTTTTAGCTACAAATTCTCCCATAAACCAGAACTGAGAGGATTCAAATGTTCCGCCCAACTGAATGTGTTTTAAACATTTGAGCTATTACCCTGAAGAGAAAAAATTATATCTCTAGGAAACTCCCTGCATAATAGGAAATTCCTAAACACACCTCAATAAAAAACAAATTAGTTTGAGGTGGTAGATTTTTTATAATAATAATAATAATAATAATAATAATAATAATAATAATAATAATAATAATAATAATAATAATAATAATAATAATAATAATAATAATAATAATTCTCATTGTAAGGTTCCATTTTTAAAAGACATTACATGATTTAAAATAAAATAAAATAAAGGACTGATATGCTTAGCTCTGACTAGAGCCCTGTTTTGCTCTGGTGTGTTTTAAAATATACAGATTTCAGAAAATATATTTCATATTGTTTTACCCTAGTTTCTAGCTAAAATATATAAATTTCATTTTGTAACAAGTGTGTTTTATTACACAGTGTATATTATTTCTATATATGTATCTGTTTCATGTGATGAATTATGTTTCTAACAGAACCTCAACCTCTTCTGTCTTTAAAATTAAATCAAACACTATCTGTTTATTTGTGCCTGCTTTTTCTCATATATAATAATGGTAGCAGGAAAATACATTTTCACCATGTCCTTCAGAAGAACTAAAGCATTCTCTTTATAACCAAGAGTTCATGCTGATAAAACAGCATCTATAATACTTTTAATGAACAAAGATTGAGTGTGATGACCTCCCTAGTTCCTTACTACAAAGAAAAATAATAGATAAAGCTTGAAATTATGTTTTTCATCATAGCCAAATCTTTGATAAAACAGTACCTACAGTGTTCTCCACCACTTTTTACAGTATTCTTAGTCTTGAATTATCAGTTCTCTTTTGTTCTCTTCTTTGACTTCATGCATTTCCAACACATTAAGATTATTCTCAGACATTTAGGAACATCTAGGTTTTTTTTTCACTTTTAGAGATAAACAGTCATAATTTTGACTTTAAAATCATACTGGAGAATTATTTTCAATAAGATACTTGATTATTATTATTTTTACAAGGATACATATTATATTTGGAATAACAAGATCTCTGTTTTAATGATGAAAGAGAAGAAGGGTTTTAGAATAAATCTGCATGTGATGATTAATTAAGGTGTTGAAATTCTAGTACTGATAGGTGAAGACTTCTCAACTAAATTAACTATTAATTCTCTTCATGGATATTCAGGAAGGGAGAAAAAATAATTTGGTTCTTTATGTGGCTTAAAATGCTGAAGTGTAATTTCTAAATAATAGTGATGGTGCAACATGTATGTGTATCACGTGGAATTACAAGAAAGAATTATGTAAAAAAATATATACATAGCTATTATTTCCAGTGTAAGGAGAGTTCCGCATGTATTGTAAAAATACATTGATGAACAGGATGTGCAAGACAGTGAAAAATGAAATATTCTTAACATTAAAAAATAGAAGAAAATATATACATAGTGTTGAAATAGCGGTAAGCTTAAGTTATGTAGCAAAACCATAAAAAATTTCTTTCTGCCTCCTTAGCTGGACCATTAATGGATTTTTAGGTTTTCATAGCAATAGAAATAGTTGTAGGGGAAAATTGCAGGTCAATGGAGTATATGCAGGATAGAGAAGTTAAAAAAATAATGCCAGAGTCTTATTTCTGGTTGAAAACAGGCTTTTCAGGATTCTCCATCCCCTACAAAAGTTTTTGTTTTTGTAGAGTTCTTCTATGTGTGTTTTTCTTCTGTTTTCTACATTTGCCCAAAATATGGAAGCTTAGAATTAGTTCCTCAATTATGGACACACAGAGAAAAGAAATAAACAAAGCAACTCCTTCTCCTTCAGAATTAGAATCTGTTGTTGTACAGTCGCACAGTTGATTCCGACCCTCCGCAAACCCATGGACCACCGCCCACCAGGCACCCCTGTCCTCCACCATCCTCCTCAGCCCACCCAGCTCTGTTCCCACTGCATCCACAATACCATCTAGCCATCTCATTTTTGGCTCTCCCCTTTTTCTTTTGCCCTCCACCTTTCCCAGCATCAAGGCTTTCTCAAGTGAATCCTCTCTTCTCATTTGATGTCCAAAGTACTTCATCTTCATCTTTAGTATTTGCCCTTCTAAGGAGCAGTCAGGGTTGATTTCTTCTAAGATTGACCTATTTGTTCTCCTCGCTGTCCAGGGGACTTTCAATATTCTCCTCCAACACCACATCTCAAAGGCATCTATTCTTCTGCACTCAGCTTTCCTAATGGTCCAGCTCTCACAACCATACATTGCCACTGGGAATACCATTGCTTTGACTATACAAATTTTTGTTTGCAATTTCATGTCTCTACTTTTTACTATGCTCCCCAGATTTCTCATCACTTGCCTCCCAAGAATCAGTCACCTTTTTATTTCATGGCTGCAATCCCCATCTGCAGTGAGCTTTGATCCCAAGAAAGTAAAATCTGTCACTGCTTCTACTTCTTCCCCATCTATTTTCCAGGTACTGATAGGGCCTGTGGCCATGATCTTTGTTTTCTTTATGTTGAGTCTCAAGCCAGCTTTTTCACTCTCTTCTTTCAACCTAATCAGGAGCTTCTTTAGGTCTTCCTCACTTTCTGCCATTAGGGTGATATCATCTGCATATCTCAAATTGTTGATATTTCTCCCAGCAGTTTTGATCCCAAATTGTGATTCCTCCATCCCTGCATTGCGCAGGGTGACAAAATGTAGCCTTGTCTTACTCCTTTTCCTATTCCAAACCACTCTGTCATTTAATATTCTTTGCTAACTGTTGCTTCTTGATTCATATACAGATTTCTCATGAGACATATAAGGAGTTCTGGTACTCCCATATCTTTAATTAATTGCCACATTTTGTTGTGGTCCACATAGTTAAAGGCCTTGGTGTAATCATTGAAACAGAAGTAGACTTGTTTCTGATATTCCTTTGTTTTTTCCGTGATCCATCTTATATTGGCAATGTGGTCTCTAGTCCCCCTGCCTCTTCTGAACCCCACCTGCACTTCTGGTAATTCTCTCTCCATGTGCTGCTGCAGTCTATCCTGTATTATCTTGAGCATCACCTTGCTACCGTGTGGGATGAGCACAATTGTTTGATAATTTGAACATTCTTTGGCATTACCCTTTTGGGGGATTGGAACGTATACTGATCTTTTCCAATCCTGTGGCCATTGTTGTATTTTCCAAATCTGCTGGCATATAGAATGTAATAATTTGATTCCATCATCTTTTAGGGCTTTGAAAAGTTCAACCTGGATACCATCATCTCCGCTGGCTTTGTTGTTTGCAGTGTTTTTCAAATAACCAAAAACAGATTGGGAGATTGAAAAGATACAACAATCCACCCAGTGTTTTTGTGTTTACTAATTCCTGCAATAAATATGTTTTCCGCACATTTGTATGACATTTCACATATCACAGAGAGATGCAGAAATCAATGTTACAAATGGACATGCTGTGGTAGAGACCAAAAAGAGGAATGAGGAAAAAAATGTTGTAGTCTCATGATAAGGAGTTTTTGTTTGTTTTACATTTTAGCATCTTCCATGTAAGGATAAACTAGACCAGGGATTCTCAGCCTGCAGCCCATATGGCCTCCAACTGCCTCCACCACACCAGGAATTGCCATGTGGTGGAGGAATGGCAAAATGGCTGTCCAACCCCCCCCCCAAAGCTGTCTGAGGGAGTGTGACCCGGCCCATGGCTTAAAAAGGTTGAGAAGTCCTGAACTAGACAGACATTGTTATCCTTAGTATAAAATATCAGAGGGTTCCTTTTTCTCAGTCTTTGACAACTGCAGGTTAGGTTAAGAAAGGTCTATACCTGAACCCTTAAAATACCATTTTCAAAGTACACAGAGTAGAAAGAGAAAGAAAAATGGCATGAGGCAGATCATTATTCCCTTTCCCTGGACCAATATCAGTACCAATTCAGCCTGTTAAGAATCTCCTTTAAGATTCATACTGAATGTCTATTTATTGGAATTAATTTCTTCCACTAATATTGAATGAATATGGATAGGTGGTGTGTCTTGTCTCATGATATTAAAGCATCTGCAAAATAACTTTACTGATGTGCCCTGAGTGACACTCATAGATAACTCTCTTTGGAGCAACAAAATATGATACTACTTTTTAAAAAATGATTATTTTAGTTCTAAAATACTGACTTAAAAAAATAAGATAGCTTTCTTTAAAACTTGCATGAATTTGATTTAATCAACATCTTTTTCTTTTTCCTGCTAGTACTGGTCCCCCCCCCCCAATAATATTTCAAGTAATTTCTGATTAAACAGTTCACGTTCTTATTTTTCTTGTTTTCTTTTAAAGTCACTAATATTGCAAGCTTCTGGCATCCTGGGAGGGGAGATTGTGGAGATTAAGACTCTGGGGTCCCAACAGGCAACATCCTGGGAAACCTAGTGGTGACTGATGTACTAGTCAGAGCCCAGACCTATAAGACAGATGACTGAGATACCACCTCTGTCAGATGAAGGCAGTTTTGCAGTAGAGTGTGATGTTTTCAATTTTGGTTTAATACTGTATATGAATTTTGATCCCCAGTCTTGGTTATTTACTTAATAGATATGAATGTGTCTATCCTGACCTTATCTTTGCTTAATAGACTTGACTACCTCTTCCCCTAGCTTGTTCTTTGACTGTGGGTTTATAGTATTTCCAACTTACCATTTCATTAACCTACCCCATTATGGGACCTTATCCTCTGGAAACAGGACCATGATGGCACTGAGTGTGATAATGTTCACTTATTGATGTGGAACACTTTATGAGTCTGTTGAAAAGAGAGGTGTCATAAAAGTATAAGAACACAGCTGGCTCAGATCAAAAGCCTATTTTGTTCACGAAAATTTGTTTTCCAGTGTAGCTAAACAGAAGCTACTTCCTTCTATTGTTGCTTTGAAACAATTTTCTTCTGATATCCTCCATGTTTCATAGCCACAGCATGCCTGTCCACATACCACAGGAGCAGAGTCACACGTTTGCAAGAAACTGAACTGTCAATGTGCTATGGACAATTTTGTTAAGCCAGTATTTTCAGTATGAATTGTCTGACTATATTTTGTTATTGTTATGCCCTACACCAGGATTTCTCAACTTTGACCCTCCAGGTGTTCTTTGACTTCAGTTATCACAAGCTCAGGTCAGCACACCTGCTGATCAGGGCTTCTGGGAATTGAAGCCCAAGAAGACCTGCAGTCCCAAAGCTGAGAAATCCTGGAGTAGGCAACAGTAACAAAATACAAGTATGTACTGTTTTATCAAAGATTTGGCTGTGATGAAAAACATAATTCCAAGCTTTATCTATTATTTTTCTTTGGAGTAAGGAACTAGGGAGGTCATCATACTCAATCTTTGTTCATTATGAAGTATTATAGATGCTGTTTTATCAGCATGAACTCTTGGTTATAATGAGAATGTTTTAGTTCTTCTGAAGGACATGGTGAAAATGTGTTTCCATGCCACCATTATTATATATGAGAGAAAGCAGGCACAGATTAAAAGATAGGGCTTGATTTAATTTTAAAGATAGAAGAGGTTGAAGTTCTGTTAGGAACATAATTCATCAAATGAAACAGATACACAAACGGAAATATTATACACCATGTAATAAAACACATTTGTTGGGGCAAGAGGAGGCAAGTAATATGCTATCCCAGGGCTGCCGAAACTTTTTGGGCCATGGGCCAGTCACATGGTTGAGCATGCTGGTCACATGGTTCCTCCCACCAGAAGCAGAAGTAAAACATGCATGCCTGTGTGCAGAACATGCCCGTGCATGTGCATAATGCTGCTGTAAATAACCCATGGCTGTTGTAAACTGCACATGTGCACACACATTTTACTTACATTTCTGGGAGCATCACAGGTGGTGTGGGCTGGATTAATTGGCACCACAAGCTGGATCTGGCCCATGGGCCATAGTTGGGTACCGTTTTGCTAGCCCTCTGTAGTGGCAGGTTGTGCTGGGTTAGGGTGGTAGCAGTGAATCCCTTAGGGTGCCATTTGACATGATGAAAGCTAGGTCCCTGGCATGATTTGGGTGAATCATTTGGGCATGTGGTGAACACCATGAGCCAGCTTTGTGGCACATCCTTCATGGGAATAGAGTTGAAAATGCCAATGGAGATGTCTCCCCAAATCAGCTGGCCTAGGTAGTAGCTGTCAAGCTAATGCACTGCACATGGACAAGGGATTTTCTGGACCAGGCTAGAGAGGACTACCAGGATTGCACTACAAAAATTTGTTTGTCTTGCCTCTTTATTTGATGGGTTGGAGGTAATTACTGTTTTCTTTCTAACAATTACTATGTCCAAGTCATTCCCATGATTGCTTAGCCTTAAAATTCCTAATTAATTATTTCATTATTACAGTCATCATTACATGCTAAGTACAGTATATCAATACATCTTTGTTAGCTACAACATAGCACTCAAATATGAAACCTCAGTATCAACACATTTGCAATAATGCAATCATTCATATTTTATGTTTGGGATCAGAACTGTCTCAAGAGTGGGACAAGCAGGGATTTTGCCAAGGGGCCAAACTCTAGAGAGCATTATAGGTTACTTTTTAAAAAATTCTTATTAGCATTCCAGGCTGGAGGTAAGCCCACCCACTTTGAGTGTATATCCCAATTTCAGCTGCTCCTTACCAAGCAGAAGGAAACACAAAACAGCAGGGCTTTGTGTTGAATCAAGACAGCTGTTGCATGTTCATATCAAGACATTCCTCCCCAGTGTGCCAAGCTTCCTCTGCAATAAAGTTGTCACATTAATGAATAATTTGTGAGTTGGTATGGTCATGCTTTTGAGAGACATGCCTGTATAATTTCTTATAATCTGGGCATCTGAAAAAGAATATTGTGATAACCATATCGGTCAAAGAGATTGCAACAGCTCATATATCATCTCACTTCAGACCTTGTACTCATCTTGGAATATTCCAGCACATAAGAAACCAAACATTATCCCAGTAGATAGATAAACTTTCTTTCTTTCACTCTAAAATATGGATGAATGCATAATGCTTTGTGATTACTCTTTATTAATACTTTTATTAAGTTTCTGGAAATGTGAGCAGGAAATAATTTTACAAATCATGTATTATTAATTTTGCCTTTACAAGGATTTAAACTTATTACATTGTGTCCTATTAATCTCAGTCAGAAAGATGAGACCAGAGGTCAGATAGCTAAGTACTTCTTATTTCTGTTGTGGACTGTTCTGTGTAATGTTCATATTGAAATTTAGAGAACACTTTTCACTGCCAAAGCTCTAACCAAACATTAATGAATTGATTACAATTTTATAACAGATATTTTCTTAACAATGGCTGATGCACTAAGCATCTCCACTGAAGTTTAGAGAGAACAAGCGTGTGGCTTGGAAGACAAATAGATATATGCTGGTGGGTATTGAAGAAGTAGAATGGTCTAGAGCTCACGACTTCAGCTTTGTTACAGACTATTTATATTCTGTTGTGGAATTGTGGTAGCTTAGTGGGTAAGAAGCTGAACTTGACCATTGGAAGTTCGGCAGGTCAGCAGTTTGAAAACAGAGTGCTGCATGATGGAGTGAACTCCCGTCTCTATCCCAGCTCCTCCCAAACTAGCAATTCAAAAGCAAGAAATTGCAAGTAAATTCTTCTTCTTTCATGGCCTGATCAAACCCTGTACTGCCAATACCTACATCTGAGATATTTCAATACTGAACAATGCTGTAATCAGTTCCCTTGCCACAACATGACCTGCCAGGCCTGAAGCCTGCTTGCTCCTTCATGATCATTCCATCAATAAATTCAGAGATACATTTGTGAATCATCTGTTCCAGTGACTTATAAAGGTGGCAAAGAAGTGACACTGGTCAGTAGCTTTTTGGATCATCTGGGTCTTTGCTGGGTTTCAATAAACCAACAACTCTAGCTGGTCTCCACAATTTAGGATCTTAAGTTCATATGCAGTTGTTCATGAACTGCAGGAGACATTCCAAAGTGTGAGGACCAAACTCCCTTTTCTGCTCTGTTTTTATGTCACCGATAGCTGCCACATTATTTGGTTTCTTGCTGTTTATAGCTTCCTACAATTCAAATGCCACAAAGGAGGTACAATATTAAGTAAACTCCCTTCTTGTTCCCATGGTTGATTCTCTTTAGCAAAACAGGAAGTAACCAGGTACAGTGTTTTTGTTTGCAGGTCAAAGGTTGATTAGAGACCAGAATGGGCTTTCTCAGACCCTTTGAGATTGAAAGGGAGACATTTAGAACTAATCTGAATAATCTATTGTTGCTGATGGCTGTGGGAAGCTGTATTGTTGTGTTTGCTTGTCTGTCATTTTGCTTGAATACACCCTGCTCCCTTTGACCCCTGAATTTGGTGTATTAAAACCATGCCTGTAAGTTTCACTCCTTGTCTGAAGAAGTGGACTTGATCCATGAAAGCTAACAATAAAAATATAGCAGTTAGTCTTTAAAGTGCTACAGTGTTTTTATTTTGTTTTGTTTATTTTATTTTGTTTTCTGATATGCCTGAACCACAGACTAACACAGCTACTATTCAAAATAATTTCTCTTCAACATTTTAAAAAGCCTTTCTGTTTCAGAAAAGAAGCTGAAGTTAAGACACCTTAGTCATTATCTGTTGCATATGGTATTTTGTGAACAACATAAAACGTCTATGTCTTAACTTGGGACAGGGATAGAAAGAGCATCCTTGAAGACTGGTATTTTTGAACCACAATTGGGCATACTTAGTAATGGCATCTTTGTGTTGTCAGCTAATCTTTCTCACTCTAGGTCAGGCAAAAGGAACTGCAGAATGAATTCACCATAAGGTGCCTTCATTTTGGCAATTTAATGTCTTGCCCAGACATGGAAGAAGAACTTGGGACAACTCACTTTCAAAAGTTATGCTATTTGCATTGTGATGTAAGTGGATTTGGGCTATCAATTTAGTCAGTCTACTCAAGCTGGGACTAATTGGATAAAGCTGTAAGTATTTAATATGGTGTGCTTCATTTTTTTGCACCAGAATGCAGGAAAAGCTCTTTAAGATGTTCTCCTCAGATTTAACATAGTCTAGATGTAGGTTCTATGGTCCCTGATTTCGGAAGAAGGCACCATTTGCTGCTCAGTCTTAGCTGGCAAAATGCCTCTGGCTGATCCTACTTGTTTCACTTCTGTCTGAGTTACAACCACATGGACCAGGAATTAACAGAAGCAATTTTTAAAAATGCTAAACTGCATGCAACGTCAGCAATGCCAGTGGAGAAAGTATTGCTATCTCATTTCTCCTTCTGAAGCACTGTGAGAAAGCTGCCTGTGATGGCCACCTTCTCTTACTCATGAAATGCCTGTCAGAGTCGCCTTCTGCCAGGCTTCTGGTGGGTGCTGTTCTTCCTCTTCAAAATATCATTTCTAACCACATTCCCATAACACAAGCTCTTGAAAGAAATGCAAACAAGCAACTTCTAGTCTTATTATAAACCTGGAGTTAAGGAAATGTACAGCAAGAAAAAAAAGCCTCATCAAAACTATCAAATGGATAGCTTATGGTTAATATTGGTTTGTTTAGGCCATACCATGAGAAAATTACCTGAGTTAATATTGGAATTTTCTAATAGCAAAGATGTTGCACTGTTACTGATATTTTGTTGTAAATGTTTTTATAGAAAACTTTTTTTGCAGAAGAGTGGGGAGGAAGAACAACCAATACAATTCCTTATATTTCAAATAAATATTTATATTTTGAATAAATTTTCACTTTAAAAGGACAACATAAATTCTGTTTTATTTGAATTTGACATTGAAAGTGTAAAGGAGACAAATGTGTATTTTGTTGACTCATGTTTTCATGATTTTCCGATTGGTTACATGTACTATGAACTCAGAAAGCTTCCTTTTGGAAGCTGTACTGAGCAGTACTTACCATTTTCTCCTTTTAAATCCAACAAATGAAGGCTGTTAATGCCAGTAGAAATCCACAAAGGGCTTTACTTCATCATAATTGCTAGTTATTTGCTATATCCAGAAGGCTGAAATGCCATTTTGGAGGCTTTGAAGCCACAGTTATAGCTGCAAATTGCAATAATATGATAAGATCTACATTGGGTGTAAAAAATACACCAGTTAAAATGAAGATTTATTGTTACAAAAATTGGTAACAATGAAACTTTCATTACTCAGTATTGCTGTAAATATTTGGAAATTGTGATATTTAAAAGTTATAATTATTGAGATGTACAGCATTGCTTGGGTTGTCACTCCTTGCACAGTTATGGAAAAGTAAGTAAATGATACTTTCAATTAAATATACAGTATGTGGTTAGGCTGCTTGTTATAACAGCACTATAAAAATGGATAGCACTTTATATCACTGTCATTAAAAGAGTGTTCAGTACTTGAGGTGGGAAATGAAGATGAAATCACAGATTTTTCTCTCAAGAACACATATGTCTAGATGTGTGTTTGAAAACTGAACATTTCAAAGTTCAGTGGGAGAGTTAATAGCAATTACAATTACCAACCCATAGCATGTGTTCACTCTCTGGTTGGTTTATAAGATAATTAGGTGATGAGCATGCTTCCAGTGTTCATGTTTGAGCAAGACTTGGCTCTTTGCTTAAATACTAAGAATAAGTTTGTTATGATGTATGCATGACATTGTTGTAACACTAAAGTGAATGGAGGAGGCCATTGTTTGCAGTGTGCATAACTTAGTTTCCCAAAATACAAAGGAAATGGGTAATGATGATGGATTAAGGATACAGATGTTCACAATATTATAAGATTAAGCAACACTCAACTATTCTAAATACAAACTCAACATCTTCAACCAGTATATGTCATGGCTGGCACTTGTATTTGCCCTGTTGGTCTCAGCTTATCACAGCCCTCATAATTATGTGAGAGGAAGTTAAAATGCAGTCAGAGAATGGTAAATGTGATTATGTTGAGGACTGAGTTGGAAAATAGACAAAGAGAAAGTGGAAATATTTGTAAATCAAGTAGTGTGATGTGAAGGGAAAAGGGGCACCTAGAAGAATTCAGGGAAAGTTTAGAAGATACAGTTGTAGAAGAAAATGAGTATTTGATAGTAACCCAGCACTATTTCTGTGGTATTCAATTCTTGGAAATAATTTTTATTGTTGTACGTTATAATCACTACTTGAGCATTTTTGCTTGAGGAGTTATTAGATTCTAGTCATGCACCACTAAATCATAGAAGCCACAAAGTCCTTTTTTTTAAAAAAAAAAAAATGGGACTCCTTTATTTCCTTAGCAACCTGAGCATTGGTTCTGGGAAAGAGAAATAATGTGAGTCATAAGAGTCCCAGGTGAAGGAGAAGTGACTACCAAAGGGAAGTGCAATACAACCATACAGTCACTTAAACACATCCTCACATTGATTGAAATGTCTTTCAATTTTTCCACAGATTTGAAAGCTGCATTTTTGTGTGCACTTTAGGGATGTGTATTTAGTTATATTTCCCAGACTCACTGTAACTTTTAGAATTGTCCAAGAATTCTCTAGGCAGACATACACCTGTCTACACAAACAAACAGACCCTATTTTCCAGTCCTTCGCAAATCTACTTACTGTAAAAATGGAAACCACCCCAATGATTCCTTGGAGGTCAAATTTTGGTGGGATGTGTACCACTGCTGTTCATTGGGCTTTATACAGTACACCCCCCAAAATCTAGGGCTTGTTCCAGGTGAGTAAAATGTTTGTTGTTCAGTCATACAGTCGATTCCGACCCTCTGTGACCCCATGGACCACTGCCCGCCAGGCACTTCTGTCCTCCACCATCCCCCTCAACTCGCTCAGCTCTGCGCCCACTGTCTCCACAATACCATCCAACCATCTCATTTTTGGCCGCCCCCTTTTTCTTTTGCCCTCCACCTTTCCCAGCATCAAGGCTTTCTCAAGCGAATCCTCTCTTCTCATTTGGTGTCCAAAGTACCTTAGCTTCATCTTTACAATTTGACTTTCTAAGGAGCATTCTGGGTTAATTTCTTCTAAGATTGACCTATTTGTTCTCCTCGCTGTCCAGGGAACTCTCAAAACTCTCCTCCAACACCACATCTCAAAGGCATCTATTCTTCTGCGCTCAGCTTTCCTAATGGTCCAGCTCTCACAACCATACATTGCCACAGGGAATACCATTGCTTTGACAATACGAATTTTTGTTTTCAATATGATGTCTCTACTTTTCATTATGCTCCCTAGGTTTCTCATTGCTTGCCTCCCAAGAATCAATCGCCTTTTTATTTCATGGCTGCAATCCCCATCTGCAGTGAGTTTTGATCCTAGGAAAGTAAAATCTGTCACTGCTTCTACTTCTTCCCCCTCTATTTTCCAGGGACTGATAGGGCCTGTTGCCATTATCTTGGTTTTCTTGATATTGAGTCTCAAGCCAGCTTTTTCACTTTCTTCTTTCAACCTAATCAGGAGCTTCTTTAGGTCCTCCTCACTTTCAGCCATTAGGGTGATATCATCTGCATATCTCAAATTGTTGATGTTTCTCCCAGCAATTTTGATCCCAAATTGTGATTCCTCCATCCCTGCATTGCGCATTATGTGCTCTGTGTACAAGTTGAATAAGCAGGGTGACAAAATGCAGCCTTGTCTTACTCCTTTTCCTATTCCAAACCACTCTGCCATTCCGTATTCTGTCCTAACTGTTGCTTCTTGCTTCATGTACAAATTTCTCATGAGACATATAAGGTGTTCTGGGATTCCCATCTCTTTAATTACTTGCCACATTTTGTTGTGGTCTACACAATCAAAGGCCTTACTGTAGTCAATGAAACAGAAGTATACTTGTTTCTGATATGTGTGTGTAAGTTAGTATCTGTGGGAGGGATTTTCCAGAATCCTGTCTATGTAATTTGTGGGAAATTGTGAGAGAATTTTTTGAAAGAAAAAAAGGAAGGGGAATGGCACATTTATAGTGCACATTTCAAATACGTACCTGTGGTGTGTTGTGTAACACATCCACAGCATTGTGCAAGTCAATATGACGATTTGAGAGCCCAATCTGCAGAGCAGTTGTGATGCTCAGATTTTGAAAAGGGCATTGCTCTTTTACCTAAGTCAGTGGGTGACTACACTGCCACAAAACGTAGGATTTGCTCTGCTTATGCACTGGGTGAAATTGATTTATTTTTTGCTGCCCACGTGATGCAAAGTCTGAACCAATATTACACCATGGCTCTTTCCCCCAAATCAGCTTTGTGTGTGTGCTTTTAGAGAACTACTCTTTTAATGTTGGAGAGATGTGTCAGGGTTTTTTTCCCCCCTGTGTAGATGTGTGTTTTATGGAAGCATGTCTGTAGGTGGTGCTTGGTGGTGTTAGATGTGAAGTTTGGGATTGTGGTAATATGACCCTGTTTTGTTTCCTCTGTACAGATTATTTGCCTATTTTCAAAAATAAAATATATGACAATAGAACTATATTATCATAGCAGTAGAGTGTCTCTGCAGTTATTTTTTCCCTTTCCCCAACCTCCTCTTCCCACTGGGCAAGGCCAGGTGTGGACTGCGGAGCTGGTTGGTGGAAGCCACAGTGCTGTTGTGGAGATGTGAGTGGTGGACAGTTTGTGCCCCTAGTTAGAAGGAGAAACTGTGTCCAGGGGAACCAATTGCAGAAACAATAAGGCGACATTCACACAAAAGACACAATCAAGAAGGAGAAGGAAGAACAGAATGAAAGTGGGAGAAGGGAAATGGCAGTCACAGCAAGAAAGTGTTTGACATTGTGGTCATTGTCCGCCACACCTGGAGAGGTGACTGTAAGTGCAACAAAAATGTTTAGAAAAAAACTGAAAGAGGAGGCAGTGGAGGCTGTTGTGGTTCAGGGATGTTTCATAGGGGATGTTTCAAACAGAGTGAGTATGTGTTTGTTCTTGATTGGAGAAGTTAAAGTGTGGACATTGAACTTCTGATTGAATCCAAAAGTCTAATGGGAGCACTCATTATTGTTTGCTATGCCATTGAGACTACAAATCAAACTGCAGCATAGAACAATTGTTTAGATTTGACTTTGCAGTGTAGTCATACCCTTACAGAGAGTAAGGTAAAGGTAACAGTCATCTTTGCTTGAAAGCCAGTCGTATCAGACTCTAGGGTTCAGTACTCCTCTCTGTTTATAACCAAAGATTCAGCACTGTCTGTGACTCCAGATGTTTCCATGGACTCATGGCAGGCATGACTAAACACTGGAATACACAGAATGCTGTTTACATTCCCACTGAAGTGATCCCTATTTATCTACTTGCAATTTCTTGCTTTCAAACTGTTAGGCTGGCAGGAGTTGGGACAGAGATGGAAGCTCACTCTGTTGTGCAACACTTGAGTTTCGAACTGCTGACCTGCCAACTTTCCAGTTGTCAAGTTTGGTGTCTTAACCACTAAGCCACCACAGTCCTGGACTAATAGGATGCTGCATGCATAAAATTGTTCCTGACTTTGAAGAGAGTAGGGAAGTCATGATATGTGCTGCATCTGTCAATTTGTGGCCAACCCAGGAACTGCCAATTGAGACAAACCTGCTAAACATCAGACTGAAATTGAATTCCTCACACAGCCCTAGTACAAATCATTTTCACTAATGTTTCCTTTTATATTTAAATGGTAAATTAAAAGGGAAATCACTGACTTGACAAATTAGAACTGAAGCTAATGGAGAAAGTCAGACCCATTTGAAGCTGGGACAGTTTTACCATTGACATAATTTAGTCAGGCTGTTTACTCACTTTCTCAGGCTTTTCACAAAGCAGAACTCTTAAAACTATACTCATCTCATCAAGGACAAAGGGTACAACAATGGCCTTAAATAAAATCGGTGTGCAGTCAGAAAAGTAACATTTATTTCAGTGGTATGGAATTGGCTTGATATTTATATAACCCCAAAGTAAAATTATAGAAATTATAGAAATTATAGAAAAAACGGAGTAGCCATAATTGTCAATAAAAGGGTGAGAAAAGCAGTAATGGGATATAATCTCAAAAATGATAGAATGATGTCAGTCAGAATACAGGGCAAGCCATTCAATATCACTGTATTCCAAATATACGCACCAACCACTAGTGCAGATGAAGCCACAATTGACCAGTTCTATGAGGACTTAGAACACCTCATAGAACAGACACCAAGAAATGATGTACACATTATCATAGGAGACTGGAATGCCAAAGTAGGAAATCAAAAAGTAAATGGAATAACAGGCAAGTTTGGTCTTGGAACACAGAATGAAGCAGGCCAAAGAATGATAGAGTTCTGCCAAGATAACGCACTGGTCATAGCAAACACTCTCTTCCAGCAACACAAGAGGAGACTTTACACATGGACATCACCAGATGGCCAACATCGAAACCAGATTGATTACATACTATGCAGTCAAAGATGGAGAACCTCCATACAGTCAGCAAAAACAAGACCAGGAGCAGATTGTGGCTCAGATCACAACCTATTGATTGCAAAATTCAGGCTCAGACTAAAGAAAATAGGAAAAACAATTAGGCCGGACAGATATGACCTAGACAACATTCCTTGGGAATACTCAGTGGAGGTGTGGAATAGATTCAATGGCTTGGACCAGATAGACAGAAAGCCAGAAGAATTATGGACAGAGATGCGGGACATCATGCAGGAGGCAGCAAGGAAAACTATACCAAAAGAAAAGAAGCAAAAGAAAGCTAAGTGGTTGTCCGATGAGACTCTTAAAATAGCAGAGGACAGAAGGAATGCAAAAGGCATTGGAGAAAGGGAAAAATACAATCACTTGAATACAGAATTTCAAAGAAAAGCAAGGAGAGATAAGGAAACCTACCTGAACGAACAGTGCAAAGAAATAGAGGAAAACAATATCAGGGGTAGGACTAGAGATCTTTTCAAAAAAATTGGGGAACTCAAGGGAACATTTAAAGCAAAAATGACCATGATAAAAGACAAAGATGGCAAGGAGTTAGCAGATGCAGAAGAGATTAAGAAAAGATGGAAAGAGTACACAGAGGAACTCTACAAAAAGGACCTCAACACCCCTGATAATCACAATGATGAGAACATTGAACATGAGCCAGACATTCTGGAAAGTGAAGTCATAAAGGCCCTAAA
Source organism: Furcifer pardalis (assembly GCA_030440675.1). Classification (NCBI taxonomy): domain Eukaryota; kingdom Metazoa; phylum Chordata; class Lepidosauria; order Squamata; family Chamaeleonidae; genus Furcifer; species Furcifer pardalis. Next base: position 54,524,490 of record CP126890.1, on the reverse strand, counting down.
AAACACTGCAAACAACAAAGCCAGTGGAGTTGATGGCATCCAAGTTGAACTTTTCAAAGCACTACAAGATGATGGAATCAAATTATTGCACTCTATATGCCAGCAGATTTGGAAAACACAACAATGGCCACAGGATTGGAAAAGATCTGTATACGTTCCACTCCCCAAAAAGGGTAATGCCAAAGAATGTTCAAATTATCGAACAATTGCGCTCATCCCTCACGCTAGCAAGGTGATGCTCAAGATAATACAGGATAGACTGCAACAGTATGTGGAGAGAGAATTACCAGAAGTGCAGGCGGGTTTCAGAAGAGGCAGGGGGACTAGAGACCATATCGCCAACATAAGATGGATCATGGAAAAAACAAAGGAATATCAGAAACAAGTCTACTTCTGTTTCATTGATTACACTAAGGCTTTTGACTGTGTCGACCACAACAAAATGTGGCAAGTAATTAAAGAGATGGGAATTCCGGAACACCTTATAGGCCTCATGAGAAATCTGTACATGAATCAAGAAGCAACAGTTAGGACAGAAAATGGAATGACGGAGTGGTTTGGAATAGGAAAAGGAGTAAGACAAGGCTGCATTTTGTCACCCTGCTTATTCAACTTATACACAGAACACATAATGCGCAATGCAGGAATGGAGGAATCACAATTTGGGATCAAAATTGCTGGGAGAAACATCAACAACTTGAGATATGCAGATGATACCACCCTAATGGCGGAAAGTGAGGAGGACCTAAAGAAGCTCCTGATTAGGTTAAAAGAAGAGAGTGAAAAAGCTGGCTTGAGACTAAATATCAAGAAAACCAAGATCATGGCAACAGGCCCTATCAGTCCCTGGAAAATAGATGGGGAAGAAGTAGAGGCAGTGACAGATTTTACTTTCCTAGGATCAAAGCTCACTGCAGATGGTGATTGCAGCCATGAAATAAAAAGGCGACTGATTCTCGGGAGGCAAGCGATGAGAAACCTGGGGAACATAGTGAAAAGTAGAGACATTAAATTGCAAACAAAGATTCGCATAGTCAGGGCAATGGTATTCCCTGTGGCAATGTATGGTTGTGAGAGCTGGACCATTAGGAAAGCGGAGCGCAGAAAAATAGACGCCTTTGAGATGTGGTGTTGGAGGAGAGTTTTGAGAGTACCCTGGACAGCGAGGAGAACAAATGGGTCAATCTTAGAAGAAATCAAGCCTGACTGCTCCTTAGAAGGTCAAATAATAAAGATGAAGCTAAAATACTTTGGACATCAAATGAGAAGAGAGGACTCACTTGAGAAAGCCTTGATGCTGGGAAGGGTGGAGGGCAAAAGAAGAAGGGGACGGCCCAAGATGAGATGGCTAGATGGTATTGTGGAGATAATGGGCACAGAGCTGAGTGAGTTGAGAGGGATGGTGGAGGACAGGAGTGCCTGGAGGACAGTGGTTCATGGGGTCGCAGAGGGTCGGAATCGACTGTGCGACTGAACAACAACAAAAAATTATAGAATACATTTCAAATTTAATAAATTGAAGGTTTAAGTATTGAAGACGAAACTCACATTTGTCAAACATGTTTTTTTAGAAATTTGTTTTCTGGCATGGTTATATATTTGGTTTCCCAGTTATGTAAGAAAATATTTAAACACTAGAATTGTACAGGTAAAGTTAAGACAGGAAGTTTCTCTTCCTTTCTCTTTATTTTAAAATAATTTCCTCAACATCTTACACAGGATCTATTTTATCTTTTCACAGTTTTAATTTGCAGTCCTTCTGGCCCCACTGGACTCACACCCTTGCCCGGTCCAGCTAGGACCAGGCTGGCCATTACAACACCACCACCACCACTGCCATCAGATGCTCCCTCAACCAGCCCGGCTAATGGGGGAAGGAGCAGCAGCTGTGCAGCCTGGCTGCCTTTAAAAACAATGCTCCACCACCACTGGTCACTCCCTCAGCCAGGCTGGCTGGGGAGGAGGGGATCAGCAGCTGTTTGCCACGATTGGCTTTGAAAACAGTGCCGCCACCACCACCTCCCACTTGGGAGGACAGCAAGGAGGCTGCACATGTGCGCCAAGCGCTGTAGGCACTCATGCACACCAAGCGCTTGGCACGCATGCACAGTGGGGGAACTGGTGAAAAGGTAAGCCCCCAAGGTGGTTCCCCCCAAAAGCCGCTACCAGTTCTCTGGGAAAAGTTACTACCGGTTCTGGCAAACTGGTGCAAACCTGTTGCTGCCCATCGCTGGCATTATAACCCACAGAGCTTAGTGAAGAAACTTGGTGTTTCTACAAATCTCATCACTGCTGTTGTCTTTGGCTGTACAGGTAGAACTCATTTTGAGTCCTTCCTTGGTGATATTCCTTTCCATGGTGACCCCCCCCCCAACTAATCCTGACCTTCTCACCTCAGCCTAAGATTAGTCCCAGTATGTTTTATCTCTGAACTGCTGCTTATATATCTTTCTATTTGATAGCTGAGAGAGCTTCTCATCTTACAAATAAGTGAGGTGGGTTTTCAGATGTGTGGCTACAAAAGAAATCTGCTAAAAGGGGGAAAAAAGAGAAAGCCCCAGGGCAATAAAGCAATCCTTTTAAAATCCTAATTCTTGAGATGAGAAAGTTTCAGCCTGATTTTCAGAATGCTTTTCTGCTATAATCCCCATAAAAATGAACAAGTTGTCCTTTAAATGAAGTGCTTTGAGACTTGGATTCTGAAAGATCAAGAAAGATATAACCTGATAAACAGAGCTTTGCTTTACACACACACCAAATAAAGGTTAGTTTCATTCATCCAAAGGTGTTTACATCTACTTGGTATGCAAACATGATGAATGTAAAATGCAAATACGGAATGGAATACTGAGTGGCATGTGCTGCTTTATTTGTCAATGTCTCAGTGGAGACACATAACCTGGTGGTTGTGAGTCAGTTGATTACAGAGACAGCTTTGAAAATTACCTTAACCCTATCCATTCATTTATTTCCAAGTATATTTTGAAAAGAATGCAAATGAATAGCATTATCAAGGACACATATAGTATAATTTATTTTAGCAGACTATTATTCTTTCCCTCTTACCATCTACATTTTTAGATTACATTATCTATCCTGATTTTAAGGGACATGCTTAGTTCTGTATTTATCAAAGAACAATGAAAAGCATTGTTCCAGTGAATTGAGGCCTTGGGTGGTCTGGACATTGTGACATTTACTGCTGTTTTGAAGTGTGGGGATCCTACCCACAATGGCACTTATATCAATCTGTGAGGAATCAGGTAAGTGATACTTATTTCACAAATCCAATAGCAATCATAAAGTTGCATGCAACCTCCAGAAATCTGTGAGACCACATTATCCCAACTGATACTTTCTATTGAGACTTGCAGGAAGTAGCAGGCCTCATCTTTCTGCCCTTACCTGCATACCTCAAAACCAACAAGCAGGATAATAAATGTCATCTTTTGAACCTACCCCTCTGAGTGGTGGTGGTGGGGTTTGTTTTTTTTTAAAGAAAGTCTGGGAATGTGTCCTTCAAGCCAGGTGCAGCTTTCTGACCTCTTGAAGATAGTCATAACAAGCTGAAACTGTGAGAATGAAAATAAGTATGATGGACATTAAATGTGGAGTCTTTTTGGGTAACATACAGGAAGAGTAGTGATGGCAGTAATAGGTTTGCAACCACCACCACCCCGAGAGGAGGGTAGCAAAATTGGGTGGCCTCTGGGCAGGGTGGTGGCAAAATTGGGTGGTCATGCCCACCTCCCTTACCTGCCCCATCAGGTTTTGTCCCTGCAAGTGGTTCAAGGTCTCCCTTGCTCAAAAGCCAATCATATATGACTCTAGGGTGCAGTGCTCATCTCTATTTGTAGCCAAGAGCCAGTGCTGCCTGTGTTTGCAAATGTATACATGGTCATATGGCAGGCATGACTAGATTGCCCACAATGTAGGCTCTGCCCACAACATGGTAGTGAAAGTTTTTGCTGCCTACCACTGAGGAAGAGGTAGAATGAAAAATGGGTTTGGTTATCTTAGAATGTAACCATGATTATTAGAGTTTGCATGTTCAAAAGAGCAGGTGAAGTCAGGAGTTACCATGCTTGCTTATGAGCAGAATAGTAAAATATGTAATCTTGCTTTTGTTAACTGGCTATGCCAGAAAATACTGTCTGGCCAGACATCCCACTACGGTAATGGAATAGACCCTACAGCAAGTGGCCCAATGCCGAGGGGCTAACAGCTATAGGCAGAAGACTCCTTTAGGTGGGGTGATAGTTCCTTCAGTGGAGGAAATGCTACTGGAAATCATCATTTTGGGCCCAACGGCAAAATGAGTGGAGAAGGAACTCTGATTCCCAATGGTCATGGAGGTGGAAGAGGCCATGCCAGATGGACTGGCTGTGAAGGTGCACCTAATATCTTAAGGCTATGGCAGTCCATTGCAGTCCCAGTGTTAAATCCTGCATGTGTGCCATGGGTGATGGCTCTGTGATCATAGTGTGTGGGTCACTTCATGGCAAGATGGGATTCTTCTTAAACAAATTCACACCAGTGACATTTTTCCTGCTTCAGGGAAAAATGTATTCTTGGATATGAGTCGATGGTGCCAGGAAATATAGACAGATATGTTTTTATTATTTTATCCAGGGAAAGGGGAAATGCAAAAATGTTCCTTTTCTATTTTTGTGATCCTGAACTTTGATTTATTTTTCCCTTTCAAAATAAAACCTGATTTTTATCAGAAGATGCTGTACTTTTTATATATAGCTTAATCTGGTGGGAGATTTCCAGTTCCTTTATTTCTTTATTGACAATGCTATATATTGCTATCTAATGTACATTGCTATTTCTACCTTAGCTGGCTGGTTTGTAAGCATAAACAGTCAGTAATTGAAACCTATTTATCTAACCTGGAACTGAACTACATGTACTCTGAAGCAGCAAAAGGTTTTATGATGGTTTCCTGGAAGAGTGCAGTCTTTGTCAGGTGAAACAAATCCTATAGTAGTGGGATAATGGGCTTTGTTATCCTTACATAGATCATCTAGTGTACAGCCAATCTCTGATCCTGGGAAGAGATCTGGATCTCCAGAGCAAACCTTATGAGTTCTTGGACTAAACTACATGCAGCACTGATCATGTACTTTAAATTGGTAGAAAGCTGTGAAATATGTATTCAAATATTCTTTTTGTCTCCTAAAATGTGAGAAGTTCATTCTATTCTTCTCCTCACAGATGCCTTCTAAACCTACTACCTACAGATCTAGCTGAAGGTTATTCAACTTTGTGCTCATACTTCTCATTTTTATTAACATAACAGGTTTATGATGTCTATTTTTAAATTTGCTTTTGTTCTATAGTTTTTTGCTAGTTAGATAAATTGTTCCTATTTAGAGAAAAACAAAAAAGTATATAAAATTGCTATAGCAGTGTTAGAAGGATGATTGCAGTTTTAGAAGGATAATAGTATGTTTTCACTGCTATAATTCATTTCTTTAAAAAATATCATTTTTAAAACCCTTGAAAATATTTTAATGATGCTTTTGAAGCCTACACTGGGTTTATACATAGGCAACATTTGTAAGTTCTATTCATTTTCTAGGAAATCAAAATCAAAAACTATCATTCAAATATCCTTCCACCATAAAAAATAAGATAATTTGAATTGGATAAGTTACAGTAAACCTAAACAGCAGATATTTGAGGTTGATTTTTATTTAGCTCAAGCTTTTAGAAAGTTCAGAGCAAAGGAGGAACTGGCTAAATAAAACATGTACTAATAAAGTCTACCTCTTTTTTAAATACTTGTTTTATGAGCCAACTTTTAATAAAGGATTATTTGAACTGAATTCCTTAACATGCATTTATTCCAGGTATACATTATGGTGTGTTCTCTGTGCCCTCAAATCTTTTGTTTCTGCAGATGTGTGTGAATGAGTGAAAGAGAGATTAGGATGCCACTTTTTTCCAGAATTTTGTGCAGATATAAATTTACACCTACTTTGCACAGAATAATAGACTTGTAGAGGTGAAAGGGAAACAAGGAGTTGTGTCCAATGCTCAAGTGAAGCATAAAACCCACAGGCAAAGAATCCTTGAAAATGGCCATCTAAGCCCTGTTTAAAAATCTGAAATGAAACATAACCCACCCACACCATTAAACAGGAGTCCATTAAACTATTGAACAACTTTTACTATCAATCCCTTCCATTGCAGAACAGCTGTCAAGAAGTTTTTTATGTTTAGTCAAAATTTCCTTTCTCATAGTTGGAATCTGTTACTTTGAGTCCTACCATCTGGAGCTACATAAAATAAGTTTGTTCCCTCAAAAATCTCTGCAGATGGCTATTACATTACTTGGAGTCTTTTCTTCTACAGGCAAAGCATACCCAGGTTTCTCAGCTATTCTGCATAAGGACTGATTTGCAGATCTATTAAAAGTTTTGTTAAACTCTTCAGAAGATATTTTGGCTTGTTGTTATGCTTGTTAAACTGTGATGTCCTGAGCTGGACAAAATATTCCAGATGAGGTCTGACCAAAGCAAAAAAGAAGTATTTCTGCTCCCCTTTATCTGAACAGTATACTTCTGTTGATGCAGCCTAATATAGCATTTGCATTTTTCATTGTCATATCACACTGTTGACTCATATTGAATTTATTGTGTGCTACAACCTCTAGATCCTATTTACATGTGCTACTGCCAAGCCTGCAGTGGTTCAAGTGGTTAAGACACTGAACTGAACAACTTGAAGGTCAGAGTTCATTTCCTGAGTACTGCACAATGGAGTGAGCACATGTCTCTGTCCCAACTCCTGGCAATTTAGCAGTTCGAAAGCAAGAAATTGCAAGTAGATAAATAGGTAACACTTCAGTGGGAAGCTAAAAAGCATTCCATGCCTGCCACATGTCCACAGAAATATCTACAGATGCAGATAGTGCTGGCTCTTTGGCTATAAACAGAGATGAGCACTGAACCCTATGACTGTCTTCCGAACAAGGACAACCTTTGCCTTTACCTTACTGGCAAGCCAGCTACCATCCATCTTATATTTGAAAATCTGATTATCCTGTATAAATGATGAACTTTGCATCATCTTGAATCCTAATTCTATCTTCTGAAGAATTAGCTACCCCTACTAGTTTCACATCATCTGCAAATTTGATGAGTGTCCCTTCCTTTCTCTCATTTAAGATGTTTATAAAGATAATGATGCTGGGCCCAAAGCAGCATTCAGTTGCTTCCCATTTATCATTTCCCTTCAGGTTAAGAAGGAATCACTGGTGAACATTCTTTAAGAGGAGCCAATCAACCAGCTACAAATCTACCTAGCAGCAGCATAATCTAGTCTATATTTTACCAGTTTGGCCATTTGAATATCATAAGAGGCCGTGTTAAAAGTCTTGAAGTCACAATACACTATATCTACAGCAATCTGGTTATCTACCAAGCTTGCAATTTGATGGGAAAAGAGATGAAATTGGTTGCCAATGGAAAATTTATGGATGGGTCTCAATAATCACATTATTTTCTAAGTTTTCATAGACTGACTGCATAGATGATCTGCTGTAGAACCTTTCCTGGCAGCAGTAGAATGGGAAATATCCCAGATGTGCAGAATAAAATTATAATAAATAAATAAATATCATGCTGATCAGTTGGCAGATCCCCATATCTCCTTTTTAGAAGATGTGGATGACATTTATTTGCCCACAGTCTTCAGGGGACTTTATTTTCCAAAAAGTATCCAAGATAATGGAGAGAAGGTCTAAAAATACACCTTACTTGTTCCTTTAATATTCATGGATGTAGTTCTTCTGAATCAGGAGACCTAAATTCAATTAGAGCAGTTGGATGCTTTTTACCTGTCTTGGACAGCAGCTCCCTCCCAAAGCGCAGTAAGTTGAACACTATTTTGCTTTTAGAAAAAGACAAATAAAATGTAGGTGTGCCTTCTCTTTGTCTCCAATTCATGTTTCTCCATTGCTTTCATGAAAAACATCTATTGTTTTCTTTCTTTCTTTTGTCTCTTGTTTCGAGCATAGCTGAAACTCTCTAGTTTATTGTTTTTAAGCTTGAAAAGTCTGAGTTTAGTTTGGCTTCCCACATTCCTAATATTTTCTTTGCTAATATTGGCTAATTATTAATACTTTTCCTTGGCAATTTGCTCCCCTTTTCCATTCCTTATATATGCCCCTTTTCAGTCTTGGTTCTGAAACCTCCTTTTGCAGATTTCTATGATCACGGTTTTCTTTCTTGTAGAAGCTCTCTCTCTCTCTTTCTGGTGACTGTGATTTCACTAACTAACTAACTAACTAACTAACTAACTAACTAACTAACTAACTAACTAACTAACTAACTAACTAACTAACTAACTAACTAACTTACTTACTTACTTACTTACTTACTTACTTACTTACAGAAATACCTGGGATAACGATTGCATCGGATAACGGAAGTTTTTTTTTTCCACCCATTTTGGGCTCTCTGGCACCCCTGCCATGCTATGATCCACCTGCCTCTTTGGAAAAGAGGCAGGTGGATCACCCCCCTATTCCCTTTCCTCTTCAGAAAGGGAACAGGGCTTTTTTTTTAACGTTGTGCAATCAATGCCTCACACAACATTAAAAACCGGATAACGACGAGACCTGTGGAACCAAGTTTCATTGTTATCCAAGGTACTTACTTACTTACTTACTTACTTACTTACTTACTTACTTACTTACTTACTTACTTACTTACTTACTTACTTACTTACTTACTTACTTACCCTCCCATCTGGGATAGTCTTCCACTCTAGTGACATACAACAAATTAAGATATTTTTACAAGCAACAGTATAAAGCTCAACATTATAAAATACACAAATCTTACCCTCAAGTATCTTATCAATCATAAACATCAAAGCTTGATGAGGTAGCTGGAAAACTTACTGGAGCACTTGAAGAATTAGGATAGTATTACAACATCAACCATTTGAAGCCTAATCCAAGTAAGACTCGTGTACCTGTATGTGCTTTCCAACTTCAAAACTGAAAAGCAAGGGTTAAGTTGAACATTACGTGGCAAGGAAATCAATTACAGCACTATTCAACACCAAAATACCTTGCTCTGACACTTGATTGAACAGTCTCTTTTAAGCAGCACTGCCTGAATACCAAAGCCAAAGTTAGTACAAGAAACAACATAATCAGGAAACTCACAAGCTATAAATGGGGAACTCAACTATCCACACTGTGCACATCAGCTTTGGTCCTGAGCATCTCTGCAGCAGAGTATGCTGCTTCAGTATGGAATGCATACACACATGCAAAATCAGGCTCAGATTCCAAGTCAAAGCTGGCAGCAGGCAGCTGGGCCAGCTGAATGTCATCCTCCTCCTCACACCCAGGACCCCAGGTCACAACACTTTCACAGCCTTTCCTTTCTCTGTGTAACAAATCCCAAGACAATATGATCACTTTCACCTAAGATTCCCACTATTCTCACTTCATTGGTCAGATCTTCCTTTTTAGTTAGGACAAGACCCATCTGATCCTCTGGTTACTTCTCCAACCTCCTTGAAGATGAAGTTGTTAACAAGGAATTTGTTGGACCTTAATTTGGCAGTTGAATCTCCAAAATATACCAGGGTAATTGATATCTCTCATTTCTACAGTGCTATTCTTCTTTGAATGTTTTATAATTTGATTGATGTGGGCACCAGCCAACTCTTCAATTTGTTTAAGAGATGTGTGGTAGACCTCACCATAGTGATATCACTATTGTTTCCTTCTCCTTTGATTTTTATCCAAGTAGTGTCCATTAGTAGTCTATACTCTAACTTTTAGGTGTAATCACAGTGGTACATGTCTCTTACATACTATGCTACTACTATTCCCTTCTGTTGAGTCTATTCATTTTTAATAAATTATATCCTTTAATCATATCACCCATAGAAGAGCCTGGGACAGTTGTCCTTCCTTCAGTGGCTCAGAATTGATGTCATGTGTCTAGGTTGATGAGTACTTGAAATGGAAACTTTTTAAGCTTCAGTGCTTGCATCCTAAAGGAAGGAAAATAGGAAGGAACAGATATTTTATATTTAATTGGCAATAAATATTGTTCTATTATACTGTCTTGTTAATATTGTGTAATGTTCTACCATTCTTTAATTTGAATGCTCCTCTTAAATTGTGTGTTCACGCTTGTGTGTGTGTCCTTAGTTTTCATATGAAAACTTCATACTTTTATTAAGAGTTGATCCTAGTATTTTATGAGTGGAAGGTACAAGAAGTAATACTTTTTGTTACGTTACTGTAATACTGGAAGATGAGAGTGAAAAACAAATATCTTCCCCAATTAACATTTAACATTATTAAATTGGCAGCCATTAAATGGAATTTCAATCTTCCATGCAAGGGAAAAATATCTCATAATTTATAACAGATAATTTGTAGAGGATAGTTCTTTGTCATATCGTTTTTGGGAAAGAAGTTGTGGAAGAATTGGAATATCATATTAGGTTTGACAAGATTGGTGAGTGAGAGGAGAGTCATAGCTACACTGCCAACAGGGCCCCACAGGTACATGGCACCTAGAATCGGAAAAAACTCCAGGACAGACAAATGACCTCCATCCCGCTCTCTCCAGAGGTCATCCACCAATGCGACCAGTGCAGTTTCTGTACCATATCCAGGCCTGAATCCTGACTGAAAAGGGTCCAGATAATCCGCTTCATCCAGGACTTCCTGTAGCTGCTGTGCCACTGCCTTCTCCAAGACCTTGCCCAAAAAGGGTAGGTTGGATACTGGTCGGTAGTTAGTAAGTACCGTAGGGTTGAGGGATGGCTTTTTCAGGAGGGGACACACCAAAGCATGTTTTAAGGGTGCTGGAAAACACCCCTCCCTCAGAGATGAATTTATAATCGCCTCGACCCAACCACCTGACACCGCCATAGATGCTTTGACTACCCAGGCAGGGCATGGATCCAATTCACAGGCAGTGGCAAGAACAGATCCAAGAAGCCTGTCCACTTCCTCAGGGCCAACTGGATTGAACTGATCCCAGATAACATGGCCAGACTGTGCTCTGGTCAACCCCAGCTCTATACATTCCATGCCAGGATTAAACTTCAAGCGGATTTGAGCAATTTTCTCTGCCAGATAATCAGCAAAGGCCTCAGCCGATCCCTGCCAACCAGGGCCCGATCCCCCTCTACCAAGGAGGGACCTGGTCACCCGGAACAAGGTTGCTGGGCGATTATCAGCGGAGGCAATAAGGGCGGTGAAATATTGTCGTTTCACCGCCCCCATAGCCACTAGGTAGGCTTTAAAAGCCGCTCTAACCAGTGTTCGATCAGACTCACTCTGGGTCTTCACCCAGCGGCGTTCTCGGCGTCTCTTTGCCTGTTTGAGCTCCCTCAACTCTTCTGTAAACCAAGGGGATGATCGATGCCCAGAAGCACGGAGGGGCCATAGTGGGGTGATCACGTCCAAGGCTGCCGCCACTCTCTCGTTCCATGAGTTGACAAGAGCCTCAGATGACTCGCGTTGCAGGTCAAGAGAAAAACACTCCAGTTCCCCCTGGAATCCTTCCGGATCCATTAGTCGCCGGGGGCAGGCCATTTTAACAGGCCCTACCTCCCTGCGGTGAAGCCTCGCCCCCAGAAAGTCTAGAGTCACCAGATAGTGATCTGACCATGGCACAGGGGTAATGTCTAATTTCTGTGGTTTCAGATCACTCTGCCACAGCTCCGACACAAAAATTAAATCCAGGGTGTGACCACTGTTCCTGGTAGGGCCCTGACTTCTATTACCAGAAGCCTAAGTCAGCACTCCTGCTGATCAGGGTTTCTGGGAATTGAAGTTCAAGAACACCTGGAGTGCCAAGGTTCACCATCACTGGTATAGACTGTAGTAAGCAAGAACATTTCCATAAAAAAACCTTTACATAAGCATATAATTTAAAAAATTGAACCGTACAACAAAGTTATTAACATGTGAACTTAATCAGTGAACTTCATTACTTAATCAATATGCTTCATCCGCAGCTAAGCATAAACAGTGTACATGTCTCTCTCTGATAGGTCAGTGCTTTGCCTGATTAAATGTGTGATTAGAAAGTCTTCATCTTACAATTATGATGTCCTTTAATTCATTTGCCTGACCCATCATTTAGTTACTATATCTCCAAAGCCCTACCTTTAAGTCATTGTAGATGACTTGCTCACTTACACTTAATAGTTTCCATCCCTCTTTTACTGCCCCACAGTGTAAATATGCTACTGTTATCTTGAATCCAATGATTCATTCCATTTTTTTATACGGATAACAAATTTTGACATATGATATCCCTTTCCCTCACTTCTTATGGTAAGAAGTTTCTGCTGGAAATACAATGCGGAAACATAGCATGAAGTTTAGATAATAAGATGTGCAGCAGAAATGATCAGTTTTAAAACTATTCTTTCTGTTTCATTTGTTTTTATTTGTCCCTGTAAGAATGCTTGATTATTAAATTCCACATCTGTAAAAAAAGGACAGGTTCTTGTTATGTGCTGTCAAGCCATCTCCAATTTATGGCAACCCTTTGAATTAGGAATCTCCAAAATATGGTGTTCTCAACAACTCTGCTCAACTCTTGCAAACACAAGCCTGTGATTTCCCTCACAGAATCAATCCATTTCATGGTTGGTCTTCCTGCTGCCTTCCACCTTCCCCAGAATTATTGTCTTTTCCAGCAGGTCTTGCCTTTTCACAATGTGGCCAAATTAGGATAGCCTCAGCTTCATCATTTTTGCCTACAGAGACAGTTCAAGCTTGACTTGCTCCAGGACCCACATGTCTGTTTGTCTTTCTGGCAGTCAAGGGTAGCTACAGAGCTCTCTTCCAGCACCCTATTTCAATCATTTTACCCCCTGTCAGCTTTCTTTGCAGTCCAGTTTTTACATCCATACATGGTGATAGGGAACACAATATTGAGAATGGTTTTGGTCTCCAGTGAAACATACTGATATTTTCTAATTCCTTCATTGCTATCTTCCAAGTCTAAGCTGTCTTCTGGGGTTTTTTTTTTGGCTCAGTTTCTGTTTTGAATGATGATTTAACCAAGGTATACAAAATCTTTCACCAGCTCAAATTCTTCATTATCTTTTCTTGCCCTTATGCTTAATCCTGGCCTTTTTCAACACATTTCTAACAGCCATCTCAGGGAAGCATAGTAACATCATGTTAACAATCTTTTCACAGAAGCAAAGAACAAAATGGTGTTCCCTTGTCCCTTCCAAATGTAGAAGTCAATTGTATTGCCAGTTGAATGTGTGAAATGTGGAGAGGCAACAGGAGGTCAGCTTAGACACCAAGAGGAGGTGATGTGATATAATACACTGCTGCCCTCTGGTTGAGGAAAATGATGGGATGGTAGAACAACAGCCAAGGTAGTTTATCTTATGTTGTCTAGTCAATGGACCAGGTCTGCTGACTCATGAGAAAAGAGAAGGAAGAAACCTATACAAGATTTTGACTCAAGATTTTCCCTCTTAGTGGTGCAACTTTTTGTTGTTGTTCAGTCGCACAGTCGATTCCAACCCTTTGCGACCCTATGGACCATTGTCCTCCAGGCACCTCTGTCCTCCACCATCCTCCTCAGCTGCCCAGCTCTGTGCCCACTGCATCTACAATCTAGCCATCTCATTTTTGGCTGTCCCCTTCTTCTTTTGCCCTCCACCTTTCCCAGCATCAAGGCCTTCTCAAGTGAATCCTCTCTTCTCATTTGATGTCCAAAGTACTTCATCTTCATATTTAGTATTTGCCCTTCTAGGGAGCAGTCAGGGTTGATTTCTTCTAAGACCAACCTATTTATTCTCCTTGCTGTCCAGGGAACTCTCAAAACTCTCCTCCAACACCTCATCTCAAAGGCTTCTATTCTTCTTCACTCAGTTTTCCTAATGGTCCAGCTCTCACAACCATACATTGCCACCAGAAATACCATTGTTTTGACTATACGAATCTTTATTTTCAATGTAATGTCTCTACTTTTCACTATGTTCCCCAGGTTTCTCATCGCTTGCCTCCCAAGAATCAGTCACCTGTTTATTTCATGGCTGTAATCACCATCTGCAGTGATCTTGGATCCTAGGAAAGTAAAATTTGTCACTGCTTCTACTTCTTCCCCATCTATTCTCCAGGGACTGATAGGGCCTGTTGCCATTATCTTGGTTTTTTTTGATATTGAGTCTCAAGCCAACTTTTGCACTCTCTTCTTTCAATCTAAGCAGCAGCTTAAATCACTTCTAAAATGTGAAGTCTAAATTGCTGACTTATTAAAAATGAAACTCTTCATTTGGTACCCTGAAATATATCCATTTGCTTTATTATAGATTAAATTGATTTGGAATATTTCAGTTCAAATTGCATGTAAAATTACCTGATGCGTAAGTCTAAAAATCAACATGCATACACTCACAAAATGTAATAGGTATTCATTTGATTTTTATAGTGGTGGAATGTTTTAGGGCTGCATAGTAAAAAGTTGCTGGAAATGAAGAAAAAAATACATTTTTAAATATGGAAAATTGGATATCTGAACTTGCCTGCAGTTTTCTGTCTGTTACACAGCCCAAGACAATTTGAATTTATTCCGAAAATGAAATGATAATATTAACAGTAAGATCTGCATTAGCAATCATCTTCTATGCATTTTTTAAACACACTGGAGTAACTAACCTAGAACACAGATATTAAAATGGAAATTACACAATATGCAATACTTGCTAATGGCAAGGAACAAACAGGATAATTGATGTTGGGATTTGGGGACCACATATGCATCTCTTTTTTTTTTCCTGAGGAAAGAGCTGCACTTTATAATACATCCGAATCTGTGTATTCAGGCTTGCCATATGGTAAGCTAATGTAATCCTGGCTTTTCTGCTGACAGAAAACCCTTGGGACACATCACTGTTTCCTAGGTTCTGGTGTGTCAAAATAATATTAATTTTGGCTGAGCGGGAATGTATGTTATGGAAAGCCATTTTGCTTAATAATTAAATAACTTTTTTTACCTTTGCGCTGCACTAGGCTTAGAGTGCTATGACAGATCCACTTTCCTTAAATTGGAGATATCCATTGAGTTAAATCCTAGTTTTGTTGAAAACTGCCCAACACATCTTCTCATCTGGCCATTATTTTAAGACAACACTTTAAGTGTTTTATGGTAAAATGCAAGGGGTTATGTGAATATATAGGGTGCTGCAGCATTCACAGTTTGTAAACAAACAGCAGGGTGGGATTTTCCTCAAACAAAAATCATATATTAAGTTCTCTTTGGGGTCATGATTTTGTAGTGATGTGTAGAATTCTTTACTCCTGTAACCAGTCACCTATGAATATGGAAACTTATTATAAGAAACTCATATGATAATTTTTGAAGTTTTGGTGAAAGCTTCAGACATGATAAATTTCTCAGGGGCTTTTTAATATTCCTTTTCGTATATTCAGATCATGCTCCCTTCAATATTTTAATACTAGATACCTTATATTGACAGTTTTGTTATAGCACTGAAATAAAAAAAATGTGGACATGATCTAAGCCTGAGTGCGATGGCACTGGCACTTTTGGCAGAGAGTGGTGTAGTCTAAATACAATCACTTGAGACTTGGGCAAGGGGGGGGGAAGAGATATTCTATTTAGTGTGATCTTCACATCCAATGGGATACCAACCTCAAGTGACTTTAATGCCAATATCATAAAGTGATTTACTAAATATATTGGTGGTGGCTTGAGTTGGAATTCAAGTCAGCCTGAGAAGATTGAATATATGGTTATAGCAAGACATTGGTGGGACATTTATGAATTGACAGTAGACAATAACAAGAACAAGGGAGTAAAATAATTTAAATATCTTTGTGTCATTCTCACACAGGATGCATTGAGTGAAGAAGAGATAAAGGCCAGGAACAGATGCTACCTCTCATAATACCCCTCCGAATCCAAGAGGCACCAGCTGTGATAGAAAGCTGTAAAATAATTTAATTCTCTGCACTTCCCTCTATAGCTTCTGCCACCTCTCTCCTGGACCTGGGGATCCTGGTTTCTCCAAATTCCAGGGAGTGTGGTTGTTTTGTTGTAGTGTGGTAGAAAAACAGAGAGCAAAGTGCCAAGCTGAGCCCAGTTGAAATCAGACTCAGAAAATTTCTAAGCCCCCCAAAAGACTTTATTTTTCCAAGTTGTTTTCCATAGCAGCAAAAGTAAAGCAAAGAAGCAAAGTTCCAAATAATTGTAAAGTCCCAAAAAAAAAAAATCAAAGTCTCAATCAGTCACATCCTGGCAGTTTTTCTCTTCCTCCTAGATGAACGAAACAGCACTCTAGTAATCCTTCTGAGGCTGCGTCTAAGCTGCTCTTGGCTGCTATTTATAAAGGCAAAATGAGCGGTTCCCCCACCTTAAGAACTTTAGCTATCTCAAGGCTAGATCTTTATTTTATCTCTCAAGCTCACCCTTCCCCCACTCTGCCCTTCCCCCACCTTCAAGGGAAGATTGTTATCAGATCGTTATCTTTCAACAACACCCATCATCCTATCTCTGGATATGAGAGTTCAGGTGTCACCAGGGGAAAGGTTGAGAAAGGGTTATGAAAGGTTCTCTTCCTTCCATGCCTCATCCTCCTGGTAGTGAGTAACCTTACTACACTACTGATGAACTAATCTCTAAGGAATGTAAGGCATGCATACACACAGACTGAGAAATGAAAGCAGTAAAGATAAGCTTAGCAAACCAAGACCATGACATTACCAATCATTAAATCCCCTATTTAAATCCAGAAATGTGTCACGATAGCTCAAGCTCAAGTTGTATAAAATTTTACTATAATAATAATTTTTTATTTTTATTTTTTGGAATTGTAGCCATGTTAGTCTGTGGTTCAGACATATCAGAAAACAAAACAAAACAAAATAAAATAAAAAACACTGTAGCACTTTAAAGACTAGCTGCTATATTTTTATTGTTAGTTTTCGTGGATCAAGTTCACTTCATCAGACAAAGAGTGAAACTTACAGGCATGTTCTTTATATACCAAATTCAGGGGCTCAAAGGGAGAAAGGGTTGGTCAAGTAAGATGACAGACAAGTGAGCATAAGAATGCAGTTTCACACAGCCATTAGCAACAATAGATTAGTCAGATAAACTCTAAATGACTCCCTTTCATTCTCAAGGTTGCTGAGAAAGCCCATATTGTCTCTGATCAACTTGTGACCTGCATGTCAGGGGGAGGAAACAAACATCTGTACCTGGTTTCTTTCTGTTTTACTAAAGAGAATTGGCAGGAAAGTTGTAATATAAAATCATATAGCAATCTGTGTATCAAATTTGATAATGTCCCAGAAACCCTTCACTAATATTTAGCCCCCTGTGATGGGTATCTAACAGATGGATGTATTTGATTTCTGCTGTCTCCCTTTCAATCCTAGTTTTGTAATTTCTCTGTTTCAGAATTGCAACTTTCAGGTCTTGGATAAAGTGTCCAGTTAGATTGAAGTGGTTTGAGACAGGTTTCTCCATGTTGCCATTCCGGATATCTGATTTGTGTCCATTAATTCTTTTGCATAAAGATTGTCCTGTTTGTCCTACATAAAGCATGGATGGACATTTTTGGCAAGAGACGGCATAAATCACATTGGCAGAAGCACAAGTAAAACTGGCTTTAATGTTGTGTGTGGTGCCATTGGGTCCAGTAATACTGTTTCCAGAGCGAATGTGGGGGCATAGTTGACATCTGGATTTGCAGCAGGGTCTAGTTCCCATATCTGCTCCACCTCTGTGTTGTCTGTTGTGTGTCAATAGTTGTTTGAGATTGGGGGGTTGTTTATAAGCAAGTAGGGGTCTGTCACCAAGGGCTTTGGAAAGTGAAGCACTCTTGTCCAAGATGGGTTGGAGATCCCTCATTATGCGTGTGAGGGGTTTAAGTTGAGGGATGCAGGTGACAACCAGTGGTGTGCGATTGCTTTCCCTTCTGGGCCTGTCTTGTAGAGATGCCAAGCTCACAGACTTACAAAATGCATTTCTCAAACTACAATACCCATTCTGTGTATTCAACCATTTAATATGGTTAAAGAACAAATCAACCGGGCTAGACGAATACCCAGGAATGATCTGGGACATTATTAAATTTGATACACAGATTGCTATATGATTTTATATTACAACTTTCCTGCCAATTCTCTTTAGTAAAACAGAAAGAAACCAGGTACAGGTGTTTGTTTGTTTTCCCCTGGCATGCAGGTCACAAGTTGATCAGAGACCATAATGGGCTTTTTCAGCAACCTTGAGATTGAAAGGGAGTCATTTAGAGTTTATCTGAATAATCTATTGTTACTAATGGCTGTGTGAAACTGCATTCTTGTGCTCACTTGTCTGTCATCTTGCTTGACCACACCCCTTCTCCCTTTGAGCCCTTGAATTTGGTATATAAAGAACATGCCTGTAAGTTTCACTCTTTGTCTGATGAAGTGGACTTGATCCATGAAAGCTAACAATAAAAATATAGCAGTTAGTCTTTAAAGTGCTACAATGTTTTTTATTTTATTTTATTTATTTTATTTTGTTTTGTTTTCTAATAATAATTTTGTGTCAGAAATTATTCTGGGCTGAGAAGATTTTTGCTGGAGAAACTCCAGGCAGGGGATGCCTGAATGAGGCTTATTTTATGTCCCCAAAACCTGGGACAGAGACAGGCACTCAAACTGTCATGCAGAATCCAGGTCTCGAACTGCTGACTTGCCAGCCTTCCAGCTAATAAGGTGAGCTTCTGAACAACTGAGCCACCACAGCCCCTGATGTTGCTATGACCCTTAGTGTTTTATGGCTGACAAACTTGGAACACTTGGAAACAAGATCTTACCTAACTCTTTGTTTTTGAAAGGAAAGTACTCAGGAAAATCTACAGACCTATCCAAGATCCATCTACTAGGGAATGAAGAAAATGCCATAATATAGAGTTGGAACAGCTGTACAAGGAGCTTAACGTTGGAGTGATGAAAACTAGAAGCCATGTGATTTACCATTTCCTTCTACTGGGGGCTGCTCTGGGAATTTGCATATTGTCCATGACTACAACAGGTTGGCTCTTCTCCCTAGAGTCACAATGGGAAATCAAAGTCCCAATCTATGGTTCCATAGCCAGATACCTAAAACATTGAGCTAGCCAGATATTCATCTAAACTAATGCAGAGAGAAAAAAAATTCATGGGTGGATAAGGATGTTTCACAAAGGAGGCCAGATCTATAATGTGCAATTCTCTTGCAGTCCAACTTTGATGCTGAACTCTTTTGTAATTTAAAAAAAAAACCCCGAGGAAATACCCCTGTGAGGCCCACATTTAATAAGATGACCTTCTCTTCTGTCAAGCACAGAATCTGGTCTTTTTATATTTGAAAAAGTAGCACTGACAATGCTGCTGATCCCCTGTGGGGAAGCGGAGACAGTAACAAGGTATTCAATGCTGCAATTACTTCTAGTATTATTTTCACATCAACAATTATAAAGTTGATTTGATGACAAGACACATTTTTACCATTTATCATAGGTACAAAAACTACTAGTTTATGGCTGTGAATTTCATATAATCATACCTATCCATCCCCGAGGAGTGGGGTACATGAATTTTTGTCTCCATCAGAACCAGCAATCACAGTGTGAACAAATGTTCCATCAACTTCAACATTGCATAAACGTTCACAAGATACATCTCAGGAAGGGTCGTGCCATTTAGCAAAATTTCCACTGAAACCATTTAGCTATATTAGAACACATTCTTCCAAATATGTTCGTCAGGTCAGAGATACTGTCACCTGATCATTGACCTAAGAACCCTATAGAACACTATATAACTCCAAGGAAAAATCAGAAGCCTATGTCCATTAGAGTTAGTTTTATCCCAATAAACCAAGGGTGAGCAACCTATGGCCCATGGGCCGGCCCCAACCCACGGCACTATTTCATGTGGACTGCTTCTGCCCTTGCCACTACCAGAAGTGGAAGTGGATGTGTTTACAACTGCCATAAAACACGCCTGCAAATGCGTAAATGCTGCCATAAATGCACCCATGCACCCACAAATGTTGTAAGCATGTTTATGACAGTTGTATATGCATTTTACTGCAGCATTTACAGCAGGAGGAACCACATGACCGGCCTGCTCAGCTTGTCAGGGTGTGTGTGTGTGTCCAGCTCAGAGCATGAAAAGGTTGGGAACCCCTGCAATAAATGGTTGAATCCAGGAAGAAACCACACAATTCTTTACAGTCATGCCAAAATTCATCTAGGTATCAAATTATAAGTCTTTTCAGTGTTCCAATAATTTCAAGCAACATCAGTGTGTCTCTTTCTACAAGCTTTATCAACATTGTTTCTATATTGCATCAGCATTAAGAAGCCTCACAATTGTGAAGACATCCAAATTCTTAGAGCCACAAACACAATAATTCAAAAAATATGAAAATTCAACCGACGTTTCAGGAAAATATGTAAGACAGACTTCAATCCAAAAAAGGAGCATGAAAATACAAAAAGAAATTGTAATATATAAATCCATCCTTGCAGCATGTGAAAAACTACTATATATATACCTAAAATAATTAGAAAGACCATTTAACTTACATTCAAAAACATACACACTGACAGACATTTCATTTTCATGTTCCCCAGCCAGCCATTTATGAAGGAAAATCCATAATGATTGTCTACTGTTGGCTTTTGGAGAAGGCAGCTGCCATGCTGTTTCAAGTCTCTGGTGTTGTATAGCCTCATGTAGAACTATGATGTGTTGCCTCCTTGCTGCTTTTTCTGGCCATTATTTGTGCCCTTTAAATGGTCTTATTGAAACATAAAAACTTACTCCACTGAAATTCTGTTTCAATGCATTTTTATATGCTTTTCAATGTTCTCACTCCTGCCTTAACTGAACTACAACCATGTAAAAATTATGGTTTTTTAAAGTCTAATTCCCAGTATCAGGACACTGCCATTCTAGGTGTCTCAACTTTGTATAAGTGCAAAATTGGCAAGGTGCTAAAGCTGTGGAAACTAGGTGGCATGAAATTTACAGAATTCAGTAGGTGGAGCTATAGGATTGCTAGTAGGTTTTATTCGGTCTTACACATACATGTTTACATATCTCAAGATACAACACATTCCTGTTTATATTTAAAAAGGAAAAAAAAACTTTCCAAGATAGAAACACATTCACTTGCCAAAAGATATAATGTTAGAGAATTGAAGAAGCTCGCTAATCTGTGTTTACAATAAGTATAGTAAACTATTTTCCAGGCTTAAAATTTAAAAACACATTTTCAGAGCTACTTAATAGATCCAGTTTCAGATTCAAATTAATGGGTGGATTGGGAATCCTACCTTTAAAAATTGGAATTTGCTAAACTGAGCTTGATCACTAAATGCACAGGTACAATCCAAGAGTGCAAAAACTTGTCTAAGGGAATTCTTAATATTCCTTTGTAATAGGGGCCAATTTTTTTGATGTTAAATGCCAACTGCATCTCAATTCAATGACAGTTTCCATTATATGATTTGAAACAAACTTTAACTATCCCTTCTGCTCAATCTTTCCGCCAGATGGGGGAGGGGGGAATCATTTCCCCAAAATTCCTTTTATCTTGCATAGAATGTTATTGAACCATCAACTTATCTTATATGTTGCAAAGTTGGTTCCTTAATGGAGGGGGGAAATTGAAAATTTGGTGTGCTCAAAGCCATAGTCCTGGGCCATCAAACAATTTATCTTTGATTTACTGATCTGAAAGCTTTGCACTCAGAAAAAAGCAATCTGTATAGTTGAATCTATTCCCATACTGTGAAGTATAACAGTTTGTCAGGATGATAAAACATGTGGGAGCAATGTTGCGCATATAAGGAAGACACTGGGAAAAATGAGACATAGCCAGACAAATGACTTTTCAGGCTATGATTCAATTTTTCAAAAAAGAGTCTGTTTTATGAATGTGGGATATTGTTCTTCTGTATCCATGATTCAAAACACAACAAATGGTTGAATATGGCTGCAGAATATCATGCCCAAATTGCCAGGAAGAAAAAGGATGCCAAACTTCACATAGTGAAGGATAGTTTGAATGTTGATGACACTAATGGCTTGATGTAGTGTAACCTGTAAGAACCATGATGAGATTACCACTTTACAGAAACTAATGTATGTTTATTGTTTATTACACATGATTTTATAATTTAATGAAGCTTTGGAGAAATAAAGAAAGACCTAAGAAATTCTCAGAGTTTATTTAATAGCACCAACTCTTTGAAAATAGGAGCTGTGTTGGGATATCTAGCACAGTTCATATTTATTGCCTGATTCCTCCTTTGTCAGCAATTCTCATGAAACTAATAAACAGTGTTATATAGGTCAGATTTTGTCCATGGGAAGCCGTCTTCTAGTTCTCATTTGATTCGCAATCTCGTCTTTTCACAATAGTTTACATTCAAGTACACCAGATTCTTCTTTCTAAATGCATTTCTTGGTTTTGAATGTTAAATGGAAAAATCACCCAAATGGTGTTTGAATATTCTGACTTCCTGTGAGGCACCCTTCTTAAATGAACACAGTATTTCACATCAGCCTCAGTTGGAGGTATCACTTACTGGGAGATGTGAACACCCTGGGGGACTTTTGAGACGTCAGCTGAATTTGCAAAGACAGAATAATATTGAGCTGTCATGATGGTTGAGGAGGCAAGGATGAAGTCCCTGCTGCTGTACTCCCTAAATAAGCTGGAAGCCATTTGTAAAAAAATAAATAAAATAAATGCATACATGGAGCACTTGAACAGAATTCTGTGCATCAATATTCCTGTGAGCCAGTAAGCCTGAAGTCTTTGCTCCTTCCACCAGTGAATTCATTTTCAACCCTTTTATGCGGTCAGGCAAGCACATTCAATTTTACTTTCCCAGAACACATGCAAAAGCAAATAATGCAGGGTAAAACACTATAGATTTTTGCACTTTGCTTTTAATTCTGAGAATTATTGATATTCTGATTACACTGCATTTATTAACTGTAAGTATGGAATAATGGATTTAGCCAAGTTAATTACTTTCACAATATACGGTGTGAAATTGCATGCATAGTTCACAGTTTCCTTGGGAGGGGAAAGTATTTTGAGAGTTATGTTGTACAATAGGTTTATGCAGAGCAATGTTGCATTAAATATTTTTATGCACTCAGATAATTTACAAAAAATAGTTTCTTGGCAGGAAAAATATGAAAGCAATATGTATTCAATTTGATTTTTAGCAGTGTGTTTAAAATTGAAGTGGAACTTCATGTAGATTAGGATAATTGCTCTTATCAGCTGCTCATCTCTCTTCTTTTGTTTAACTTTTTTCCTCAGCTAAATGTGCTGGTTCCTCTGATATAGAAGACCATGAAAAGCCAACCAATGGATGCACACAGTAAATTGTATAACAAGCCACAGCATTTTGGATACTTCTGTAGTATTGGGCATTATACAGAGCTAACAATCTGTGCTAAGTACTGTAAGAAGAAAGAAATAATATGATCAGATATTAGAGATGATTTATTGGCAAAAGTCACTGGTTCGATTCAGGTATTCACAGGGTGCAGCACATCCATCTCCATGCTTATGTTTGTAAGCGAATACATGACACTGATATCCTGTTACAGCTTAATTCCTATGCACACTTACCTGACACTGAGTAGCACTGAAAACACTAGGACTGCAGGAACATGTTTAAAACTGCTCTTTTGGAGACCTGTTTCTACAAAATTCAGTATGCTAGACTCTCTGTGAGAAGTGTAATGGCTTTGTCAGATGAATCTCTCAGTGAGATCAAGTCAGAGGTTTTGGAACTTGTCATGAGTGAGTCAGGGTTGGTTCCTGCCCAGCCCATTTCTTCAGAAGTCTAGAACCCTGAACCAAGGTAATAGGTCAATTGTCCCAAACTCTGGACTTTCAAGGAACAGAAACAAACATTAGAGATAGTGTGTGACCAGCAGGAGAGCATTCTTATCTGTGTCACAGTACTTCCTTCATTTAATGTCTGACTTTCAGAACTTAGCATGTGATTTCTTTGAACTCCCATTTAACAAACACAGAAAGAATGCCTTAATTATCTCTGTGGCTTTAGTACTAATTATAGGCTATCTCAAATGTTTAACTGCATGGTGGGTGTTTTGTCTCTTCATCTGCAATTCAAGAATATGTATGCAACAAGTCAGGAGTTTGGTTAGTTCAGAAGAACAAAAAATATGACAGTTGCTGCTATTGTAATGCATCTTTTATGTCTTACAGAATTATAGATTTTGCACAAATCAAAAGTGTATTTTTGGTACTCCAAAGAAGACTGGTCACCACTGTTTTTTATCTCAAAGATTGTAATAACCTCAGTAATTTCCAATAACCAGCATCAGAATGTGCAAAGTAGTGAACCTTTATATGTGTGCATGTATGTGTGTTTTAAGCAAGATGCTATTTTAACCATTATATGTATTTTTGGCGTATATTCTCCATAACCCATGAGGTAATAGTCCCATTCTGTTCAACACTACTTAAACCACAACGAGAGTACTGTGTCAAATTCTGGGCACCACAATTTAAGAAAGATGCAAACTAACTAGAGAAGGTATAGAGAAGAGTAACAAGGATTATCAGAGGACTGGAAACCATGCCATATTAGTAAAGACTAAAGGAACTAAACATGCTTAGCCTTGAGGAAAAGGAGATGGGGGGGGGGTTATATGATAGCATTCTTCAAATACCTGGAAGATAATCATAAAGAGGAAGGGTGGGATGTGTTCTTGATCATTCCAGAGTGCAAGACATGTAATAACAGACTGAAACTACAGGAAGCCAGACATAGGTTGAATATTAAGGAAAATGTCAACAGTTAGAGCAGTACAACAGTGGAACCAACTGCCTCGAGAGGTGGTGAGCACTCCAACACTGGAAGCATTCAAGAGACAGTTGGGCAACCATCTGTCACATCTTCTGTGATTTAGATTCCTGCATTGAACAGCGGTTGGACTCAGAGGCTTAAAAGGACCCTTCCAATTCAGTTATTCTATGACTCTATGACTATTTAGCTACAACACTGACCATACCCTTCTCTGACCATATCCTTAACTGAGTACAACCTTTGTTATTCAGTCACTCTTCTTCAATTTTGAAAGTATATTCATCTATGCTATGTTGGAGATTATGCACAATTGGTGATTGTGTAGACTTAAGTCTGGCCATGACATGTTTGGTGGTAGTGGAAAGAAAAATAAATAGACCTCTGACAGTCTCCAAGTTCCATCGGAACTCAAATGTGATGATTTAAAGCTGATGGCATTTTTAAAGTGAAGAGATTCTTAAGCTTGTTTTATTTATGCAGACTTTTTAGGAGAGATAATAATAAATAGTTCAAAGATTTCCTGGTACTGTGCAGGATAGAAGGTCAACAGAAATTTTGATTTAAAGGAGATCATGAGTTTATGTTCTTATTTTTCTGTTTTTCATAAATGCTAATGACGAAAATGAAATATTCCTTTCTGAGATGTCATTCATAAACTTCTATCAGGTGGACAAAATAGTTTTTGTCCCCATATTGAGTGCAACTGGAAAGAAAATTGCAATCTACAAATATTGCTGTGAGGTTTTTTTTTTTAAAAAAAAAAAATATTACAGTAGAAGGAAAATCAAACATGAGTCTTGGGAAGTGAATTGGCTCAAATTCAATAATTAGACTGCAGGATAGGATGACACAGTTTGCTCCAAATGAGAGAATATTTATTTCAGAGGAAAATATGCTGCGGGAAATCTCATATATGACAAAATGAATACTTTTGCCCAGTTTTATTTCTTTCAAAAGTGAGCAGTAACCTCTTCATACAATTAAAAAAAACATTATTTTGTTGTATGTCATATTCCCTGAAAGTTGCTGCTCTTCACTACTTGCCTTTTTCTCCAGACTGTTTATCATTTCTGTTGGGGCATAAAGAATACCCACTAAACTCCCCATTCTCATCAGGTTATGCACAAAATGCTGGAATCAGGAATTGTCACTGAGGTAAGATTATTTGCCTCATCAACACAAGATGAAGAGCTCTTTTTCACCACCACCACCCCCAGGCTTCATTAACCTGCACAAAATGTCTTTTCCAACACTACCACTCTTTCCCTTTGAGCAACAAAGCACAGTCTGACAAATACAGAAGTGATTAATCAGAAATAAACAAATAACTCATCCAAAGCTTCCAAGCCTTGAAAGAATTACTCACATACAATCATTTTCATGAGTATGTAAACTTGTTGAGCCTGACAGAAATTGTTCTCTTTCTCCTCTCACAGAGAAGGAAAACAATTTTTCAGTTTCTTGTTCCCACTTAATAAAACAAAACTTTGACAGAATGATATCTTTAATTTATATAGGCTCCCATCATGGCTATGTCTACTAGCACTTTCATGCCATGTTGCTTTGTCTACTGTAAAAACAAAATGAAAAGTTTTTTCTAGCACTTACTCTGCTGTTAAGATTTAATGAAGACTCGTTATTCAGCCACTGGGAGTGATTCCCCCACCCCCACCCCTCAGCCCACACACAAGATTTGTATTTCTACTGCCAGGGCTCTTGTAATAATCCTTCCTTGTGGACTTTGGCACCCAAGGCTGTTAGTCCTCAGGGCTGTCACTTGATGTTGAGTTGCTGGCAGTATGGTCCATACCATAGCATTTTTGTTTTGTTTGTATGTCCATTGAATTAGTGGGGATTTGGTTGTCATAGTATGATTTATACTATGTGCTTAAGTGCTATCCAAGATGGAGATTTCAATCCAGGGGAGACCCCTTTCTCACATACCAAAGGCATGGGTATATGTAAACATTTTAGCCTCATGGGTTGAAAGAGATGGAGCCTAATGTGTGATGGACAAGTTATGCTGTAAGATCTTTGGTTGGAATCCTTTAGGGGAATGGCAAGATGGTAGACCCTAAGGGAGGAGATAAAACCCGAAGGTGGGGGCCAAGGAACACACTCTCTTGGATCTGAACTGCAATCATGTAGAAGCCTAAGCAGGAACCAGGGGCCAATAGGTTTTCCTTTTTCTTTATTTCAATATGCTTTCTGAACTTTTGTTGGACTTTATTCTGTAACTTACTTTGACTTCAATATACTTTTAAAATACCTGAAGACTGGAGTGTTTACTTGGCTGTGCTACAACACCTACACTAATTTCATGAGTTCCTTTACTCACCACCTAGACCCAGATCAGTAGTGAGAAGTAAAGCTTTTAGGAAAAGCCTGTACTGTTGGGCCAGAGAGTAGGCAGTATCAGGCGTGATCCCATCATGAGGAGGTCGAAGTGCCACTTGTGAGTAAGATGATTGTTACATTGGTAAATAAACGTCTCCATATGTTTCATTGATTCAGATGAGCCTACTCTAGTTTTGACATCCTAAAGTAAATTGCAACTAGAACAGGCCCATTTTAATCAATGCAACATATGAAGGAGTTTGTTTTACCAGATGCCCACTGATCCAATGACCCTACTTCAGTGTGACTTGCTATGTTAAACATCAGGATTTCAGCCATTCTCACTTCTGAAATGAAATTTTCTTAATTTGTGTATTTTCCCCCATTGGCTAACATGTTTGTATGAAAAAGACGTCCTAAAATAGCACCAGTTTAACTTCTAACCTTGTTTATGAAACAAGGTAAAAGCAGACATTTTAGATCATCAGGACATGTTAGGGGAGGGGACATATGGTATAAAGACACCTAATTATTAGAACAATAGTGGAATTACAAACAGAAGGTGATAGTTGGTTCATCCTGTGAACTTATGTCTTTCTTCAGAGATAAATATTTTGGAAACCTTCAAAGAGCCATGCTTCCTCCTGAGTCCAAGTAATCATCACTTGAAACCATTGTGAGTTTTATTGTTTACAGAAAGACAGAATGTGCCCCTTCAGTGACTTTAAAGAATTACTGGATGTAGGTGGTGTTGAGCATGCATTGAAATGTCAGCAAGAGATGGAACAAAAGAACACAGTGACAGCTAGTCTGGCTGGAAGGTTATGCTTCAAGCATTGCCATCTTCCTTGTCACTAGCTGCTATTTTTGTACAGCTTCTCTAAGCAAAATAGCCTTCAAGCAAAATGCTTGCACAGAGAATACAGATTCAATTAATTTGTACATTTTTAAATCCCCACTTGGTTATGCTGATCAATTTAACAAGAGCCAAAATGGATCTGACCTCAACATTTGTTATGGGCAGTGGGACTCTCACATGTTAGATTGAGTGACAGAGCTATCTGCTCTTTTCCCAAATGAATTGAAGAAGTTGAAGGGTGATGCTGTTCTAAAAAAATTAATAATCACCACACCTTTTTTCAATGTATACACATACGTAAAATAACACAGTGGGCAAAATCCTTTTGTGTGAAATTATGCCAGCATAAATTATATCTGGCACTGAAGCTATTTAATATATATTAATTTAAATTATTTACAGTTTACTTTTGATCTAGGGCTGCCTATGAGAGCATTAGAATGAGGAAGAGAGACTTCAGTAGTCAAAATCACAACCACTAGAATAACTTTATGACAACAAGATTCTTGCACCCCTTATCTGCCCTTTATGGAAACTCTAAGGCAGGTAAGAAACATCCATGTTTGAATTAGGAACATGCACTGCATTTGGCTGACATATATTCAAAATGCCAGTAGAATGCATATTTGTTACATATAGGCTCCAACCATACAGGTGAGTCCCAGGGGATCACATCCTCTGGCTTCCACCCCCAGTTGGCTATACTTCTTTCTGGAGTGTCACTCTCCTGGCCTCTTGCCATGAATTGTAGCTCTCATTATGCCAACATTCCCCTTCCCCAATTTGCATTCCATACTGGATTCCCTATCTGCTGATATTTCCATTATCCCACCTGTACTTAATATACCCATTATGATTCAGCACTGCCCACCTAAAGTGACCAAGAGGTAGACAACCACACTAGTCAATTACCCAAAGTTCCTTGGCTCAGTATGGGATGGGGGGGGAGTCCCACTTGAAGTTGCCAGTTGTAGAGTGGGCCAAAAATTCCCCAACACAACCAGCTGGTTTCATCTTGAGACAAAAGGCAGGCAGGCGAGTCACTGGGTCCTATGAATGCAGAATGAGAACATGATGAGTTAGAAACAGCCAGGAAAAATGGCCAACAACCTCACCCCTACACTCATGTCGATCTCTGATTAGCTCTTTTGAAGCAGGCAAAAGGCACTTGGGTTGTGTATTCACACCCCGGATGCCGACTTTGTGGCTGGGGTGATAAGCAGTGAAATCTTGCTCAGGGCCAAAGAGCATCACTGGTGAAGGGCTGACAAGGGCCATTGGGAAGGTTGGTCAGCCTGGGTGGCAGATGTTAGGTCAACCATTCACCCTTTGTCCACCTCCAGTACCTATTTTAAACCTCCTTAAGTTGATCCTACACACACACCCTTCATTTGGCTTTGGTCACACTTACAGTTAAAATATATAGCAGGGTCATATATTTTCCGTTGGCACACACATTCCCCCCCTCCTTCAAGGTAGGGGTCCTCTTTTCAGCTGGGTCGATCATTCAGGGAGTTAGGTAAACAGCTGCAGAGGCAGTGGTAGGGAAATAGCATTCTTATCTGACATTCTTCCCCTCCTTCTAAAGTAGTCTAGATTATCCCCTCTGTCCCCCTTAGAAGAATTTTTTTTAATTTTATTTTTTAACTGTGTCAGAAGCACGCAAAGGTGCTTTCTGGGTTGAAAGGATTTTTGCTGGAGGAACTCTGCTCAGGGAATGCCCAAA
Source organism: Furcifer pardalis (assembly GCA_030440675.1). Classification (NCBI taxonomy): domain Eukaryota; kingdom Metazoa; phylum Chordata; class Lepidosauria; order Squamata; family Chamaeleonidae; genus Furcifer; species Furcifer pardalis. Next base: position 54,494,662 of record CP126890.1, on the reverse strand, counting down.
TGAGGCTCCTCTCATGTACCCAAGATCTTTTCCCACCAAAGTGGTCCCTATTTGTCTACTTCCAATTTCTTGATTTCAAACTGCTAGGTTGGCAGGAGCTGGGAGAGAGACCAGTGATCATTCTGTCATGCAATACTCAGGTCTTGAGCTGCTGACTGGATGACATTCCAGCTAACAAGGTGAGCTTCTTAACCACTCAACAACCACAGTCCCTCCCTCAGAAGATGTTGACTAATAATCTTTTAAGTGAATAAAGGGTGCCCTTATCATTATAGTAACACCCCCCCCCCCCAAAAAAAAAAAAGGAGTTGGTAATAGTAAAGGTCTGCCAAGTGAAAGGCTCCAAGGCGGCCTCCACCTGCACTTTTGACTTCATATGGAGTTGAGTGACTTCCTAGCTATGCAAATATAGTGGTGAGGCTGCAGTCTTTGGAGACCAAAAATGGTCATGCTAGACCAGCAATGCAGCCCCTTCCATAGCCCAGGAGATCTCGATGGGAAACTCAGGAAACACAAAATTATGGCTACTGAGCAGAGACTTAAGGGCAGATATTTTGCTTTTGGAGACAGATAGGCAGTCAAATGCTGGTGGCTGACCAGTGGTCAATATGCCAAGAGGAGAGGCTCCTGAACCAGCATGGGGATGGACAACTAGGGTTTCATCAAGGTAGATGACAGAGGTGCTTTTATGTCACTATAGGCATGTAGTAATTGCCATGGAGAACTTTTGTTTCAGATTTACAAGACTATTTAAAGTCCAGTGGGGGAGAAGAACAGGAGGAGGAAGGTAGTGAGTTCAATTAGACCATCTGCAAGGTATTTTCCAACACTACCTGATCCAGTGGAAACTTTCTCTTAGATACATTATTTCCATTCTTTCCTTCTCACCCACCCATGATGTCACTTCCCATCTTGCAGGTGCTTGGATTCCACAGAAGAATGAGACTATTGCCAAAAATCCCTTACCTCTATTTAACAAAGTTACTCTGCTTAACTTAAATGTTCACAGACAAAAAGTTCCTATGTACTAATGTTGTCACATTACAACAATAAGGTCTTCCTTTGGCAACTTTGTGCAGTGCATATGATTTCACTGCATTCTGTATGAGTCATGTGCACCACAAACCACTTTCAATCAGTAGCAATTTGCCATAAATCAGCAGTGATTTGCTGCTGCTGATGACATAATGCCTGTTGTGCAACAGGATTCCAGCCAATGTATGAAGCAACTATAATGGGAAGAATAATAAGCAGATAATAGAAAAGTTACTTTGGGGACTATAGTTCCAGGTAATTATACCAGATGGTAGGATTCAGAGAGTTGTAGTCTAAAAAAAGTAACATGTTGGAATTGAGGTAGCAAGGAATATGTAGTGGGGAAACAGCAGTCAAACCCTCCCTGTGCATAAAGTTGAAAATCATAGGTAGGATTTCAGGGAGTGAAGAATGAAAGATGGACTTTGAGAACAACAAGCTGTGATAAGAGATAAGAAAGAGGTGACAAGACATTCGTTATCTGTGATAGTATTCCATCTGCACAGGGCAACAATGAAAGGAAAAACTCTGAATTAAAAGGAACAAGACTCAAAACCTAAGTGGGACAATGCCAAAGCACAGTGTGCCTTTAAAGTAACAAGGAGGTAGAAGACAGGGAGTGTAGGTAGCTTTGAAGAAGCTTGAAATGAAATATCAGAGGAAAAGTTTGTAATTTAATTTGGCAGTTGAATTTCAGACAGAGGTGAAGGTATTGAGGTGTGATAAGAAATGGCCAGTGGCAAAAAGATTGTTGTCAATGACAGGTGACCACAGCAAGAAGCAGATGAGCTAAAGAAGGCAGCCACTGGCATTTATATGATCAGTGATTTGCTGATCACTGCTTTGTCTCATTCCTGGCTGGCGAACAGAGTGAATATCAGCGTCAACCTTTAACTATTAGCTACCTGTCTGTCAGAGGAAGCCATCTTATTCAGAATGGGTTTTTTAAAAGTCATAGCACCTGAAAGAAAGCGTTACATATATTGAAAACCCACCCAGTCATTTATGAGTGATTAATTGTGGTGCCTCCAATGTGATTTTAATGTACACCACATAGTCTTTATTTCAAGTCAAACCATCTCAAACCCACCTTCTAAATTTGATAACAATCTGTCCAACCATTTCCAAGTGATGTAGCAACAAATGAACTGAGACAGAAACTTAGTTGTATTAAGAAATTATTGGTAACATGAAATAACATTCTTAAAAGAGTATACCATACTATATTAAGGGTTAGATGTTTATTATGATTTGTATCTTGGGGTATACTTTACAGACAATTCGTTATAAGATTTAGCCAACATTAATGTGAAAGAAACACATTGCAACATTCTCAGTAGGTGGTGCATTCCTGCAGAAAGCTTCATCTAACATATTAATATAATTCATACCGCTGGAAGCTGTGTGAATGATGTGGTTCACCATTGAGAATGTTCAAAAGTGCTGGAGTATTGGTAAAGGTTGCCAATCATTGCAAGTGGTTCCCACACACACACACACACTTTAACTCATAAATTGTTGTTCCTTCAGTATTTTGGAATTAACAAACATAGACTCCCATGAAAATACATTGCAGATTTTCATACAACATCACAAGCTTGCTTAGAATTTAGCTGGAAAGTCTCACAAAACAGTTAATAAACAGATGTGGGTTTATAACATTATGGAGACTAGAATAATAGAATCATAGAATAACTGAGTTTTAGGCATTCAAGCCCAACCCTCTAATTTTTGTGTAAATTTGATGATTTCTGTAATTTCTTATTGTTGTTGAAATTGATACCTATTGAATTTTGATTATGTAATGATGTTGAGATGTTTTTGTGGTGTTGATACAGTGCTGATTATTATTTTTTCCTATATTTACATGTTGTGTTTATAAATTTATTGTTTCTCTGTGCTTGTGAACCGCCCTGAGTCGGCCCAATCCGAGTAGGGCGGTATAAAAAATTGGACAAAAAAAAAAAAAAAAAAAACCCCTTGCTCAATGCAGGAATCTGATCCAGGGGAAACCATGAAAAGTTATAGGTCTTCTCAAACTGTTTCTCTACTGCAAGGCAGGTTAGATTTAGATATCTGAATTTAGAAAGAAGGTAGCTGTCCCTCCTAGGCATGAGAACCATGTAGTTGGACAGCCTGAACCCAGGCTGGCATCAAAACTATTTTAAGCTTTAAGTCAGGTGGACAATGGGGTGTTGTCAGCTTAATAGCCCATCAAAATAGCAGACATGGTTTCCAAAAGTCCTACCTGCCCTTCAGGCTCATAAAATAACCACATTGAAGAGTCCTGAATTCCTTTTCTCTCTAACAAGGTTTATGACTTTATGACTCCTTCCTTCTTATTCTGGGGTTTAACTGAAAGGCAAGACCAGAAGGCGCCATCAGTGGACATCTGGGTAGATGACAATTACTTCACAGCTCCTTTTTCTTCTAGTGGAGGATGGAGGTAGGCTTCTCATATTTCAATTAAAAATGTAAGAATAGGGATTCTCTCCCTCTTCCCACTTTTTTTTGCTTTCCATTGATTTCTGAAAGAGGAATGTATATATGCTTCACAAAGAGGGAAAAATACCACTTTTGTAAAGAGGTAGAAGATTTGGACAAATACTATTTTGTGAAGATTAGAAAAGGGGGAGGGGGAGATTGTTGCTTCTGTCCTATAATGGATGGAGAAAATTTGAGGTTTGTTAAAATGGCTGTTCATTTTGGAATTTTGTCATTGACAATGTTTCTTTTTATTTGCATTCCTAATGTGCCTATGGATAGAATTTGAGCTGGAATTGGTTTTGTTATTTTCCTTCTTGTTTGTCTCAGTGGGAGGGAAATGAATGGAGATGGGGAGGTGGGGGAGAAGTTAAATATTTCTATTAATCCAGTTCACTGCCAATAATGAACTTGCTAAATATAGGAAATACTTGCTCTGTAACATAATCCAGCATAATTATTGGATTGGGCTATTGGAGATCATTCTTTTACTACTATAATTTTGCTCTTTCTTTTCACTTGACTGTATTTTTAACACTATGGAAGAGGAAAGCATTAATTTAGAAAATGTTAACAGCCCTGGTGGCGCAGTGGTTAAACTACTGTATTGTGACCAAATAGTTGTGAGTTTGATCCTGACTAGGACTCAAGGTTGGCTCAGCCTTCCACCTTTCTGAGGTCAGTAAAATGAGTACCCAGCATGTTGGGGGCAAAATACTAATTAACTTGTGAATCTCCCAAAGAGTGCACTATGAGGCGGCATATAACTCTGATTACTTTTTTGATTTGATTTGCTTTAACAAAAAATAAACTTTAATATGATCTCTGTCATAGTACCAACTAAGTACAATCTGCCTAGCTATTTTAGTACCAACACTGGAAAGAGAACAATTATACCTATTGTTATCCTTAATCTGCTTTTGAAGACCGCTTATTGTGTTTAATACAAAAGCAAAAGGTGCATTCTGGTGAGTGGAAAAGATGTCTGTCTTCTTGATTCCTTTGAAACTGTTCCCATTTTGACCAGACTATAGTGCAGCAGTTTATATGGGCCCATGTATTAAAGAAAAAAAGGATACCACTTTTAAAAAGTGATAACAAATTATTTTTTGATTTAATATATTTGTATACCGGGGAAAATTCACCACTCAGAGCAGTTTACATAACACATTTCCAACACAGCGGCAACATCACATAACAGAAACATTTAAAATTACGGGTCCAGAAAGAATAACTGAGGGGTAGATATATCCTTGTCGGATTCTCTGCACAATTCAGTTGTTAAGGATTTTAAAGTTAGTAAGAGTACTGCCAGCGTATTTTAGTGCATACTTTTCTTCCCTAGTTTGTCGTATCTGGATAAATAAATTCTACATTTCCCCAGTATGAAGTAGAATATAGTATTCTTTATGATCTAGCACCTGGGAATAGCTGATGGTTGTATATATGTACTATAGGTTTTAGCAGCTTTCTTGTGCTTCCAAGAGGTAACATGCACTCTGAGACCCTATATCAGGAGTTCTCAACCTTTTTAAGCCAGGGGCCAGGTCACGCTCCCTCAGACAGCTCTGGGGGTGGGATGACCATTTTGCCCTTCCTCCACCACATGGAACTTCCTGTTGTACTGGAAGCGGGGGGGGGGGGGGGACATGAAATGGTGCCATGGGCCAAATCTGGCTCGTGGACAGCAGGTTGAGAATCCCCTTTTTTCACTTGCTGTAAAGCCCGTTGTATCCAACTCTAAGGGGAAAGTGCTCATCTTTGTTTACAGTCAAAGAGCCGGCACTGTCTGTGCCTGCAGCCATTTCCATGGCCACGTGGCAGGCATGACTAGATGCTGAAGTACACAAAGCACTATTACCTTTCACACCTAAGTGGTACCTATTTATCTACTTGCAATTTCTTGCTTTCGACCTGCTAGGTTGGCAGTTGCTGGGGTAGATGATGGGAGCTCCCTCCGTTGTACAGCACTCGGGTCTCAAACTGCTGATCTGCTGAACTTCTGGTTATCAAGCTCAGTGTCTTAACCATTAAGCCACCGTGGCCCCTGAAACACTATATTATAGACTACCAGTCCATGGGTACCTTTAAAGGTTTAATTCTATATATGCTGCTAAGATTTACTAACATTGTTTGTTTTTTTTGAAAACTGCTGAATTCAAGTTACAAAGTATTTCTTAGATCAGGATAAATTCAGCTTTTTAACATTAGACATTCCCCTCCCCCCATATCTGTGAATTAGTTTTGCAAAAGTGTATTTTCTTTTCTCTATATAAATAAAAAGGTATGTGCTGTTCAGTATCAGAGGAACTGCAAAGCCAGAAGGAGAGGAAACAGAAGGAGAAGTCTCAATGGACCTTACTTTACCCAGGTGACTTAGGGGTTAAGATGCTGAGCTGGAGACTGGAAAATCAGGTTTCGATACCCAAGAGCTGCACTTGGGGACATGAAATGAGCCTCATTTGGGCGTCTCCTAAAAATCCGTTCAACCCAGAGTAATCTCTGGTATGAAATTATTATTACAAATGGATCTAACTGTGTACAGTGGAACTTATAGCTATGCAAGATCTCCAAAATATATAGTTCTAGGAAATATTGTGCCAGGGAACCATTACACATTGAGAGTGAGGGATACACTACTCAATTCACATTTTAAACATGGCTCATCATCTCCTTCCACCTTGTAATAAATAGTCACACTTTTGATATTGTCTTCTGAGCAGGTTCCCTTCTTGGCCTCTCAAGCCAAAGGAAAAGTCTAGAACATACATACAAACAACTGTTCACCCTGGTAATCTTTCCCCCACAGTACCTTATTGCTGTGACCTCCAAATTTAATTATAACACTGGTGGCACAGGAGTTAAAATTGCTGTCTTGCAACCAAAAGGTTGTGGGGTCAATCCTGACCGGTTTTATTTTATTTACACAACTGTCCCAATTTATTTTGCTTTTATTTTCTTAATTACTGTACAGTATGTGCATTTTTGCATTTTTAACTACTTTGTACCTCACTTAAAGAGTATAATGTGTTCCACAGGATTGCTCTTTAAGAGAGTTTGCTCTTTAAGCAAAACACCATTGTAAGTGACTAATTGTGACCTCTGGTGGGGAGGGTTTTTTTTTTGCAAACCCCGATTTAGTTGTTAAGTGAGTTTTTGGTTGGTTTTAGTTGTTAAGCAAAATGACCATTCAGAGAAAATTCTGCTCTTTAAACGAGGCACTCCTTATGCGAGGTTTGACTGTATGTGTATTGCTTTGTGAACACTTAATTTCTCCAAATAACTGTAAACTTTAAAGATGTGTGAATTTTCAGTTCAAGGTATGTTTCTTCTTTCAACAAGTCTTCATATGAGGTGACTATTTTCTCTGAGGCTTTCAATTACTACTGACAACAAAAGATATTCCTATTGACAACAAAAAGTTATTTTCATTCCTAGTGATCACAAAAAACCTTTCACCTCTTCAAAAGCAGTCTTTTAGAATTAAGAAATCTTCAGGAGAAATAGAAATAAACGTATGGTGTAAAAGTTGTGTGTGAAAGCTTTTCATTCCATTATAAAATTAAAAGCAGGTTCCTCGGAGATCTAGAAGTACTTCTTTCTGAGGAATGCAGTGGCTCAAGTGTTTAAGATACTGAACTCACTGATTAGAAAGTTGGAGTTCGATCCCCAGGTACTGCACGACGGACTGAGCTACCATCTCTGTCCCAGCTCCTGCCGACCTAGCCATTTGAAAGCAAGAAATTGCAAGTAGATAAATAGGGACCACTTTGGAGGGAAGGTAAACAGTGTTCCATGCACTCTGGTGTTGAGGCATGCCTGACACATGTCCACAGAAATGTCTGCAGATGCAGACGGTACTGGCTCTTTGGCTATAAACAGAGATGACCATTGAACCTAGAGTTGGATAGGACTGGCTTTTGAGCAAGGGTGACCTTTGCCTTTAAACATGGTTTCTTGAATCACTATTTTGTGTTTCTTTGTTCTTAATGAACAAAGATTCTAGTGAAAAAAAAGTTGTTCACTTAAGTATAATTTGGTGTACAACTGGGATGAAAATCCTTGAAATTAAGACAGTATGCTAGTTCTTCCCCTTTAAGACAAGTATGTTGAATCTTGAGGGTGGTGTAAATTATGTTTTGAACACACAGAAATGCTCAGATTTTGTGCAATCTGGTTCAACATGGCAGAAATTGGGATGATTTCTGTTTTAGTTAAGAATTTGAATCGCTAGATCGGTTAGTATCTTTCTTAACAAGCCAGTCATTCTCCACTTATTCTGTGTGTGCTTTCTGCAACTGCTCTTCTCAGAGGGAAAGAACAGCATAAACATTGTGCTGTTCAGAGACCTTGTTGGGGAAAAGGAGCTTGTTGTCTTGTTCTTACATTAATATTCTTTGTAGAGGCATGTCATTGTGTCAAGGCAGCCTAGACCAACAAGAATAAGGTATTCAGTGGTGATTCTTAGCCATAGTTTAAAGCTACCTCACATGTTTCAGTGTTCCTTTGCATAGCTAGCATCAGCCTTTGTTCACTCTTCAAGTGCTTATTTTGAACCCCTCCGAAGTAAGGGATAGTTAATCTTCAGTGTGAAGGCACTTCAGCTCCAGTGCCCACAGTGTGATGAGATGCTGATATAGTTGATACTCTGTGTGTGTGTGTGTGTGTGGAGGGGGGCTGAATTTCAAGTTGGGAAGGGCTTCTCTGGCATTGTTGCAGCATTGAGTGGAACTAAGGGTGAAGGACTGGGCTCAAAAAGATGTACCGTATATGCTGGTGTATAAGATGACTTTTTACCCCTGAAAAACATGCCTCCAAGTTGGGGGTGGGGCGTCTTATACACCGGGTGCACTTCAGTTGAATAAAATACAGTAATACCTCAGATAACATTTACCTCGGATAACGTTTACCTCAGATATAACGCTTAAATCGCATAACGTTAAGCAATCTGGGGAGGAGAACTGCATCGAATAATATTAAGGTCCTATGGGATGGATCGGATAACAACTTTTAATATCAGATGACGAACAGGGGTTTGAAGGCTTTTAAAGGGAAACTATCACGCCAGCAAACTTGCTAGGGACTTCCTGGTACTTGCTCTCTCCCTCTATTTGTTATCTTCCTTCTATCATTGACAGTTCCAGTTTGGTTAACAGATTAGAAAACAAACAGCATGGCAGCTCCCATAGGTTTATTGTTTCATTCAGCTTTAGTGAATTGTCTTTGGTGAATTACGTTTAATAAACTTGCACTGTTTTATGTTTACTGTACATGTTTGATAACATACAGCCTTGTGACAGTTTTTCTGCATGTCATAAGCATTTGGATATAAATTAACATGTTGAAATCAAATCTGATGTTCTTTTAGGTTTTATTTGGTGTGTGGAAGGTGTGCGGAAGAGGGGGCAGTCTTATACAGCGAGTATATAACAAATTCTATATTTTGAGTGGAAATGTTGGGGGGTCGTCCTATACACCCAGTCGTCTTGTACACCGTCATATACGGTATTTGTTACCAGTGTTGGCATTTTACCTCCAGGCATGTGAAGAATTCCTCAACTCTCACCTTGCCTGCTTAGTTGTACTTTCCAGGGCTACTTATTATTATTATTATTATTATTATTATTATTATTATTATTATTATTATTATTATTATTATTATTATTATTATTATTATTATTATTATTATATACCACCCATCTGGGATGGACTCCAACTCTGGGTGGCTTACACTATTAAAATAAAAGCAAAACAACATTAAGACAATAAACAACCCCCACCGACATAATCAAAATAAGAACTGAGGACCCCAAACTCCTGTGGCCGAAAGGCAATGGGAGGGTCTCCTATTTGGTCTTCAACACACTGCTGAAGGCTCAAACAAAAAGATTTTCAGTTCTTTCTTAAAGGACCCTAAGGCATTGACCAAGCGCAGCTCCCCCAGCAATGTGTTCCATAGAGCTGGAGCTGCCACCAAGAAAGCCCTATGGTAGGTAACGGACTTTCTCGCCAACCTGGGAGTCGGAACGTGGAGTTGAGAAAGTACAGAGCCAGTGGTGGAAATACAGAATTATTCTTAATTTATGAATGACAAATCAAGTTTACTGACATTCTGTGGTTAACTATCTTTAATTTTAAATGCTCAATTGTGAAAAAAATCTTAACATTTTAATAATCTCCTTCATCCTTCATTGTCTTAATTATATCCAATCTGATGTTAATATTTATATATTTAATTCAAACCTAATGATCAATAAAATTACCTTGTGACAAATCTCACACCAGTTTTTCCTGAAAGACAACTTAATTAGGCACTCTGATAATTCATTCACTGTCCAATTAAAACATCATTTTATTTGCAAAGAAATTGCTATATTCTTGGTGTCAGAGGAAAAAAGATGTCTGGAAGAAAATATTTGACTTTTCCTTTCTAGTGTTAGCACAGCAATTTTCTTTAAATACAATCTAATTTTGAAACACCTGTGGAAAGTTTATTATAAGCTGATTTTCCCCCTAGTTTCCCCTAACTGTGCATGGTACAAAACAACATTACTGTCATAGCATTTACAAGGAACTACAGGTGCAGCATGAAAATGAGTCAGCCTTGTGAAATCTTTCTTCAAGAGAATTGAAAGCATATGGCATATAGTGTGACTTTTTCCTCTTTCAAAGCTCTGGATTTTAAGACATATTGGTCAAAATCCTGTATCTTAACATAGTAAACCAAACTAGAGTAAATCCATTAAATCCATCTGGATTTGGTGATTCAACTCTTCCATAAACTCTATTGATTCAAATAGGCCTATTTTAATTGTGATTTACTATGCTAAAGTAAGTCAGTTAGAGTAGGCCCATATGAATCAACAGGACTTATTGAAGTGTTGACTTACCAAAGCCCTGTGGATTCTATGGGCCTACTCTAGAGTGACTTAGGGTACAACCAAGTTAATGGTTGCCTTTGCTCACAAGCCAATCATATATTACTCTAGGGTGTGGTGCTCATCTCCATTTATAGCCAAAGAGCCAGCACTGTCTGTGTCTGCAGACATTTCCATGGTCATGTGGCAGGCAAAACTAGACATGAGAGTGCATGAAACGCTGTTTACCTTCCCTATTTATCTACTTGCAATTTCATGCTTTCACTTTCCTAAGTTGGTGTGAGCTGGGACAGAAACAGGAGCTCACTCCATCATGTAACACTTGGATCTTGAACTGCTGACCTTCCCATTCATCAAGTTAAGCATCTAACTACTAAACCACCACCATCCTAGAGTACAACTACATTGATATATAATGCAGTAGATCTTCTAGGATAGGAATGATTTGATTCATATGTTTTTCTGTCGACACATGAAGTAAATGTCAATGTGAATAAGCCTGGATTCCACACACACAAACCCCGATAGTTTTTCACTCTCCACCACTGGGGCTATTACTTTTTTGTTTTGCTTTACAGTGGATCTATTTGCATCATTTTAGGCAATGTGATCATTTTAGCCTACAAGGAGGGGTTAATGGCCATGGTATCTGAAGTCATTTCAGCTGGCTCCAGCAGTAATGAGAGACTAGGTGGCAGGAGAAATGGCTGTCATTTGAACGCTCTCCTTCTCATTTGGCAGAAGCAAATTAACACAGGGAAACTACGCTTCCTAAGCAAGACTGCACAGTGGTTTCATTCATATTTTTTCCTGCTATATAGGTGCACCCTTAGTAAACAGGATTTGGATCAAAATATGCTACTAATGATGTTAAAAATATAAACTTAGACGATGTGTAGCATCCAGATTTTATTTTTGCTCAGTCATCTTGGGATTCATAGAACTACTGAATTGCCCCTATGAAACTTGAGGTTACCCACAAATGCTGTTATTAAAGGTGTCAAGGCTGCCTGACTTGGACATGTTCTCAGGAATACTTTTTGTGTTGTTACCCCTGTGCTCTGGAACTCCCTTTCTGAGAGTTTTTGTATGGATTTGAGAGAGAATGCCTAACTACATCATCAAAAATGTCATGGGATACACAGGAAGATCCTCCTCAAAAATTGTGGTATTTTTAAACCCTGGGCAATGGCCACCTTGTGCTGGCTAATCTTTCTCACACTAGATCAGGTGAAGGAACTGCAGAATGAACTCACCAAAAGGTGGCTTCATTTTGAACTAGATATGGAAGGATCATCATCATAATCAAAATCTACCATTCGATTCACAGTTGAAGACTGGTATGAGATTAACAGTTTAAGCCCTAACCAAGGACCCAAGAACGATGATGATGATGATGATGATGATGATGATGATGATGATGATGTCTGTATGACACAAAATACATCCATGGCTTTTTACTTCCAGATAGCCTTTTCCCCTTGTGCCCTGGAGGGCTTCTACATTTTTCTTGTCAGTGATTTGGAGGGATTCTTTTCCTATTTGGACGTACAGTATGTAAAAATAGGGAGTTGTGTCTGCAGGTATTTATAGGTACTGTATAGTGTTTTGGTGACATGAGGCTCAGGATTGTGGTAATATGCCACTGCATTATTTATCTGTGCTGATCATCCTCTTTTTAAAAATGTATTAAATCTATGAAAATAGTGGTAGATCACCATATCATCTTATTTCTAAGTTGTTCTTATGGAATGGAATGAAATACATTCCTGGTGTGTGTCTGGAATGCTTTTCCGGAACACTATGTAACCAGTGGTGGGCATCAGCAGGTTTGTACCAGTTCACCAGAACCGTTAGCAGAAATTCTGGCTGGCCCCACCCATCAAAGTTTTGAAATAAAGTAGTCCTAATTTGGGTGCAACACAGGGCTTTTCCCTTGGCCATGCCCACCATACCACACCCACAGTGTGGTAGTAAAGGTTTTTGGAGCCAACCACTGTATGTAACCCTTTGAAAACTAAGAGGAACATATTTCATTGCATCTCAATTGCTTCTTCTACCAGTGTTGAATGGCTATGACAATAAATACAGGAAATAATTGTATGCAGCCCTAGCAATAAAGTGATAGAGTGATGAAAGTGATACAGTGATAAAGTGATAGAGTGTTGAAAGAACCAGGATTGTATAAAAGGAAATACAAAGGGGGGAAGGACTACAGGAAGGAAGGAAAGAAAGAAAGAAGGGAAGCTACACCTTGATTTGGAATGTGGACCCTGAACTTCTGATTCAATCCACAAATCCAGTGTGAGCATTCATTATAATTTCAACTGTAGTTGAGGCTGCAAATCAAACTGAAGCAGAGCCAAATAACTCCAATTTGGGTTTTCAACATAGTTAAACATGAAACTGTTTTGGTGGGTTTTGGATGCTGCTAATTTTAATCAAAGTTTTATGCTATTATGTTTTAATGATTTTTAGATTGTTGTATCTGTTACATGGTTCAGTCTGTTTTATTGATTTAATCATGTTGTACACTACTCCGAGTATTCTTGAACTAAAGAACAGGAAATATTTGAAAATAATAAACAGTAAATCTGCCTGCCTGTCTGTTTGTCTTCCTACCTACTTATCATTTCTTTCATCCAATTTCATCCAATTTCTGGCCCACTTGTATGGTGAAGCAACACTTCTACTAAGCTGGAGCTTTTCAGACTGTCTCTGAAAGTATTGCCAGTTTCTGTTCACTTTCCACTGCATGGCTGTGTGATAGACCTGAGGTAATTGAGCTAACTTTTTCATTCCTTTTCATACCAAGCCAAACATACTCAGGTCATTGCACCTCATTGGTTCTGTAGCTGTTTTGTTTTGTTTTTCCGTGTTGTGTGTGCAATTAGACCCTGTTTCTCACAGAAGTTGACTACAATAAATAATGCATTGTAAGGCATTCCTTCAGCATTCTGAAATCCTCATCACCTCCAGGGAGGTTAAACATTTCTTCTTAATGCAAGAACTCTATTTCATATATCCAGCAGAATATCTCCGTAGGTTTTTAGGAATTTGAAGTGATACAAAGAATGACTACTTTGGCATGGAAAATGAACCCTAACTGATCAGCCCAAAAAATTTTCAGAAGGCAATAGATGCTTCTGCTGCTATTCTCTAGCTAGCATCTGATACAGAAACACTGCTTTGCCAATCCTAGAGGTATGAAAGTACTGTAGCTACAGACAGTTACAAGGTGAGGATCTGTTCTTAAAAACAAAGAGCTGCCACCCTTGAAATGTCAAAACAGCTTTTGAAGCTTTTGGCTAGGCAGGAAAACCAAATCTTCTGTTGATTTTTGGTATGTCAAGGCCTAAGCACAAGGCTTTTAATATTGGGAGAGCAGGCAAATTCCAGGCTGACCGGTACTTTGATTAAGAACTTGCTTTATTTCTCATTTTAGCTGAATGCTGCATTTTTATTCATGGATTCATTTTTAGGAGTAATTAAACATGCAAGGGGACAACGACATATGGTGGTTTAGTGGTTAAGATGCTGAGCTTGAAGACCAGAAGGTTGGCAGGTCAGCAGTTTGAAAAACAAATATTGCATGATGAATTAAGTACCTGTCATCTGCCTCAGCTCCTGCCAACCTAGTGGTTTGAAAGCAAAAAAATTGTAAGTAAATACATAGGTACTGCTTTGGCAGGAAAGGTAACAGCATTCTGCAGGTGCAGAAGCACTGGCTTTTTGGCTGTAATTGGAGCTGGACATGACTGGCTTTCAAGCAAGGGAGACCTTCACCTTTTAAACATCCAAGGAGTGAATGCTAACCTTGCTGCTTTACTAATGTGTCAAGGGATGAGTCTGCAGTGGAAAGCCTCCTTAACATGTGGAGGCTTTCCATGCAAGCTGTAATGATTAAGGCTTGGAATCATATAGAGAACATCAAGGCATATAGGAGGTTCTCAGCATCAGACTGACAGCTCTTCGTGAAAGCAAAGTGATAAAGTAGGAAACAGAGCTAACTTACTCTCTTCCTCATGTATACAGTCAGCTGCAATGGAAAATGCCTAAATAAGATGCTGGATACAGAAATATCTTTTCACACATCCCCCTTCATTTGCTAAGCAAAGTCAACAGGTGAATATATTCTGAGTCCTTGTAAAATCAAGCAGATCTGTTCCCTTCAGTAAGATAAGACTTAATTGGGCTAGTGTTTTAGCCCTAGAGTTAATACCTTTGTAGCTGGATTCCTGTTGTACAGAATCCCAACTGCTCATTGTTAGTTCATTATCTTTGAGACAGATATAAACAGTTGAAAATGGGTGATAAACAAAACCATTAGGGCAATTTTGCCATTTACTTTGAGGTGTCTGTGACAGATGCTGCAAAGCAAACGTCATTAAACAGCTGTTTGCCTCATTTCAACCTGTTCAGTGTACAAGAGTGATTCCTCTTAGCATGAGCAAGATGGGGGTGAACAGTTTGTTGTTGTCATCCATTTCTACTCATTTGGTTGGTAGAAAACCAAGTTTACAAGGAAATAGGCAGTAAAATGAGTTTCATACTGAGGGGAAAGTGGTGGCTGGAAAGGAAAATGATTCCTTCCACACACAAAAATTATAGGCAGATAATAAAGGTAAAGGTTTCCCGTGCTCGAAAGCCAGTCATATCCAACTCTAGGGGTCAGTGCTCATCTCTGTTTCTAAGCCAAAGAGCCAGTGCTATCTGCTTGTGCAGACGTTTCCATGGTCATGTGGCAGGCATGACTAAACACCGGAGCACGTGGAACGCAATACCTTCCCACCAAAGTGGTCCCTATTTATCTACTTGCAATTTCTTGCTTTTGAACTGCTAGGTTGGCAGGAGCTGGAACAGAGACGGGAGCTCATTCCATCCTGCAGTACTCGGGAATCTAACTGCTGACCTTCCGCCTCCCAGTCAGCGTCTTAGTGACTTGAGCCACTGCAGATAATACACAAGTTCATATATGTACCTCGTTGATTTACCTTGGTCTTTATCAGGAAGGGAACTCACAGGGAATTACAATGGAAGAGAACATATGGCATATGTTTTTAAAACACATTACCCATGGCTACTTGTTTCATAATTCTTCATTATGGAAAAGGGGGGCTCCAAATCAAAACATTTGGCCCTTGACAACTTTGAAAAGTTGTACCTGCTATATTTTTGTTTTGTGTCTGTTTTGCAGCTTGTTCAGCTCCATCAACAGTAAGTCCACTTGATTTGGGCTGGTGTTAGCAAGCAAGAAATGGGACTGCAGTGGTTCAAGTGGCTAAGAAGCTGACCGGAAGATGGCAGGTCAGCAGTTTGATACCTGAACACTGCAGTACAGAATAAGCTCCTGTCTTTGTCCCAGCTCCTGCCAACCTACCAGTTTGAAAGCAAGAAATTGCAAGTAGATAAATAGGGACAACTTCAGTGGGAAGGTAAACAGTGTTCGGTGCGCTCCAGTGTCTAGTCATGCCTGCTACATGATCACCTAAGCTTCTGCAGAAGCAGACAGTGCTGGCTCTTCAGCTATGAAACAGAGATGAGGACTGAACTCTAGAGTTGGATGTGACTGGCTTTCGAGCAAGGGTGACCTTTAGCAAGCAAGAACAGAACAACAACAACTCAGCAATAACTGGAGCACATAAGAGCAGATAAGCAGCAGTAAGGCTGGCTCTTCCATTTTAGATGGCCAGCTATCACATGCCATCAACATTAAAATAGGTTACTATTAGGAAGCCCAATGAATAATTTGATTCTTTACAAATCCTGAAGTGAGTTTACTGAGTCAGATCTGGGAATAAGGCAGTAGTGGGGCTCTGCATAGTCTAAGGCTGAATTGTATTTCTTAGAAAAGGGTTTTGCAACCTTAGGTCCACAGATGTTCTTGGACTTCAATTACCAGAAGCCCAAGTCAGTACATTTGCTGATCAAGGATTCTGGAAATTGAAGTCCAAAAATATATAGTGGCCCAAGGTTGAGGAACCCTGTCTTAGCTGACTGAAGCAATGTATGGACCTGTTCTTGGGTATGATGCACACATCTAGTTAAAACTCATGTGTGATTCTTGTATATATCTCCTGGAAGGTGATAAATGTGTTACTTCTCAAACAACATTTTCACTGTTTTTGTCTGTCTGTGTGTTTACATGAATTGGCAGAGCCACTTCTTCTGAAGGGTGCAAACTAAAATAATAAATCCATCTTCACAATCCTAATACAGTGTAAATGTTGGGTTGTGCCCAAGTATGTGTACAGAAAGTGTACAGGAGTGTGCTCCTATTGATTCCAGCCCTCAGTGGCTCTGTTACTTCTTTCGTGAGGCCTTTAGCAAGGGAACTCTTGGTTTTCCAATGCATTGTGGGAGGGTAGCTATGTAAATTGAACACAGGCAGTTTATGTTATGAAACATAAACTGCTACTTGTAAATATTGTCTTTGCTCAGTTTTTTCCAAGCCTAGTCCCATAGCAAATCTTTTCATTGTATAACAGGCTTTTCCTTGTGTAAACCTTCCATCAGCAATACTTTCTTAAAATGTTATTTTTTCTTTTGAACAATACATTTTGCTATACATTGAAATAGTAGAATTGAGTTATTATCTTGCTACTTTATGATGTTCCAAAGAACCATCCAAGATACCAGTAGAAAACATGGTACGAGCCGAATAAAGCACAAGCTGAATAAAGATCAATCTGCTTGAGCAAGGAGATGAATAAGAGTGTATTGCTTAGCTATAGGTTTCATTGTATTCTATTGATTTTGCAGAACGTCTGCATTCTTCACATTTTTGGAGTAGTACCTTATCTCAAATTTACTCATTAGTTACAGACTCATTAGCCCACTGTATTGATTTTAATTCTCATGACCACTCATCCTTAAGCTGCCATCCTTAAAATTTCTGTCTCCATTATGCTTGTACATTAATTTGCATTAACTCATAAGCTATCTTCTCTGTTGTGAAATAAATATGGCTTGGTTTAAAGAAAGAAAGACATTCCTTGGACCACATTGGTGACATGAATGTTCTAGTAGCCAAAGGTACAAGATGAAATAATGAAAATCTAGTCAATTTATTGTTATTTCCTTTAAATCCCTGAGAAAAAGCAATTCTGCTTCAAATTTCATTTAGGCAGAAGTAAAATGGCATCTTTTCAGGCAGCACAAGTTGTGAACACAATTACTGGCCATGCACATTCCAGTATAAAATGGATTAAAAGGACTCAGTTATTGGCTGTTCAACTTGGCTCAGCATTATGGAAAAATGAATGATGTCTGGTAGATGGTGATCCATGGCAAGCAGATTGTATCACAGACCAGAACCAAAAGCAAACTCTCCAAGAGACCCAGTTAATAAATTTCATGTGCAAAGTCACAAATGATTAACAAATTATCCTATGCAAATTGAAGCACGGTATGCAAGCATTTGATAAACCTCTAATACTATAGAATTAGCTATGAGCCTTGTTTTTCTAAGCCCATGGAATTGGTTCATTTGGTGAATAGCTAAGTGTGAATGTGAGTGGTGCATACATACTAGAATTTGGCCAAAAGCAAATTTAGGTACGGCTGTCATCTCCCAGTCCCACCATAGGGAAAGGATTCCAGCATTGGTTCACCCTACACCAGCTTGACTGTGCAACTGAACAACAACAAATGCCAGCCAATGACCTCCTCCTCATTTCTCCTGCTGGTGGAGAAAAGGAACACAATTAGATGGGAATTATGTGGGTGGAAGGTACTGTGGCTTTTTCTGTCTTCCAAGAAGGAAGCTGGTAGCGCAGTCCCGGAATCTGCTGGGTGCCTGTAAGGCATACCCTGAGATCCCTTAAGAGGACTTCTTACTAAAAGAGCTAGATTGGCATTCCAGCTCAACCCTCTCAAAACTGGATCTGTTTGGTGCCCAATCATGAGGACAGAATTGTGATCATGTGAAGTCCTGGCACAGTACTTTGTGCAGTAAAATGTGAAGATTTTTGCTGTCTGTAAGTGTTCTTTGATTGTGACAAAATGAACACAGCAACTTATTTTCTGCAACATTACCCCACAGTCCTATTGATATTGTACAATTGTCCAGCATGACACAAATGTGGACAATCTGAAAGGGCATTCTCATCATTGGATTTGCAAAGTTCATGTGTTTTTGGGCAAACAGACACAACCCCAGCTGGTCAGGAAATACTGGGGAACTGTTTCATGCTGAAGCTGTAAACATTTCCATAGTCTCAAAGGATGGATACCACTGCAAAATGCCTCCCTGTTTTAAAAAATCTAAAGGAGAGCAGACAGTTTTACTCCTCCAGATATTTTTTCAATACTACAGTTTCTATAACAACTTATTATTGGCTATGTTGACTGGGACTGCTGTGGATTGTAGGCTAGAAAACATCTACATGGCCCCAATTGTCCCCCATTAATTGATACTTTAGGTACAAAATTTAAAAAAGAAAGCATTAAATCTTCTCCACTTACAAGGATGAATGGATATGTCATGGGAGTGATTCTAAAAAGATGAATTAATATATCATGGGAGCGACTACGGAAGCAAAAATGGGCAGTTTAATCAAGAAAGAAAATTATAATCTGTTCTAGCAGTATATTGGTTGTTGTATTGTCCTTATAATATATTAAAAATTCTGAAAGTCATTAATAGAAAGTCAAAAGTAGAGACAGTTCTATGCTGAGAAGCAGGAGAGCATTAGCAAGGCTGAAAACTTATTTTCAAACCAAAGTAGATTTTGGGTTATGATATCTTGTAAAGAGTAATTTCAACACGAATCAGAACCATGTAATGTAAAAATATTGATCCCTTCCTTCAGCCTAGCAATTCCTAAGCATAAACAGCTACAATCATGATACAGTACTTACTTTTGCTTGACTTTTTTTATTACTACATTGGTCCCCACTTCTACAGTGTTAAAAGTTTGTTAGCTTGACAGGTAATGGTCACCAGTATTTTCCTACATAGATGTGTTCTGATTCAGGCATTTTCTTCATGATGTCAGAAGATATGCCACTGATGCTACATTCTTCTTCTTCTTCTTCTTCTTCTTCTTCTTCTTCTTCTTCTTCTTCTTCTTCTTCTTCTTCTTCTTCTTCTTCTTCTTCTTCTTCTTCTTCTTCTTCTTCTTCTTCTTCTTCTTCTTCTTCTTCTTCTTCTTCTTCTTCTTCTTCTTCTTCTTCTTCTTCTTCTTCTTCTTCTTCTTCTTCTTCTTCTTCTGCTTCTGCTTCTGCTTCTTCTTCTGCTTCTTCTTCTTCTGCTGCTGCTGCTGCTGCTGCCGCCATATCCAAATCTGAATATAGATGATCATCATGGCGATCAGCAATGACGACTCTCCTGAGAATATAATGCAGTGGTTTTTCATCTGCCTTCCACATCGCAGCATGATCCCCATACTACTGATCCAGTTTCGATGGTCGCTTTCTGGTTCTGTGCCCTTTTGGCACGCAAATTCCTCATCAGACATAGGCCAGTATTGATGAAGCTGCTGACCTCCATCAAGATGGAGCCAGGTGGGATTTAATCCACTTGGGGACCATCACCCTTTGTTGTGGACTTTGGCACCCAAGGTGTTAGTCCTCAGGGTTGTCAGGGTAATTTAACCACTGCCTGACACTTGGCATTGAGTTGCTGGCAGTATGGTCCATACCATAGCAGGATAACCTGCCCAGACAGACTCATAATACTTAGGATGAAATAATGGAGTGGTGTCCTTCTTTTTCCAATCTACAATGAAACCAAAATGATTTTTTAAATTTATTTATCTGTTCTACTGTTGGTATCTTGTGTGTCCATCAAGCAGTACTCAGGGTGGGAAACATCTGATACAAATACAATGAAATACAATAAAATATCAGTAAACAAATGAGTGAGTTCTGAGCATTCATCTAGACATTTGTTTCACTGAAATTTCTTTTTACTAGCAACAGAAGAGGTCAGCTTGAGGTTACAAGCGGAGAAAGAAAGAACAGACAGGAAAACTGTCAGTGCAAACTAGGGATGCACTTTAGGTTTGAAATATGCTGAATTTAGCAAATAATGCTATATTCAGTTAGTTCTGAATAGCTGTAATAATAATTTGTAATATTCAGAGTTCAATTTCCTCCTGTAGTTTTGAAAGTAAAAGGCTAGGTTTCTGCTTGCTAGAGGAAGAAGTGAAAGTATAATCTATTTCTTAGGCTTTGTTGAGTGATTCCTTGAGAAATGAGACTTAAATTCTTCAGACACTCTGGCACCAAGGGTAGCAGAAAAAGAGAACTCAGTGGAATGAGTTTCCTAAGGGAAGGTGGTGGTGTAATGACCAAGCCTTTAAATGATGTTTGTCTGCTCCAGGAGACATAGACAACAGAAGGTATTTTTTCCACATTGGTTCGTTCCAAGCAATACCTGTTTATCTACTTGTAATTTCTTGCTTTTGACCTAGTAGTTTGGCAGGAGCTGGGACAGATGACAGACACTCACTCTGTCACATAGGAGTCAGGTTTCAAACTTCTGACCTGCTGACCTTCTGGTCATCAAGCTCAGTGTATTAATCACTAAGTCCCCATGGCCCATAAGGTGAGCATATATGTTTATAAATTCTCGGAGCATCTGCTGTTAGGATATGCTCTCCATTGGAACAGTTTTGTCTACATCCTTTTCTTAACCTTCAACTTTAATTTACATTCTATATATCTCAATCTATATTATTTATTAATCAATTGCTGCTCCCTTTCTAAAGATCATGGACTAACAGAAACAGTTAGTTTTTTTTTTAAAAAAACTAAAGATTATTTATTGAAATTCAAGGGAGGCACAGCCGCTGGAAAAAAAATACACCAAAGGAATGATTTCCCAGAGGGTAACATCCTGGCATCATTACTTTTTAACATTTGCACAAATGATCATGCCATAACCCAGGAATGTTATCGATGCTGATGATCTTGCCTTGACAGTCCAAGGGGAAGCCATCAAATCCAATGAACACCAGCTAACCTTTGTGTGAGAAGAGCTTTCTTTTTATTAGAAAAGCATCAAACTAAACTGAAACCTTTTAAACACAGCTGTATGCCTTCCACACAAATAAAAGGAAATTTAGCTTGCTAAGGTGGAAAGATTTTGGTACAGTGCCCCACCCCAAAGTGTTTGGTTGTAACTCTACATTGAATCGTAGAATAACTGAGTTGGAAGGGGCCTTTTAGGCAATTGAGTCCAGCCCCCTGCTCAATGCAGGAATCCCAAACAAAGCACATATGATAGATGGCTGTCCAATTCTGTCTTGAATTCTTCTAGTGTTGGAGCATTCAGCACCACTCGAGGAAGTTGATTCCATGTCATACTGCTCTAACTGTTAAAAAGTCTTTCCTAATCTTCAGCCTATATCGCTTCCTGTAGCTTCAGCCCATTGTTATGTGTCCTGCACCCTGGGATGATGGAGAACAGATCCTGCCCTTCCTCTTTATGGTTATCTTTCAGGTATTTAAAGAGTGCCAGTCTCATTTTCTCAAGGCTAAACATGCACAGTTGCTTCAGTCTTTCCTCATGTGGCTTGTTTTCCAGTCCTTCTTGCCCTTCTCTGTACCTGCTCTAATTTGTTTGCATCTTTCTCAAATTGTGGTCCCAGAATTGGGCACAGTACATGTGGTCTAAATTGTGCTGAATAGAGGGGGACTAGTACCCCATGGGCTTTGGAGACTTTTTGTTGTTGTTCAGTCACACAGTCGAGTCCAACTCTTTGCAACCCCATGGACTACTGCACGTCAGGCTCCTCTGCCCTCTGTCATTCTCTGCAGCCCACACAGATCTACGTCCATTGCATCAAAGATACAATCTAGCCATGTCATCTTCTTCTGCCCCTTCTCCTTTTGCTTTCAATCTTTCCCAGCAACAAGGCCTTCTCAAGTGAGTCCTCTCTTCATATTTGGTGGCCAAAGTACTTGAGCACAGCTTCAGTATTTGTCCTTCCAAGGAGCAGTCAGGATTGATTTCCTTCATGATTGACTGATTTGATCTCCTTGCAGTCCACTGTACTCTCCTCCAGCAGCACAGTTCAAATGTGTCTATTCTTCTACACTCAGCCTTGCTTATGGTCCAACTCTCACAGCCATACATTACTACTGAGAATAACATTTCTTTGACTATGCAGACTTTTGTTAGCAGGGTGATGTCTCTACTTTTTATTATGCTGCCTAGGTTTCTCATAGCTTGCCTCCCAAAAAGTAAGCATCTTTTTATTTCATGGCTGCTGTCACCACCTGCAGTGATCTTAGATCCTAGGAAAGTAACTGCTTCCATTTCTTCCCCTTCAATTTGCCAGGGAGTTATGGGGCTGGAATTCCACAATCTTTGGGGGTTTTTTTAATGTTTTGTTGCTGGCCAGCTTTTGCATTCTCCTCTTTCATCCACATCAAGATAGATTTCTCAGAAGACATACAGATTTCTCAGAAGAAAGATGAGGTGGTCTGGTACTCCCATCTCTTTAAGGACTTCCCATAGGTTATTGTGATCCACACAATCAAAGTCTTTGGTGTAGCCAATGAAAGAAGTAGACTTTTTTCTGGTACTCCCCTGTTTTCCCCATGATCCAGTTAATGTTTGCAATTTGGTCTCTAGTTCCCCTGTTTCTTGAAACCCAGCCTGTACTTCTGGAAGTTCTCAATCCACATACTGCTGAAGTCTAGCCTGTAAGATCTTGAGCATGATCTTGCTAGTGTGTGAGATGAACACAATTGTATGATAATTTGAGCATTGTTTAGCACTGCCCTTCTTTGGAATTGGAACATAGATTGACCTTTTCTAGTCCTGTGGCCACTGATGTGTTTTCCAAATCTGCTGGCATTTGAGTGCAACACTTTAATTGCATCTTCTTTTAGGGCTTTGAATAGTTCAACTGGAATACCATCATCTCCACTAGCTTTGTGGAGAAAAATTAAAGTTTATCAGTTTAGATGACAGGAGTAATTAAACTGTTTCCTCTCAATTTTAATTCTATTCGGATGGAAAGAATTTTATTCTTTCTAAATATGCAAACTCATCTATATGAAATTACTAGTAACTTAAAACATTCTTTATTGGTAAACCCAATATCTCTGACTATTACTTTAACAACTGGAACCTAATGCATAGTTATTAATCACTCTTCTCCTCCCCTATCATTCTGCCCAATTCATCTGGTGTGAAGAATGCTTTGAATATTTGTTTAAAAGAGATCAGCAGTCTTATATACCATGTCTCACAAGTGTTAGCATGAACATACTCACTCTGCTTAATAATAACAATATATTTACTTTATCCCCACACGGTTGGCAGAGGTAATTGGCATAAATGGAAATTGCTTCTGCTTTAAATGTCACCTAAAGGGGATGGGTGGTTAGAGGGAAACGGTAATCCATTACAGAGTTATAAACATGGAGGTTACAAGCACATATCTGATCCTAGGAAGAAAGTGTTCATTTTTAATTAGTGTCTCTTGTGAAGGCAGTTAGAATTGCCTGTCAGGAGAGAAATTTATAAAGCTTTCTTTTGTTGTTTGCTTCTTTTATGTGTGCATTCCTCATAGCACATGATTACTCAGAACAATAGGTGCACTGTGAAATTCTTGAGTTAAAAGATGGGCTTTGAAATTCTCTCTCAGCTTCAGGCAGAGAATGGGAAAACTTGTAAACTACAAATCCTACAAAAATGTAAATTGCAGTCCTATAAATGCTTGGAAACCACCCCCACCACCCCACTCACAAATGCATTAACCACGCTGTAAATTAAACGCACACAAAAAGATGGGAAGGGGAATTTAAGTCCATTTGAAACATCCAAAGAGACTTTTCCAAAGATTAAAATCCTTTCTAAAGCATGTAGAGAACATTAATGGCAAACTTTAAATAATAGGAGGAATACTGAAGATCTCTCTTAGTCTTAGGTATTACATTTCTAAATGTACTTTCAAGAATCATGACAAGGATACAGTGATGTTTCTACATGCTCACATGGGTTTCCTTCGTTCCAAAAGCTATTATCTGATGAACAACTTGATTGTCACTATTTCTGGGACTGTGGTGAAAAGCTGGCATGTTGGCAGTTTGAGACCCGGGCACTGCATGATGGTTTGAGCACCTGTCTCTTTCCCCTCTCCTGCCAGCCTAGCAGTCCAAAGGCAAGAAATTGTAAATAGATAAATAGGGAACACTTCAGTGGGAAAATATCTTGGGGACATGAAAGGAGAGAGCCATGGACAGAGCCATGTCTGAGCTATGCCTGCAGATTACATAAGAAGGGGGGTTGGGGGGGAGGGGGATTGCATCATATTATAGGCATATAGGTGCAGCATTATGATAAGGATGAAACAGATTAACTGTCTTCCACCATTATAAAGAGAAAATTGAGGGGGAGGAATGTTAATTCTAAACCACATACTTAGGGAAAATGGCTCCTTGGGATGTCCTGACAGTATACAAGAGCTCAGTTTGACAATGGTCAATGTTAATCTTGAGGTACAGTAAATTTGAAGTTGACTTTGATGCAGGAGTTTAAGTGGTCACAAGTGATCTCTGTGATAAGTATTGTCCATTTTAGTTTTTCTTACAGATTTTGTTGGGTTACATAATATCTATCTGTGCAGTGTCATGTGCAGTGAACTCCATGACCAGGATACAGGAAATCATACTCAGGTCACAGCAGCTAGATAAAGTGGGGAAGTTTACTTATTTGGGCAGCATGATCACTCAAAATGGAGATGCAGAGGTGGATGTCAAATGCTGTATTGGAAAAGCAACAGCAGACTTCCAGAGAATAAATAAGATCTGGTCCTTGCCCTCCATATCAATACAAATTTAACTCAGTTTGTTCACCTCCATAGTGATGCTGACAGCCAGCTATGCCTACAAGACTTGGAGGGCATCAGCAAGTATCAACAAGAGACTTGACATTTTCCAGCAGAGATGCCTCAACCGAATTTTAAAGATTCACTATTTTGAATACATTACCAATGAGGAGCTGCTTTGAAGGCATGGCTTTTGCAAATTATGTAACATCATTGCACAAAAAAGACTCTAAATGGCAGGTCATATTTTCTGTATGGGGAAAAACAGGATCCCTAAGGTGGCAATAAGTTGTACTCCTCCCAATGCCAAATGGCAACGAGGATGCCCTCAAAACACATGACAAAGAACTTTCTTGGCAGATTTAAAGACCCTGAACATGACATGGGAAAATGCCAAAGTACTCACCCAAAACTGAAAGATCCCTTGTTACCCAATATGCTATATCGCAGTGGTTCCCAACAAGGGGTACACAGCCCACTAGTGGACTTCAATTCCCAGAAGCCTCAGTCAGTACATTGGCTGATCAGTGCTTTGGTGAAATGACTTAGGCTTCTGGGAATTGAAGTCCAAAAACCAGCATTTGGGAAACACTGCGTATATCGCGTTGGAAGGATCTAAGCCTAAGTGTCATTTAGGAAATTATTTGTTATGTTTCGCCACACAGAAGAGCAACAATGTGGTTTTCTCTCAGGAATTATATTAGGTATTTTTCATGTTTAGAAGTGGAAGGAAATTTTTGGCCAGTTTTAGGTTCTGGGTTTCGCTAAATCTAGTCTCTGTGTGTTTAGTTTTGCTTAATTGTGGCAGTAGGTAGAGCCAGGGCCTCTCAGAGCTTGCAAAAGGTCTCAGCCTCTTCCATTTTCTGACATACATTATACATGAATTATTATTTTTAAGTGCGAAAATAGGGACAATGTCTGTCTGTCTGTCTGTCTGTCTATCTTAGAACTACAGAGCTGGAAACGATCCTATGGATCCTCAAGTCCACCCCATCAAGGAGACACAGCGGGGAATCAAATGCCCAACCTCTGGCTCCACAGCCAGATACCTAACCCACTGATTATTTTTTTGCCCAAGTAAATCTGAACAAACCTATTCCAGGTCACAACCATCTGCACATATGGGGGAGCTTTAATATTTTCCCCCTCTCCCACGTAAGAAAAGAACAAAACCTGAGTATTTTTTTTGTTTTTTCTTTAAATTTTTAATTAAAAGAACCCAAACAGCTTGCTACTTTACTCTATTTCACAACAATTTACACTCATTTTATTGTGACATGTCTTCTATTTGATTCTGACTTATCTTCATCATCCCAGGCTTTTCTAGGCATAAGGTACAAAGAAGTGAATTACAAGTCAATCATTCCAGGTGCACTATAAGACCATAAAGCTTGACTATGGCATGTAACTAAGGCCAAAAAGTCCCTAAACACCATGCTCGAGGAGGCTCAGTGGAAAGTCAAACTTCTGGATCTTGCTTCTACAACCATATATTCTAATTAATTGAGATATAAACCCCTCCAGCTGATGTGTACAGGAGTGTAAAAATAAAAATTTGTCTTAAAATTAAATGATATATATGTAACATTGTGAGCATGAAAAGTCCTATGTATAGAAATACATTTTCAAAGACAGCTAGATATGAGTCTTCTGGTTTGTATTAAAATGTGAGATTGCCAGTTGTCCACCCTTATATTAGGTGCTGACTGACACAAGGAACACCTTTTAGATGTGCTTGTTTCTATATTCATAGTTTAACAACTTTAGTGAGTCATTTATACAGTGCTGTAAAGATACGTGGTATATGATGACAAGTCAGTACAAAGAGATGTCTGGTCCCTTGTTTGAACAACTTGCAGCCCAAAGATATAAATAACATCAATCAGTATTATATAAGAGAGAACATTTTCAGAAAAAGGTAGCAGCATTTAGGGCATGAGGGTTCATGTGAATCATGCTATCAAAGAGAAAAAGTACTTCAGGGTGCTAGAGGTGAGATCAGAGAGTATAAATCCAGCTTCTTGAACACAGAGAAAGCTCTATATAATCAGAGCATCCAATGATGAAGAGTTGAGTTGCACATGGTTTGTTTTTCTGATCTACAAAGGAAAATAGGAACACAAGTAGATAAAAATTGTTTGTGTGTAGCTTTTGATATGTAAGGGTAAATTCTATAATTTCTATAATTTCCAGAGCATTGCTAATCTCCTGAGACATAGTCTGGAGAACATTTTAGCAGTAATCTATGTAGGACCTCAAGATCATGTGTGCCCAGAGAGTACAGCTCAGGAATGAATTGTCCGATCCTTAAGTATGATTGTATGGGGGTTGCATGCCTCCAGAGTTGGCAATCATCCCAATGCTATTCAACATCTATATGAGGCTGCTGGGAGAGGTCATCAGGAGATTTGGGGTTTGCTATCATCAGTATGCTTGTGCTCAAGATAATACAGGATAGGCTTCAGCAGCATGCAGGGCCATAGCCAGGATTCTAGATTTTTTGGGTGTGTGTGTGAAAATTTTTCAGGAGCAGTAAAAAAAATTCAGAAGGGGCAACAATGTCACACTCACATGTATAACACTGGCATGGTGGGGCGGGGCTGGTGGGGCAGGCTGTTAGCTCTGGAGAGTTTTTGCCTGCCCCCACCCCCACCCCAGGGGCTCTGGCTATGGCCCTGGCAGCATGTGGAGAGAGAACTACCAGAAGTGCAGGCTTAATTCAGAAGTGGTAGGGGAATTAGAGACCAAATTGCCAACTTACATTGAATCATGGAGAAAACAAAGTAATACCAGAAACAAGTCTACTTCTGTTTCATTGACTACACCAAGGCCTTTGATTGTGTGGACCACAATAAAATGTATATAAGTAATTAAAGAGATGGGAATACCAGAACACCTTTTATGCCTCATGAGAAATCTGTATATGAGTCAAGAAGCAACAGTTAGGACAGAATATGGAATGAAGGAGTGGTTTGGAATAGGAAAAGGAATAAGACAAGGCTGCATTTTGTCACCCTGCTTATTTAACTTATATAGGGAGCACACAATGCACATTGCAGGGCTGGATGAATCAAAAGTTGGAATTAAAATTGCTGGGAGAAACATGCAGCTTGACCAGTCCTTGATACTGAATTTTTTGATGCTGTAGTGATGCTGTAATGATGTTGAGATGTTTTTGTTTTTGAAAAATGAAAGAGGCAGGCCATGGGGCAGGGCAAGCTCATAAAACCTCGTGGCTTGGTCAGAAGGCCTAGCCAGCTGCAATTCCCAACTGAAAAGGGGAAGCTCTTTCCTTCTAAACCAGTGGTACCCAATTTTATTTTATTTTTTTTTTCAGGGCGGTCCCATCCCCGACACACAGCTGCAGGTGCTGGAGGCGAGCTGCTCCTGCTGCTGACAGTTTTGTTGTCACCAGCGGTGACAGTGGCAATCAAGCTTTGTTCTGGCTGCTCTGAGCAGCCTCTTGCTCGGTCCCACGCCCTCTGCAGCCTTTGCCAAAGCCAATCGTCGTGTTAAGAAAATCTTCAGAGCCTTCTCTGTTTCAAAACCTGCGGTGCTAGAAGGGTAAACCTGGTGGGCTGTGGTGATGTCATCCTTGGCGCACCAGGGGCTCTCCTAGTACCACAGATTTCGAAATAGAGGAGGCTCCAAAGATTTTCCTAACACAGCGATCGGCTTTGGCAAAAGGCTGCAGAGGGAATGGGACCAAACAAGAGGCTGCTCGGAGCAGCCAGGACAAAGCACGATTGCTGCTGCTGCTGCCACCACTGCTGATGTCAGGCGGTGGGGGCGAGTGGAGGAGCGGTCCACGGTGAGGCGAGGTACTCTTCGTGGGTCGCATTAATGATATGCAGGGGCCTAATTGGCCCCATGAGCCATAGTTTGGGTGCCTCTGTTCTAGACTCTTAGTGGCAGAACTATAGGAACAACATTTCTAGAGTGTATGGTGTCCATCTTAAGGACTTGAGTCATCTTAGGAAAATAACATTTCCCAGAAATCCTGGTAACAGGATTATAGTTTCTGGTGGTTATGAATGTTCTTCCTTCCTGATGCTGCTGCAAAAGACCACAGTAGCAAGTAATATCTAAGTAGTTGGAAGTTGGAAGTAGCAAGTAATATCTAAGTAGTTGGAATAACTATATGTTAGTGTGTGCCCTCTCAGAGAAAAGGGATAGTTATTAGATCACCAAGTGCATATTACGGTTCATGTAATTATAAGTTTTAAAACTACTGTAGTCCTAAACAGTATTTTGGTATGTCAGGCCACTTTTAGCCTTCAAGCTTGTGACAGATGTCCTTTTGTTTGAACCAAGTGCTAAATCCACAATTTGAAAATTGAGTTATGGTCAGTTGCTAGTAATTTTATAACCAAATTCATGAGGCTCAGATTCATTTTATAGAAGTTATGCAAATTCAGGTTAAATCTCACTGTTAGATATGCTTGTAGGAACTTATTTAATATCAGTTTTAAAGAAAAGTTTAAAGATCCCTTTGGGTAGAGTAGTACAGATGGGCTAAAATAAAACTGCTGAACTCTTTGCCCTTAACTTATCCTTTGACAGATATAAAATGAGGAGTATAATGATATCTTTCGTAGAATTCAAATCTGGAATATCATTTTTTTAATATACCAAATTTTGTCTCCCCCCTCCCCTGTGCCTTACCTTTACTGATGTTATTTTTATCCCAGCTATTTTTTTAATCCTCTGCCTGTAGAAGAAAGATTATGAGGAAAAATACATTATCTTTATATAGAGAAGAGACATTCATATATATTTATATATTCCAAGTCAGTCTTTTCTACCTACACACACAAGGAGGCAAGGAGGCACAAAAGATTCTTGGACTCTGTGAGGATTTTCCAAAAGTTTCAGGAACAGTTTGAGGAAGTAAAAATGACCTGCACTTGTGTTCCAAGGTGCTGCTTTGCAGATGGAGAAGGCCTCAGCTACTCATGAATTTTTTTTCTGTGATCCTGTTTCATAGGTCTACATGGAAAACACATGCTCCTGAGTCCATTAGGCAAAGAGTCTTCAAAAGTGTTCTCATATTCTTTTGGAATGTATTTGCCAGGGGATGTATCTTATATTGGGGGAAAATTATTTTAGCAGAATATGAGGTAAAAGGAAAAACACCACAGAGATGCAGAGAGATCAGCTCAGTCTCAAGGGGGCTTCAGTGGTTAAGAAGCTTGCCTTATTAGCTGGAAGACTGGCAAGTTGGCAGTTCAAGACCCTGGTATTGCATGACGGATTGAGTGCCTGTCTCTGTCCCAGCTCTTGGGGACATGAAAAAAGTCTCATATGGACATCCCTTGAGCGGAGTTTCTGTAGCAAAAATCCTCTCAACATGGAATAATTTCTGACAAATTATTATTAGCTCAGTCTCATCACCCACTCCTTTAGGGTTTTTTGCACACAAACTAGCACTTTGCATTGTAAAATCTCTGTAGAAACATTTAAAGTGAAAAGAGGTTTCTTCACTTAGTTATCATCTGTACTTATAAGCAGAAGCCAAAAAAAAGAGGGGGGGTTGGTGAATGGGGTGATTAAGTCTCCAGCAATTGTACTATCCTCTGTGTTTGTTGCTTGGAAGAAGTTCAGAGAGAAGAAGATGGCTATCAACAAAATCAATGGAAGCAAAAACAAACAGAAAGAAAGAATGGGGGCTTGAATCAAATGCCAAATGTAGAAAAAGTACCAATCGAGTCAGTGGCAAAGGACAATCACATTAGCCTGATACCCAGTGTTAGTTCATACAAAATTGCTATTATCCCTTCATCTCCCTTGTTCTCTAGGTTTCTTTCCATAATATTATGTTTTACCTCACTATACCTTCTGTTAGAGCTCACCAACAAGTTTAAAATACCTCTGATTTCTACTTTCTGCTCATGGTTTTCTAGATCCAAATGCACACCTGCTCATTTTCAAGCCCCCACCCCTAATCTGGTCAACTGTAACTGCAAAATTGATTTGTTACAGTTGATTGGTTTAGCTATCTTACTAAAACTACAAATTGTGTTTTCTACTCAAAAAGCTTACCTTGGTGGCAGGGGAGCTCAAATGTGATGTTGGGGGAAATTGGAGTCTGGATTTTCTGGGTTGTGAAGCATAAAATGAAGAAAGAAGTACACTCATCAGCATCTGTTGAAACATTCCTCCCCCTTGGTACTGTAAAGCCAAGGCTCTCAGGGTTGAATGCATATTTGGATCAGCAGGGGAGGGTGGCCATCATATGCCACTCATTTATTTCAAGCTTCCTTGTTCCATCTGAACTTAGCTGCTTTCTTCATGGGTTAACATAAAGCAGCGATAGCAAACCTTTTAGAGACTGAGTGCCCAAACTCAACAGGTTGTTGTTTGCACTGCAGAGGGACAGGACAAACTCTGTGCTGGGAGGAGGGAGGAAGCATTCTCATTGGGCTGCTGGGTAGAAGGGCAGAGCAAACTGTGCTGGAGCGACAGCACACATGCCCACAGAGAGGGCTCTGAGTGCCACCTCTGGCATGTGTGCCATAGGTATGCCAGCACAGCCATGTAGTATCATTGTTAAATCTGAGGAAGTGGACTTGATCCATAAAAGCTTGCATTAAAATATAGCATATTAGAGAGTAAACAAAACATCAAAAAAAGTCAAAAAAAGTTGTGACACCTTAAAGACTAACTCCTGTATTTAACTGTGAGCTTTCGTGGACCAAATCCACTTCATCAGACATAAGAGTGAGGCCTCATGACATCAATTTATACACATCAGGTAAACAGGCACACAATGATTGGCCAGCCTAACAGAAAATTAACATTGTACCTTTTTACAACTGTCACTAATGGAAAATCCCTGGCTGTTATTCAAACCTGCTGCAAATCCTGGTTCTATTACAAATGGTTGCAAAACAAACATCTCTTGCAAGCTGATGCATCGTATCCAAAGGATGGATGTAACAAACATTGTGGTAATACACATTTGCCAATGAGTTAGCATCTATTGATAATGGTTTGAGTGACCAAGACAAAATTGCAGCATATAACAACCTGTTAGCTGTGGTGCATCAAATTTGATAATGTCCCATAAATACCTGGCTGATATTCAAAGGCCTGATATGTGTGTCCAGAATATGCATGTACTTAATCTCTGCTGTCTCTCTGATTCTAGTTGTGTAATTCCTCTGTTCTAAAATAGCAACCATAAAGTCCATGGCCGTGTGTCCACTCTTGATGTCTGATTTATGTTCTTTAACTCTTTTGCAAATAGATTGTCCTCTTTGTCCTATGCAGAGCCCAGAGGAGCATTGTTCACAAAAGATGGCATAAATCACATCAGCAGAGGAACAAGTAAAATTGTCCTGGCATTGTTGGGCCCATTGACAGAGTAAATGTGCGGGCATAGTTGGCATCTGAGTTTATAATAGGATTTAGTTCCCATCATTGCTTCACCGTTGTGCAGTCTGTTGAGTGTCAATAGTTGCTTGAGATTAAGGTGTAAGCAAATAGGGGTCTGCTACCAAGAACTGGGGAAAGTGAAGTGTTCTTGTCCAGGATGGGTTAGAGATCTTTTATTATTCATGTGAGAGGTCTCAAAGGTCTCTGTCCCCAATCTCAAGCAACTGTTATTTGTTTATTTGTTTGTTTGTCTGTCTGTTTGTTTGTTTTAGTTTATTTTATTTTTCACATTTATATGCCACCCTACTTGCAGAGCAACTCAGGACGGCTTAATGTGATGTGATTAACACTCAAGCAACTATTTACAACCATCCCAGATAGAAGGTCAAGGATATATGATGACATGATTTATATCTGGAAATGAGCAGTGGTGGACAGGAAAAAAATGCTACCACACTGTGGGTGGAGCCTATGTCATGGGTGGAGCCTACATCATGAGTGATTTAGTCATGCCTGCAATATGGTCATTTATACATCTGCAAACACAGGCAGCACTGACTCTTTTTCTGTAAATGGAGATGAGCACTGCACCCTAGAGTTGGATATGACTGGCTTTTAAGCAAGGGAGACCTTGAACCACCTGCAGGGACAAAACATGATGGGGCAGGGCAGGGAGGTGGGCATGGCCACCCAATTTCGCTAACCCCCCTGCCCGAAGGCCACCCAGTTTTGCCACCACCCCCCCTGCTCAGAGACCACCCAATTTTGCTCCCCCCCTTCCAGGGGGGTGCGAACCTGTTGCTGCTTACCACTGGAGATAAGGCTATGAGGATTGTCATGTAAAGAAAC